>OU862876.1:31987500-33254166 GCA_917880725.1 Selenia dentaria
GTTAGTAATTAAAATTAAATAAAAATATAATAAATGTAACTATCTAATCTATAAGCCCCATGGTGGGGGGAAATGTGGCCAAAACGCTGGCGGCATTGCCACGATGGATGGCAATGCTAAGTTTTTGCCCAAAATAGGCGCCAGCATTTCGGTCACCCGACGCCTCAAACAAACGTTTCGCCAGATCCCTAAACAAGTTGAGAGAGGACGGCCCTAAAAAAAAAAAATTATTTATGTTTTATTCTGTCTATGTAAAATACAAAATTACTGCTTACTTTGAAGTGGTTAAACAATGCAAGTTTTCCTTTAGAATACAGTTTTGTCACTCGTACTTAACTAATGCACGTCCAAGTAAATATCATATATAAATATCCATAGACAGATAAATTGAAATAAATATTTATAATATAAAAAATATGTCTCGATGAAAACAACTTTGTAGTACTTGAAAGACAGAATCACCAGATACAAAGTTTATTGTTGGTTTTTTGGCGAACCCGCGCCTTTCGACAATCCGTGTCATATGACGGAAATTGTCAGTACACGGGTGTTCGAATCCAGTCCAAGAATGTGTATTTTGCTCTCTAATGGGGGATCCCAATAATCTAGCACAAAACTAGTTAGCTGAAATCAGTATACTACCACTCTATCAGGAGCCAATGTCTAAACGTCATTCTTTGCCGAATTTAAAGGGAAAAATTCGTAATGGAGCCTGGAGCCAATTTCATAATCCTCTTACTATGCCCACAGATTAATAACTAGTGTAACTTTTTCAAAAGTGTTTTGTTCTATAAAAGTATTACCGATGTCCTTTTCTATCTCGCGTGCAATTAATGGGGGATCCCAATAATGTATCTATCCACAGTTTTCCTTACTACCGATAGAAATTTGACATAACGTCCATACATGTGTCAAATATCTATCTCTAGTAAGGTAAACTGACGATAGATATATTATTGGGACCGACCGTTAGTCCCTGGTCAAGATGTTTTTATTTGCTCACAATCCAGTTATTTGTCATTTTCGCCCGACCGCGGCGAAGTCCAATTGGAGGATTATGTGTTTGACCTGAGGCCAATTCTACTATTTCACAACGTTCAATAATAAAGCTTGTTGCAACTGCATAGTGCTCTGTGATGTATGACGTAATAATAAACTTGCATGTAAGGCCTACTCGGCAAGCGTCCCTTTAAATGCGTTTAGCATTAAATATTATGCTCGTTTTTCGTTTTTATAAGTTTATTGAGACAGACTGTCATTTTATACGATATTATATGACGACGAAAAGTATCATTATGCCCTTCCACGAAATATAATCTATCTCTTTGTCAAATTTCATCACAACCTGTGGCGCTTAGGCGTGACAAGGTAACAAACTAACAGAGATACAGAGAGAGACTTTCTTCTTCTTCTTCTTCTTATGTGGCTTTATAACGTGGAAAGTAAATTTAAAAGGATTCAATAGCCAGTACATGTCCATACTAAAAGAGAAAACTCTTTTCTACCTCTCTTTTTTACCTTTTTCATGTAATCAACAAATTGTTTACTATGACCGTACGTTTTGATTTTTTCAGTATTTCAAAGTACTATAAAGTTACACGCATCTAAACCAGCCATGTTTTTGCACTAAATCTATGACTATTAAAAATCAATATTTTACAAAAACCAATAACTTTTCTCAAAATAATAAAACATACGAGCATAGAATACATTCTATTGGAGCAATTGACACCAAAAACAAAATATTTTGATACCATTTGGGCCAAAAACGACATGCCCCGAAACGTACATTCTATCAACATATGTACATACACATCTCTTGAGCTATCAGGCGCATAGGGGGTCGGGGGAGCCCATATTACCACAGATTACTGAAACATTAAACAGACAAGCAATAGGGATGTTTACTGTTATATCGACAAAATAGAGATGGGAAAATATCGATAACTTTTTATATATTCTTTAAGTATGTTTTTGAAATAAAATAAGGATTTCAAATTAATCTTCAATGAAATTCATTCTACATAACTTCGTAAGTAGCTAGTATACCATGTACCTATATTATACCTAGAACCTTGTTATGAAGGACGTTTAGAGAGTGAGGAGGAACATAAAGGATTTATATTGATACCTACCTATATATTATTTGTGGTAAGTATTAAGTTGATCTACTTATTTTATTTTGGAACAAGTAAATGTTTGCAATAAAACTAATTTTCGAACTGATCTGAACGCGTTTTGGTAGTTTTAAAGCTTAGTTTTTATGTGAGTTTTCTTACAAAGCGGGAATGATAGTTTCGGTTTATCTATGACTAGCTACGCTCCGCAGGTTCACCTGCGCTGCGTGGTGATGATGATGATGATGAATTAAATATATCGTATAATGTAGGCAGGCAGGCATAATGTAACTTAATATTCGTGAAAGAATTGTTTGAATTAGTTGAGTAGTTTTACGTGTATGTATCTATGATATAAAAACAACTTTCCTCATACCTATCTACTAAAATAATAATTTTAGTAGATAAGGATTATTAACAAGGTACGAATAATGTGGCCTGGTTTCGTCACTATGGCATATTTCAAAATGAAAAAGTATTTATTGTAATATAACTTTCATAGTTAGACATATGTTAATGTGGACTTCTTTGTAGATATTGACGTCTTCTATGAAATGTCTTTAAAACTGGGGGCAATTGTATTATTTCACAACTTCCTCTTTGACAACGTCAACAATCCACCCCGCTGGAACTGCAGTCCGACTCCGTGGTTGCCGTTTAATAAATACCCAAATATCCATTCTACTATTTCTGAAGACAAATTGGAACGTAACGTCACGTTAACGTATCGTAAACGCTACTATATAATAGTTAAGGCGCGGTCCAACCCCAGTTTTAAATAATTTACGATGCTTTACGTAAGGTTGAAAATTGCTTGTTAGATTGGACGATGTAATGCGAAAATGCGTTAATTTTGTACATTTTCTTTATACTTTTCGATATATGCTAACAGAATCAAGAAAACTGCTGGTTAAACTTTAGTACTATACGTTGGCTATGTATTACCTAAAAAAATATACTGTTATCGCTGAAAATTCTGACAGTTTGGACTTGAAAGTTTATTTTTGTGGACCTATTCAGGATTTTTTCTGCAGAAAGAGAGTTATATTTATAAATTCTATTCGGTTATAACTCTTTTTCTATTCCTTTTCTAACCTTAATATTTTTTTCATAATATATTATCGATCTGTTTCGTTACACTAGGTGTTTAAAAATTCTGCTTTTTACTATTATCAGGATACGAGCGCGTCTTAAATATTAAACACGATAGATAACTCGATAGATGAATATAGATGAACTCGACGCTAACATAGTAATGTTAGCGTCGAGTTCATCTATATTCATCTATCGAGTTACTATAATATAAAATGTTATACGATAATTACAATGATAACAATACACTTCGACAAAGATATATCGCAGTACTTTTGGGATAAAATTCTTGTCGAACAAAACAATATGTCCTATCGAAGCAATGACTTGTCTTAGTATGTTTTATCGAAGTAAGCTACTTGTCGAAGTATTGATCTTGTCGAAATTCAGAGGTACACCAGCGAAGCGAGGATTGTATATAAGTTATACTGATTTAGGTTAGTAGGTATATAGTTTATAAATAAAACCTCAGGACTTGTTTATGCTAACTGCCTTTGTACCACCATATTACGTAAATCATAGTCCCTACCTTCAATAGTAAGAACGACAAAATACTGATCAGCATATTGCAATTGGTGTATGAGAGTATTTCTTTTGTCTTAATCAGGCATTTGTGTTTACTTTTGAAATATATTAAAAGGTTTCGACGTTTCTTTATATATGTTTATTAAAATTCGACTAAAACGTAAGTATATGTGGTGATTATATTTTTATAATAGTTATTTCATTTGCAAAGTTTATCCCATGGATGTATAGTTTATGAATGGTTTTCATTTAAAGCTATTTGTTTTGAATTTCAATCAAAGGTTTACTATATTATATGTATGGTATACGAAATGAATGTTACTCGTATATCATAAGTTTTTATTTTTTATGTCTTTATATATTTTAATAATCGAACATATATTACTTACCCCAAATGACTGCCTAGTTTTGTTTGATATCATAAAGATAGGAACCATGTTAAAAATTCGTTTAAAAATAAAATATAATAAAAATTGTATTCTATGTTTTTCAGAATTTGAAAATGTTTTGTTTGACTAGTTCGACTATTTTCATGTTTGTCAGACGATGACGTTGTTTATGTAGATTAAGTTTGTTTATTTTACGCATTTGCTTCAGTACAGTTAGAAAAATTATTATTGATAACAAATAAATATATATGCTTATGCTTTGCATGGCTTATGGGGCGGGAGTTACGGGAGTTTAGACAAGAGATATATTGATTTATATAATGTACGTGCAATGATAACGTTATAAGACAAGCCGAACGCTTAGGCCGATCATGACTCTCTCGCTTGGTTCGCGCTCTCGTTTGCACGCTCGGCCCAGGCGGAACGTGATAATGAGTCATACTTTTTTGTACGTGCAGCCGGCGCTCATTGATTTATTATACATAATCACGTTAAAAATGCTTATTGCTTGCTCATAACTGCACTACATCTCTGTAATAGAATAGCATTCTATCTATGGCAGAGTCATCTTTAAAACTTTTGGTGAGGGCTTTTTGTACTAGTTCCGCTGAAAAAGTACATAGTCTATACAATCATTAATTCTCAGGGATTTTGATTGGTGGGACTGGTACATGTGGTGGCTCTCTTACTCTGTTCTAACTGTCGGCAAAGTAAGTAAGTCGGAGCCGCGCGCTCCAAGTACTTTGCTGTCGGGCAAAAATTTCAGCAACTTTTTAATGATTGTAAACTATTGAATTGGCCATACTTATCATCATTTAATGAAGGAGACACTGATACTTAAGATAAAAATTGCTGCCTCATCTATACAATACAATTACATAATATACTAATATGAAAATGAACCCCTATTTCTCCTGGTCACGCTTTAACTCCTTATCCGATTTCATTCATTTTTTTATGTTTTCTAATACTTCGCAGATGGTTCTTACATTAAAAAATATTAAAAAAAATGGGAAGTTATGGCGAGGCCGAAAGCCGAGCCTCCTACGCGAGCGAAGTCGCAGGCATTCGCTAGTATAACTATAAAAAGATTTATGCCCGCTACATATACTAACATTTCTTAAAATTGCATTTTAATGTACCTACTTATAGGTAAATATAAAAAAATAAAAATAACTATTGTTTAGTCTAGCATGTACCCATTTCATGTAATGAGTATGATTTGAGCGTTTAGATTTTTAGTTTTTACCTGCGGACCCCCCCCATTTGATAGCTACAGCTACGTCACTGCACCCTGTTATTTGCTATCATGTTCACTGCTAGCTCTAAAATTTCCTCTGAATAATGTCTGTAGGAATGCTCTAGATCCTAATATTCTTCTCTTTTATTGTTGTGCATTTTTGTATAATACACATGAGTAAAAGAGATAGCTGTCGGATTTGAATCAGACATGACGTCTCAATTTTGAAATGATAATATATTTTGCATTTATCATATATTATGCCCTATGTAAGCCCTTTGTGCTTACATAAGCTACGAGTACTATAATAAATCACTGACATCTTACGGAGTACAATTTAAATAATATTTTGTGTTTATTTTTTTCTACAAAGGTTCTTATTGATTAAGTAAACCCTAATTTTTTAACTTAGGTTAACCTGCGCTTTGTGAGAGACTGGTGCCTGAAGTAGATTTGTGAAAAAACCTGTAGGTATTACAAGTCACCAGGGAAGAACTCAACGAATTGAGCCTTCTTTGCCACCATTAGGGTGAAATTATTCATGTAAATTATCATTAGTTACAGTTTATTTTTATGAGAACTTTTAATAGAAGATTGTACGCGACTCTTGATGTAAACAGCGTTCACACTTGGCCAGATTTTTTTGCACATTTCAACAGCATGTACCAGAAATTGATAAATAATAATGGCACATATTTATGTACCAACCTAATGATGCTATCCACTTCACTGGCCAGATTCTAGGAAGGTCACAATGTCGCAGTATACACAATAGTGCCGGCAGCAAAGCAGACTGCACAATTTCATAGAAAACGCGTGATGGTCCGCGGAACGAGGGCTAACAAGCACGGCCGTGGTTTTGCTTCATTTTTCGAAGTGTTTCGACTAATGTTACAAAGAAAACTAGTAGGTAGTGTTTCACAGTAAAGACACTCGCTGCACAATCTCAGCGTATGAACAAAAACCTGTGTGTTTCAGTTGAATGCGCAGCGCCCCTGGGTGGATAGGTTCGTGCCACCGAGGGATTCCAACCCAGAAATAAGCAGGAGACTGTTGTGGCCCCGACACGCTGCCTCTATACAACCAGCGGATGACGTAAGTACTCACATTACATTAGTACATTAACATTTTGTTAGTTTTATTTAAAATAAAACAAAAAAAATTAAAAACTTAAAAGGAAATGGGTCTACATTTATTATTATTATTATTATAATTTGCTTACACACTAACAGCTACGCCAAGGCGTGTGACAAGCCAGTATATTATAATTGACTTAATGTAGATTTTGACCTAAATTGGAAATTCATGCTGAACATTTGCGCTCTAAACTTAGTAGTTTTTCCTATGCCCTTGACTTATTGCCAAAAGTAGTCAGTCAATCAGCGGTGCTTACAGCATATCATGCATATGTAACGTCAACCTTAAGGTATGGAGTTATATTTTGGGGTAACTGTACAGACCGCGAAGCAATTTTCAAGTCACAAGAAATGCACTTTTAGATCGGTTTGTCACTTGAAATCAACAGAGTCTTGCGACCCATATTTCTTGAAGCTAAGAATACTACCGTTTCCATGCTTATACATTTACGAAATGTCGCTATTCGTTTGAAGTAACTTAAACTTGTATGAACTTGGTCGAAGTGCACAAAGTAGACATAAAATAAAGCACATTAAGCACAGGACAACATGTTTTACAAAAGTTGTACTTGGTATGGGTCTTTTGATATACGGGTCGAGTGCTGATTGCACTCGATTTACCGGGAGCAATACTGGATTCGGGGACTAGCACTATGTTTAAAGAAAAATATTTACTGTTGTATTAAATAAACTATATTTAAAAGTAAGCGACTTGACTGATTAAATTTGAATTTGAACTATTTGACAATGTATTTAATTGTATTAATAATAAAATAAGGTAGTATGGACATAAGTAAATTGTTTTGAAGATTGAGTTATTAACTGATACTATCTCAACATAGATCAAGCTGTTGGGACTATAGTTATGTTTAAGATCTATAATGTGACCCAGTTTTACAATGAAAATATATCTGAATCTGAATCAAAAATGGAACCGAGTTCAACATCGAAAACTGGGAAGTAACTTGTTGAAGTCGGTACTATGATTGTTCAAAAGTACCTACCTAATATCACAATATTGTCCCCCCCGAAGGGTTCTCGCATTGACGTGGCGGGGGAGCTCAGTAGCCGTGGCTTGGATCACCACGGTGAAGCCAAGAGGAACCCAGGGGCCGCGCCGGCGTTGGGGTGCGCTGGCCGGCTCAGGCGGGGCCGCTCCTATGGGCTTTGGCCGCCAAGTTCACATAGGAGTGGCGGAGTCCGGGCGCTTTGACGCAGACTCGAGGAGGTGGAGTCCGGGCGCTTTTAGCAGGCTTGAGGAGGGGGCCCGGGCACTTTGGTGCAGGCTCGAGGAGGTGGGGTCCGGGCGCTCGGCGCAGACTCGAGGAAGTGGGGTCGCAGGGGGGATATCCCCTGTGGCTGACGTAGCAGGCGGTGGGGCTACGTATCCGACCCACCGCAGGGAGAGACCATGGGCGTCCAGACACGGGGAAGTCTGGCGCCCATTGTTGGCGGGTTCGGTCTCCGAGGCAGTTGCGGCGCGCCATGTGTTCTGGCGTGCCGCGAAGAGAAGGGTCCGGCAACGGACAGCCGCGGCGGTTTCGCGGTCGTGTGCATAATATGTCCCGCGTTCCCGCCAAAAGCGGCACTGACGGAACATCCCGGGGTTTTGGTGGGTATACGGACTCCCACATAACCACCTACCTCCCCGTGGTGGGTGGTATCCATAAAGGATTTCCCCGGGACAAAAAAAAATATCACAATATTGTGCACATGGTTAGTGCATTTTTAAGTGACTCTTGCTACTTACGGGATCGATTATCATTCACCGTCAATGATGATATCATCAAGATAGGCGTAACACTTTTCTGTTATTGGCGTGTACCTACTAAAAAACTGCTCAAACGAATTTGATGAAATTTAAATGGGACCACCGGTAGTATACTTCTACTATATTTACAAAAATTTCGCTAGAGTTTTATATGTTGGTATCTCCGAAAATGTATAAAGTTGCAATTATTATAATAATAATAATATATTTTTGTTTACCAATCAGGCCTCTAAGTGTTGGCTACAGCCCCACTTATGCCTTGTAAAGGACCGGATTAAATCCGTGATATAATGAAACAATAATAATAATAAGTGGGTGGCAAGTCACCAACTGCCTAAATATTTTAACATGAGACTGAAATTGGCAGATGCCGTAGTCTCGTCCATAGTCCACTATCTCCCTTATCACTAAAAAGTTCATATCAATAGCCTCGCCATTTTAATTGTATATATTAATTTTATTTTTATACTACAGCCCCCCACTTATGCCTTTGTAAAGGACCGGATGAAATCCGAGATTTTTTTCAATAAATGGAATAATAGTAATACTATTTACCAAACGAAATACATCTTATTAAGGTAGAATATAACTGAAAATACTTAAATATGAGCCTTAACTGACTTTCACTGAGAACCCCAAACTAGGCTAAGGTTGTATCTTGGGAGCCCGACTTTACGGATTTCTTACCAATATACTAATTCACGGGTGTATTATTTCCATTATTTATTCCCACTATTTCCATTATGTATTTCTATATGTATTTCTATATGTATTTCTATTGATAGAAATACTGATTCTCCCACTTTTCCATTGTTAACACTAAAAAACTAACTACTCTGTCACTCTATTTCTGGCGCACCGACGACCGCTGCCGCGGCACACTCGCTTCGCTCGCTCGGCTCGCTCGTTTTTGTCGAAAGAAACCTAACACTCCTCGCTACGCTCGTCGTCGTACCTATATATGACTTTGCCTTAGACTAGTCATGAAAACTGAATACCATTAAAAATTCATCATTAATTGTTAACGGAATTATACCAAAATGTATGTCATGTAGTATGTCAAATCATTACAATATCGAAAAAATATGATAATTGAACAGTGTGTAATTGTTTATTGTCGCAATAGAAATAATGGGATATAATTTGGAAAATACGCTCCCATTTATTTTGTATTTCCATGGAAATAGTGAGATACACTCGAATTAAACCTTTCATTTGAAAGCACTAACGGTTGCTAAGCTTAAAGCAAACTATTTAATACTGATACAGTTATTATTTAATTGTTTCCAGTTTCGCTTACATGAACAAGGAAGGAAATATATAAAATTCTTAGACGAATCTTTCTCTCTGAAGCCGCTACCAAAGATTCAGAAGTCCATGGGTACTGAGCCACAGGTGACATGGCCTTGTATGCCGAGGAAAAAACCGTACATGGCATCAAGCATACATAAATTAAAATTACAACTACCGACATACGGTGAATCACCTTGTAAGTAAATTCTTATTAGTATTGATTTATTTTAGCACTAGCTGACTCGCCAGCGCTTTCGCTCGCTTGGTTTTGGTGTAGTGGTAACGCCACTTTGGAATTCAGAGGTCATGGGTTCGATAGTCATTAGGTTTTTCTGAAAAAACTTGTTTAATAGCAGTTGGGAACCTAGAACAGTACCCAGTATAGTAATAGGCTCGCCCTCTATTACATGGGATCAAAATCTTGATTTCTTATGTTGTTTTTAAATTAACATATGTCATTGTGTTCATTATCAACGTTAAGGTATATTTTCACCAAATTTTGAGTGAATCTCAACAGATCGTATAAGCTGAACTTCTACAGTTACTGATCTAGCTACTACCCGTATTGTAAAAATAAAAAATACGTGTTACATACTTAATTATTTTCTCGGTAAGTACGAGTATTAGGTGAATCGAAACACCTACCGTAATTCGTATTGCGCATAATTTCCAATAATATTACTGTGGGTACAGTAATACAGTAAATTATATACGTATCTTAAAAAGTTTTGCTGACTCATTTTACAAAACAAAAACAAACGATAATTTTAAAAACCCAATAAATATAATAATTTCAAAAACCCAATAAATTTAAAAAGACAATAATCGTCTTTTTGTCTTTTTCACTGACGCTTCCATGTTTCGGGACTGGGACCCGAACCATGGAAGCGTCAGTGAAATAATCTTATCCCATTACAGAGAGTTCGACGTTGTTATTCTACTCATAAGACCTAATCTTCAACACGGTCTTTTGTAGCACTCAGATAATTATCATTGAGATATGAAACATGGCTTAAAATTTACGCTAACCTTTCTTCAGCTACTGAACATAGATAATTCGGTATGCTAAAAAAAATTAACCTATGCCAATTCCGAAACCATTTCGAGATTTTATGTTACAAACCCTTATTTTTCTACTCTGACCTTTTAAAACGATAAGATGCCATTTATTTTAACATAAAACGATGAAATAATTCGACTTTCATTGACCTCTAAATGACGTCACTTTTTTGCACTTTTGTTTTGATTGAATAGAGACTTACGAATTAGTAGGTGTCACTGTCAAGTGTTCTAGTTTCTTTTTTTTTACTCGCGTGCTTTTCTTGGCTCCTCAACGCAACTACATATTTGTGCAAAAAAGTGACGTCATAGGATTCAAATTTTCAAAAAAATATTATAAAATAACTACTGAATATAAAACAAAAATATTGAAATTAGTTTCTTATAATGACCTAATCTACGAAATAAAAATATAAAAAAAATACCAAAAAAAAACTTTACATACCGAATTTCATAAAATTCCTTACTTCTCTTTAATCCTTAAAGTACTTACATTACGTTACTTTACTTAAATATTTTACGTTCATCTCATATACAGGAAGAGCCCTTTCGTTTTATGGGATACAAAATATTTTATATGTTATGCCATAATGTTAGTTCTCACGGTGTCTAGTTTCGTCATTTATCTCGTTGTTTCCGAGATTTCCGACAGACAGGCAGACAAATATAGCAACAAGTATATTTTGACTTTTTATCAATAATAATGTACACGTCGATTATTATTTTCAAAAAATATTGAATGCAGATATTAGTGCTCAGTTACAGTTTTATTATATGTATTGGTTACATGCTGCTTAATGTTTTGTAGTTGTAGGACTTTGCAGAGTCCGCCTGGGGAAGTAGGTACCATTTGCCAGTACTTCAACCGTTAAGGAGTAGTGAGCAAACATTACTGTAATTCAGTTTGAAGGCCACTGTTTCCAGTAGAATTACAGGGCAAGAGAGATTATCTCAGGGTGACGAGCGCAGTGAAACGCCATGCAAGGTTTTGACTATCTTATAGCCGGGAACCCCAAGAATGCCTGAGAAGCGTGAACGTGAGAGGTTTATCTACGGCTCGTTCTCGTGCTCGGCTGTTCTCCGATCGGTGTCGGTATTTTGCCCGCTTGATTAGGTTTCTCGAGCGGGAAAAGAACACGTGGCTTCTGCACAGTCGACATCGCGGGTAAGAACGAGTACAGTTAGTGAGAAACATTGTGTGGACAGTTTTAAATTCTCGCGAAAAGTCTCGGTGAGACTTCTCGGCGTGAGTCTGTATTATTAGACTTCTAGTTGATAATTCCGAATGACACAGAATTGTTATGAGTCACACTTCACATCAGCCGAGCGACTTGCCGTCGCACTGACGGCTGAGCACCGACACGGTGGACAGACGAATCTCTATTATATTCTCTTTGCAGACGAACTGCAAAGGTCGCAGGAGGACGTTGGTTGCAGGCTGCTTCCAACCGGTTTTTTTGGAAAATTATGGGGAAGACATATGTTCAGCAGTGGACGTCCTACGGTTGAGATGATGACGATAATGATGATTACCAATATTGCAGTACTTGCTAGCAAGAGTTTGTCTTATAGTGGTTGGCAAGATGGCGTGAAAAAACCTAGGTAAACTGCTCCTATTCTGTTTATTTTAGTTAATTAATTTTACTACGAGTAAATTTGTGTTTCTTCGAGTTTTGACATATGATAGTGATTTAAGGCGCGGTCCAATCCTAATTTTAAAACAATTTTCGTTGCTTTACATAAGGTTGAGAATTGCTTACCAGAATGGACGACGTAATGCATGAATACGTGGGTGCTAATACTTTTTATATTTATTTCGTACATCAAATGATTAAATTTTAATGATAAAGGAGTCCATAGTTCACTAGTAAATTTCATTGGGAATTCTAATATGATACATTCATTGAAATATATTTGCCCATAATTTCCAATAAAATATATATAAATAAAAATGCTTTTTCCCACGAAGCACGTAAGAAAAATTGCAAAATTTAGGGAATGTTGCCGATTTTTTTCTATCGAGCCAAGTTTGCTCAATCGTGTATTGGCTCCCATACTTCATAAGAACGTATATTCAATTTACACTACGTTTTTTTTTCGAACTTCGGTTAGGTTTAAGCGTCGAAAAACTAAGTTTTCTCGAAGTCGAATCATAAATTTGGAACTTATTTCGCCTTAAGATAAATTGTAATGCGGTGGGATGCATTACTAAATCTTTCTTAGGCGATTGACGAGGAATACACATAACGTTTCATGCCTGTGTCCACTTCGCCTACACTCACGCACCATCACGAACACTTAACGGTTAATAATCCATATTATTGAAGTAATAACACAAGTCGAGGTAATTAGAATAAAAACAACGATTGCCGTTGTGGGCATTTTTCTGGAATCCTGCATCTCATTCAGTCTGCAATTTTGCTTGGAACAGTGCCTTTCAAATCTGTGTACAAGAGTGCCGGCAGTGGTGGTACCGAACAGGTTGCTATACCAGAGAGTTTCTCCTAGTATGTCAAGAGTTTTCAATCTTTATGCTTCAGGTTCCGTTGGAGTGGAAATTAACACTGTGATGGCTTGTCACATATTTAAAATGAAATAATATAATATGCTGAATAAAACTGGTACATTTACTGAAAATAATACCGCACAACATACCTACTTAACCTACATGTTATATCAAGTGCATTCTAGAATGTCGCACCAAACTGTTAGATAACAAGATAAGCATTGTTCTTATAGATATATAAGTGTATGGGTTATGTATTACTTGAAGACAGTACCTGATGAAGTAGATTTATAACTTCTTTTTTTTCTTCATAACTTCGATACACCGTTGTATGGCCCCATCTCAGAGAGACGAATTTAATTTGAAAGAGCAATTTAAAAAAATTTGGAACTACAAACAGTCCATACAGCGCAATTTGAATATAAGTACAAACGTCACATTTAAACAAAAATGAGTAAATACACAAAACATGTTTATGCTTTAAGTAACAAATAAACCACCGGAGCACCCGCCCCGGGTGGCAGGTTCGGGAAGCGCCTAATAAGCGAATAATAATACACCCTATTTGTATAATTACCAAAAAAAAGAAAACAACACTATATGCTGCTGGTACTTAATACATACATGGGAAGAAAATTTAAAACTACTTTTAAAAAAAAAACCCACATAATCATCAATATTTGGTCAAACGTCTAGATTGATTCACACCTACAAATTTTATTCTAGGCGGTTTATGCATGAAACTTAACACCCCTACATAGAAATGTATCATTCATTCATAACATTCGGCAAACTCGCGTCCTAGCTCGTTAGACCTGGCCACCGGACCAACCCCGCACCCTCCGCCCTGCCACCGCGCGGCCTTTGTTTCTTCCGAAAACGAACGAACGAAAGCCGAAAGTCGACAATCTCTTTCACACCGAACGCTCGGGTGGGGGGTGTAAGAAAGAGTAAGAGAGATATTTTTTCACTGACGCGAATCATGTGTTTTCATTAATAAGTTGTACATAGGCATGTAGTATTTTTGTTAAGATGGTGTCCATACTTTTAGATGGAATTTTCGAAAACTTTAACAATTAATAATTATATCACTGTGAAGTAATAAAAAAATTTGACTACATATCTACAATGTATTAACACTTTTGTACCGCCCATTTTTTTTTTGGTAATTATACTAATAGGGTGTATATTACAAAATAAATGTGTTGATCAGGTCCAGAACTTATAGACTGGAGTTATAACAACATTGTGGTGGTAGCTCTGGGCTGCACCTACTACATGTGGAGCTGGCGCACTCAGACGACCATCAGGGAGGGGTACATGCAAAAACAGATATTCTGCGTCAAATGCGATCCCAAAGGAGAACTATTGCTAGTGAGTATCTTCTCTATTTTAATCGAGTCATGTCGATGAAATTTTCCATAACCGGTTGTTGAGGCAAATGTGTGATGCTAAACCATATTGACATTTAAATTTCCAGCTAGGAACATCGGAGTTGGCGGCAGTCCATTGCATTGAGGGCTGCAAATGGATATCTGGGAACTACTGTTACTGCCACCAGGTCTCGGTACATTCACGGGACTACTGTAACATCACGGCTATCGACTGGAGCCCCACTGGAAACTCGTATGTTACGTTAGTATTGCCTGAACGGCTTTCAAGTTTTTAATGGCATATCTATGGAGGAAAACAGTACCTACTATATATACTATATATAGTAACGAACCTTTATCTATACCTATATAATATTTCTCGTATCATTCTAAAACTTAAGAACGACTTTACATTACTTACCTAAATTACAAAAATTTGGATGTAATCGGTAAAGTCGTTACAGTATACATGTACCTATGTATACTCCAAGCTAAGGACTTTATCGAATTCATCAACTTTTTTTTTTAAATTTCCCATACTTTGTAGAAGGTACTACGAAAAAAAAATTGTAAGAACTAATTAGAAAAAAAATGTAATACAACTATCAATATACTATTGTATAAAAATCACCACGCGGGTGAAACCGTGTGGCGCTGCTAGTAAGATATAAAATGTCGAGGGTACCATAACCGCATATGTTGGAATTCAATTTATTAAATAGTTAAATCACTTTAATGCGCTGAAGTCTTTGAGTGGTTTTGTATGTTTGTTACTTTTTCACACTAGAAAGGGTTGGATTTTGATCAAATAATAAAAATAGCTACCAAGAATATTACATAGACTACGTTTTACCCCATCGAACGAGTATTTCCCAATTAATCTCATTGACTTCTACACGGGCGCAGCTGCCAGCAGTAAGCAGTGAAAAAAAAATAAAAAAATAGAGTTCGACATCGTCTAAACCAGTAAGGAATTGCAATTCACAAAACAAAATGTGTTCCTTTGCAGTGGCTGTTCTCGTGGCGTACTCCACTCATATACCCGAGCATCCATATCCATTTCGTTCAGATTGACCAACAGAGGGGGAGTCTTTTCTGTGAAGATATCACCGAACGCTCGCTTTGTGGCCGCTGCAGCAAACCAAGGAGACGCAGTAGAAGTCTGTACCTGGCCTGGACTAAAGATTTACTCGAAAGTCAGCGTAAATAACACAATAATAAGGGTAAGAATGCTTCGTCACAGGAAATCTGAAAAAATCAGGCTCAAGGTCCTAGTATAGAATTTTAACGCTCTATTAACTACGTATGGGGCGCAGCGACATCTTTACATCTATTGAACAGCTTTGACAGCATTTTCCAACCGAAAGATAATGCTATATATATAATTATAAATGTAAAAGTTTAGATGGATGGATGGATGGATGGATATCAGGATGTTTGTTACTCAATCACGGCAGAACGGCTGAACGGATCTGGTTGAAATCTGATAATTCACATCCTCGGACGGGATTCCAATCCGCGTATCCCCTCAATCCGTGGCCTAGACATCTGGTCTGGTCATAGCATCTGAATGTTTGGTATCGCTAAGCGTTAGTGCTTTGGAAATCACATAATAAAGGCATGAAATTGTTTCTTTTGTAATCTCTAAATTAGAATCCGTAATTGTTTACTATCAATTGATTGCTTAGGTTTGTGATTAAGACAATAACAAATGTACTATTTTATTTTGAATAGTTTTCTTTGTTCAGGCTTTGGCTTGGCATCCGTGGCGCAGTGCCTTGCTCGGCATTGGAACCACAGAAACCTGTATCAGCGTTTGGAATGCCAACACCTTAAAAAAGTCTATCTGGGACTTGAACGAGCACGAGCAACTCATCGTGGACTCCATGCTGTTCAGCCACAGGACCGGCGAGCTGGTACTCAGTCTTTGGTCTGAACGTGAGTTTATAGTTACGAACAACCGCGACTGTCGCCTTAAAGTGCCCTCCGGCACGGAAGCGCTCAATTAATAATACCACTAGCGGTCACCCATCCAGCTCCCGACCGCAGCAAGCGTTGCTTAATTTGTTGATAGGTGAAGATCGCCGAGTCAAGCTCAGCTGCAAGCGCTTCATACCTTAATCCATTGTATAAGTAGTTTAAAATAAAGCGACATACATAAAATAAGTGTTCAGACTTTGAGATGATCATGAGATCTTACTTGTTTAATCTGTGTCTCCGATTTGCCATCGGATTGTGGAGTGCGCCTTCCTTAAAAGCGTCCTTCTATAAGACAAAGAGCGCAAGCAGCGGCCGTACTCTTTACCTTCGTCTTTACCTTTTCGTTACCTTCAATAAGTTCATTATCCAATGCAGTATAAAACTTAACATTTCAAAATACTTATGTACAGGGCAAACATTGCAAACTGTTTACATGTAATATCGCGACCGGCGTTTAGTCACTTAATACAAAAGTTGCGAACAGCCGCGAGCAAAGTGTTCTGGTTTTGGGCATATTACAGTGACACTGGCCAAGGGCGTACCCAGGAATTCAGCTAGGAGGGGGCAGGGGGCTGCTTATACCTGTTTCGAAAAGATCGTCTGTCGGGTATATTGAAACAAAAAATCATGAAAATTGACTTTTATTCATTAATTTTGATGATGACACAAAACAAAATATTATACATAATTATACCATACATTATGTATAATATATATTATAATATTATGTATGTATATATTAATTTAACAGTAATCTTCTCGGATTTGCCGCAAATTTGTCTATGACAGTCTTTTCAATAAACTCACTGTTGTCTTTTAAATAGTTGCGATGTACGCTCATCAGACATAAACCCGTAAGCCTTTCTTCACCCATGGTGCTTCTAAGCCACGTTTTAACTCTTCGCAGCGTACTGAAGGACCGTTTTTCGGTCGCCGTGGTGCATGGGATAGTGCTTAAAATAATTAATGCCTTTCTGACAGCAGGGTAAAAAATGTTGGCTTCGTTGAACAGATCAATTACTTCTATGTCCCTTAATTGATTATCTGATAAAGCCTTCGTCACCCATAAATTATGCCAAAGGTTCAGTTCTCCGGTGATATCCAGGTTATAAAATTCTTGGAATGATTCTGCGTTTTTGTGTAGGTCTGTAATGCTGGTTTTTGTCATATACAAGGGATGTAGCCTGCTTAAAGCAAACGCCGGAGTATTTTCTTGGGAGAATCGAATATTCAGTGATGAAATGAGTGAATCAATGTATGGGATTATCAGGGAACGCCGCCAATATTCGTTATCATTGTCTGATGGTGGATTACTTCTATGTGTTTGCTTATGAGCAAGACGTGGAACCGAAATTTCTATGTTCAAATCCATTGCAACAGCTCGTGCTTTTTGAAGTATTTCATTACTTATTCTATCAGGAAACTCGCGGTCATTTCTGAGAATGTCCTTGATATTTTTGATGTGTTCCCCTACCGAGATCATGTCGATCGATTTAGCTTGCAGTGCGTTAACTACTGGTTCTAAAACTGCTGAATATTTGGCTATTGTTTGTAGAGTAACAATAAACACTGGTTTTGTAACGGCTGAATGCAACTGATATGCAGATTTTCTGGTGGCATAATTTCCTTCTACGGATAACGTTTCTAGAGATTTCACAAGCTCTGAAAAATGTTGAGAAAACTTTCTGATTGATTTATATTTTTCTGACCATCTCGTCTCACATAATCGTGATAGGTTTGGAGCGTAGTTTCGACGTGTAGTCGATTCCCTGAAAAACGTTATAACATCCTTTACAGTGGCGACAGTATTTCTAATTTCTGGCACTGCGTTCGCATCATTCACAACAAGGTTGAGTTTGTGACTTGAGCAATGAAAATATAAAGCACGAGGATATTTTTTTCTCAAAATGGCTTGTACGCCACCCTCTTTCCCTGCCATTGTAGAACAGCCATCGAATCCAAAACCTACGCAATCTTCGGTTGAGAGGTTAGAACTAATTAAGAAATTGTCAATTGCTTCGGCAATTGCGGAAGCATTTTGTGCTTTTAGTTGAACGAACCCTACAAATTCTTCTCTGATTTTCCTTTTGCTTTCGTCGTAGAACCGCACGCCTATTGACAGCTGTTCTTTCCCAGATACGTCTGCTGTTTTATCAGCTAAGACTGCGTAAGCCATGGTCTTCTGAACCTCACTAATTATATTCTCCTTAATAACTTTGCCACATAAATTTATCAATTCGTTTTGTATTTTTGGTGATGTGTAAACTGCATTGCGACGGCACTTTTCCAGGTGACTCTTTAATCTGTCGTCCCCTGAATTGATTCTCAACTTCAATAAATCTAATAAAACACCCTCATCTGCTTGTTTGCCCCTAAGAGGCATATCATGTGTGCCGTAAAATACTATACAAGAAATAATTGATGACAATATTTGTCTGTTTTATCGATTTCTTTTTGGTGTCCACTTTGCAGTTGGATGTCTACAGGAACATTTTCAAGAAAATTTTTTGCAGCATTTGTCGCCGTTTGGTGAAGGTTGGTCGTTGCATGCTTTCGGCAGTCTTCATGCATATTTTTGAACTTTATATATGGCCTGACCATAAACGATCCCAAAATTCCTCTCACAGTGCTAATGGGCGGAGGGAACAAAACACAATGCTTACAAAGAGCACCTTTTAGTCGCTTGGAATATACTAGCCATGGTGAATATTGATCCAACCAAGCATGGTTAAATTTTCTTTTTAAATGGCTTGCATCACTTTCAAAATCGTAATTTCTGGGCGGGATCCAAGGATTTTGTAACAACTCCCTCTTCTTTTCCGTCGATAGCTGGGTAGCCAACCCAACATAACGTCCCAGATCATTTTCATGACAGCCATCGTCCACTATAATTTCAGGATCGACGTTGACGTCATAAGTTTGTTGGGATGTCGATGGAGAAGAATAGTCGGCAACAGATATATTAACAGGTTCTACAGGAGAATTTGACGCTTGTCCAATGTTAGCATGCAATGATCTTGGCATTACATGAGTGGTTTTATCATGGTTGTCATTTTCATCGCTTCCACTGCTACTTTCCCGACCTTTTATTCTTTTTTCGCGTGTCCTCCCTAAAAAATGGATACACAAAAATACTCTTACAGTGTTTAGGCGGGTTGTATAAGACGAAAATAAAGATCAAGTTTCACATTCTAATATATATGGTTTGAACGCCAAATAAGCATAACTAGGTAATTTGAAATAATACACTTGTTGTGACGTTAGAGAAAAGGGACTTTGTTGTCGGTATGGACTTATTAATAAATCCAAAATATTGCAAGGATCTTTCTTTTATGTTTTTTTCATACTTTTTAATCACAAAATATTCACAAATGTTATTTTAGCTATTATAACAAAACCACGTCTTGTAATTAATAAATTTAAATATTGTAAGTAATGCTTAAGATATATACTTACAAGAGAGTCAAAGCCCCCCATTAAATCAAATAATCATATTAGGTACCTACTTAAGTGTTTTGTTTTGACTCACCTCTTTCAAAGAATTTCCTGATATCCATTTGACGGAGTAATATTTCCAGTTGTTGCACAGTAAACGTAAATCTCGTGTCGCCGCAATGAAACTATAAGACACTATGTCGTATGAAATATTCGCTCGTATTACACTCCGAACTGAATTGTATTCGAACTAAATTGACGTGCTCTGCCTCACGCTTCCGCTTATATATTGAAATATTCTTGCTCCCGAAATATGTAGAAAATACTCGACTCTATTTCCATCCTTGTCTTATACTTGCTATCACTGTCTTTTCTTTCCAGAATAGTCCATGCTAGAACGTTCTTCGCGGTATTGCTATTTAATACAAGATGTCGCTATTGACCGTATAAATTGATCCTATTTCTTTTTACTGGAAAAAGTACTGCCGTCCGAAACTAGATGGCGCTAGATGTTGTTTTCTCCCAATCATATTCGGCTTTAATCCTAGATGGCTCTCTGATTGTCTCGGCGGAACCGGAAACTACGAGATGCGACGGTTTTGCGGGAGATTTAAATTATATTGCATCGCTAACAGTATACTAGAATTACTAGAGTCTGTCTAGTGAGCCGCGGCACAGATAAAACCGCAGCAAAAATCTTTTAGTTGTAAACACTGAATATACTATAAAATTTGAATTTGATACTTTCACTATTATATTTTATAAACACTAAGAATCTTAAACTAAATCTGTACAGATATATACTACTTAAAATAATATGCAACATATTGAATATTATTTTATTTTAGCATTGAAAACAAATTAATATAATAAATAAAACCAAACTTGCATCAAAACCTTACTTAGTTTTTATTTATTCTGTCGCGTAATCAAAATCAGATTCCAGAAATTAAATTCTCGACTATGAATCGTTACTGTCACTTTCATTATCACTAAAAAATAATAAAAACGAAATAAAGAAATAAATAAAGTGAATCAAAACTTGATCAAAACATTTTGCGTTTCGTTTGACGGCGTCTGAAAGTCACTATATAAAATATTCTAATAAATACGTTGCGGCACGACCGACACGACTCACTATACATAGACTCTATATCGAATATTGTAGAATATTTAACTATAGAAAAAAAAAACTGGCTGAAAAGATATTTTGTTTCCAACACTTCATTTTGCGCAGAGTAGGTAATACGTTTTTAATTTCTATTTGCCAAAAAAAAATTACATTTATTTAATCTTCTAGGGGGGGGCAGCTGCCCCCCCCTGCCCCTACCTGGGTACGCCCTTGACACTGGCCCCGCCCCCTTTTCATATCTCCCTTGTTTCTGTGGTATGTGTGTTAAACACATCATCTTGAACGCCATGATATTTAACTTTGGGGATTTTTTGATCTAAGCAGAAAGCAAAGTAAGATTAGGTTAGTCTACTACTTGTATGAACTTTCACAGCGTAATGCTATACCGGTTTCGTATGTGGAGTTCAGGTCCTGGTATTTACAGATTCTATCTTCAATCTGCAAAAACGTGCTATTGAAGCTATAAACGAAACGGGTAAATCTTCGACATACCTATTATATAGCGAATCTTACACAAAATTTGATTAAAATACTGTACCGTTATTCGAAACCTAACCCATAGATAATAGTCTCATGTAAATAGGGCGAATTCTGTGACCTAACCTAACCAAATAAGAGAATGACGCATTGTTTTCTGTCCCGTGGCCCACGTATCATTGCGTCTCATATTAGAAATTTTACCAGCCAGTTTTAGACTCTGCCATAAGAATTTTTCAGATACTTTGTGGAAAAATAGTTTTGCGGAATTTACTATCCCAAAAGTTTTTTATTATTATTATTTATTTATCCTGCGATCAGTCCATTGACTATGAGCAGATGTGGTGTATGAATGTGCGGTTAGGGTGCTACTCCCATTAGAGTCTGCCCTTCTTGAATCAAAATCAGTCTTCATGCTGATTTATCTCGTCAAAGATATCTCGTCGCTTTTTCAATCGGCGGATGCTTTCCGGAATAGTATGCTGCCCTGCAAGCTCATTTGGATGCCTAAGCAGTCGAGTTTTATATTTTTCGCCATGCTCACTTATTTCTTCCTTGACCATAGGAATATTTAAGATATCTTGGATCTCTGTTGTCTTGATAAACCATGGTGCATTAGATATTTGTTTTAAGATGTAGTTCTGTACCCTTTGCACTATCAATATGTTAGAGGCACTGGCTGATCCCCAAAGTTGAATGCCGTATGTCCAGATTGGCTTAAGTATGGTTTCGTATATAAGGAGTTTGTTGTCTGTGGCCAGTTTTGAGTTTCTTCCCAGCAGCCAAAAAAGGCCCCTATATTTTAGGTTGATTTCATCTCTTTTGGTTTGAACATGTTTCTTCCATGTGAGCCTACGGTCCAAATGCATACCTAAGTACTTCACGGACTCTTGGTGAGGGAAAAAAAATTGTAACAATATTAATTTCAACTTGTCATACTTTAATGTTACTGAACTAATTTATTTTATATAAGTATCAATAAAAAGTAAACCCGTAATTGGATGTAAGGTAACTTTTCACAAGTACGGTACATTACATCCATTTACGGGTTTACTGTTTATAGATATTTCATAAAAATAGCAGGTTCAGTAAGATTAAAGATTTTTAGTTTGAAATTAGTATGGTTACAAAATATATAAAAAAAAAATCTATGAGAATAATATTTGTAATATATAAGTGAATAGTGCATTTGCAATGCATCCCAAAATTACTAAAATTTTGTTATGTGATGACATTGTACTAATTAGGTACTAAATAAATTGTGTGTGCTTGGGAGAGGGTGTGTGTATATCTGATGACCTGTTAGTATGTGAGGATGTATGTGTTGGTGATATTTTTTCAATTATACTTCTAAATTAAATATTCAGAGTTAGAAATTACTGAAATGGTACATAATAATTTAAAAAAGTTAGTTTAGAAATAATAACTTCTAAATAAATTCGTACACTATGAATTTTCAGGCGCTGAGACACCATCGAGGTCCGTATTGGTGGTGATGAGTGAACCTGGAGTGGTGGTGGACCAATGGGACAAGCAAAATTACTTGAAACGCGTGAGGTCTATGGTCTTCAGCCCTGATGGTACCAAATTGGGTAAGCACCTCAAACTATACTTACCTTTTTATGCATGCAAGTTATTAAACAGCCAACCAATTTTCAATAACCTATCTATCGTTCGTTTATCCTACTAGAGATATATATATATATATATATATATATATATATATATATATATATATATATTTGACACTATTGTATGGACGTTATGTTAAATTTCTATCCATTGTAAGGAAAACTATGGATAGATAGATAATTGAAACCGGCCGTCAGTGCAATACGACACAAAAAACAGCTTTTAATTCAATTAGTAGGTATTTCATTAAATATTTTTATTGACATAACATTTGAGCCAGAGCTGTGTATTTTTAATTTCGATAAAGGCAGTACTAACTTATATTGTAATCTTGTTCTCTTAGGGGTTGAATTTCATAAAATCCCGTCTTAGTGAGCACCTACGTCCTAAAAAGAACCCCCATGCAAACTTTGAAACTCCTAGCACTTGTAGTTTCTGGGATTTCGTGATAAGTGAGTGACCTTTCGCTTTTTTATATATATATATAGATATACAACTATAGAAGCTTTACACTAATTATATTCTACATTTATAATTCTCGGAGCGGAGTACCTATCTAGTCAGAGCAAAGTCACGATAGGTGCGAGGAGGAGGTTTAGGTTGAATGACGACCACGCATTAGAATTACTTAGTTATAAAAGTGTAAATGTTTCAAATAGTAATAGTTAGTTGATTATAGTAGTTTAGGCAGCTGTCATATATGAAGGGGTATTAAAACACGAGAGTCTGTTTATCTTTCTGCGATAATAGGTTGACTCGAGTGTTTTAATCAGGGGCTGTATACCAGTATGAATATCTCTACAATATTTTTTCTGTATGACGTCATACCATTATCTTCCGAGTATCCAAAAATAGCAGTACAGTTATTTGTTTTTGTATTGTGTTCAATCCTTTAGTATTTGGGTACAGAGTTATCTTGTATTGCATTCATACCTTTATATTTCAGTAGAGTTTTCTTTTGTATCAGAGTCATATCTTTATATAAGGGTTGCGTAACATTTCGGTACAGATATTATTGATACTCTTATTATTAAGGTATTCATAAGCAATATCGGTTATTCTCGATTGTCTTTTGTTTATTTATTTATAATAGCTGTTTCCGCGTGTCTATCTCAGTGTTTTCATGTTCATGAGCGAGTAAGGTAAAAATCTGTTTCTAACAATACATAGTTGTTACGATGGACGAAGAAATTTAACAGAAAATGAGAGAGGGTATTTGACGAGCTTGGAAACGTAAGTACCTATACTGCACTTTAGTTTAGTTTGTTTTGTGTAAATAGTTGCGTCATGCACTTGCCGGTAAAACGCATTCAAAGCAATAACAAAATCGTTTGAACTTGCCGTGCTGCAACGTGCGTCGTTTTATACGTATTAAAACCACGTTTGTAAACGACGCCCGTGCCGTCAATTGATGTACATATATACTTGTATAGATAGATTATGTTTCGACGATGCGCCGGAGTGCGACATAAAATTGGTCATTCTATGAGAGCAACAAGGATAGCGCGCAACGATGTCGGAACAAAGATTAGTATTTCTATAGATGCGACAAGACAAAGTGATTCGGAGGATTAATGCATACTTACAATATTTTATAAATGTAATTAATATTATCTATTTTAGTAAAAACAAACCACAACTTTCAGTTACAATCATTATTTATATGTATACATCAAGTATAAACTTATTGATAAATGGAAAAATAATAAGTATAGAAACAAAACACATATTTAGAGCTACAATCAGTTATTTACATGTATATAGATCATTTTACTTTTAATTTACGATTTAAAAACATATTGTGTGATAACATTAGACCCAGTCATATCAACTCAGCCGTAGTAAAATATTATTGAAATCAAAGTGGTGCCGATTTTTGTAGTTAAGTTTGCAATAAAAGAACAAAATTACTACCTTAAACGTACTATACACACTTTATTCCAGCCAGGGATAGTTTAGCACATACGGTTGACTGACTTTATATTTAATACATAGTACATTTAAATTCAAAAGAAAGTATCAATTAATTTGTTTCAAAAGAATATCCTCTACCTTACAGAATATTAATTTAGTAAAGTAGGTACTAAATCGCAAATGCAATGTCACATCTACTCTATTCATCTATGACACGGAACACATCACGTCTGATAACCGCGCTCTCCATCCTTGTCCTGCGCATTACTGCATACGTTTCACTATCCTTTTCTATGATTTCAAGCACTTCTTTTCAAGCAATTCAAAAAAATATACAAATTACAAAAGAAAATGTGAATTTATGAGGACTTACAGGTGATACGTAATTCCTTTTATTTGTTTACTGTCCTATAATTATTACTACAGCTCTTGTACGTGCAACATAACATTTTTAAAACATTAATTGCGTCTCAATGTAACGCGCGCACGTCGAAAAGTCTTCGCCGAATTAGTGCAGTCGTATACGAGACTGTCCCAGGGGTCGTTTAGACGGGGCCATTTGAGTGCGCGATATAACATATCTCCCTCTTTTTATATTATATAATATCATTGGCTGTATGTATATACGCTGAGGAAAGTATTGACAAAAGAGCAAAGTGATGTGACACAGTTTTATAGAGCATATCAATGTCTGTCTATAAAAAAGCCTGCAATACCATATGTCTAACAATGACAAAATGTCACAATAACTACATTGCCATCTAAAAATACGCAAAAGTTACGACGAAAAATCTTGCGTAAACTATTGATAATACGTAGAGCAAAGTGATTTACTACAGATTTATATAGCGCATCAATTATACAAAAAATCTATGATATCATTTAATAGAGGTCCATATGTCTAATCTTATAGTATTCATCCTTGTCTACTCTAATAAAGAAGAAATATTTAATTGTTTGTTTGTTTCTAATGGGTAAACGCAAAAACTACATAACCGATTCAAACAATTATTTCACCAGTAGTACAGTATAAGCTACTTACTATGATTCATCATCATCATTCCATCACCACGCGGGTGAAAGCGCGGAGCGCGGCTAGTTATAAATGTTTTATATGTACGAAATGGCAAATGTACAAACGTGCGAATCCAATATAAAGAAAAAATCCACGCTTCAATTGCGTCATTAGGTACATACACCTAGTATCATAAAGTCTGTGGCGCCGTTAGTGAATAGTTAGTAGCAAAGAGAATATAACTCTGAGTTAGTAGGTAGCAAGACGACACGCCTACAACCATAGAAATAATGTATCTTAAAACGCTTTAGTAGGTACGTCAGTTATTTATTGTATGGCTTTTGTTAAAAACATTCTAATCGGAGCGTAGCGTAGGTTAGGTATACCTACTTACTTGAAGCAAGTTAGAGTCTGGCCAACGAAAGCTGTCCAAGAAAAAAGGCAGGAATTTAAAAAAATCAAGAGCTGTTAACCCTGGCTATACACTGCATAAACGGAGTTGATACTATTTATTTTTCAGCAAGTACATTTTTTTCGAGTTGTAAAAATTTTGTTTTGTTAGCAACTGTTGTTGAAATTTACGAATGTATTATGAAGAATATCAAATAAAATATTACATTTAATTCTGTCTTTTTATTATTTTCAAATAATCCATTATTTATGTACAGTCGAGGACCCCGAGTAGCCGTACAAATATAGGAGCTATGAGTCATAGTTAAAATCGGATTCCAAAAACTCTACACCTGATATTGAATCAGCTTCATTGCTTTCGCTGCTACTGCTACTGTCCCCAACATGTATTATGAATGGTTCAAGTTCGTTTTTTAGTAATACGGTCCCTTAATTTGTACTGATTTTCCACATTTAGTACATGATCAGTGTACTTCTTCCAGTCATCAGCAGTTATGGATAGAAAACATTCTTTTATTAAATTTTGCATTTCAGACCCTGGTATCCCTATATTTTTGCTTGCTTTTTTTCTCTTCGCTTGACTCCATACAAGCTCAATAGCATTGAGGTCGCGATGATACGGTGGCAGCAACAAAATTTCATGATTGTGGATATGACTGTGTTTTTTTAGAAGCACTTCTGCTTCGTAAACAACGGCAGGTTTATTATCTTTCACCAAACACATTAATTCAGCTTTGGTGTGATATTCTTCAAAATGAATATTATTTTCTTGAAGCCATATTCGGAGATTAGCTTTAGAATCAGACATAGTAGGGGGTTTGTTTACTTGTTTCACATGGTAACTTGCATTGTCCATCACGATTACACTAGGTTTAGTGAGATTAGGTATCAACATTTCCTCAAACCATTTCATTTTTTTTTCATTCCATTGCTACAACTATCTAGGACATTATATATATAAACAACTAAACAAAACACTAAATTTAATACACAATACTAGGAAATTATGTAAACGGAAAATCACAAATTACTTACTTATATTAGGACTTAAAGGTACCGAAAATCTGCTACATATTAACATCTAAATATTCACACACGCACACACACACACACACACACACACACACACACACACACACACACACACACACACACACACACAAAGACACACACACACACATAGTTACACAAATAATAAAAAAAAATAATATAGTAATAGTTATGTTAACTTAGACCCTAATGGAGTGTACTAGCTCTCACAAACACAGGGAATCCTACCGTGAGAGCTAGAGATATTATGTGTTATCTTAATGAAAGTTTTAAATTGCATTAAACATTGTCTAGTTCTAGAATAGTTTTAAGATAATTAATGACAACATTTCTGTACCAAAATAAATAAATTTGAATTTGAATTTCATAAAGTTGGTAGCATTTATATTATCATGGTAGTCAGCTGATTTGGATTTTGTGCTGAATACCAATAATGCACCTAGCACAAACCCTTCCTCCGATCCGGCATGCACAATAATATGTCTTTTTCCTGATGATATATTAGTAGTGACACCGCTTGTTGAAGGTCCTTGCCATGATTTTTTAACTTTATAGTTCTGATGTACATATGTCTCATCAAGGTAAATAATCTGTTTACCTTCTAGCCTCTTTTTATGTATTGTCCTCAAGAATCTATGTCTCCATGCCGCAATTTCATATTTTTCTGTAAGTAAAGCCCGTTCATTTTTATTGTTTTGAAACTCAAACCCGTTCTTGTGTAAAATTTTTCTAAGGGTTTCACGGCATCCCTTAAATTCAATTGCTTCCCTCAGCTCATTGTGCAGGCTTCTCAGTGTTGGGACTTGTTTTCTAACTCCATAAAATTCGTTTATTTTGTTTCTTATAGCTGAAATATCAAAATTATCCAAATTGGAAACTGTTGCTGAATGTGGCCGATTTTTCCCCGGAGTATTCCACTGTCCTTGATTTTTAGACCCTTCAATTTTAATTCTTCTTAGTCTTCACACTGACATCTGAAGATAACAAATACAATAAATTATGTATGTAACAGTATATTATTAATTATCAGTCATTAAAGTCAAAAACCATAATAATATACAAAGACATTATTACAAAACCATAATATTATATTATTTAATTTAGCCATCCATACATTGTCATAAATTTATATAACTCTTCGAAGTAACTGTTAAAATCTATAATTTCTAAAGTAATACCTGTCATTGAAGATATCTTTTCTAAATAATGTGTTTCAGAAGTCGCCATTTAATTTTTTTCGAGAGTTTTCAATTTCTTTACTGCTTCCACAATTTTAATTTTTGTCTCCTCGTTGTTAATACTTCCTGAAAAGTAGATACACCATGAAAAATATTGCGATTTGTCTTAAATAGTCTAAAAGTATCAAAATGTTTCATTAGAAATTCAATAAACTAACCTGAAAGTGAAAGGATTGAATCCAGTCGTAGTATTTTCTCTGCAGATTTCTGATTTACATCACTTTTTATGTCTTTATATTTGTCAATCATAGTAAATAGAAGCTTCCTCGTCGAACTTTTAATTGTTCTCGCATTATTTTAAACAAAATCAATGAAAATATGATGCACATAAACCAACCAACGTAGACAGAAGATGACTCAAGTACGAAACGTCAAAGTGTCAATTTTGACAGTCTTAAATTATTGCCATATCAAAACTTCTGAAAATAATACGTGGACAGCTTTCGTTGGCCAGACTCTAGCCGTAGATATACTTAATTATTATGAAAATCCAAATCGTTTTTGAAATTTAAATACCTACTTAAGTAGCTTTAAATCGATAATACATAAGATTAAATCTAATAACAATCTATATTGGATAACATACGCTATATAAACATGATTCATCTTCATCATCATCCATCACCACGCGGGTGAAACCGTGGAGCGCAGTATTGAAAAAAATCATATTATATGTCAATAAAGATATTCAATAATATACCAAATGACAGGCTGAAGAAAGGGATTATACTTTTACAAAGTGTTTAAAAGATCTACTACTGAAAAAATGCTATAACTTGAAAGACTTCATGCATGATTCATGCATTTAATGTTTTTTTATTTATGATAATTATTTTGACTAACTTGAATGAATCCGCCCGCTCATAAATCATATTGCTACACCCAAATAGGGTCATAATGTTTCCTACCATAAATTTAATATCTAAATTGTATAAATATATATAAGTTATTAGGTATATATATAGTACATATGATTGAAATAAGTAATTGAGTATAATTACATTCCAGCCACAGCGACTGCAGGTGACGACCTGACCATCTATAAATTCCTCGAAGAAGGCAAAAACGCGGAGAAGAAAAGGAACTACGGCAGATTTTCGGCGATCCCAGTATACCTAGACAAAGCCGTTGACGGCTATTCTCTACGCTAGATGTCGTCTGTTAACATAAAAAAAAATATAATAACTAATATTTAACATTTTATTGCCTCAGACAAAATAAAAAAGTCAAGACAGATTGTTGTGAACGGAGAAGTGAGGCCGGGTGAAACTACGCCTCGGCGTGTCCATACATATTTACATACAAAACCTACAACGAAACAACGCCTTAGCTCGTCAGTCGAACTATCGCGGCGCGTGGAAGCAACACGTAAAGTTTTAATTATCATTTAATTGAAATTTATTAATTATTGATATTTTCTTAATAACTTTAAATTAATTTTCATTACCATGACAGTCACGCACATGTAGTTTAGAAAACCGACCTCACTTCTCTGTTCATAACATTCTGTCTTGACTTTTTTACTTTGTCTGAGTTTATTGCATGGAATAATTAATGTAATGCATGTAAATTTCTAAAAAAAACTTAAACGTACCTAGCTTTAAGAAAAAAATATCATTAACATATTATTTACATAAAAATTAAATGAAATAACTAATAATTAATATCGAAAATAAATATACCTTTTTATTATTTTATGTTATTATCTTTTATTTAGTCTTATTCGATGATTGTACTTTAAAACTAAAAATTTGTATTCTAAAAAATATAATTGCGAAAGTATATGGGTGTTTCCGCATGTAGTGTGTGTGTGTGTGTTTTTCCTATCCCACGTGAACATTTTTCCATTATTAAAGATGACTAAACTGAGTCATCTCTGTGCCCAATTTAATCAGAAGCGCTTTAGTAACTTAAAAAAAGGACAAGACAATGACAAGCGACATACAGTGTATCGCTTTTATTTATTGTTAATTATAACATACCTAGTGATTAATCATTATGTGTCTGGGTGTAATTTATCTATAATATGTATGTATTTAGAAATATATAAGTATATGTTTATCAGTTGTCTAGTACCCATTACACAAGCTCTGCTTAGCTTGGGACTAGATGGCGTTGTGTGATAGTTGTGGAATATTTATTTATTATTATTATTTAATCATGGGGATTTCTTCGTTTTAGTAGTTGAGCCGCTGATTTCTATAAATATTTTGTTAGAAATTTTTGTAATAATATTTTTTACTTATGTGTGTGCCATAAGTGTAAGCTCAAAGTTGCGCACCGGGCTATGAAGAGGACTATGCTCGGGGTTTCTTTTCGTGATCGAATCAGCAATGAGGAGATCCGTACCTAGAAGAACAAAAGTCACCGAAACCCAGAAGGTAAGCAAAAGTAAGTAAAAGTGGCAGTGGGCTGTGCACATAGCTGATGGCGCCGGAAGATTCTGTAGTGGAGACCACGGACCGGCAAGCGCAGCGCAGGTCCGCCACTGACAAGGTGGGCGAGGGACCGTCCTACCGCTGAGATGATGATGATATACTTTTGAAGTAAAAGGTACCCCAACGACTATTATATATACTTATACCAGCTGACCTGCCCGCGGCTTCGCTCGCGTGGTCTCGTTCATATAGTGGAAGCGCCGTTTTAGAATCTCGGGGTCCTGGGTTCGATCCCCGGGTTGGACAGATATTGGGATTTTCTGACAAATAAATTATCAATAGCCGTCTGGAATGTGGAACAGTGTCCAATATATGACAATAGGCTCGCTCCCCTATTACCTACATGGGACCAAAATTATATCCGGCGAAAAGCCTAGGTGTTTAACATCGCCGCTTACCCCTTCGAAGATATATAGGTGCGACGATTGAGCTGACCCGCCAGCGAGCGGCTTCACTCGCGTGGTCTTGGCGCTGCTTTGGGATTTCGATCGGTCGGACCGTTATTAGGTGTTTTCTGACATGGAGATTCTCAATAGCTGCAGTATGGAGTCTGGAACAGTGCTCCGTAAAGCAGTGTCTTACGTCACGGGCGGTATATTGAGCCTTGAGTGCAACGGGGACTCTTGAATTAATCCCTGAGCGGAACGAGGGCATTAATAGTTTCATCCCGAGCGAAGCGAGCGAGTTATGTAGAGTCCTGAGTGAAGCGTGGGGTTAGAGCCGCCCAAGACGAAGACAGGTTTTATCCTCGAGGTGCACATTGCAAACCAGAGCTTTAAAAAAGCAGTTATTTACTTAACAGGAATATAAATTAATAGTTTATATTCAAGTTGGACACATTTGTCGCGTTATAGAAGGACAGAGTAATATTTTTGGAAGGAACATTTTATGGAAAACAATGTTTTTGACTTCGCGGCTGTTAACTAAGTTATAATTAGTATCTGCTCACAAGATGTAGACCATGATTTAGTTATTTTTGGAGCTCCCGATATTTCGGTACAGTTAGATATGTACCTATCTAGACATGCACCACGTTCAAAATTATAACATTTTATAGAAGTTGTTGAAATAACACAAAACAACAGATCGCGGTACGTAACTTAAACTATGACCTTGAATGCGCAGAGAGTTTTCCTACAACTAACGATCCAAATCTAAATCACTTTACACCCAAGGGAGTTTCATACAACATTACCGCCCCGGGGATGTAATGCCTTGCTTTACGTTGATATTGCGCGATCTCGCGCGACCGTCCCGCGGGGTGACAGACGGTGGCGGGGGCGAGGTAGCGCGTCATTCTAACACACGGCTACACACGAAGAGAAGTGTGCCAGGATAAATCTTGCGATAAGTTGTACTTACTTGTGACGTAATATAGGAGTGAATAAAAAGATAGAACTACTTTAATTGTTTATATTTTTTTATAATGCGTGAGGACGAATTATTAGAAAACTAAAATTATTATAGATTGTTTTATTATAAATAGTAATAATAACAATAATAATGCCGCAGGGGCGGCTTTGTGGCAGGCCGTCGGTGAGTGGCGACACCGCGGACCCAGATTCTCCTTGGGGCTAAATGAGATGAGACCCCTGACCCCCGGCTTGCCTTAATTGACCGTCTGGGGGTGGAGAGGCAAGAGTAAGTAACAAAAAGCTCTAAGGGTGGAAGTGTTAAACGGTATAAAGCCGGTAGTAGCGCTCTAGTGAAACCGCATCACACCTCTCGACACCTTTTAGCCATCCACACCAACGTTGTCCCTTTTGTCACCATTGATGGTGGCTCTAAGGGGGGACGGGACGTTTAGTGGTTGGCAAATCACCACCTGCCTATATGAGACTAAAATTGGCAGGTGCCGTAGTCTCGATGTTCCTATATCACTAATAAGTACATATCAATAGCCATGCCATTTTACCCATTTTTGTAATAGATATACCATGCAACCATCCATCCAAAATGTTTCTGTTTTTATACTACATTTTATATTTATACCAAACAGGCCTCTAAGTGTTGGCCACAGCCCCACTTATGCCTTTGCAAAGGACAGGACGTAATCAGTAAAATAAATGGAATAAGATGATAATAATAATAATACGTTTATTGTGCAATAATAATATATTATGTTACAAAACTCAGTGGAACATTGCCTCTCATACCTACTAGGATATGATCCAGTATCATGATAGTCATCAGTGTCTTCCTATGTTGTTTAATATTCATCATATATGTATATATTTTTGCGTTCTCTACAAACATAAGTATTTTTATTTTAGTGTTAAGAAGTAGGCACATTATACAATAAGTACTCGGAACTGGGCAATTATCTCGTCTCTTTCCAGTCAGTGTTACGTTGGAGTCTGTTACTTTGCGATGCCTTTTTATTAAATCAATTTCCACATCACTATCACTCTCTGATCTTCTTCATCACTTGCGTCGTCACCATCATCGTCGTTTTCATTCAGTTGAATTATGAATCTAAAAAGTTAAATATGTACTATATAAATAACAAACAACTTCACATACAATGACCTGATTCCGAGAATTAAAGCTTGAGCACTCTGCCCAGTTAAAGCAATAATAATCTATTATGTTAATAAACAATAACGTACCTGTCAATTTAATCGTCATATACTCTATCTGAATTGTAATATTCGTCCTCGTTTTTTTAAGACGTTATTATCACAATCGCGCCACTGTTCAACCGAATAATTAGAAATAAGCAATTCTAAAGTTTTTAACTTTTTATCTAAGTTCGAATCAATGAGAGACCTTGCGAGCTCGCCTTTTACGTACACGAGTTCAATTGGATTTAAATCCAGATGGTATGGGGGTAAGCGAAGCACGATATGTCAATTTTCCTTTAATATTATATCAATTTTGTACTATTTCTCCGTGTTTTGCTCATTAATTATTTTCATTAGATCCCATTTACGCATAGCACTATAATACTGAACACCTCGCCGTTCTAACCACTGCTGCATTTCGCTTTTCGGAGTACTCATTGTAGGTTTTTTATCGATCTGAATGGTAAGCGGCGTTGTCCATTACAATAACAGAATTCGGAAGAATGTTTGGTAACAATTTTTCATCGATCCTCTTTCGAAAATGTATGGCATTAATGTCTCCATGATAATCACCGGTCTTGGAATGCGATTTGAACATCAATAAAGCATTAGGTACAAAGCCATTGCTACTGCCAGCTTGTACAATTACAATACGAGGCCCTTTACCGATGTTTTGCATAGCCCCGCTGGTGCGACTTTCCATTCACGTCCATCGAGTTGATAGACGCGTAGTTTGTTCTCAAAAACTACGCGTCTCCGCAGGTTGAAACTTGGCATGTGTGCTTATAATAATGTAAGCTTTCTGTAAAAAAAATGTCAACCCCAACTCGACGGACGTTAAAGGAAAGTTAAGCCGCCCCGCTTTCTGTATCAGACTGCCAGCACTTTTGTGTCACGTGATTTTTTTTCACGTAGTTTTCATCTATGAAAATTATTGACTTACCCTCTCGGAGGTATTTTTTAATGTCTCTGATGTAATGCCACTGCAGGCGCATTATGTCGTGACTTTCAATTAATAGTTTCCTCTTTGAGTGGCATACATATTTATATTTATATGATACATATTTGAAACCAAGCCTACGTATTGTCCGTCTCAAGTATTCACGTGAGCAATGAAGCATTCAACTTTTTCAACGACGGGATACATTTTTTGACAGTATACTATTGTGTAATTTTTCACCTTCCGTGCAATTGTCGATTTCAATCCTTTTTTTCAGCCTCTACGAGGCATGTCTTAAGTTCTGTCGTTTCCATATTTCCTGGCAATTTTGAATTTGGAACTGTTCTATATTCGAATGTTTTTAAACTTTGAATCTCAAAACAGTTGAAAGTATTAGGATTAATGCTATTGTTTAGTGACAGCGTCGATTGGAATCCGTCAGGTTACGTACGAAAATGAATCTTTCTAAGGAAAATGTTCGTGCAATAACTTTCTAGAACTTTAGAAGAGGTCTGACACGGCTGCAGTGTTCTGAAAAGCTAACATCTGTGTTCAGTGATGAATCCCCATGTCTGCGGACTGTCGAACGCTGGTATTTTGAATTCCAGCTTGAACATAGTGTTAGCAACAAATATCGCGAAGGGCGCCCAAAATCCACCTTCACTGAAAATAACATCATTGCTGTGAGACAACTAATACTTGAAGATGTGACGTATCGAGAGATAGATGCTCTATTAGGCATCTCAGGAACAACCATTCAGAAGATCTTGCATGAAGCGCTTGGCGTGAGAAAGCTAGTTTGCCGTTGGATACCGGATCTGCTTTTCGACGATCACAAGGCGGCCCGCGTCAGATGGTGTAAGAAAACTCTCCAAAGGTTCAATCGAGAAGAGTCAAATCACGTCTACGACATCATCAGTGGTGACAAATCTTGGATCTATGCCTACGATCCTGATTCCAAACAACAATCTACAATCTGGGTCTTTCAAGACGAACCAAACCCGACTAAAGTTGTTCGTTCTCGAAGCACTTCAAAGAAGATGTTGGCCACGTTCGTTGGAAAAACTGGCCCTGTTGCGACTATTGCACTTGAATATCGTAGAACGGTTAACGCAGAGTCCAGAGTGGTATACCACAGTTTGTTTACCACAAGTCATCGCCGAACTTTGAAAATCTAACTCAAAGCGACGCATCATCCTGCACCACTACGACGCAAGCTCACACAGCGCTCGTCAAACGATTGAGTATTTGAAGCAGGAAAAAGTAGAAATTCTTGACCATCTTCCATACAGTCCTGAATTAAGCCCTAAATACATTAAGAAAAGTCTTCGAGGTCAAAGGTTCCAGTCCGGTGAAGAAACAGTCGACGCTTTCAAGTCAGCCATTTTGAACACCCCCACTTTAGAGTGGAATAAATGTTATAATAACTGGTTTAAGCGCATGGAAAAGTGTATTAAGCTACGTGGTGAATACTTTGAAAAACAATAAAAAGTACTATAAGGTTCTAGTTGTATTTTATTCTTCAAACGACAAAACTTAAAATGCATGCCTCGTATACGTCTCGTTTATAATGCTATGAACATGAAAGTGATATGGGCATTGATTTATAATTTGTCCTCAAGCATAATAAAAAATTATAAACAATAAAAGTAGTTCCATCTTTTTATTTACTCCTATATTACGTCAAAAGTAAGTAAAACTTATCGTCAGATTTATCCTGGCACAATTCTCTACGTGTGTAGTCGTGTGCTAGAACAGAGGCTAGAACGACGTGCTACCTCGTCCCCGCCACCATCTGTCATCCCGTAGGACGGTAACGCACGAAGTTGTCAGACTAAGTAGTTCTCAATCGCAGTCGATCAAGCAATCGCATCGCTTTCGTATGGCTGGCGCATGTTGCCATGCCAATTAATGAAATTGAAAATTATATAACCCTGGATTATTTAGTGGTTTGATTTTGATAAGGAATTTTGCTATTTTTTTAAAACTTAAAGTGTCTACATACTATGCAACCCCGAACGCAACATGCTGTAGCAATCTGCTGTAGTCACGGTTGTACGTACCTACTCTACACACGTTGCAGCGGCGATTACAATTTAATTCCGCGTTGGATCGACACAGCGTGCACACGTGAATGAAAATGGCTCAAATGTTGTCCAAATATTAAAAAGGGGTCTTGCAATTGCCTTCACTGAGTACGCTGAACTATACCTACTGAGACTGAGAGACAATAAAAATTAATTGTACTTTGAATATTAATAGATGCACAGCAATACTACAATATATAATACCTATTATTAAGTTATTTAATAATTAAAATCATTATTTCTAGTCTAGAGAAATTTGGATAGGAAAGAACAATGGCCTGGCAATTATTTTCACAAAGAAAAAAACATCAGCTGCTAAGAAAAATACAAAATACGTCATAACTATTATTATTCCAATTCCACAAATTATTATTCCACAAATGTGGCAAGTCATTAATAGATTTCTAAAATTCTTATCAATATAGTTTTTTCTATAGCATACATTTTTGCATCCATTTACATACGTCATTAAATAAAATTCACAACGACGCTAGCCACGGGGCGGCGGCACGATCGCGTCTGAGCCCAGATTGCATGCAACTGCACTACTCACGTTACAACGCAGCTTACAATTTTCTGTAACAATCTGCTGGATGCTAGGACGGACGATACGATGTCCAACATGTTGGAAGGGAGTCACAACACGCCTACATTCGATTCAATTTGCTGGATTACAGCAGATTGCTACGGCATGTTGCATTTGAAATTGCATTGTGTGTAGACACTTTAACATACAAACATGCGTGCACAGTGACACGCTGTGAGAGTCAAAAAAACAGCGTAACTGCATCCCTGCCTTAGTGACACATTCGTCGTTTAGATAGATAGGTCCCTTCCTCTTTATTGTGGAATCAGTGCAGAAGATGTTCTTATCTTTACGGTTCATAGCTTTACGGTTCCTAGGTCGATAACGTCGGTTATTTACGTGAGCATACGTGGGTAAAGTCGGTTGTGATATTAAATAAAACATCCATAACGTCACATAGGGTCTACGTTGTCGCGCTTTCTTAGGCTTGGAATGACGATGAAAGCGCCTAAATCGTTTTTGACTTCAATCAGAAGGCAGGGCATGAGAATAAATGAAGAATAACAGCAAAAGGACGACTGCCCAGCCCACGCCCATTTTCGCCAACACCCAGGTATTCATTCCACTTGTATGTACCTACGTTACGCAATTGACATAAAGTTCATTACGCTATGTACAATAGGTACGTTGCGAAAATTCGCATCCATTTTTCATTCTATACCGCGGCAATGCAAGTAAATTGAGCCAAAACGCACAATGACCTCCGTTTATATAGTTAATAACATTATCGATAACGCATATATTTTTACACGAGTAGGTATAGCTTAACTAAAGCCGAGTAAACGATCAGAGTCGGTTCGGACGAGTTGACTCGGATACCTACTCAGACGCAACTCTTATTGTGGCAACCCAAAATCTGAGCGCACTCGGATGACGGCGTCCGACCGATCCGTGTAGACTCGGATCATGTTCTACTTGTCCGAGCTAGCTCGTATACGAGTTGGAAATCTAAATGTCGTCTAATAACAACAACCAAACGACACTAGCGAAAAAATGTGCCCTGAATGTGAAACAGGGATTTTTGTAGAACTGTACGAATCAGTAGCTCTACCATGAGTTGGCAACATAAATGTCATCTATAGTCGATACTCGATCTCCCTACCTAAGCTTGTGATTGGCGTACTCGCTGTCAATTTTAGTTCTTCATCGACCGCGAGGTGGCACTGTTCTTTTTTCATAATTTTTTTTACGGCAGTTGTCGATGTCGAGCATCGGTTGGTGTCAATCTAGTGTCAATGTTGTAAACTCGTGGTGGACCTACAAGATGTAGATATACCTACGTTTCGGAAGCTTCGGGGAGTTTGTAAAAACTGTTATTCGAATTTATTTTATGATGTTTACTGATAAAATTCATTGTCAGAATGACGGAAATTATAAGCCAGAGTTGGAGGTGTACTGTGCAGTCACTTATCCTAATGGGAAATAACCCGGTGAACTATGTTAGTATCAATAGCTATCCTAGTATACTCGTATGAAAGTTGACTCTGATAATCTCTGATAGTGCGTTCAAATAGACCCCTGTTGGCGAAAATAACGCTAAAACACTAACAAGGGCGTTCGAATTGAAAATCTGTGGGTGAAAAAATGTCGATTGTCTCTTTTTGTTATTTGTCTCATAATTTATTGTCGTTTGTCTCATAATCATGCGATTTTAGGTCTTATTCTCAGTTGAGTTGAGCATTCGAGTAGGTTGTGGGCAAAAGTGGCAAAAATAACGTTTTTGAGCTTTACGAACGGTTTAACAAAAGAGCCATCAATGACAACGCCACCAATGCCCCCAAAGCTAAACGAACGCACCTTGAGACGATCCGTCTGCTCGGACGTCGTATGAGTAAGCTTCATACGAGTGTACTAGGTGTAGGATAGCTGTTACAATTTTTTTCAATTTACTCATTTTCATTATTCTTCCAATTATTTTTATCAGTCATAAAAAATCGTAAATATCGAAAAATAGTTAAAAAAAATATCAAAAAATAGAACCGACTTCTACACTAAAAGTGAACTTGTTGAAGTCGGTAACATGATAGTTCGAAAGTACCTATTATCACAATATTGCGTGCATGGTACTGACTTCGACAAATTATTTCACGGTTTTTAGTGTAGAAGTCAGATCTATTTTCTTGATAAAAAACTTGTTTACACTTTTTAATCAGCACTTTTCAGTTTTGGAGTGTAACTCAATAACATATTGGCCGAATTTGATGATATGTATATGGACCACCACGGCAGTAAACTCTATCAAACAAAAAATAATCTTAAAAATCAGATCATATACGACGATGTTATCCGCGGACACACATAATAAAAATATATACGATCGAATTGAGAGACCTCCCTTTTTTGAAGTCGGTTAAAAACTCCCAGAAGCGCTTCCGCAATGTATAGTACTCTTCAGTTTCGTAGTTCTACAAATCGACTTGTGTCACGCTCAGGCCGCACGAGACATTATGGTTGTTGTTAAATATACGCCATCACAGAATTCGCCCTACTTATTTTCATGGAGACTATGTAGGTAAGTACGCCATTTTGATTCCTACTCGTATACGAGCTAACTGCGAAAAGCTGAACATGATCCGAGTCTACATAAATCGGGCGCCGCCGTCAGTCTGCTCGGATTATGGGTTGCCACAATCCGTTGCATCCGAGTCCACTCGGTCCGAGCAGACTGATGGTGTCAACGCGGCTAAGCTCAAAGAAAAGAACCCGATAACCTGATTGTGTGCGGACGCGAGGCGAGCTTCTGATAACAAACGAACGAACGAACTCAGTTAAATAAAACCAAACTGTAACAATATCACGAAAATATATGTTTTATTGTGATGCTACTCTATTACCAGTACAAAACATCCACGACTCATATAAATAATACATACAAAAGGAGACACAAACAAAAAATAAAAAATATGTTATATGCATAGGAACTGCGTTTGAAAACAGCAAACACCTACAACAGTGCAGTAGAACTGTTATATTTATTAACAGTTTGTTTAATTTTCTTTCGTAATAATAATCAATACCTACACACAATGATTAGGTACATACAAAACAAAACTTTCTTAAACATGAGTCAAATAATAATCAATTATATAACCCTAATTAGAGGAATGCAATAAAAAAGGAAAATAGTAAAATTTCCATTTGAGTAATTATGGCTGTTGAATAACGGGGTGAGGTAATGTAAGGTATTGCATAGTATGCAAATCTGAAAAATATATAGAGTGTAAAAAACTGAATGAAACTTGAAAAACGATTTTATTTCCTTATACTATATTCTACCAATGTTATCGCAAAAATATGGATATTTGCTTCAGTTGAATAATTAAATTTAATTATTCAGCATTATAGCAGAAAAGTTATAATTGGTAGCCTTTTGTTAACCAATTATAATGATCATTAAACAATGATCTTAAGATCTACACGACAAGGGAAGGCTCATCATAGCTTTTTTTAATTAATTCATAATTTTATGGTAAATAATGAACCGTTAGCAAAGTACCTACTAGTTTAAGCTGTTTATTTACTTTATCTAAGACGTAAATTTAATATGGTTCTACAAAAGGAACTGAATAGCCCATTGATACATAGGTTTCTCTGGGCCTACAGTTTACGGCTTTTTCAGACCGAAGATGTGTGTGACCTAAGCCTTCAATGGTATTAATTAATTAATATTATAATGAGGAAAGATTTGTTTGTTTGAATTGAATAGGCTCCGAGACTACTGGACCAATTACAAAAATTCTTTCACCATTAGAATCCTACATTATCCCTGATAAACATAGGATATAGAATATATTTATTGATTACATATTATATGTAGTCATAACCAAACCTCGCCCTCAACTCTCATGGCCTCTCACTCTCAATGCTCATTGCCGTCTAAGAATATGTGTGTAATCTGTGGTCCTGTAACCAGTTGCATAGTACCTAACTACTTTTACATACTATGTTCTACCTACACAACACAAATATAAAACGAAATCACCGCGATGAAAATATCTAATTGGATTTGCATAATGCATTGATCAGCATTACTATTAATACACAAGAAACTACAAGCATACAGATAACATGGACAAAATATACATCTAATTAAATTACGATGTTTTCAATTACATAGCAATATATCATGTTATTCTACATATTATAGGGTCGCATATTTATTAAAATACAAAAATAATAATGTGAATATTAAAACCTCCAGAAATACATCTTGTTTATAGATTTAAGTCAATACTGCTTTATGATTTTACTGTGCTCAATGTTTCATTCAACTCAGATAAACACTTAATTTGAACAATATTTTTTACGTAATTTGGGAGAAATAACACCTTCAAACGGGCGATGATGTTAATATACGAGAGCTTACAATATATTTTAGAAATTAAAGGCTGTACGGTTGGCAAAGTTGGTAGCAACCCTGCCTTCTAGACGCTGGTCCTGCGATCGATCCCGGACAGGTCAAACATTTGATTGTGTGAACATGTCTGATTATGTCTGGGGTGTATGAATATTTATGTATGTATATCAGTCAGGTTACCAGTTCAGGCTCTGCCTAATTTGGGACCTGAACACCGCGTGTGGATTACAAAAAAATAATTGATATGCTCGCCCTATTTTTCAAACATTTTACGTCATAATTGTTTAATAACAATGATATTTAATCAATTGTTTTCGTTAGCGGAATCAGGTACTTCAGCGCATCCGCCAGTAATATCAACCTGGAGCGACGTCATTGTATTAAATCACCATTTATATCTTAACTATACCAAGACCCAAGGGGTGTCCTGTAACACACTATCTCTTTTATTATCGCCTCATATATACAGCAGTGCAAGTACCGAACTTACCGATCGATAAATTTGAATCTTGAATTCGTCATACTTCGAAAAAACTGGCTATGTAGATCTTTTGTCGATCATTGCAAGTAAGTAACAAAATCAAGCGATCGATAGACTAACTCGATAAGCTTTTACGATTATAACGATAATATAACGATAACATGGAACTGTTAAATTACGTTTGAGATAGTCTATTTAATTGATTTTAATGATCGTTTTGTCAGCTTTGAAAATGACTTGACGATATAGCTTACGCGACAGGCGACGAGAATGGGATATTGTTTAGTTGCGTTTGATCTAATATTTTAAACGCGAAAGTTTGTATAAAGTAAAAACAAGAATATTTTTCATAAACATCGTCATCATCCATCACCATGCGAGTGTAACCGCGGGGTGCAGCTAAAATTCAATAAATAAAATAGACTTCGGCTTTCTTTTGATCGTAGAAGAGCAAATTGCTCGTAAAAATCTTCAAATGATAGAAGGACACATTGTGGACTGCAAACAATTCGTAATAATCGATATACTGTCGACAATTTGACGATCGTGTAAGTCGTCGATATAACTTTCATATATGCTAGGGGCGAACTAAATTTATCGATCTTAGCGTCTCTGATAAATTTAACGACTATTACGGTACTTGCACTGCAGATTAGATATAATTTTAACTTCTAACAAGTTTGTTTGTAACAATTATTCATGTAAAATTGAAAATAATCGTGACAATGCAATGATAACATTTTACCTCCACCTCTTTTCGGGTCTAAATCGAAAAATATCGATTTTACCAAAATTTATAGGAACTAAAATTGCACGAAATTTTATTGTAAACCACTTTGTGTGTGACAATAAAATTAATCGTGTACAAGTACAATTTGAAAAATTTAATACCGACTTCCATTCTATTTAATTATTGGAGTGTATCTCAAAAACCTCTTGACCGAATTTGATTCATCAGTCATGGGACCACCATGGGAAGCACCAGCTTTCAAACAAAAAAGAATTTTGAGAATCGTTTCACCCAGTCGAAAGTTATGAGGTAACAATCATAAATATATATACACAGTGGAATTGAGTACCTCCTCCATTTTTTTGGAAGTCGGTAGAAAATTTAAAATAAACGAGTAATCAAAAATAGATTGCCAGTGAACCCTTTCAACGAATTCCGAAGGTAAATACCTTCTTAATTTTTTGCAGAGTTACTCCTTTGTGAGCTAATTCGACTGGACTAGTAGTTCTTATTCTGTTTATACTAAAATCCACATTCGTGTAACAATGAAGAATGACAATTCTAAAGTTATGATTACTACATTCAACTGTTGGTAGTTTTACATCAGAAAAGTTACCTTAACCCTTAACAAAGTAAATATGTTGTAGCTCTTGAACGTGTACGGAAAAAATCTTGCGCTGTATGTATTATAAATGTTTCCGTAGCAGTTTATCATATGAACAGCTTTTACATAAATATACACTATTAAAACTGGAGTCTAGACGTAAATAACTGGAAGCAATGTTGCTTTATGACCTATGTCACAATAGATATGATTGTATACCTATCATAAGTAAGATATTATGTTATAAAATACCTAATAGAACGCACTGCCTGTAAACCTTCACAATTGTTTGCAACCTTCCGTTGCCGCTATATCGGCTGGTACACCTATATAACACAAATCAAATCAACACTATTGATATTGCGGCGACGCGACCTGGTATGTTTAAAAATAAAATTATACAACTTCTAGAAGATATAGTACTACCACCGATCGCATTATGTAGCTAAAGTTAATACTTTTTAAATAAATCGTGGTAAACTATGCTGATACCATAGTTAGACTATGTTAAATATAAGTTAAATTAGGCTTAAGTTTTACTGTGGTATTATTTGTTTACCCCAATAAATTACAAAAAAGTTACATGACGACTAAATTTGCACTAACACCCAAAACTAAAGTTTTAACAGAAATGGAAAATTTAAGAGCTGTACTTCGCAAGCATACTAATTTGGACTTGATATGAACGGAATAACTACCATAGTTTTTACATTACCATAGTTAGACTATGTTATATATAAGTTAAATTAGGCTTAAGTTTTACGGTGGTATTATTTGTTTAGCCTAATAAATTACAAAAAAGTTACATGACGACTAAATTTGCACTAACACCCAAAACTAAAGTTTTAACAGAAATGGGAAATTTAAGAGCTGTACTTCGCAAGCATACTAATTTGGACTTGATATGAACGGAATAACTACCATAATTAACTAAAAATATATTTCGTTTCGCTAGTTTAGTTTGGTATTCTGAACAAGCGAATTGCTACCATTTGTAGTCGGACTAAAGAACCAAGGATTGTGTATATTTCCGTACCAACACATGATATATTTTGGTTATGTTTTATCCTTACCACAAGTTGTATTTCTTTATTCGCACACTCGCATCCAGTTTGACTATTCAAAGTCAAAGTCATTTATTCAATGTAGGCATGACGCACTTATGAATGTCTTCATTATAATATACTTTAGAAGACTCTACCGCTGTGAGCCTACCGAGAAAAAGCGGCAAGAAACTCGGGGCCAATATTTTTAGATAGATGTTTACAATGTTTCTACTAAGGTACTACTAATATTACATTTTATGGGTGGCCCAGCAGTGGAGTATTCCAAGCATCTTTGTCCTCTATATGATGTCGGACTTTATAATATGCTTTTTTTTATTAAAACGTTTTTTTACAGTCAAATTGAATTTTCCCTCTGTGAGCTCAGTTATGTTTTGGGATTTTATTGTAAAAACGCACACAATTTCCTAGGAATGATTTATTAATCTTCGCAAGTCTAAAACTAGGTACAGCTATCCTATTTGTATTTCGTGTATTAAAAGTGTGGTGATCACTATTTAACTTATATTTATGTAAATTTTTACGAACATACATTATATTTCCAAATACATATAAGGAAGGCAAAGTTAATATATTGATTTCTTTAAATAAATCTCTCAAAGACTCACGGGTACCCATTTCTTATAAAGCTCGAATAGCACGTTTCTGTAGGATAAAGATGGTCTCTATATCAGCCGCTGAACCTCATATCAATAACCCATATGAAATTACACTGTGGAAATATGCAAGATATACTAACCGCGCCGTAGAAACGTCTTTTAGTTCACTTATTTGTTCTCATATGCAGCAGAACTGAGTCTGTATAGTATGTTTAACGTTTATTGTATGGCAACCCCGTAATATAATTAGTTGTTTTTTTGTATTATGTTTCTATGTTGAACAAACAAAAAACAAAGACATGGCTTAGTATTAGAGTCCGGTACGGGACCCTAAGAGATAAACTAAAACTAAGTAATCTTTCCGTGATACACTTCGTTTAATTTTTTTGTTAACGGTTCAGCAGTGCGAGCTTGGATCTCACGACACACTTTCAGTACATAAACTGATTTTTATCAGCTATCTTACCTTGCCTCTCGCATGGATCTACCCGCGACATCTATATCGCGTGTTGTTACTGATATTATCGCTAATTAGTGATAAATTTTATCCTATCCACAAGCCATGCTCGCAGCGCTGTGTCGGCTTTGGTGAGGATCTTTTAGATTTAGATTAACATTGTATGGATTTTTTTAGGATAAACATTATGAAAAGTATGTAGCATAAGTAAACGTTCAGCAAGGAAAATCAGAGATGTACCTTACAAAGCTATACAAGTCTTGTTACGGAAACTAGGCAAGACTTGTAAAATTAAAGGTCAATGGCGTTTCAAAAGTGGCAGTAATTAAATTTAACCACTAAACTTCTTGTTAGTTCAGAGACAAGACTACTATGTGTTTTTTCTTAAAAATGGTATGTAATGTTGCCATAACATCTCTAAAAAGTATTCAGAAAGTGAACCCTACCGGAGTCTCCAATAAGAAAGACATCGTGGTCTCGTATATAACCGAACCTCACCTGCGGTTCGGTTCAGTTAACTCATACTTGGCCAGGAAGGCTTACTTACTGGATTCTGCAGTTATGTACTATTTCGCTCTAGAAACTATTAGTAATGCATCCATAATTACTAAAACGTGACTCTGACATGACAGGAACAGCTATTTACTTTGAATTGATTCTGCCTGTTTTACAGCAAAACGTGACTTTCACAATATATTTTTAATGAATGGCAAACGTACTAGTTTGACGAGTTTACGTATAAAAAAGATCTCTAGGGGCAGACCCTTGTTACTTTGGACCATTGACCGAATCATGCTGTTGGTACTAATAGCACGTTCGTCGTTCCGAATCGTTCGAACGATATCAAATATTTGTAAGGCAGTGAGGTGAGATTTCATCGGTGATGTCAACACAAATTATATCTACTCGTCCCACAACACAAGTAAAAACTGATAACGAACGACACAAATATGCTTTCAATGGGTCAAGGTTGATGAATACGAAATTCTTTGATTTTTAACAAAGCAATGACTATATATATATATATATATATTTGTAGCGTAATGTTAATCATAAATCGGCGATTCAAAAAAGGAGAAGGTTCTCGATGAGAGTGTTTTTATGTGTGGGTACCTTGAACTAATATTCTAAGTGAATCCATTATTTGCATAATTATAATCATTTGTTAGCTGGTGCTTCTCATGTGTTCCCGTTTATATTTGATCAAGATCTGTAGTTTATTTTGGATAATCATTTATCATCAACATTTAAAATTTGCGAGTAGGTATAGTCATCAATCGAATGGAAGATGATTTAAAAATTTCTAATTATATATTGTTATTGTGACAGTGCAATGACGTCAACAAACGTGAGCGTGCAAATTGAATCAGCCTATTCGTGTGTTCTCTGAATTTTAATAAGCATAATTGAAAAAGCTGTTCGCATAATTCGGACTGCGTCCTAACAATTGATTTGAACCTAGCCCCGCAGTGATGTAATATTTTGCAGTTTTTATTAATAATACATTTATTAATTATAAATAATAATATCTATTTTTATTGCTGTCGAATGTTAAATTAATAACAAATTGCATAGGTGTTGTTGTTTCTTTATATTCATTCAATATACATACATATAAGGTCATTAATGCGTACTATAGTTTTAGTAACACAATTCTCATACATTTACCTACTACCTATCCTTCACAATATATAACTTACAGTAACATCATTTACACATCACATTTTATAACATAAGGAAATCTATAAGCTATGTCATATAAAAATATATTAAAAATTATTCACAGATCGATGTAAAAAGTCAATTAAGTGCGTTTAATGTTATCTTTATCATCTTCGATTGCGTCAAATGTTTAATTAATACATATCAATTGAACTAACTAACCTTATTGGTCGAAGTCATCCTTCGTTTTAATGCTATTGCGAGTATTCCTTTGTACGCTCGCACGCATTAATAGTTGACACGCTATGTACTGATTTAGTTTTTTTTATATTTCGGCTTTACAAATACTAGTATCGGTATACGATGATTGCGATTGTAAAAAAGGTTATCTATTACGAGTTGTACTTACATTTTGGACGATATGCAATATATGTAACAACTATAGAAACACAGAAAAGCTATTCGGAACATGCCATAACACATTTAGACTAGAACCGGGGAAGATGTTAAGTTATGATATCTCGCATTCCATGAAAATAAATAAACGAATACAATCTAAGTAACTTACAACTATGTTATAGCTTGGAGAATAATCCTATTTGGTTTAAAATACTACAACCATATCTATATACAGATATACAATTAACACATCAGACAATCAACAAATAGTTTGTTTACTAGCTATAATCTTTAAAGTTATTTAAGTATAAACTAATTTCTAATCTTTTTGATGTCACTTTTACAAAGAGTAATTTTATGTTAGTAAGACACTGAATAAGTCTATCATTTTGGATTTTGATAAATAGAATAATATATATTGTTTTATCAATAGAGACACTATTTCTTTGCTACTATTCAAAACAAAAAACTTTTCGCTACAATTTTTTTGATGCAGTGCACAATGCTGCACTTTTCGGAAGCACTGATTTTAAATTACAAAGTCCTAAAAGTTTGAAGATTTGGAAACACTATAGTGTTCTAAAACTAAAGAGCACCTCTATGTTATCAATACAATGCGCTAAGTTCGTATTTATCGTGTTCATTCGTTCTTCATGTCTGAAAGTTTGGATACAAGAGGGAACCGAACGATCCGAAGCTGATTCGCGTAATCGCAAACGATTGCGTCTTTCAATGGAACAATTTGGCGGACGAATATGCAGCCATCGGTTTGACCTGGGAACAAACAATATGTTATTTTTTTATCATATCTATGCGAAAAGGGCCAGTTTGCTCCTTGTAAACAGGGAACAAAATTGCTTTTGAATCCCTAGGGACTATAAATGATTTGATTTGAATTTGAAATGTGGATATTGTATATAAATGTTCCAATCACCAAAGAAATCAACTACAAACATTGATGCATATGAGCATATTTAAACAATGCTCCTGATGAAATTTATTTTCTGATAAAAGTGACTACTTATATAATATATATATATTATACTTTTATCAGAAAATAAATTTCATCAGGAGCATTGTTTAAATATGCTAATTTAAAGACACGTGTAAAAACAGGCTTTTATGGCATGATTTGACTTAATCCCACTGAACACTGCAAGTAGACACGTTTGGAGCTAAGCTAATAACATTATACATCATTCTATTCCTGTCCTTTTTTTCGACATATTAGTAGCAATTCGCTTAAACACCAAACTAAACTAGTAATTTATCTAACTTTTAGTAAATTATGATAGTTCTTGCTAAAATCCAAATTCGTGTAACAGTTACAGCCGTATTTATAAACAAGTAATGACTTGTTGCTAAGTAATTTCTCAATGAAGTAAATTACTTGACGATAGAATACTTCAACATAAAATCTTACTCTATAGTCAAGCAATGAACGTAACACTAAAGAAAAAGTAGGTAATGCAATAACCCTATCAAAATCGGATGTATCTACTTACACTTGTATTAGGTTATTGTCATGGGATTTTAATTTTTACAGCATAATAGATCATCCACAGTTCAGACTCGTATGTAAATGTCATTTTTATACCACTTCACTTTTGCAATTAAAATGAAAAATTTACGTGTTCTCATTGCAAAAGTAAAGGAACTGACAACTATAACTCGGCTAAGAGGCTATTCTAGCCTTTGATAGTTCTAACTGCAGGAAAATACTAGTCTATAGAATTAAAATAGTTGCTTAAGTAATTACTTTTAATTGAGTAATACTTTTACTTGTATATAAATACGGCAGTTGGAATGATTATTCTATTCAGTTTTGGGTAATTTTACATCAGTTTATAGAGCAACGTTACATGACGACTAAATCCGAGTGATAACTCTCATTCGCAAGTGTTATACGAATTTTGATTTTAGCATGAACAGAATACTGAATAATAAATTTACTGCAAACTATATTTTAGTTTTGTTCGTTTATTATGGCGTTCTGCACAAGCGAATTCCTACCTTTATCGTGTTATATAAGTTTAACGCTAAATGTTTTAACAAATGTAGTTCAAGAATGCCCATATATCAAAAATGGAATTTAATTGTTTCTCATGACAGTACGAAAAAAACCTGTTTTAATTGCACAAGAAACTAGTCTGACTTCATTATTTATGACCCTATTGAAATTCCTTATGAGATAACGGGTATTCTTAAGCCTGCGCTGACCGTCTGCTTGTAGTATGTTCAAAAGGCTATGTTTGTATATCTAATTTATGAGACAATTTTAGAGATTTTAACATGATATGAGTTAATAGTTGATCCGCCGGGCTATTCCACTAGTACTTACCAACCTAATCTAATGTATTTAATAAAACGTAATAAAACACTTTAGGACCGTCCATATTATTGACTTCCGTATGAGATAACGGGTATTCTTAAGCCTGCGCTGACCGTCTGCATGTAGTATGTTCAAAAGGCTATGTTTGTATATCTAATTTATGAGACAATTTTAGAGATTTTAACATGATATGAGTTAATAGTTGATCCGCCGGGCTATTCCACTAGTACTTACCAACCTAATCTAATGTATTTAATAAAACGTAATAAAACACTTTAGGACCGTCCATATTATTGACTTCCGTATGAGATAATGGGAATTCTTAAGCCTGCGCTGACCGTCTGTATGTAGTATGTTCAAAAGGCTAAGTTTGTATATCTAATTTAAGAGATTTTAACATGATATGAGTTAATAGTTGATCCGCTGGGCTATTCCACCAACCTGTTCTAATGTATTTAATAAAACGTAATAAAACACTTTAGGACCGTCCATATGATTGACTAAAACTAATCGGTAGGGATAAATGGAAGTTCCATGAAGTTGGACTTTCCATGGATGACTACCAGTAATATAGATGGAGTAAAAATCCACTTCTCCCAACAGGGGGAATCTCCAGGAATCTCCATCGCCAGGGGGAACACGTTAGTAGGGTCCGATCCAGAAGCGGCTTAACTCGCTTAAAAATTCACTCAGTCGTAGATGCTTATAACAAAAGGCATAAACTGCCAAAATTTCAAGTTCGTAGCCCCTGTAGCAGTTTAGTCTCTATGTTGAACCAGTCAATCTGTCAGTACTAGTAATTATATATACCTACTTATCGCGGCACATATACAAAAAAAAACTTCCATTCTATTACTTTGGTAAAAATCAGTTATTGTAGTGTTACTCAAAAAGTACTGGACCGAATTTGATGAAATTTAAATGGGACTACACGGGAAGCACCAGCTTTCAATCAAAAAAGAATTTTGAGAATCGGTTCACCCTATCGAAATTTATGAGATAACAAACAAAAAAAATACAGTCGAATTGAGTACCTCTTCCTTTTTTTGGAAGTCGGTAGTAAAAATTAGGACGGTCCCCATACAGAAAGTGTTTTTTCTCTGGACAATCAATAGCTGAAATTTGCATGCCATTATGCTACCATGTCAATCTTGTAACCCAATTTCCTAACAAGAAATTATTTAGTTTTATATACCATTAGTACCTAGTAAAACTCGTCGTATGATTTCACCACTGCTGAGATCGTAGGCTGTGAGTCCGCTTCGATCGCCCATCACTAGGAGTGTGTGAGTGAGGGGCAACATACGACTCATGTAATTTAAACCCTGGAAAAAACATCATGGTTACATAATAACTAAAAAAGTACACAAAAGGGTTTGCAAAAGTTTTACAAGTAATAAAATACGCAATTATAGAAAAAATAAGTAATCTTGATTCACAGTTTGGTTCGTCAGACGTCGGTGTTTGCATTCTGACCAAAAATGTAAGAACTTCTAGGGAGATACCATTTCAAGAACACTTACTACTGAATGGGGCACGTCTATAAAATGTGATGGATGAAGAATAGCAGATATGGCAGGATCGCAGAGTGAAGAAAGGAGAAGTTTAGCTTTGCTTTGTTTCCACCGAGTCTTCTGGTTGGATTTTTGTGTAATTTTTGGAAATTAGTGTAGTAGTAAAGAATTGGTCCAACTTTTCCAGACACGTTTGAAATCAGTTGTGTCTGGAAAAGTTGGGCCACTATGGAGCTGATGGCCTCAATATATGCTCCGTTTTAGTACTTTATTTTTTCAAGACCACAAATAACTGTTCATTGCCTAACTGTATGATATTCTTAAATTGCATTACATTCATTAGTGATTTATCTTGCAGTAGTTCTCTTTCCGCCGGGATAGGCCCTTTTTAAGATGTTAGTCCAACTAAGCCTATTTTGAATAATATTCTGACACACCCACAATTAGTTTTTGATAATTTAAATGGGGCATTAATCATTGTGGTATTCACGAAGCGCTTACTTATCTTATCATAATATCGCGCTACAAAAGCCGAATGACACGAAAAAAATGTGATTACATAGATAAACATTATTTTTTTGTCATTTATCTCTTGTGATTCAGCAATATCTATCCGACAAGCGTCATATTTTTACAACATAGCAGATTAATAATGTGAATCTGACATGACCAATGTGTAAGAAAATGACAGTGTTGATTTGTTCGTACGCTGTCACTAAGCAATGTGCTGTGTGTTAAGGAATGACGATATCTTGTAGACGATATTTTTATGGGAAGGATTAACCAATGATATGATTTTGCATTTTTTATCATTTACAATTACAGAGCGCGATAAAAAAAATATGGGCGACACAAGAACAGAAACAGGCACAATTTGTTTTTTTGGTGGGAAACCTAGGCGATTTCTTAAGGGCAATCAATGATAATGCCTGGACACAATTCTAAAAGTATAGGACAATAAATAAATACTTATAGGTAAAGTCCACAGTTGATAATACCATTGAACCAGAAATTCATAAAAAGGTACCAGACAAATAAAACAATCTTATACTGTAAGTTGTCTGGCTAAATTGTAATTGTAAGGTACATTTACTGCCGGTGAAAGGTCTAAAAGCGCGTCACTGAACTTGATCAACTTAATATTTTGCCGACGTCTGTAGGAAAGTACCCTTTAGCGAACCTCTACCCGTGCTCCAGGAGTAGTGCCAATCGTGTGATAAACTTTTATGTAAGAGTACACCTTGGTGGATACTCCCGCAATGCCCAATATTCTGCTTCTAAGCAGTTGTCAAAGTAAAAATGATTTTTTTGCATGAAATAGTTCAAATTAAATCCCCAAATCAAGAGGCTAATCGGTAACACCTAAGACGGCATACGAGTTCATTCATGGTGCGCTATCGCTGCATGTTGCACATTATTTTGTCTAGTACAACACCTTAAAAATATGTATAATTAAAGGACATTGTCCATTGTATGCCGGCACTTCACATGGCTATTTGTATTTGTGTAAATGGCATATTTGGCAAACAATTACCATGTGTGGAAAGCTTTTTTGACAAAGTGTTTACCTTATTTGCCTATTTGACAAATAAGGGGTTTACCAAATACACGTTACCGTATGCTTGTTGGTTTTTCGAGGCACATCACATTGATCAAATAGGTAAATACGCAAACAAACCGTCAATAGTTTTGTTATTTGTCTGATAAGTGTAGATGGTCCTTATATTTGCATTTTTGCACTATCGTTATATATTTTGCCAAATACGACAAACTCCCAAAAGCCATGTGAAGTGCCACCACTAAACAGAGATCTTGAGGCTGCGGCGTTGACGTTTATGGTTTCATATCCACACTTGTTGTTAGTTGAATCATTATTATAGCAACGCACACACACAACATCGCCACTACTCCGCTCTGTCATTCACTTCACTGTGATAGCAAAGAGAATTTAATGTGATAGCCACATTGTGAATTGGTTGACAGATTATTGCGAGCCAAAGTTCAAAGCATGCATGTCGACCACCATCTACTTTACATATAAAAAAATCTCCTTACCCAACATTTTAATACCTACATTATAACTTTCTGTAACCGTATATCGCAATAATACCTAAAGTATCCGTCCACGCTGGGCCATTATGTCCATACATTTGGTCATTGTCCTTTGTGAAACAGACTTTTAGGAGTGCAGTATCTAATTCCTATATAATAATACATATATAAGATACGAAATACGTGCCTGGTACTTATCAACTTCACGATAACGATAGCATTTAGATGTGCAAATATTTATTTCTCTGAATAGAAAACATATTTTCATATATTTTTTGCGAGGGGTTTTAAGAGGCATTTTGTTGTTTTTCTATTCTGGAGCACAACCCGAAACACGAGAGGAGAGAGGTGTGGAACTGAAAGGTCGTGGTTTATTACGAAAATCGGTTCACAAGAAGCAATATTTTAACCTTAATTAATTGTTAATCTTAAATTTTAATATAATACAATTTTGACATTGTAATTGTATATTTTTATTTTATTTTATTAATATGGATTAACTTTTATTATATATAATTATAAAATATATAGTTGCACGCCTGCTTGCAGGCTGAGTACACTGACCCAATTTTACTATAAGATCTTGAAATGTACCGATCTGTATTCTAGCAAATAAACATTTTGATTTTATTTGAGTTCACGCTTGGAGTGTTTGAGTGCGCGACGCGATGTCCAAGCGTGAACACTCCCTGAAGAACAACGTCTTACACGTTCGAAACGTCGGACATAAACCGGCATAATGCCAAGTGACTGCAGCAGGTATCTTTATCTATACTAATATTATTTATTTATTTTTATTTATTTATTTATTTAACTAAACAACTACTAATTGTACTTATAAAACAGGCACCAGTAATAATAAATTAAATATTATAGGTATCGATATAAATACAAGTACAGTAGGTATAATTAATATATCGAAAAGCAATGACTGTGCTTATGTAGCAGTGTGTGTGTGAGTGTGTGTGTGCGTGAGTGTTTGTGTTTTTTGTGGGAGTCTGTGATTCATGTGTAGATATTGAAATGCGTATGCCAGGTAGTAATCAAATGTCAAAAGCCAATAATAACCTCATGCTATGTGTTTATTTATTAAGTAAAATATAGTTATTTATATATTCAGCCGATTGTGTTTGTAAAAGTTTGTGTAGGGCCTGGTATATCTTGATTTGGCTGGTGTTGGGTTCCTTGCAGTTATGATGCGGATATTTTTGTTCAGTTTTACCACCCGAGCAGGATTTACCAGGCACCTAGTGTTATGTCGGTCCTTTTATAAGGTTTTCAGTATCTTCATGCCCCTTTGACTTTAGGAATCTACCAATGCTGCGTTTGCACCTATGCTGAGAGTCATTCACGATTCCAATGGATCTATCTATTGTTTGGTACAGGTAGGGACCTTTGTAAGCAAAATTATAAAGAGGAAAGATTAGTATGTAAGTATGTTAGTAACGAATTGGCTCAAAAATTACTAAACCGATTTCAAAAATTCTTTCACAACTGGAAATTTACATTCACCCAGAGTAACATAGGGTAAGATTCATCATCATCATCACCATCCATCACCGCGCGGGTGAAACCGCGGAGAGCAGCTAGTATTATTATAATGTCTGATACTCACGATAGTTTTTAAACTGTTTATATTTACTTACGATGTGTATAGAGTTGAGCATGTGTCCCTGGAAGCGGTCCCAGATGCAGAGACGTTCGTCCGCGCCGGCTGACACCACGTAGGAGGCGGTGTACGCAAGTGACGTCACCGCGCCGTCGTGCGCTTGCATGCTGTACACGCACGCACCTGACAAACAACTCATTACTAAACAACCACTTAGCTAACTAAGAATTCACAACACTTGAAACGGTTTGGAAAAAGTAACGTTTACGTACGGTTTCGGTTATATCATACAAACAATATCATAATAAAACAAATTAGCTTATAGCAATCAGGGAAGCGCTCGTAGTTGACTTAGCGTAGTAGCGGAGCTTGACTTGGCGATATTATCAACAAGTTAAGTCACGCTTGCTGCGGTCAGACGATTGGTCAGATGGGTGACCGCTAGTGGCATTATTCTACTGAGCGCTACCGTGCATCCCAGCAGTGGGAACATAATGGGCTGATTATGAAACAGGGATAATGCAGCTTCCTATTAGTCAAAACATTTGAGAATACGTTCAGTAGTTCCGTAGATTAATTAACATTTACATCCAAACAAACATAACCTCTGTTTTATTAGTGTAGATAACTTGTTTGCCTTAAACCTAGTGTAAATGTATTACAGGAGGAAAAATCCTTCTTAGTCGGCAAAGGATACGGATCAGGGGAAGGGTCATGCACTCTAACAGTACACGAAGCACAGGGTTTGACCTACAAAACGGTGATCATTATCCAGACGAAGGAGCGAATCACGAAACTCCGAGACAGCGTCTCTCATGCAGCTGCACGTATTTCGCAGACGACTTGGCATTCGTCAGGCGATTTCGTCAGGCGGGCGATTAAAGCATCCGAATATCGAATCATAGAGTATAATCTCAAAATGGCGATAAAAGACCGAAATGAAGAGATCGTGAAGGCTATGTTAAAAAGGATACGGCAAAGGCGTGAACCTGAGGCCAGTACTTCTGGCGTACACATAAGTATAAAATTAGGAAATATTGTTCACTAGCAATAGATTATGTATTTACAAAAAAAATGGAATCACTATAGTTTTTAAGCAATTTCCACCATAGCTTAAGAATGTTTATTGTGATGTTTGGAGAACGAATCTACATGAAAATGTAATATTTAAAAAAAATACAAAACTAAAAAAGGTACGGACCAAAGAGTCTGTAGTGTGGAAGAATAATTAATAAAAAAAAAAAATATATGTATACTAAACATTACTCTGGATATTATACAAACTTTAATGCGTCAATTCTTAATTCTTACACCACAAGAAGTAGACTAGCCCTCACAGACTCAGGGTATCCTACCGTGAGGGCTTCAGCTACAAGATTTTTGGTACAAATGTACCAAATACTGAACTGTTACGGCCTAATAATTATGTAATTACTATTTTGCATGTTTTTGCACCCTATTTTGAATTGAATATATATATATATATACTGTTATTATACTTTTATAACTTTTTATTATGATTAACTCATATACGAATTAATAATAAGACCAACCAAAAATAGAAGATCTTTCTATTGAACATTTATATAAGTTACGTAAGTTTGCGTACGTGGCGAGAATTTAATCAATATTATAGTTTTAATTGTCGGTGCAAGTACGCTATTAATAAATAAATAAATTAAAAAAAAATAAGATTATACCTGTATGCAGATCCCAAACGCATAGTAATCCGTCCTGCGAGCCACTGCCAGCAATGGTCGGCGTCGTGTGATCAATGAAACTGCTCGTAATTGGCCCGCAGTGCCCGTGCAGTGTGAACAATGGACTCAGCTCTGAACTTGAGAACACCTGCATATACATTCAAATATCTATCAAATTGTACATTGGCACAATCTTCACGATATTCTCTTTGCCGACAACCTTAAACTATTTAATACATTCGCAAATAGTGCTCATTGCGATTCCATGCAAGCTGATATTCAACTCGACTCCATTTCAACTCCAAGAGAACGTTTTCACTCTGACTAGAATCTATAACCGTATTCACTGTATGTATAAAATTACAGACACAAAAATATAACGCTTGACCACAATTAGAGATCTTGGTTTAACTATGGATGCACAACATAACAGCATTTAAAATAAATTAAAGGAAAATGTTGCATAACATATCTCAAAACTCTTCACATGAAACAAATATAACGATATATGTTTTGTTTGTTGCGTTCGCGTTGTGGGAACGAAAGTAAACGATTTTTTATTACATGTATATCGCTTTACGTTATTTTGACAGGACATTGACTTATTGATAGGTCTTTGATGAGACTGTGATTGGACTCTGACTATTTGAATAAGTAATACTTCATTTTGTGTACTTAAGGTAGTATGAAATAACACTATTTTAGACATTCTAGAATATATGCTTAGACTCTTTGAAGCAAAAACTTTTATACCAAACTGTTTATCATTATAAGTCACTAGCTGATGCCTGCGACGTAGTCTGCGCAGGATTAGTACTTCGAGTAGCTAATTATTTTCTCCAAAGCCATCTTTGTAACAAAATGATATAAAATATTTACATCGTTATATGAGTAAATTTAAGTACTTAGTAAATCAACCAGTAAACACTTATAATAAAATACATTACATACGTACATTCAAATATAAAATTAATCACCATGGAAAAAAAACTGTCATTACATTTGACCCTTGACGGTCGCCGAGTACGTCTAGTACGAGTATATCGAGCTGTCAAATTGATAGAGCTTGCTTTTGACTAAACTATCAATACTTGACACAAACTTTGACAGTACTGTCATTATTACGATCTTCACGCGGAGGTGGAGATTTTGTTATTTTGTCTATGCTGTGCCTAAGAATAATCCGCTTTTTCATCAGCGTGGTGATGGATATGATGAAAAGTATCCTATGTGGTAATCCAGCACCTCCATACCAAGCTTCATTAACGGCCCCGCCGTTTGATCGTCAAAAAGTAACAAACATCCACACATCCATACATACATACATCCTTACTCACAAACATTCGCATTTATAATACTAGTATAGTAGGATAACTATTATACCATATATATCTACCAATGTATATATGCCAGTAGTATCATCAATTCATCACTTACCCATATGTCTGGTCATACTTGACATACTCGTATACAGGGTTCTTGGAAAAATGCAAAGAACCTCTTAAGGGCACATCCAGTATATCACAACAAACAACGTAAGTTTTACTATTTTGCTTAAAACCTAATTCAAATAATTCAAAACATAATACCATTCAATTTTTGTAGTACTTTTTAGACACGTTTTAGCGCTGCCTTATTAAAAGGAAAGTAACTACGACGCAATGTCTTCCGCGAGCTCCGTTACTAAACACATTGTCTGCCGTGCGCCTGCGTCGCGCGACTGCGTCATAGAGTTACCGACTATTTAGAATAATTTAGATCGATTGATTATTATTTTCTAGTTTTGTACGGGAGTAAAAATATATTGTGATTATTAAAAGCGTACTACTAATGGCGTTCGTTATGCTTTACAGAAGTTAACTTTAAGAGGTTGTTAGCATATTTCCAATAATCCTGTATAAATAATTATAACCCTTTTTGTTATTCGCGTTTAGGAGTGTCACAGGGCGCCGCGCCGACTTTCGCTTACGCAAGGTAATATGAAGAATCACACCAATATAAATACGGACTGCCGCGTCTAAAGCGGAACACCTCAAACGTCATAAATATGTGTATTTAGACAGAAAGTACATGTTTTTGCCGTTTGGGGTCGTAAATTTAAACATCCGATCTCAACTTATAAGTTAACTTAGGTCAAACGTTTGGTTGAGGCGACGGGTGACCGAAATGCGTTTTTTGTGTTTGATAGTCGTGATGCGAACGAGTTAGGTTACCTTTAGCACGTGGTCTTGCGGTCTTGAGGAGGCATTCGCGAATATACAGAGGCGAAAAGTGACTTAATTGCACATTATGTATGGATATCGAAGGATCATATATATTTTGTAATTGAAAGTCGTGATGTGAACGAGTCAGGTTACCTTTAGCACGTGGTCTTGCTGTCTTGAGGAGGCATTCGCGAATATACAGAGGCGAAAAGTGACTTAAATGCACATTATGTACGGATATCGAAGGATCATATATATTTTGTAATTGAAAGTCGTGATGTGAACGAGTCAGGTTACCTTTAGCACGTGGTCTTGCTGTCTTGAGGAGGCATTCGCGAATATACAGAGGCGAAAAGTGACTTAATTGCACATTATGTATGGATATCGAAGGATCATATATATTTTGTAATTGAAAGTCGTGATGTGAACGAGTCAGGTTACCTTTAGCACGTGGTCTTGCTGTCTTGAGGAGGCATTCGCGAATATACAGAGGCGAAAAGTGACTTAATTGCACATTATGTATGGATATCGAAGGATCATATATATTTTGTAATTGAAAGTCGTGATGTGAACGAGTCAGGTTACCTTTAGCACGTGGTCTTGCTGTCTTGAGGAGGCATTCGCGAATATACAGAGGCGAAAAGTGACTTAATTGCACATTATGTATGGATATCGAAGGATCATATATATTTTGTAATTGAAAGTCGTGATGTGAACGAGTCAGGTTACCTTTAGCACGTGGTCTTGCTGTCTTGAGGAGGCATTCGCGAATATACAGAGGCGAAAAGTGACTTAAATGCACATTATGTATGGATATCGAAGGATCATATATATTTTGTAATTGAAAGTCGTGATGTGAACGAGTCAGGTTACCTTTAGCACGTGGTCTTGCTGTCTTGAGGAGGCATTCGCGAATATACTGACGCGGAAAGCTACTTTATCGACATTATGTCAAGATAAGGAAGGATGATATTATTATATGTCCTGTAATTGAAAACCGTGATGTGACGTTACCTTAAGCACGTGGTCTTGCCCGCCTGTAAGGATGCGTCCGCCCTCGCATTGCATCTCCGTGATAGGCTGCTGGTGCGGTCTGCAATGCGCCACGCGGGCACACACTACTTCTGCACAAATTACATAACACAAATGAAGGGTACTGGAATAAAAAAAGAGTGCGTCTTGGGACGCCCGACAGAAGTGATAACTTAAACTAGTTTAGCGTTATGGGTTAGAATGAGAGAGGATGCGTCAGAGGAAGAGAAGCCAGACAGACTGGTGATGAAGATCTAGGTCGATCGAATTGACAATTAAAACGATATGCCTGGCCATACATTGAAGAAACGTACCTGTCAACTTCAGCATCCTTATTTTTGACAGTATTATACATAGTTTTAAGGAATAACCTACATATTACGTTGATTTTGCGATAAATATTTGATTGATATGATTACTTACCATCACCGTCGCTAAGCTCCGACGACGACTCGTAGTAAAAGCCGCGATTCCTCGCGTAGTCGTCATGCGAACGCAGCGAGCCCGCTGATCCCGTCCGCTTGTGCGCTAAGGGAATGTAAACCAACTATATTTCATTAGTTTACTACTATAAATATGGGTTTAATGTTGGCTACATGTTAGCTTTTATGTAAGGTGTTAAGTAAGGTAGCGTTTAAGTATACATTTCCGTGATTCATCTGCGGAAAAATTGAATAATGTCAAATTTCACCATTGTATCTGAACGCGAACAATTCAACCTGAAAGCAGTTAAAGTGATCATGCAAGGCCGGTATAAAGTTTTAGCCAATAGCATACGAGCCCCTTTATATTGCACCAATCACAACACTCGTTGGCATGTGAACTTGATCTACTTAACGCTGAAAGTTTATTGAACTCTAATAACGGTGGCATCAGATCTAAGATGTAATGCAACTGGTTTTAATACAATAAAAACGTGTTCATCTCTCTCTTACAGAGACATCTCATCTTTTTGTTTCTATTTCTACTAGAATCTTAATCTAGAATGCACCGATGCATGCTTTCTCTTTCTAACAGTGCCGTCTCGCTAATTCATATGGGAATTTGTCGATATACTGAAATCTTTTAGGGAGTCGCATAAGGAGAACTTATGAGAAGAAGGGTTTTTAAGGTTATAGCGTGGATCGACGAGGAGTAGTCTGAAACGATCTGATAAAAGACGCATAAAAAAGCTTCAAAAATACAGGAACTGCCTTATTTACGTGAATGATACCTCCTTTTCCGGTTGACAATATAAATCTTTAACGAACCACAAATATTCGTCCGATATTGAACAAAATTAATGAACTACTCAAAGGTATAACCTTTCTCAAGAAAATCATTAAAATCGGTTTATAGTCAGCGAACAAAACTAGTAACATACGTAACACATACAAATACAGCTGAATTGAGGAACCACCACCCACGGATTAGGAAAGGTAGGTATATGGCGCGAGGCATTTATTGTACTTATTCACTTGTCGCAGATATTTAATGACGCTTCCCCACTGCACTTCAAACCTCAAACAGATGAAACAATAAACTCATGAAGTAATACACTAAACGCAATGTTCTCATTAGCTTACACCAACTCATTACTATGCACTATCAACCAATGAACGCCAAGCGCTCGGACAGTAACAATAATACCCCCGGCGCTGATAGCAGCGGCCGCACTACGCGATGATGCGCGCAGAGAGTATCCTTATACGCAATACTACATTGCGGCATTTGTTTGTGGAGTTGTGAACAATTTCATAACAGTACCAGCAATGGATGTCGAAATGAAGATGCTACACACAGGCGCGCCGATATTTGCGATTTTAGCCAACAAGTTCTCCGGAAGTTTTGCTGTGACACGTGTCACGCCTTCTCAACACATTCTCCCCTCCATTCCTAAATCCGCCGTGACACCTAAGGCGCTGCACAGCGGTTTCAGTCAGTGAGACAATAGTCTAGTGAGAGTACTTACTCCGGCGATGCGCTGTACTGAACCGCCAATCAACGTGCGCGCCGGACGCAGCGTTGTACGCGTCCAGTCGCAACAGCGAAAGGTGACCGCCGAGGGTTGCGACGCAAACTCGCCGTCCGCTGGACAACGCGCGTACGTGCGTCACGCCGGACGAATCGCGACTGCGTGATTCAGTACTCCACCATACGCACTGTAACCAATGATAAAACATGTCGATTGGCGCTAAGATTTTTATGAGTGGATCTGGTGGGTTAGCCGAAAAATTTACGTATTTTATCCTCATCAATGATGATAACCGCCTTTGAAAGTTTTTGTAATGCTAAATGATGCACGTTTTACTTAAATTATTTAGATATGACAGAAGGCTGTCGGGGCTTGCGATTTAATTTTGATGCTACTTCCAGGAAGTGTTGAACTGTCCCTAGCGGTAAGAAGCATAGCTATAGTTTTAGACGAGTGGAAATTGGACAATTGAAGCGTTATTCTTCGAAGAAGTCAGTTCGGCTATAATGCGTCAGAAAAAAATCATCATCATCATCAGCCCACATTCGTCCACTGCTGGATATATGCCTCTCCTAAAGTACGCCACAGAGCTCGGTCTTCAGCTCTCTGCATCCAGTTACTGGCAGCCGCCTTCCGCAGGTCGCCTCTCTACCTGGCCGCAGGGCGTCCTACACTCCGTTTGCCTAAACGTGGTCTCCACTCAAGACTTTGTCTACTCCAGCGGTTATCGGTTCTTCGTGAAATGTGGCCAGCCCATTGCCACTTCAGCTTGCTTATTCTTTGAGCTATGTCGACTACTTTGGTTCTCTGTCAGATAACTTCATTAAGAATCTTATCCTTCAGAGAAACCCCGAGCATAGCTGTCTCCATAGTTCGCTGAGCGACCATAAATTTGTGGACTAGTCCCACAGTGAGTGTCCAAGTTTCTGCTCCATAGGTCATGACGGGTAGGACACACTGATTAAATACTTTCGTCTTTAAACACTGTGGTATGGACGACGTGAAGACTTGACGAAAATCAATAAAGCGCCGGATATATTACAGTTTATCTAAAGAATTGTAGAAGTACGGCCAAGGGACACACATTTAAAACTGTATTAACTTTTAACTTACATCTGCGGAAAAAGAGAAACAGCCTCAGGATGGGAATATAGGGGTATTGTGTCCTTGAATAAGATAGGGTTTAAAATGAAGTGCACAAACTACGGAATTGCTTTACTATCAACTGTGTGCAAAGCTCTGTCTTATTTATTGCTCAAAAGGATATAGAACAGTATGCGGAACGATTACTTAGAGGTTATCAGTGGTGAGTTCAGGCGTAACCGCAGTATCATCGACCAAATATTTATTCTGAAGCAACTTATCAAGAAAATGGGAGTACGCCCAAAGCAGTTCGTGGACTTTGCCAAAGTAAAATTAGCCAAACGTCTACGGTAGCGAGGGCCGAGCCACCCTGTTCACCCCCCAACCACCATTAGCAGACAAGGTGAAAGTTACTTGTCAAGATTGCTGGTTAACAGTTAGGGTTGGCGGAGATCTTACAGATGCTTTCATCCACAGGACTTAGGCAGGTCGATGCCTTGTCACCCGTGGTGTTCATTTTAATTTTGGAACATGTAAGAAACGCGCTCGCGGTAATGTTTGGAGTACAGTTGAATGAATAGTATAGGGTATCCGGATGACCTCACTTTAATAAGAAAAATAAAGGACGGACGAAATACAGGAAGTGGTTAAAGTGTTCTTCTTTAGAAGCGAAGAAGGTTGGTTTCAAAGTCAACAGACAGACAAAAACATCCGCACTAGACGAGAGGACCTTCGCATCGATATGTGCGATAATTATGTTCTACAAACGCGTGGGCAAATTAAATATTATGTTAGCTGCGCTGTTACTGATACCAATCGAGGAAATAATTGAGATCCACACTCAGAATACCCTTAGGTGCAGTGCAACACTGCAAAAGGTGCCAGCGTCCATGATACTAAGCAGAAAAACCAAAATCCGTACATACAAGACTGTTATCAGGCCGATTTGTGGATGGATGGATGGATCTAATATGATAGAATCTGCATGGATGCGAAACTTGAACTCCGACACTACAGGAATAGAACGAGCTATTATTAGTGCAAGAAAAGCTGCACGAAAGTAATGTGTGCGAAAGAGGTAGCACTATTTGCAAATGTGTGCGTTAACTATGTCATTTAACTCACGTTCTCACCTGCACGATACAATACAATACAATACAAAAATTCTTTATTAAATTTTTTTCCGGCCCGCGGTGCCGGTCGCTTGGTATGCCTGCTACACACTTTAACCAATATACAAAAATATTAGTAACAAAGTATACTCTTAAATTAAGAAAGTACAATGGGCGGTCTTATCGCTTATAGCGATTTCTTCCAGACAACCGTTGTATGGACATTATCATAAGAAATAGTAGACGGTGGTGCAAAATATGTTCCTTTAATTCTATGTTATCTTATTAAAACTCCAATACATAAATACTAATAATTATACAGGGTGTTTGATAGAGGGACCGACAAACCATATGAGCGTGTTCGGGGGCCCACTTGGAGAATACAAGTTAGGCAAAAAAAAATCCTCGACACCGGTCACGTTCTCACCTGCACGATAGTAAAAGTGGGCGAAAGAGATAGTTTAAGAGATAACACTATTAGATAGTGTAGCATAGTGTGTAACTCAACGTCAATGACCAATGGCATATGTATCAGAATAAGCTCAGCATTCACGGTCACCGAATCGCGCGAAACGGCTTTATGTACATACAAAATTAAACTATTACTGTTAACCGGCAAAACACTCGTTAGGGATCTAATACGCCGATGTTCATCTTCAGGGCGAGTGCGCAGCGGCGTCTGCGGCTCAGCGCGACGCAGGGGGAAGCTCCGTGGGGGTAGGACGATACAAGAAAACGTAGAATGACGAGGGCCGAGCGTAACCAGCCGAAGATAGTGAAACTGCCTCGTCATCTGTTGTCGCATCATCCCACGTACCGTGACATATACTACTGACTGTAGGGCACTCACCCTGAAGATGAGCATCGGACATGCTCGAAACCCGGGTCGACGTAGTCGATGCCTAACGTGAGTGTTTTGCCGGTTAACACGAGAATTTCAATTCATACAAAATTGTATCGTGAGCGTCGATTAAGCGAATAGTAAACGGGTAGGGAATGAATTCGGCACAAACTTACCTTCAACTTCCCGGTACTAGCTTCCCAAAGCTCTAATCTCCCATCCGCGCACCCCAGTATAATCAAATCATTGCAGAAGTCCATACACCACACCGGAGATTCCTTTATCGCCTGCCCTCTCCAATCGAGATTGCTCACCGGCACTGCCGTTGGCCCCGTATTTACATCTCCGTTCATGTATTCACTGTTTTCATTTTCTCCATTCGCAAGACGGTTTATCGAGTGTACAATGTTTTCTTCTTTAGGGCTGTGTTTCTTTTTGCTTGGTGTTATATTCGTGATGTCGACATTTTCTTTGGTTTCGTAACTGTTGCTGTTGTACAGCTGATCGCTGCAGTAAAGGTCTCTGGAAAAGTAATATATTTTATACACAAATAACTATTAAACGCCAGTAATTATTAAGTACCAAAGTCCAGAGGGCAAATCCGAGAATACGATTGTATGGAGAAGACGCCAAAAACGTAGAGGGTGTTTTTAAGGACGTTTGGTTTTTAAACTGGTATTTTTTTTACAGACTGTTAATTTGACAGTTGATTTACAAATCAACTGTACATTTTGCCATTTCGTTATGCTTGATAAGCAGGTGGAAACATTGGTCCATTTTTTTTAAAACGATAACGGTCATAATTTTCCCGTACTGGAGAGCGCTACGGAAAGGTGATGACTCCAGCGGGCGGCACCATCAGTTTTAAGCAGGAAACATTTAGTGAACGCATAATTTCGCGTAACGGACCTGTGAACTAACCTCCACAATCGTGTGATCACACACCTTTAGATAATAACACGATCTTTGGGGTGTCTAGACTATGCTGATGTTGGAACATTTGAAAGCCTATATTTGCCGTGTTACTGCTGATATACGACTCTAGTTGCTCGATAAAGTTGTGAAAATTAGACTTCACGATTACGCTGCATTCGACCTAGCCGTGGCGCTCATATGCCCGAATTCATATTTAAACAATGACATAAAATGACATTTAAAAAAAAAACAATAGGTATCATACACATCATGTATCAATATTTTAATTTGTTTTATTTCATTTTGAAAGTGTATACCTATAAAAACACCTTTTACTTACTAGGTTCGAGTAAAACCTCGTGTATATTTGGCGGACGAGATCGAAAATACAGCTGGCAAAAACTAATTCAGTATTTGTTTTTAAGGCGGTGGCATACGACGTCGACTATCCTCTAAACTTCAGTATGAATATGTATTAAATACATTAAATATTGAATAGTTTGTACATAAAAAAATACAATTATAATATATTTTTTGATTTATACTCAACAAACTGTCTCAAACAGAGCAGTTAATGGACTAAGATGGATAAGAATAATAACCAGAGTTCGTAATTAAATGAAAATATAACCAGGGGTTTAGTAATTTTGTTACATTGGTTATAATTACTAACTAAACAGAAACTACTACTATTTCGAATGCACACTAACCATAGTGTACTATTACTGTGTAACTCATATTATGTTTGCTGCGTTCGAATACATAGGACCTTATTGTCTGATTCGAATGGTAACGAAAATATTCTTCATTTTGTAATTCGAACTGTATAATGGAGATCGCTTTCAAAGGACAATGTCAAAATCAAGTCCATCTACATTGCCATTTTATTAAACCTTGTTAGACAATAAGGCTGCTTCACTCTGAAATTTAATGTCAATGTTACCATAAACTAAAATGAATGTTACTCAATAATCTGTCAAGCCTCATCTTGCGACAATTTAATTGTACAGTAAAATACTCTTTAAATAAATGCTTTGTGTATTTATCAATATACAGATTTTATTTTAATACTAAGATCCTACTGTAACTGAGATGACCCGTGAATGGCTCTACGCCTGCATTAAATATTGTGATCCGTATCTCAACATCTACAGTATATTCATCGTAACTAAGCGCCTGGTTGCAAACTAAATTGTGTTCTATGGGATTGGGATAAACTACATTGACTCACAGATGATTTTCCGTGATAACTTTTTTCTGCTAACTTCTAGCTAGGAATATGATTCATTTACAATATAAAAAAATATTTATCGCTTTACCGATACGTATAAGATTCATTCATGAACGCAGCTTCTTTCTAATAGACTGCAAATGTATAAGAGTCTGCCATCCTTCTTCCATTAACTTTTATATATTTATGAATCGATTGACATGAAACACTAAATGTTAAGTGAAGCTTACTTTAATATATTAGTAAAAATCACATCTAAATCGGATAAGTCGTTTCTGAGATTAGCGTGCATAAACACAGATTTAAACAAAATTCTAACAATATTTTTTTTTCATTCTATTTTCGTTAAAAGTCCCATTAATATTTTTATCGTATAGCTTCCATGGGGGAGGCATATGTTCAGCAGTGGACGCCCTACGGCTGAGATGATGATGATGAGACGATAGCTTCCATGTATAGACAGCGATCCTATAAATTTTATTATATTATATGTATAGATAAACAATTTCATTTTCATTATAAGCCGGAAGACGTCTACTGCTGAATATAGGCCTCCCCCATAGAACGTATACATAAACAATTTAATAGAAAGAAAAATAAGAATAAACACCAACTTGAGAAGTCCAAAAAAATTACCTGTAATTTTTGGCGAAGTCATATTTAGTTGTTTCTGCAACTGAAAGATGCGCTGGAGTTTCTCTCACGGAGGAACGAAACCGCAGCCCACTTATATGGTTGCCCAGCTCTTTGCGCAACCGAGGTATGCTCTTGGAAAAATTATTAATTAATTATAATATATATATAATAATAAAAAAATATTATTTATATTATATTACATATTAGATAACTATCATTTGTCATAGTAAAATTAATGTGCGCCCGAAGTTTATACCTACACTAGCTGCGCTCCGCGGTTTCACCTGCGTGGTGATGGATGATGATGATGATGAATCAATATATATATATTGATAAGGATAATGTAGGATTATAAGGGTGAATGTTTTACAAATCGGTGCAGTAGTTTCGGAGCCTATACAATTCAAACAAGCAAATCTATCCTCTTTATAATATTAGTATAGATATCGAAAACATGGGGTTGCTGATTGCGTGCAACGCGATGCTTAGCGAAAGAAAGAAAATACTCTCCACTCATTAGAGCCGCGCTTTGAAATCCCACTCTCGTATTGACATCTGGTTAGCTGTCAGAAAATTTGTGAACGTAAATTTATTTATCATCTATCCATCAACGATCGAAATACTAGACACGGAGCTAGCCTAGTCGTTCGTTACAAATGCATATTTACAGCAATCAGTTTTATTTTACTATGCTGCAAAACAACCGGCGCTTCATCCATTTACGGATGTTTTTAGTTACTCTTTCACGCTCAAACGGCGGGGGAAATTTTGATGAAATTTGGTATGAAGGTAGATGAGGCGCTGGATTAACACATAGGATACTTTTCATCATCATCATTCATCACCACGCGGATGAAAAAGCGTAATATGCTTGAGCACAGCATAGATAAAATAATAAGATCTCCACCTACGTTAACAGTTCTGTTAAAGTTTGAGTCGCTCACTATCATTTTGACAGCTCGATACACTAGACATACTCGGCGACCGTCAAGGGTGATGAAATATTACATTTCATCACCTAAAATCCTATATTTTATTATTAGTGTTCTGATTACTGATTGATATACTAAGTATTAAAATTTACTCATATAATACTAAAGCAATTGCGTTTGGCCATGTACAGTCGCCTGCAATAAGATGTATACATTTCACAATACTCAAAAGTGCCTCAGCATTTAATATCATAAAATAATACACCAAAAATCACCTAAAATGTAGTTATTTATATTATTTAACTGCTTAAAATAATCCTTATCTACATTGTAATGAAATGTAGTACTGTATCATAGTTTTGAAAATTATGGAATGTATACATCTTATTGCAGGCGACTGTACATACATTTTGGTATAATGATAAATATGGCCTTGGAGAAGATAATAAGCTACTCGAAGTACTAATGTTGCGCAGACGTAGTCGCGGGCACCAGCTAGTTACATTATATTATTGTAACATTTTTCATAAATTAATTATTACTATTGAATGTATGACGATTGAATTGACTATACTAGTACTACTTAGTACGAGAAGATCAATGTTAACAATTAAACCGTTATTTAATTGTTAGCATTGACGATACAAATACTTTTTCATAATTTGCCCATGATTTGTTTATACATGTTCAAATTCAAATAGATTTAGAATATGGAATATTGGTGATTTGATATTATGGAAACGGATAGCCGCCACAACTTTACCTTATTAAACTTCTATAGGAGATAATATTCACGATATTAATTTCATGTATATCATTAATAAAACTCACCTCGATCTTTTTCGGCGTTACTTCAGTCGCGCAGGGCGCTGAAAAAAAATATACGCAGTATTATTATCGTCACACCTTCAGAAGTGCTCGAAGCGGAGCTTGACTTGGCAATCTTAACTGATCAACAAGTTAAGCAACGCTGGCTACGGTCGTAAATATTTCATATTCATTCACTCGTTCAAAAGAATCTTTCGTTTACATTTCCCTGACGATTCTAAGGAATTTGTTCAATCATGTGTTGATTCTTTTCATCTGCAGAGTATGATAGTAGTCTAGCACCAATCACTTGGCAGTTGGTACGCGGTGTCCAACCTTCGGCTTCTCGACCGATATCGTATCATATCTGCCATTCTTTCCTAATTGCCCACTACCCAAAGCTGTTATATTTTCATCCATACGAATACTACTTTCACTAACGTTTTCAAAACTGAGGCATACACCTAGTGCTTTTTAAAGAAACTTTCAAATTATTCTCTATTAAGTCTTTAATACAACTTCTCAACTATTCTCCAATCAGAACCACACTTTGATTTATTCCTATAACCAATCGAACTCATTATTAGAACTGATTATTTGCCTGGAACCCTCAAGAAAACATCTACCAAGATTTTCTGCTTGTCTTACCCTCTTCCAATCTCTTATACTAGTTCGTATTATCGATCTCATTCATACACTCAGGCATCCCCAGAAATAGACTTACGGCGGCAACCCACTGGCAACTTTCCGCTTTGTCTCTTTGACACAAATGACTTCAACTCATCTTTAACTATCAGATCTACGAAGAATTAATATCAGGAAGAGTAACTGCCCTAAAAAAATGACCCAATAAAAGTCGTTCTAAATCAATAACATCGTACACGCCGATATGACTCAGCTGTCATAGTAGACGTCGCAGCACGCGCGAGGACTAATCCCTGGTTTCCTTCTGAAATTTAAACCAATCACCGAACATGTATATTTTTAACATCGGAATTAATACGTATTTGGAATCATACGTCGTTTTGGTTTGAACGACCACTTTTTGTCTGGAATTTGTTCTGAGTTATGCTTCCTGACATTATTTCTTCGTAGTATCAGATATACCACCATAAATTATGCTTTCCAGTTTTGCTTTGTCCAACATCAACATAAGAAAATGACTATCCATAAGATACGTTTTGCCCTTTCTTGGTTTCGAGAAACGAGACATGACGAGAAAACAGGAACAGCGTAACCGTCTCCTACACCGTTGTTAAAATACACATGTCATACAATCAGGAACACATAAAATAAATAGTGAAATATTTGTGTACAATTAATAAATTATACAAATTCATTTAAAAATATATTATTTTTTACGTAAAGTCTAAGTCTTACGCATCCATCGCGTTAATTTCATTCATAAATCTTTGCCTAAGGAAAGGATGCAGACATTAATTTACCTGTATAAATCATAATCTGCTCATTATTTAAAATAACTTATAATTAATAAAACACGGGTCTTCAACTCAGTAACCAGAGTATGGGCAATAGCACACGACGCATGCTAAATGTATTTGACGCTATTGGGTATTTTAACAACATGATACATTGGATAAGGTACCTTAGAAAAATAAGACCATCGGGGGAAAATAGACATGAAATACTTATCATCAAGGTGATTTCTACTTATTTTTCACTACCTATGTGTTTCTAATTATATGATCACTCAATTTGGTATAAAAATATAACAAATACGAGTATAATATTACCTTCTAAAGTGACCGCGGGACTTCTTTTGGAGTTCACCTTTTCGTACAGTTCTTTTTGTAATTTGAAGAAGCTGAAATAATATAATTGAATATTAAAATAGGCATACAACACTTTTATTAAATTATAATTTACTTCTTACATAACGGAAAATACTACTAACAACTTTGCCAAATTGTTGTATACGATTATATTTAATACGATTCACAATTCCCTCGTTATTGTGGCGGTTGAGCAATGTAACGCACTTAATCAATGCGTGTTTGTTGGTGTGTTTCACTCAATTCATGCAGTAATCCATTTCTCTAGCTTTTTACCTTTTTCAATTTGTTTCAGATGAAATAAAATTGTTTTGTCACTAAAACCGAAGGCTGCCGCTAGCTCTGACTTGGTTTGGCAGAATCTGCTTCCACCATTACCTTTGACTCTTCGTTGTCAGCTAGGGTCTTCGGCCGTCCACAGGGTTTGTGCTGTAGTTGTATGTAGTTGTGGTTGTATGTGTAGTGTAGTTGTTTGTGTTGTTGTGTGAAGTTGTGGTTTGTGCAGTAGGTCAAAATTTACAGAACGAAAACTTTGGAACAAATAACGTACCGTGTTTTCTTTTACAATAGCTTCCCCATACCCATCATTAATCAATCGCAGATGTTTTTGCAGTGTTGGTGCCACGGTAGAACTCGTATTAGTAAATAATGCGGCGTTATAATAAGTTTTCGATAATGTAACAGACCGATGTAAAAAAAAATCATATGGCGTGAAAACAAGCTGATACACAAGCCTAAATTAGAAATAAATTTTAATTTAGAATTCCTAGCAATACGCCAGATATTTGAGATCAGAGTGACCATTTCGCCAATTTCATATGGATTATATATTCGTAAGGACTTAATACTAACGCTAGCGGTCAATGAGTTACAGTAGATGGTGAAGTAAATGATGGTAAGACGAACGCAATAGTTTTAGAAATACGTGTATGAAATTATGGTAGCCATCATGTAATTTAGGATCGGCAGAGAAATAAATGAAAAAATAGTTTTTCAGACGCCGGAATACATCATCATTATCAGCATCTCAGCCGTAGGACGTCCATTGTTGAACATAGGCCTCCCTCATAATTTTTAAACAGGATCGGTTAAAAGCAGCCTGCATCCAACGTCGTCCTACGAGCTGTATCAGGTCGTCTGTACGCTGCGCTTGCCGGTCCGTGATCTCCACTCCAGAACCCTCTGGCACAATCGGCCATCTGTTTTGCGTGCTACGCGCCCTGCTCACTGCCACTTTAAATGGCTATAATCTTTTGGGCTATATCGGTTACTTTCGTTCTTCTACGGATCTCATTTAACAGACTGTAATGACTGGATAATAAATATTGAGGAGTCTGTCAACCGCAGTCAGTTCTTGAATTGTGATACAGAGCGGAATAAGTTCTCTGACCCGAACAGTACAAGTGTTGTGTAAACCAGCCAATACAATTGACAAGATAAATTTTATTTCATTTAGTATTAGAACGATTTCAAGAATTTCTATTTATACGTGTTGTGTATGAAAACTTGATATTTACTCACGCGCCTCGGTCAAAGTTCGTGATGATTTCGCCATTCTGCGAGTCCCACACCTTGATGTTGCCCTGCAGGCAGGATGACACGACCTTCTCGCCGTCCGTCACCAGACATTCCACTTCCTGGCTGTGACCGGCCACCACGAGAGGAACCGCATCCATCACTAGCTGGGGAATAGGGTAAGGTAATTGTTTTTCAGTTAGTGCATCAAGTATTATATCCAATATGACAACATGTTCAGTTTCTATGGCTTTTGTCGGTACGGTGACCCAGATCTTTAGTTGACTTGTGGGCCAAGCACAAAAAGTTTCGTAAGTGTAGAGTAATCCTATCGTTGACAGTACAAACTACCATTTATCTAGAACAACTGTGGCACAGATAACTCATAGTTTGTGCTTTATGCGTCAACGAACAGTAATAGTTTGTGCGTTGCAAGAAATTTACTGGAAAGTGATCGGCGCTAAGTTGAGGAATTATAAGAGGCCTGTGTAAGAGATGAAAATAAAATTGAGGCATGTTTGCCATTATGTTGGTCTTTTGTGATTAGACTAAGGCCAACACTTTGGTAGTAAATGGTTACTTGTCCTCCGTATTAAGTGGCATATATGAATGAATGAAATATGAATTCCTAACTGATAGTGGTGAAGCCGCGAGCTTATGCCAACTTCCTCGGCAATAAAATGTATCGTTATTAAAAAGCTTTGTTAGAAAAATATATGATTAAATATTACCTGTATCGCAGGTTGTTTAGCGATAATTTTTCTGTATTCTTCGTCATCGCTCCAAGAAGCTCGCCATTCCGCATAGTGACGGGAACATATGCATCTGTAAATACATTTAAATTGTATATCACTTCGGTTACATTGTTTTCCATTGGAAACTACTCTATTAATGACTCAGCATTCTGTTTACACTTGGAACTAAACATTCCGACGTCAATGCACGTCGATGAATGCGGACAGGTAGAATGGAACGTGTATGTAATGTGGTTCATAGCTGGCGCATTAATTAACTTCTATCTTAAGCACATGCTAATGATCTCCTTACTCGCCAAATGCATATACTGCTAACTTATCGCACCTGTGATCCCTGTATGCAGGTACAATTGAAATAAATATCAGTATTTATCATTTAGCAGGCGAGTGGAGAGTTGTGTTTTTGAGAGAAAACGATCTACAACTCGGGTAGTAAAACTGACATATAGTTCAATCATAACCGTTCCTATTAACGTCTAAATCATATATTTGACACATTGTTTATTTTATTATCAATATTGACGTGTATGGATTTTATACCAATAAACTATGATTCTGATTATTAAGTTTATACTTATTATTGTTTCAAATCTCCGGTTTTCACAATTAATATAATTATTAAAATAAAACATATTAGAACGTAATAAAACCGCACATAATCTTATATTATGTTCGTAATAGTTACATAACATTCCAGCAAACTAGATCACAAATCGTAAAATGTGAACTAAATGAAATTCTTTACCGCATACGGCTAAATTGTCCCAGAAAACCGACACGTTCAAACCACGATAGTTTATAATGTCCAGGGACTCAAGTCTCTTAGCTATTGAGCAAACGCCATACCACTGCGACGCTTTTGCGATTGAGCTGCCTTTAATGTCCAAATTCGGTTGTCTGTTAAATCAAGTTCTCAATCCCAGTTGTATAGAAATTACATCGCTGTCGTAAGAATGTTGCCACTAACGATTGAAAACTTCTATCATCCATTTTCCATAAAAAAATATTTGGGTTTACAAGGAATCGCTCTACTATAGACGCAGGTGTAGAACTTATAAAAGATGCGTTTGATGCCTGGGAGAACTTTCAAGATGCCTTAGGTGTTTTTTGTGACTTATCTAAGGCATTTGATAAGTCATGATACACTTGTCAGGAAATTAGAACACTACGGTATTAGGAACATGCCTCTCAACCTTTTGACTTGATATTTAAATGATAGAATTCAAAGGGTTGACATAAATGGTAAAAAATCGCCCGGCTCTATAATCTCAATGGGCGTTCCACAAGGTTCAATACTAGGACCGTTCTTGTTTTTAATCTATATTAATGACTTATTATGTAGAGAAGAATCACGAGATTGTATTGTTTGCAGATGACACTTCACTGTTATTTAAAATTAAAAGGCAGTTATTAAACTATGACGATGTTAACAATGCATTAGCTAAAGTTGTGAATTGGTTCAATACAAATAATCTTCTCCTCAATGAGAAGAAAACTAATTGTATAAAGTTCTCGACGCCAAATGTGAGACAAGTAGAATCCAATATACAATTGAATGGAACAGGGTTGGACCTTGTGGAGTCCACGGTCTTTTTAGGAATTACTATAGACGCTAAATTGCAATGGGGTTACACACCCCACATTAAAAAATTGTCTAGTAGGCTCAGTTCAGCGGCTTATGCTGTTAAAAAATTCGACTATTAACTGATGTAGACACAGCTAGAATAGTTTATTTTAGTTATTTCCATAGCGTTATGACTTATGGCATACTGCTCTGGGGATGTTCTGCAGATATTCATTCTATTTTATACTGCAAAAAATGACTATACGAGCGATCTACAGTTTAGCTCCCAGAGTTTCCCTTAGACAGCAGTTTAAAGACATAAACATTCTAACTGTTGTCTCTCAGTTTATCTATGAAAATCTAATGCATGTAAAGAAAAACATTAGCAGTTTTGATAAAAGGAGTGATGCTCATTCCATCAACACGCGAAATAAGCACAACCTGCCTGTTCATGTAACGCGTCTCCACAGAATAAGTCATTCTTTTATGGGACAATGAATACGATTCTATAATAAAGTTCCCAATGTTATCCGAGATTTGCCTATTGGATAGTTTAAAATTACTATTAAAACTAAACTGTGTCAAAAAGGTTATAACAAAATTTCGGATTACTTGGAGGATAAAACAGCTTGGGACTGATCACTCCAGGATCTATCTACTCGTGTACTAAGATGTCAAAGTGTAGCGTGTCTTGCCCTACTGATACCATTATTATGTTCTCTTTTGTAAGGCAACACACTGGAGCTAATATTTGTAGTACCTAAGTAAAAGCATTGTAAAAAAATCTATGTAAAAAGAATGGCCCCGAGTTTCTTGCCGCTTCTTCTCGGTAGGCTCTATATATTTTGGAACGCGGCGGTAGTCTTTAAAGTACATTATTATGAAAAATAGACGTTCATAAGTGCGTCTTTGATGCCTAAATTGAATAAATGATTTTGACTTTGACTTTGAATCAAAACATCAATACAGTGGTTTTCTAGCTAAAACACGATAAATAAATACATTTGTAATTATGTTTCTCTCTAAACACCATTAAAATATCACGGAAACTAATTTTATGATCTATATAATTACTTTTTACTAGACTACCGATGTACACTGTATCACTGTAGCAACGCAATCGCAACACAACAGTTTACATCATACATGTCCAAAACTATCGATAGCAAGCCGCTGGACCGCGATCGAACTAAAATAGCTAGCAGACTATTTTAACATTAGCAGAAAACTATCAAAAATGACGATATTAATACAATTGACTTGCGATAACGCGGCTCAATAGCAAAGAGACTTGTGACCCAGAGGCCATAACACAAACAATTTGCGCAAAGTATATCGTAGCGATATATCAACGCGTTCCGCTTCGGCGTACAACCTATGGGTTGTCTGTGTCATAGTGGCACTAGATAAATGACAGTTTGTACTATTACACATGAACCATACGTTACATTACACTTATGCAGTTATTCGAGCTAGGCCCACTGAAATGTTAATCGTGCAGTAAATAGTTCTAGGAAGAACGACCACCGCCGGGTAATTGTAAGTTTCACAATCTGCTTCATCGCCCTTTTTTATTCTGCCTGTTTATATGAACTGGTCCCGTTCGTACATGATTTGCCATTCGAGTTACATTATTAATGTATTTAAATGTTCAGAATAAAGTCACTGTCATATATACACAGCGGTCCGTTTTGCGATATTTTTGCTACCTACCAAAGCCGCCGCCTTATTGTCTAACTTGAATGAGAATGAAATGTCACTTTATTCTCATTCCCATTGATGGTTCCAGTCAATAGGCTTGCAGGGTTTCACCCAGAATGGGATTCAAATGTCAAAATGAAGCCCATTCCCATTCTTCGTAAAGATAGACAATAAGGCCGCCGGTCCGAAACATATATCGCGATTTTGACAGCTCGTGGCACTGTTTGCGCGCGAAAAACAAATTCATAAAAATATCGTGCATAATGTGAAGGTTAACTATGTGGTGTGTGGATTAATAAGAAATAATGGAATGGATGAACCGACATTTACAACTTTTACATCAAACAAGGTACAAGTAAAGACGTTGTAGAAATAAACAAACACCTGTCACATTTGACAGAACGCTCACGACGATTATGGTGTAGAGCATGGTTCATGTAATCGTCAATATGGCGGCTGTTATGACGTCATCGATGACGTAGCGTGGGCCATCGTAATCACACTCACGGTGAAAGGGGCCGAATGCTCGCGCTAATATCGATTATGGCTCAATTGGGACCGCACGTATAAATCACGTTATAATAAAGTACTTGTACTATTAAGTACTAGGGCACACCTAAAACTTTCTGGGACAGTTAACATAAAACCACTTTTCTTGATAGTGTGTTTTTTGGACACACACAACCCACCATTATTATAGATCAAAACTCACCGAAACATTAATATAATGTAATATTTATACAAAACCAACATCGTCTTTTAAGTTTCTATGCCACCGTTTAAAACCGCTTTAGATTAGGAGCTACACGCTCGAGCCTACCCTGAACTCACTACCTATATTGATATGGCACTGATCCCAATCTTCTTCAAGTTTCGTCCCTGCGTAAGGGTAGGAACAAGTGCAGTGAGCCTTAGGTGAGGGAACTTAAAATGTTAATTTAACCCTTTGCGTTCCAGAGACGTACATATACGTCAGTTTCATTCATAAACCTTTTGTTTTAATTATCACGAAGGAAGGATTAATTAAGTTTAAATTATGGTGATGTGCTGGACCATTTCTTAAAAGCCGTCGTCTCGTAACATAATATTAATCACTCACCTATATAATACTACCATCATGTATGCAATAACTGCGACGCTGATCGTGCAGAGAATGGCCAACAGCAGGATCTCCATAGGGGTGGTGGGGTAAATTGGCAGTTCAGTCCCTTTGCCCCATTGGTGCGGTTGGTTCTTGCCGTCAATGAGCTCGAAATCTGTAAAATATTTTAAGTAGTTATGTTATATTATCACGAACCATCGGAAGCTCTTTCCAGGTCAGGTCATTGAAGTGGTGTGATTTTTGAGGCACTCTTTTTAATAAATCTACTACATTGACTTTGTCTAGTGTCCTAATACGTATTAGAACACTAGACAAGTTAATACATTGTTGAATTTTTAGTTCATAAAATATTCTTGCTGGGCGTGACAGTAATTATAATAAAAACAAAACTGGACATATAATGACGTATTTATTGACGTCATTTTACTTACTGAGTCCTAGTGAATGTATACTTAGGGTACGTTCTGGCAAGCGCCGTCAACGCTCACAACTGTCGCGCACCGGTTTTCCGTTCTCTTTGGTTGACAGTGATACGAGTAGCTCGCAAAGACTACGTAAACCCACCTTCGAACCGCGAGCGTTGTTGTCGTGGTGGGAGCTATTTCGGTGACGTCATCGATGACGTTTCGAGTTCGCGGGAATGGGTGTACGAACTCCGCGAGTGATTTCGGCGCTTTCCGGAACGTAGCCTTAATGAGTCATTAATGAGAGTACCTGTCCGAGGATCGAACCAGCGACTCAGAAGGCAGAGTTGGTACTAATTGCGCCAACCGAGCAGTCAAATATACTCAACATTAAACGCATAAATGTATGGGAGCATTTAATGTTAAAATTATCACAACTTACAGAATCCACTTCATAAAAAATATGAGTATAAGAGAATAGGTACTTGGTATGATATCAATGAGTATAAGAGAACGGGTACTTGGTATTATATCAATGAGTATAAGAGAACGGGTACTTGGTATTATATCAATGAGTATATGAGAACAGGTAGCTGGCATGATATCAATGAGTATAAGAGAATAGGTAGCTGACATGATATCAATGAGTATAAGAGAATAGGTAGCTGACATGATATCAATGAGTATAAGAGAATAGGTAGCTGACATGATATCAATGAGTATAAGAGAACGGGTACTTGGTATTATATCAATGAGTATAAGAGAACAGGTTGCTGGCATGATATCAATGAGTATAAGAGAACAGGTTGCTGGCATGATATCAATGAGTATAAAAGAATAGGTACTTGGTATGATATCAATGAGTATAAGAGAACAGGTTGCTGGCATGATATCGGTGAGTATAAGAGAACAGGTTGCTGGCATGATATCAATGAGTATAAGAGAATAGGTAGCTGACATGATATCAATGAGTATAAGAGAACAGGTTGCTGGCATGATATCAATGAGTATAAGAGAACAGGTTGCTGGCAAGATATCAATGAGTATAAGAGAACAGGTTGCTGGCATTATATCAATGAGTATAAGAGAACGGGTACTTGGTATTATATCAATGAGTATAAGAGAACAGGTTGCTGGCATGATATCAATGAGTATAAGAGAACAGGTTGCTGGCATGATATCAATGAGTATAAGAGAATAGGTACTTGGTATGATATCAATGATTATAAGAGAACGGGTACTTGGTATTATATTAATGTGTATAAGAGAACAGGTTGCTGGCATGATATCAATGAGTATAAGAGAACAGGTTGCTGGCATGATATCAATGAGTATACGAGAATAGTTACTTGGTATGATATCAATGAGTATGAGAGAATAGGTACTTGGTATGATATCAATGATTATAAGAGAACGGTTACTTGGTATTATATCAATGTGTATAAGAGAACAGGTTGCTGGCATGATATCAATGAGTATAAGAGAACAGGTTGCTGGCATGATATCAATGAGTATAAGAGAATAGTTACTTGGTATGATATCAATGAGTATAAGAGAATAGGTAGCTGACATGATATCAATGAGTATAAGAGAACGGGTACTTGGTATTATATCAATGAGTATAAGAGAACAGGTTGCTGGCATGATATCAATGAGTATAAGAGAACAGGTTGCTGGCATGATATCAATGAGTATAAAAGAATAGGTACTTGGTATGATATCAATGAGTATAAGAGAACAGGTTGCTGGCATGATATCGGTGAGTATAAGAGAACAGGTTGCTGGCATGATATCAATGAGTATAAGAGAATAGGTAGCTGACATGATATCAATGAGTATAAGAGAACAGGTTGCTGGCATGATATCAATGAGTATAAGAGAACAGGTTGCTGGCAAGATATCAATGAGTATAAGAGAACAGGTTGCTGGCATGATATCAATGAGTATAAGAGAACGGGTACTTGGTATTATATCAATGAGTATAAGAGAACAGGTTGCTGGCATGATATCAATGAGTATAAGAGAACAGGTTGCTGGCATGATATCGATGAGTATAAGAGAATAGGTACTTGGTATGATATCAATGATTATAAGAGAACGGGTACTTGGTATTATATCAATGTGTATAAGAGAACAGGTTGCTGGCATGATATCAATGAGTATAAGAGAACAGGTTGCTGGCATGATATCAATGAGTATAAGAGAATAGTTACTTGGTATGATATCAATGAGTATGAGAGAACGGGTACTTGGTATTATATCAATGAGTATAAGAGAACAGGTAGCTGGCATGATATCAATGAGTATAAGAGAACAGGTTGCTGGCATGATATCAATGAGTATAAGAGAATAGGTACTTGGTATGATATCAATGAGTATAAGAGAACGGGTACTTGGTATTATATCAATGAGTATAAGAGAACAGGTAGCTGGCATGATATCAATGAGTATAAGAGAACAGGTTGCTGGCATGATATCAATGAGTATACGAGAATAGGTACTTGGTATGATATCAATGAGTATAAGAGAACGGGTACTTGGTATTATATCAATAAGTATAAGAGAACAGGTAGCTGGCATGATATCAATGAGTATAAGAGAACAGGTTGCTGGCATGATATCAATGAGTATAAGAGAATAGGTACTTGGTATGATATCAATGAGTATAAGAGAACGGGTACTTGGTATTATGTCAATAAGTATAAGAGAACAGGTAGCTGGCATGATATCAATGAGTATAAGAGAACAGGTTGCTGGCATGATATCAATGAGTATAAGAGAATAGGTACTTGGTATGATATCAATGAGTATAAGAGAACGGGTACTTGGTATTATATCAATGAGTATAAGAGAACAGGTAGCTGGCATGATATCAATGAGTATAAGAGAACAGGTTGCTGGCATGATATCAATGAGTATAAGAGAATAGGTACTTGGTATGATATCAATGAGTATAAGAGAACGGGTACTTGGTATTATATCAATAAGTATAAGAGAACAGGTAGCTGGCATGATATCAATGAGTATAAGAGAACAGGTTGCTGGCATGATATCAATGAGTATAAGAGAATAGGTACTTGGTATGATATCAATGAGTATAAGAGAACGGGTACTTGGTATTATATCAATGAGTATAAGAGAACAGGTAGCTGGCATGATATCAATGAGTATAAGAGAACAGGTTGCTGGCATGATATCAATGAGTATAAGAGAATAGGTACTTGGTATGATATCAATGAGTATAAGAGAACGGGTACTTGGTATTATATCAATAAGTATAAGAGAACAGGTAGCTGGCATGATATCAATGAGTATAAGAGAACAGGTAGCTGGCATGATATCAATGAGTATAAGAGAATAGGTACTTGGTATGATATCAATGAGTATAAGAGAACGGGTACTTGGTATTATATCAATAAGTATAAGAGAACAGGTAGCTGGCATGATATCAATGAGTATAAGAGAACAGGTTGCTGGCATGATATCAATGAGTATAAGAGAATAGGTACTTGGTATGATATCAATGAGTATAAGAGAACGGGTACTTGGTATTATATCAATAAGAATAAGAGAACAGGTAGCTGGCATGATATGATATCAGTGAGTATAAGAGAACGGGTACTTGGTATTATATCAATAAGTATAAGAGAACAGGTAGCTGGCATGATATCAATGAGTATAAGAGAACAGGTTGCTGGCATGATATCAATGAGTATAAGAGAATAGGTACTTGGTATGATATCAATGAGTATAAGAGAACGGGTACTTGGTATTATATCAATAAGAATAAGAGAACAGGTAGCTGGCATGATATGATATCAGTGAGTATAAGATAACAGTAGGGCCATTAAGTATCTCAGTTGCTAACAAATGTTGATTAAAATAAAAAAAAATGGCAGCTCTATGTCACTTTTGTCAGCGCCAGTCATCAATTTACTAATATTTTTGCTTGCAAGAATTGAAAAACTGACATAGAGCCGCCATTTTCTTAGATTTTAATCAAGTTTTGTTAGCAACTGAGATACATAGTAGCCCTAAAGGTACCTGGCATGATATCAATAAGTATGAGAGAACAGGTACCTGGCATGATATCAATAGGATCGAGTGCAGCCGCCAACGCTTGCCAGCGAAGCGGCGGTGGGTCTCGCTCCTCAGGGTTCCTCACTCCGGCGGCTAGTTCCGGAGCCACGCGATGACTCAGCAACAACGGCGGTAGAACGACAGCGTAACGACCCGCCACAGACTCGTTGTACTGTGATAAAATAGCGGACCAGTGGTGTGGAGACAACCTATAAAAACTAAATTATTATCGTACGTAAAGAATAGATTGGACGAATGTTTCGACAGACTGATTGATTGATTATAAGTTCTTGTAAATACACATTTTGTACAACTCGGTTAACAGCAGGAACAAAGTGTTGGAATTTTTTCAAATACAAATTTTCATTGAGACTTAAGTAAGTGGGTAGTTACATAAAAAAGAGTGACATGTAATTCCTTACTTACTACTGTACGGCTTCGTTACGTTTACATCTGGGCAATACAAATTTAGTTTAAACAGACGATTTTTCCAACGTTGAATTTGTCAACATTATATCTTCGTATAGACTGCGTTAAAAAGTGACGTCAGTGGGCCGAGCACGAAAATTTGCTGAAGTCTAACGTTATCGTATCGTTTACGTATTCAGAACAAACTATGAGTTATCTGTGCACTATTGTACTAGATAAATGACAGTTTGTTCTAAATACGTTAAAGATGCGATTATGTTACACTTAAACAGATTTTCGTGCTCGGCCCACAGAAGTATACGTCCAGTGGGCCTGGCACGAAAGTTTGCGTAAGTGTACGGTAATCGTATCGTTGACCTAAACAATACAAACTATGAGTTACCATTGATAGTTATCAGTTGTACTAGCTACTTTAAAGTCTGTACTGTATAAGTCAACGATACGATTACGTTACACTTACGCAAATGTTCGTGCTAGGCCCATGTGATAATCGGCAGAATTCCTGCATTGCACTGCACAGTACACTGCACTGTTCTGTCTCAAAGCGAATGTTTGTCAGATTACTGTGCGTGTTTAGGTGTGAAGCGTATTAGAGTAAATTAAAATGATGAATGAGACAGTGCACGAGGTGACGAGAACACTGCAGTACCGCGAAACATATAAAAAGGTCTGTGGGACTCAACTATTCAGAGTTGTGGTATTAACAATGATATATTGACATGAATAACTTGAAAAAAGTATTCATAATGGTAATGCTTCAAGATTCTGCTAATAGTCACCTATGCCACAGGCGCACTAGATAAATAATTGTTTGTGGTTTTTATTTTATGTTAGGGATGCGATAACTACCTCTTTCTCAAGTAATTCGTGCCAATATACAAACAATAAAAGTGTATGACTCTATTGATATCCACAGAAAGTAGATGAAATACTTAGAAAAATTATTAAAAAAAAACTATTATTCGGTTTTATATACTGATGGGTGCACTGTAGACGCACAAAATGAAACAATAATGATAAATACGTAGTAAAAAATATCTCCTTAAAAATTAAAATAAGATATAAGTAGTGTCTATCATTTAGTACACATATTTTTAGGGGTAGGCTGAGATCACAGATTTCGACTTACTACGATCCTGGCACACCACTTTTGCTGCATCCACTCGCATTACATTCTTTCTACACAATCGTCAGTTCCACGTACCCTTGACCTCGCCTTTCTACAGTACATCTCCGATTTGATCGGGATATGTTCGCCGAGGTCTACCACTTTCGTCCACACCATCCACGCTCGCCCTGTACACTTATTTTGTCAGTCGTCTTTTCATCCACCCTTTCTATATGCCTAAACCATCTCAGCATGCCATATATTTTTACGTTACTATTTTATCAGTTTCTTTACATTGTAAGATACTTTATTAATATTTACAAACCTAACATTTGTAAAATTGCGGAATCAATATGTCAATTAGGGTTAAACTATATTGCGGTCAATTGTGGATTGGAACTTGTACCCATGACCAAAGCTTAGCTTACATATTGAAATTAAACAACTTTAAAGCCACGTTCACTACAAAATGTGTTCTAAACGTCGGGATAAAGTAATAAAGAATTATTCGTGACGTAATCCGTTTCGTGTTGTCTAATTTCAATGTATAAGAATCGAGAAAGCCTCAGAAATCATTAGCTTACATCGTTAACAATACAGTTTAACTCACCTTGTCCAGGGGCGTGAATGAGGCGAGTGCTTCAACAATATCGTTTCGTTCGTATCGACGCCACCTTTCTGGCCAGCCATGTCCAACAACGGAGGGAATACCAACGTGTGCCTATCGCTGCTATTAAAAAACGTAAACAATGCCTGCTGCAACTCTGGCTTTTCATTCTTCTTGTTAACTTCAGCTTTGTTATCCGACTTCTCGGTGTTCGTAATAAAGTAGTCGACAACACCCGAGTTGTACACGATCATTGATATCCAGACGAGCATCCACACCATGAATGCTCTTTGGAAAAAACGGGTTCGCGCCCAAATGTTTACTAGTCTTATCCTTTTGGGAACTCTGTTGTCCTGGTGGCCTGGACTTGGATTCCGTTTGGCTACGACGTCAGTAGGACTATGTGCTAGGCCGTTCAACCGCGGATGAGATTTAGACTTCCTCATCCGCTGTGGTGAAAAATCCTCATCGCCACTGTTCCTGTTGAAACGCCAGTTCAAAGCGTTGTTAATGTTGAAATACTCCTTTAGGTGCAACTTGTTTTGATCTTGAAAATACTCCATCCGACGCACTTCCACGCCGAGAATTGTGGCGAAGAATGCCATTTGTATAAAATAATCTGATATCAAACTCACTATCATGAATATCGAGAATTCTTGAATGAACGGGACGAATGTGAAGAAACTCACCGTTAAGATTGTTATCTCTATGAGCAGGTTTTTGGTTATCGACCACCCTTCCTTGCTTAGGCCTTGAGCGAGTCGTATTTTGACATCGAGCCGTGAGTCTGTCGATGTGACACTCTTCGTCAGTACTAAGACATTCTCTAGTCCAACGATAATGACTAGATATGGGAATATTTCTTTACCTTGGAGACTCAGCGAGAATCCGAAATAGAAACAAATGCCTATCGACATAGAGAGACTTCCCGCGATTGTCACAACAGCGCACGCTGCGAGGCCCAGCTTAGACTTTATAAATTCAATTTTCCTCACAGAGAAATACACGTATAGGAACAATCCAATGAAGGTAATCGTCAATGGCACAAGTTCGTGATAGTTAAACTGTCCTGGATAATAAACCAACGTTACTTCATTGACCTCAGTGTATGGCTTATCTTGATATAGCGGGTACATTTCCTTTAACTTTTGCGTGAGCGATTTGATGAACCTAAAACAAAATAATCTTGATTAATATTTATACAGTCTCACTAATCCACCGTCATTCTCAACTTTTTCCAGTCACAGTGATATAAAACAAAATCAGTGTTAAGTAAGTGTTCTTTTTATATTTTCTATATCCTTTTTGTTTTACACCTGATGTCAATATTTAACCTACCACTTTTATCATTATTCACATGCACTGATAAGTAATTAGTCATAATTATCAACTAATCAATGAATAAGTCAACTATATTGTTCCAATGCCCGGCAGTAAGTATGGCACATTAAATGTAAGCCTAATAAATAATATTTAGAAAGATTTAGGGACTTTTTTTAGCCTTTTGCTAAGTAATTGAGGATTAAGGTGCTGCGTTAGGCCGGTTGAAGAAAGGATACCACTTTTCTCTTCAATTTCAGATTTGGACATCCAGAGGGGTGGCCTCATTTAATGAGAATTCATTCTTTATAAATAGCTAGCTGTACCCCGCGGTTTCACCCCTGTGTGATAAATGATGATGATGAAGTAACAAACATAAATAACAATAATATAACAAACACTCACAAACTTTCGCTTTAATAATATTAGAGTGATACGTATTGGTACTATATATAAACCAGAACAGAGAAAATTACAGTGACAGTGACTCATAACCTTCACTATTAGTACTTTGTAAGCAGTAGGCCGACTCCCAGAAACAAACTAGTCGCGTTTTTTGCTGTGAAAGTGAAAAGGCTAAAATTCTGTCAAGGAGGACACGTACCTATCGTCAGGCTGTTCGTAGAACATGGTGATCGCGTATTGTAACACCCGCGGCCGTGCACGCAGTGGGTACCGCTTGATGCCGGTGTCACGGAGTTGCATTCCGAACGCCATCTCAGCTATTGACGCTTTGCCTTTCTGCAAGTTCTGCGGAATATATACATTTTATCTGCATTATTACTTATCAACTAAATATCTAACAAATCTGGCAAACCTATTTCGTGGCATATTTAAAGATTATAACTGTAACCACTAGAACCTGGACGTTCTTTTTGCAAACTTTCAATTATTACCGTCTAGTAGTTTTGATTTGTTTGAGCTTCACGATGTCAACCAAGCATACAATAACTTCAATGATACTTTTAAAATGTTTTATGACCTTTGTTTTCCTTTAGAAAAGGTAAAAATACACTCAAAACAAAAACCCCGTTGGTTAACACAAGGAATCAAAATATCATGCAAAAGGAAACGAATCATTTATCTCGATTATAGACATAAAATACAAACTAAAAACCAATATAAGAAGTATAACAATATACAAAGTTATAAACAAATCCCAAAAAATTCAAAATCAAAAAAAAGCACCAAAAACCCTAATAAGTCAAATAAGATCAAATATGACAACAGCAATTTATTACAAATAGCAAACGCATTTAATGACACGTACACAGATTTAGTTAAAAACCAAATAAAGCCAAACTTACCTCAAATAAATAATCGTAATATAATTGACCTAATTCCACATTCAATCTACTTAGAACCAACATCGCCCCACGAGTTCATCAAAATCATATCCTCCCTTAAAAATACAAATAGCGTAGGACACGATGACATATCAACAAAAGTAATAAAACACTGTAAAGAAGCATTAGCAACCCCATTATCATACCTGGTCAACCTTTCTATAGAATAAGGAAAGTTTCCGGATTTTCTTAAAAACACAGAAAAGTGGTTTTACAAACCACATTTCAATAAAGGGGACCAAAATTATGTGAAAATTATCGTCCTATTGCGCTAAACCCATTATATCAAAAATATACGAAAAATTATATATAACAGAATACTTAAATATCTTGAAAAATATAATATCTTAACCAATGTACAATACGGATTCAGAAGAAATAAATCTACAACTCGGGCAGTATACGATATGATGAAGACCATAAACGAATGTCTTAATAGTAGAGTCCCAGTAACGTCAATATTCATGGACATGTCAAAAGCGTTTGACTTCGTATGCCATAAAAGGCTGCTAGCAAAGCTAGAATCATACGGCATCAGGGGTGTAGCGTATAACTTACTTAAATCATACCTAAGTAATCGTGAGCAATATACCGAGATTACTCAGATATATGAGAACGAAGGAGTAGTTTATAAATCCAGATCAAGGGGTATAGAATATGGAGTCCCACAAGGCAGCATTCTGGGACCTTTATTATTTCTCATCTACATAAATGATTTGCCAAATACAGTAGGTCATCAAATGGTTCTGTTTGCAGATGATTCTACTCTTATAGTAAAAGATGTGAATACATTAGAATACGAAAACACTATTAACAAGGCGCTTGATAGTATCATGAATTGGTTTGGAAGTAATAACTTAGTTGTAAATATAGAAAAAAACCAAAGCAATTCAATTTCATTTTCCACAATCAAAAGCTAACACTTTAACAATCAAATATCAAAATACAATCATAGAACAAGTTAAAGAAATAAGGTTCCTGTGCATAATGATCGATTGTCACGGTAATTGAAAGAGCCACATTGACTATGTACGCAAAAAAAATTGTCAATTCGTTTATGCACTAAAACGACTGACTAAAGTAGCATCACAACAAGTAGCAATTTGTGCCTATCACGGAAATGTGGCTTCCAATTTACGATACGGATTGTTACTTTGGGGAAACTCTGTAAACGTTAAGAAAGCATTTTTAATTCAAAAGAAATGCATCAGAGCACTAACGGGAGCTAGACAAAAACAAAGTTGTGTGCCAATATTAAAAAAGAATTAAATTACTTCCTTTAGCATCAATGTATATTTTAGAGTCATGCTTATTTGTAAAACAGAACTTAAATAGCTTTGACATAAAAACTACACGCAAACCACGAAATACTCGCAGAAATTATTATGTGTTACCCCCTCAGGGCTCTAGAACAAAATTTATAATGACAGTATTTATATAAGTTGCACTAAATTATTCAATCATTTGCCAGATACAATTAAAGTTATGACATTTAGAAAATTTAAATATAATTTAATCAAACTATTACTTAACAAATGCAATTATAAAATTTTGACAACTTTGTAAATGATAAATATATTTCCATGATATTATGTAATTGACATTAATTGTATCTTATTAACCATTATACAATTCGCATGTATGTAAAATTATATGCCAAAAAGGGTAGCTGTTGATACTTTTAAGTTTTTAACAACATGTAACACACAGTTGACAATAAACGATTATGATTATGATTATCAGTCACAGTATAGATATAGCGAAACAGTACGAAAACAAACGTTCGAAACCGCTCACTCACACAAACATGCGCATCAACGACACGGCGGTTGTCGCGGTACTGTCAGTAGTGAGGCCGCGTCAACACGAGTGGTCACGTATAAGTTTATTTCCGCTTAACTAGGGTTAGTTTCATTTGCATCTTTATACTGTGCTTCAGTTAAGCTGTCCTAGTAGGTATTTATCGGTGTATTCAAGAGATATTCTTTAAATACGAAAGTTGAACTAAGTCAAATGCAGACAGTTGCGGAGTTATCTTACCACTTTTTGTTAAAATGATCGCTCTCCCGTTTAACGAGAAGAAAAAAATATTTTATAGTTGGACTGGGTAATCATTCGACTTAGTTTTCGACAGATTTGAATAAATTTTTTTTACATTTTGAGTCTTTTAAAACTATATGAATTATAACACAGTAGTTAATATTCTTGAAAAAGTAATCACAATTATATACGACGTTTTTTTATGTACTAATTTCCGTAACACGTTGCTATCTAGCTGAAATCAAAAAGAAACTTGAAGTTAATTGAAAATATCTGTTCATGATATAAATGTATCTTATCAGAACATTTTATAAATAGAGTATGTATATTGAAGTAATCAAATAAAAAGTAGTGCATGATATTTATAAAGTATTTCTAAAATAATCCCCTCAATGTTTAACTATTATCATTATTCATCAACATAACGCTAAATCAAAATAACTGTATCTAATTGTGGCTTACAACTGACACGATCCATTTCGGGATCAAGTTCGAGATAGATCCATTACAATCCACAACACAATCGATGATTCTATTGTGTTGTGGATCTTTATGTTGATTCCTGATATTATGTGGATTCTTTTGTGACTTAAGCTTCGGATACACTAGGGGACAAACGGAGCATGAAGATTGAGTTGATTGCGAACATGTTGCTCAACAACTACGTTGAACGTCCCGAGATAAATGTTGCGAAACATTTTGCAGGCCACACTAGTCAGTGGCTACAGATATGTCGCCCGAGGAGGTTGTGGCGATTAGTGCTGCGTACATACTTATTTTGAGAGAGTAACGATTTTGATGCGGAGTTTCTAACTACAACGAGAAAGAAGTCATATTTAAAGAGATCTCTAGTTTTTTACTACAATGAACAAGAAGTCACATTCTAAGTGAGAATGTTTGACGAATCATTTGCAAATTTTTCGGTAATCACGGTTTGAAGTCCCTATCCCACAATATGACTGTGGTAAAGCTTAAGAAGTAAAAGTGCAGTTCGTTTCCTCACACTACAGACATGTTGAGGGGCAAGTCGCATACACATCTACACTCGATAACAAGCGGCGACCCTATGACAAGCGTGTCATAGGGTCATTTTGAAATCTCTTTATCTTGAACAGAATGTCGACCTGGATTCACTTCGGGTTCAGAGCTTTGGACTCTTCCGGTTTCACCAAGGCGACGATACGTATTGGAGAACACTCTGACGTTAGGCAATCGACGATCAGGATAACGTTCTTGATACATTCGTCGCGCCAAAGATCCGGTTTCCATCGGCTTTACCGTACATGAAAATGATATCGGCATACTCTCCATTGGTAAACGCACTCATTTTGTCAACAAATTGTCCAAATAGGTTCAAAGAACACGCAGTCACTACAAGTGAAGGAGCTCGATGCCAAGTGGATGGCGAACCTACAACTTAACACTGTCAACACACAATAAATGCGCGAATGCAAGTAAATGCGTCAATGTGCCCGAGCAGTGTTAGCTAGACTGAAGAACAAACAAAGTCTTATTAAAAGTCGCCTGTTTATCTTGGGCACACTACCTGAGTCGTTTGTTAAAAAAGGCCTATTGTTATTGAGTCTCGGGAGTTTGGGTTTATGTGCTTTAGTTCTGAGAATTAGGCAGCTATCTGGGTGTATCATACACCAATCGAAAGGGCATTACTACTGGATGTTTTTAAAAATGTTTGAACGTTTTAGTCTGCAGTTTTTTTTAAATAGCATTATTTTAAAAAGTACTTTTATTTCTGATCAATGTTTAATTATTAAACACCTCCCATTCAGTCAGTCTTGTGGATACAGATTATTAATTTGGTGTTTATCGATTAAATACACATTAAGCTAGGATGCAAATAAATTTTTAGGTACTTGTAACTGTCTGTTTCAACACTATGAACGAATAACCATATGATTTTGGTAAATTTTTCAAAAATCATCGATATTATGATAACTAAGAACTCGACGACATTGGACTAAGGTAATATTATAGCCTAGATAGATGCCTAACGAGGTGGGCTACCAAGACGTCTTTGCATCGACCTTCCTAACACCCTGTATAATATGATGATCTAAATGCTGATTCATGTTTAAACGATAAGATTTTAAAAGAACCAAAGCATAACGAAATAGATATTAGAACCGGGTAATTTTCAAGACACGATTTATATTAAAAAGTGCTCGTCAAAATCAAGTACAAAAGCATAGGCGAATTACAGCCGCACTCGGTACGGGCCGTTCACGGGGCAACCGCATGAATTTTGAGATTTATTGAGCCATAAGAATGAAATTATATGTGTAATAGTTGGAAAGCGGTGCTCAATAACGTTATTAAAATCTATTGATGAACTTATTTTAAATGAGTCAAATTCACATTAATCCTGAAATCCTTGAGGACTTGAATACAGTCCAAGTTTTTAAATGTTGTGCCTATTGCTATGTATCGACTTATTCTGGAGAATGTATCTTCTCGACGTTTGGTTTAGTAGTCAAAATTGAGGTTTTTGATTGGGGAATACAAGAATTTTGGTATATGTTTAAACATGATATGATATGGCAACTTGACTATGTATTGTAATATTTAGGTTAGCTTAGGTATAAATTAAAACAACGCTATTACTTTTAGAGTACTCAACTCAACAACACTGCACTTAATAAGTAGTGCATGCAGTGCTAAAAAGCGTTTCTTATTTTTGAATTCGTAGTTTAGGTATGTATTAAAAATAGTTTTGATAATCCCTAGTATATTTGTGTCGATTGATAATGTGCTCAGTCTTTTGTTGCCCTATTTTGTTACTTACTAATCAGATAGTTTTAGCCGGCCAATCCAAACTGTGTCCGTACCTGATAATTGTATACAGTGTTGACGATATTGGCATCCAAGGAGAAAGTCTGGAGGCTTTGTTGCCAGAGATTAGCTGGAGAAAGCAGTAAGCAGCTGTATTCTGGCAGCACTCGCTCCATGCTAGCTTTGCTGTCTCGTCGCTTGATGCCGCCAATCTGGTAGCAGTGCTGAAGCAGGGTCGTTTTCCTGTAAACAATAATTATAATAGCAATGTTTTGTTTATTATTAATTATTCTGATTCTTACAATCCACGTATTATGTTATTAAAAATATACTGTAAATAGGTGTCATTCGTTGTAACTAAGGTATACGATTATAAAGCAAAATTAAAATTATAAGTATGCCCTAGATAACTGACAGTTGGTACTGTTTTGTGTGAGTGACACGTTACGTTACACTTACACAGTTAGTCGTGCGAGGCACACAGAAGAGCATCCTGAAGAAAACTTTACGTAGCAAATAGACAGACCGATATATTTCTGTACAAATGGTGGTCATCTTTTATCTCGAATTCCCGTTTACTCATTAGTTACTTCAGTCAGGGTCAGTAATAAAACGGCCATTGAAGTGGTACTTGAGTCATTATTTATTCATAATTACTCCGTCTTATCTTCTACATATACGAAAGTGGAAACGTTGTAAAGTATATGCATATCAAGTATTTCCTTTCTGCACCTATATATATAAACATATAAACAATTTTGTCCCGTTTTAGATTAAAACTCACACCGAATGAATAAAAATTAATGGCATTTTAGAATCATATTCCTTAGACTTTCAATCGATAACTGTCATTATAGTGAAGGAAAGATTTTTTTATAATTATGAATCCATATTCATTGCTCCGCAGCTAATAACTATTTCGCGACTGAACGCACACCGCTACATCAGAGAATAGACACCAGTGACTACGCGAGACATACCTACCCAGTTAGAACAGTTACAACGTAAGAACCTACCTACTTGTGAATGTTTACGCAGTCTTGTCTATGTCATTTATCATGTCTATGCCTAAACGACAGCTGGCCCGGGCGGGTTATCATCCGCACGTTATACCTATTCTAAGCGGGGGTGTGTGTAACCTATGTCTAATATGTCTCGCGTATTTACTGCTATCTATTCTGCGATGTAGCGGTACGTCGGGTCGTGCGTTAAGTCGCACAATGGCTCTTAGACGTGGAGCGGCTAATATGGGTTCATAATAATAAAAAATACATGAAATTTTATTTTCACTATAATGAAGTTATCGGTTCCAAACCACCCCGTTTTCCCCCAGCTATATTGTGCACTAATTAACAACTACCTTATATAATGTAGGTAAGGTAAAGTTTGTTAAATTTGAAAACAATGTATAGAAAATGGCCCAGGTAATAAGATCATCCTATCGTGTCAGTTTGCCGTATTCAAACCATACTATTTCAGTTTTAAGATTATTGTAGTAAGTAAAAAGTCGTGCCAACAACGCGCTCCGCCATGCTCACTGTTTGTCAAAGCCTTAAAGTTATGGGTGGCACTACCGCTACGGCTATGGTAGAGCGTTGCGCTTTCGGTCAGACGAACGACTAGCGTCAGTAGCCTCGCCAGATAAATACAAAACTTGAGTCACTTCACAGAGTAATCATTAAATTCAGTTATAATAAAACTGTGCATGATGGTGAGAAACGTCCAGCAAAAACCAGCTATGAAATAAAAATAATTTCAAAATTAGAACCTTTTTCAGTGCAACACTTCGTGTCCTTTTTAATTAATTACAGGAAATATCACGGTATCCGAGATTATACAACCAAATTAAGTACACATCTATTTTGTATTTACAATACGAGGGGAAATATTGACACAACTGGTAATTCAATGTACAAGCTCTATAAAATTCTCACTGTGTACATAATAATGATTAAATTACAGCTCAATAATAGCACCTTAATAATAAATAACAGATTAAAACAACAAAACGCCTTTCTTTGTACTATTTGGCGCACACACTTCCACCATTGTGGGTCGTCCCCTTTGAAAAATGATACTGTGTAAAACTGACTCTAGCACATAATCATCTACCTTGGGACCGTAGCAGCAAAATTTTAAGCGCGTTGGCGAGTATTCGGCAGACAATTGGCACACTAATGGTGCTTGTAGTTCAGTGGTCTAAATCCTTCAGCGTTGCTATTAAGACTTAATAAAACTAACCCCGTAGTGTACCGAGCCCGGAATAGCCGTCCCTGAGCTAAGGATGGAATAGAAAAATTGAGAAAACTGGGAATAAAGTTCGAGGAAAAATCATAAATACACCTTGTCGGTGCGTGACGATGTCAGTCTCATCAAGTCGTCAAGTCAAGTAACGATGATTCGCTCGCATCGTCACTTGCCTTGTCTCTCAACAGATCAACAAACAGCCCATGCCGTGGTTACGACTTGGTGGCATTTAACTGGGCGTTCCATTGTTTCAGAGGACACGTTTTACCATTTTATTTCTTACGGCAACTGTCTTTTCTTTAGGTCACTTTTCCTCGAGCGGCCTAACGGCGGAGTAAACACTTCGAGACTAGGGTTGGCCACTAGCCTATCCACCACGCTGTGCGTAATAATTAAGGTTTATACTCTACTCTCTGAGAGGAAGGCTCGAATCGATAGTGAAAACGTAATAGGCTGATGCTGTGAAGAGATGGGCACTGGCAAGGCATGACGCTATACGAGTCAAAATCAACTTCCCTACACGAATGAGTATGATTTCAACATAGCTTCATTGGCTCATTATAAGTATGCTATATTTTAATATGCTAAACATAACACAACCGGCGTCACCCGAGACAATGATCACAACGCTGTAAAACGTCAACGGATCTCCTCATTTCTGATTCGATCACGTGGAGCCCTAGCATAGCCTTTTCCATAGCTCGTTGTGAGACTTTGAGCTTATGAGGCCCATAGTAAGAGACCACGTTTTAGAGCCATATGTAATCACTGGTAATACACGTTGGTCAAAGACTCTTGTCTTGAGGCCTTGGGATATTTTTGACGAGAAGACTTCGCGAAGTTTCCGGAACGCTGCCCAGCCGAATTGGATTCGACGATTGACCTCTTTCTCAAAGTTGGACCTCCCTAGTTTGACTGACTGTCTTAGGTAGATATATTCGTCAACAACTTCGAGAATTTTCTTCTTGCCCATGTTCATCTTAAGGCCTACCCGTTGGGACATTCTATGGAGGCCTTCGAGCATTGTACTGAGGTTTACCATGGATTCTGCCATGACTACAATATCATCGGCAAATCGAAGGTGAGTGATATATTCGGCGTTGATATTGATGCCAAGTCCTTGTCATTCCAAGACCTTGAAGGCGTCTTCCAATGCACCGGTGAACAGTTTCGGAGATATAACGTCTCCCTGTCTCACGCCTCTTTGCAATGAAATTGCCTTCGAACACTGCTCCTGTACTTGGACTGACATGTTGGCGTTATTGTACAAACACTTCAACACTTCGATATACCGATAGTCAATACGGCACCGCTGGAGACACTCAAGCAATGCCCACGTCTCGATCGAATCAAAGGCCTTATCATAGTCCACAAACGCTAAACAAAGAAGCAAGTTATACTCTTCGGTCTTATGTATATCTCACGGCCAGTTATACAGAAGACCGAAGAGTATAGCGTGTGGATGTGGTCTATGGTACCTAATAGCCTTTTCGGAAACCGGCTTGTTCCGGAAACTGAAATCATCGAAACTGCGACAGAGACGGTTCGTGATGACCTTTGAAAACAGCCTATAAACATGGCTCAAAAGCGAGATGGGCCTGTAATTCTTAAGTAAAGTGCTGTCACCTTTCTTAATGAATAGAACCACCACGCTTTTACCTACACCTTACTACCTCTGAGCTGTCAACGATCCGAACATCAAAGAATATATCCAGTCTGTGTACCTAATATTATACTGGATTAAATAATAGAGATTCCTAGAAAACAACTTAGACTTAGAAGCAATAGCACAGAAAACCTTTCAGGCTAAGCAAAAATCCGTCAGATATAAAGCTAAATAATAATAAAACAAGATAAATATTTTTTATGCAAATATGTAAAAGTTAATTTAATCAGCATGCATTTACTGTAACTTAAATTTAAGTAACTTTGCAAGAATAGAATATAATTAGAATAGAAACGAATGAGGTAATTATATTCTCGTTAAGCACACCTACATTTTTTCGTAACTTAGCACGACAAGAAAATTGTTTCAAAGAAATATTAAGTACAGCGATATTACAAAGGTCATATTTAAAAAAGACGATAATTACTCATAGCTACGACAATTCCGCGTCCGGTCAAGCTGCTGATGACCTCGGATTGCATACCAAATTATGCTACGATGCTCAAGGTCAATAATACAATCTTACAAATTATTTCAGATCTTGTTCAAGGTATTGTAGGAAACAGATCATGAAAGCGGGTCGCACGACAACTTAACAAAAGACGCAAGTAATCATAGATATCTTTCAGTATTATAATTTGCATTTAAATGTCCATTCTCTCACGCGATGCTAAAGAAAAAGGGAACGGAACGATCTCGGATGAGAATTATGCACAAGTTGCATGTTTGTTTAAATGAAAAATGAATCAGATTAGTATATTATGCAATTATATAGTGAATAAAGGACGGATTTAAAGCGAGGGTCATAGATTAATCACGAGTAACATTTCTAACAACTGAATCACAACCGCAGGGAGTGATTCGTGATGACGAGCGTAGCGAGTTATTCATGTGTTAGAATCCTGAGCGATGCGAGTGATATTCATGACCTTCGATTTAAATCCGTTTTATTCAAGAGTTGCATACTATTATACTTTATACCATGACTACGAGAAAAAAAAAAAACTTAAGCGATATTTAATGACGAAAAAAGGAAGGTTAAATAAAATGCACATAAAAATTGGAACAATTAAGTACTAAACATAAGAGTAATATTTTTTCTGTTATGGCAGCAAAGAACACAATACAGTTTTTATTCTAATGCTAAACTCCTTTATTTTTGCACAAAGAGTTTGTATGTCGAATATTCTTTGCGTAAGGAGTTTGTTTCGAGATTGTTTGCGCAAGGAGGTTGTATAAGCAATGAGATGGAGATGGAATATATTGGTGTGTTCTAAATTCAAACACCAAAACTGTGAATAAAAAGAGCTTTTGAGAGTGGGAATGGTATAAACAAATGTATTTAGGTCTGACCAGAGCAGACTTAGCATACTTAATAACAATATTTAAAAAAACAGAAACGGACACGTTTATATTTTCTTATCAGATCATAAAATACACAAATCTTTTGGGCACTACCCGCAACTTTGTCCTTGTGATCCAGGTAAATAATAGGGTTCAGTATAGTTTATTACTACTAGTACTTTTTGACACTTATATGAGATAACAATCAATAAGTAACGAATCGTATGCAACGTTTCTGGATTTTATGGATTATATTGAATAGACTGGATTAGTTAGATACTTAGTGTGACTCTTGGATAAAACTTATATTTGTTCGTAATTTCATTTGAATCTACTAAGCCGTTTTATTGTGACGAAATGACAAACGTACGCTCTCACTAACTCACAAACTTTTCAATTTACTTACAATATTGTGCGTGATTATTTCAAACAACTTGAATGTACCTACGTAGTCGTGGATTATGAAACTAATGAATCACAAAACAGTTTATGCTCTCAGTTACCAGTTCACCTTACATCCGCCACAATATCGAGACTGTCATTAAAAAGTCGGCTAAGTGTTGATTTTCGCACCGAGGGTATACAGAGCCGCAGTCTTAGACTTACTTATTAGTGAATATGTATTTAATGTGTTATGTATTTAAAAACCATTCCTACATTAATTTTTAGTAGTTGTCATCATCGGAAACATAGTCGTGATGAACATTATATACCCAACGAAAAAAATATGTACTTATCAATTTCAACTGCAAAATACTTACGCTTCTGGGTCTTCATGGTTTCTTATAGTTTCGAGTAATCGGAACGATTCTTGTAACGGAGCCCTGAACGCGTCCCACATTTTGAGATTACTGTTCCATGGGGACACACCTGAAAAGAAAACAAAGTTTTTTACACATGAAGCAAATTTTATTTTTCTCTATACTACTATATTAATATACATACTACATGCTGAGCCTGCGTGTTAGATTATAGCTCATGGTACTTTTAGTAAGAGTGAGGCCCACATCACAGCCCACATCCTCATAGAGGAAACATGTATAGTACGTATGTTACTCGGAAATAAAATATACCTCATCACTGGTGAAATATGTTTTTTGAACCACTTATGTAGTTTTTGAGTTTATCCGTTACAAACAAACTATCAAAACATTCCTCTTTATTATTAGAGTAGATAAGGATTAACACCAAGGTACGAATAATGTGGCCTACATTATACGGGAGTTGTTAATATTGTATTTTAACACTAAAAAGTAGTTATTGTGATGCAGATATTGATAATTTCTATAAAACTGCAGTACAACACTTTGCTCTAATGTCAATAGTTTCCGTAGCGTACGCCATATGTGGATGTTTTTTCTTATTTTGTTCACACCACACACACAAGTAGAAACATAGAGAACAGTACGGAAACTACATAGAAACATTCGAAACGGCCCACCGACACGGACATGCGCATCGACGAGACCCCTAAGCGGTTCTCGCGGTGCCGTCAGTAGTGAGTGTTACAAACACGTTACAAGCTATTTATACATTATAACCTTTTTTATTAGATTATATAAAAAAGGTTATGAAATGTCACACTTGATTGACTGCTATCATCTTCGTATGTTATGTTAGGTCACGTATAAGTTTATTACCGCGCTCTTTTTAAAAATGCCACGTGCGTATTGCGTAGTATACGGCTGTTTGAACTCTGCTGCAACAAAACCGGAGCTATCATTTTTTAAACTTCCTTCTGAATAAAATTTTAAAGATGAGAATAATTTATTATTTTATACTTGTATATATAACTTGTATATATAATAATCTTCTTGTATGACCGATCATAATAAATTCGTAAAACATAACACAAAATAAAAATTTTAGATGGCGGCTGCAATAGACTATAATATTATGAACTATATCGTCATAGGTGTCATTTTTATGGTTTTTGAGGGTATTGAAGCCGATAGTGCTGGCAAAATAGAGGTACAAGATTGCGGCTACAATCGATTATCGTCTTTTTCGTCATGGGTATCGTTTTCATGGTTTTTGGGGGATTTGAAGCCGATAAAGCTGACACTATAGAAATCCACGATGGCGGCTGCGCCAAAATATCAACTTTATTTTGCAGTCAATAATTTGTACCTAATTTATGAAAAATAAAGGTATTTTTATGTAATGGTTTTTTAATTACTAGGTATTAAACGCTTTTTACGGATTTAAACGTAGTACAGTTCAGCCCGAAAATGCGTAACAAACACTCGAATATAGAGCTCATGAGCCCTGCCCCCGCGCCACCTGCGGCACCTACCGCGCGCCCAACCGCGGCTCGCGTACGCTCCCGCCAAAACTTGTAAAAGGTTACGCCATAATGACAAGTTAGTGGTCTACAAAAAAAACCAACCAAAAATACAAAAATCTACAAGTTGTTGTGTGTCAATCCTAAACTGTTTTTATATTTTAAACTATCAAGATTAACCGACGCCATAATACACCTATATAAGTTTTATTTGTAAACTAGAACTAACTAGATTTGATCACTACGGAACATAGAATGCAATTTAAAAAAAAACAACACCATACAACTTTAAAGTTGACAACCCTATTGCTGCAATGGAGCGTAGGTAGTTAGTTAATCTACTAGGCTTAGTTCCAATACTGTTGCATCTTTACAATATCGTAAAACATTAAACGTGACAACCCTATGGCTTCAACAGAGCATAGATGATTATTTTATCAACTAGGCTTAGTTTCCATACTGTTGCATCTATATACTGTGCCTAGGGTTACATTATCGAAGTTTACATACGATTTTGAAAATATATATAAGCCTTTGTGACTCGGTGATAATGTAGCTTTCTAACGGCAAAAGATTTTTTGAAATCGGTCAATATTCATTAAATACAAAAATAAATTACATATCTTTCCTCTTCATAATATTAGTACAGATTCTGATGAGCGTCGCGGTCATGATCTATCGAGATAGTAGAATATAAAGTTTTGATCGATCGCTGGCATCAATAGAAACTTAACTGCAGCTGACTGTCCTTCTGATTAATAAGCAGAATAAGAAAGTGTATAAAAGCCATCGTTCAGCTACGGTTCGATTGCAGTCGGAGCAAAGTTTTGTTAGTGGAATCGGCCTCTCGCGTCGGATGATGCTTAACATAAGATGAACGACTTGTCCATATCGTATTACTCATGTTAGGTCTTACATAGAGATATTTATAATTATATACTCTACTATATACTCGTAAAACTTCGGCAACGTAAAAACATTAATAAAAACGTGACCATGACTAATAATTGTTTCTTAGTAGTCGTTTAAACCCACGTTTTGCACTTTGTCAATGACGTAAAATTCTACACGTGGTTTGCATAATGTTTCAATTATAACAATAATTTTAGGTATAGTATCAAGGAAAATGCACTTTATAATGTTTACAGTTTGTGATAACAGACGATAAGAATTGTAATAAGTGACCGAATTAAGTAGTCATTGTTTTACGGAGTTTGCTGGATAAAACGTAATTAATTATTTAAAAAATACAAAAAGTCGACTTCACTACTGAAGTATGGAATCCCTTTATAACGCCGTATTCAATATCGGTTAACACATTTCATTGAACAGTAGCCAATTACATGGCTGGGACTATCTTGGACATTATTACAATTTGATAATATCCAATAAAACATTTATCAAAATTGGATGATCCAGTAAAAAGCATTTTAATATATTATAATAAGATAATTTTAATCACATCATTGTTACTAAAATATAGCTCCTTCTTTTTTAGAAGTCACTTAAAAATCAAATGAGCCTTTGATCTGTATTTGACTCTACAGCATTGATATTACCTACTCACATAAAATACATTTTATACCTACCTCTACAGTGGGAGGTGGGTATGGAATGTCTCTATAGCATGACATACAGACACATTTAAACTGTCAGAAAGTATATTGAAAGATTCAATGAAGTGCCCAAAAAAACCAATAATATGGGTAGGAAGGCGATGCGTCCGTATCATTTTTTTTTTGCGGATAACAGTCTTTATCTATCTTTTAACATGACTCATCTGAGAGCGACGGTGGCGTGAGGTATTTATCTTTTTTTTTAAAGTTATGAGGTTATCTACACGACTCGTTACTTATTTGGGTTGCCGACATCCGACATTTTTCTTTCCAGATTCCGAAAATCTGTTCCGCCTTACCATTATTTACGTACGCAACATATTGTTGAATAGTCAATAAAGTTTACTAACAGGTTTTCGTCTCAGTGAAGGGAGTTAAGTATGTCACTTAAGAGCGAGACTGATTGCGTAATAATTTAGATCATTATGCTTGAGGCACTTTTACGCAATTAACCGTAAAGCGTAACTATTTTCCGTATCTTATCAATCACTACTAGTATAGGTGCAACAACTCTATTTATTTCTTTTTACGAAGGAGAATTTGAAGTAAATGACGCGGGCTTACGTTTTATCGGTACCTATTAATCTGAAACAAGCTTGTATGGTCAAGGCCACAACCGATATCGGCTCGACAAGGAACGCACCGAGGCGTCAACGACCGACGCGAGGAGCTAATCGGAATCGTAGACTCGTCACAACGAATGTTCCATTCAATACCGATTACAATTATTATGAGCAGTCAGATCACGTGAAAGTGAACCGTTTTGAGTAGGATTATAGTTCCGAATCCACTCTTCAATAACGCCATAGCCGACTTATTTCAGTTGATTCAATATCGTATCAACTTATAGGCACATGTCTTTTGTTTTTAAAAAAGTATTTACAGCACTTAAGGCATATAATATAAATATACTATAGGGTAGGATCCTTAGTATACATTAGTAGATTAAGGAGCGAACGGGACACGTATGAACGGAACAATACTTCAAGGTTAAGATCAAATTAGTATCAAAACATCTCGTGCGCCGATTGCATCTGCGTTTGATTGATAGTTTTATGAAAATACAGATATATGATATTAGAAAAATGATTTTCAGACGCAAACCCAAAAACAATTATGGGTTTTACCATGTCAGTAATGCCTGATTGAAACATTTTCCATAAGATAATATCTAAGCGGAAACACCATAGAAGGGATAGTCGTTTAAAAACATGCTTAATAATAATGTAGGTACTCGTATATATAGTCAAGGGCGAGACATGCACAATTATATGAAAACATAAACGTAAATTGATATATATTAATTATATAAAATAAATCAATCGGTAATCGATCGGCACCATACGTAAATAGACTTGCATCTCAGAGAACCTTGTAACCTTGTTATCTTGAGCAAACAATTATGCAATAGGTACATATTATAGACATCGAAAAATGTAAACAATTTGGTGCGATTCCCGAATGATATTACTACATAAAGAAAATATTTAATAAACACTTATTTATAGGCTAATATATAGACGGTAAGTCTTTTATCATTAGTTGACTACGGCAAATAAGATACTCGTACTAGGGCCCGTACGTTGAAATGCGAACGAAGTAATGTTTGACCCATTGTTCGTTTTCTACCCTGACAGTATAAGAACATAAACACATTGGGTGATGAAATGTAAGCTTTGTTAAGATAGAAAACTTACAGATATAATGTTATTATGCGATTATTGGACCTATGCAGGGAAGACAAAGCTAGTGTTCTTAATCAAATTGTAGCCGGTGATTAAACTTCGGTTCATCCTTATAAGACAACTAATATTCCGTGTAGTTGCACCAAAAGGCACCTTCGAAGAAGATTAACCCGTTGACTCGCGATTCGCCATATTTGTCTAATAATACAAAAGATTTTGTAGAAATCAACCTACTTTTCCAGGAACTGCAACGTGTGTGGTAAGGTGTCACATCAACCTAGCACTCTTAGTAACGGTATAACTAACTGACTGAGTAAGAAACCTGTTGATGACAAGGTTGATGGTATCCCCATACATAACCAGACAATATTTCGTATGAATACGAGAGATAAAAGAAGCTAGATTCGATAATAGCTCAGGAGTAGTTTGAGTGGGTCAATCATCCGAAAGTCACTGGTTCGAGCCTACTTCGGACTTGAACGTTTGAAGGTAACACCGTAATAAAGTCTACAGCAGGAGGCAAATATTTTTTCAGTATCCGCCTGGTTAGCTACCACTCAATAATCCGAAAGTCACTGGTTCGAGCCTACTTCGGACTTGAACGTTTGAAGGTAACACCGTGATAAAGTCTACAGCAAGGAGGCAAATATTTTTTCAGTATCCGCCTGGTTAGCTACCACTCAATAATCCGAAAGTCACTGGTTCGAGCCTACTTCGGACTTGAACGTTTGAAGGTAACACCGTGATAAAGTCTACAGCAAGGAGGCAAATATTTTTTCAGTATCCGCCTGGTTAGCTACCACTCAATAATCCGAAAGTCACTGGTTCGAGCCTACTTCGGACTTGAACGTTTGAAGGTAACACCGTGATAAAGTCTACAGCAAGGAGGCAAATATTTTTTCAGTATCCGCCTGGTTAGCTACCACTCAATAATCCGAAAGTCACTGGTTCGAGCCTACTTCGGACTTGAACGTTTGAAGGTAACACCGTGATAAAGTCTACAGCAAGGAGGCAAATATTTTTTCAGTGTCCGCCTGGTTAGCTACCACTCAATAATCCGAAAGTCACTGGTTCGAGCCTACTTCGGACTTGAACGTTTGAAGGTAACACCGTGATAAAGTCTACAGCAAGGAGGCAAATATTTTTTCAGTGTCCGCCTGGTTAGCTACCACTCAATAATCCGAAAGTCACTGGTTCGAGCCTACTTCGGACTTGAACGTTTGAAGGTAACACCGTGATAAAGTCTACAGCAAGGAAGCAAATATTTTTTCAGTGTCCGCCTGGTTAGCTCAATAATCCGAAAGTCACTGGTTCAAGGCCTACTTCGGACTTGAACGTTTGAAGGTAACACCGTGATGAAGACCATAGCAAGGAGGCATTTTTCAGTGTCCGCCTGGTTAGCCACCACCCTCGAGTTAGAAAGCTACAAAGCGCTTATCGGTATAGTTAGCTGTTCTTTAGATGAGGCGGCGATTTAGTGTGTATAATACGTGCCACCAAAGATGAGACTTGAAAACCCACGTGGTTAAACTTGCACAGTAGAAGATTTATAGGTCTCTTTAGCGGAATGAGGTCTGAGGTGGGAAGAGGCCGGGTGTCATCGGCGCAGCAGGGGGCGCGATACGGCGCTGCGCATGTGTGTTGGTCGCCTCATATTCCTTCATGGCGAGGACACTCCGCACACGCACCACTCGACAACCTCTTTTTATGTTTTACTTTTTTTATAGAGGTGTTGTAGACGAGTGCAACTTTGAGAAATGTAAATAGAAGCTGTTCTGAATAAGGCTCAGTGAACCGAGAATCACTTTCTTCGCATTAGCTGTTTCTATTGATATAAGTGACTCATATATTTGATGGATAATAAAATGGATATTAAATACAGGGTGTCCCGAAACTCATCCATAACCTGGTACAGGGCGAGAGGCCAAGGTATACCAGTTATGAAAAAATAAGAAATTCCATATTTTTCCAACATTGGGTGTCAAAGTTATCTGAGAATAACTTTTTAAACCGTAACTCGTCAAGACTTAGTTTAATTTACTCAGTTAACAATGTTTATTACTTTGATTTGGGCTTGCGATCAATAACACTGTTATTGGAGATTGAATTATTAAAAAAATCATTGTAAAAATGTTTCAACATTTTTCGGATAATGTCTATTACCACTTGGCTAAGTGACATGGATTATGTTCCTTTTTTTCATTACTAGTATACCTTTGCCTCTCGCCCGGTACCAGGTTATCGTTGAGGTTTTGGGACACCTATATATATATATATAGTATAATTTATCCTTATAGCAAATTCAACAGTACAGTAGTAGATTATCCGAGTCCCGTGGATATAATATCTTTTCATTTGTTCTTAAATATTTTTGTGTTTAATGTTCAGTACAATTTGAGCTTAGCCCTGTATTCTAGTGAAAGGCTTAGTAGGTCTACTATTCTTTTTTTGGTCACGAAAAACTTTGAATAACCCTTCTAAATTACATGAATTCCCAGTTGCATTTGTAACTTCTACAGAAACTTCTATCATTTTAAAATTAATAGTATTTTGTTAAGATTATACATACCTGTTTTTATAATGATCTGTTGAGCATATAGCAATGGTTTGTCCTTTGCCCACACATATGGAAGCTTTTGTGTTTCATTGTTTACAAGATCCAGGTAAGAAAACTCTTCTGTAACAAATATAATATCATGCAATGTCAATATTAGAAATGTGGTTTTTTGATGAATATCAATGATGCGATGGGGAAGTTGAATGTTATCAAAAACCACTCCCACCATCTATTATTTCATTTATGAATACACCTAAAGCTCAACTGATGCAAATTATGTTCGGACGATGTTGCGGCAGTGGTGACTGCATCCTCAGCCGAAAGTTTAGAACAAAAATTGAACATCGTTGCATCTCAACTCATGAAGTGGTTTAGTGCTAACGGTTTGGTGTTGAACCTAAAAAAGACCCATTTTATACATTTTGATCTGTCGGGTCGCCTGAGAGACAAGTTAAACGTCCTTTTGGATGGCAGACAAATCGAACAGTTGACCTGTACAACCTTCCTGGGATTTGAATTGGATAGCGCCCTCACGTGGGAACCACACATCAATAAACTGTGTGAGAAATTAGGCGGAGCATGCTTCGCTCTCAAAAGATTGTCCAGATTCTTGCCCATGACGGTGGTGCGGTCCTGTTATTTTGCCACCATACACTCTATGGAGCAGAGCTCTGGGGCCGGGGTGCAGATGCAATCCGCGCCTTCCGACTCCAGAAGCGGGCTGTTCGAGCAATAGCACGAGTGTCTCGAGAAACGTCCGTGAGAACTCACTTCGAATCCCTAAAAATATTAACGCTACCCTCGATAGTAATTTTTCAAGTGGCTGTATATGTACGTGTAAATATGGTGATATTTGATAATGTTGGTGATTGTCACAACTACCCAACACGACGGAGAGGAAAGCTAGCTGCTATACCTCGATCGCTAGTGAAGTCGAATCGATTGACTAACGTTATGGGTCCGGAGGTATACAACAGGCTTCCTGAGAACGTTACCGCGGCATCCAATTTAAATATTTTTAAATCAAGACTAAAGCGCTGGCTTATCAGTCATACCTTCTACAGCTATGCTGAATTTTTAAAGAAAATTTCACATTAAATATGTTTTTGACAATTTATGTTATTGTACTTTGTTATTGTCATAGGCATATCTATGAAATTTAAATGAATGTGTTTATTTTTAATTAACTATTGATTTAATTTACTTATATTTATTTTAATTATTTAATTTTATATTAATTATTGACTACATATAGCTGTTTAATTTTAATAATTTTATATGAATTATTGAATACATACTTACATGGTTAATTGTAAGTTACACTCTGTATTGCTACGAGTACATAGTTTATGTACTAAATAACTGACGTGTATAGATGAATACCAATAAATGAATCTGAATCTGAATCTGAATTCTGAATGGGGATGTGTTTGTTGCGATAAATTGAGTTAGTGGTATCAACTGACCCACTACTGACTACATCAAAGGCTTTGTGTTTCTCTGATAGACTCAAAATCGAAGACTAGCTGCCCATATATATATATATATATATATATTTTATAATAATAATGTAACTTTTACATTTACAAACAAAAATTATAGCTTTTTTAAATGTTGAAGTAATAAAACGAGATGAAAGTGAAATATTGCATTCATCATCATCATCTCAGCCGTAGGACGTCCACTGCTGAACATGCCTCCCCCACAAATTTCTTAAAGGACTGGTTAGAAGCGGCCTGCATCCAACGTCGTCCTGCTACCTTTATCAGGTCAGTCCTCGTCAGTGGACGACCTACGCTGAAATATGTAAAACATCAATCTGTGCCAATCAGAAGAAGCCAAAAGTGGCAATCTTGATTGGTAACACCGCCGTATATTCTGCCGCTGCCGCATTGATGAGTCAGGGCACTATAGCAAGTGACATTACTTGGGAGACGAGAGCAAAGCATTGCAACTACAGTTCTAATTTTTGGGTGGCAATTACAACTGCGCTCGTAGCAGAGCTTGACTTGGCGATCTTAATCGATCAATAAGTTAAGCAACACTTGCTGCGGTCAGGACTTGGATGGGTGACCGCTAGTGGCATTATTCAACTGAGCGCTTACGTGCTTCGGAGGGCACGTTAAGTCGTCCGTCCCGGTTGTTCGTCTTAGGACTACAGTCGTTAGGCTATGTTGAAGGCCTTCGGGCGGCCTGAAAACTATGACATGGGTTGGCCACTAACTTATCCACCAACCCGCACTGGGCCCGCGTGGTGGATTATGGCCCAACTCCTCTCTCTGAGAGTAATGCTCGAGTCCCAGAAGTGGGAACAAACTGGGCTGATTATGATATAATGATGAATTACAACTGTGATGGAAAAGCATTGTGCTTACTATCAAGTGTACGAATAGCCAATATCGTCACTTGTCTGCATAAATAATATCATCTAAGGGGAATTAAACTTTAGGGATGCATAATACTAATGAGATAGCTTTGACACCTATATGTTACTTGACATTAATTCTTGGGCACAGTTTCTAGGGCTTTTAGTTTTGTGGACTACAAACAATTCATAGAAGATTAAATTAAAAAAAAAATTGTAAATGATTCCTAGAAGCATGAAATATTTGGATGAATATTGATAGATATGAGTATTACCTATATATTTTTGGTTTAGAGATTTAGTACTAATGTTTAAAATGCACCTGGAAAGGTAAGAAGTTGACTAACCTTGAGTACATTTATGTCCCAAACATTCAAATTGTGTTGTTGTCGGCGTCTGGAGTGGAAAATTTACCACTGTTGGTATGTTTCCCGGCAACGGCACATTTAGTAATGGATAGCTGGAAACAATGGTGATATACATGTATCAATAAATAATATCATTATCTCACTCGTATACTCGTATTATGGGGGAAGATCAGGCCACGAAACAAGTTAATTTGGCACCGCCAGATGGACGAAGGCTAGTTGGATGTCCCAGATATGGTTGGAAGGATGCAGTTGTAGCACATCTGGGTAAGCTTCAAGCCATATATTGGGCATACCAAGCACAAAACAGGAAATGATGGTTTCTCGATTTGGAGGCCAAGACACACTTTGTTTTGCTTTGCACTGGAGTAAGTAAGAGGTTACTATTAGGCCTGACCCACTGTCAAGTTTAGGCACGCTTATGTACCAATAACCTAAAATACCGCTGGTGACACCACCATCAGTGAGCTATGTGTTCCCTGTGCCTGCAACTGATCACATATCATGCAAAAGAAACATAAATATACTTGTATCGTACATCCCAATTCTCAACTCGAGGAACTCTACTTTACTCTAGAAAACTCCGCAATTTTAATCGAGACAAACTACGATGTAATTTCGGTATTGTCACAGTACTTGGCTCTGTGTAACAAACACCTGTTTATGTTAGGTGTTACAGACAGTTATCTGTGTCAAGGGTGCATGGCGGCAGAGGAAACGACCGCGCACGTCATTCTGGGGTGCAACACTGTGGCGTCACAATGGGCAGAGGACCTCGGATCACTGAGGACCGTCCATGAGGCCTGCACCGGCATCAGTGAGCTGCTGGCCTTTGATTTTTGACGACGTGTGGCTGGACTAACTCGCACCATCTGAGATCATTCACAAAGTGCCACATTGAGACAGCATGGGTGCGAAAAATAGCATGCCTACCAAGTACCTAATACTGTATTATATAAATATGCTAACAAATAAAACTATTCTAGATTTGTAACTCATATAATTTATTACTGGACACAATTTTTCAAACAAAAACTTTTCAATAAAAAAAGTCTCGGTACTTGAAGGCTTTTTTTTCCTCCTTTTTATCTGCAATCAAATTTAGCCTAAATCAGATGTTGTCCAAGGTTTAAGGTGTGGGAGTAATCCTATTAAATGACATCTTTGAGACTTAAGAAAAAATTGCTATAAATTTGTCTATTTTTTAGAGGGGTAAATTTTGTTTCGAAGAATTTTATTGAGTTGATTTCTGGTGAAAAATATTAAAAAATGCAACTTTTTGAATAAATCAACATTTAAACAGAAAATTTAGTCTTACATTGGGAAGGTGGTAAGTTATATGTTTTAACACATTTGTTTGTCTCGCTGCTTACTAACATTCAACATGGAGGTTGAGGAGGTCCTGCCGAAACCCTCCGATCCGCAGGACACAATGATTAAAGAAAAGCAATCTGCCTCCAAACATCGTTTGGAACCAGATTCTGTTGAACAATCCAGTGCAAATAAAACTGTGACCAGTGCATATATGGCCGCAGCTTCTATCCCAACTACTTACATCCACCCAAGTGTTGTAGTAGGTTCTCAGGATTACTCTAATATGGACAAAGGTCAGTTCATTGTTCATGTTTCCTGCTCTGAACCAGATCCTGCTGAAGGACTGACAATCTGTCTGATCAAATTTGGATAATTTCTATTTCAAAATAGAATAATTAACATTTAGTAGGTAGTCTTTAAAGTACATTATAATGAAAAATTTAAGTTCATAAGTGCATCTTTGATGCCAAAATTGAATAAAAGATTTTGACTTTGACTTTGATTTTTCCATGGAAGAGTTTGCTGAGAATTTAGTTCTTCCTGATAGATGTGAGCATATTTTGAAAGCTAATCGTCTCAACAGAAAAGTTATTAATGAAAAAAAAGTTGACTGGGAAATTGATTGCAAGGTGACCAAAACACAGCTATTTTTACTGGTCTAGACAATCTTGTCACGTCTCAAGTCTCCACTCCACAGTCCTTGGACTCGAGACAACTAAAATTACAACAAGCCCTGACACTTAAAGACAAGAGATGTCCCGGACACAAATCCTAGTATGTACACTAATTTCTATACTTTACTAATACTTAAATTTTCTGAGTTTGAATAGCTTCAAGTTGCCAAAAATAACACAAATGCTAAAAAGCATACACAAGGGCATTCGAATCGGGAATCTGTGGGTGAAATTGTTGTTATGGACTGTTTTGTTTGGGGTTTGTAAAGCTTAAAAATTCCATTCTATTTTCAACCCACATCCCAGGAATGAGGATTCCCAGGAATTAGGATGTAAGTAAAAGTTGCAAAATTAACAAAAGTTTGCACTTGATAGCATTAGCTACACTGCATGATATGCTACTACAGTTGTTATGCTGTAAGCAAATCAATCACAACTGATGGGCAGAAACTCACCATGTTGTGTGCTTTGCAGCATCATTTGTATGTTGATTTCATGAGTGTAAATATCAATGTAAATTTAGTTTTGTAAACTGCGTATTGAAGTCTGTAAGTTTGTAATACATGACATACTTTATATATATAGTATGCATCTAAATTATTACTCTATAGAAATATACTTTAAAATATGGACCAAGGCCAGATTATAATAATTTACAACTAGACATCAGACACATTTTATATTACAATCATTACTAAGCCTATGCTACTTATAATTCAGATTCTATTTGAAGCTAAGTATTCAGTACTTCACATCACAAGTAAACAAATGCACTATGTATGTAGTGATGATTTGGTTAAAAACTGCTAATTACATGTAGAACATTGCCAAATTACCAGTAGCAGCTAAGCAACGGAAATACAGACTGGGAAGTGATTTCTTACGTTCTTAATTCTCATGGTTCAAATAGAAAAATATTCTTACCAGCATAATAATATGACCGAAAGTGCGACTGTGATCACGGTAGCAGGATATGATGAACAAAACAATCCATATGTATAGTAGATTTGCGCCACTCTCTCAGGTAGAGTGGCTCCAGCCATTTCATCCACCTACAGGTCAGCACCTCATAGAGTATCCGAGTATGAAGTTTGGAACACACTAAACTTTATCACGTTCTTCACTTTACTAAAAAACAATATAAAGTCAATTAAAACTAGGAGTTCGTGTTATTAAAATTAAATCTAACTCGATGGATAGCAAGTGCCGCATTAGTCAGAAAGATTACTCGGGTATCTTGCATCATGCCAAAGCATGCCGCTTTAATTTACTACAATAACGTCAGTAGCCGTACTATACGATTATTGTTTTTATGTACTTTAGTGGCATATTTAAATTATTAACGTTTGGCGTTTTCGTATTACATTACATCAATTAAATACATATAGGTACGGTACGTATCACAATCACACATCCAGCACAAAAAATCACAAAAATATTTTGGAGTAGCATCATAGATTAATTAGACTATATCCAAAGATAATATAAATAAACACTGCGTTTTAAGAGCCGGGACTTACGTAGAACCAACTTTTCATGCTGTTTAGGCTCGAAAGCTATACCACCGCGACAAAAAATAATTATTGCCAACATAATCTAGTAACAACATCTGTCAGCAAAAGGGATGGGAAAACGATTAATATAAAGGGTTGGCAAAAAAAATATTATTAGAATCGGATAATGAAATATACAGATACATAATCGATTCGGCACGATACTTTCGCCTAAATGCTCAGTATTTTAATATTAAAATATATGTAACTAAAACAAATACTAAACGTATTGTTCTAGATTTGAAATACCCCTTCTATAAATCACAATTAAAATAGGTTCTTTAGAAGATTACAGAATGAAATATTATTACTAACTTCAATAGCAATATAATATATATTTATTTTATTCATACACCTACCATACCTATGACATCTGCCGATGTACGTGATACGTAGTTGTAGAGGTTACGGTGGGACATTACCAAATAATAAGGATTTACAACTAGGAAAATTCTTTGAATTTCTACTAATAAAAAAATATTTGCAGTTAAATAAAGCGTTGGTCTCAGATAGCCAGAACTCACAAATATATCAAAATGTCTTAAGGTTTTATAAGTCTTTTACTTAATATTTATGCACAACTTGTTATATATATTACAGTAAAAACCAGAAAGTTGGAATATTTCAGACACATAATGAGAAATCTCAAGTACGGGTTATTACAGTTAATTATTCAAGGCAAGATACAAGGCAAACGCAGTGCTGGTAGGAGATGGAAATCCAGAGATGGTTGCCGTGGCGGTGCCGGCTTAGAATAGCACCCCCCCCCAACTCTACCCGTGGGTGCCGTAGAAGCCGGCTAAGGGATAACAAATCAGAAGGTGGGCAGCAGCACCTTCCCAGTCAAACACACACAAACTGCGCTCGCCAAACCGCCTGCCAAGCGTGGCGAGTATTGGCAAAAACCCCTCAATGGATTGGACAAAAAGAACCAGGCCCCCAGTCCCCGGCAGCCCCGCTATTCCTGGCTACGGTAGCGGCCACGGTAACGGTGGGGCAGGGGGTGCTAAGAATCCCCGGCAGACGCCCGGCTACCACCCCCAACGACGACGACTGGCCCTGGTAACACACAACATACGCACGATGAGGACAGACGAGAAGATATATGAGCTGGAAGAAGAAATGAGTAAGCTACGCTGGGACATTGTGGGGTTATCTGAAGTCCGTAGAGCGGGTGAGGACACGATAACCCTAAAATCAGGTAACCTACTCTACCACCGGGAGGGCGACCAACAGTCCCAAGGTGGTGTCGGGTTTCTCGTCCACAAGTCCCTTACTAACAACATAGTTAAGATCGATAGCGTTTCCAATAGGGTCGTATACCTAATACTCAGAGTATCCAAACGATATTCGCTGAAGGTCATTCAGGTATACGCACCGACGAAGTCGCACCCGGATGATGAGGTGGAGGATATGTATGAGGACATTAGTCGGGCCATACATACCTCTGAAACGCACTTTCTAGTTGTTATGGGGGACTTCAACGCGAAGTTGGGTAAGAGAAGCGAGGATGAGTCGAAAGTGGGGCAATTTGGCTATGGACAACGGAACCGTAGGGGACAGAGGTTGGCCGACTTCCTGGAGAAAGAGGGACTCTTTATGATGAACTATTTCTTTCAGAAGCCACCTCACAGGAAATGGACCTGGCTGAGTCCCGATGGTTCCACGAGAAATGAGATTGACTTCATTATGACCACCAAAAGGCAAATATTCACTGATGTCTCCGTGATCAACAGGGTTAAAACCGGTAGTGATCACCGAATGGTAAGAGGCACGGTGAATATTAATGTCAAACTGGAGAGGTCTCGTCTGATGAAGTCTACGCTCCGACCTACTCGTGCCCATATTCAAGACCCCGAGAGCTTTCAACTTGAGCTATCCAATCGCTTCGATTGCCTTGAGAACATCGCTTCAGTGGACGAGATCAATAACAGGTTAGTAGAAACTGTCCATACAGTGGGTTCCAAGTACTTTAAACCCCACCGTACAGATAGGCCACAGAAACTCTCCAACAATACCCTCAACCTCATGGCTGAACGACGCTCATTGAAACTGCAGTCTTCGGATGATGCTGAAGCATATAGGCTGCTCAATAGACGAATATGGAAGTCCTTGCGACACGACATTCGGATCTTTAATACAAACCGTATTAAAGAGACGATAGAGCGGAAAAAAGGCTCCAAAGTGTTTGCAAGAGACATGTCTATTGGGCAAAGCCAGTTGACGAAGCTGAAGAGAGAAGACGGCAGTGTAGCGTCGACCAAAGCGGAAGTGTTAGGAGAGGTCGAGAGTTTCTACGGACAGTTATACACCTCGGTCGCTAAACCTGGTAGCAGCTCGGCCAAAGACCCAAGAGCCAAGCTGACCCGACATTATACCGAAGATATCCCGGACATCAGCCTGTACGAGATTAGAATGGCCTTGAAACAGCTTAAGAACAACAAGGCGCCTGGTGACGACGGTATCACATCTGAGCTTCTGAAAGCGGGTGGAACACCAGTACTTAAAGTCCTTCAGAAGCTCTTTAATACCGTCTTACTCGAAGGTTCAACGCCAGAAGCATGGAACAAAAGCGTGGTGGTGCTGTTCTTCAAGAAAAGTGACAACACTTTACTTAAAAATTACAGACCCATCTCGCTTTTGAGCCATGTTTATAAGCTGTTTTCGAAGGTCATAACGAACCGTCTCAGTCGCAGGTTTGATGAATTCCAGCCTCCGGAACAAGCCGGTTTCCGAAAAGGCTATAGTACCATAGACCACATCCACACGCTACGGCAAGTTATACAGAAGACCGAAGAGTATAACTTGCCTCTTTGTCTAGCGTTTGTGGACTATGAGAAAGCCTTTGATTCGATCGAGACGTGGGCAGTGCTTGAGTCTCTCCAGCGGTGCCGTATTGACTATCGGTATATTGAAGTGCTGAAGTGTTTGTACAAAAACGCCTACATGTCAGTCCGAGTACAGGAGCAGAGTTCGAAGGCAATTCCATTGCAAACAGGCGTGAGACAGGGAGACGTTATATCTCCGAAACTGTTCACCGCTACATTGGAAGACGTCTTCAAGCTTCTGGAATGGCAAGGACTTGGCATCAATATTAACGGCGAATACATCACTCACCTTCGATTTGCCGACGATATTGTAGTCATGGCAGAATCCATGGAAGACCTCAGTACAATGCTCGAAGGCCTCCATCGAGTTTCCCAACGGGTAGGTCTTAAGATGAACATGGACAAGACGAAAATTATGTCTAATGCCCATGTTGTACCTACCCCAATATCAGTTGGGAACTCAGTTCTCGAAGTTGTTGACGAGTATATCTACCTGGGACAGACAGTCAAACTAGGCAGGTCCAACTTCGAGAAAGAGGTCAATCGTCGAATCCAACTCGGCTGGGCAGCGTTCCGGAAACTTCGCGAAGTCTTCTCGTCAAAAATACCTCAGTGCCTCAAGACAAGAGTCTTCGACCAATGTGTGTAACCAGTGATGACTTATGGCACTGAAACGTGGTCTCTTACTATGGGCCTCATAGATAAGCTCAAAGTCGCACAACGAGCTATGGAGAGGGCTATGCTCGGGGTTTCTCTACGTGATCGAATCAGAAATGAGGAGATCCGTAGAAGAACGAAAGTCACCGACATAGCTCAGAAGATTAGCCAGTTGAAGTGGCAGTGGGCAGGGCACATAGCACGCAGAACAGATGGCCGATGGGGCCGAAAGGTTCTGGAGTGGAGACCACGTACCGGCAAGCGCAGCGTAGGTCGTCCACCGACACGGTGGACAGACGACCTGAGAAAGGTCGCAGGACGACGTTGGATGCAGGCCGCTTCCAACCGGTCCTTTTGGAAAATCATGGGGGCGGCCTATGTTTAGCAGTGGACGTCCTACGGCTGAGATGATGATGATGATGATAATGAGAAATCTCAAGTACGGGTTATTACAGTTAATTATTCAAGGCAAGATACAAGGCAAACGCAGTGCTGGTAGGAGATGGAAATCCTGGCTGAAGAACTTACGCCAGTGGTTAGTAAAAGCACCCGTTCATTGTTCAGAGCTGCTGTGTCGAGGGTTCAAATTGAAATGATGATCGCCGACCTTCATTAGAAGATGGCACCCCGCGAAGAAGAATTATAATTATTATTTTACAATTAGTACAACTGATAGAAAGTGACGTATTAAACATTATATTTTGAGAGTATAAAGTCCATCACATACAACCATAATTAATAGCATAGCTGTATTACAGCCTTTGAATACATTAATAAACATACATGATACTTTAATTTAGGCAATATTTTCATTTTCTAGTATGGTATACTAGTTTATGTAAGTTAAGTACCATTAAAATACATTCCAAAATGCAGTTTCTAATATACTTAACATAAAAAAACTCATACTTTACACAAGGATACGTAATAAAAATAGTGATATTGTTGCGAAGAATCTGATATAATTATTTAAATAACTCTGTTGATTACAACATAAATAGGTTACCTATTTATCTTTTTCTATTACAGAATATTGTTCACTAACTTTCTAATTACTACAGGAACCCTGTTAAATGTTCACACTTATATAAATTTCATACCTGACATATGTACAAAAATATGCATTTGTGCAATTTTATACAGATTAGAGTAGGTATAAATTCGATAGCATTAGTTAGTTGGCAAGGCTGTTGATTCCGTATCCTATTTTGAAATACATTGCCGCTTATCTTTTTTACTCCTGTCTGCAAATGATTCTTCTGCTACTGCAATACTCTGATTAATGCGATGACATTCATTCCTTATCAGCAGATAACTAAGGCGAAACAGCGAGGTATTTAACAGTATTTTTGTGAACCTCGTATATTTATTACAAGTTATTACAGTTGGTCAGCGTCAATGTAACAGTTAAAACCGGTAGTGATCACCTAATCGTAAGAGGCACAGTGAATACTAATGTCAAACTTGAGAGATCTCGTCTGATGAAGTCTACGCTCCCACCCACTCGTGCCCGTATTCAAGACCCCGAGAGCTTTCAACTTGAGCTATCCAATCGCTTCGATTGCCTTGAGAACATCGCTTCAGGGGATGAGATCAATAACAGGTTAGTAGAAACTGTCCATACAGTGGGTTCCAAATACTTTAAACCCCACCGTACAGATAGGCCACAGAAACTCTCCAACGATACCCTCAACCTCATGGCTGAACGACACTCATTAAAACTGCAGTCTTCGGATGATGCTGAAGCATATAGGCTGCTCAATAGACGAATATGGAAGTCCTTGCGACACGACATCTGGATCTTTAATACAAATCGTATTAAAGAGACGATAGAGCGAAAAAAAGGCACCAAAGTGTTTGCAAGAGAAATGTCTATTATCTATTGAGCAAAGCCAGTTAAGGAAGCTGAAGAGAGAAGACGGCAGTGTAGCGTCGACCAAAGCAGAAGTGTTAGGAGAGGTAGAGAGTTTCTACGGATAGCTATAAGCCTCGGTTGCTAAACCTGATAGCAGCTCGGTCAAAGACCCAAGAGCCGAGCTGACCCGACATTATACCGAAGATTTCCCGGACATCAGCCTGTACGAGATTAGAATGGCCTTGAAACAGCTTAAGAACAACAAGGCACCTGGTGACGTCGGTATCACATCTGAGCTTCTGAAAGCGGGTGGAACACCGGTACTTAAAGTTCTTCAGAAGCTCTATAATACCGTCTTACTCGAAGGTTCAACGCCAGAAGCATGGAACAAAAGCGTGGTGGTGCTGTTCTTCAAGAAAGGTGACAACACTTTACTTAAATATCACAGACCCATCTCGCTTTTGAGCCGTTATAAGCTGTTTTCGAAGGTCATAACGAACCGTCTCAGTCGCAGGTTTGATGAATTCCAGTCTCCGGAACAAGCCGGTTTCAGAATAGGCTATAGTACCATCGACCACATCCACACGCTACGGCAAGTTATACAGAAGACCGAAGAGTATAACTTGCCTCTTTGTTTAGCGTTTGTGGACTATGAGAAAGCCTTTGATTCGATCGAGACGTGGGCAGTGCTTGAGTCTCTTCAGCGGTGCCGTATTGACTATCGGTATATTGAAGTGCTGAAGTGTTTGTAAAAAAACGCCAACATGTCAGTCCAAATATAGGAGCAGAGTTCGAAGGCAATTCTAATGAATTCCAAAGAGGCGTGAGACAGGGAGACGTCATATCTCCGAAACTGTTCACCGCTGCATTGGAAGATGCCTTCAAGCTCTTGAAATGGCAAGGACTTGGCATCAATACCAATGCCGAGTACATCACTTACCTTCGATTTGCCGACGATATTGTAATCACGGCAGAATCCATGGGAGACCTCAGTACAATGCTCGAAGGCCTCCATCATCAGTTTCCCAACGGGTAGGTCTTAAAATGAACATGGACAAGACGAAAATTATGACTAATGCCCATGTTGTACCTACCCCAATATCAGTTGGGAACTCAGTTCTTGAAGTTGTTGACGAGTACATCTACCTGGGACAGACAGTCAAACTAGGCAGATCCAACTTCGAGAAAGAAGTCGAATTCAACTCGCCTGGGCAGCGTTCCAGAAACTTCGTGAAGTCTTCTCGTCAAAAATACCTCAGTGCCTCAAGACAAGAGTCTTCGACCAATGTGTGTTACCAGTGATGACTTATGGCAATGAAACGTGGTCTCTTACTATGGGCCTCATAACTAAGCTCAAAGTAGCACAACGAGCTATGGAGAGGTTATGTTCAGGGTTTCAGAGGTTATGTTCAGGGAATCAGAAATGGAGAGATCCGTAGAAGAACGAAAGTCACCGACATAGCCCAGAAGATTAGCCAGTTGAAGTGGCAGTGGGCAGGGAATATAGCACGCAGAACAGATGGCCAATGGGGCCGAAAGGTCTGGAGTGGAGACCACGGACCGGCAAGCGCAGCGTAGGTCGTCTACTGACACGGTGGACAGACGACCTGATAAAGGTCGCAGGACGACTTTGGATGCAGGCCGCTTCCAACCGGTCCTTTTGGAAAATCATGGCATATGTTCAGCAGTGGACGTCCTACGGCTGAGATGATGATGATTATGATGAATGTAACAGTAAGTTTGGCAATGATTTTTTTGCATATTTTTAAAATAAAGTTCTTGTAGCCATGTCAACCAAATAACATAGATTTATTGTTGGGTATGTGAGGGATCTTTTATCTTGCCACCACTCACGCAGACTGATATAGTCGTATATGGAACTTAGCTGTGGGTCATTAACCTTTAGACTTGCCTCGCATCCTTTGCACTGCCACTGCTGATTTTTGAAAACCTATAAACATAAAATGTTTTATTATACACAACTATGATAATGAATTAATTAAGAATTACTTATTTGATATTTATGTATGACTATGAGTGTATGAGTACCTACATCACAATATTTATGACTGACAATGCAAATGTGATGGACTATCATGTATGAATAGTAATGATTTGAATGGAGTTTTGCTTTCCTATTTTCAAAACTCTAAATAAAAGAGGACTTACATAAGTATTTCTAGAGCAAGCAAGGTAAAGACCTTTAGGTCGAACACGAAATATGCTTAAGTGTAACGTTATCGTATCGTTTACGTATTCGGTACAAACTATGAGCCATCTGTGCTACTGTTTTACTAGATAAACGACAGTGTGTACTTAATGACGTGGAACATTATAAACAGTGAAACTGGTAGAAATACAGTGCGTAATAGAGACTTTAATTTAAAAATTAATAATAAAGATGTAAGAGCAGATTTGGAGGTAGCGGCCGAGTTTGAGAAATGTTTCACTAATATTCCTTCTTTAACAACCAAAACTCTAAAATCTTCCTCCATTTCTGCTGAGATCTTACTTAAACAAAGTGTAACTGAATGTGACACAACTTTTAAATTTTCAGTAGTTAATTGCAAAGATATTGTAAGCAGTTTCAAAAGTCTAGATGCAAAAAAAACGGCAGACCTATGGGGTCTTTCTGTGAAGACCGTTTCTTCAATTATAGATGTCATTGCACCCAATCTAGCAGCTGTGTTTAATAGTTGTGTTGCAAGTGGTGTATTTCCTGACCTAATGAAGCACAGTAAAGTGGTTCCTTTATTCAAATCTGGTAGTACTACTGATCCAACAAATTTTCGGCCTATTTCTGTACTACCTACGCTAAGTAAGATTTTCGAAAAAATCATATTACATCAATTAGAAACTCATTTTAGTGCAAACAAAATTTTCCATAAAAATCAATTTGGGTTTACAAGGAATCGCTCTACTATAGACGCAGGTATAGAACTAATAAAATATGTGTTTGATGCCTGGGAGAACTCTCAAGATGCCTTAGATGTTTTTTGTGACTTATCTAAGGCATTTGACTGCGTCCGACATGATATACTTGTCAGGAAATTACAACACTACGGTATTAGGAACATGGCTCTCAACCTTTTGACTTCATATTTAAATGGTAGAATTCAAAGGGTTGACATAAATGGTGAAAAATCGCCCGGCTCTATAATCTCAATGGGCGTTCCACAAGGTTCAATACTAGGGCCGTTCTTGTTTTTAATCTATATTAATGACTTACCTTATTATGTAGAGAAGAATCACGAGATTGTATTGTTTGCAGATGACACTTCACTGTTATTTAAAATTAAAAGGCAGTTATTAAACTATGCATTAGCTAAAGTTGTGAATTGGTTCAATACAAATAATCTTCTCCTCAATGAGAAGAAAACTAATTGTATAAAGTTCTCGACACCAAATGTGAGACAAGTAGAATCCAATATACAATTGAATGGAACAGGGTTGGACCTTGTGGAGTCAACAGTCTTTTTAGGAATTACTATAGACGCTAAGTTGCAATGGGGTCCCCACATTAAAAAATTGTCTAGTAGGCTCAGTTCAGCAGCTTATGCTGTTAAAAAAATTAGACTATTAACTGATGTAGACACAGCTAGAATAGTTTATTTTAGTTATTTCCATAGCGTTATGACTTATGGCATACTGCTCTGGGGATGTTCTGCAGATATTAATTCTATTTTTATACTGCAAAAAAGGGCTATACGAGCAATCTACAGTTTGGCTCCCAGAGTTTCCCTTAGACAGAAATTTAAAGACATAAACATTCTAACTGTTGTCTCTCAGTTTATCTATGAAAATCTAATGTATGTAAAGAAAAACATTAGCAGTTTTGATAAAAGGAGTGATGCTCATTCCATCAACACGCGAAATAAGCACAAGCTATCCGTACATGTAACGCGTCTCCACAGAATAAGTCATTCTTTTATGGGACAATGTATATGATTTTATAATAAAGTTCCCAATGTTATCCGAGATTTGCCTATTAATAAGTTTAAAATTACTATTAAAACTAAACTCTGTCAAAAAGGTTATTACAAAATTTCGGATTACTTGGAGGATAAAACAGCTTGGGACTGATCACTCCAGGATCTATCTACTCGTGTACTAAGATGTCAAAGTGTAGCGTGTCTTGCCCTACTGATACCATTATTATGTTCTCTTTTGTAAGGCAACACACTGGAGCTAATATTTGTAGTACCTAAGTAAAAACATCTATATAAAAAGAATGGCCCCGAGTTTCTTGCCGCTTCTTCTCGGTTGGCTCTATGTATTTTGGAACGCGGCGGTAGGCTTTAGAGTACATTATAATGAAAAATTGACGTTCATAAGTGCGTCTTTGATGCCTAAATTGAATAAATGATTTTGACTTTGACTTTGACTTTGACTTTAATACGTTAACGGTGCGATTACGTTACACTTAAACAGATTTTTGTGCTCGGCCTACTGACCTAGACTTACTTTACCTTGGTTACCTACCTATTATTAAGGTTATTTTAACTCATGCAACAATATCACCATAATATATGTATATCACAAATGTTTGAAGTTATTGGATTACTTACCGATCCATGTCCAGTAGAAATAGAGCCATAAATAATCTTTTTCGTCCAGATTTTATTCCACTTATGTCACATTTTTTGTAATACATTTTGTTCGGATACACAAATTACTAGGTTATGAATATACTACTTATGATTACAGTGCAATAATTTATGTAAATATCGTGACTTAGATAGTAGGTAGATACCCAAGTTCACTTTATACTTCACTAGCTTGTAAAAATAATATCAAATAATATAATATCAAAGAATATTTAAATACTTTGTTTTATATACGCCATGGCAACCAACATCATGTCATGATTAATGATACTTCCGTGTGAGAAAGAGATAACGAACCCATTGCTGACATTATTTTTAGCGTGAATTCTGTACACTTATTTTGAAGTACTGAGTTCCTAAGACTGACATAGATAAATAAAACCAGTGGCTACAATCTCAGTGCAATGCAAAAGTAAGGAGCAGTAACCCAAACAATTCAAAGTGTCAATTGTCTGTTCTATGATACGCTTTCGTAACTGACTTTTGAGTTTTGTATCATAGCACTACAATGTAAGGTCATATAAAAATAACAGATAGCGCTGTTATCAAACTGTAATGTGTTTCTAACCGAATTAATATAATAAAATGGTAGTTTTATTCCACCCTAAGGTACAATAAATATTAAAATTGGCCACCATTAACTTGAAAAATTATATAGGATTCAACAAAATTATGTAAAAAATGTTTTCATTTCTCAGTAAAAATAGTATATAATATAATGAAATAAAGTGAAGGGCCTAGTTCGTGCTCGTAAGTTATTTCATCAATTTTATTTCTGGCGCAAAAATAAGCAATATCTATTTCAATTATACATTAGAAATAATTCTCAATAATTTAAACCTTCTAACAAATCAACATTTTAGCGACTAAACTGAGACCTATGCGACGCTCGAAACTTTCAGTCGGCCACGAACAGTTGTGATGTGTGTGTTTATCCCTTGTTACCGTAAGGTAGGGGCCATAATCGCGGAAGATTAAGTTATAAGTCAAATTATAATTGAGCTACACCACCTATGATAAAGGAGGTAAACTCTAACACAGAAAACCGAGCAATCGTGTTTGTAAAAGAAGGTGAGACACCAGAAACATCTAAAGCTGTGAATGTGGACAAATCAAAAAACTTTATAACACAGGCGAGTCACGATTGTGTTTTCATGTGTGAAACGGGGAGTTAAAGGATCTCTAGCACCTTTAACAAATAATGTAGCTTACAGAGTAAGTATAAGCTAAAAATGGATGGAAAACAGTGCAGAGTTTAGAAATTAATGGATTAGGTTTGAAAGAACCTTTAGTCGAATCCAAGTGCGGATATTAATAATTAATTAATTAGCGATTGCTTATATGAGTAAATTTAAATATGTAGTAAATCAATCAGCAAGCACTATTAAAATACAATCGTTGAGTTGAAATTATTTATAATGGTTCATATATTATGTATACTACCTACTTGTGCTGTGAGAGACTGCATATCTCGTATTAATTTCGTCTATCGTTTGATTTGTATTTATGAGATTATATTTTAGTGCAGATTCGTTCTCCAAATATCACAATGAGCATTCTTAAGCTATGGTAGAAATTGCTATTAATATTTTATATTTCTAATGCTGTACGCTGTTGTCCAGAAGTACCGGCCTCTGGTTCACGCCTTTGCCACGTTCTTTTCAAAATAGCCTTCACGATCTCCTTATTTTGGTCTTTCCTCGAAATCGAAAACATTTTTAAAGTTTGATGCAAGTATGATTATGATTTGTATGATTTTTGAAAAGAAATCAATAATAAGTATTAGCACAGCGACACTAGCATATTATATATTATAATAGCATAATAGGTAATAGTTATAGTTTAGGATCATACGAGATTTTTGTCTTTTCTTAGGACGGTTTTTGGGAGTGCCTATTACGAATATGACAATATATTTCGAGATCCAAAATGGTAGACACGAATTTTTAAATGGCATCAATATGTGTATCGTTTCCATGGTTTTTGGGAGTGTCGATTACGAATATCTCATTTATTTCGAGATTCAAGATGGCGGACGCGATTTTCTTCTGAATCTGAAAACTAGTAAGTAAATCTATACGTTAAAACTACCATTCAGTTTCACATTTGTAGATTTTATAAGAATCAGTATCCTTTCATTATTTCTGTCCTGATCATATAAATAAAAGGTCATCTACAATTAGGCATTAGTTGGTACTAACCTAGCTAACTTGTATTTTTTTTTATTTGATTATAATCGAACTTGTCATATAAGTATATTGTTCTATATTTTTTCATATTATTCCTTGTACTCTACCTACATACACATACAGAAATATTGAACCAATATATACAATAAGAAATATTGTAGTGTAGTGACAACCCTACAGAAATGCCGCATGCTTACACAAAAGCGGCATTTCGCGTGACATCAAACGCGTTGGCCCACTGTACGATTTTTATGCTGTGCTACGAGTATTACGTAGCGTTGCTACTTCTTGTATTTTTTTGACTTCGTAGTATTATTTTATTGTTTATTTTTAATGTATGTATTGGTTAATAAAAGTAAATTCCTGAATAAAAAAATAAAAAACTTTACTTGAAATTTGTACCAATAGAAATTATGACGATTGGTCCAATGAAGAATACTCGTAGGTACTTACCTATACCTACCTATTGTTTATCAACTATGACGTGCACATTGATTTTACTAATAAATTGTTTATAATTATGATTAATAACAATAGTTGTTTTGAATAAAATTTCTACAGTTTTAGTTCATATATTTTTTTATAGGGTTGATATTTCCGATTTAAACTCAGAACGGGGGAAGTATTTTTTTATTGTGAATTTTTTTTTTCTGAAATTAAATGAACGTTTAATGAAAAAATGTTAAAGACAAAGTTGTTTGAAATTAAACTTCCTAAAATTTACTAATTTACTCTTTTCCGGGAAGAGGTGCGGGAAAAAGTAGGGTTTGCACCCGGGAAATCCCGGGACTATAATTCCCGGGCATTTTCAATCTACGCCAGAACCGGGAAATCCTAAAATCGTAATAAAAAGAAATTGGTATAATCTTGTTTTATACCAACATGTTTTAATCATTTACACGTTATTCAACATTCATTTTTGCAAATTATTGAAAATTGTTTATTTTCGAGTGATTTAACTCATTAAGATATAATCAAGTACCATGTGTGATATCATTATAAATGTAAGAAATTATGCCCTTAACAGCACAAAACAAACATACAAATAATAAATACGCCTTGTCAAACCTAATTACAACATAATTTATTATATGTTAATCTAACTGATATTGGACTCGAGACTTGCCTCCAGCAACCAACCCAGATATACAGGCAGTCCAGTTTGCTGGCAATCATTGTCAAGACGGCATTGGGGCTGCTCCGCACCTTGCGCACCAGGGATGCCGAAAGCAGCCAGTTCGCGCCTCCACTGATGTACCCGTTGCGCTACACAAACGAGGCAGCCCCAACACCGCCTGGAACGCGTTGTTGTACTAGACTTCTGCATACTTCTGCAATGCGCACAATAATGATTCTACAGTGCACGTCTGACCAGCAAATGAAGAGTGTGCACAATAACAGTATCTACTTAAACATACAAAATCCGAGTTTTCTTCGGAAGCAAGTTTTTTACAGCCTCTGTTAACAGATTCAAATGAACATGGAAAAATGCAACAATCAAACAAGATAAGAAGAACTAAGCGGAGAGTTTAAAAAGCTTCTGCTTGTGAACGAACAAGAATACAAACGCAGAGTGATCTTCATACAAATGTTCAAACAGAAATAGTCTTTACCTGTCACAGGCGTATCTCATCTTTTATCAATTCCACCGACAAGTGTGGACCAGAACGAGTTATATCTTCTGCTGAGTTGCTTTGCAATAAAATAAAAATGAGTACATAGTACGGGCACATTGCTAACGATCGCTAGCAACACTGCCGGATGGGTAATTTTTCACTTCCGGCACCTAACAACACTGCCTCAGACTGATACAGACATAGAAATAATGGATACAGACCAGTGTTTACAATACAATTTTACTGCAGTTAATATTTATAATTAATATCGTGCCAGTACTAAAGTGCCATAATTTATCCAGTTTCCGATTACGGAACAACATATAATAAATCCAAACTTTTTGCACTTAATCGAGATCTTATGATTTAATCGAAATAAGTACACTTCATACATACTCGGTAGAGAGTAAAATATTCCTTGCTTCATAGAAACGAAGTAATTACAGAACATTAATATTTACATTGAAATGTTTCTTCTATGACTGATTAACAGTTAGTAGACATCGTCTGGTACAGTTAATTTAAATTTTGTTAACGTATTGTCTTTCACTTCATATTTTCATCGATTTGTCATAGTTTTTACTCTGCAAATTATTAAAATACAAGTATATTATACAAATACATCAAATTCCCGGATAACGCTTGAATTTCCGGGTCTTTACACTAAAATTCCCGGGATTCCCGGTTCTTCGACAGAGAACCGATTTGCAATCCGTAGTAAAAAGTTATCATTGCATTATCACGTTTATTGTCAATTTTACACGAAAAATGGTTACAACCAAAGTTGTTTGAAATTAAGTTTTCTACAGTTTTGGTTCATAGTATATTTTTTATGGAATTTGATAAGGTGATAAGGTTTGACCACCACCTCTTTTCGGGTATAAATCGAAAAATATCGATCCTACCAAAAATATAAACGCATTAAAATTGTAGGAAATTTTATATACCTACAATTTTGTTTATAACCATATTTTGCGTAAATTTGAATACTATCGTGATAATGCAATGATCACATTTTACCAACGCGTTTTGGTTGGAATTGAAGGTATGGCTGCCTTACCATGCGATTTAGCAACTATGGGTTTCGGGCGCAGCGCAGTTCGTCATTTGTGGGGAAATGTATCTGTTCTAGGCAGGGGCAGCCACTTAACATCGGGTGGGCCTCGTGCCTGTACCGTTTCTGAATAAATAATAAAATTACTACAGTGAACAACTTTGTATAGCAATGCATCGCGGTCGACACTCTTGCTTTGAAAAAAAAGGCTCACTCTGCAACTATCCTGTCACACAAAGAGTAAGTTACGCTCGCGCTTAGTACCAAGAAAAATTATATTCTTAATATTTTTTATAATAATATTTATTAACACAAATATAATAATACTAGCTGACCCGCCAGCGGCTTCGCTCGCGTGGCCTCGCGGGATACGGTAATTACAGATTTTTAATTATGCTATGGGAACTCTTTAATTTACCGGGATCAAAAGTATTCTATACGTTGATCAGGGATTTAAGCTACCACCATACGAAATTTCATTTAAATCGGTCAAGCCATTTCGGAGATTAGCCCGTACAAACAGACAGACAAACATACAGAGAAACCCCTGACTCGGTTTTTAGCATATTTTTCATGGTTTAGAAATTTCACCTCTACAGTTTATAATATGTAGTAGTTTTTACATCCCTCGTTTTACCCCCATAATAAGTCATCCCTGACAAAAATATTAAAAGCATCACTATTTATTTTAAATTACCTATCCAGTTATCAATTTTCATCACTGTAGCTCCAAAAACAAAGAACCTTAATAAAAAATATCCCCCTTATGTCATCCCTATCAATAAATAATAAAATCTTCACTTTAAACTGTCAAAATGCTAATTTTCACCACTGTAGGTTTGAAAACAAAAAAACTTTCCATACAAACTTTTAACCCGTCCATTTAACCCTCTTAAACCACCACTATCCAAAAAAAATAGTCCAACATTTTTTTATTTATATAAAGTACAATTACATATTATCACACAATTAATATAAACACAAAAAAATAATGAACCAAATAATAACAAGTAAGTAATAAAATCTAAATATATATAGGTACCAAATTATGTCAAAATATAGTCAGAAATTATAAAATAACAATAATAGAAATCAACAATAGATCTTAGAATAGATTATTACAAAATAAATGTCAACACCAGGGTGTATCCCACTGGTCGTTAAGCATCTCACAATATCTCAACAGTACCTACACACACACACAATAACATTCAATTTGTGACACATTAAGTCAATTTCTGCGTTGGCGTCAATGAGTGCATTGAAGTGGCGTCGGATACGAAGCAAAGGAGACTGAGAGCGCGACACTGTGCTACCCCGAGGGACATAAAACAATTCGTGTCGCCGACCGCGCAGGTACATAGAAGGCACAAACAACGTACACAAAAGACTAAGAATCTGAAGGCAGTCTACTGCACTTCTAATACGAGGGTCAAACTGAAAGTTCTTAGAACTGGCCACTTATAAACAATATAATAAAAAAATAATTCTATAATTTGAAAATAGAACTCTTTGCCAATATTACTGAGTATATACTTCATTCATTTGTCATTTGTTTTACGATTTGGCGGCAAATTGAAAATTGTCTGTGTCACGTCAACATGAATTTAACACGAGAAAATTTTCGTGCAATGATTTTTTATGACTTTCGATGTCATTTAAGTCAACAAGAAAGTTATGATAGACTACGATTGGCCTTTCACGATGAAGCCCCATCTCGTGCGACTGTTTACAACTGGTTTAATGAGTTTAAACGTGGTCGCACTAATCTCACTGATGATTTACGTGAGGGACGGCCTTCTACGGCGACGACTGAAGATAACATCTGTGTTGTGCGGCGTATGATAGAGACTGACAAAAGAGTGACCTATCAGCAGATTCGGACAAGCTTAGGCATCGGTATGAGTCAAGTGCACAAAATCCTACACGAACATTTAGCGGTCAGGAAGCTTTGCGCCCGGTGGATACCTCATAATTTGACTGAGGCTCAAAAACTCCATCGTGTGGATTGGTGCCGTAAAATGATTGAAAGATTTAACGGAGGTGACTCAAATGCTGTGTTCGACATACTAACAGGTGACGAAAGCTGGATTTACTGTTATGATCCTGAAACCAAAAGACAATCTGCTCAGTGGGTGTTTCCTTTCGAGGAGTTGCCAACTAAAGTGAAGAGAGATCGAAGTGCGGGGAAAAAAATGGTGGCCTCGTTCTTTGGAAGGATAGGTCATTTCGCAACAATTGTGTTAGAGGATCAAAAAACAGTTTCTGCAGAATGGTACACTACCAATTGTTTGCCACTTGTCTTGGAAAAAGTTCGAGAGAAACGACCTCGCAGTAGGATCCTCCTTCACCACGACAACGCCTCATCGCACACCGCCAAGCGAACGATCGACTATTTGGCGACATCAAACGTTGAATTACTGGGTCACCCGCCGTATAGCCCCGACCTCGCGCCTTGTGATTTTTATTTATTTTCAAAAATTAAAGAAAAACTTAAAGGAAAGCGGTTTATGAATGCTGAAGAAGCGGTGGCTGCGTATCGCGATGCCATTGAAGAGACCCCTAAGGACGAGTGGGCAAAGTGCTTTTCCCAGTGGTTCCATCGCATGCAGCGGTGTATTGACGTGAATGGACAATATTTTGAAAAGATATAATAAAACTAATAACTGGCTAATGTAATCAGTTTTTGATTTTCTAAGAACTTTCAGTTTGACCCTCGTAACCCTACAGCCAAGGACAAGTTGATCGAAGTTCCTCCTAACTTCACAATAGTTTTACTACATTAGCGCTGCCTTAATTTTGAATGCATAACTTTCATACTACTTGCGTACCTTTAGCTATGACAGGAACTGTTCCATGAAAATACTACGCTTGTAAAATTACACAAGTTAATTAATAACAGTTTGCAAAAGGTTACAAAGTATCCCCTTTCGTCTGCCTTCATGTTATCGAATTAATGTTGCTGACAGATTTCAGTGGCCAGTGTCAACGAGAGGGGTGTCAGACCGACGCGACGGAGCAATAGTTGAGAGTAATATCAGGCATGTCGCTAGTATTGGAATTTCAGGGCTGAAGGTTCTAGCTTGATACTGAAAGTTTACGACGACGATCTATCGAAGCAATGTATGATGATAAATGGTAAACTAATAGAAGAGTTACGACTCGATATCGATGTCGTACTTCAGCCATGTCACGAGAATTAAATAATGAAAATAAATGATATGAGACAATATCCACACAAGGTCTTCAGATCCCAAAGTTAGACATAGCTGTATTATGATAACCTGATGACTGGTATACATACTTTTATATAAGTAGATACATATACACACCCAAACATAGGGTAAAAAGTTAAAATAAAAGTAACACTTCCACATTATCATCTTTCTGATGCAGTAATACCTACATTGTCATATCACATCGTCGCGGTACAGTTAGCTCAACTGGTACCGACCTGGTGCTTTTCTAAGCGCGCACTCTCAGGTTTGATCTCTGACCAGGAAAAATGTTACTGAATTGAACAGAATTGATTGTTTTCGGGTCTTTGATGTATTACGAGTATTAAATAGTATTAAACGTGTTCATGCCTCGGCGAGACAGAAAATCCTAGTGCAGGGAACTGAGTACTATTTTATTTATTTGTCGCCACCATCTTCCATGGACGAATATATGAGAGTGAAGTGCTGCATCAGACGTATATTGTCTCGTTCTACGTCTGAGAGTGACAGTGGAAGAACATGCTGGTAAAGTTCGAGATTACAGTTTGGCGAGGTAGTCTTTGCAGTCACATTCAGAACCATCGACCGCAGATAGCAGCGTAACTGCCCTCGACCTCTGTCGCCTGCTGTTACGATGGGCGCTGCAGTCGCCCTCAGGACACAGTCATACCTTTAGTGTTAGAAATATGTTAACAAGGCCGGTATTACAGAAAGATGCGCAGTTGTGAATCTACGCTTGAGTGCAGATCTGAGTAAATGTTGTATGGCATTTACTGTCAAATAGTCGGTCAAGCCGATATCCACAACTGAGCGTCCGTACAGGGATTATTTCCTGAATATTCCGTAGAGAAGTGGGAGCATTGCGTTAACCATATAATGTAAATCGAGGACGAGTACTGCAAACATGATGGAATTCGGGATGATGCTGTTGATTTTATTATTAACATTTAGGACGACTTTGATGGTTCCGATGATGGCTGGTTCGAAAGTGAAGAGTCAAGTTCCCCCGATATTGATATGGTGGACATAAGAATATTTTATTTTTATGTCGGGAAAAACGGAACCCTAGATCGGATTACGTACACGGGTGAAATAAAACCCTGTTGAACGGTATTTATATGTACACTAAGGAAGTAAAACACTGTTTTAAACTATCACGGTTGTTCACTAAAGTTATATGATTATTAACGGGATATTTACCGTGGTAAGGTTGTGGAATGAGCTCCCGATGCATGTAACTGCGCCGAAATATCGGGAGCTCATTCCACAACCTTACCACGGTAAATATCCCGTTAATAATCATATAACTAAGTAAGTACACTATACTTACTACCTATAAAAGTATGTAATAAAAATAAAAATCGTTATCCTTAAACATTATATTGTTTTTTTTTATTATTTATTTATTTATTCCAAAAAGTCAATACAATATTGTCTAAAAATAAAATTAGTCAAACAACCCGCCCCTAATTGTTCCCGGAGCAAAGGTCCCCAAAACACTGGCCGCATTACCCCGTTGAATAGCAATGGCCAATCTTTGCTCCAGGAAACAGCTGGCGCGGGGGTCACCACACTTTTCCGTTATCCGCTGGCCAATCTGTCGAATCAACACCCTGGCCTTGGTCCCTCAAGCACCCAAAGTTTCAACAGCGATGGGCACAAAAAGATATTGTGCCTCCAAAGCCGCATATTTTTGACGCTTCCGACACGCAGCGTCCTCAGCAGCCGCCGCTGAGGAGTGGATAGAACGACTCAGGTGACAGGCGGCAACCGTGCTGACGCATGTGGCATCCCACACCAGGCACTTGCCATTCTTCCACGGCACCAGAGTTAGACCATCCGGCCTCTTGCCATCAGACCTACTGAGACCCGGTGGCTCCAGAACGCAAGGTATATTTGCCGAGACAAAGGCTCTCCGGACTATGTCGTTGAGGGCATGGTGACGCGGAAACCTTCCTGTACACCGACGACAACTCAATGCATGGTGGCCATCGGCCTCCACTACGGAACCGCAGATGCAAGTATGTGGTTCACACACCTTGCAGCCCAAGCGGAGACCTACTGCCACGCGCAAAGAGTCATCGTCCAAGAAGGTGCCCAGGTGTGGAGACGGAAGAGCGTGCAACCATGCCCCGGATCCTGACCGCGATACAGCCCTCAGTCTTGCCAAATCCGCCCCCGCAGCCTCGCTCAACAATTGCTTCTGGACTCGATTAGCTCCAACATCGTCCCACGCACGCTGTACGTGAGGAGCTGCAGGGCTTTCGACACCTGAGTTAAGGGTCGACCAAACTGCCCTAGCATCTGACACAAAAGGTATGCTCGCCTCATCACCAACGACGATCTATCGAAGCAATGTATGATGATAAATGGCGAACTAATAGAAGAGTTACGACTCGATATCGATGTCGTACTTCAGCCATGTCACGAGAATTAAATAATGAAAATAAATGATATGAGACAATATCCACACAAGGTCTTCAGATCCCAAAGTTAGACATAGCTGTATTATGATAACCTGATGACTGGTATACATACTTTTATATAAGTAGATACATATACACACCCAAACATAGGGTAAAAAGTTAAAATAAAAGTAACACTTCCACATTATCATCTTTCTGATGCAGTAATACCTACATTGTCATATCACATCGTCGCGGTACAGTTAGCTCAACTGGTACCGACCTGGTGCTTTTCTAAGCGCGCACTCTCAGGTTTGATCTCTGACCAGGAAAAATGTTACTGAATTGAACAGAATTGATTGTTTTCGGGTCTTTGATGTATTACGAGTATTAAATAGTATTAAACGTGTTCATGCCTCGGCGAGACAGAAAATCCTAGTGCAGGGAACTGAGTACTATTTTATTTATTTGTCGCCACCATCTTCCATGGACGAATATATGAGAGTGAAGTGCTGCATCAGACGTATATTGTCTCGTTCTACGTCTGAGAGTGACAGTGGAAGAACATGCTGGTAAAGTTCGAGATTACAGTTTGGCGAGGTAGTCTTTGCAGTCACATTCAGAACCATCGACCGCAGATAGCAGCGTAACTGCCCTCGACCTCTGTCGCCTGCTGTTACGATGGGCGCTGCAGTCGCCCTCAGGACACAGTCATACCTTTAGTGTTAGAAATATGTTAACAAGGCCGGTATTACAGAAAGATGCGCAGTTGTGAATCTACGCTTGAGTGCAGATCTGAGTAAATGTTGTATGGCATTTACTGTCAAATAGTCGGTCAAGCCGATATCCACAACTGAGCGTCCGTACAGGGATTATTTCCTGAATATTCCGTAGAGAAGTGGGAGCATTGAGTTAACCATATAATGTAAATCGAGGACGAGTACTGCAAACATGATGGAATTCGGGATGATGCTGTTGATTTTATTATTAACATTTAGGACGACTTTGATGGTTCCGATGATGGCTGGTTCGAAAGTGAAGAGTCAAGTTCCCCCGATATTGATATGGTGGACATAAGAATATTTTATTTTTAACTCGGGAAAAACGGAACCCTAGATCGGATTACGTACACGGGTGAAATAAAACCCTGTTGAACGGTATTTATATGTACACTAAGGAAGTAAAACACTGTTTTAAACTATCACGGTTGTTCACTAAAGTTATATGATTATTAACGGGATATTTACCGTGGTAAGGTTGTGGAATGAGCTCCCGATGCATGTAACTGCGCCGAAATATCGGGAGCTCATTCCACAACCTTACCACGGTAAATATCCCGTTAATAATCATATAACTAAGTAAGTACACTATACTTACTGCCTATAAAAGTATGTAATAAAAATAAAAATCGTTATCCTTAAACATTATATTGTTTTTTTTATTATTTATTTATTTATTCCAAAAAGTCAATACAATAATGTCTAAAAATAAAATTAGTCAAACAACCCGCCCCTGATTGTTCCCGGAGCAAAGGTCCCCAAAACACTGGCCGCATTACCCCGTTGAATAGCAATGGCCAATCTTTGCTCTAGGAAACAGCTGGCGCGGGGGTCACCACACTTTTCATTTATCCGCTGGCCAATCTGTCGAATCAACACCCTGGCCTCGGTCCCCCAAGCACCCAAAGTTTCAACAGCGATGGGCACAAAAAGATATTGTGCCTCCAAAGCCGCATATTTTTGACGCTTCCAACACGCAGCGTCCTCAGCAGCCGCCGCTGAGGAGTGGATGGAACGACTCAGGTGACAGGCGGCAACCGTGCTGACGCATGTGGCATCCCACACCAGGCACTTGCCATTCTTCCACGGCACCAGAGTTAGACCATCCGGCCTCTTGCCATCAGACCTACTGAGACCCGGTGGCTCCAGAACGCAAGGTATATTTGCCGAGACAAAGGCTCTCCGGACTATGTCGTTGAGGGCATGGTGACGCGGAAACCTTCCTGTACACCGACGACAACTCAATGAATGGTGGCCATCGGCCTCCACTACGGAACCGCAGATGCAAGTATGTGGTTCACACACCTTGCAGCCCAAGCGGAGACCTACTGCCACGCGCAAAGAGTCATCGTCCAAGAAGGTGCCCAGGTGTGGAGACGGAAGAGCGTGCAACCATGCCCCGGATTCTGACCGCGATACAGCCCTCAGTCTTGCCAAATCCGCCCCCGCAGCCTCGCTCAACAATTGCTTCTGGACTCGATTAGCTCCAACATCGTCCCACGCACGCTGTACGTGAGGAGCTGCAGGGCTTTCGACACCTGAGTTAAGGGTCGACCAAACTGCCCTAGCATCTGACACAAAAGGTATGCTCGCCTCATCACCTTCATTATGAAGAATGACAGAGACAAGGCCAGCAACCCCATGCGCCGACGCCAAGAAAGCAGGCAGACCCAGTTCACCCATGCATCGCACCCCAAGACCTCCATGCCGAATCGGCAGTACCGCCTGAGTCCACTGCGGGTCATTGAGTGACACGTTGAGTATTGACTCTATAGAGGTTTTCAATGTCGCGTCAAAAACTGCAACCTCGTTAGGACACAGCCAAGTAGGCGCCGTTCGCAGCATTTTGGTATAGCGAAACACGTTCGCAATAAAACCAACGCCACGTGCGCAGACAGATTTTGGAGACGTTCCCGAGCGGTAAGAAGAAGTTGATTTTGGGAAAGAATAGCCTCTGGTAACGCATCAATGAAAATCGGAGATCCCAAGAGGTAGAAAGAACTGGGCGATAGCTCTCTGAGGCCAGGTAAAAGAGAATTAAACCGTTCAAAGTGTGTACGAGCTTGAACGCAGCAAGGGAAAAACTCGCATTTAGAGGGATTCACTTCCAAGCCCAACTCTCTGAGACGAGGAATGAGACTCTGAAGATCCTGGAATACCTCTTCTGGCCTTCCTCCAATGGTGCCGTCGTCAAGTTACCACAAATTCAAAGACGATTTGACGTTTACTATAGCTTTGTGGATAGCTAGACTAAATACCAACGGCCCCAACGTATCTCCCTGCTGCGCCCCAACCTGAGAAAGTATAAGATCATTGTCGAAGAAAAGATTAGAAGGAGCTTGGTAAACTTGGTGCAAGAAAGGATAGAGAGAAGGGACTTGGGCTTTGACCTCACTCTAAAGAACATCTCTCTCTAACGTGTTAAAAGCGTTGGTGATATCCAATTTGAGCACGACACAGTCAGAGTTACTGGCATCCTGTACGAACGCTCGAGTAGCATGGATGGCAGCCTCACAACCTGAACGCGTGCCGAAACCCAGCTGTGGTCTCAAATATTCAGCCATCTCCTCTTTGATGGCGCGGCAACCCAACTTAGCCACCAACCGCCTAAAAACACTACCTATGGCAATTGGTCTTACTCCCCCACCCTTCTTCGACAATGCACAAAGGGACGCCCCATACAAGTAAGGACAAACCTCTACATTAAGCTGACCACTAAGGAGGAAATTAGACAATTTAGTCAAGCACCCCAACAATCGTGGCCCGTTGTCACCCGCTTAACAAGACGTCAACTCTTTAACACAAACAGCGGCCCAGGCACTACGCTACCTGGTGGTGTCAATTTCGAAAAAAGAATCGGATGGGCGCCTCTACCGATCCACGTAATAGAAAAAAACAGAACAACATGTTACACTTAATTAAATCATCATCATCATCACCATCTCAGCCGTAGGACGTCCACTGCTGAACATAGTCCTCCCCCATGATTTTCCAAAAGGACCGGTTGGAAGCGACCTGCATCCAACGTCGTCCTGCGACCTTCATCAGGTCGTCTGTCCACCGTATCGGTGGACGACCTACGCTGCGCTTGCCGGTCCGTGGTCTCCACTCCAGAACCTTTCGGCCCCATCGGCCATCTGTTCTGCGTGCTATGTGCCCTGCCCACTGCCACTTCAACTGGCTAATCTTCTGGACTATGTCGGTGACTTTCGTTCTTCTACGGATCTCCTCATTTCTGATTCGATCACGTAGAGAAACCCCGAGCATAGCCCTCTCCATAGCTCGTTGTGCGACTTTGAGCTTTTCTATGAGGCCCATAGTAAGAGACCACGTTTCAGTGCCATAAGTCATCACTGGTAACACACATAATTGGTCGAAGACTTTTGTCTTGAGGCACTGAGGTATTTTTGACGAGAAGACTTCGCGAAGTTTCCGGAACGCTGCCCAGCCGAGTTGGATTCGACGATTGACCTCTTTCTCGAATTTGGACCTGCCTAGTTTGACTGTCTGTCCCAGGTAGATGTACACGTCAACAACTTCGAGAACTGAGTTCCCAAATGATATTGGGGTAGGTACAACATGGGTATTAGACATAATTTTCGTCTTATCCATGTTCGTCTTAAGACCTACCCGTTGGGAAACTCGATGGAGGCCTTCGAGCATTGTACTGAGGTTTTCCATGGATTCTGCCATGACTACAATATCGTCGGCAAATCGAAGGTGAGTGATGTATTCGCCATTCCAGAAGCTTGATGGCGTCTTCCAATGTAGCGGTGAACAGTTTCGGAGATATAACGTCTCCCTGTCTCACGCCTCTTTGCAATGGAATTGCCTTCGAACTCTGCTCCTGTACTCGGACTGACATGTAGGCGTTTTTGTACAAACACTTCAGCACTTCAATATACCGATAGTCAATACGGCACCGCTGGAGAGACTCAAGCACTGCCCACGTCTCGATCGAATCAAAGGCTTTCTCATAGTCCACAAACGCTAAACAAAGAGGCAAGTTATACTCTTCGGTCTTCTGTATAACTTGCCGTAGCGTGTGGATGTGGTCTATGGTACTATAGCCTTTTCGGAAACCGGCTTGTTCCGGAGGCTGGAATTCATCAAACCTGCGACTGAGACGGTTCGTTATGACCTTCGAAAACAGCTTATAAACATGGCTTAAAAGCGAGATGGGTCTGTAATTTTTAAGTAAAGTGTTGTCACCTTTCTTGAAGAACAGCACCACTACGCTTTTGTTCCATGCTTCTGGCGTTGAACCTTCGAGTAAGACGGTATTATAGAGCTTCTGAAGAACTTTAAGTACCGGTGTTCCACCCGCTTTCAGAAGCTCAGATGTGATACCGACGTCACCAGGTGCCTTGTTGTTCTTAAGCTGTTTCAAGGCCATTCTAATCTCGTACAGGCTGATGTCCGGGATATCTTCGGTATAATGTCGGGTCAACTTGGCTCTTGGGTCTTTGGCCGAGCTGCTAACAGGTTTAGCGACCGAGGTGTATAGCTGCCCGTAGAAACTCTCTACCTCTCCTAATACTTCTGCTTTGGTCGACGCTACACTGCCATCTTCTCTCTTCAGCTTCGTCAACTGGCTTTGCCCAATAGACATGTCTCTTGCAAACACTTTGGAGCCTTTTTTCCGCTCTATCGTCTCTTTAATACGGTTTGTATTAAAGATCCGGATGTCGTGTCGAAGGACTTCCATATTCTCATCGTCTATTGAGCAGCCTATATGCTTCAGTATCATGCGAACACTGCATTTTCAGTGAGCGTCGTTCAGCCATGAGGTTGAGGGTATCGTTGGAGAGTTTCTGTGGCCTATCTGTACGGTGGGGTTTAAAGTATTTGGAACCCACTGTATGGACAGTTTTTACTAACCTGTTATTGATCTCGTCCACTGAAGCGATGTTCTCAAGGCAATTGAAGCGATTGGATAGCTCAAGTTGAAAGCTCTCGGGGTCTTGTATATGGGCACGAGTGGGTCGGAGCGTAGACTTCATCAGACGAGACCTCTCCAGTTTGACATTAATATTCACCGTGCCTCTTACCATTCGGTGATCACTACCGGTTTTAACCCTGTTGATCACGGAGACATCAGTGAATATTTGCCTTTTGGTGGTCATAATGAAGTCAATCTCATTTCTCGTGGAACCATCGGGACTCAGCCAGGTCCATTTCCTGTGAGGTGGCTTCTGAAAGAAAGAGTTCATCATAAAGAGTCCCTCTTTCTCCAGGAAGTCGGCCAACCTCTGTCCCCTACGGTTCCGTTGTCCATATCCAAATTGCCCCACTTTCAACTCATCCTCGCTTCTCTTACCCAACTTCGCGATGAAGTCCCCCATAACTACTAGAAAGTGCGTTTCAGAGGTATGTATGGCCTGACTAATGTCCTCATACATATCCTCCACCTCATCATCCGGGTGCGACTTCGTCGGTGCGTATACCTGAATGACCTTCAGCGAATATCGTTTGGATACTCTGAGTATTAGGTATACGACCCTATTGGAAACGCTATCGATCTTAACTATGTTGTTAGTAAGGGACTTGAACGAGAAAACCGACACCACCTTGGGACTGTTGGTCGCCCTCCCGGTAGTAGAGTAGGTTACCTGATTTTAGGGTTATCGTGTCCTCACCCGCTCTACGGACTTCAGATAACCCCACAATGTCCCAGTGTAACTTACTCATTTCTTCTTCTAGCTCATATATCTTCTCGTCTGTCCTCATCGTGCGTATGTTGTGTCACCAGGGCCAGTCGTCGTCGTTGGGGGTGGTAGCCAGGCGTCTGCCGGGGATTCTTAGCACCCCCTGCCCCACCGTTACCGTGGCCGCTACCGTAGCCAGGAATAGCGGGGCTGCCGGGGACTGGGGGCCTGGTTCTTTTTATCAAATCCATAGGGGGGATTTTGCCAATACTCGCCACGTTTGGCAGGCGGGTTGGCGAGCGCAGTTTTGAGGTTTTAATACTGGGAAGGTGCTGCTGTCCACCTTCCGATTGTTATCCCTTAGCAGATTTTTACGCACCCACGGGTAGAGTTGGGGGGGTACTATTCTAAGCCGGTACCCCACGGCTATTTTATTAAATCAATGTTGAACGAATTTCAAATTAGATTTAAATTTTGAACTTAGTCCAAAACTACATTGATGTTATCGTTAGCGATCGCCTGATTCGACAATACTCAGTGCAAGTATACGGTACTTTGTCGATATATACATTCGACATATAGATAACATCGATAAAAGGGTTCTTAACGATGTTATATATATATATCTATATAGTAGCATATATATATAATTCTAAAATTCGACGTGATATTTTAAATACTATATATATATAATATATAGTATTTTAGAATTTTAGAATTTATCGATTTGAATTTGCACTGCTGGAACGTGTGGTGTCTCTTACTAGCTCCACACGCGTCAGACGAGAGCGGCTGACATCTGTCGCATCAGTCGTAAGTAGCACGCAATTGAGCATCGACCTGAAACGGTGTATTTTTGTCAAGTCAGCATGTGTATGTGTGGTTTAAAACTATTTTGAAATAACTCCTGTTATTGTTCGGTCATTACCCGAAAAGTCTACTATTTCCAAAGACAAATTGGAACGTAACGTCATCTTAATCACTATACTTATTGAATATACCTACATTAGCATTAGCATTAGCGCTACTATATACGAATTTGAGTTAGCGTCACGTTCATGATCTATCGAGTTAAAAGAATATAAAGTTTTGTTCGATCGCTCGCGTCGATAGAAACGTAACTGCAGCTAGACAGTTTTTCAATAGTAGAATAAGAAAACAGCTAAAGTCACCGTTCAGCTGCGGTTCGATGGCAATTTAGTTAGTGGAATCGGCCCCCAGATTCTTGGCTTCTTTTTTGCGTTCTATCACAGTAAATGTTAGAGTCACGTTGCTTGCGCAACTATTTGCTTACGTTGAGGTCTTGTAGATACTCCATAAAACATTTGACTTCTAGGACACCTCAACCGATTCTTCTTGGGCTTGATCGTGTCACGTTATCTAGTGTGCGTTGTGTTCCTTGTATCCGCAACAGATAAGTCAACTATTCACTGCGACATCCACGAGTAAACTGATCTGAAAAAAGTTCCCAGCCCCCAACGGTCCCTACATCACTCTCCTCCCGCAAACTTCTTACCAAGCGGGCGATTCGTTAATTTTACGTTTTATCTACATATAGAGACTATGAAAATATATGGCACTACTTTCAAGCTCCACGCGGATGACGGTCAAACAACATTACCTTTGTGAACTCTTTTCGTGCAGCCGCCGCTTGAACTACGCTACACACTATAACACTATGGGTATGAACAGACTGCCCTCGCTGGGTACTCGCCCCTCGTCTCTAGTCACTTCAGTGCGTCCGCGATGACATGATGACGCCTGCACCTGCTATGTTAAGGGGAGCTGAATGACGTAGAAAATGATTTCAAATTTTCCGGCACCATTTGGGAAACATGAACAAATATTTAGTGATAGATATACTCGTAAGTAATATAGGTGACGGCGAATTCATGGTAGGTACTTAATAATATAACCTAACTATAGTTAAGTTATATAAATGGGTTAGTCATATTAATGTATTAATAAGCCTTGAAGTCAATAATGTTACGAATAATACGTGTACTTATGTGCTACGACTACGTTCTCCTTGCGACAGTACATTTTCTAGGCTAGCCTTAGGCGGTGCGCCTTTTGCCCCTGAAAGTGGTTCAGTGCATTTTGCCTTCGCCATCCGCCCGGTGAGCTGTAAATGCTGACAGATGCACTCAACGTATTTAATTAACCCAAAAATAGAGTGATGTGGTATGGACGACAATGAGAAGAGAGGATTGTCTTATCATAAAGAAAACTCAAAACATTCCCACCGTCATCAAGTTCCATACGAGGAGGCCCGACCTCAACTGAGAATGGGAAAGGGCTATATAGAAGAAGAATTTAGTGCCTATTGTGGAGGTAACTATTGGAGCGCATTGCGCGCAGCTCAATGGTATATTCGAAGCGCTGTTTATACATGCCTATTGATACGAATTTATTTGATATCCCATTTTGCTCAATTGACATTTTAACTCTCTAACGAATCCAGAACCTATCTACATAGCATGCATTTTCAATTTCCCAAGAGCCCCACACATTGCTATCTTGCCAATGTTTCAGTTCTTGCTTATCATCCATGCCTTTACATTAATAATAATTTTATAAACATTCAAGGTTTTGTTTTTAACGCATAATGATAACTGCATGCGTAAGATAGATTTTTTTATTTACTCGAATATAATGTACCTAAAGACAAGTATCTATGTGATAAATAATTACAGATTATAACCATAAAAGGTAGCTCCTCCCCTATTCTTTTGGGTCATAGTCATAATTATAACGATTGTTTATATAAGATATATTTGTTACTATTTATTATTATATTATTTCTTGGTAACCATCGATCTTTCACTAATTGGTAGGCCGTGCTTTGTTTTACCTATTCGAGTGGTGGAGAGTATACATATTGAGTTTGGATTACTGCAGGAGTGCATCAGAATTCAATCGAATACACAAAAATAATATAAATTATGAGTCAAATTAATAAACTAGTAAGTAACTTAATACTAATAATAAATATAATGAAGTAAGTAAATAAACAATGTACATATAAATGATATATATATTATTAAGAAATATTTTAGTGAATTAGTTTTATTGTAATAGGTAGATTTATTTTATATTAGTAACTTTGTTCTTAAAATAATTATCCTGCACATATTTGTTAAATTGTATAAGATATAAAATAAATACTTAATGTAATAAACAATCTAGTATATCTATTAGTTATGTGACAATATGGTACTAACGAAACATTTCAAACAAAACGATGAAACCTTTTGGGACGCGGCTTGGAACAAACAGGACATGAAATGAGTGGATCGTTTAAAGTTGCGACAAATTAGTACTTAACTGAAGACGTCTTTAGAAACAACACTTAAGCGAATATTAAAATCCAAACAGTTTGCTTAGACAGGGATTCAAGGCGGAATCTTATCGCGGACGGCGCGGAAACGCTGCGGCCACTTGCGAGGCAACGCCGCCACTTCCTTTCTGTGTGACATAACAGGAAATCTATAGAGATTTAAAGTCCCGACGCAAAATTCGCCAAGTTGAAGTGTGCGAAAGGCGGAGTTCTTGTGCATGGCGAGGAATCGGCTGCCTCGGGGTCTGCTGTACGAACACACACGAATCGCGGCGGTGTTCCTTGAACGTACGGGTGTTGGCTGTTTTTTTTTTTTTGAAGAAGCTTTGAAGAGTTGGGTCCCATCACGTCTACCGTAAAATAGGAGCAATGCGCGCAACGTTTGCAACAAGGAACATTCATTTGGATAATCAAATTTTATTATGTGAACGTTTTGTTTAATAGGGTTGTTGATCTTTTTTTTATTGTACGTTAATTAATCAGGACACCGAAATACACACCCAGCATATTTTTCTATATTTTTTAATGAACTCTAAACAAAAAAAAAATTTTTTTTATTTCAACTTCTAAAATTGGTGCTATAACATTATTCAATGGCGGCCTTACCTTACGTCCTATGACGTCACTAAGGCAAAAACAAACAGTGTTGAGATTATAATACGTTTTGCTTGTTTGGAGGTTGCTTGCATGAGCATGCAGTTGGCGGGAAAAAAACAACAATGACTATTATAATTTATTTTCCGTTGTGTTTATTTATTCTCAAGTTTTGACGTGTAATAGTGGTGGATTATTAACCGTTGATGTTCACAATGGTGCACGAGTGTCAGTATAGTGTATAAAATCATCATGTATCGTCGTCAATCGTGTTAGCAAGTTTCGTGTTAGTAATGCATCCACGTAACTTATACAAAACAGTAGTTAAATAATTGACTTATTTCTTAGAGCAGACTCTAACTACATACTTGAAAAAAGTTTATAACTCTGCAGTGACAAAAGAAAAAATCTGAAATCCATAAACGTGTAACAACAGTGATAACAAGAAAAACGAATTTACTATTGAATGTTACTATAAACTTAGGTAGGTATTTAATTAATAATTTTTTTTATAACAAACTTATTATTTGCGGTTGCGGTTATAACCGTGATTCTGGATGTACAGTTTGTCCTTTGACCTAGTATGTATTTAGTTTTAAAACAATATTATTAGATGCTTTCTTAGACACTATCTATATATAGCCATTATGACATCATTTCCGCAGCTAGTTCCGTTTTTGATCACGTGACTTTTAAAAACTTTTGTACACATTTTGTTTATTCAAAAAAAAGTTAATCGAATGCATATTAAATATTGTTTTTCATTGGATTATCTGCTCCTATTACTATTAAGTTATATAACATTACATTGAAATTTATTATTGGCTGTGTCAACTACCCTATTTGTAACTTGCCTCAGTGATTTGGCATATATCTGGCTTGATCAAGTTTCGCTTAAATTGATGACGTAATTAATGACGTAATACCAAGCCCTTGACCCGAGTTTGAGTGACGGATGTTTGGAGTAATATTTAACGATATGGGAGTTAGTCTTGTTTAGTGATCGCGAATGCATACGGATCGATTAGTTGTTACCAGCCTATTAAATTCTTTTTTACTTTATGTGGCAAATGTTTATAAAATGTTTAAATGTTTGCCTTTTAATGATTCAGAGTTTCTTACTTTAAATAGATAGACATACTTTATAAGCATGAAGATAAAATTCTGCATTCAGTGAGTAATTTCAAATACTTCACAAAATGCCGAGTAAAAGTAAGGGCGGCTCCATGACTTTCCTATTCTGGCTACCCACTTTTTAACAGCGTTAATAACGGTGGAATTAAAGCGCAAGAGGCCGCCGAGGACGATTTAATTAAACCTTAACGAAGATCTGTCTCACCCCCCTCTTCCTCCCACCGCCCAATCCACCTTTACCTGCCCAATGTTTTAATTAGTAGAATCTGTTTTAAGGCCAACGATTAAAAAAATCGAGAAGCTCGCTTGACGTAAGCTGGTGGCTACGTTGTTACAAGTAAAGAAATGTTAAACGGCAAACAATAACATTGAATTTGACTTAGATAAAACCATATATATAAATTAGTTGTATTTTGTCTGCCTTAGGTAAAAACTGATTCTGAAGATCTCAAGCAAAGGTATGATGCAGATGATTCCTAATAATTTAATAGAGAATAACCGTTATTCCGATATATCATAATTTAAAATCATTGACGAAACACTTTAATATGGAAACACCCTCTATACTTATATTAACCAATCAGTATTAGTAACTATTTTACAATTATTTTGGACACATTTTGAATAAAATATGCCTTACACCAGCCTTGAATTGTTCACACTGGCTCTTGTAGATATTTTCACAAATTGCTTGGCTTAAGGTAAGGTCAGACTGAACAGCGATAGCGACGTGACGTAGGTCACGGCGCGTCAGAGATAGCTGGCGATCCGGCGTGATTTACGAGTAGCCGGACTAATGTGTACGCAGCCTTACCGCAACACCGGCGGTCGACAGGAGTGCGATATTGCGGAACGATGATATGCACGCTGAGTGCCGACTAATGTTGCTGTGGTGACGGTGGATTTCGTTCGCATCAGTTACGTGCATTTCACGTAAGATTAGCCTCAAATTGGCCTCTACTACAATCAAAGTTGCTAAATACAATGTACCTACCTATTATGCTATCTAAAAAGAAGTCAAGTCAAGTCTACAATGTATGATTCAATATAAAAGAGGCATTATATTTATTTGCAATAACATTATTGAAGGTATCGTATACGTTATGTTCATGCATGAAATCGACGCGAGCGTCGTGGGCTTATTAATATCAAATTTGACATTTGTTCATGTCACAGATTAGCTTGCTTTGTTTAGCTACCGCGCTAACAGCGCTGTGGGTGATGAAATCGCGCTTTTTAATATTGGACCAGCGGAGTTAGATGTCAGCACCGCCGTAAGGGTAAAAGCGAATTACGGACCGCGGCATACGACTTTCCTAATGAATGACTATATATGTTCGTTCTTTACGTTACAGTTTGGACATACGAGTATATTGCAAATCGCAGTAATAATTATTTAACATTTAACAATATTCATTAGTAGACTTAATTCGCCTGTATATTATTTTAATATATAAATAATATACATATATACAATATTATACAAATTGTGTGAAATTGAGAAATTTTAAAGCTTTGTAGATATATAGACCTATAAACTATCAATCCCAATTAGTATTTAATACGGATAATAAGTAGGTATACTTTTACGCATAAATAAAGATTATTATTCAATTACCTATCGGTTTGTTCTTCTTTTTCTTTTAAGAATTAGACAAAAATGTAATAAATGTAAAAATAGTTTTAACTTTACCAAACACAATTCATTATAATAATGAAAAGATGAACAAACCGATAGGTACTTGAATAATAATCTTTATTTATGCGTAAAAGTATACCTACTTATTATCCGTATTAAATACTAATTGGGATTGATGGTTTATAGGTCTATATATCTACAGATAAGTTTTAAAATTTCTCAATTTCACACAATTTGTTCTATGGTGCTTGTATTGCATTTCTCATAAACTAGTTAATTTGCAAGTAAGTATAGGTACTCGTTATTTGTATCATTCGCAGTGACACGATATCTGAATTATGTGTAGCTCTAACTTTCATCTTCATTTCGTATATTAATAAGAAATATAAATAAAAGATTTCTCTACGAAGAAATACAAGAATAAATATAATACAAGAACGCGTTAAGGCAAAAAAATGAAACCAGCGTTTTCATTAAGGTGAGACTGCTCATTTGCAAAATGATAAATATGGCATAAATTATTTCATTTAATATTCAATTCGGTTCTTCCACCGTTATTACGGGTAACGAGTAGATACTTTGACAGCGACACCCTTTTTATTTTTTCGCTCGCAAACGATACTGTTTACTCGGTGCCTCTTAATTTTGTGTTTAAATATGGGGGAGACACGTTCAAAAGAGATCTCAACAAATCCTAGCTAAACACATTGCACCTGAGGTCCGATAATTTTTATAAAAGCGAATTTTACAGAGATGGTATTCTATAATCTATGTACAATACTGATTTTCATTTCCATTAGAAGTTTCTTTAAAAGTGTATAATAGGATTTGATTTGTTACTAGAATTGGGCGATCTATTTCAATAGTACAGAAATAATAATAATAAACACAAAGTATCTTAAAAATAGAAAAATAAATAGTACAGTTGTTTAGGTCAAATAAAATTTTATCTAAGTAGTTGATATTATAATTGCGGCCATATACCTACATTAAACACTAGCGGCATGTTGTCGACGGCAGAGGTAACTGCAGCTGTCGACACGCGTCGACGGCATCCTGTGTCGCTGTAGGTCGACTGCCGTCTCTCCTCCTCACCTCTGCCGTCGGCAGCATCAAGATCAGCATAAAGATTTTATCTCGTGAGGCTGACCAACGCAAGTAGACTGGTTAATTACGCCTAGGCAAGCGTACTGCGAGCGCTTTACTGTGAGCGCTTGTTACTTTGTTTAAGTACCATCATCTAATAAGCATAGTTTCTACGTAGAATTTCCACGTTTTCTCCGTTATTAAACGTGTTGAAAGCTTAAGTCGCGCGCGTCATGAAAGGATAGTTTGCGAAATTTACGACATGTTATATTATAATTTAGTGTGGCTACAGCCGTAAAGTCAGGCTTAAAAGATCAGGGCTGCAGCCAATACAAGTGGGGAGGCCCGCCGGGAAGACCACTTCGCCTTTTCACATATAAATTGTAAATTGGCGTCATAAATATTTGGGTTATGGACGTGGTAAAATGGGATCAAAATATGTCGAAACAGTGCGTTTACATTTTTTGTATCATTCGTTTGACAATTGCAATTGAGATCGTAAAATGAATAAGGTAGTTGTTATGTAATACCTACGAAGAAATAATGTCTTAAAAGTCGAATTCTTGATAGAGAAATACTAATATCAATTATATCCATTATGTGGTAAATAACAGAAAACGAGTTCAGCGACAGAGTAAGACAAGGGTCAGTTTAATAAGTTAATATCCAAGGTTGCTACTAAGGCTACCCTTGCTGCAAAACCCACTCCAAGTTTCCGCCGCTGCGAATTTATGAAATTTAAAAAGTTCTCCGCTACACCGGGAAAAAATGTGATTAAATATGTTTTGTTCAAAAGCAAGACATTAAAGCGATGTTAAGGGTGTGATAATGAGGTTGTTGATAAGCGTTTATTAGCCGGCGGGCCGGGGCCGGCGATCTCAATAGCCTAGCGCCTCCGTAACGCTATCAGAGGGGAATTAAATCATTTTAACGTAGTTTGCAATGTAACTCCTTTAAGAAAAACTCGCTTGTTTGCCGTGGAATTGCGCCCCCGACACTTCACGATGAGTTTGCGGGACGTCTTTGTTTTGGAAAGTTATTATACTTTTTTTGCGGAGATTTATAGATTAAAAGTTGCGGTCTCTGTTATTTTTTTAGTTATAATGGCTTTGGTGAAGAACGGAGACTTTTGAAACACAATTTTATAGCAAAGATATTAGGTAGGTATATAGGTATAGAGTTTTATGGAAACATAATATTGTATCTGTGATATACCTGATGATATATAGGTGCCTTTTAGGTAATCTGTTTATTCAATCCTATAGTGGGTAAAAAGTGAAATACAAAAACATACAAGTATACAATAATTGTATAGAGCAATTCTATAATGCTACATAGGCATCCCTAAACATACACCCCAAGCATAGCATGAATGATTTGTTAATTGTAACGGTCATAAAATAACTGCATCAGGTTTTTCACTCAGTATCCATGCGCGAGGGTGTTGAGTTGTTGGCTTAGCTTTGAGCGGGCCGCAGGTGCTCGTAAATCCCAGCTTACCGCAGTATTGATGCCCACCTCAAACTATGCCAGACATACTATATTGTATATCTGTCTTCAATATGTACGTAGCAGTTTCTCTTAGTTGTTTCTATAAGTAGTACGGTTAATACGATTTATTATAGTCATTGAGTATTGGCAGGGTAAAAGTATATTTATCCATATACAATGATAAGAAGTTCTGAAAGCAGAGGGCATTCAGAGCCGCTTATTCGATAACCGTCGATTGGAATCATGAACTGTAGCTTCCGGTGAAGATAAGATCATGGATATTAGTCCATGGACAGGCAGCCTTATGCTGTGATAATTCACAGCATAAGGCTGCCTGTCCATTGAAGCGGAGTGAGTTAGCGGAGCGGAGAAACGGAGAAATATTACCAATAGTATTAAATCTCCACTCAGTTCCAGTGGGCAATGATTTGCGAGCTAGATTAAAAATTCATTCATTTTCGGAAGCGCGCGTGGTAGCGGTGGGGCTTCAGAACGGGGCCGCGGAGCAAGGCGGCGCGGCGGGCTCTTTAATGACTCGTCGTGTGAACTCGGCCTAGCTCTGCACAGACCGCAACTCCGATCCGCATCCTATAGTCGCTCGCAACTATACTCGGTCGCACCGCTCCGCTGCCTCGCTCCCCGCCAATGGACAGACTCAGTTCGCAACTCCGCTCCGCAATACTCGCTCGCTCCTCTCCGCTGCTTGCTCTGTGTCAATGGACAGGCAGCTTAAGCAAGGCACTTTCTTTGCTCGCCTGCCTAATTAGAACCAACAAAGCGGTGTGTTCCGCCAGAAGTATTTAAAATTCAATTTCTATTATTAGGTCTAATCTGGAGCTATTTAGATCGCATTATTACTGACTATAAAGTCATATATTATGATAGTCGACCTTAACTCATCGCTTACGAACAAATACTTTGCTACTATACTTGTTCTTTTTGATTAAATAAAACAGCACGTGCAATGTTGAACCATACAGACTTCAAGTGAGTGGCTACAATTCTCGTCCGTAGGTAAAGAAATTTTATCTCTGTTGAAAAATAGTATATGCACTAGCTGATCCACTAGTGACTTTCCTCGCTTCAAAGTCAGAGTCAAAATCATTTATTCAATTTAGGCATCAAAGACGCACTTATGAACGTCAATTTTGCATTATAATTTCCTTTAAAGACTCTACCGCCGTGTTCCAAAATATATAGGGCCTACCGAGCGTGAACAAGCGGCAAGACACTCGGGGCCATTCTTTTTATATAGATGTTTACAATGTTTCTACTTAGGTACTACAAATATTACATTTTATGGGTGGCAGAGTGACAGCTTGCCAGAAGTGGAGAATTCGAGTCTTGTTCTATGGGGTTTCGACGCCACGGATATCAAATGCATTCCAAAATCCTTCCTTAGTGAAGCTTACCTACAACATAAAAGACAATAGGCAATAATTTAGGCTCGGTTTTGATGTGTCAGTAGGTCTGGACAAGTAATAATATATTATATACATTTATTTATTTTGGCACATAAAACAGAACATTGTCACTAAATTTACAATTATAAAATTACAAAGTATTGTGCTGAACAATGTTCCTTAAATATGTTTACACAGCATGACAATATAAAAATCCTCGACACCCCAATTTTTTTTAACTAAATCAGTTAGTTAGCTCTGTTTTGTATCCAATTTTGCTTTGCGTGGCCTGAAGGTGTATTAGAGACCAAATTCAACTAAAAACATCCGGTCTAAAACAGATTTTACAAATGTTATGGTGGTAAATAGGTACAATTTCGGAGAATAAGGAAAAAATCACAAAAAAGTTAAACATATTGGGGGGCCGGGGATTTTTTTTGGCCAACTTGTATTCTCCAAGTGGTCCCCCGAACACGCTCATTTGGTTTGTCGGTCCCTCTACCAAACATCCTATATATATATATATATAACGCATTTGTCGTCACAAAAACAGCGGACGCAGGTGACTTGGAAGCTAGGCTTACCACACTATTGATACTCGCGCACCCCAAGCAATATACTCGTAACAGCAAACATGAATATCATACTATAAATTATATCACTATGCAATTTTATTCATACTAAATAAAGAGTTAGTGCCTAATACTCGTATACAAGCACAATTTGAAAAATTTGAAACCGACTTCCATTTTATTCAGTTCATCATCATCATCAGCCAGTATCAGTCCACTGCTGGACATATGCCTCTCCTAATGCACGCCACTGAGCCCGATCTTCGGCTTTACTCATCCATGCTACCAGCCACTTTGCGTATGTCGTCGCTCCACCTAGCCGGAGGACGTCCTACATTACGTTTGCCGAGTCGCGGTCTCCACTCAAGAACACGTCTACCCCAACGGTTATCGGTTCTTCGGCTAATATGACCAGCCCACTGCCACTTCAGTTTGCTAATTCTTTATTCAGTTATTGGAGTGTGTCAAAAGCTACTGAATTGAAATTGATGAAATTTAAATGAGACCAGCTTACAAACAAAAAAAGAATATTGGAATCGGTTCACCCAGTCCAAAGTTATGAGGTAACAAATAAAAAAAATATAGTCGAATTGAGTACCTTCTCCTTTTTGGAAGCCGGTAGAAACTAACAACAACGTATGTAAACAGCCGATTCTCTAAGAGCAAACATCGTTGCATCTTTGACAACATCCATGAAACAAATGACGGCATGACAAGAAACGTTGGAAAAGCAACCTAATGTACAAGGGCGATATCTCATAAAGTATTTGACATCGGTGAGCTCGTTGACGAGCTCGTCGACGCATCATTACAGAATCGCACGGCAGGTAAGAATAATCAGGGCCTTTAAAAAAGGTTTTCCTTTTTGTGTTCTTACTACTAGATCATAAGCTTTCCTCTCAACTTGGACCACCAGATTTATTCCTTGTCCTGGTTTCTTGCAATAGTCATCGCCATCTCGGAGGCTTTTGAGTCGTGTGACAAATTTCAATATTAAGGACATTCGTGGTGGATTCTGGTCTATTTAAACCCTAAAAAGAAAACCCGTAAGATGGGATACGGGTTTTCCTGCTATTGACATAATGGGATAAGTATGCTATTATTATACTAAAATTGTATTTTAATATGCATTACATAATGCAGCAAAGCAATATATCTATCCTTATAATAAAGGAGTAGAGGCCAAAAAAATTGTAAAATAGTACTTGGAAGAAAAAAAATGTGGGTCAAAAGGCGTAGAATTACCGACTGACTAAATATATGACGTTTATGAAAAAAAAATGTCAATCTGTGTGTAAATTTAACTTAATAAATCGCCACGCCTAGATCCTTGAAGGGCAGCGGTGTTTGAAACAATTACGTTTCGTAAGAGGGTATCATTTTTTTTGGTCCCGTGTAATAAGAGGCGATCCTATTGCCATTTACTGGACACTGTTCAAGACTCCAAACTGCTATTGAGAATTTCTTTGTCAGACTACACCTGATAACGATCTGACCGGGGTATTGCACCCTGGACCTCAAAATCCTAAAGCGGCGCTCCCACCACTACACCAATACCAAGCGAGTGAAGCCGCTGGCACGTCAGCTAACAAGTCATCGCAACTATATATCCTCGAAGGGGCAGCGGTGGTAAACACCTGCGTTTCGCCGGATATATTTTTGGTCTCATGTAATAGAGGGGCGAGCCTATTGTCGTCTCCATAGACGACAATAGGCTCGCTACAATAGGCTGACATTGTTTCGAATCCAGGACCCCGAGACTCCAAAATGGCGCTTCCACCTCTACACCGAGACCAAGCGAGCGAAGCCGCTGGCGGTAAACAAATAATAAGTAAACGTTAAAGTTACATTGCAAATTTAACTGTCATTTAGTCACGCAAACGTCACACCGCGCTGGTTTAATCCCGTTCGTCCCATAAAACATGTCGGCCGCAATTAGTGCTCTAAAATTTCAATTTGATTGGTGTAATTGCATCTCTTCGGTGGAGTAAAGCCGCCACAGTTGTTATTAAGCGTTTCTAATTTAATATCATTTGCATAGACGTGACCTGCCGAAGCCACGCGATGGGACGCGCAGTCGCTTCGTTTCTCTACCATAATTACGTTTTTATGATTATTTGTGTGTGTTCGTCTGACGTAACCTTAATTTATAGTTGATTTTTTTTATATTAACTGCGTTTTATATTTTCTACCGGCTTCCAAAAAAGGAGGAGGCAACTACTCTTTGTTTGTAGTAATGTTTTTTTGTGTTCGTTACCTCATAACTTTCGACTGGGTGAACTGATCTCAAAATTGTTTAAAGCTGGTGCATCCCGTGTGGTCCCATTTAAATTTCATCAATTATTCGGTTGTAAGTACGGTAAGTAGTTTTTGAGATACACTCCAATAACTGAATAGAATGGAAGTCAGTATAAAATTATCCAAATTGTACTTGTACTACATGCATATGAAACAATATATAATACGGTATCATAAAACAGAAATACAATTTTAAAATGGATGTCGGTCTGCATGTTTGCTCCGGCCAATCTCCGAAACTGCTGCACCAATTTGATAGGACTTTCACTTATTAATTATGTTGTGGTGTCAAGTGAGGCGTGAGGCACGTATATTACACATCATACACATGCCACAGTTACATTACATGTACTATTGTTTAGTGTTTTTAATGTATAGCATACAACTATACATTAAAAACAAGTAAACAGAAGTAAATTCCATACTTTTCCTTACGATTTATTAATAACTAATAGAGTTTGCTCACCAACTGGAGTTTGAACTCTTTAGAATTGTGAAAGTTTAACTTAAACATCTGCTCGTGTAGCATTGATCTCATTTACTGTACGTTTCTAGCGACAAAGCACAAAGAAACTAACGAGACGCGACACTAATATGTGTTACAAAAAATCTGTCAAATTAATTGTGAGAACGAGCAGGAGGGGCGAGGGACACGGGGTGCTAACGGGAGAAGGGGATGCCCGCACCTCCCTGTCACAGATACAAATCGCGCGGATTTACGCGCACTCCAGCCCCAACGGAATTTATCTGACGCTTCTATTTACGTATCCTTTTATTTGTTTCGTTCCTATTAGTCCCGATAGAGAATTTTTATGTTTGCATGCCCTCGGCGCCTGCCCTCGTAAAGAGGCGACTTGTGAACGCTTTACAGCGACGATAACGCAATTTTCGAGCGAGAGATCTGCATTTATCGGATTATATGGCAATAAGTTAGCGCAGACTGGAGTAAATATTTTCGTTTGCGTTCGAGCGGATTAAAAAGAGTAATTGCGCGCGTTAGTCGCTTCGCTCGCTGTCGGGTCCAGGTGCGCTGACAGCGGTTAATCCCGCGCTAACCGACGTACGACGGTAAACGGATGGTTCATATGGCCTCCATCATCGAAGGCAACTTGTTTTTGCTTAGTCATGCACCGAAGTAAACAAAATATTCCGGTTATCTATAATATATGCAAGTATATAATTGTAATAATATTATATTCTATTCAGATTTGCTTGTTTGAATTGAAAAGGTTCCGAAACTACTGGACTGATTTGAAAAATTGTTTCACCATTAGAATCCTACGTTATGCTTGATTAACATAAGTTATTATATATTGTGATTCATCATCACCATCATCATCCAACACAACACGAGTAAAACCACGAAGTGAAGGTAGTCGCAAATATACATACAAGACATTACTGAAAATAACTTTTTAACTGTTGAAGTATATTATTTAAAACGGATTATAAGAATATTGAGATATATAAAACACCCTAATTTCAATAGAGATGATGGTTGACAAGTAACACCTTGGGATCCAGTAACCAATTTAATAAAATTCCAAAGCCATCAAAGTACTGCTAAACCCGAACTAGATCTGGCCACCGTGAATTACTACTGCGTACGTCGTGAAGGTTTTGATTAAAATTTAATATATTTTATTATAAAAGACAACTGTTATCCAATCTACCCAAAAAACTAAAATTATACGCATTTAAATCCGTTTAAAGTTATGTAATTTCAAGGTACACGAATCGAGAAAGACTTAGAAATCATTGTGATATTATATTGGACTTATTAAATTGTGCCCAATGATAAATATTTAATTTTAAATATCATATATCATGATGATGATGAATGTTAAATATTTCCACGTAATTTAATATTTCTTATTTTTACATTTTATTAGCCCAACGTGCCCAGGCTGATTTTGATCTTAATTTCTACCTTACAATAGTACATATTTGTAATTTTTAAGTAGTAAATCTGCTTTGCATTGCAATTTCTACAATTATACAATATCTTAAAAACGGAACGGGCAGTGTCGTATATCCCATAAGCTCACGTTAATCGACATATTTGTCCTCAATCCATGCTCCCACCGGTTTACCGCGGGCCCGCGCGTCATGTAGGGATTGGGGAGGTGGTTGGATTCGCGACGCAAACATTTAAATTAATGTAATAAACAGCCGTGAAATGCCGGCTTTGCAGATTAGCGCTACGCCGCTGTAGCTACGTAGAGGACGCTTTTCACCGTAGCTTCTACGCTTTGTAGCTGTCTAGTCTACGCAATTATAACATTTGTTTCTTTGTTCATTGATGAGTAGATTTTTTATCGTTTGGTTTAACCATACCTCCTCATTTAAGTGCATAGTTTTATCTTTCACCTGCGGATACCAGTTTTAAACGATTTCAATAGTAACAGTCATAGTTATTTATAAGTCTACAAATTCTACAAACAGCAGGCTAAAAGGCCACATCAATTCATCTCTAAGCAATTCGTTTCCTGAACTCCCGGCATTTCCTTAGCAATTCCTCTATATTTCGTAAAATGGCCAGAGTTTCGAGTGAATCATACGCAATTTAATTCAGCAGCAGATTCATATTTGACGATATTATTGCTACACGCAAAAAAAATATGAATGAACGAAATAGTAAACCGGCATATTTATTTGCGTATTTTATTGCTATACATAATTAATAGTGATGAGTTTGTTTCGAAAAAAAATTTATTTGTTTCATTGGATAGTAAAAATTTTAAACTGAAAGCGAAATGGTTTGAGAATGTTTTTATGGCTGGCAACAATTTGAATGACAGGACTACAATTTTTTGTCTGTCTCATCAGAAAGAAACCACAACACAACATCGATCAAGAATACCTTAGATGCACGAAAATTTAAACATTGTTTGTGATTGGGCCTTTTTAGAGTAAACAGGACATTGCTACACGTAAAAGAGAGTTGGCGAAAATTTCTGAACTACCAAGGTTACAATAAATACTCGTATTATTGGAAACTTAGTAGTTTTAAAATCTCCACCAGGGGCAAAACTATTCTACAAAAGTTCAAACTGTGTAATGTTTATTACATTAAATAAAACATCGGGTTGGAAAAATAAAATATACTTGATTTTATTGTAATCGTTTTCAATTTTTGCTAACAGTATAATAGCAGTTTATGTTATTTTGTATGGCAACTTAGAACTCAAAATGTATTTATCGTAATAACCATTAATAAAAATAAAAACATTCATAAGTACAGAGAAGAGGGAACCTCGTTAAATGTCGCACCAAAATTAGTTTCGCTGGGCACAAACGGGACCCCCGTTTGTTTTTATTTTATTTCTATACATTAATTAATAGTGAAGAGTTTGTATCGAAAAAAAAAATATTTGTTTCATTGGATAGTAAAAATTTTAAACTGAAAGCGAAATGGTTTGAGAATGTTTTTATGGCTGGCAACAATTTGAATGGCAGGACTACAATTTTTGTCTGTCTCATCAGAAAGAAACCACAACACAACATCGATCAAGAATACCTTAGATGCACGAAAATTTAAACATTGTTTGTGATTGGGCCTTTTTAGAGTAAACAGGACATTGCTATACGTAAAAGAGAGTTGGCGAAAATTTCTGAACTACCAAGGTTACAATAAATACTCGTATTATTGGAAACTTAGTAGTTTTAAAATCTCCACCAGGGGCAAAACTATTCTACAAAAGTTCAAACTGTATAATGTTTATTACATTAAATAAAACATCGGGTTGGAAAAATAAAATATACTTGATTTTATTGTAATAGTTTTCAATTTTTGCTAACAGTATAATAGCAGTTTATGTTATTTTGTATGGCAACTTAGAACTCAAAATGTATTTATCGTAATAACCATTAATAAAAATAAAAACATTCATAAGTACAGAGAAGAGGGAACCTCGTTAAATGTCGCACCAAAATTAGTTTCGCTGGGCACAAACGGGGGTCGCTTTTGTGCTACTTGTATGTATTTTCTTTTCACGGAGTTGAGTTTCCTTCCGTTAGGTTACAATATTTCTATGATATCAAAATCACAGACCAGTATATGTACTACGTACACAAGCTAATCCCTTTTTCTAAGGAATGCACTTTGCTGGTAATATAATGTGCTTCTGTAACACGCGCATGTTCCAGAAAGTTTTCGTAGACACCTAAAAATAAAAATAATAAAATGAATTGCAAAAAGTTCTTCTGGAGAAACTTCTTATGAATATTCTATTTGGCACAAAGCTTCATAAAAGCAATTCCTATTTAGTGAGCCATTTTACAATTCTCCATGAAAAACTTTCAAATAGATGAATTGCGAATATGAATCTGAAAGCGAATTATAATATGAATTCTCTTTAAGTGTCTATTTTGACATTTATATTATGATTCCTGTTAGGATCATAATATGATTCGTGTTATGTTGCCTTATTAGGCCTGCTGGTCTAACAAACAAAAAATAACAGTACGAATAGGTACAAAGTTACAATTACACCCCGATACATTGAGTTTATGAATCTCATTCGCGCACATGCTACTACTACTACAGCACCCTTCACACGCTTACACAATAATGCCTGCGAAAAGCATATATCACAGAGCTTTGTTACAGCAGTTGTAACAACCAAGGCAGTCTCTTGCATATGGAAGCTACCGCCACACTGCCACGCAGAATAGAGAAAAACAGATCATAAATAGAACCAATTCGTCATTATTGTATTTAGTTTCTGTACTAGGGTTGTTTTCCATATTTGGTTGAGACGCAATGCAACATTACTCAAAATGTGCGTCCAAGCACCTGAGCAGGGAAAAGGAAATAAGAAATATACTCGTAGAAATGAAGAGAGCCATGATTTTTTGCGATTATATAGGCTCGTTTATTCACTTGCACTATTTCTTACACTTGTTTTTCACTTCCATGTCCCATTACCGACTGCAAAGTGTATACAGATTATATACGATTTTATTTAGCTAAAATATCCAACTCTTTTTACTTATCATCACCTTTATTCGAATCAGACGATAATCACGGTGATGATAACTGAAAAACTAAGCTGTTATCCATCGAAACCGTTTGCTCTGCTGCATTAATTACAAGGTATTAAGGCCACTACCACTGGTCAATAGATATCACGGATTCTCGATCGCAATTTGCGGCAGTGAGCATAAATCGAGCCGGTGTCGACTCGGCTTAGCACGTTAAGCCTACCCAGATAATGGGGTTAACACGTCGCAGATACTTAAAACTCTTTGGCCCTTGTTGTGGCGTTTAATTATTGATGTGGAAATACGAAACTTAGGTAAAATTCTTCTATTTCTGACATTTTAAAGTATTAACATGTAATTTTATACATGATTTTTAAAACGCATTAGTTTTGCCACTGAGAGAGACCTCCCACCTGAGGATTTTTTTAAATTAAGATGTATTTCTATCATATGATAGATATGCATTTTAAAGTATTCAATGTATTTTAATGTTATTTGACGGTTTAACTTACGCGGTAGGTATAGTCGAATATCTCGACCGGTATCGTGATTATCCGGGGCACTTCTTCATGGAGCACGTGCGCACCCTAGCGCGAACGCAGCCGGGTGCTGTGATTTTTGTAAATGTGTATTACTACTTACTATATATGTGTAATACTTACGAAAGTTTCAATCAAGTTATTAAAATGTATTTATTACATGATTTTTGAAACGCATAAGTTTTGCCACTGTAGAGAGATCTCCCGCCTGAAGATTTTTTAAAATTAGTATGTATTCCTAATCATATATATATTATAATATATAAATATGGTATAAGAACGTATAAATCTGGTCAGGCGTTCTTGAGTTATAAATGGTGTATGGTGTAAATTTAATTTAAACGGTATACAGTAATACTGTATCTGCTCTTACTGCGGAACCAGGGGTGTATGGACACTCCTTGTTCATAATATACTTAGTGATGAGGTTATGATGAAAATTAAACTTAAGTCTATCCCGAGTTCTTGACAACTTGATACTTGAGTTCGTACTCTTTGGATTTTTTAGGGTTTTATCTAATAACAAGTACAATTTGAAAAATTTAATACCGACTTCCATTCTATTCAGTTATTGGAGTGTATCTCATAAACTACTGGACCAAATTTGATGAAATTCAAAAGGGACCACACGGGAAGCACCACCAACCAAAAAAAGAGTTTTGAGAATCGGAAAAGTACAGTCGAATTGAGTACCTCTTCCATTTTTTTGGAAGTCGGTAGAAAAACATTTTATTTACCCGGGTTCAAACTACAAAAAAAGACTATACTTTACAGAAAATACTTATAGTCTATAAATATTAATAATAATCTGATATAAAGTCTAATATTTATTGAAACAAGGTAATAATAATAATAATAATCCTGAGATATCCTAACAATATTTTCTTGGCCACTTAAGTATTATATATTATATTATAGTATTAGTTATAGTACAACAAATTGGTGAAATCTAATACATTATCTAAAGTTATTCATGAAACTAAATATTAATTAAAATTTTAGCAATTTAAGGGGGAGAGAAAAATACGGGTCATACAATCCATCGCCCTAGTGCTTATATGTTCTATCAACGAGTACAATCGGTTAAATTTTACAGGAGAATCGTTTCCTTGTTTATTTCTAATGAAAAACTATATTTTCTAAATTTGAAAGCTATTCTTAATACCTGAATCACCTATGAATTTATTGCTATAATAGTCAGCTATAGATTGTAATTAACCATACTTTATTTTGCAGGTTTTATGTGGAGCACGAACAAACATGCTCAAATACAATTACGAATGAGGAGTTAGAGCATTTTTTAGATAGGACAAGTGACTGTTTCATTTTTGCGTGCTTATTAGTTCTATGTACCAAAACGTATATACAGGATGCAAATATATTGACCGTATTTGGTTTAACTTTCCATTAAAATCGACGGACGAGTTTGGTAGCACTTATCCTAGTTAAGCCTCGTGTAAAGTCTATTTGAGCGGCGACTTTACGAGAAAAAAATATTTGCCATTCCGGCGAAAAAATGTGGAACCCCACTCTATCAGCTCAAAAAACCTTCCAAACACGCCGATGTTAGGTTCAGGTTATTTTTAATGACAGCCCAGAGTTCCTCCGACCACACCGAGGTTATGAGGAAGCGGGGGAGGAGAAGGACGCCTTATACCCCTCTGCACTCATGAGGGACTGGCCCTATCATTCTTGGACCCGAACTCAAAAATCATATCTGCGTTAAACTCGAATGTTGGGTTTGATACCCTACATTGGATGAGCTGAACGAGTTATTAAATAAAAAGCAACGTCCTGTATCAAATTCATAACGGAATTGAGTATTAGATAAAAAGTACTTGAAAGTACTGCTGTGGCTGCATTTGATTAAATTACTGTTTACTGTATTAATATGTTTTGGAAATAATTTCGCATCTGTCTAGAATAATTTTAGCACCAAAACACGTCAATTTAAGCGTTAACACATTATTTTTTCGGATACAAGAAGGCATTCGCGTGATGTAGTAGGTAACAAATTAAAAAAAAATGGCGGACACGATGTGCGAGCTGCGATTGGTCGATTTCATAGAGATAGAACACTCAAACACTCAATTTTGCTTACGATGTAGGATATAAAACAATCACCGGACATAGAGCAGTCAAGCACGAATTTTTCTTTACAGTCACAAGGAAACCAAATAACTTTTAATTGATTTTTTTTGGTTTAGAAGCAAAAAGTTTTATATCTTCCTTGACCAATAGAACTGAAATTTAAACCTGAACAAATCTGCAATCAAGCAAAGCTGCTGTCGATAGACCAAATAAGCACTTAGGCGACAAGTTATTTGGGACATTTAACAAATACATTCTCAATAGTAGTTCGAAGTTTTTAGTTGGGTCAGGCAGTTATTGGGTTTTTCTGACAAATACATTCTTAATAGACTAGTCCGGAGTCTAGCGTAGGTTTATAGCCGTACCATAGGAGTTCATACGCGGCGACCATTCAATCGAGACCCCAGTGTTATATGAGACCGTGTAGCAAAGAGAGATCAAGCTGCTTTGTGTGTGATGAATGTGACGGATCAAGATAAAAATGTTTATAGTTGGGAGCTCCGCGATCTATTCTATCTATATACCAAATTTCATCGAAATCTGTGCGGTAGTTTTTAAGTTATGCGTGAACATACAGCCCGACAGACAGACAAACAGAGAGACAGAGCGATAGTTATAATTTTTAAAACACGTCGTAGTCTTGCTCGCTAGGTAATTTCGCCCACATTTTTAAATTTTTCATTGTTTAGTACGGATTTTTGGCCTCTACTACTTTATTCTAAGGATGTCGTATATATATATTTATTAGTATGGGTAAATCAGTGTGACTTGCTATGGTAACTTATAATTAATAGGACAAACAGAAAACGTATGCAACTAAAGAAGTTATATAGACGATAATCTGTGTGCTCGGAGTGCGTGACAACAGTTTTGTTATTGTACAAGTTTGACGACGTGCCGTCACTCAGCAACTACGTGACCGGAGAAAAACTACCCCCGGCTCGAACTCTAGGGTTGATATTAGATACGACTTCAAGACATAAAGGGGAAATATTATACAGCTACGGATTATTGGTACCTACTTGTTAACACTTTACAGGTTTAGGTTTAGGTTTAAAGAATTTTATTTCTCATAAAAAACAAGGTTCACTTAAAATGAGATTTAACACTAAAACTTATAAATAATTAAAGTGACTAGTCAAGTATAACATATTTGTTCAGCAATCTTAGGTTATTTTATCATCAATATATTTTTTTAAGTTTACTTTTAAAAACAGAATTTCGACAGTTTTTAATATCGTTCGGTAACTTATTATAAAATGTTGCACCCTCATACAGAATATTATGTTTACCATACATGGTTCTGTAAGTTTTTATGGTATTTATATCTTGAGATAGAAAACTATCGTGAGTTATGTTCATAATTACGCTTAAAAACCGGCTAGGACTCGCGTAATATTTACCGGAAATATTCTCCGACCAGTTTCGAACTTATTTGAAGTTCTTCTTCTGGGAGTCACTCTTGTGCACAGCGGCGAGCGCGGGCCACAGCACGTAACTGGCGCTGCGACGGTCGCGCTGTGTCTGTAAGATTTTTTTCCGTCGAACTGTCACTTACGTCAATGTCACTTTCAGTGTCACTGTCACTACCGTTTTTTAGTTTATAGGGCTGTTGACACACCACACTTGTTGAGTCGACCTCACGGTTCCAGAGCTCCGAGGTCATCTTGTCAATGTTCAACACTGGTATATTTATATCTTGTCAATATCCATCGATTTTTGCTCTGGATCTTGATTCTTGTGTCAATATTTTGACACAGACATTGCCGAATGACCATTGTTACAAACATCGGTCTTACTTATAAACGCTGTATGAATTTAAATAACGTCGGCGCAAAACTGTTTTGCTTTGCGCAGTACTAAATTACGTCATTTAAAGTTAAGCAGCGTTAACGCCGAAGATTAAGATTAGAGAGAAGCGGAAAATATTTAAAATTAGCTAATCCAAAACCACCTGTTATATAAGGGATGTCCCGAAACTCAACGATAACCTAGTACCGGTCGAGATGCCAAGATATACAAGCTATGAAAAAAATTAGAAACCAGTACAATTTGAAAAATTTGAAACCAACTTCCATTCTATTCAGTTATGGGAGTGTAACTCAAAAACTACTGGACCGAATTTGATGAAATTTACATGGGACTACACGGGTAGCACTAGCTTTTAAACAAAAAAAACTGAGAGAGAACTTTGAGAATTGATTCACCCAAGTTGGTCGAAAGTTATGAGGTAACAAATATAAAAATACAGTCAAATTGAGTACCTCCTCCGTTTTGGATGTCGGTAGAAAAACCATGTCACTTAGTCAAGTGATTTTGAGCGATTGATATTTTGAATAACTAAATTTTAATAAAATAAATCTCGAATAACAGTGTTATTACTCGCAACCACAAACCAAACTAAGTAATAAACATTGTTAACTTAGTAAAATAAATTAAGTTTTGACAAGTTATGGTTTACCAAATCCTTTGACACTTTATGTTGGAAAAGAATGGATTTATTTTGTTATTTTTAATTACTTATTATTTTTTATTAGAATTAATAATTTTAACAAATATTATAAAATGTACATACTTACAAAGATTAAAATACACTTAAAAATCTATTAAACCATTTGTTGAAGGCAAAGTGCCCAGAATGCTGGATGCATTTCCAGGTTGAATAGCTAAGCTAATTTTTTGTGCAAAATATGAACCAGCATTCTGGTCTCCTGACGCTTCAACCAAACGTTTGGCCAAGTCCCTGACAATTTCGTATGCATCTGGACCCCACGGACCCAAAGTTTCTACCCCAAAAGGCACAAATATGTAACCTCTATCAAGATATATAACCTCTATCAAGATAGGTATATTTGCGCCGTTTAAAATTTTCGGCATTTGTCGCTGCCATACCAGCCTGTGCGTAAGTTTCTGGAAGATGCGACGGTGCCAGAGTATCGAAACAAGTAGCATCCCACACAAGAAGCCGTCCCATCTTCCAAAGAACAAGAGTCATTCCATCTGGCCTCTTACCGTCTCACCGTAGCAGTCCATTAGGTTCTAGTACTGACGGTACGCCGGCACTGACAAAAGCCGACGGATGACATCGTTCAAGCTGGCATGTCTGGAAAATTGACCTGCACTCTTACTACATGAGAGTCCGTGGTGGCCTAGGCGATCTACCCAATCACCACAAAGACAACGATGGGGGACTTGGCAAATAGCAGCCGGACGCAAAGATACAACTAACCAGAATGGGTTGTTATCCAAAAGATTGCCTAAATTTTTTGAGGGTAGCGCCTGCAACCACTGATCTGATTCTCATCGCGAAGAAGCTAAAAGTCGAGCACGCTCTGCAGTAGAATTGGTCGAGTCAAATAATTTATTTCGTTCTATTTCACAGAGTGGCCCGTCCTAAAGCTTCTGGGATGCTAGGAATTTTGGCAGGGCTTGGTTTGGACAAACTGTTTGCCAGCTTTCCCTCGCCTCTGTCAAATAAGTTATTTCAAATTTGGACATACTAGTTGATAAAATTGAATTTACTAAATTTTGTGAACTGTAGACAGAGGACAAGAAAGCATGTAACGATACACTAGAAATTTTACGTATACCAAGGCCTCCATGCTTGATTGGCAGTGAAGCCTGGTGCCAAGTACGTTCGTCAAAAGGAGTGTTAAAGATGGTGGTGAGCGTATCCTTTAAGATGTTGTCAAGCTGTTGTAAAAGTAAGGGATTATTCCAAAGTTGGCAACATCTTAATACATACATAAATTTAGGGACGAACAGACAGTAGCGAATAAGCCATATGTTTATTAATTTTGTGCAAACGGTCCGAAATTGAAATTAAATTTTCATTTTTTTCTGAAATGAAACCTGGTATGGAATCATCGAGTACGGGCGGGCGGACCTAAGAGGCGAAGAGTACTTTTATCTATGATCTTAATGTTTGGTGCGATTTCTCTAAAAACATCAACAGTGTGTGTATATATTTGAGTTGACTATGAAGTGAGCTTAGAGAAATTTAGCGCTAGACCTATTTTATCAAATTCTGTTATCAAAAGTTTTAGATCTTGACAAACGGTACTTACGTCACCACCCAGTGTCGCATCGTCGAGATACCATACATTGAATATTGATTGTTTTTTTTTATGATTGGTTGAATAACAAGTGAAAAAATAGCTGGTCCAAGAGGATCATCTTGTTGGCATCCAACTTCTGATGAAATAATGTAATTTTTGTAAAATATTGCGTGGTTGAGTAACAAAATATCCGTACATTCAATCTCATTTATATTACTAGTTAGAAGTAGGATGACATTCTAAAAACTGACAAAATACGAAATGAAAATAGTTTTATAATATTTCTTTATATTACGCCGTTTTAAAATAAAGGGCACTGTAAAGAAACAAACTAATTAGACCACAAAAGCGATTCATTTTAATCACATTGTCACCTAAACGGGCGATAAATTCCACATCAAAAGGAAAAACATACATCATACTGGTCTCATATGTTCCGAGGGTCGTGTGAGGCATTCCGATCACGTGGAATCGCTTGTTTTACAAACCGATACGATGTGTACCAAAACCTTTACCACAAACTTCCATACGATTATCAACCTTATTTTCAGCAGTACAAAATTTGTATTACGTCCCAGCTTATGGCCCACTAGACATGACAATGCAATCAGCGGTGACCGGCAGGGATTTGGCTCATACATGAGCGGATTTGCGGGATGAATAAGTTTCGACCCCACAAAATAACAAAGGCCTTATTGCCAGTAACGCGTTTTATAAGGCCGTTTGCAAAATTCTTTCCTTTCATCTGACAGTTGGCAGGTCTCTGAAGATTGGGTGGCATTACTTTAGTGGCGGTTTTATTACATACGTTTAATATTCAACAAAAATATTCATGCCATTGTAATGTTTTTATTTTATAGTGGCCTAAGATGTAAAGCGAAGATGGAATCAAGAAGCAATGACCATTAGTCGCCGCCCCTATGATGACCTGAGAGATGCTTTCATGATTATTTTAGATTGGCATATAACAGAAGAAGACATTGGCGTATTGTAGGTATTAGAATTATATATTCAACTTTGTATTTGTTGCTAAAATATAAGATTAAATCTATTACTTTATATTACTTTTACTTATACTTTTTTATACCTACCTGTCGTGGATGAAGTTGATAAAACATGAATTTACTAGCTACCTCCTGCTAGTAAATTCATGTTTTATCAATAACTAATATTAAAATGTTACTATAAGCGCAACCACTATAAACTTTAATATTGGTTACTAAGTTTTTTCAGCTCATATCTTGTCTATGTGTCTAAACATATTGTATATATATGTCAACTAGTAAGACATTATTGATTTCACGACCTCACCACTAAATACTACCGAAAGTTCCGGGATGATATTCAAACGCAGCCTTTATTGCTTCTAATGCAGCTTCCACACCACCGCCGCCCGGAACTCAGTCAACGTCCGGATATGGAAATGAAAAACGACGACCAGCCACGATTTGCTTTGGAATGGGCTTTTTGATTGCTCACTTGCGTAGTGCGGTAACGGGCTGCGAGTGCCGCGCCTTTGCGGTGACAGATTAATGATGCCGATCTAATATTCTGACAGGTGCGGTCGCGCACTGGAAAACTATCGAGGACTGAGAAAGTTTTAAACACAATTATATTCGCTGTTATTAAATTTTATACAGCTTCATATTTTTACTGCGAAACTTTAAATTAGAACTATTTTCACTGTAGTAAAAGTTCATATGGCATAAATATTTTTGATTGTGACACCAGTGAGTTTTACTACTAAATGGATCGTCGTGAGCGCGTTTGGTTTGTGAGTGTTTTCAGAATCTTTACAGCGTTAACGATTACCTGACATTGTTTTTATACAAAGTAAATTTTCCAGCTTACTACCTACCTCCACGATCCTAATAAATAACGTATTCGCGAGGTATGACAGCTGTCGCTACCGCCCCTTGGCCCCCTGCATTAGTGAGATCGCGGGAGAACTAAAATTCCCGCGAAAGTTTGGCAAACACCATTAAGTCAATCTGCCGGTATTACAGATGTTAGCTTGATATTAAGTGGTGTTGCAAGTTTGCTTTACGTTTTTAACAGAGAAGATCAAAGTTATGACATATTTATATTAGTAAATTATAAGATATTAATTTTCAAGTACTAGCAGCAGTACGTATATTCTCTTTATTAAAAGAAAATATCTTCTTACTACTACTACTAACCACAACTATTAATTAAGTAAATGTTAAAAACACACACAGAAATAAAAGAAAAGATAAATCAAAAGATCACTACTTCCCACTAGTCCTCAAGGCCTATCTACGCATCCGAAGTGTGATGTAGAATGCCATGTTTGCTCCCGGAAATGATGTACAAGGGATAAACAAAGGTGTTTTCAACCAAGCTCCCTACTAAACCTCACAACAATCCGTGAGAGTGTCGAATATCGTTCAAAGACTTGTATTTCAAGAAATGTTCATGTAAAACATCTATATAAAGTAATCATAACAATTACATTTTTATTGAACAAAATAAAATAATTTACAACACATTGTATAACTAGTGTTTTACACTTAATACTCGTAGTTTGAGTAAACACCGTAAGGCTTAGACTAGTTTCAAATAATTACATTTACATAAGGTGCAAGTTGACAGCCGGCTACACGTCGCAGCCGTCGTCGCGTCATGTCGCTGCAGTCATGATTTCGAACCCGACTGCAGACGGCAACTGCAGAAGGCACCAACTATTTGGAAAGCGATACGAAAGATTTTGTTTAAAAGCTTTTCAGTTGTTTTACTGGGTAGATTGGTACCCCCGAGCGGCACTACTGCCGTGCGATTCTCCATAGACTAAAATATATACTAGGAAACGATTCTCTAATGATTCGTCAATGCGCTCGTCGACGAGCTCACCGATGTCAAATACTTTATGAGATATCGCCCTTGTACATAAGGTTGTTTTTCCAACGTTTTATGTCATCTCGGCATTTGTTTCACGTATGTTGTCACAGATGCAACGATGTTTGCTCTTAGAGAATCGCACGGCTGATCTTCGGTCGGGCGACATTGTCGCCTTCCGCTCGACGACGCGACGCTAGCTTCGTGTCGTCTAACCACGAATTGTATTTCATAGAAATACATAGAAACCAGTAGTGTCGCTGCGACACGTCGTTTGCAGCGGCTTCATGAAGCCGGCTTCCTACGTGCACATTAGACTCAAGTCTTGGTGTAATATATGTTGTAGGTTTTAGCGACCACCCTTCTGCTGCCTATAGTTATGAAACTATAGGCAGTAGAACTTTTGTCCCCTCAACTAAGTCAAACGAGATGAATCTCAGTGGTTCTCCGTGTGCATATATTAATTAAAATATGTTTATGCCAAAAAGTATGGTTTAAGGTAAGGTTTTTGCATTTAGTATATGAAATCAGATAATGAGTGAAATTAAAGATCGCGTTATTCATAGGATAACTATAGCGAGCGCAATATCTTACCCACTACAAGATCTTATATTTAGTATACGTTTACATGTATAAAACCTCGAAGTCAAGTCAAAGTCAAAATCATTTATTCAATTTAGGCATCAAAGACACACTTATGAACATCAATTTTTCATCATAATGTACTTTAAAGACTATACCGCCGCGCTCCAAAATATATAGAGCCTACCGAAAAGAAGCGGCAAGAAACGCGGGGCCATTCTTTTTATATAGATGTTACGTGAAATTATGCTACTGTAAGCTAAGCTATTGTGATCTGTCTTTTCTATCTTATATCATGTCTGACATGCTTTTTAAATTACAATACCTAATAATTAATTGATCAGACAAGATCTACATCTTTTTTTTATTATATGATCTTTAAAGCACTAACACCGTTCCCATACGACGGCTAAAATCAACTAGTAGAGATAATTTATTGATTCAGGCGTTACTTTGCGGAAATCCATTATCAAAAAACGATATTAAAAAATCAAAGTGAAGTGTCACTAAATATTTTCTATTTATTATAAGAGTTTTTGTTGCTCGGGCGCTTAAATCACATATTGTTGATTACGCTCGGACGGATCGCATCGGTGGCCTAGCGGTCATGGCGTCTGATACTGATTGTCGACAGACGCGGGATCGAACCTCGTTCGAGGATGTGTATTTCTCTCTCTTAAATTAAAAAGTAAGATGAATAATAAAGTAAGTAAGATTAAATTATAAAGCCAGTAAGATCTATAAATAATCAAACAAATAACTGTGTCAAATCGGTAACTTTTTTTTTTAGTAAATTATAACCGAGGTGTACTTTGTTACCGATTTATGAAACGATATAGTTATTTGATTGTTGCAAGGCTCACGATTATATATTTAAACCACAGGCGAAGCGAGGGGAGGGAAATGATGTTAATGGAGAGAATCCTGCGCGTCGCAGAGTTTCAAAAGTATGAGACGCAAAATAAGTTTGGTGCGAGCGAAACACACCTTTTCACCTCGTGTGAGTGAGAAAAATGCTAGCTGAAAGAAAAACAGCTTAAATAATATATTAAATACTGTAAGTACAAACCTCGTTTTTGAGCAATAATAGAAAAAGCTTAGATACTTCATATTTAGTAGCGTTCGAATTTCAATTATAATTTAACGCTGGCGGATAAAATGGACTTTTGCACGCAGATTTCGATCAATAAACGAAGCTTTTTCGAGGTAGTTACGTGAAAAATATATTATTTATATTTTCTGTCTGTCTGAAATTAAGCTTGTTAAAATGGCTCAGTCTGTGAGTGTACGCGTTAGAAGCTAACAGCTCATGGTTCAAATCCCCTCCCATTGATTGTATTTTGCTTGCGAACGAGTCACCTATATGGTCTATAATAAAACTGTAACAAGATCTAATTTAAGATTCTGGCCGCCTATTGAAATAATCTGATTAGAGTCTCACCGAGTTTGGTACATAGGTAAAATCAAAAATAAATTACGTGCATTTTACATAGGGAACAATATTTGTGGGTAAAGAAATCACGTAGTAGAATCCATACATTGAATAGGTAATAGTTACCCATTACGTTGCCACTGTTGGGGCTCTAAGAGAAACATGGACCCAGTGCAGCTTGGCAGCCTAGTGTCTTAGTTTCCAGACTGCCAGAAAGTCTCCAACATATTTTTTGGGGGTAGAATGTTGTGCCCTGCTCTAGGTGTGGGGGCTCAAACACACTTAAACTGCCAGAAATGCCTGCCGCGAAGCAATAGAGCGCAAGCATTATTGTATGAAGGTGTGAAGGGTTTTGTAGCAAGTGAAATTAAGGGGGGAATGAGACTCAAAAGTAATATCTCGGCATGGCGAATTCACTTCACGCAAAACTTCAGTTATAAGCTCTGATTGACACTGTAGCTGTCATGAGCAAGCGTGGTGATTACCTACCAACAAACGCACGGCTTGTCCGTCTTATCACATGCTAGCATACAAAAACCTTTGGAGACCATTGTGCAAGACGAAACATATATCTCAAACAAACCGAAAGGGTAAATATTCCAACAGATACCTTTACATTGCAGTCATAACAATACAACGGCTAATGCTTTCAATTAAGCCGCCCGGCTTGAATCATTGAAGGATCTAATTGGCTCGAACAGCAATACTCGTTTATTACAATAACTTTTCTCCGATCAAAACGGCCGCTTTGGATGTGCAAAAACTTCAACATCGAATGCTGCTATACTATGGGGCTTAAATGTACAATCACGATTAAGTGAAGCAATGTATAATGCACAGAACCTGACTGACTGATTTGGTGACTTTAGTACGAGTTAACCATTTGGTGATGTTTTAATATAACATGAGGTACCTATCATGATAAAATAATAGCGAGTGATGCGTACCGTCCAATGTTTTGTAGCAACGATGAATGATAAATGGGGCACATTGATAATTAATTACGATGCATCAACTCACAATTAATGAGTCAGATTGCGATTTATCTGACTTTTAATCGGTTATGTTTTGTTATATTAGGTAATTTTGTAATAAATTTTACGTTGTAAAATTTTTTGATTATTATCATACGATAATTTATACATATTGTATAAACCTCATTAATTAAGTTCTCCTAAGAAAAGCAATCCTTCTCAAGCCGATGAAGTTAATAAGAAACCTTTATTTATTTATTTGTCATAAATTATGTGATAACAGTTATTTATGGACTACTCCATAAGCGTAGATGGTAGTGGCCCTGTCCTCAAAGCGATAGGTCTCAAGTTCGGTCTTTGCCCGCAGCAAATGTTTTTGTCATGAGCAGAAATGTTTGTTCTTGGTTGTTTTATGTGTGTACCCATGCCTCTGCAAATCCTGCAATAAAAGCAATGTAACACGTATACGCACGTACTACTTTCAATTCTTCACGCTTCCCGCTCATCAACATCTCACTTGTTTACGAGCCGCCCTAACGATCCAGATGTCGGCAGAGGCATCGGTGCACTCGAATAGTATAAAGAAAACTATTTTGTAATGTTTTGACAACTAGCATATAAGGGCACGAGTTGATATAAAATATTTATGCATTATTCATCGTATTGTAAAATAATAAAGCATCAATTTGTAATTTAGTAGTTGCGTACGAGTATATAGCCTATATTTTTCAAGGTAGAGTTGAGAATGATAATTATCCGCATTCCCAAATATATCACATTTTTAATAGCATAAGTGCTATTTCAGGTTTAAAAACTACGTTAATGAACATCTTCATGTGTGTTATGGTTGAGTAGTTTAGTTATGGAAAACAAGTACAATTTGAAAAATGTAATACCGACTTCCATTCTATTCAGTTGTTGGAGTGTAAATCAAAAACTACCGGACCAAATTTGATGAAATTTAAATGGAACCACAAGGGAAGCACCAAGCTTTTAAACAAAAAAGTCATTTGAGAATCGGTTTGCCCAGTCGAAAGTTATGAGGTAACAAACATTTAAAAAAAACAGTCGAATTGAGTCCCTCCTCTTTTTTGGAAGCCGGTGGAAAACAGACATCGCATCTATAATACTTGGGTATAATGATATTTCATTGATGTGTATATACATTTTGTTTCCCCATTTATAAAGAACGTTTTCCGTACTTTAAACTTTCCATCATCTTAACTCTGAATGACAAACATATGAAAAAGAAATACTACAATAACTCAAAATAAACAATAATTATTATATTACTATGAATGATAACAAAAAAGTAAAAGAAGATAAATTAAACATGCCATACAATTTATTATTATAATTTATTTAAAAAACATTGTGTTTTCAAAGTAGGTAAATTTGAAAGCGGCTACAGCGTAACCAGCTACGGCTACGCTGCGTAACGCGTAGCACCAGCTGCGCGCAAATTGCTTAGACTCGATAATGGCCTTTTCAATTTGTGGGGATTTGCAACTTGGCTTTTCAACAGACGTTTTATCAAACCGTATGATTTAATATTTCGATGCATTTTTAAGGGTCCGTGTTTTTTCAATCGTAATACTTACTCAAGCGAAATCACTTTAGCGATGTAGTAATCAATACCGTCGAGACTATGAAAAATAAAACCTGACAATAAATTCAGAACTGTTTTGTTTTGCATATAAACAACGCAAAAACATACAATTTTAAAAGTAATCCCAATGCAAGGCGCTAGATTGTAAGATATCATAAAAGCGGAAGACGCGGCATTGTGTAAAACATGTTGATACGGATAATCCGCGCCTCCATAACAGAGATTGCATTACGGCAATAAGTCCGCCGACGAGCTCGATAAACGGGACCTTAATCCGAGACTTTTTTCACACGTCGACCCTCGCGGCGCACTCCTTGAGCAAAACTAATAACGAAACCATCTAGCAGCCAGCTGAAGCTTGAAATGTATTTTTTATATAATTTACCGCGAATAGATTGCGCGAGACACATCTGAAACCCTCTCGGTTGCATCTGAGGATGTACGCTTCCTGTTCGGGATTAACATTCTCTAATATTCCGGAAGGTTGTATAGCTGTAGGTACAGATATACCTACTACCAAATAGACGGACGTGTTGAATGTGAGCGAATAAGAGAATGAATGGAGTTTTCTATGTAAAATCCATCGTTCGGTTGCGTCATGTGCATAAGTTTTTATGACCAACAATAAAAGGGAGTGTGTTTCGAATCGCGTGTATTTATTTTGTAATTTGATTATTTATCTTATAATGTGACACTCGGCCAAAAATACACTCAACTGAAGACATAAAAATACGTGTATTGTGATTGTATATTATATATAGTTTAAATTATATTATTACTTCACATTTAAAAAAAAGTAACGAAGAACATCAATTTTTCTTATTCATCGCACTATATATAGACTTTGATTGATTTTGTCTATATCATAAAAATTAACTCCTATTTCTCCTGGTCACGATTTAACTTGAGAACGGATGAAACTATCTCGCTAATTATTTTTTTGTTGTGTTAATTATTGTCAGAAGTTTCTAATGAAAGAAAAAATATGGGAGGTTATGGAGAGGCTGAAGACCGAGTCCACTATGCGTACAAAGTTGCAGGCAATCGTTAGTGTATATATAAAAAAGTTAATCTCTATTTCCTTTGGTCATTTTTTTCATTGGTCGCATCACGCGTGAACGGGTGGAACAATTTCGCTAATTCTTTTATGTTGATTTAATTATAGTTAGGATAAGGTTCTTATGAAACAAAAATCAAGAAAAGGTGATGGCGAGGCTTAAGGCCGAGCCTAATACGCGAACCAAGTCGCGGGCAATCACTTGTAATATTATTAAAATATTCTTATGTTTGTTTGTTTGAATTGAACATGCTCCGAAACTACTGCACTGATTTGATAAATTCTTTCACCAATGGAATCCTACATTATCCAGGATGAGCTTAGGCTATAAGTTAGGTTCATCGTCATCCATCACCATGCGGATGAAACTGCGGAGCGCAGCTAGTTATCTACCGACTTCCAAAAAGGAGGAGGTTATCAAGTCGACTGTATTTTTTTTGTTTGTCACCGCATTACTTTCGATTGGGTGTTCAGATTCTCAAAAATTTTGTTTGAAAGCTGGTACTTACAGTGTAGCCCCATTTAAATTTCATCAAATTCGGTCTAGTACTTTTTGAGTTACACTCCAACAACTGAATAGAATGGAAGTCGGTATAAAATTTTTCAAATTGTACTTGTTAGTAAAGTATTAGGTACTTAGGTAAAGTATCACCTATGCGACTTAATTATGGCCACAGAAATTTAATGCGTAGCATTTGGCGCAAACAGCTACCCTGGGAATATTTAATCCAATTTAGCGTCAGAACATAAGCACAACATAGCAGTCGTAGGTATGCTAGTGCTGGGTGTCATACAGCGCTGCGGTATAGTAGCAGCGGCGGTGGCGAGCGGGTGCGCGGCGGCCGCGGTCACGCACTAATTACAGCGTCACGTGTCACTGCGGCAAAACACGTCGTCGCCACACCATCCTCAATGCCGACGGGACTAGATCGAATTGTTTATCGATAATCTGTTAACTATTTTAATTGCGATCTTAGTTAAGATTATTTGAATAGTAGGAGAAAATGCTTTGCGTGGGACTGAGCAGAAAAAATGTCTTGGAAGGTGTTACTTAGCTATGAAAAAAAATGTTGTAATGCAAGTGCATAAGTATTAATAAAATGTTTCATAACATAATTCGGGTAATTTGAAACTTGTAGTTTTGGATAATAATCTACACTAATATAAAGAGGAAAGATTTGTTTGTTTGGTTTGTTAATTACACAAGAATAAGTTAGAGTTGATAGGTTTTGGTTACAGTTTTCAGTCAGTAGCCTGGAGCCATTATTATTATAATTTGTTTGGCAGGGCTTTTAATAACATTTTAGTGTTGACCCCCATATCTATGCCTAAAATACTTAAGCACAATAAGTAAAAAAATCCTATTAAGACCTAGCAATGTAGCGGCACTGGACTCGTGTTAAACTGTTAACGTAGGTCATGCTAACATCTCTACGATACGATACTGATAGTGGCGTCTTCGAATTGACCACTTCGGTGCTTTGGAATCCCATGACCCACCAGCGATCACGCATGATATGGGGCTGATCATGCGTGTGAAGCGTAAACATATGAAATGAATCAATTACAGTAAACAAGTCGTCATAGTTTTGAAAAAAAGGATCACCTTTCATCAGTACCAGCACAAAACAAGACTTTGCACTATAATTATACGTGTAACTGCCACATCCCTAATGCATATTGGAGCGGTCAGCTCTCTTGTCAGTGATTTCGAGCAAAAACTGTCAACAAAACACCGCCGGCCTGCACGACTATGTGGCTCGCCGGCCGCAAACTGCGACACGGCAGGGCCAGCTCCGTTACATTATTATTGTGGTTAGTGCGCACAACACTAATATATGCGACTCATCAACTAGATTTGCATAGCAAACATATATTAACGAAAATGACTTTTACGGTCAGTTCCGCAATGATATATTAATTGTACTGTAAATTGATACTAGCTAATGTGTTTGCCAAATTTAGTGTTTCAGGTACCACGACATCCTACATCGACACACAGTCGCAATAATAGTAAAGATTGGAATATAAATACAGAATTGATTAAAACGAATATATAAAGATATTTTTGACTTAATTCCTTCTTTTCTTATTTTATGGAGGACTTATTACAAAGCGTATTTATGTGTACTACATTTCTAGTTTGTTTAAGACCAGTTAGCTACAGGGCTATTACCTGGTATAATTACTATAGTTTTTATTAGTAACTTTCCCACAAAATTGTGGATGAGTATTTTCTTAAAATAAATTTATATATATATATAGAGACATTTTTGATTAGATAGGTAAGCGGAGCTAATCAATAAGACCTGACTTAGTTACTGCCAATTTAAATGTATATTTTACTAGCTGCGCCACGTTGTTTCACCCGCGTGGTGATGAACGATGAGATGATGGCCTATATGTTATTTCAGCGTCTCATCTTTCTACATACCTAATTTCAATAATATCCATTCAGTAGTCTTTGCGCGAAAAAGCAACAAACATACTATATAATTTATTCATCCATCTCAACTTTCACATTTATAATATTAGAGGTATAGTGTGATTAAGTGGTTATCTCCTCTTACAATGATTGTGGCTGAAGTACATAGTAATATTAAGATGAAGTTTTGATGCTCTTAAGTTTACTATACACTGTAAAAAGTACAAAGATGTAACTGAATTTTACAATTTTCTCGTGCTAGGTTAAGCCGGGGTGGAGGGCCGCTTTGATTCTCATTTGGAATTGCATTACACTTGCCTGAAACGGAGGCCTCAAAGCCTTTACCCCACAGTGTCATTTCATTCGATGGTGCTTATAGTAGGCAAAGTATTTTTATATCCCTCTAGTTTTACTCATCTTTGAAGAGGTAGGGTAAGCTAACTGGAGTGGAGTGTTTGAAATATAAATTGTGTATGAAATTAGCTGCCAGTAAAGGGTACTGTTTTTATGTAACGTGAAGGGATCGTAATTTAATGGCAGTACTATTTATGTATTCATTATACAAGTCAATAGCGACTTCTATGTATGTTAAGTTATAATAATCATTGCATGTAGTGTTACATTGTGTGTCCTAATAATAAAGAAGGTAGATTTCATTGATGTTTGTTTAGGAATGGGAACGCAAAAAATACTTAACCGATTCTAAAATATTTTTCAGCAGTAGAAAGCTGCATTATGTCTGAGTAACATACGCTTCATTTGATTCATCATCATTATCCATCATGATGCGGGTGAAACCGCGGAGTGCAGCTAGTTATGAATAAAACAATAACAATAGTAACTACAGTATCTGTTTTGTAGGAAGTGATGTGTGAGCGGAGTGATATCACGGACCCTCCCCGAGGTATGAATGAGAAGATTAATTTCTGGTTTTTCTTAAGAACCAAAAGCTCCAAGTGCTAAAAGCCATATCGTTGTATGTAGCATTTCAATGACATTTTATCTACTTACAGCTGCACCCCGCGGTTTCACCCGCGTGTCGATGGATGATGAAGTACCTTATGCCCTTCCGCGAGATATGAAAAATCGAAAATCAAATCTTTTTTATATACGAGTATATATATATATAAGACTATATATGTATAAGACTGGCTGCGCTCCGCGGTTTCACCCGCGTGGTGATGAATATGATGATGAATCAAATATAGCGTATGTTACTCAAGCATAATGTAGCTTTCTACTGCTGAAAGAATTGTTTGAATCTGTTTAGTAGTTTTTGTGTTTCCATTACAAACAACAAAACAATGAAATCTTGTTTTTTTATATTATTAGGATTAAATACCAAGATACGAATAATGTGCCTTTATGTGGGTTACCAATATTCTATCTATCCACAGTTTTACTTACTACCGATAGACATTTGATATAACGTCCATACAAATAGTGTCAAATATCTATCTCTAGTAAGGTAAACCGGCGATGGATAGGTTATTGGGACCGGCCGTTAGTTTGTACTGGCGTTACTATTGCATATTTAAACGTAAAAAGTTGTTGTTGTGACCTTACTGTAATGTTGCAATTAGTTTTTTGTTCAATAGATGTCGCTCCGTCCCCATGCGACGGTTAAAATCAGATAGAGATTAAAAATTCGATGCTCGGACCTCGAGTCTTGGTGGCTTGGCTGTTCATAGCGTCTGACACGGATTGTCAGAAGACGCGGGTACCCGTCCGAGGATGTGATTTTTTTCTCGTTAAAGTTGCAATATCATAAATTATATTTATATAACCATAATTGCGTCTTCCTTTCTTCTAACTTTGCGGTGCCCGACAGGGTCCATATAAGACTTTATGTACATTTTTTTAACACCTTTACATTGTATATGGAAGCAATAAAATATCTGAATCTGAATCTGATATTTGGTATCGCTAAGCAGGCTTAGTGCTTTAAAAATCATATTATGAAAATTCCTCTTTAAAGTCAGGTACCTAATGTGTTTAATAAATTTTATCATAATCTGTCGGTAAATAGCGCCACAGTAGGTAAACTTCCCTACTTTTTTGCAAAAGTATCCTCCTATAAAAAATCACCGACGATAAAAAAAATATTGGATAGTAAAACATGCACACCGAATCTCGTTAAGATTGGTTGAAAAATCGACCTGTACAAAAGGACCAACACACAACCTAACAAACATACAGGCAGATGAAAATCAATTTGGCCAGTTAAAGCAGAGATGCTTCGCTCGCTCAGTCAATAAATAAGTTAATAAAATATATCTTAATATCTTACTTTATAAACTTAATTAAATAACTATAATATGCACTGTGCGACTGTCACTTCAGGTCAGCTCAACTACAGAGAACGCATAGGTGCTGTGTTCTGTGGCTCGCCTCAGCAAACCTATCGCACCACATGCAGCCGTGCGATTCTCTAAGAGCAAACATCGTTGCACCTTTGACAACATCCGTGAAACAAATGACGAGATGACAAGAAACCGAAAAACAGCCTTATTTACAAAGGCGATATCTTATAAAGTATTTAACATCGGTGAGCTCGTCGACGAGTGCATCGACGAATCATTAGAGAATCGCACGGCAGTTGTGCACCCCCCTGTGGTAAACGGAGCTCACCGCGTTTCCCTCGCGATGATGTTGTTATTATAATATAAAAATCTTAATTTAAAAAACAATGAACTTATGTCTCGTAGTAGATTTTCCATTTATCCAGGTACTTAAATGCAGGTATTCATATTTCCAAATTAATCATGTTAGATTTTTATTATTTTTTCCTCACTTTAAGTCATACTGGTCGAAAAAAATTGTGTAAGTATTAATTTATTAATTACATACTTATTACCTACTTACTATTGACAACTTAATACCTAATATTACATATTACGTGTAAATTATTATATATTAACATCTGCGCCCCGCGGTTTCGCCCGCGTTGAGATGGATGATGATGACAATGATAATGAAAATTACTTTACGACCTATTCTCAAACCTACTAAATATACACACAAAAAGTCACACTCGGTCCAACCGTTTCGGGGGAGTTTTGTTACAAACACTGTGACACGATAATTTTATATATAATATGAAGATTATGGAGATACATTGTCAAAAGTTTATAAAATTATGATTTAGTTTAACAGTTATTTGTTTAGTTTATTAATTTAATTTTCTAGTTAAATTTTATAATGTGCCAATAAATAAACTAGTTAATTTATATTTACCATACAATGAACTATAAGTTAAATGATCAAATACCCAGATCCAAATGCTAGATGCATTTGAACGCAAAATACGAAATTAAAACAACACGAGACATCTTTCTAGTCACCTATGCTTCAACCAACACATTTGAAAAACCCTTTGAAAATGTTAGATCCCATTGAACCAAATGTTATGTCGAAACGTATATGATTTTTTATTATACATACATAATCGAAATTTTCATTTAATTTACTTCTCAAACTCATTTAGAGCTCGTATATAAAGTTAGACATGTGCATTTTGTTCGATTTCTGTTTTTCTATTCGTATTTATTTAACACATGTCCGAATTAATTTGGAGCAGTCAGTACGGGCCCGCCAGATTCAATTACACCGCGTCGTCGACCCAAACGGACAGGGAAAAACGGGAAAAATGTCACCATTAGATCGCGTTGATAAGTGGATGACTCTTCGCATGGTTTCACGCCAAAGGGCTTGCAGCGAGGCGCACAAAACGGGCGTTTGCCAACTCAATAACAGAGGCCGATACTCTGTGGAACTAATACTTTTCTCCGAGGGCTTAAGTGTGAACTGTGTTTTGATGTCAAACAAAAGTACAGTGCCAACAACTTATCTGTTCAGGTGACCATAATGGGAACTGCAGTATACTTCCATCCATACATACCTACAAACTGTCGCGTTTATGATAGTAGTAGGGTTATAATTGCAGAATTTGCAGATTAAAGAGTGGCTTGAAAGACTGCCCTATGTTTTGCTTTTCTTTTTTTTTTTGGTGAATTTCTTAGGTTGGAATACCAGATTGTCCACTAGCTACGCTGTCATCTGCCGTGCGATTCTGTAAGAGCAAACATCGTTGTATCTTGGACAACATTCGTGAAACAAATGACGAGATGACAAGAAACGTTGGAAAAACAACCTTATGTATAAGGGCGATATCTCATAAAGTATTGACATCGGTGAGCTCGTCGACAATCGTTAGAGAATCGCGCAGCTGATATGATGTTGGGACTGAATCATTCTAAAGTTGTTGTCTTGTGACAATTCCACTTGATGACTATTTTACAATGACTTATTTTGACGCGAAACATGTTTTAAGAAATCAAAAAAAATGTAAATCAAAACATTTATTATGTATAGGCCTACGGGGGCACTTACAAATTGTAATTTCAAATATTTTTTTTAATACTACAACCTACAAAGTTAAGTTTTCTGCAATATAATAAAGGAAATGCTATAGTCTGTGAACGGTTATAAGTAAACTAAACCATATTTGAATCTCGATGAGTGAATATCAGACGATGATAAATCACATATCTCATCATTTTTACTGTATAAAATTTACAATACCATTTACTTTTACGGCATCATAAGATTAGCTAACCACTTTGTAATAGGTAACCATTAGGCCTCGATTGGTCGTTAATAATATCGCAAACCCACACATTTCCCTCTAACCCCGGCAGGCCGTAAAGCAAAGCCTTCCTAAATTGCGGGTACCACACACGTCGCCACGTTCGATATTTTAAAGGAACATCACACGGCGTAAAAAGATACGAGAGTTAGGACTTAGTATCCATTTGCTGAAATTGGCCTCGTCGGAGATAACAACAAGTTTTCGCACCCTCGTCGCTAAATGTGCAATTCATACATGTGTAAATCTGCACACATGAAATCTACTGTATACCTTATCTTCCTAATCTTATGGTGTATTTTGGCGTATTGAGAAAAGTTTTAGCATATGTCATTGTGGATGCTTATCAGGATGTTGTTGGACAACGTGCGGTGAGCACCGATTCTTTATCGTTAGTGAAATATTCGTACGAAAGTGGATTACAATTTAATGTATTTCTCTTTTCATCTTTAAAGGTAAGAGTAATTCGCGCTTATATGTGTAATATTGTATTCACTTCATAAGTTACAAGATGGGCAAGTAATTTGCTTGACGGTAAAGCGCCACGCTTGCCCATAACAGTTGCAGTGCGATCTAGACCTTCAAACGGTAAAGCTCTCCGTGACTATTTTACGCGCGTTACTCCCAGGAACAGATGTGCAATCCCAATCGGCTAGTCGTTACATACTACTGTACCTATTACTGTTGGACCTCAACCATAATTAATGATTTAAGCAAGAGAATGAGATGAATTAAACAAGTGGGGCTATAAATGTTAAGTCATATTAGTTCAGTATTAATTAATAATATGAAATATAATCCCTTATTTCGACAGAATTTAGAAAACATAGGTAGGCACACAATCGCTAACAAGTATTTTATGATTATTGCATAAAATGTACGTAATATACATTATGAAGTATATTAAAATAGTATATATACTATATGAAGCGCTCGCAGCGAAGCTTGACTTGGCGATCTTAACCGATCATGCTTGCTGCGGTCGGAAAGGAGTTTGATGGGTGAGCGCTAGTGCCATTTTTCAAATGAGCGCTTCCGTGCTTCGGAGGGCACATTAAGCCGTCGGTCCCGGTTGTTTGTTTTAGGACAGCAGTCGTTAGGCTACGTCTAAGGCTTTCGGGCGGCCTGAAAACTTAGACATGGGTTGGCCACTAGCCTATCCACCAAGCCGCACTGGGCCTGCGTGGTGAATTATGGCCCAACCACTCTCTCTGAAAGGAAGATTCGAGTCGCAGTAGTGGGAACATAATGAATGGATTACGAATACTATAATACTATAAAAGAGGAAAGATTTGTTTGCTTGAACTGAACAGGTTCCGAAACTACTAAACCGCTACTACAAAATCTTTCATAATCGGAATTATACTTTATCCCTATATATAATGTACCTACGTAAAATGTTTCCTCAGACCAAAAATACGAAGTGAATCTCGTGGTCCTACTATTTTGTCCAAATGGTCCACTGGCCACGAGGGAGAATTATTTCTAGTGGTCTTACTGGCTAATCGAATATACTGGAATGATACGCGTTTATAAATTCACTTAGTTATTAAAGATTCCTACCATTATCACATCTAGGCATCCTTTATTGTTTTAAAGTAAGGTCGTAGGTATGGTATTATAGTTATACTACTATATAATCAATAATGTTGCTATACTGTCTACATTAGATAAGTGCTTGCCCAACTATGTAAACGTTGTACCAGTGTTCAGATTTGGAGGAATCCTAGCAGTCTCTGAAAATAAGGACTTATTCACTATGTCTAGTTTCGGAAACAACAGGTTCCACTGTATAACTACTTATAGAGCTTCGTTTTAAGCTATGTGCATATAAGTTTATGAGAACTAAATATATATGTAAATATATATATAATATGGAAGGCATGTTCCTATAACATAACACACATTTGGCATCTCCATTAGCTCAGGTGGTAGGAACCTTGCCTTTGAAGCACGGGGTTCCAGGTCCGATCCTTAACCGGTGCAAATAGTTGTGTGATGAGCAGAAATGATTGCTCTCTGGTCTTGGATGCTGTGGATGTGATGTGTTAGCGTGTATGTCTGTGCCTCGCGTGACACAGGGAGCCCTAGTACGGGAGTATGCGTGTGTTAACGCTGTAATATCGCCAAAGTGTGAGCAAGGGTGTGTTGATAGCCAAAATTCCACCAGTTATGTTCAAGGGCGCGTGTGATGGAGATACGCCTGTTACCGTCTACCGAGCAATGTTTCTTCTCCAGATTGCTATGCAGAAAACATCTATAACCTGTACAGCAAGTCAACCTCGAAAGTCGATAATACGAATAAAAAAATATACGAATTCTATTACAATAACACATTACATACCTATTATGTATTATAGCTATCACCGTTTTCTTTGCACATATGCCGGATTCATACGATATTGTCTTAAAAATGATTACCTACAACCGTAACCGTAGCAATATTATCTGTGCTCGAAGTTTATCTGAAGGACAGTTCTCTGTTCGCATTAATAATTGACCGAGCGAGTGCTAAGCACGATCGAAGCATTCTGGAATAGCTTGGGCAAAAATGCTATCGTATGTCAAGAGTCAGGATGTCCGGCTGTTCTCTCCATAGTTATATACTTAGAATTTTTTGCCGATACAATTTATTGATGTCTCTAATAAAATCAATATGTATATAGGTTTAAACCTTAGAAATTAATTTCATTGTTTGGTTTGTATGTACCCTAAAATGAAACTTAATGCAAAGGCATATTCGCGGGGTCTACAGCTCTCACAGCCACAAGTATTAATATGATATTCTTGCTAACACGGAAATTCGAATGAGCGAGCCTGAACATGCATTTTTATTTTTAGTTTACATACAAAATAACCCAGCATGCCGCACCTCCGTTGGTTGCCGGCATCTAATATCGCTGTGCATGTGATTTCATGCTCCAGCGAACACGGAAAACTACATCCCGCCTTTGTAAGGCAGAAGCATTCCGTAAAGGATATTGCATTTGTAAGAGTTCAAAAGTGTATGAAACACTGGTACAAAAGGTACATAAGGAAAGATAAAACGTAAGATAAAGAAAGATCAAGCCGGTGAGTGTTTTGTGCAGGAGAATATCTATTAATCCATTTGTCACAGATTATACTTAGTATTATATAAAGTGGCTCTATCTATCTGCCAGTGACATATATGAAAATCTAATTTTACTCTAAACCGGACGTGTATATACGGAAGTATCTGTAACTTCATACTACATACAAGTGTGTTCTTCTAAAGACCGATACGTTTACTTACATAGGTGGGGAGTTCCGTGGGGAGAAGCAATTTAAGAATTTTACCTCAACCACGGTAATGTTATAATATTACCGTGCCTCAACTGTGGGTGTTAGTGAGTGTGCACAACAGCACTAAATGAACTATGAAAATAAGGTATTATTTTCACATCATTCCTATTAGCTTCTTTGGTGAAAATTGAAGGAGTGGAACTCTAAGAACTAGAAAATAAGGATTTTTTAATGGATATCAATCGTGTTTATCAACGAATAAAAAATAACTTCGAAAATGTCACGTGTTGTTTTTATAACATTTTATTATAAATTTTAAGCAATGGACGAGTTAGCAAAATATCCAAATCACTGCTATAAATTTTCAAAACAAAAATTTCAAAGTTTGATTTGTTCAATGCTGTACGGTGTTAGAAAAGAAATTTAAAAATAATTTTATTATTTATAATTATTATATTGATGATTTATGCTTGTGATACGAAAATGACTCATAAAATAATATGTACCTGATTTAGTTTTGATCCTTATTATAATTGCCTGTAACAACATAAAAGCTGATTCTATCAAGGACTATCTGGCGTTCTCTAATGCATCGACCTGATTGGTTTAGCCGTCGAAAATAGCAGGTATTGTAAGTTCCTAATTGTAAGGCGTTTATTTATTAGTATTTATTAATATTTATTTATTTATTAGTCTATCTCAATTCGATTATTGGCTCACGGTCAGTGGGCCTAGCACGAACAACAGTGTAAGTGTAACGAGAAACAGTTCAAAATGTTCAAACAAATTTCTATTAAAATTTTGTCAAGTATTCAGCTTGCGCGCATATATAATTATTAATTATAGTTTTAAATTGATAATATAATACAAAATAAGAATTTAAATTAAATATTATGTCATAGGTATGGTTACTTTTATTCCAATTATTATAATCCTTCAAACTATAGAAGCTGTGTTTTAGCATCCACTTTGTCAATGTATATTGTATGACAACTCATAGTTTGTACACCGAAGCTTGACACGTTGACTTTACGAATACCTTTTTGCCTCAGCTAGCTAAAGGACAAAAAGATAACATTAGATATGAAAACCTATAAGTGACGATGTGCACATTCCAATAGTGACAGTTTCCTCGATATTCTAATTCAATAACAATCTTATTCGAAAGGGTAGCGAACGTTATAGCGTCGATATAAAGAACGGTAGGCAGCCATAAACGTGTAAACGGGACACGTCAGATATAACAGTGTTGCCAGTTGATTGAAACTACGAAAATCTTAAACGCAATTTTACGTTCATGCTTAGAAAAATATACAACTAACATAAAATATAAACAGTTACGTCAATAACTCGATCAATAAGTTTTTTTTTGATGGACATACCTATATAGAATCCATTTAACTTTTTTATATTATTGTAATCTATGTCAAAATACTCATTGAGGTGTGGTGTAGATCGCACTATACAGATATAGTATTGCCTATGGCTAAATTTGAAAAATTACATAATCTATTACAATTTGAAAATTAATCCGTTAACATACGTTAATTGTACAGTCTTAAAATCTACGAGTAAGGTTTGTCTAGACAGTATATATATATATATATATATATATATATATATATATATATATATATATCGTCGTGCGCTCATCTTCTATGGAGTAGCACTTCTAGTAGGTAGTGTAGTCCGAATCAAACCTTACGCAATTAGCGCGCTCGTAGGTGTCCCGACATTGTGTGATGGCAAATGTGAAGTCGTAAGTGACGTAATTTCCGAACACAAGTGCTATTGCTCTGGCATGCAATCACCGTGAGCACTGGGGGCTTAAGGTTAGATTTGACATTTGTTTATGTCACAAGGATCAGATTTGTCTGCTTTGTCTTCCTGCCGATCAGCCGTTCGATTCTCTAATTATTCGTCGATGCGCTCGTCGACGAGCTCACCGATGTCATCTCGTCATTTGTTTCACGGATGTTGTCAAAGATGCAACGATGTTTGCTCTTAGAGAATCACACGGCTGATTTCAGTAGCACGCTAATAACGCTGTGCGAGTGAAGAAATCGCGATTTTTAATGATGAACCAGCGGAGATAGACGTCAGCACCGTAAGCGATAAAAGCGAATATCGGACCTCAGCATAAGTACCTAGATAAGTATTGTTATTCTGCTCCTACACTAGGTATAGTATACTACGACTCTGCTTTCGCCGAGCAAATAATTGTGTATGCATTCCCTCTCATCTACAGCAGAGTCACTCTATTTTTAATTGTGTACGCGCATTCGCACCAGGTATATAGGTTGCTTCGAATTTTTACTATCTAATTCTTCGGTTTATGTTGACAATTTATATACGTAATTAATACTTTTAGTTATTATTATTTTTTTGTATCAGTAGGAAGTTTGTTTAATATATATTAAATAGTATAATATATTTAATAGTAGTTCGGTTGCCGTAAAAGTTATTGAATTTGGGTATTCATTAGAATTTCGTTTGTAATACTCCTGGTAGCAATTAAAGCCATTTAGGGCTTATGCCCCTTTTAACTTTGAGGGTTCACTAAAAATAATATTTTATAAAATATTTTAAATTATTATTTTTATAAGTAAATAAAATATTTTATAAAAATAATAATTATTTTAAAATAATTTAAATGTTTACTATTAGTTAATTTTATTATATTACAGTGTATACTGTAAATTATAGATTTAATCTAGATAGGTTTTATATGTATATAGGTATCCATAATTACTTTAACGGTAAGAAATACTATTTAGACTAAGGTTTGTTACGTCGTTAGTAAGATGAAATGGTACTCTGTTTTTAAGACATACAATTCAGCCAAGACAGCTTGCAATCTGTTATACTGACAATGTATTCTGCCCAGTTGGATCTATCATTATCCAATGAAAAAAGCAAGGGTAAAATGCAAGAGAAACAGATTGTCTTAACAAATTAAGAGATATTTGTCGTTATTTGTTGAAAACATACAAAGTTATATTAAAAAATATTTAAAGTTACGTTAAAATTAATTAGTTATGTAAAAATAATTATTTCCTATTTTGCTAATACTGAATTTGTATTGGCTCTGTATTGGTATTTTTATTATAGCTAGATTTAACAATACAAATGGCTAATCATATTTTATTATTAACATAAAAAAACCCGCTATGGCAACATTTATATCCCTCTGTGTGCCGCGCCCGGCCACCACCGCCGCCAACACTTCTCACCCGCTTCTATAACTGTCATCCTGTCAAACTATAACACGCTAAATCCCTCTATTTTCATACTGCCATATTTTACGGCTCACCAGAGAAAATAAATAACAACGATAATATAAATATGAACATTTTCCGTAACCTTAAGTCAGATGGAATTTACATATCAGTCGTTGACGGAGAAATCCCTAACACGAGTTATTACAAGTTTGGGGTGGAAATATCAATAAAACTTTACTCAATATCAAGTAGGTCTCATTCACTCTTGGTTTGTTTCAAGATAACGTGAAAGAGTTAATTGATGTTGGTAGACATAATTAAAGTATGTAGGTACACATATTGAAGAAATAGACAGTACCTACCTACTTAGGTACCTATAGTGAAATGAAATGAAATGCAGTCGTTTATTCTGTTTAGGCCTACGGGAGCACTTACAAGTTTTTTGTTTGTTTACTATCCTTAGCCTGACTGAGGTACAAGCGGGCGTGACTAGTGGACTATTGGATTTATGGTTATCTTAATACGTGAGTGGACGAAGTCAAAGATTTTTCTTTGTTGTTGTGATTCAAATGGAAACTCAACTAACTTGGTCGTAGGCCTTCTTCCTGATGCCATTTTGGTACTACCGCAGGGCTGACATTCTGCCACGATGCAATATTGTTCACGCATTACTGTGTTCAGGTGTGTCTTTAAAGGTATCTGGGTGTCAAGAACTCAAGAATCGATACAGGGAGATGTAGGCAAGTGGAGTCAGTTGGTAATGGTGATCACCTCAAAGTAACAAAAACCGAACGCTAGCAAGTGATGCACACATGCCACACGGCAATAAGAATATTATTCAAATATGGGCTTTAAGTACTGTTCTTTAAATATACTTTACATTGGCAACATAAAATTTGCCGACAGCTCGCTGTCTGCGAGCTTGCTGCCTGCTCGGTAGTTGACGCCTCGCTTACCACGCGTTGCAAGCAAGCTGTCGGCGCGCTGACTGCTAGCGGTTGCTGCGTTCCTTCAATGGAAACTGATAATGAACTGTGTCTCGTGAAAAGCGAAAGCGGTCGGAACGTGGACAGCTGGGTGCCTGCTTTCTGCCGGCGCGTGGAATGCTGGGTGCCTACTAGCTGTCGCCGCGTGGACTGAGTGCAGTCGCCTTAGTTTAGGCAAGGATGATCCTATTCTTTGGTTTAGGGTGGTGTTGGTTGATGGGACTCAGCTCGCAGTTATGTGTGCGATATGCGTTGACCACCATTGCCAACCGGTGTTGGTAATGATAATGAAGCCTGTTTTTTTAAATCTTTATTGTCCAATCACTGACAAGTGGTAAAAGCGCATCAGTATATAGTTAAATACATTTATTATAGTTAAATCAATAAAGGTTATTATTAGAAGAGCAATAAATAAATAATTGATTGGATTTGGAGATTTGGTTTTATTTCAATTCCAGCTTAAGTGATCCCAATTACGTAACATCAGGTGTACAACTTGAAAGTATATAAAAAAACTACTTATTCGCCGTTCCAAATAACAATCTCTTGAACTACCATTTCGTTTCGCTTTGAATTTCAAATATGCCTACTGTATATACATAATTGCATACACAGTACTATCACAGCCTATATCGATACATTGTGGTACTGTCATACTATTATAATTATATATAGTTCATCATACAGAAGTTTAGCAATGTTACTACAGTATACGGGATGTGAAATAGATCTGTCTGCCCGCAAAGCCGGCGGCCGCAGTGGCGTCGATCATGGGTGATAAATGGCAGCGATTTGTACCTACCCCCGCCCTCATAGGGTTAGTAATAACGTCAGCAGCGGCGACAGTGGCACACACACCTGTGCAGATGAGGGCAAATACCGCAGGAGACCGGTGTGTCACTAGTAGCATGATGAGCAGATATCATCGTCATCCCGTATTATGTACCAATAATCGAGGTGTATCTTCTGGTTTGACAATAATGATGAAAGAAGTGAAAAATCCAGTACTTAATGGGTCAATAACAAGGTACCACATTGTACCTACCGGAACTATGGATTGGGTTTCTTGTTTATAAACGTATATAGGTACTCTGACGTCGATGAAGTTAGTAAATATATATCTTTTGCCCCATCAGTTAGGTAAGTGTTCGTTTTCTTTTATGCATACTAGCTGTGCCCCGCGGCTTCACATGCATGGTGATTGATGATGATGATGATGAAATGTATCCCATGTCCTTGCCTAGTATATAATCTATCTCCTTGCCAAACATCGAAATCGGTAACGTCGTTCTCTAGTGACCAAGGGAAAGAGGGTTTTATTTGTATGTATATTATGTTTATTTATATTTTGATGAATATATATTTTTTTTAAATGTAACTATAATAAATAATAATAATAATAAATAATATATAAATAATAATATAATAACTATATCCTGAAATATTATGAAGCAGCTTCTAACATCTTTTAAACATTTCATTAATAGGTGCCAAACAACTGCCGAACGCAAAATTAGAACACTCTTTGGGCAGGATTCGGGCCACTTCCACTCAAATTCTCACTGCAGCAGACTCCGTGAGGTTATCATATAACTATAAAATTTTACATAAAACTTATAAAAACACATCGGTTCATGCTTAGTAATCATTGTAAACGATCATTACCTATAACTTTAATCTCTTTAAAGCTTTTCGGGACATCTTAAGTATTGTCTGATTTCACTGTTACTTGAATATCGTTGAATATAATTACATAGTCTGACTGACTGGTCATCAACACAGAGTCTAAACCTCGGCAGCTACACTTAGGAAGGATTTTTTGAAAATGTCACCCCTAGTAGGAAGAAGCGAGCGAAGTCCCCAGCGGGTCCGCTAGTATAATGTAACAATTTAGCATTTACTCGTATCTATCCTATACGAGTATATCTAGTACAACTGCACAGATAAGTCACAGTTGGTACTGTATTATTTTCATCGTAGCTCGTCTACGTGCTTTATCTTTAGAGCCTATTTCCCTCTTTTGTGAAAAATGACGAACACACGCAGAAACATTTTACACACTTTTCAAAAAGCCAGGCTTTCTTTTTTGCGTGCCGCCGGAAAACAAAGAAACAATTTTAATTTCATGCTGAAACATCAGAAGCTTTATATAATAAATTACCACGTCGCTCATTCGCTTATACGTGAAATTGTATTACCGAAAATGTATACAAAGTGTATATGATAAAATGTTAATCTAACTGACAAATACAGGCTTTTCGTTTTGTGGCGAGAAATGGCGTGTGGGCGGAGAATTTTCCTCTGGGCGGAGTCAGGGAGAAAAATAACACCGCCTTCCACCGACCACGCCTACCGCGACTACACTACCAACTTACAATGCTTTTATTAGATATCCTATGTGTAAGTATACTTTTACGATCACTTCACTCGCAAGTCTGGAATATGCTACGCATATAGGTTTATAAAGCTAGCCACCTCGTTTACTGGTTATAGGACTTATAGGTACTGCTGAATGGCAATTGTTAAATGTTGTATTCTATAAGAGTCAAATTGATGTATCATTTAAATTCTTTTCTGCCCTTTCTGAGTTTTAACGACAAGATTTCAATATTAATTTACTACACTATCTACGTCGTTCTATACTTTTTTACGGACTCTAATTACGAGTATGACCGGTTGGGTAAAATTGTACCGTGATTATATGTACACACCCTGCCGTGCCGACGGCTTCGCCCACAAGGAAAGTTATCTACTATAAGTACTATAAAGTTAGTTTTGCGCGTAACCCAAATTATTATTGACCGAGTGAGGCAAGCGTTTCTGCGTTAACTGGCCAAATTGACTCTCATCTCTCAGTATGTTTGTTATTTTTTAATTCCGCATTTTTCAATAAATCTTGACGAAACTGCGTAAGTTTGCTGCGGCGTTATTTACCGACCGATTTTGTTAAATTGGATTGGGTACACACATTGTTTTAGAGGATATTTGAATATGAGCGTAATTGATCAAATGCTTGGCGAGATAATAGGTTGTGAAGTTTAAAAACTGGAGGATTTTGGTTTTATTCGACAAGAACATAAGGTATCAGCAATATATTATTTAGCAAAATTGTTAAAGATTGCCGCTAACAAGACTGTGCTCCCGAGGTCAACAGTTCACAGAACTACTAAGTAGTTTTTAACCACACACGTTGCAGTTCCTGGAAAAGTTGGTTGATATGAAATTTATTGTATTGTTGGCCAAATATGACGAATCACGAGTCAACAGGTATAAACGTAACCTAATTTGATCCTTATAATATACACGGATATTAATTTATAACTTTTTGTGTTTTAGGTACCGTATTAGTATTTGTTTTCTAACTGTTAAGTACAAAACTCTAGTCAGCAATTAATTTATGATGTGAATTTTATATAAAAAAAGTAAATTACTACCATTAGTAACCATTTTTGTAATACAACTTGCAGATTTACAACAAGATCCTTAGCGTAAGCAAACTCATGACCGATTAAACGATACAACCAATAGTTATTTTAACATTAACTTTCGAAATATCGTTTAACTATTGCGGTAGGTACTTTGGGCAAAAAATGAAGGACCAGTATTGAAAACCTTCCAATTTGCTCCAAAACTTTAATGCAAAATAGTAGATAACATAACACCTTCTTCAAACTGGGTAGCAGAGTCCTTTGGAAAAGTTTGTCTTAGTAGGTAGGTACCAACGCAGCGTCAAAAATAGAACATAGAATGCAGTTATTCTTTCCTACAAAATGTATCTAATCCCACTTCCCACTATTATTATAAATGTGAAAGTTTGGATGGATGAATGGATGAATGAATGGGTGGATGGACGGATGGATAAATGAATGTTTGTTACTCAATCATGGCAGAACGGCTGAACGGATCTGGTTGAAATTTGGCACAAAGATAGATTGTAGTCTGGAATAGCACACTTTTCATCATCATCATCATCATCATCCATCACCACGCGAGTGAAAAAGTGTACTATTCTTGGGCACAGCATAGACAAAATAAAAAAGATCTCCGCCTACGACAAGATCGTAATGACGACAGTTCTGTCAAAGTTTGTGTCAGTTTCTGATAGTTTAGTCAAAAGCACGCTATAAATTTGAGAGCTCGATATACTAGACGTGCTCAATGACCGTCAAGAGTGATAAAATGTAACACAAATATCGTCAAGAGTGATGAAATGTGATGACAGTTTTTTCCATTGTGATTTATTTTATATTTATATGTTCGTAGGTACTGTATTTTATTATTAGTACAATTTAGTTTTTTACTTCTGATAATTGTTTCATATCTTTTTTTTAATTCAAAAGTTAAGATTTAAATTTTTTTTAAGTAGGTAGCGGGATTTTAAATTGCTTTTTGTATCTGGGTAACTGTGGTACCTACATCACAGTTCTTGTAACAACAGGAAGAGACTAGCATCACACAACACAGGGAATCCTAGTGTGGGATCTAGCATTACCTATGTACAACATAATACTATTTAGTTTAAAATCTGTGGTCAGTTACAAAGATAGCATATAACACTCGTACCTATATTTTGTTTCCTCTGATATAGGTAGCTAGTTATTGCTTATAGTGCCAAAATTGATAATGTACCTAAAATTAGGTTGAGTAAAGAATTTATTATTTATTATTATTATTACTTCCATTCTGTTCAGTTATTGGAGTGTATCTCAAAAACAACTGCAACGAATTTGATGAAATTTAAATGGGACCACACGGGTTTATCTTCACTCACTTTATACCAAAAAATAATTAATAAGTGAAAGTCCTATCAAATTGGTCCAGAAGTTTCGGAGATTGGCCGGAGCAAACATGCAGACATACATCTATTTTAAAATTGTATTTCTGTTTTATGATACCGTATTATATATTGTTTCGTATGCATGTAGTACAAGTACAATTTGAAAAAAATAATACCGACTTACATTCTATTCAGTTATTGGAGTGTATCTCAAAACTACTAAACCGAATTTGATAAAATTTAACCACACGGGTAGCACTAGCTTTCAAACAAAATAAAGAATTTTGAGAATCGGTTCACCCAGTCAAAAGTTATGAATAACAAACATGAAAATTACAGTCGAATTGAGTACAGGAGGTACCTTTTTTTGGAAGTCGATAGAAAATACGCGTCTTCTTCAGAACCTCCTCCTTCTGGAAGTTGATTGAAAAATACTTAGTGAGAAGTTAGATTACGAGTATAATACGCTAAGTATAATATAAAAATATAGTGATCACCTGAAGAAAGTTATGCAATTAAAAAGTTTTTACTCGATTCAACTCCCTTCCGGAGGTTATGTTTCGTAGATTTTGAGTTAGACATATCTTAAATCATACTAAAATAAAAAACGCAAATTACAATTCTAGCAAAATATCGCCTAATTTGACAGGACTATAAGAACTATGTCAGTAGGAGGATAATTCTAAACACATAATTTAGGTATTACTGACCCAGAGGTAAACCTCTAACTACCCCATTATGGATATGCAATATAATACAATAAGTACAAATTTTAATTATGTTTTTTTAATATCTAAATAAAAATATAACTTAAATAGTATGAATTCGTCTTCTGTCGTGGACTCGCCCAGGTGCTAGCGGAGATATCCATTGCGCAATGTAGGTACATACATTTATTCTATGGTGATAAATATAATATATGATTATGATTCTACCGGCTCTGCACTACCATCATGTGGTATATATATATATATATATATATCCATGGAAAAATATACTTAATCTATATAGAATTGTTTAATCAACCTTGAAAATTATGTCTAACAGCTAACTACCTACTTAAAGTAAAGACTGATTTTAACACTGGCCACGCGCATGTTTTGCTATATAGGTATTGTTATTAATTTAAGTGAATAAGTAATAACCGTAACCTATGTTTTTATAAAATTAAATGAATATAAATGACTCTAAGAATAAGAAGACACGCTGGATCCATGCAGTTTTGTTTTGCATGTACCCTCATTTTATTTAAAGTATTCTTACATGCATTTAATTGTTGATATCTTAGATGAGACATATAATGACCAATTCAACAAGAGATGCATATATACAAAGACAAATACAGTATAATAAACTATACAAATATTGGATACTTTGAGGTATAAACTCGTATCTTTGCCTAACAACCATAGGTACCTACCTAAAGGCTCTTTTTAACACCAGTCACACGTATAACATTAGTGAAACGTTGTCTATATAATGTTATTAACTTATGTGAATACATAAGTATTTATGATTTTGAAATTTTGTAGTTATTTTTATGCACATATAATTGAAATGCACGTAAATTAATATTTCATGCAAAATGAGGGTACTGTATGAACAAAATTATTGCATGGATACAGCGCGTGTAAGTTATGCACGTAGTCACGTAGCCACAGAGAAAAACTATAGCATAGTAAACGATCTTCGTAGAAGTCCACTTATTTCCCTGTACATACTCCATACGAGCAGTTATAAGGTTGTGGTTGAGCTAAATAGTATAATGGATACCTGTTTCAACAAGACATAAGCTGATAGTAATCATTATTTATGTCTTTACAGCCGCCTCGAAGATCTCGTGCGTAAAATAGGAAATCAAACTATTTGACCGAGCGAGCGAAGCGTCTCTGTTGTATGTATGTCTACATACAGGTCGTATTTTTCAACCAAATTAACGAAACTTGCTATGCCTGATCTACTATTCAATTTAATATTTTGTTGTCGTCGTTTTGTGGGAGGGAGAAAGAAGCAACTGATTTGGATAAAATTTGGTGCACACATTAGGTACCTGACTTCAAAGAGGAATATGGAATATGAGCATAATTGGTCATGTGCTTGCCGAGGTAATAAGTTGAAAATTTAGTCATTTAACAATCCTTTATTCTCTTAACCCTTTGCGTCCCAGCGACGTAAATATACGTCATAATCTTTTTCATTTCATTTCATTCATAAATCTTTTGTTTTAATTATCACGGTATAGGAAGGATTAAACAAGCTCAGGAAAAGGGTAAACATTTAGAATCGTGGCGCCTGAATTCGGGGGGAGGGGGGGAGGGGGGGGGTTCGGGTAGTGCCCCCCGCAAACCCCACCCGCCGGAGACCATTAGTTTTCGAGTTATGTTTGTTTAAGTATTTTGAGGTTAACTATTGCATTTTGATCTACTACCACCCCCGCGTCGGCTCTGCAATCCGACAAGACTGCTTGAAATCGGGGTGCTATGAGTCGGTTCTGTCACTGACTTCGACCTATTCTAACTAACTATAACTAACCTATAGGTATGTCACAGACAAGTGACTTTGCCAATTCATTAGATAGCTACTGATATACTATTGTGCACAAATTTGGAACAAAAGTAGTTTGATGAAGCGCTCGCCGCCCGCTGCCGCGGCACGCTCGCTACGCTCGCTCGGCTCGCGCCTGCCTCTTTACTCAACCTATAGGTTTGTCACAGACAAGTGACATTCCCAATTCATTAGGTACTAATATATCGAGCTGGTACCAGTTATCAAATCTTCCAAAGGCAATCGCAGTGTCCAGTGAGCAAGCAGGTGTCGTACAGTAAAGCAGCAAAATCGGAGTCCAAAATCGTAGCAAAGTCGTTGAGATATCAAAAGAAAGCGCAGAAAAACAGGAGAAAACATTCACGTACACTCGGAAGTAACGGAATGACGCGAGTATTCCGACAGTGACATTACGCTATCTTCGATGTTTGCGTTCCGTTTCAAGAACTTACATACAAAGTACATGTCAAAAAAGGCTAAAAGTTACCTAGAAACGTTTCGTTTTACGCATTAATGTCATTTATGTCACCTGTCACTATCAAAATTACGGTGTTTTATTGAAACTTTATAAAACTATTTAGACTATTTTGGCGTGTCTCCGGCAGCTAAAATGTTGTAAATCCGCTTTATACAAACCCCTTCAACCCACCCACAGTTTTTGTTTCACCAAATTCAGGGGTCACGATTCTAAAGCCAACCCAGGAAAAGAACTAATACGACTGCGTACACGTTTATGGTGTTACAGTAATAACCCCAGAATTTCGAGATACATCTCGAAGACCCGAACTCTGATGTTCACAGGCGGAAATCAAGAGCACTTACTTTTGTTATTTTACTATGGCACACGCATACAGCTAGCCACGTCTTCCTGTGTGGGTGAGATATGTTTGCACACGGTCGACTTTATCTATTCGTCGCACTTGAAGCGTTGGGGTTTCATTTATCGACTGTCAATATCGACAATTTAATTAGTTGGTACTCATTAAATTATCGAGTTACATAGACAATGTTATCACATCTATATATATAAAAATGAACCCCTATTTTTCCTATAACTTGGTCTCTCTATAACTTGGGAACGATGGAAATTTTTCGCAATTTTTTTTGTTGTTTTAATTATTGTCAGAAGGTTCTTATGAAGGAAAAACCAAGTAGAAACGAATGGTTATGGCTAGGCCGTAGGCCGAGCCTACTACGCGAATAAAGTGGCGGCAGTCGCTAGTATACATATCAAAAGTAGTAATGAGTATGCATAGCAGTTTTTGACAACATAATTTTAAATTAAACTGAGATAGATACCTTTGACCGGTTTTTTAAACTAAAGAACGGGCTAGTTCCTGTTAATGTAAAAAAGCAGAATCTTTTAACATCTAGCTAGTGTAACGAAAGGGATCCATAATATTCTATCAAAAAAACTTAGGTTCGAATAATAACAGGAAAAGAATAGTAAACGAATAGAATTTATAAATAATATTTATTATATATGAATTTATTTATATAATATTTAATTTTATTACATTGAAATGTATAGTCATAAATAAGATTTTTACCTTAAAAATCTTAAATAGGCCAGTAAAATAAACATTCACGTCCAAAATCTTAGAATTTTCAGCGATAACACAATTTGTTTAGGTAATACATAGCTAACATATGGTGTTAAAACAGTAACTAGCAGGTTTTTTAATTATGTCGCAAAATATAAAGAAAAAATACAATATTAATACATCTTTGCATTACATTGTCCAATCTGATAAGCAATTTTCAACCTTACGTAAAGCATCGTAAATTGTTTTTTACAATTGGGATTGGTTCGCGTCATAAAGAGAATAAACTCGCTATAATTAGTACTGGCGTGAAATGTAAAAACCACTTTCAGCGATAATATACAAAGATATGGCCATGCTCGCCAGGAGATTACGTGGCAGATGGTGGCCACTTTCTGCGAAGTGGCGATGGTACAGAAGGAGCCGATACAGACGGCACTCGAACGTTAGTATATAAAGTTACATTTGAAGTGATTCGCTTGTGCGTACCTAAACTAAAATTCTATAAACTATTGTAGTTTTAATTATGTTCATACTAAAATCCACATTCGCGTAACGCATAGAACGACAATTCTAAAATGTAATTATTCTGTTCAATTGTGGGTAATCTTACATCAGCTTGGACTAGTTTAGAGAGCCTGAACTTACATGACGATTAAATTTGCAAAAAGGCATATTTAAGAGTTGTCATTTGCAAGCGTTATACTAATTTGGACATAAGCTTGAACAGAATACTGCAACTGGCAGAGGTAATATTGACGTTAACCATCGTCGACAGCAGGTGACCGAGTTGCACATTTCGCTCGTTCGTAGTTGTATACAAATGTATATATCGATAGTCTAATATGATTCGATGGTGCAACCCTACAATGAGCATCGTCGCTCAACAATCTGAAGCACGGTAGTGTGTAACTCTTTGTAAAGCAACTTATACACAAGGTAGTAAAAATAACACATTAATGATAATCATTCCTTATTCATTCATTTATAAGATATCACATGAAAAAAATACAAAGATAGAACCCTACAATGGGTGGCCGTATAACTATACTCGCCATTGAATTGAATGGAACATTTTGGCATACCACGGATATGGGTTTGCTCATTACCTAAGCTTTGCAATATTTCTGTGAGCATCATTTATTGGATTTAATTTTGTTAGGAAGTGATCGACGGGAAATAGTTATACTTAGAATAAATTATTTATATAAAAATAAAATATAAATAGTTACACTTTTATTAATACTTAAGTTGATTAATCGCAATATATTTTTATTTTAAAACATCTAAAATAAATATCTGCTTGTACATCTGCATCTGTAGCTGTAAACACACTACTTTACCGATGTTTGAAGCAGTGTAGCAAGTAAAATAACTTCGTAATGAGACTCAAAAATCGACGTCTTGAAGTGACGAGATCAGGAAACAGCTATTTATAACTTCACTTTAAGGCGCGCTCGTATCCCGATAATAGTAAAAAGCAGAATCTTAAAACATCTTGTGTAACGAAACAGATCGACAATATTGTATGAAAAAAATACTTAGGTTAGAAAAGGAACAGCCAAAGAGTAATAACCGAACAGAATTCATAAATATTATTCGCTTTCTGTAGAAAAAAAACATTAATAGTTCCATAAAAATAAACTTTCACGTCGAAACTCTCAGAATTTTCAGCGATAACACTATATTTTCTTTATGGTAATACATAGCCAACATATAGTACTAAATTAATAACGAGCAGTTTTTTCAATTGTGTTAGTATATATCGAAAAATATACAGAAAACGTACAAAATTAATGTATTTTCGTATTACATCGTCCAATCTAAAAAGCGATTTTCAACCTTACGTAAAGCATCAAAAATTATTTTAAAATTGCGGTTGGACCGAGCCTTAAACTTCAAGCAAAGCATGGTGTTTACCATCAGGAGAACGTTTGCCCGTGCGACGATACGAGCAAACGCTCGCCTGATGTTATATACCTGGTGGTGTATGGTATATGATGATATATGATGACATGGTATCAGCGATATGTCATACGTGTCAGATATATACGAACATAATAACTTCGAATTTTGGCGTTATGGATGCTAGAAGTAAGTTGTTATTCATATATTCCTGTTCTCTTTTTTGTTTAATTCATTATTATTTCTATTTTAGCTGACCCAACATACGTTGTCCTCTCTAATTTTATCCAAACTTTGGATTTTTCTAAATCTATAAGTTTTAGAAAATATTCGGATTATAACTTTTATTAAGCTAATTTTGCATATCGGTTCTGCTGTTATAAAGTTATGCGCTTACCAACCAACAACATTTAATTTGTATATATAAAGATTTAAATTATATTACTAATATTAGCTTACCCTCCAACATTTTTACACGTATTTGGAAAATTATGTTGTATAAATTTCCAAAAATCTTTCTTTAGTGAATGCCTACAACATAAAATAAATTGACTACCGCAATTTCGACTTTGTCGCCGGTAGTTTAGACGTTAATAAATGAGTTGGTCAATCAGTCAGTGCAAATAATTCTACAGATAGATTAGAAATTGTTTTTCTAATCTCTTCTGGATTTACTTGAGATACAATGATGACATACACGTAAAATGATATTATTGTGATAATAATAAAATAGTAATGTGGAGATCTGAATGACATTTGCAAACATTATTTTATATTCAGTGAGCCACCAGATTTAGCTAACATAATAATACAATTGAAAAATTTTGATGGTCTATTAATATCGGTCTAGCCAGCATTAGCATTTCATTATGTTTTATAATGTTAATAATTATTACTTTGTATGATTTTATTTGAGATTGTTTATTTGTAAAACACATATGTATATATGCCTTTATATTTTTTTTTCGGAATTGGGGGTAAGTAAGCAAACTACGCCAATTACAGCCTATAAAAGAGCGTGCGTCAGAGAACTCGATCTCTTTTCATTCAAGTCCCGCAAGTGAAGGTTATCAAGAAAATGGCTCATAAATAAATTAAGTTTTTAGTAGGTCATTTAAACGCATAGCAGCCAGTGCAACGTCGTTGCGTTCGAGGCCACTATACTTCTTCACGTGTCTTCGTGTACGAAATGCCACTACGACGTAAGGTATGTGATATTTTTTACCAATTTTTACGTGTTCTAGATAAGCACTGTTTTCCTTTTTATCATTTGCCATATCATTTCTGAACCTACAACGTACCAAATGTGCCATGTGATCTAACAAGCCACGTGGTGTGGAGGGTCACTCGGCCATTGCGTCATTGCGACAACGTGGCATGGTCGTCCCTATTGTTTAAAGATGGTTTAATTGAGCTTCATATGTGCTTGTCTGTAACATTGAAGCTTCCGAATGTATAACGATTGATCCGAATTTATAGATGGAACGTTAATATCTGGTTAGAGGCGGAATAATAATGGTTTAGCGGTTAAGTAATGTGTCTGTACTGTTTACGATATTGTCTAATCCGTCCGAATCCAAATCCGGTTGAATAGGTGAAAAGCCACGTGGTGGAGAGTCACTCAACCATTGCTTCTTTGCGACAACGTGGCATCAGGCATGGTCGTTTAATATATTACAACTCTGTTGTAAGATGGTTGCATTGGGTTTCATATCTGTTTGTCTGTATGTCACATTGTAGCTTCCGAATGTATAAAGATTGATTAAAATTTATAGGTGGAACGTTAATATCTGGTTAGAGGCGGGATAATTATGGTTTAGCGGTTTAGTAATGTGTCGGTACTGATTATGATATTCTCTAATCCGACCGAATCCAAATCCGATTGAATAGGTGTAAAGCCACGTGGTGGAGAGTCACTCGGCCATTTCTTCTTTGCGACAACGTGGCACCAGGCATGGTCGTTTAATATAATTTAATCTCTTTTGTTTAAAGATGGTTGCATTGGGTATATCTGTTTGTCTGTATGTCGCATTATAGCTTCCTAATATATAACGATTGATCCGAATTTATAGGCGGTGGGTACATCCCCACATTCATAGCAAGTAAATGTGTTTAAAACTGGCATTTCAAATGGTAATTTATATAAGATGTCATTATTTATTATACACGGTTTATGTTAAACAGGGAATTAAACCAGCAAAAACAAAACACCACAATATTTGACGGAAGTTGAATAAAAATAATTTCTACCTTTGTCGAATTATATTAGATAGGTAAAATCATTTACAAGGCAATATATATATATATATATATATATATATATATATATATATTAAATTGCAAGGTTAGTTTACGCTAGTGTTTTTAAAAATCAGTAGTAGGTACATATATTAACGAATATACGTACATTGATAACTGTGATTGCTAAAACTATAAATATTTTACATATTTTCAGAAACTGAAGATGCTCCGAATGCCCCAGTTTTTTTTTTGGAAATGGATTAACAAATGAAGCTCGCTCGCGTGCAAACTTGACTGCTATACGAGCTCAGCAATTGGGCGTTATGTAAGTATTCTATGCAATTCATGTAGGTCGTTGTTATATGCCTTCTCCACTCCCATTTTAACATTGTCGATCTGAACTGTGTGAGCGCAGTACATTTTTAAGAATCAAATCGCTACATCGTAGTTCGTAGTGTTCCGGATAGACATGTTAATGTATACATTACACACGTTTTTACATTTGTATCTAGCTGGTTATTGGGAATTCAGGGCCGAGTCAAACTTGTACATAGAAGAGTACCATTCAGCGAATCTCAACACGTGATAGTTCCGGTGTGGTGCCAATCGGGCAACTGGAGCTCTTTAGCAAATGTATTCCCCATACTATGTTAGGATGAGTGAGACAATTCTGTAACAGTTAGGTGACGAGTGCAGAGCAGTGCCGTGCCGTTTGTAGCTGCACAGCAATCGTCATGGGTGCGCATGAGTCTTGCCACCAGAGGAAGATTTACTCGTCCCGTCACTCATTAGTGTCAACCTTATAAAACGCTTCGTCTTATTTCGATTTATGCAGTTTCTAAATATTTAGGTATCTCCAGTTTATACTTGCGAAGTAACATACAACTCAGGAGTAAAATCTTCATATTTTCCATGTCAGGTGTGCTGCCTCTTTGTGGAGTACGAAGATGGCGCGCTACCAGGTGCAGCCTGTGCACTTCACCCCTCTTGCACAAGTGATGATGCTGAACCCTCTCCATCCGGAAGTGACTGAGAAGCCGGTATTATAAGTATATATATAGTATAGTATTTAGTTTTTCATTATTACTAAGCTCATGGTCTGTTATCCGCCTTTATTTTCTTGACTGCACACATCAGTGCCCTATTCGTTTCCTACATTTCCTACTAGTGATGTATAAGAGTATAATCGATATGCTTTAGAACATGTTACGAATATAACATAATACCATAATCATAACGAACATAATACCACGTTTCTGGTTAATTATAAATGACCTGAAATGATTCTATGAAAATGTATATACTACTACTGAGTACTACTTCATGTTTAGTTTATATTGTTTTCACATTTCTATATATTTTTTCTGTTATCTGACGAGATGATCGAGTATTTTGATTGGCGATAAACAAGCGTCTGTAGTAACTGCATTTTTACCACATGACTTTGTTATTGTGTTGTGATCCAGACTTGTAAACCTTACATATCTGCGTGAACTATACTGCGTTCGTTGAACGAGCGGCGGTCCTCCTCCTGGCCCGGTGTTATGTGCAAAAGTGGCGCTTAATCTCTGACGACCACAACACATAACTGAGCTAACAGAAGGCAAATTCAAGTTAAAAAAGTTCGATATTATGTAGAAGATAAAGATGCTTGGAATACTCCACTTCTGGCAAGCTGTCACTTTGCCACCCATAAAATTTAATATTTGTAGTACCTGAGTAGAAACATTGTAAACATCTATATAAAAAGAATGGCCCCGAGTTTCTTGCCGCTTCTTATCGGTGGACTCTGTATATTTTGGAACGCGGCGGTAGAGTCTTTAAAGTACATTATAATGAAAAGTTGACGTTCATAAGTGCGTCTTTGATGCCTAAATTGAATAAAATGATTTTGACTTTGACTTTGAATTTGACGGCATGAGCCGGTCTCGTAACTGAAACGCATTAAGTTTCAAGAATAGCTTATGATGCTTCGTGCTATTTACTTGTCCATTTGCGTTCAAGTTGTAGACTTATATTGTTGTAAAGAATAACAAAATTGACGGTCCTATTCAATGATTGGGACATATACATTAGGCTATACTAGGCATGTTATTACAGATCTGGTTCTAGATCACGATACAATTAACAAATATTGACCTATTTTTCACGATGCCCTTGTGAAAATTGTGAGACATTTAGTAGATAGTAGTACACGCACAAAATTATTGTTATATTTTTTTTTGTTTGGATGTGTAACATTTTATTCTAGTTCGTATTCCAGACCTCTTGTGCTATAGCCCATCTTGAATTTTTTTTGATTTAAAATAGGGGGAATTTTGTATGTTGAGCGATTCTTGGCGTCCAAAGCCGGGTTAACGCTATGGCCACCATTTGCAAGAAATAAATTAATCTTTAGGCTGCAATGCTCACATTTCAATTTAATTCCAGGAAATGATATTCTACTAGTGCAAAACATAATGTAAATCAACTCTTCTCACTTTTAACTCACTGTATTCATATAAAGCCTTAAACCTTTAGTTCAGTATACTCATAATGCTCAACTATCATTTTATTGACGCAGATTATCGATTTAAACATCATAACTACCTTACATAGTTTTTTGGTGAAGTTGTACTCAGTTTAATAAATAATAGTGATCCCTACTTGTAAAATATGCTGCATTTTGTTACAATACCGCATTTATAATGTTTCTTAGTTTTAGTTATGGTTTATTTACGCGTTAAAGTTACGCTTGATGGAGCAACAGACTTCCTAGGCATTAAAATGGAAGCAAAATTACACTGGGGTCCTAATATAAATGCACTGTCTGGGAGACTCAGTTCCGCTGCATATGCGGTACGTAAAATAAGAGAACTAACAGACGTTTCTACGGCGCAGTTAGTATATTTTGCATATTTGCACAGCGTAATGTCATATGGGATTTTGCTATGGGGTTCAGCGGCTGATATAGGGACCATCTTTATCATATAAAAACGTGCTATTCGAGCTATATACGAAATGGGTCCCCGTGAATCTTTGAGAGATTTATGTAAAGAAATCAATATAATAAATTTACGTTCCTTATATGTATTTTCAAATATTATGTATGTTCGCAAATTAATAATAAATAATAATTTTTATTTGTCCATAAATGTATGAAACAGTGTTTCGTATATCTAAATAAACAAGCTTCTTAAGATCTAAGTACATAAACTTAAAATAGATAAAAGGCCTGATTATAAAGATCTAGTATTATATCATCTTCATGTGTGAATCTCTGTACCCCGTACTAGTATAAACTGTGTTACAGCGCTACAGGACCTTCCCGTGAATGATGACATGTAAAAATTTAGACTAAAGTAGTGGGGGGGGGGGTGAGAAAGTGTAAGGTGTGTAAAGATGTAAAAGTGAAAGTGCGTTTCTATAAGTATTAAAAAAAAACAAGCTTTAATGTATTATGTAAGTCCGAACGTGCATTTCCGCGAGTATTTACGTTTAGTAATGTCAATCTCTTACTTTAGTACCACAAATAAGTTCTCTGTGTCAAAATATACTAACAGCGACGTAAAAACGTCTGTAAGTTCTCTTATTTTACGTACCGCATATGCAGCAGAACTGAGTCTCCCAGACAGTGCATTTATATGAGGACCTCATTGTAATTTTGCATCCATTTTAATGCATAGGAAGACTGTTGCCTTGTCCATTACGAGTTTAACTCCATCACGCGTAACCTTGGACTCCAATTATGGAACAGAAGGGAAAGAAAATTTTAAACATAACTGTAACTTAAACATAGCTCGTAACTGTAGTCACATCATTTCTTATGTAAAATATTTAACTTAATTCCATGTATATTATGAAAATACTTAAGGATATAATGTCACATCGTACGATACCTTCCCGATCTATTAAGCAGGTGTTATGCACGCTTAACGTTCAGTGAGCAAACGCTTCTGATATGTTTGTCATAAAGCAAGTTACTGTTTCATTACTAGTTCAGGTGTCATCAGTTCCTATCATAGTTCTTGTGGTAGTGCCACGCTGCAACCCCACAGCCGAATGGGCCGGCACGACCGGAGAAGTACCACACTCCCACATTACCGACGTGAAGTAACATAGCTTGCTATTGTAATTCGTCGGTTTGTGGTAGGTTCCGGAGGCCCGATTCCCCCCTTCCCCGTTCTCCCTCTCCTCCCCCCCCCTCACCCCTTATTATTATAATAAGTTAACTAATTAGTATTTTATTTTTATTATTATAATAAGTTTATTATTACTGATATTACTTTAAGTTAGATCTTTTATTTTTTAGTATTATTTTATGTCTTTATAATTCCAACCTTATTTTTAAATAGTCCTTGCAATTCTCATAGCATTAAAATAAGTAACACTAGCTAGAATAAGTCACAGCACAAAACTTAGTATCTTTTTCTTTACATTTATATTATTAATAAGACTGTACTGTTATTACTGTATAGCCACGTAGCCCATTTAGTTTCTAAGTAAAGTTATTAGTTTTAATTTTTGATATATTTTTTTTTTGTTTGAAAGATTTTTAAGTTGCCAGTTCTTTGAAAAACTTTATTAGAATTATGGTTACACATTCGACTATGGTTGGTCTCTTTTTTGTTCACTTATGACAATTTTCATATGATGTTATTTAAGGTAAATAGTTTATGAGGAGGTATTTTTAAACATTTCATGTTATTTTGGTCATCCACTTAGATATAGTCAACAGAAGCATAATCTTCAAAAATATGTACTTTTAAGGGCTTTGATTTTCGTATAATACAAGTAATTACTACGACTCCTTACATGTGTTTTATAGAAATAAGGAATTTTTACAAATGTGTGGCAGTAGAACGATATTTTTCACCATGGCTCAAATAAAATGTTTACTACTGTTCCTTTTTATAGTTAGATGTAGGGCTTAGATTTACAATATGATACAAGTAATTACTACGACTCCTTTAGAGAGATGTAATATGAGTGCTGTATTGAGGTAGTTATTAGTTTTTTTATTGGTGAGAGGTAACATTTTTAGTAGAGTATGAATAGAAAATAAAGTATATTGCATGTGATCATTGCGTTTTATTACTAAGCATTATCACCCAATTAGGAACATACTGGTTGTATACAGGCTGCCGTCTCTGAAAGAGGGGTTATGCAGGCCCCATACTAATGTGTTAGAGTGCAAGCCGTCCTGGCTGGCACCGTCGCAGAGCTAAATGTTCTACCGCGCATCAATAAATAGCAACAATAGCAGGTAAGCTTCACGGTCTACAGTGTGAAAGACATTGGAGCAAGTGAAATTACTGGTTGAAAGACTCAAACCAATATCTCTGGGTGACGACGTAAAACTACAGTATAGTTACTAAACTCTGAGCTGCAATTTATTCGCTTTGGGCAAACGCGATGCTTGATTGTATTAAAACAACGACGGAAACCGGCGGTTTATCGAGTCTTTGTACCATGAAATGGAAGTGCTCAAATAGCCAATAAGAGCCAGTCGTCCGCAGTAACCTATTTGATCAGTCACAAACGACAAGGATCTGCTATTAAGTTTAGCTTAAATAATTTCTAGTGATACTTTTTAATTCTGCTCTCTACTAATATATAAAAATATAGAGTGTGTAGGTAGGTACTAGATCATTACGACACTTCCTCCATCTATGTTATATATACCTATTGTTATCTACATTATTCATGGCAAATTATAAATATATGATAGTATCTAGGTAATCTGCTATATCAAACCAGATATTAAAGTGCGCGCTTTGATCAGCCATGCGTGAGATATGAATGCCTCGGCGGAACTTCAACCCGCTACCCTTGTGTTTAATATCGACGGCAATTATCGCAATCACTATCCTATGAAACGTTCTAGATGAACATTTTTATACATGAGATTTTCTAGGAATGCAACTTCCGTGGATAGAATACGACAATAAATTTTACTTCGTTTTTGCCCAAGCAAAATAGCGGTAACTTGTAAAACACATCTGCGAGAAATTCACTCTTGCATATATAAATGTATTTCGGTCACCACATCTTCTTTACTCATTTTAACTTCTATAATCCTGAAAATCCATTTAACAACTGGATTATTTTTAAACTTTAATTAAGCTATGACTTGTGAATAACTTAATAAATAATCACTTTATTTATTTAAGTTATTATGTTATGTATATTATATTGATCTACAACTACACTATATGTAATACATTATAAATAATATTATTAAAAAAAATATCAACTAAACAAATCTTTAATATGATTGTTATTTATGGTTTTATTATTCCCGCCTTGTGAATAGTATAGTATTTCGGTCACAGATAATCTTAATCTTTAATATAATTTATATAATCTCATTTGGTAATATTCTAATTATGAAATGAAATACAGACTTTTATTGGCATATTTTATTTACATACTTCTTTAAGAAAATTAAAAAAATAATTTTATTAATTATATTAAAGCATTATTCTCCTACCAAAACAATACTAACAAAAAAAAAATGTTTTAAACAATTTTTTTAATTATTAAAGTACAATGTGTCCCGACCAAGGAGGTTTCAATCCAATTTAAGTACACATTATCTGTGGTGAGCGCGCTGCACGCGTAACGTGCTGGTTCCGGGCCAATAGACCAATAACAGACTTTTTACACTGATATTGGCAAAATTGTGGTTACGCCGCACAAGATATACAAACAAGAAGAATAAGAAGACTTTTTCCATTTTGGCGCTATTTCATACATACGAATTTGAGTAGTATTTTGTTGGATAAAACTTTAGTAGCAAAAATGTCATGAGATTAAATAAAGTAGTGTATGCAACTGCATTTAATTAGGTATTAAAACACTCGTGTAATCTTATTTTGAAACTGGCTTGCGGCTTGTTTCAAAATACTACACTCATGTTTTAATACCCTCTATTATATGACAGTTGCATAAACTACTATTATAGGTTACATTTAAATTACTTGCGTTCTGCTACTAGATTAGCAGAACAGGGGTTCTAGTTCAGGTTCATCACAGAAAGTGTGGGGTCTCTAAGATTTTCACATGTAACAACGTCGCTAATAAAAATCCAACAGTACAGAAACAGTACATATGTATACTCTATGTATAAGAATACTCGAAAGAATGACAAAATATATCAAAAATATTATGCACTAACGCAAAAAAAAGTTCTTTTTACCCGATAAGTTTCGTATTCCTTCATCCCCATTCCACCACATTCCACATTTTTGTAGCGGTAAGTGTTTTGCAGAGTCCGCCTGTTTTTCTGCCTGTTACTCAACCGTAATGCAGTAGTGCGCAAGCATTATTACGAGTATGTTTCGTTGGATGTTTCCAGTGAAATTGCAGGACAAGAGATTTACCATCTTATATATACTCGTATCAGGGTGGCGAGCGCAGTGCATTTCCATGCAGGGTTTTGAATTGTTGTACTTCAATATTCTGAACGGCACTGAGCCGGTGACAAGATGAGTAAGTCGTGCACCTGATGGTAAGTGTTAAACTTGCCCATGACAGTTTGAATGTCACCCAGAGCTTGGAGCTGTAGTTATGAATGATGTAAGTATGTCTGTTCGGTAGCATGAATGAATGAATGTTTGTTAAATTTCACGCTACTAATGGACCGATTTCGTAGAGGTTTCTTACAGAGGCAGCTTAGATCTACAGTCAATAGATAGATAACACTTTATTGAGACACCACATTTATGACTTAATATTAGAAAATAAAAAACAAAGCTTCAAACTAGGTGCAACAATGGGCGGTCTTATCGATCAGAGCGATCTCTTCCATACATACTACAGATGCAGATCGTTCTAGAACTCAATAAATTTTAATACCTGCAAGTATTGTTATAGGAGGTAGGTAGGTACTTGTGTTGAAATAACCAATTCCGAAATATACTTACAAGTGAAATATTCATTAAGTGTCACTTGTATATTTATACATGTACTTATAATGTTATACACTTTTTATGTATCTATATTAGTTCTTGTCTGTATATTATTATGTAGTTGTAAGTACTATCTGAGCAACAACACTTCATAGTTCTACCATAAATGTCTATCAGTAAATATACAGCGTGTAACAAAAAAGTGTAGTAACACTAAAACAACACACACTCAGAAGCTTGCATACAATTGGGACCAATGGGAACTTATGACTACTAAGTCCTAGGAAGTTGTCAAAATTCCGAATTATGAGCAACCAAAGTTTTTCTAGTACTCAAGCAGGTTCAACCCTGAAAAGCTAGGTCAAAGACGACAAAGACCTTCAGAACGTACTTATACTAGGTATACAATGGGCTAAGGCGTGGCCTGGGCTGGGGTGAAAGAGCACATGCTGGGTAAATAATAGGCGATTTCAATTTTGTTACTTTGTCATGTGAACTCTGAGTACTTATTCACACCTTTCCGTATTACTACTTACTCCTTTCAGGTGGGTCCGGTTGTTAATACCTACAATGCAAAAAAGCCCTTGTAGTAAATAATCCACATCGCATATTCTCTACTTTGCATTATGACTACATTGCATAATGACATAGTAGCATTTACAATATGAATATTGCAGTAAACAAATATGTATCGGTCGTCAATATATCTAACCGGACATGTTATGCAAGTACTTTTGGAACTACTCTAGACTTGTTCTTGTAAATGAGCTGTACAATAAAGGAAACTCATATCTGTCGTCTACCCTATATAAAATACAACAAAGTAAAAAAAGTCGTAGTAACTGACTAAAAGTTACATGGGAAATGAGAAGTTAATTAAAACCCTAGCCTAACGGTTAATCTCATGAAATACATAGTTATAGGTACAACATAAATACCGTATTATGCCTAATTGTCTTGAAGATATCTCTCTGAGTGATAAGGCCGCTTGTTTCGACAATTAATAATTAGTTTTTCATTGCTGCGTAATGTTTTTGTTGACAAAATTATGGTATTATTCGTATGTAACATTGTTTACTGTGGTGTTGCAATATCGAGTTTATCTATCTATCTTTTACAATAGGTACCGAATATATTTACAAACATTTTGAAGTTTACGACCTCAAACGCTTACAACGCTCTCTCGAGACCTCACTTACAAAAAGATAAAATTTAATTAAAGCAATCGCGGCGACCGCGAATAATCCGCAAAATGTTAACAAGTTATAAAAATTATGAATTAACGTCACGGAGACGAGGGCCGCGCGAGGGTCTCCAACAATGGATGATGTTTTGGGGTGCCCAATAAAAACTTGACAAATGGCGTTTCATAATCGCAGCGCATTCCGAGCTCCGTCACTGTCCTCCCTGTGAAAATATGTGGCGTGGAATTATGCGAGTTGTAGGTATGCACTAACCTAACCGCAGCACGTCTGGCAGCCACTTCAATAAATTAATTAATTAATGCAAAATAAAGAAGCGGCTTCAATGTCGAGAACTGTGTAAAGCGGTGGTGTTGGGGGAAGTGGCCAGTCTACACTATCACCGGCCATTAGACGCCCTTGCCTTAATTACTGTTTCCGCATTGCTGGGCTCGTATGTGCTATGTTCGATCGCATAAGATAATGGTCGCGTGATAAGGACGTACACTCACTGTGCATTGATTGTTCATCAAATTAAGAGTTGATTACGTTCATATACGAACGTATACACGATGTCCATTGATACATTTTATGTATGGTATCGGTGTAGCCGTTGAGTAGTTACGAGCGGAAATACATACATACATACATACATTAAATGTAGTAGTTATCATGAGGCTAATCTCGAATATCAATATTTACAAACAAAAATTCTGAAATGTTTGAGTCCAATACAAGACCGAATATATACAGCTCGCTTGAATATATTGTCATGTATTGAGATCCAAAATACAGTTTTCAGAGTACATCTTCGTTTGCACCTACTAAGTCATAATACCAAAAGAATAATTAACCATTTTACCTATTATACAAGGGTTACATACACACTAATACGCTTGTGGATAATGGTCCTATGCTTTTAGCCGTTATCAAAATGTAATTATACACAATACAATATGAAATAACATATGTTTTCTCCGAGAAGACAAACATTTCAAAGATTCCCTCTGCCATTGGACTGTGGATCGTAAGAGACGAGGAAACCCGACCTAGGTATTAATGCATGTAATTAATGCAAGAGGTCACCTTGGTCGATACCACCGCAGTGTCAAATATCCACGTAGCCACGAAGCAACAGTGTGCAAGCATTGCTGTGATAGCGTGTGATGGCCATTAATAGCAAGCGAAATTACTGAGCGAAGTCAATAACCAATCTGGATGGTACTGTAACTGTTAGTGGCAAGTGTAGTGCTCACCATTAGGGTGCTATCAGACAGAGAGCGGTCACGCGTTCACGCGGTCTGTTTTGCGTTCATTGTGTTGTATTACGTTACATAGATATACCCACAGTCTACCCACAGTTAACCGACGCGGTCAGAACGCCTCCTGTTGGGTTATATCTATGTAACGTAATACAACACAACGAACGCAAAACTGACCGCGTGAACGCGTGACCGCTCTCTGCCTTATAGCACCCTAATGGTGAGCACTACACTTGCCCCTTCAATGCATAACAGAAAAATGCAATGTACGAGTATGTTATTTATAAATAAAGCTTGGTTCTTGGACAGCTGCAGACCGCTATTCAAAGCATGTAACATACTTCCTCTACCATGTATGTACATCCTGGAAATTTGTATTTTTGTGAAAAATCATCCAGAGTATTTCAAAAAACGCTGTGAAGCTCTTACCCGGCAAGCGCGAGCAAGGTTTGACAACCTTTTGTACCAACCCCCAGCACGGAAGGATTTGTACTGAAGGAATGTTTATAATATGTGCATAGTAATATACAATAAAATACCAAATGACATTAAAATATTAAATGGCAATAACTTTAGACGAAAATTGAGTAATTAATTGCTGGACAAGAGTTTTTATAGTGTTAAGGAGTTTAGAGACTCAAAATTGTAATGATTTGTTAATAATTTGATTTTAAATGCTATTTATTTCTTTATTTTGACATTTATCTATTTTAATTATAATACCATTTTTTTTTCTAACTTGAAATTTGCTTTAATATTTTATAAGTTCAAGAATTCGCACGTCTCCTTGCAGATTGAGTACAGACTGTATTCTGGCGAATAAATGATTTGATTGATTGATTGATTGATTGATAAAATTGATCAATGTTAAATTGTACTAAGCGTAAAACTTTTCATACGACTTCCAATAAGGCCGTAGCACAAACAATTTGCGAAAAAGTATTAGTATGGTAAACGTCAATGCGTCACACTTGCGGCATACAAACTATGAATTTTCTGGGTCAGAGTGTACCGTTTCACGTGTACGACGCGCTACGTTACACTTACGCGCTTACTCGTTAAGCACGTAGTAGAAAAATCAATGATACACTGGAAATTCACTAGTGACTTACAGCCTTTCTATAGTGAGAAGTACGTGTGTCATCTTAGTAAGGCTATTACGTGACCTACGCACCCAGAGCTAATCTGAATTCTGAGTAGGTGGTATTAATTAACGTTCATGATCCTACGAGTTAACTAACCAATAACTCGCTACCGTTTGGATGGAACACACCTATATATTTATCAAATAAATAAATCCAATATTGATTCGTATAGTCATGACTTGGTTATTTAGACGGCCGTATGCTATCAAGAGCAAACCTTGGAAATCTCATCTTTAAGGCAAATCATTACCCAGTCAACCTACAAATATAAAATAGTTAGGTACTTTAGAATTTCGCAGTAATACCTTAATATTAAATCGATCCATTCTTAAAGCATCTTATCTCTATATAAATAAAAGAAAATGTCCTGACTGACTGACAGCTTAAACCACTGATCGTAGAGACTTGAAATTTGGAGGGTGTATGTTGTCCTTGGTGCGTAGAGGTGTACTAAGCATGGGTTTTTCGAAATTCTAACTCTAAGGGCGTCAATAGGGGTGAAAACGTTTGTATGAAACTCCTTTGTTTTTGAACTTATAGTTGTGAAAATATGTATTTGGATACATTATTCAAAATAAAAAATGTTGGACTATTTTTTTTTTGATATTGGTTGTTTAAGAGGGTGAAATGGAAGGGTGAAAGTTTGTATGGAATGTTTTTGTTTTCGAACATACAGTGGTGAAAATAAGCATTTGGACAGTTTAAAGTGATGATTTCAATATTTATTGACAGGGATGACTTATAGAAGTGCAACTGGGGATATTTTTTTTTTTCAAAAGTTCTTTGTTTTTGGAGCTACAGTGGTGAGAATTTATAATTGGATAGGTAAATTAAAATAAATAGTGATGCTTTCAATACTTTTATCAAGGGTGACTTAAGGGGGCGAAACAGGGGATTTTTTTTTTCAAAGTTCTTTGTTTTTGGAGCTCTACAGTGATGAAAATTGATAACTGGATAGGTAATTTAAAATAAAAAGGTTTAAGGTTTAAAGACATTTATTCTCAATAAGACACATACAGAGTCACTTACTTGAGAACTTAACTATTTATACATATACTTCGCCATATCATTTCTAAAAATACATTAAAATAAATTCTATTTTGCAATACATATACAATAAATATTTACAGCCAACTTCACACATTTGATTTGTTTACTATACTCACTTTACATCACTTGTAACACTATTCTAAAAGCTTGATGTCCGATATCAAATAATCAGCGAGGTGCTTTTTAAATGCGCTGAATGAGTGCATGTTTATTATGCGTGACGGTAGCTTATTATACAATTGTACTCCTTCAAACGTAACAGTTTTCTTACCATAATTTGTCCTAGCTCGGGGAAAAACTAAATAACTAGCTCGACGGTGACTACGCTTACTATAATGCTTGGCTTTAGTAAAAATTATGTTCGTATGTAAGGTTTTGTTTAAACATTTCCTAATAAAAATACATGTGCAATATATATATAATTGTTTTATGTTCATGATTCTAGTATTCTTGTAAATTTTCGTTGTAGCAGTCCGAAAAGGATAATTAAAGATTAGCTTAATCAATTTATTTTGTTTTGATTGAAGAGCACTTAGATTAGTCTTAGCTGCACTACCCCAAATTTCAATTAGGTATAATAAATGTGGTTTTACCAAAGCATTATAAATTGTGTAGCGTAATCGATGAGGAACACATTGGACAATATTACGAAGTGAGCCAAGTAACAAAGTAAGCTTATTTTTAATATGTTCTATGTGAGCGTTCCAAGTCAAGCGGCTGTCTATCCTTAGGCCAAGATACTTTTCTATTGTTTTTTGCTGAAGAGGTAAAGTGTTTATTTTAAGTGCTTCGTGCGATGGAATATTTTTGTTTTTGGCTTTAAATATTATATAACATGTCTTCGAGATGTTTATAGTCAAAAGATTATGTTGGAACCAATTGAATAGAACATTGAGATCATCTTGTGCTTTTGATATTATGGCGTGATTAAAACTGCCAAAATAAAATAAACATGTATCATCGGAGTAGAGTGTAAGGTGACCATGTAGACCAATTTCATCAATATTATTGATATATATCAAAAAGAGTAACGGGCCCAAAATGGACCCCTGTGGGACTCCACACGTTATTGGCAGTGCGTCACTTTTGAACTGATCTCCTATTTTTACAATTTGAGAACGACTACTGAGGTATGATTTCAAAATGTCTAATGCTTTGCCGGAGATATTTATGGCTTCTAGTTTTTTTATAAGTAAATTGTGACTGACTGTATCGAAGGCTTTTTTTAAGTCAATAAATACACCCACTGCGATATTTTTGGCATCAATGCTATGTTTAATTTTGGTAATTAAATCTGTTGTGGCTGTAAGAGTGCTACTTTTTTTCTAAAGCCATACTGCCTGTCGCTTAAAAAGTTAATTGAATCTAGGTATTGTTTTAGTCTATTGTATAAGATTTTTTCTAATATTTTAGATAGTACTGGTAAAACTGAAATCGGTCGATAGTTTCCTGGGTCTGTTGTTGCTCCTGATTTAAATATAGGCGTCACTTTGGCTACTTTCAGTGTATCCGGAAATTCGCCTTCATTAATCAATTTGTTAAAACATTTAGTAAGGCTGCCAGATACAATGTGTTTTGTGCACTTAATTGCTTTAGTATTGATCCCATCTAATCCTGTACTACAATTTTGATCAAGATTTTCAATTATTTTATTAATTTCATTAGTGGTACATGGCATAAGGGTAGACAGACCAGAAGAGTTATGGCTAAAAGAATCAGGTAGAAAAAGAGGTAAATCACTATAAATATTCTTGGGTATTTCATTCGCCAAGATAGCACCAATTGTAGCAAAATATGTATTGAAAACATGGCAAACTGCATTTGGATCAGAAATAAGTTTAGAATCTAATATTAATTTTGGAGGAGCACATGTTTGTCTGATTTTATTGTTTCCTAGTGTGTTAATAAGATTCCACATCTTTTTTGGTTTATTTATACAATTATTAAATTGTACGTAGTAGTAAGAATTCTTAGTATATTGGATTAGTTTGGCAACCTCTTCTCGTTTTAAAATGAATTCCTGTTCGGCGTTTTTATTTTCAGGATCTGCTTGGTGTTCCGCCCATAGGATGTTTCTTTCGTTTATTTCCGTAAGTATTTCTTTATTGATCCAGTCTTTCTGAGGCTAGTTAAGAATTTTGGTCTTTATTACTTTATTTTTTTCTATATAAAGCTTAATTTGTTGTTCTAGGACTGAATAGTCGTCATTTATTTGATCAAAGTTGAAATTTTCTAAAGATGTGAATAGCTTCGCATAATTGATCGCTTCGTATTGTTGTCCTGCTTTGGGTGGAAGTTTACTTTTCTTAAGCTCTAAATATATCTGCTTGTGGTCAGATAGTGAAGAATTGATTAAAGCAAAGTGGAAGTTATCATTTTTTAGATTTGTGCTGATGTGATAAATAGTGATGCTTTCAATATTTTTATCAGGGATGACTTAAGGGGATAAAACGAGGGATGTAAAAACTACTACATATTATAAACTGTAGAGGTCAACTTTCTGTACAATGAAAAATATGCTAAAAACCGAGCCAGGGGATGTAAGGAGTGAAAATAAGTTCAAATTGTTTGTTTCTCTGTATGTTTGTCTGTCTATTTGTACGAGATAATCTCCGAAACGACTGGACCGATTTAAAAGAAATTTGGTATGGGGGTAGCTTATATCCCTGATCAACATATAGGATACTTTTGATCTCTGTAAATTGTAGAGTTCCCGTGGGATAAGTAAAAATCTGTAATTACCGTATCCAGCGAGGCCACCGCTGGCGGGTCAGCTAGTTTGTATATAATCGTCATCATGTTGCTGTCCGGATATAGTTTTATAGACACTCTTTTAGGTGTCACTGAAATTTCTTAATCAGAAAATAATACATTCGCCATCCTGTTTAGGCTTAGAACAAAATATTTATGAATTAAACTAACATCGACGCATACGTACCCGAGGGTTACTATGTAAGTAGGTAGTTCAGTGTGGCATGCTGCCTGTGACGCTGCCCTACATTTCATTGCAAACTTTTATCTTCATCTGCAATCAAATTGCGGACGAAGATTTTAGAAGAGAACAAATATATTAATTAAATTTATGATATAAGTTTCAAAGGGTATCTTAGTTTTTAATCGACGAAACTTGTAAATAATATAACAATAAGTAAAACATAGCTTTTGGTTAGTCTATAATCAAACTAAAAGTATGTGTTGATCTGGATCTGCTAAACCAGACAAAATAACTCTTTGGAGTTTAAGTCCAAGTTAAGATTTACTCACTCCCATATGAAAAACTAACTATGTCTGAGCGCGATATGGTTCTTACACTACTTACATACAACTAACTTGATTTGTGAAACAAAAACATGCCACATCGTACAATAAACATGTTTCAGGACTTCTAATAACATCAACTCTTTATCCATATGACGTTATTAGGGTAAGCTATTGCCATAAACGAAGAAAGTCACATTTTATTTCCGAGTAAAACCGGTGGGTGGTCGTAAAGTAACTGTCACAACTATTATTACACACTAGGCCCGGTAAAGAATGCCCGGTAATAAGGGTAAGTTGATACGTAGGTGGATCTCAACAGTATAACGCAGTACTCCACGTTCGAACAAAATGTTGTCTAGCACGGTTAAGGATGGATGGCGGGAATAAACCCAACAATGGATATCGTTGGTTTTGTTTAATTTCCTTAGAATTATGTTTCTTTAATTTTTGACGTGTAATAGTGCCTATATGTGCACCTGATTTAGGTAGGTGTAATCTAAATTGAAAAAAAAGCTATAAGGACCTGAAAAAAAAATGAGATGGTAGATATGTGTTATTTTTGTCATTATAAAGTAAAAACTTATGCAATATCACTAGCAATTCTAAAGAATTTCGTATTATTTCATACCTTATATAAAACAATACCTAATGATTTCGTAACTTAAGACTAGAAATTCAATATGTTATAGTATAAAACATACAAAAAGTGCAGGATAATTATGTAAAACATAGTTTATTCTGTTTATTACGTTTTATTTGACATAAAATGTATAAGTTGTTTAAAAAAAACAGCCATTTTTGAAGTGATTGCATAAAACTGCGAGTTCCGCCATTTTGAACCTTGAGTGTACCTAGTAAAAAAATTGAATCTGGGCATATCTACGAAAAAGTCTGCAGTGCCAGAGATTATGATGCCCGACCTGATCCATTAGTCTGACATTAAAACCTCCTCGCACTCCGGATGCTGTTCAGCCTCACGAGCTAATTGACTTACTGTCGCAGGGATGGCCTGGGTCCTTGAGGCCGTTCCCTTCGTCTTCGGGGGGACGCAGTTTCGTCCTCCCATTACGTAGCCAGATGGCCTTCCCGCATCCACGCATACCGCGCAGCGCGGGATGGACTTCTTGCAGTTTGCCACTCGATGACCGGCGTCTCTACATTTAAAGCACAAGTCCCCTCTGTCGGTTGACGCGGGACACTTGGGGCGCATATGCCCTAGACACATACATCTAAAGCAGCGCATGGGGCGATACCCCAATGCCACTACACGTACCAAGCTCCACCCTATCAAAAGCCTGCCCCTTTCGAGCAGTACTTTGGCTGCCGGAACTGGGCAGGAGACAATAGTGGAACCGACGCCGCCAAAGCCAGGGCGTATCTCCCCAGCCCTAACGAAACGCACTTCGCACTGGCCTGCATCGGCAACTGCTGCTGCCACCTTCTCTTTCGTGGCTGCATCATCCAGGCCCGTAATCTTTAAGTCGGTAGATTTCACCGGCCTAGTAACGTTAACAACCCCGGATAGAACGGCATGGAGCTTCTCCGCAAGTTTATCCGCTTTCTCACTGTTTTGAGAGCCAGGTATCTCCAACATCCTGGCTCCCGTTGCCGTCTGACGAAAGCGGAGCTGGTCGATTCCCAGCTCCTGGATATTCACCTTCTCCTGGGCCGTATTTAAGATGGTACTGTAGGTGACACCCTTCTCCACAGCTTCAGGCTGAAGTGATAACACAACAGCCGCAGTTTTTGGAGACCTCAGTGCTATTCAAACCATTAGAATCCTATATTATCCCTGATGAACATAGGCCATATAAATTGTCAAAAAAGTTAGGGATCCGTAAGAAAACTTCGATAATATAACTCAAGGTATGGAAAAAATACCGTAAAATGCGTTCGCTGTGGAAACTATTGAAAATAGAGCAAAGTGATGTAACACAGTTTTATAGAAGACGTCAATATAGACAAAAAAGTCCACATTACCATATGTAACTATTACAGTGTTACAATAAATACTTTTTCATTCACCGGTACAAACCAGGCCACATTATTTGTACCTTGTATAAAGAGGAAAGATATATGATTGTTTGTAAATACACGTAAAAACTACTTAACTGATTCAAGAATTCTACGTATAAAGCTACATTATGCCTTAGTAACATACGCTACATTTGATTCAACATCATCCATCACCACGTGAACAAACGTAACTCAGTTGGTTGTTTTATGGTACCTGTTATACTGCGTTGCATTACATTGTACACATTTCTGCGGAGTGAGCGACTAGCCCCGCCCCGCCGCGTTATTAAAAATAATTTCTCATTTTTATTACGAGCGCTCAACCGGAGTGCTGGCCTAATAAATGATTACGCTGTTGTGGCCCTTTAGCTGGCAAAACTGATTTATTACCATGCACATTCTTGCAGGTGTTTAGGTTTTGACGGTTTTGCTCCATGTTATCTGTATATCTAGACTCTTTCTGTTATTTAGTAATTACGTAATTTATCTTTGCGAACTAAATTATATCATCAGTTTTATCCATTGTTTGAAACTCACACACGCACAAACACACTCTTAAGCGCACGCATGCACACACGCACAAACATGTTTTAATGAAATCAAGTAAAGAGATGTTTTGCCTGTTTTTTGATTGGCGAGGAAAATGTCCAACATCATTGATTTTGTTTGATTTACCTAGTTAGATATTATGTGTTTGTTCGAGTTTTGACGTGTAATAATAGTGGATATTATTAACCGTTCAGTGTTCGTAATAGTGCATGAGAGTAAGCAAAATCAACAAATCATGAAAAGTTGTTTTGCATTTTCCTCATCAATCGCGTTAGAAAGTTTTAGTAATACATCCATCCACCGCGTTACTAGAATAGATTGAGACAGGACAGCGGATTAATGACTGACTTAAATAAGTTACTGTGACTTGCGTCTGACTGTTTGAATGTAAAACTTACTTGATGCAACTATTAATAATGACGTGTAATAGTGGTGATGATGTAATAGTGTGAATACTGGTGCGGGAGCCGGTATGCTCTTGGTATGTACGATATTTAGAAATTAGTTAAAAGTCTATTTGTGTACAAAAAAAAGCAAAAATGCCCCCCTGGCCTCTTCTTAAATTGTATGGGCCTCAGGCTAAGAAATTTAAAAAAAAGTTTTGAGCCCTTCATGCTCTTATCGTATAGGCTAAGTAAGTTTTCAAAGTGCATTTCAGGCCTTCACAAATGTATTATGTAAGTTAACTAAACTTACATAATACATTTATATTTTTTCTTAACTAGAAAAAATAATGTCCTCCTGTTTTCCGTTAGTAATTATAAAAAATATAATGTTTAAAATATAAATGTAAGCAATGTTACGAACCCACTGAGTCTGAATAAATACAATAATTAAAAAAAACTATTATTAATTATTACAAGATTAAAAGTAAAGTCAAAAAAGATAAAGATGAGTCTTTCGCCAAAATACACTATTTGAAAGTAAAGTGTCCCTTACGTATCCATCGACGTTAGTTTCGTTCTAGCTAGCTAGCTTTTGCTCTAAGCATAAAAAGGATGCCGAATTAAGTTTATCTTCTCATAATCGTAAACAACACCATATTTTTGGCTTTTCCTTTTTGAAAACTCTGCCATTATCATCAGAATACCAAAAACACACAGTACTCAATGCTCTTGGCGGATACGAACATATGATCACTCGCCCTCTCCCACTACCTCATCCCGGAAAAAATTACCATTGTATGGTATTAATGTAATTAGATTAATATGAAATAATCTAAAGTAATTATAAATGATTTGCCTAAAACAACACATTTCATCAACTTTTTTCTTTAAATGTATTGACCGTGGTTGCTAACTATAAAAACTAACTAAAGCCTCCAAAGCGTCCTAAATTAACGAATTATGAAAGAACTGCACCGTGAATTTAAACATTGATAGAAGTGAAAAATACTCCAATAACTAAACAGTATAACAGGAAACATTTCCTAAATCGTAATAAACTTATTCTTATGTGTATTTATTCTTCTATAAATATACTCGTGCATAATACTCGTAGAGGCGCCGTAGCTCTTCCGTAGGCTTCCCGTAGCACAATACCAATAATATTATATGTACAGAGACTAGCTGATCCGCCAGCGCCTTCGCTCGCGTGGCCTCGCGGCCTACGGTAATTACAGATTTCAATAGGTCAGATTTCAATTAGGGGTCTAATTTCACAAAATCCCGTCTTAGTGAGTACATAGGTCCAAAAAAGAACCCCCATGCAAAATTTTTAAAATTTTGCAATAGACGAAAAATATAACTGTCCTTTGGTATATAAACTCATCCAGAGGACAAACTCTCTTTTAGTTATTAAGTACTAACGTAATTCTAAGGTGTTACTAACTAATAAAAATGGATCATGTTGTCTGCAATAAAAACATTTATTATTATTATTATTTAAACTTTTAGCACTCACAGTAACGAAGTTTCATACAAACTATCAACCCCAAAAAAGCTCTTGGAGGTTGAATTTCATAAAATCCCGTCTTAGTGAGCACCTACGTCCTAAAAAGAACCCCCATGCAAAATTTTAAACATTAAGCACTCGCAGTAAGGAAGTTTCATACAAACTATCAACCCCAAAAAAAACCCTTAGAGGTTGAATTTCATAATATCCCGTCTTAGTAAGCACCTACGTCCTAAAAAGAACCCGCATGCAAAATTTGGAACTCCTAGCACTTGTAGTTTCTGAGATTTCGTGATGAGTGAGTGACATTTCGCTTTTATATATATAGATTCAACGATAATCATAAATTAGCATAAGGCAGTGTTTAATAATGAAAATATATTTAGTTTTACCAATCTTGCAATAATAATAATACCGTTCATAGTTAATACAGTAACAAGTATTCATAATTATTAGCATTATTCGTTATAAATACATGTAGACTTTTATTGTACCACTGACGTACTGCAAATCAATATTTCCCGTTTCAATACATAGTTAAAATTTCCACGTAAATTAATTTGTATTGATGTTATGTGGATAGATATATGCATAACAAGTTCAGTTCGAACAGATAAAAATAAAAATATTCGACGGGATCAATTCGATGGTACCGCCCTATAGATGTTTCTCTTCTGCTCTTGCCGTCACACTCTGACTTCAGGAATGAGACTAGTGTAGTATTTTTATTTAGCATCAGTGCATTTCACAGACAGTGATTTGGAGTTACAATTATAAAATACTTAGGGCCTTACTTATAAACACTGATTATCTTTAAATCTAATAATTTAGTGGTGCGCAAAGCAAAACAGCCGTGTAATTCTCTGAGAGCAAACATCGTTGCATATTTGACAAAATCCGTGAAACAAATGAAGAGATGACAAGAAACTTTGGAAAAGCAACCTTACGTACAAGGGCGAAGTATTTAACATCATTGTCAATTACTTTATGAGATATCGCCCTTGTACGTAAGGTTGTTTCTTCCTTGTCACCTCCTCATTTTTTTCACGGATGTTGTCAAGAATGCAACGATGTTTGCTCGAGAATCCTACGGCTGTGACGTTATTTAAATGTAAGCAGCGTTTGTAAGTAAGGCCGTACATATTTGCAAGGTGATCTCTTACTTACTAACAGAGTTGTTCACTTGTTTTTTTTTTATTTTCTTGACCAACTAATAGTGTACTGTTAAATGGATCTAAATAACTTGCGACCGGTTTCTGTATCCTATTTATTGACCATTAACCTACGTATAATATAAAATTGACCTGAGTTCTATAAAAATAATTTAAAATGTATATTCTCTACAATAGGAAAAACTTTTGATTTACAAAATGAAGAAAATGTGAATAATTTTTTTTTTTATTTTGTTTTCTGATGCGTGCTTTACTCAAAACCTGAATATAAAAGCAACAGCCCAGTAGTGGAAATCACAAAAGGTATATAGAAATTACCAGTTGAATTTAGTAGGTACCCAATTAAATTCAATATCATTTTGTAAGCCTAGGAATTATGATAATGATATGCTTTAAGAGTCTGTGAACGTATTTGAATACTGTGTTATAAATAAAAAAGTCATCTTTCAAAGGCAATTTTATCAGTTCGTAGTCACTGAGCAGCTTTAAGCTTTAACAAGTAAATCTTCGTAACTGAAACGGCGATCGCACACAAACACAGGTGAACGTGAGGGTCTACAGAGGATTCCAGATCTTGATGTTTTGGTGAGTGGTGCAGGGCGGGAAGGCGTGTCTACACAGCGCCCGCCCAGCATCACCGCCGCCGCAACGTCAGTTTCTCGTTGAGCCTCACGTCGATCTGACGTATCGCGAGTTCCGTGCCGCGGATCCACCGTGAAGTGTAAGCCGACGCGATAATTTCGGTAAGTCATTTTTTGGCGGAACTTTTTACCTTTCTCTGTCCCGTTATTGTACGACACATACTACTTATACTAGTTTGTGCATACTACCTATTTTTTAAAATATGCGCTAGAAGAAACTAACTTTTGCTGAAGTAAAAATAAAATAAATTACTATTCAACTATTCGGTACAAAATTTTAGATTTAGATTTAAATGTGTAAATATAATATATAAAGTGTTAACCACACATGTTGCAGTTAATAGAAAAGTAGGTTGATTTCTGCGAAATCTATTGTATTATTAGCCAAATATGGCGAATCGCGTGTCAACGGGTTGAACACGACAGTAAAATTTAATAACAAAGCGCAATCATTCGCCGTTGATGGATTGACATTATAACTACTACAGACTTAAAAATAATATTTAGCAAGCTTAAAGGTTAAAAGTCATTTAATTTATACATCTAATTTCCAAATATTATATTAAATCACTGAAACAAAAATATAATATGAGACATAAAAATTTAACGACATACACCACCTTCAGTTTATTATTTTTGTACAATTATTTTATTTTCAAAGTACATTAAAGGTGTTTAATGCGGAATATATTTTGATATGTATACTTACTATTATGTTTACTTTAAATTATAGACCCACTTGCTCTATATATAACAATTAGTTTAAATTTTAGTATTCTACGTTTAATAAAGTAAAACGGTTTCTTTGATTTATTATTGCACATAAAAATCTATTCTCAATGTAAAGATAAGAGATTTTTTAGCCTTCATTTTTAAATGTCTTCAAGATTGATAAAATACACATTTTAACGTGCAATAGGTGTCCACCTTAGTAGCTTAACCCATTAAATCGCGAATCGCCATATTTGGCCAATAATACAATAGATTACGCAGAAATCAACCTACTTTTCCAGGAACTGCAAGGTGTGTGGTCAAGTATAATATTTTACTATAAATTAGGTAACTTTAAATAAGTATTGATATTACTAAAGTTTTATATATACTTCTTAGTACATATAAATACAGAAATTTTAGTTATAATATATTAGTTATTATTAACATTAAATTAAACAAAGAAAGAAATTATTACAAGTAATTCATAATAACATTCAAATATACAATAATAGATGGCATATTATATCGAATAAGAAGTCAGTTTATTGAGGAAGGTAGTTTCTACTCTTTTATTAAGTAAATCGTTACATTATCTCTAGTTAAAATTAATATTTAAATAATTTTATTAATTTATTACGAAAAATATATTATTTGTTGAGTTACATGCTAATAATTTGTTTATATAAACGAATACATTAAATAGAGCGGTAAAGATTTTTGTTTATGTCTGGAAATACCTGTTCGATTTGAGAAAATATGTAAATTAATATTGTATATAGGTTCATAAGGAATGGTATAATCTACAGACAGAAAAAGGTTACCTCTTAAATATTATTTATAAGCAAGTCAGAATAATAATCGCTCCCAAGCTACTTTGTCGAGTACGCTAGTTTTCATTGGTCTACGACACGTAAAAAAATATTATTATTCTTTACTACATCTATAAAAAAGTCCGCGATACCATATGCCGCACTACGTCTAGTCTTGAGCTTTCCCGTGTTTTTGCGTGGCGATCTAACATTAATAGCGGAGGTTTTCCAATAGTGTCATGAAAAGCGCCTCTGGTGGATGAGTTGTGAACCTTTCGTTTGTAGAGAGGATCCTTAATTTTCTATGGTAGGGGATGAGCCTAGTAAGGACTGCCTTACAGCGGTCGGTTATGTTTGCCTATTGCAAATCCACTATAAAATAAACTAAATCGCTAGGTTTTATGAGCAATAAATAATCAGAGAGCTAATTTTGTTGTGTCTACAAAATATTATCTTTCTATAATATTGAGTAAAATGTCCACCAACAGCAATTGTGATTTTTATTTTATTGGTAATCGCAACACGTGAAATCAACATTTTTTTAAATATTATATCACAGCTATATTTACTTGCCAAGAATCAAATTATAGAGAAATATGTTACTAATAAAATAATTGTTACGTTACGTTCTATTTATACATCATTACTATAGTATAGTATTATAGTACTCATAATATAAAAACGCGATTTTCTCACGTAAATAAGTCAGATCTTTCCGACTATAGTTTCAATCACATCCGGTGTTGAGTTGCAGAGTGCAGAACTCTCGCAATTTCCGTCTCGCCTCGCACTAAGCAGAGTTAATTACATGTTCATAGCCATAGCTCCTTAAATGTAAGTGATGTTAAATGTTAACAGAAAATAATTATACGTTTTGTGTATTGGTTATATTATATATACATAAGCATAAAAGTTCAAATTATACATAGGCTTGCACGGTTATTCAATGGAGATATATCTACTTCCTATTACCAGTGGTGGTGAGCGAAGGGAGCGATCGCTATCCGAAGCGGAGGGAGCGGAGTGGTGTCGCAAAAACACAATAGTACTACGTAGTTATGTCAAGTGCATGAGCGGTTGGGCTAGGCTGGGTTTGTTTTGAAAGAATCCCGTGGCTTAAAATTATTTGTGTCACATTAACGATGTACCACATAATATGGAGGTGTAGCCATAGTAAAGCCAGAGTACTAAATCCCATCTTGCAGACTGCAAATCAAAATATGTTTATTTGTAAGATTACTCGTATTGTCATATTGTATAGGTGTAACACAACGCGTGTTTCAAATATTGTACTATAAAAGGTGTACACATATTTTAATTAGGTTTCATGGTTAAAATATAAAACTTATACACTTAATTGTATGTAACTACACACATGTAACACGACTTGTAAAAAATCACTTCAATCAATCAATCTTCGTTACTTTAGTCTAACAACTATTAGTAATGAGTTCAGAATTTAAAAAAAAGTTAAGTAGGTATTTGTGACAATTTTATACCATTAAAGGAAAAAATCGGGTCATTTTCAAAAAAACTAAAAATTCTAGTTACGTGAAATCCATGAGACTTTTTTCAGCCATTTTTTTGGGTGGAATTGACCTAGGGCTGCGTGTTCTTCTTGGGACACCTGTATAAATAAATATCTGAACTCATTTCAATCATTAGTTACTTACTATTTAAAATTCAATTTATTATAATGATGTCTATGTTGTACAAGCAATATAAAGCATACAATAGTAACTGTAAAATTATATAGGAAAGTATATATTTTATTTGACTCCTGCTAAATGTACGAATCGTATATTCTTAGTATTGGGAGCCATACAAAGAGTTTTGGCCTTATCTTCCTATCAGCTCCACAGCAAAAATATCTGACTTGATGATCACTAGGTAAGTTAAAATATATAAACAAACAAAACACAGTTTACGTACTTTTCGTGTTCAGTAGAATGTCATGAAGATAGATAATTCTGAATAGGAACAATTTCCTTGGATATTTTTTTTTTCCGTTTTAACTAATTTTATTTATTTTATTTTTTATTTTATTTTATTTGGAAAACATACAGTGATAAATAACTAAGTTACTAATATATTTTATAATTAAACACCATTTAGCAGTTTTCGCATATTGAAACAATTTTTGCGCATGGAGATGCAAGGAAAGATATTAATTAATATTATGATATAATAAAACCAAAATAGGTATTATACTTTTTATGCTATGAAACACAAGACAGTCAGGGAGACACACCAAACCAACTTTTACTAATATGTTGTCTAATTGAATTCAAGGATGTATTGAACAAGTCAAAGTCGGGAAAGTCTTCCAGTGTGTTTACGGAGTTAGATGCTCTTAAGAAGAAGGAGTTTTGCCTGTAATTAGTGGCACTAAAGGGAACTATACTCGTATATGTTACTCGGAATAGGAACATACTTGGCATGGACATCCGTAGTGCCCTGAAGCAGCGTGACTACATCGAGTATTATCAAGTTAGCTTTCCGCAAACTCGGGAAACCTGAACAGAGCGAGGCGTTTCTTTACTGTGGATCAGCGGTGCCTTCTTTATAAAACTCAGGTGCGTCATTGAATATTGTTGCCCCTCTGGGATGGAATCGCTAAGTGCCTTATGGATGTTCTCGATAGACTGCAACGTCGCGTTGTCCGTATTATTGGAGACACTGAAGTCACTCAACACCTAGAACTCCAACAAATGCGTAGAACTATAGCTTCGCTAAGCGTTTTTTACCGGTTCTTTCATGGCGAAAGTTCTGAAGAGCTTTTTAATCTTATTCCTTCGTCACCATTCCGATCCCGAACTACGCATTTGGCCCAGAATTGCATCCATATAGTGTTCAAAACTTTTTACCACGAACCAAAAAGGTTGGCAGTTCATACCTCTGTAAAATTGTGGAATGCTTTGCCGGCGTACGTATTTCCTTGCAGCTATGATCCTGGGTCTTTCAAGCGGGGCGTGAAAAAGCATCTGTCAGGTCATCATAAGGGTGGCGATTAGTGCAGCTTACGGCGGCACTAATGGTCATTGCTTCTTGATTCCATCTTCGCTTTCCATCAGGCGAGAGGGAGTCACTTTGATTAACCACTATAGAAAAAAATACCTTTGTATAAACGGTTGTCGTAGCCCCGACTACCGCAGCCTTGGCAGTCTAGATGTATGGCACAGTGTGCGTGTTGTACCGCATGAGTATGGGTGTCCACACATACCAGCCGCGTTTGTTACCGCTCATGTATGATTCTACTAAGGTGTAACTAACGAATTTGCGAAATCGTTACGTCATTATCTAAAAAAACACCAGTACAATGCGGTCACATTAACTAGACGCTTGACCATGTGACGTTATTTTGGCGCTCAAGTACGGTGTGCAAGAAAAAACCTGCCAAGTGGCCTTTATTAAGATCGAGTAAAAATAGATTAAAAATTAAGTTTGTTAAATGAATAAAAAATATTTATCTATTTTGAAAGGTAATATACAACTACATATTCTGTGAAAATTTCAAGTGTCTACCTGTTACCGTTATTAATATTGAGCATAAAAATGGGAAAAACACACATTTCAAATTCCAGTTGCGGCATAGGTACGTTTTTCAACCTGATCCACCGGTATGGAAAAACGTTTATTTTTCTTCTCATTCTCGAAGAACTGTAGCAATTTCAACACGAGATTTCACCCTTCACTGTGTATAACTTTCCCCATGTTATTTTGGTTTGAACACAGTTCAACAGTTAATATTCAACAATCAACAGTAACAAAAAACTTAACAAAACAAAAACAGAAAACAAGCCAAATTTAGCAAGAAAATTAGCCAACTTATCGACGCGTGTATCGGTAACAAAGATGCTGACCGTACTGGCACTTGCCGGGCGAGAAAAGGGAATGCGGGGGGAAGCGGGCGGGGACCCGCATTCCAGCGATGCGTCGAGTTAATGTGACCGCGTTGTACAATTTATGTCTTCTACACATTAATTTCTGCGCCACCAATTATGCGGCTAATTTTATTAACCAACTAACATTTCTTTTAAAGTCCATCAACTCGATGTGACTATATAATTACATAATATTGTTTTAATATCAAATTAATAAATTGCATGTAATTTGATTAGTCATTCAGCTCAGCCGAAAGTGTTTGTCTGTCTGGGTGACTGCGCACGATTCCCTTAGAAAATAATAGACTGGATGAAACCTTACGATGTTAAGGAAACATATTTTACCAGAAAATAAAGCCCGGATAGTTGACAAAATTGCATGAAAGTATTTAATTGAGTTTACCTATAAAGTGTATGCCTAGAGCGCGTGTTATATTTTCAAACAAATCTGATTGTATTACTGTTCCGCAGCGTCCAGCGGGAGTTCTTGAGTCGTCCAGTTATGATTGCTGTTTGAGAAATGCATGGTGGTGAATGGTAATGTTTTCTCAACTTTTAGCTGTGCCGCCTAGCGAACATTTTCTAGATACTTTCTTACTTATAGTTATGTACGAGATGGTACATCATCTTATTGTGTGAACTTTAATAATTGAGAAGGCAGTGACGCATGAGTCGGTAATTGGGTTATAATCGTTTTTCAAAGTCCTATTTAATCATGTGCTGTTTATTCTGCAACAGGTGTAAATTAAGTATAAACATGGATTAGTTGTTTCATCCAAATTTAAATCTATACGTGATAAACCTTATTGTAAGAACAAGTTAAGTACTTCAAAATTAACTCAAGTTTGCGATAATACGAAATGTATCCGATATAAATGTTTCGCGTTCTCTTCTAAATTCCATTACACAGTTTAACGCCTATTTTTTTTGGCAAAAAGATATTTAATTGCATACCATAGTAGCGATAGCGTGATCGCAATGATTCTATCGCGCTTTGGGCTTATTGAAAACGCTGGGGAGAGAGGCGATGGTGCGGGCGGGCGCATTCCACCAACGCATAAATCAGTAGCGGGCGTTTTCTTTCCGTGCTCTCCTTTTATTACCCACTTATTGGCCTGCAGCCACTGATATATTGGTCTTATTAGCTCTGATATGAGAATACTGAACATTTTATCGGATTCGTTTATTGATTGGGAAATCGAGTAGAAATGTAATGTTATTGATACTCAAGATCATCATAATTTCTGTAAAAGTAAAAAAGGGGATTAACAACTCCTTGCATTGCTCGGAACTTAAAAGTCTCTCCGTAAGGCGGTTTACAACACTTCAGTGTATTACATCTTTCTTATCTAGCACCATTTTGCAATAGAATTTGCGTTTAAATTCAACATTTTTAATTACCTAAAAAAATATTAATAACGTAATTATATTTTCCTATTACATGTACTTATAGAAGGTGTAATGATTAATAATTATATTTTTAATATAATCATTTACACATGAAACAAAATATTAGTTGAATGAAAATGTATATTCAATATTTAAAGGACGTAAGTATAAATGTGAAATAAGTCCTAGCTGAAAAACTCTTTACCATGAAACTTTGTAATTGTTGTTTTTCCATTAATTTCAGAATCTAATTTATAGAACGATGATTTTAGTGCCACTGAAACATTGCATTCCATCTAATATAACCATTTTCTAGAAATCATAACCCGCTCAGTAAACATACATACGTCCCTACAAGCGCACCGAGTGTGCTATCTCATAACATTGCTTGTTTATAGCCTACTGCGCGCCATACTATTCTTTTCATGCTGTTTACACGTACTGAGGCATCAGTGTTTACACTACAATAGAACGATAGCGGCAAGTAACGAGTCCCAACTGGCGGAGAGGAAAGTGGCACAACGCAGTGGAGCAGTGACTAAGCTTCGTATAATCGGACCGGCCGCAGCTATTACCGGCACGCCTGGATGTGCTTAACTTGAGCACAGTGAATAATAGTTACTACGTACTCGAGCCTTGTTCACGCTTTTAGCGGGAAATTGCACTTATACATATTTCATTGTTTTTAACTACACTGTGTAATTAAACGTCGTGTTAAATTTAATTATTCGCGAGATATAATGATTCACGAGATTTCAAGACTGCTCTCTATCGTCATTTTTAAACTTTCGCGATGTGAGCACATATTTATATTATATTAAAGGGGTTGGATCTCGTTAGTAATAGTACTTATTAACCTCGACGTTTCGATCAAGTTGCATTGATCGTGGTCACGAGCGGACTGAAAAATATCTCCATACATCAAGACAATGACACCCGCCTCCGTGTGATCGTGACGTCCGCTCGTGACCACGATCAATGCAACTTGATCGAATCTTCGAGGTAAATAAATACTATTACTAACGCGATTAAGCCCCGTATGCGTACCATGCTCTCTATCGAGTAACATTTTGAATATAGTTTTTAAATTATTTAGCATAATAATGTGATTTAATATTACAACGCAATGTGTGATGGTAGGACATCGTACGACTTTATGTACTGTTAAAATATGTGTATCGTTATAATGGGGATGTTATAGAATCGCGAATGTTTCTGCCGAGTTAAGGTCACGACGGAAAATGTTTCGGGCTCATTGCTCGGGCTATCTTTTATTCGCTCTTCATGTCTACAACCGTATTGTCCTTTAGGCGGTAACGTTTATTTTTATTATAGGTACGTTAGGGGCGTAAAAGTATAAGAAATTGAATGACTTCTCTTTCTTTTGTTATGGTGTGTTTGAAGTGTAGAATTTTTAAAACAAATATTTTTATCGAACCAACCAATCTAACTGAATATAGAAATGTATTTAATTTATAAATAATGTAACCATGCAACAGAATCCCTTGTTTTTCATACTCGATCCAACACTATTTAAAAAACTGAGTTGTTACATGTATTTTCTTTTTATTTGGTCCATGACCTATTTAAGCCTTTTTTTGTTTAAATACATACTATCAGTTTTCCTTGAGAGGGCAATAGTCCCTTGGGAGACTAATTAGCTAAGACGTCATTGATGATTTATCCGCAAAACCATAGTCAGCGAATGACCATCTCGAGTGTTGCGGTTGAGTTTAGTGTACTCACTATCCGTATCAAAACGTCTACGTTACGTCTACCGCAAACAGCAACTCTGAACACTAATTGGACTCCCTTGTAGGAGCTAACTACGTTCCCGAATCGTAACTTGATATACTTCATTAGGTGCACAAATTGCAGGTAACTGGAAATAATTAGAGGGAAGAACCCTTCATTGCTATATGCTGATTACAAAAGGGTACTTACAATTATTGCGGTAATTGATACGATGCTTTTTTTATCTTGTAATTGGTCTCTTACTTCTGTACGTTTGCCATTCTTCAAGTCATTTAGGTTAATATTTATAGTTAAATCATGTTATTTTTATAAGCAGTCAGAGTCAGGTTGCAGTCACATAAGTAAGTCTTTCATTAGGTCACTGTCCTGTCTAAGTTCTTTATAGTAATAAATTATTAAAACTTTCTAATGTGATTGATCTGGAAAATCACAAAACAACTTTTGAAACATGATTTTGTTTACCTACTTTGCCAACACTCGTGCACCATTAAGAACACCCACCGTTTAATAATCCACCATAACTACGTCAAAATAAATTTGTTAATCAATCTAGGGAAATATAGAGGCAGTGGGACGGGCCGCTCTGTGAGTTAGAACTTGAAAACCTGATCAATTCAACTAGTTCTTCCGCAGAGCGTGCTCGCCTGTTAGCTGTTACTCGATGGGAGTCGGGGCTTTGGCTACATGCTTTGCCGTCTAAAAATGTTGGAAATCTTTTGGACAACAATACTTTCCGAATAGCCGTATCCCTACGAGTAGGTGCCCCTTGCCAGGTCCCTCACCGTTGTGTCTGCGGTGAAATGGTGGATCGGTTCGGCCACCACGCAATCTCATGCGTAAAGAGCGCGGGGCGCATACCGCGGCACGCCAGCTTGAATGATATCATCCGTCGGGCATTTGTCAGTGCTGGAGTCCCGTCAGTTTTGGAACCGAACGGATTGATGTGGGATGACGGCAAGAGACCAGATGGGATGACTATCGTCCCGTGGAAGATGGGACAGCCCCTGGTTTGGGATGCTACATGTGTGGACACACTGGCGCCGTCTCATCTCCCTGGGACGATTGATCGGGCTGGCGCTGCCGCGTCTAAAGCGGAAGACCTCAAACGTCATAAATATGTGTATTTAGACAGAATGTACATGTTTGTGCCGTTTGGGGTCGAAACTTTAGGCCCATGGGGGCCGTCCGCTCTCAACTTGTTTAGGGATCTGGCGAAACGTTTGTTTGAGGCGTCGGGTGACCGAAATGCTGGCGCCTATTTTGGGCAAAAACTTAGCATTGCCATCCAGCGTGGCAATGCCGCCAGCGTTTTGGCCACTTTTCCCCCACCATGGGGCTTATAGATTAGATACTTATTATTATTATTATATTATTTAATCTTTAATTACTAACTTATACATTACATTACATATCTAGGGAAATGAAATAAAATCAATTACGGCTTTTGCCCGTCATCACCTTTTCGACACGATGCTTTGTTATTTTATTACAACCTCTGGCCGCTGAAAGTGTAAGGGTTTAGGGTGCTATCAGAGAGAGAGAGAGAGAGAGTGCGAGCATGGTCAAGGCATTCAAGAGGTCAGTTTTGCGTTCGACCGTGCAGTTTCTCACGCATCCCACTGTTGGACGGTCTCCGAGGTACTTACTGTCACCATCTTTTGTGACGATAGTTGTTTGTGTCATTATCAACATGTAGACGGAAAAGGAAATACTCGGTGCACCCAGTAAATAAGGACAGAGAACGATAGGGAACTTCATATACTTGTTTCTAAATGGGTTAACGGTAAAGAATTAGAATTCTTTTCCGATGACAAATGATTGCTTCAATCATAGAGGGTTGGCTATGGCTTCAATGAACTGTATGAAAAAATTAAACATGAAGGTAACTGCAGGAAAATCATTGCATTCAGCAAAACAAATATTGGTGGTACGTTTGGGGTATTATTATTATTACTACTGTATTCCTCAAACAAATTCATGAATGAATTAATAACTGTTAATTATTTGAATTGACTGGATATTTATAAAAGCATTAACCTATTTAATTGGGATTCATATGAAAATCTTAGAATGTAAAAAGATTGGTATATTTTTATTGTGGCTAATCAAAGTGCTGGCCCAATCATCTATAGAATTATGGCATTTTGTTTATCCCTTTAGCCGATTAAATAGTCATATGCATGCTTTAACTGGTAAGTCTTTGTCATTCTCAATTTTCTTCCCGGAGAGCAGTACAAAATGTCTTCACACAGTGTTTGGGAGACCAAATCCCCAGAGTTCTATCGTAAAGGTTTGAATGATCTTCCGATAAGATGGCAGAGATGTTATGTTATGCTAACGAAGGTTCATAAATACTTTGATTAATATATTTTAAATAATATATTATATCTAACAAAATACATTTTTAAATTTTCCAGTACGAAATGGCAACTTCATATCAAAACTAAGTCGGTTTTCTCAAGTAATTAGCCGATCTTGCCGCGTAAACTCTAACTAACGTAAACTGTTCCAAGGATATCCACTCTTCTCTGCACTTTTGCTTTACCTACTGTGCGATTAGATTTTTTATGATCCCAGTACTTCTTCCAGATGATCGCTACTCTTCTATCTACTTCTTCAGCACCTTTTCTTTGCTAAAAGATATCTTATTAAAATTGCAATGGTTGGTATCGCCAAGGATGATTTAATCATCCTAGGTATCGCTAAGCAGGCGTTAGTGCTTAAAAAATCACATTATACAAATTATTAAGGGTTACGGCATCAATACGAAAGTTAAGTAACAAATACTTCTTTCGGTTGGATAATGCTATCAAGCTATTCAATAGATGTCGATCCGTCCCCATGCGAAAGTTAAAATCAAATATAGAGTTAAAAATCAGTGCTCGGACTTCGTGCCTCGGTGGTTTAGATGTTCGTGGCGTCTGACATGGATTGACGGAAGACGCGTGTTTAAATCTCGTCTGAGTGTGTGAATTTTCCGCTCTAAATTTGCAATGTTTGGTAGTAATATCAAGCATTCTATGAATGTATACAATATATATTAATTGTCAACACGAAATATAGTATCTACGAATCCTATTCTAAGGTAAATAAATCCTTACTAAGGTTAACATAAAAATGCATAAGCTTATCTATAGATATATATAGATTTCCAAAGGGGTGCATAACCATCCACAATCCACCAGTCCTTTCCTTGGTAACATCAAAGGAGATAACAGTCTCGCATAATATCTAGCATATCATCATCAGGCCCTTAGTCGGCTTGCCACATGCATGAATCGATACGGAAAAGCCATCACACTGATATTATAAATGCAAATGTTAGAAAGAAATGGATTATATGAGTGTATATTACCTACCCGTAATTGTAAAATATATTAATCAACGTTAATGTAAATCTAAAATGATATTACCAGAAAACCATATGTTTCACTTAATAATTGTATATTTATATAGTTTACGTTACTCTCTCGTAAGTTAGCACTTAACTAGTACTACTAGTTATCTGCATAAATATTACCTACTAGTCTAGTCCTTACCCACTAGAAGCGTGTACTAACGCGTTGCAATTACACCCAACGGATTTTGGAATTGATTGCACAATGACCGACACTCAAACGGAATCGCATCTATTGCTCTCAGTTTAAACACAACAGTGCAATTAATGTATTCAAAGGCTGTTACCGACAAAGGCTCAAGACCGAGTAAACCATGCAAGGCACATATTATGCGGGTTACGTACTGCTCAAAGAGCTGACTCGACGTAATTGCAATGTCAAACGGCCGTAGCACGTGTACACAGTGACAATTGGTGGAGCTGCTAATCAACTGAACCACTTGAGCTGTGTAGGGCTGTTTAGGAACAACCTTACAGTGTGGTCTAATTAGTTAATTTTCTCATGGATGACACAACAATAAATAAGCTTTTATTTTGCTCAAATGGCAAAGGATCATGGATCGTTACACACGCAGCGTTCCAATCGTTCAAAACCAATGTTACCTGACCGAAGCGTTTATGGTGAATGTACGGTTCGCCGAATGTGTCGCTCAATCTGTCCTATTTTACGCTTTAAGTTTTTTTTCAGTTACATTGAAATATGTAGTAATCAATAGTTTATTGAACTAAAGTTTGAGTAACACCTTACATCAAATTTTCATACACATATTTATTAGTTCGGTAATGTGGCCTTAAATTTCGGCATTATGTGCAAATCATACTTCTTAGTTCGGTAAATAGTACAAATCGGGGTTTACGGTTCAAAAATTTAAAAAAATATTTAAATGTATTTGTGACCTATCTAACCTAAGGTACATTTATATGATTACATGTTTATCTAAGTTACCATCAAAGTATTGACCATAATTGTATAAAAATAATATACCAGACCTTATTAAAAAAAGACACGTACCTATACCCAGATCTTAAGCGTTCGTGGAAAAACGTACATTTACCTTACTCAATCAGTTTCATGTCAAGCTATTTCCGTTCTATATCACAGACATGACAGATAAGGTACAATAGTAACTTTTCAAACATAAGATATGTTTTTACGGACATAATGCAAGTGAACTTCACTATAAAAGCTTTTTATGAATGTACCCAATGAGACCACCAACTCGGAAACAAAAACTGTAGCATTGTTTATTATTCCATGTCGATGGTCACTCCAGCGGCTACTTCCGTGCACCGTATGGTACGACGATGCTGATGGTTGTCAAAACAAACAACTTTTTTCTATTCCTGCGGTTAAGTACTCATCATTTTATATCGTTTGTTGCCAGTGGCATTGTTATGCAATCAAGTAATCAAAGTTTATTGACGCTGTAAAACGTTCAACTACCTACCAGTTTTATTTCAAGTAGGTATTGCTAAATAATGAAACTCTGATGTAATTACGAATTGTTGGCAAAAATTTATGAAAGCAGTCGGAAAAGTTTGTAATTACGTCTCATAACATTTGAATTTGATATTCACGGAATCAACGGTATTCTATGGTTTTGTTGGATATTTGTGTCCTTAGCAGGAAAATTTTAAAAAAGTTTACCATATTTCTTCATAATCTTTATAAAGCGTCACTCTTGCAAATAACCTTTAGGTAGGTACGAGTTTCAAAATGGCTGCTTATTTAGCAGTTATTGAATTCAATGAACCTTCAAATAGTTCTGTCTTTTAATTACCTATATTCACCCTACGGCTTAGACCTTACCGAACCTAAATGAGCGCATACCCCATAAGACAGTAAATTATCACCGTGTCGAGTAACGAAGTATTAGAGTTGTTAACCATTCGTATATGGTGCGACATTTTCCATAAATCAATACAATACAATACAATACAATACAAAAACTCTTTATTTGCACCAAAGTAAATACAACATAAGGATACATTACATCATTATATACCTAATTTGATTTAGTAACTGGGCTTGTTTGTAAAAGACATCTCATATTGCAAATGATTTATACTGCCTGCGCCTATTTTTATTTAATATAAGGTCCTTACATATGAAATTGGCGATTTTCGTACTGGCCACTTTAATCACGAATTTCTCCTCTTTGGTAAGGAATTCCAAATTCAAATTTGTACAGCTATAGACTCATGTATTTGTGCTTCGATGATCGTCATTCATTTGTTTTTTTTCTTCTGTTTTTTTCTGTTTGCGTCACTCATTTTACAAAATGGAAAACTTAAAATATCGCATTATTTACGAGTACGAGTTCCGCCGTGGCACTAGTGCTGCGGAAACAACTCGAAGGGTGAATGATGTGTATGGCGGTCGTGTTGCAAAAGAAAACACAGTTCGTTTTTGGTTCCAACGTTTTCGTTCTGGAAATTTCGACCTGCAGAACAAGCCCCGTGGACGGCCTGAGACTCAAGTTGATAATGAAGAGTTGAGGGCTATTGTGGAAGCGGATCCATCGCAAACCACGTCCGAGTTAGCTGCAGGCTTCGATGTTAGTGATAAAACTGTTTTAATTCACTTAAAGCAAATTGGGAAGATTAAAAAGCTTGAAAGGTGGGTACCTCACGAATTGACTGAAGCAAATCGGCAAACGCGCGTCGACTGCTGCGTTACATTACTAAACCGGCACAATAATGAAGGTATTTTAAACCGAATCATTACCTGTGATGAAAAATGGGTTCTTTACGATAATCGGAAGCGCTCAGCGCAATGGTTGGATCCTGGCCAGCCAGCCAAATCCTGCCCCATGCGAAAATTAACCCCAAAAAAGTTATTTGTAAGCGTTTGGTGGACTAGTGCCGGTATTGTTCATTACAGTTTTCTCAAATCTGGCCAGACTATTACGGCTGATGTCTATTGTCAGCAATTGCAAACCATGATGGAAAAGCTAGCGGCTAAACAACCTAGGTTGGTCAATCGCTCCACGCCACTGCTGCTTCACGACAACGCTAGACCACACACTGCGTAACAGACGGCTACTAAATTAGAAGAGCTTCAATTGGAAAGTCTAAGACATCCTCCGTACTCCCCGGACCTTGCTCCAACAGATTACCATTTTTTTCGAAATTTGGATAACTTCTTGCAAGGGAAAAAATTCAACTCCGATGGGGCAGTCCAAATCGCCTTCAAAGATTTTATTGATTCCCGTCCGACTGGTTTTTTTAGTAAAGGGATCAATGAACTACCTATGAGATGGCAAAAGTGCATAGAAAATAATGGTTCATACTTTGATTAATTAATTATATTAAAAAATATTCGACTTTTTGTTCCTCCCATACAAAACGCCAATTTCATATGTAAGGACCTAATATGTAGCTGACCCGCCAGCGGTTTCGTTCGCTTGGTCTTGGTAGTGGTGGAAGCGCCGCTTTGGAATCTCGAGGTCTTGCTTTTGATACCCGTGTCGGACAGTCTGACAAAGAAATTCTTAATAGAAGCCTGAAATCTGGAACAGTGCCCCGTAGATGGCAATAGACTTGCACCGTATAAATGGAACTAAAACATTATACCACACTGGTGGAAAAAAAGTATATAAAATTAATATTTCATTATTTACCTTAAAGTTTAGAACTTAGTTTTGAGTTAATCAGACAAGAATATTTTTTTCCTGACTATACATTACTGAACATTACAGCACGCCCTCTAGCTGTAGTATTGCGAAAATAAAAATACGTTTTACACTCTCAATAATCAAATTATATTCTGATTCTGGTTAGTCTGGTTAAGTATATACCTAGGTAGGTAGTATGTCCTCGAATCGCTTGCCTATCGCTTATTGTATTGCGCATAAATTCTAGTAATATAACACTACAGGCTGTTTTTATCCCAAAATGAATTGGCCTGCGATTTAACCCAATCAAAACTCAGATAATAATAGGCAGCTCTCGTATGCTAACCAAAATTGAGTGGCTTCACGTAGCTCCTGTAATTTTTAATGGAGTTACAATACCTTTCAGTAAAGAAGTGAAGAATCTTGGAGTATTCATGGACAAATCCCTATCATGGGGTCCACAAATACAGTCTGTTAGTCGTAAGCTATATGCTTCTGAAAGGTCAATGAAGCGACTGTGGAACTTTTTTCCGACTTCCGACAAGTGTAACCAAAGTTGCACGAACTCTTCTTCTCCCGGTCCTGGACTATGCTGACGCCTGCTATTTAGATATTACAGAACAACAATTAAATAAACTTGAGCGGCTCCAAAACTTCTCTATTCGGTTCATATTCAGTCTTTTCAAATATGACCACGTTTCTATCTTTCTTCATAAACTCAAGTTTTACGTCTTCGTCGAAATACTCACATGCTATGCCTGCTGTATAATATATTGTTTAATCCATCTACCCCCCCGCTATCTTAAAGAACGTTTTCAATTTCTTTACTTAGACAATCCTCTGTCGTTAAGATCATCAGGAACATTGGCGCTAAAAACACCTTCTCACTCTTCGTCGTTCTACAATGCGTCTTTTACCGTGCAGGCTGTTCGCCTCTGGAATAGTTTGCCAGTTCCGATGCGTCTTTCTCCCCCATATGTATTTAAAGACCAAATTAAATTTTTTATCTATTGCAGATTGTTGGGTATTTGCTTAAAAAAATTATTTCCTTTGTATTATACAGTATGTCATTTCGTATATATATTGTATGTATTGTATTTCATTTATGTACTTATATATAATCAAAGTAGTTATATATGCAATATTATTTTTTTGCTTTAAATACTTAGGTACATGTACCTAGTCACTTTTTTATACTTGCGCTGATACTATTCAACGCTGTCTCTGATAATAATATTATTTCTAACCAAAGGTTGTCTGGAAGAAATCGCTTTAAGCGATAAGACCGCCTTTTGTACTGCTGTGTTTTTGTTATTTTATGTGTTCTTTTTTATATATCATGTTTCTCAGTAGAGTACAAATAAAGAGTTTCTATCTATCTAAATATAATGTATGGGTCAAAAAAGATTTCTTGTCTCATATTAGAAAACAAAAACAAACGAAAAGTTTAAAATCCCTCAAAGACCACGAATTGGCTTGAACCCAAACCTTTGTTGGCGCTAGACGTTTACACTCGCAGCCTGAGCCACCGGTACATGAAAGGGGACAGAGAAAGATTTTACTATCGTTTATCGTGGTTATTAACCATTACCTAGTCTTTAACACGGTCTTTTTGTAGCACCCTGATATCGTAGATAAATGAAACAAGATAATATATTATTTAAGTTTACCATTCTGCTACTGAGCAGACAAAGTTACATAAAAATCCATCAAGTAGTTACCTAATGTACTTGAAAGTTTTAAATTTCATACCATCATAATCAGCCCCTTTTGTTCCCACTGCTGCCTTCCTTTCAGAGAGAGGAGTTGGTCCATAATCCACCACGCGGGCTCAAAGCGGCTTGGTGGATAGATTTGTGGCCAACCCATGTCGAAGTTTTCATGCCACCCGAAGGCCTTCGACATAGCCTAACGACTGTTGTCCTAAGACAAACAACCGGGACCGACGACTTAACGTGCCCTCCGAAGCACGAAAGCGCTCAATTGAACAATGCCACTAGTGGTCACCCATCCAGCTCCTGACAGCAGCAAGTGTTGCTTAACTTGTTGATTGGTTAAGGTCCTCAAGTCAAGCTCCGTAGTACAAGCTATTATGGGATAAAAAATGTCTATACATAATTATTAGTTATCACTGTGTCTAGTTTCATCAAAATCTGTCTCGTAGTTTCAAAGTGATACGTGTATAATGGACCGAAATAATAAAAATTATATATAATATTTTTGGTTTCTATATCGATAACAAAGCTTATAATTTATTTATATTACTATCAATAGCGATTAAAATTTTCAAAATTATTTGATGTAAGTACTGATGTATCACACCATTTTACCATTCACGCCTGACCAGGCCAAAAAGGTTTTGGTTTGCACATGTGCATTGCAAGCTAACTCCGCCTTTTATTGTATTGCCCAATGACATAAAAATCATTACCGTTGTTAGGTCTTTTCTTTTTTACTGACTTCCAAAAAAGGAGGCGGTACTCAATTCGACTGTATTTTTTTTAATGTTTGTTACCTCATAACCTTCGACTTGGTTAACCGATTCTCAATAGTAGATTATGCACCAAGGGAATAAAGCAGTGTCTTACGTCATGGGCGGTATATTGAACCCTGAGTGTAACGGGGACTCTTGGGTTAACAACTGCGAAAGTCTAAAACAGTGTTTTCCATAAAATGTTCCTTTCAAACATATTGTCTCTGTCCCTCTATAACGGGACAAATGTGTCCAATTTAAATATTAACTATTAATGTATTTTGCTTTTATGAAATAACTACTATTTTAAAGCTCTGAGTTTTATTGTCTCGCAGTAGGTATGAAAAGTAGAGACGCACCTCGAGGATAAAGCCTGTCTTCGTCTTGGGCGGCTTTAACTAAGTTATAATTAGTACTCACGATTTAGTTGCTTTTGGAGCACCCGATATTTCGGTACAATTACATGCTCCACGTTGAAAATAATAATATTTTATGAAAGTTGAATAACACCAAACACCAGAACAAAGATGAATATAATACCTAGCACCGATCGCAACACGTAACTTCAACTATGACCTTGAATGCGCAGAGCGGACCGCGTGTAACCCATAGCAACGGGGCGCACAACAATCACACTCCTTATAGGTTCGTTTAGCAATGGGGGCATTGGTGGCGTTGCTATTGTTGACTCTTTTGTTAAAGCGTTCGTAAATCCCAATTTTGGTGGCAAAAATAACTCTTTTTTTAGCTTTTCGAATGCTGAACATAAAGAGCCATAAACAACATTTTCACCCATAGATTGCCAATCCGACCGCCCTTGTGAGCGTTTTTAGCGCCAACTTAGGACTATTCGAACGCACTATTATGTAATAATACAATCCCGCCTTTATTCTTTTTTTCTCTGTATGCTGTCTACGTACTATGAGTTTTCCTACAACTAACGCTCCAAATCCAAATCACTTTACTCCCCAGGGAGTTTCATACAACTTTACAGCCCCGCGTAATGCCTTGCTTTACGTAGAGATTGCGTGATATGTAATTGGACATTTTCGAGCAGGTGGTATAAAAAGTTTTTTTTGTTTGAAAGCTGGTGCTTCCCGTATGGTCCCATTAAAATTTCATCAAATTTGGTCCAGTAGTTTTTTGTACTTGTATTCCTACATCTTTTAGATATATTATGATTTTGTCAGTATCAGGATTATTGTATTTTATTACAATCACATCTCAGCACATTTTTGGAAGATAGATTGAATTATCGTTGTTATTGAAAAATTGATCTGAAGACTGAAAAAATCTTTCGAAAATTGGTTGAGACGTATAAAACTTTGGATAACTTGATGCTGGTGGAGAGTTCTTCGAAAAAAGTTAACATAAAGATTTTATCCATATAGGTTTTTCAGTTTCTCAAAACTTTCACACGGTTTTAGTTAATTTTTTTGTTAATAGTCAGTCAATATAGAAACCAAACAACACTACGAGGTGTATCTGCTGGCTCAGCTATGATAACAACCCGCTAGCGTTTCTTCTTCTCCAAATTATATTTGTAACACCCAGTTTCATCTGTAGAACTACCCAGCCATCATGGAGGGATTCCTACACCACATGGCGCCTCAGTTCCTACACCCAGCACTGCAGAGCTTCGGCTGTGGTGCATTTCGACCGATAGGAGGTGCCTTCCACCCCCTTTACCCAGGCAAGGCATTTGCCCGGCACCTGGGCGAACAGTACGCATTGGGCCAGAGCGTCGGGCAAGCGCTCAGGGTAAGGGATTTTGTGGTAAGACTAACAACATTATCTACTGCTTATAAGTTATTTTAGAAACATCTTGACAGACCCGCGCATTAATGCCGCGAAATAATGATGTTCGAGTTATGTTGTAATCTATACTTCTATACAACAAAAAAGGTGTTTTGCAAATTCCCTATGTTAAAACTAAATTTGCAAGCTGGCAGTACAATTCACGCTCAGTACAACTATATAATAAAATAAATAAAGAACTTAAAATTTACAACAAATCTTATAATGAATTTAAAAAAAATTATAAGTAATTGGATTAGAACTATTGATTACAAGGAGACTTTTGCTACGTATGTACGACGTTACTAGTATGTACTGGATACGGAAGAGCGGAGGCTCCTACTACAGGCATTTTATGCTTAAAAGGAGACTCCTGACATTTGCTTTATGTAACATTAATCTTTGAAATGAAATAAATAATTTTTGTATTTTTTTGTATATATTATATACTATTATTATATTATATTATTATTATATTATATTATTATAATACTATAAAAAGGAAAGATTTGTAGTAAGTATGATTGTAACGAATTGGCTCAAAAAGTACTGAACCGATTTCAAAAATTCTTTCACGATTGGAAAGTAGCACCCTGAGTAACATAGGCTATATGAGATTCATCATCATCATCATCATCATCCATCACCGCTCGAGTGAAACCGCGGAGAGCAGCTAGTCATATATATATATATATATATATATATATATATATATATATGATAGAGATAAGTATATAATATATACAAAAAAAAATACAAAAATTATTTATTTAATTTCAAAGATTAATGTTACATAAAGCAAATGTCAGGAGTATCCTTTTAAGCATAAAATGCCTGTAGTAGGAGCCTCCGCTCTTCCGTATCCAGTCCAGTATATATACATAGGTATAGAGTTTTCACGCAGAAAGAGTACAATCTTGCATTCAATCAAGAAATGACATACCTATGCAATTTAAAATGTTATATGTCCCAAAGTCTGATAAGGCCTAAATCGGGGTAGCGGGTACTTATTTGAGCTTTTCGAGGAGAGACATTGGTAGTATAAACCAAGAGCCCATTCTAAATACCAATCCCCTATTCTAACGCTAAACTCTACGTCTACTCAAAGCAAGTGACCAATATACTGGTGATTACATTAGGTACTCAAAGATTCTATTGAACGTCCCAATGCTACCAACATTTTGGGAATTTTTCATCTGTGTCGAGTGTATTAGATTAGGTTACTTATTTTTTACTAAGGTTAGTGTACAGTTGTAATTTTTGTGTACATAATCAACCCACTATGTTCCCACTGCTGGGACTCGAACCCTGCTCTCGGAGAGAGGAGTTGGGCAATAATCTACCACGCGAGCCTGGTGCGGTTTGGTGGATAGGCTAGTGGCCAACTCATGTCGAAGTCTTCAGACCGCACGAATACCTTTTGCATAGGGTACGTTCCGACAAGCACCGTTGCAAGCATCGATGAAGTATCGAACGCCGCGAGTGATTTCAGCGCTTTCCGGAACGTAGCCATAGCCTATCGACTGTTGTCCTGAGACTAACAACCGGAACTTTTCCTTGGAAGCAGAAGCACTCAGTTGAATAAAGCCACTAGCGGTCACCCATAAACTTCTGACCCATACCAATAAAACGCACTGGGCCAACGTGGTGGATTACGTCTCATATTCCTCCAGATTCCTCTAGTTACTCTCTAGCCCCAGCAGGGAAAACGTAATGGGTAACTTTCCTGTTACATACAAATATGTCGTGTACAGGGTGTAAGAGACGACACAAGCACCCCACCCTTGTACCGGCATGCGTATGGCGCTCGCGATGACACTAGCTCGCCCGGGTCAGCTGCTTCTGCGTCACCGCGCCCCTGCAAGGACGACGACCCCCCCACAGCACCACCCTGCACTGACTCGCACGACTTCTTCTCTCGTGAGTACACGCATGGTGTAGAAATATAACGTCGAGATCGTCGCCGGACCACAATTTGCGAAAAAGTATTCGTATCGTATGCGTCAACTCGTTACGCTTCGGCTAACAAACTATGAGTTTTGTTATAAAAACTAACGTGGTTTTCAATCATTATTAATTAAGAATACGGGATTACTCACGTAATATTTATCGGATAGGTCCGAGTGCTAAGCGAGACGTCATCGACGCGGGCGTCCCGAACACTCCTTGAAAAAGGCCACCGAATGTGGTCGAAACTATAGTCGGACCTATCCGATAAATATTACGTGAGTAATCCCGTAATAATAATTAAAAACTATGAGTTATCTGTGTCACAGTTGCCCTAGATAAATGACAGTTTGTGCTGTTTATGTGAACGAGGCGTTACGTTATTCTGACGCAGTTATTCGTGCTAGCATATATTCACTGTCCGCATCAGCCGCCTCTGCACTCCTGTAAGGGCCAAAAGACATGACAATGCAACATCGCAAAGATAACATCAGAGCTCACCATAAAGAAAATATTACTAGAGTTGCAATGTAAACTAGAAAATTGCGCTGACGGATAAGTTTATTCTAACTAAAAAAATAACTTTGAATGCACTTATTCAATAAAACATTAAATATCTAGAACTCAATCTATTTTCATGTGTTGGTTAATTTTTCAAATGTTGATTAGTATATAAGTCTCGTATTAAAATATACGTTGCTCGCATGACTAACTGTCCTAACTAAGTTTTCAGCTGTTTTGAGTTAGGTAATTATCGAGTAGTCATTGTTTTTAACAGACATTATGTTACTCAACGCGAAATTCTCTATTAACCTCACTTACCGTCGTATCTCTATGGTATTTGAATCAAAGATCTCGACATCTGTACAGACGACGTATCTAAAATTGACACTTAAAAAAATATAACTAAGTGGCGTTACTCATTAGGACTTTTAGTAGAATTTTATATAGTGAATAAGGTGCCATAATATCGTTTGCACTGAGATGGGATGCCTTTATGGCTTAATTACAATGCGACTTTGTATTGCTTAAAATAAGACACATTATTGCGGTAGTGTAAATTTGTGAGACAGGTGCGGGGAACAAAATCAAGCCACTATAACCTTGCTCCTACCATTTGCTTGCGATCTTGTCGCTCGTCTCGTACGCAGCAGTACGGTATACATCACCCTTGTGATTCACTAAGACATACTCAATCATCATCATCATCAGCCTCATCATCGTCGCAGCCGTAAGACGTCCACTGCTGAATATAGGCCATACATTTCCAAAAGCAGTCATCTTTCCCCTTTGTCGGTGGCGGATTTACGCTGGACTTGCAGGTCCGTGGTCTCCACTTCAGAACTATTCGGTCACATAAACATGCTATGTGCCCTGCCCACTGCCACTTCAACTGGCTTTTTCTCTGGGCCATGTCGGTGAGTTTCATTCGTCTACGGATCTCCTCTTGTTTATTCGATCACGTAAGAGACACCCAAACAGAGCCCTTTGTCCATAGCTCATTCTGCGACTTCGAGTTACGTATGAAGCTCATTGTATGAGACCACGTTTCAGATTCAAAAGTCATCACTGGTCAAACACACTAATTAAAGACAAATCTTGAGGCACTGAGGTATTTCTGACGTGAAGACTTCGCAAAGTTTCCGAAATACTGTCGGCCGAGTTGAATTCGACGATTGACCTCTTTTACGAAGTTTTGTCTGTCTTTTGATTCGTCAACGACTTCAAGAACTGAGAAGAACTGATGCTGGAGTAGGCACACCATGACCATTTGACCCTTTGCGAAACTTGGTTGAGGCCTTCGAGCATCGTGCTGAAGTCTTCCATCGATTCTGTCATAACTATAGAATATCGTCGGCAAATCGAAGGTGAGTGGTGTCGTTAATATTGATTCCTTATCCTTGACATTCCAGGACTTGGAAGGCGTCTTTCAATGCAGTGGTAAACAGTTTCGGAGACATTACGTCTCCCTGTCTCATGCCTTTTTGCAATGGAGTCACCTTCGAACCCTGCTCCTGTTCTCGAATTGATATGTTAGCGTTATTGTATAAGCACTTCAACACTTCGATATTCCGATAGTCAATACAGCATCACTAGAGAGACTTAAGCTCAACACACGAATCAAAGGTTTCCTCATAGTCGATAAACGCTAAATATAGAGGCATGTCATACTCTTCGGTCCTCTGTAGAACTTGCCGTACAATGGGCTCTATGTAGATAGATCGTGATGACCTTCGAGAATAGCTTATCAACATGGCTCAAAAGTGAGAGAATTCTGTAATGACTTAGCAAAGTTTAGTCACCTTGCTTGAAGAATAGCACTACCAAGCTTATGTTCCATGCTCCAGGCTGCTGTTTCTAGGCCATCGTAATCTCGTAGAAGCTGATCTCCCGGATGTTTTCATATAATGTCGAGTCAGCTTGGCTCTTGGGTCTTTGTTCGAACTGGTAACAAGGATTGAGTATAGCTGCCCATTTCCATGGAGTGTTAAGGTATGTCAAGAAAATTGATCCATATGTTTAAAAATGGTACGGACCATTGTGTCTGTATTGTGTATTTAATTGAATTAAAAGCAAGAAAAAACCTATGTCTCTTGCAAACACCAGACTTAATATGATTTTTAAAGCAGGTAACTGGTAATTATGTGTTATCATTTATTAAAAGTAGAAAATTAAGTTCTCGGAGAGAATTATACCAAATAGGGCTGAATAAGGTATATTTTTTATTATTGGCGCAAAAGATTTATTGTTGTTGTCAATTGTATACTTAATAAGTGGGAATTTTCCATTGTTATGATTCTAAAATCCCTGCTAAAACGTTATAATATTTCTGATATTAAGAATATAAATTTTAGTAGGAATGTGTCTGATATAGTGCCTACTGATTCCTTGTTTATGCTGATTACATAAAGGAAAACTTCAGGTTTAATAATTATTTTTTGTTATAAGTTAAAATTAAAATAAGAATACTGTATATTTATTTCCATACTTAGTCTGTACGAAAAAGTCCTAACTGGAAACAGACAGCTATTTTGAAAAAAAATCTACGTTATCAAAAATACCTCGTAATTATATAAAAAGAAATACTGGGTAGAAGTTTATTATCCAAAGAAGAAGGCAAAAAAGCTTATCGCTCAAGGCAAAAGCAAACGATTTGCATAACATTTTGTAGGCATTATTAAAACTACCCTCAGAAAGAGGTTGAAGTCAGGCCATGTACCTACTGCTTAAGGCCGCTTTAAACCAACTTTTACAAAATACCAAGAAGCAGAATTTGCAATCCATTGTCAGGACATGGATGACAGATTTTTCGGCTCTTCTATAGCGTTCATACAATCGAAGAAGCATACCCCAAAAGAGACCACGTCATCGATAATATGACGGAAGAATTTATAACCCAGTCGGAGATTCTGATAGGAATGATTCTGAATTGGATTCTTCAACTGACACAAAAGATGAAATCACAACTCTCTGCCAAAGTTCTAGAATATCACTTAAAAATTATGTAGACCATGAATAACAGTGATAAAAAAATTAGTATTCCCATATTTATAAATTGCTGTATGTAATAATACCTTACGATTACTTTCCACAATACTTTGTTCGAGAAATACAATAATTTAAAAGGGAATCCGAGATTATTATTATAATGTTTCAATATTTGGTTTAACTTGCGTTTCATGTTTAACGACCGCAGAGTACGAGTAAATATTAGCTATCTATCACATTTGTCTATAACTGTACCTTCACGGACGACCACCATTTTGATTCAACTTGCGTGTTTCGAACTATACAAGATTTTCGCGTAACACATGAACACACATTTTATACGACTTTAAGTAGCGACCGAAACAAGGTTTGCAACCTATGTGTGTATATTGAACAGTTACGAAACACTACGAGCACATAAGTACACACATAAACAGTAGCATTAAAGTTAGAACGTAACAAAGGGTCAATTCTTATATATTTCACCGTTTAGTTCTAACATATATAACACCCCGAGAGGTTTCTACAAAAACATTTCTCATATACTTTCCACTACTTTTATTAATGTGTAAATACGCTAAAAAGCCTGATGCCAACAAAGGACCCATACTATATGAAATGTCGTCGGCTCTCTAAGTAAAAGGACAAAGCGTACATTATTTTTTTGATTGCAGACATTCATGAGCATCCTTTATTCGCTTAGACAAAACTTTTCCCCTCGATCTTTGTATTTCTGCAAACAAAACTCGAATCAAACGATCCTCCTACATCCTACAACGATAGAAAGTCAAAGCGAATGCTTGAAAAGGTTTACAGCTCGGGAAGAATTTAGCGAACAACCATTCGTAGCATGCACAATCCATGTCTGTAGTATGTACCACCTATTATTTGTTTTCACGCTTAGTTGAATGTTTCCCGCCCGGCGTAGGGACGTCGGAATTCCTGTCGGAGCCACCAATGATTTTCAATTCACTTTGCTATGAATTAACGAAAATTGTCTCGTAACTTCGAAGCTTCCCGTGCGTGTATTGAGCAGTTTTTTTACAATACTCACAGAACATGCTATTTTAAGCTTTAGGCAACTTTAAAAAACTGATTTTAAAGATTGATTTTTAGTAAGAACTGTTGCAAAAATAGGAGTGAGAATAATCAGGGCCGCTTTTAAAACATCCGTTAGTTAAACATCGCACCTAATTTCAAAAAATATTATATATATCTAAAGTGAGACATATGTAAATTGCTTAGAAACTTTATTTATAAACAGCAAACGAATGCGTTAGATGGGTATGTACAGACTGGTATGCACAGGGTTGGCAGACTTTTATAAATTATTATTTTGTCTTAGTTATTTCTGATTTAACGAAGACGAATCGCTAACTATATTGAATAGCTATGATCGATAGTGACGCATGTCTTTTATGAGAATAAATGATGATGTGACATTTACAATAAAACTACTTAAATTTAGTTTTAAAGACATTTATTTTAAATAATACACAAACTACAAGTAAGTAGGGTAAGAAACCCTTACTTACATGAGAACTTAACTATTGAGGTAACTTGAGAAATCAACTTAATGTGGTACAAAATTTAAAAACCGCCCTCAATATATATTTTACTAGAGTCAGCGCCAAAATAATAAGAATGAAATTTAATGTAATGTTTTTGTCGTTATAAAATATTATCAAATCGTAGCTTAGCTATAGCCTTAAATCCGTGTTCGCTATCACTGCTTAAGGCCGCTGCATACGTAACGAGATAAAACCTCGGACGGGACGTGAACGGGACGGAGAGTGAGGAGAGTGCCACGTTCCCGTCCCGTTCTTACATTACATTATGCTCTTTCATATACATTTAGTATGAAACGGTATTTCCAAAACTTCCGTCCTGTCCCGTCCGTATAAAACCCGTATAACGTATGCAGCGGCTTCTAATCAGCTTGCATATATATATCACGCATTTAAAATTTATTATGTTTGATATTGTACGTAACAGCATCTGTAAGTATGTAGCAATTTAATATTATGAAGACTAGACATATTTACTAGTTAGATTAGTTAATACGAATAAATATTGGTAATTAGTTGGATCTGCTAAATATCGTACTATGAATTTCCGCAAAGTAAATATCACTTAAATCCATTCATGTTTACAGTTATTTCATATCTCATCATCATCATTATCAGCTGGAAGACCTCCACTGCTGAACATATGCCTCCCCCATAGAACCCCACTTGGACCGGCTACTCGCTTCCTCCATCCAGACATTCCCCGCGGTTTTGACAAGGTCGTCGGTCCACCTAGCGGGGGGCGGCCTACACTTCGTCTTCCAGTGCGTGGTCGCCACTCGGAATCTATTTCATATTTGTTATAAGTATATACCTGCATAATTATTAAAAATTAATTGTGATTGATAAATGTAATTATATGGTTTGATAAATGAAAGAATAACCTATAATGAACATACTATAGTATGTGTTGAAATTAGTTTTTAACAGGCGCATGAAGGGAAACAGGATATTTGTTTGGCTCTTTATAACTAATTTATTGAGGTTTTGCCTTTATCTCTTTCCAATGGGTTCCTGAATATTCATATCTCTGTTAAGAAGACACAAAGATATTTTCACCAACCCGAAGGAAAACTTATCTTAGGTAGCAAATGTGCGTGGAATGGCAGAGTGAATAAATCACATATCGCAGTTCATGTTGAGTTACCTGTAATAATTGTGTAGTGTGTAAGGTGTTAGGTTAAGGAAATGTAATAGTACTCGTATTAATTTGTGTGACAGTAATAAACACGAACGGACGTCTCATTTACAATAGACACTAGTTCCCCGATAATGGTAGCAATTCATAAAAATTATAAGTCAATTATTAAAATTTTGATCTGCAAACATAATTTGGCTTCTTTAACTATGTAACACGTGTCGTATTACATAAATAAAGAAGGTTTATTTCTTACACTATGAAAATTCAAAAGCGCTACATTAAGGGTATATTCTAAATATTAGTGGAGCGTATTTTATATATATTAATCAAACCTATCTGGTTTGATTAACAAAAATGGTTATTTAGAATACAAGTAGGTAGGTAGGTAGGTAGAATACAGTAATAAATTTGAACATGAAATTAAAGTATAATTAATACTCCATTAAAATTATAATAATAAAGTATGCCGAATTTCCGGATTACGTAGAATTTTGAAATTTATAAATACCGTAACCGAAAAACGCGTATTCTGAACAATTGACAAAAATTAGGTAGGACAGTTAGTCATGTGAGCGACGGTTTGAAGTAAAATTTAACTTTTTATTTTAAATTTAAATTTTCATTTAATTTATTGTATTTTTTTTTGTATGGGAAACTCTACGCGGCAGTATGTCTTTAATGCATCCAAATTATGGAAAAAATCTACGGTGCTATTGTAGCTACACTATATAAGTATGATTGAGGTTTATGTATGAGGGGCTCTACGACGGGTCCAGCTAGACTAGAAATAGAAAAGACTATTTCTATTAATGCTAGGAAAAATTTACAAGAACTGAATTAATAGATATAAAGTATTGAAAGCAAATTATAAGTTTTCACAAATATGAATAAAACTGATGTTTGAAGCAAGTAGAGATATGTATCATAATGATTGTATATGAAACATAGTACCTATACATAACAACCACAATACTATTGTCAAAAAAAATATTTTCACTCGTTGGCTTGTCCAAAAAAAAGTCTCATATTATGGGAAGCGTTGACGTACTCAAAAAATCAAAATCGGCCTGTCCAGAGATATTTGATCTTATATAGATACATAGGAACATCGGGATAAAAAGAAACAATGTAACATCACAAAGTTTAGAGATTCGGAGCTGAACAGTCACTAAAAAACGAACATGCAAATACATATTTGTCTCATAGTTTGTTAGATACATCATCATCATCATCCTGTAGCAGTCCACTGCTGGACATAGGCCTCTCCAATTGCACGCCACTTAGTATATCTTGGGCTTCTCGCATCCAGTTTTTGCCAGCCGTCTTGCGCAGATCAACACTCCAACGTGCCTCAGGACGTCCTACACTACGTTTGCCGAGACGCGGTCTCCACTCTAGAACTCGTTTACCCCAACGGTTGTCGGTTCTACGGCTAATATACGGCAGCCCACTGCCACTTCAGCTTGCTGATCCAGTGGGCTATGTCGATGACCTTGGTTCTCTGACGGATCACTTCATTTCTGATGCGATCCCTCAGAGAAACACCGAGCATAGCCCTTTCCATAGCCCGCTGAGCGACCTTAAGTTGTGAACCAATCGAGCCGTCAGTATCCACGTTTCGGCTCCGTATGTCATGACGGGTAGGACGCACTGATTGATTGTTAGATACATATGTAAATAAATGTGAATGATCATTCACGGAAACCGACTCCTGTTTTAATAAACATTGAGAGGAGAGAGGATGTCCCATGTCATGGGGCCGACTGTATACCTGTCTCCCACCAAGTGTAAAGAGGTGCCAAGCAGAAACTCATTTAAATTTTGTATGATTATAACAATGGCTTATCGAGCAAACCTTCTCGAGAATATAATGTAATATTCTTTATTTGCTTAAATGTGTGTACATAAAGATTATAAATACACACAAATACAGTATATATATAAGTGATAAATATATAAAATAGACCTTACACATTTCACCAATCTAATGGCATGCAAAATCTTAAATAAAATTTAATTTTTCTAAACTTCTATTAGGCTAAAAATATGGTAAGAAGAACTATGCTGCAACAACCAGGCTTGTAACTCTTTCTTAAATTTACAAACGGTAATACCTATAGAAACTGAGGTAATTTATTTTTAAAACATTGAGATCGAATAACTCATTCTTTGATAAAGTGCTGTTCTCGAGAGGTAACTGTTTATTACCCTTTCTCTATTCCTCGTGCTTTGGGGGGAACGGTCTCTCGCTTTTGTGTACATAAAATATAACATACCTGCGACATATACCTACGACGAATCTATTAGCACGAAACGTGTACAGCATTACTTATACAATTCTGTCTCTGACGATACTAAATCATTTAGGCTGAGCGCACATTAGGAGTCACGACAGTTTTAAGACAGACTTTCCTCACATACGAGTAGACAAGTCTGTCTTAAAACTAAAACCATATTGTTTTGCCTATGACACGTCGCACATCTAACGACCGTTTTCAATATTCTATCTATCCACAGTTTTCCTTACTACCGATAGAAATGTGACATAACTTCCATACAAACAGTGTCAAATATCTATCTCTAGTAAGGTAAACCGACGATAGATAGGTTATTGAAAACGGCCGTAAAACGAAACTGTTTTGACTACTATGACGACGCGCATGTATGTACATGTACAAGTACCTACGTACCTACATATTGTATTATCCTTTGTTGACGTGTTTCTGTACGAATAAATGACTATTTACTATTGATTATCAATTGTTTCGTAAAATTTTATCGGAAAAGCACCGCTATAATCATAGTTCCGTTTACTTCTATATAGCGGACGGCGAGCGGAAGTCTTCGTGTGGCGTATGCGGCGCACGGCTCGGACCGGGCGTGGCACAGGCGCACTTTCTTCAAGAGTTGCAGCATCTTTACAGCCTGAGCGCTCTTCCTCGGGACGCCGCCGCCACGCACTCTATGCACCACCAGGACGAAGACGCTCGCTGGGAGGTCAAAAGAATTTATTTTTATGCATTAATTGAAGTGATTGGGAGATACACTTCAACAAACTAAAGTTTCAACACTCATAGGTACTCCTTTGCAACAGGATTGATGTAGTTAGAGCTACAACTATAACTTTTATTCTTTGACCTGTGGATGGTTTGGGATATAATAATAGGTACTAGCTGACCGCGCCTCGCCGGAAATGGCACCCCTAAAATAAGAGTAACCTAAGTTTCTCTCTCATTTGTAACTCTTTATTACATCAATTATCTGCCAGTGAAAGTCGTTGAAATTAAAGTTGAAATCGGTCCAGCTGTTCCGGAGATTTGCCACAAGTAACAAACAGACAGACAGACAAATAGACCACACGTTTAACATATTTTTTATTCATAGGGACCGTAAAGGTATATTATCATGTAGTGTGTATGTGTGGTAAAAATCTGTTATTTTAACATTAATAACTTCCAAATCTTAAAGCCCGATGAGAGCTCATTTCAATTGACTACATATATCGACATAATAATGATTTTGTAGTTTAAATCAATTCAATTTAATGAAAGACAATCACTTATATAACTGTTTCTCCTATCAATCGGGTAAAATGGCTGGACCATGGAACAGTCCGTCAAAGTAAAATAGACTGTTTGGAGGCATCAAACACAAATTCACGTGCTTTTTGCCATTTAACATACTTACTTTATCTTTTATGTATACGTGATTGGTGCATCCCTAATTACTTGCAATTAATGAGATAAAGAATAGAATAATAGATGATGATCATTTTTAGTAGTTTTAGTTTGTAATCTGGATACTCTCCACAGACATATCAACGCATCCGTGCTAACCGTCAGCGACGGCTGAAGCTGCGTACCCGCAAGCGTCACCATACCGTGGAGAGCATGCTGGGGTACGATCTCGAGGAAGAGAGACGCGAGGATCGTCCCCGTGATCGCAATTATGATGCAGAAGACGAGCCTGTCGACGTGGAGGGAGACTCGCTCGGCTGGCCTGACACGGCCATCAACGTCGACGGTTAGTTCATTGATTACATTCCATGATGTTTTCTGCTTCTTTGTTCTTGATTATTGTGTTTACTACTTGGTCCTGTCCATTGTCCCACGGACTATATATATTTCCTGTGGTTCAGCCAATTGTACCACGTATCATTAAAACGTCGATAGTAAAGTAAACAGGACCGCAGTTGTGAAAATGAACCAGGTTCCTATCAACTGGACGATTTTTTTTTTATGAGAAAAAGATAATTTGCCACGCCTAATTCAAAATATTTGCAGTTTCACCCAAAGGTTCAACTGCGCTCCATACCATAACATATTTATAAATTATCGGCATATCATCACTATCCGCTTTTGGCCAGTGCATTCACTTATAAAGCGCCCTTCAAACTTAAGTACAACAATAATTGCATACTACTGCTTGGACTCAGAATAACTGTGTGCACTGAGAAAGTGCACCAGGAAAAACTCTTGCTGAAGAACTAATGCCACCAAACTCTAATCTCCAGCTACATACACATGTAGAAATAAAAGTAATTTGAGTATGACATTCAAATACCGACCTCTGCGTTCTCAGCGTTTAAATCAGTAGGTCACAGAAAGAAATATATATTTATTACCTTTCCTATCAGTAGGCCTATGCCAGTTAACAGCGTTGCAATGGGAAATTGAGATGTTTTTATGCAATCGGTTTCCAAATTTTAGACATTTCCTATACAGTACACAAAACTTATAAAGAGTAATTTTCAGAAAAAGAACCGCGAAACGAGGGTGAGAAGCTTCACCTGGGTTACGCCGAAGACCTGGAGATTTCCAGCACGAACGACGCCATGCAATCGCCAGAACGCGTGAGGTATTTTTTCTCTAGGTGTTTCCTATATACTTACCTCTAAAATCCTACTGAATGCTTGTAGCAGGTAGTTATAATTTCAATATCTGAGCTTGTTCATATATATTCGCACGCACTATAAGTATTTTAATTACCACTCAGCTTTAGTCACAAAAATTATTCACAGCACCGGTGTGGCTTTATTGGACTACCTATCTATTAATTATTCTATGGACTGTTTTGTGCTGTTTAAGTTCGTGTTATCTGAAGAGCCTCTTTACTTCAAATGTGCTAGATTCAAATGGGACTGACATACATGTGAGTAGGTATAGCGAAATACTACATTCTTGTAATTTCCTGGAAAGGACTTATGTTAAATATCTAAGTATATACACACATCAACATGGTCTAGGGATATATAAAACTTTTTTAAATAACTTAAAAAGTACTGGCCTTACAAAAAAAACTATTGATGACAGATTATAAAAAAAATATTAAGTTCCTTTTTTAAATTCAAATTTGTATATAAAAGGTTGTCTTTTAAGATGAAATTCGCATTCATTGAAATTTTCACGAACTTACTTAGTTAAAACCTACGAAGAAATAATAGTCAGGAAGCATAATTCAGAACAAATTCCACACAAAAAGTGGCCCTGCAAATCAAAACAACGTAATGATTCCAAATACAAATTACTTCCGAGGTTACAAATAGACATGTTCGGTGATTGGTTTAAATTCAGAAGGAAAGCAGGGATTGGTTTACGCGCGTGCTGCAACGTCTACAATGACAGCAGAGTCATAGCGGCGTGGACGATGTTAGGCAACAAGTGGACTGGACCAACTCAATAATAAATCAATCGTAAATTTCGTATGTCTCGCGAAATATGATTAATTTAAAGTTTAAGTCTAGAAGACATTAGAAAAGATTCTTCGCAATGTAGTAAAGAAAGATTATGAAACATTTTAGGCTTATACATTTTACCAAAAAAAAATAAGTCGTTATTTGCCAGCTGGATGTTTTTCAGTGGTCACAGAATACCTTCATTATCAATTTAGAAAATTCAATCAATTTATAAAATTACTTTAGAAAAGCACTGTGTTGATATTACTGACAAATTAATTGTTTTTTTAATGCTATATAGTTACCTATATTACATACCAACTGTAGGAAATTGTGTATTGTTCATTGACTGTAGTATCTCTTTAGAGCGTACACGCTTTGGAAGCGCCAATTCGCGTTTTTGCTGAGTATTTGAAGGGTCACATAATAATGATTGATATAGTATATTATGTTAATTATTCTTGCCTTATTATTCTTAAGTTCCACAGACTACATTTAAAAATTGTTTATTAGTTTGTTAATGCCGAGCGGTTTCTACACACACACGTTTTTAAAATCCATCATAAAACCGGTCGCGCCAGTCACGAATCGTCAGACGCGGCTGAGGCTTCTTAGAGAGAGGTCAGAGGACGTATCGCTCTGACGCCCGCGCTTACACAACAAAATATTAGTGCGCTCAAAACTTCCTGATACTTATTGAGGTAACATTACTAAGTGGGATTCTAACAAATAATTTTATATGACATCTAGTGCATCAGTAATAGAAATTTTATTGTTATAATGACATCGACTTGCTAGGGGCTTGAGCCCCTTGAGGGGCTAGCATTTTGCTATAAACCAAATTTCTTATGCTTATACTTGGTATCCAGGAATCCATGCTAGAGTCGAAAACTGGTAGCAGGAACTATGTGATGTTTAATAGTAGACACACCGTGTTTGGGATCGTATGAATCGTTTTCGCGATACCTTTTTTCTAGCTGGTGACCAGGACCTAATGCTGGATCCAGAAACTGGTAGCAGGAACTATTTGATGGTTGTTTTATTTGCTATTATCATCTCTTTTTGGTAGGTACATGAGTTAAATCTTACTTTTTTTCTAGTTTATACTCTTGTAGATAACATGTACTTGATTAATAATTATCATTTTATGTTAATTAATGTCGATATTAAAAATAAAATGTGTCCTGCGTGATATTTTATTTCACCTTTTTGACCTACGTCTATTTGTGACATAAAAACCAAAGTAGATAAAAAAAGATCCAAATATTAATGCGCGCTATTTTAGTCAAGCGGTAAGGCCACTGCCGCAGGGCGCGCTAGCAAGTAACTCGCTAATCTAAAATACCTAAACTCGCGCAGCGCTGCGCAGAATAAAGGCTCTTAAAGATGTTGATGTTTCTTCGGGACAAATCATCAGCATAAAAAGATAAATATGATAATTTATATAAGATAATTTAAAAAAAAACAGTAGGTACTTACTACTGGTAGGTAGGTACTGCAGTTTTGTGTAGCATGGTCAATAATTTTTTTAGTATCTATAATTTTATTGTTTTCAGTCAAAATTATCGTAGTATAACTATGCTGGTTTTCACAGGCAGTCATACTCTTGTTTTTCTAGCTTAAGTGCAGCTAGGCACTTATTTTGCCGCATTGAATCGGCAAGCAAGCGAAAATAAAACATAACAAGCAAAACCATTGCACATTGCATATTACATACATTTCAATATTTAGTAAGATAAAAAATACATCCTAAATTAAATAAAAATTGATTGACTTTATTTTGCATAGTATTGACCATCTCGATTTGTTAACGTATTTGAACATCTTTGAATAATTATAATTTTGCTTTTATTTACTAGTAAAAGTGATCCCTGGATATTTTAATCGTGTATTATTTCTGCACCACTTCACAACGAATGCTGGCATGATGATGCACAACTGAAGTTCACAATGATAAAAATTAAAATGTACGCGAAGATTTGAAGTGTGACTTGCAAGCGATGCAAGTAAAATGTCCGACTGATGACGTACTGAACACGACTTTTAAGCCCCGCCTACTTGAACACGACTTTTGTTGGGTCATTTTTTTAACGCAGTTACAGTTCCTGACTATTATTTATTCGTAGGTTAAACTCCATACATTTCTATAAATCTTTGTCAAACGCATCTCCGGTGTTCATCTAATCATGCCACGTATACACTTGACCAGAAACGAAATGTTAAGAGCAGTGAGCGTGATTCAAGCTGGCGCTACCCTAATTGCAGTTTCTGAAGCCATGAGGACCAGTCAGAGCGTTATATCCAGGCTTTGGTCACGTTATCGTGTCACGGGGGAAGTGGTGGAACGGCACAGAGGACCTCCACGCACGTGTACAGAACCGATTCATAGTAAATGCTGCACGAAGTCAACCAAATGTAACGGCGATGCAATTGGTTCGAAGGCTACAGAGAGAGTATAGTTTGCTGGTAAGCGGTCAATCTTTGAGAACCCGACTGCATGAAGTCAACCTACGTGCTCGTAGGCCAGTTCGGGTACCAGTGCTAAGGAGAGGCAATCGAGGAAGAAGATTACAATGGGCTATTGCACACAAAAACTGGAACCATTCTCAATGGTCAATTGTGCTTTTCACTGATAAATCTAGGTTTGGATTTCATCCTGATACGCGAAGAGTACGTGTTTGGAGAGAACCTGGACGTTGGAATCGACTGCAGCACCCACAACAAGTTCATGCATATCAAGGTGGCACGATTATGGTTTGGGCAAGTATTCGTCTCGGCGGTAGAACGGACCTCGTTTGGATACAAGGCAATATGACTGCTCTAAAATACCGAGATGAGGTGCTAGAGCCTGTAATCTTGCCCCACAGACAGCAAAAGGGACAAAATTTCCAGCTTATGCACGACAATGCCCGTCCACATACGGCGCGTATCGTTACAAGTTGGTTACAACAGCATGGTATCCAAGCTTTACACTGGCCTGCACAATCCCCTGACTTAAATCCTATAGAGCATGCCTGGGATATGCTTCAGAGAAGAGCTCTTAGGAATTTCCTTGAAGATATTGTGCATCAACACCAGCTTTTCTTGCATCTTAGCAGGACTTGGGACAGTATTCCACAACAGGATATTGACACCTTTGTTTTGAGAATGCAGAACCGCTGCAGATGTGTCAGGAGAGTCTTAGGTGGATCCACGGATTATTAATTTTAAGTTTTCAACAATTTTTATTAAAAAAATAGTTGTTTTGTTTAGGTTTTGATGTTTCAAAAATAAAGTTAAGATTGAAATTTTTCGTCTTCTTCTAAGTTTTGTTTAAATTTATTTTTATCGACAAGTTTGTTATCAGATTAGATAGGCTATTAAACAAGGTTTATTTTAATGTGTCTTAACAAAAATTTAATAGAATTTTAGTTATTTAGGTTTAATTGAAATATCCCTAGACCATGTTGATGTGTGTATATGTAAAATTACAGTCTCAACACTTTTTGCTTGTACCTATATTGCATCTATTTACTCCAACGTAAAGTTTTATTCTAAATGTCTTGATTAAGTCCCATTATAATAATACATACTTACCTGTACCAACTGCAAAATTATATCTATCAGTATAGGGTTAAGTATTTAGTTATACGTACATTTGATGTTAACAATGTGGTTATTGGTCAAATAAACATTTATTATTATTAATATTATAATATATGCTAAACTGCCTATATTATAAAAAATGACATACTCACATAATAAACTATACATCCTACTTACAAAATATGTGGACATGATTTGCACTTAATACACACATAATCGCAATTAAAATTGAGTGTTCCTGCGATATAAAAAAATCATCTATCATCTATAAAGATCACAACTATTAGAATTAATATGACCAATTCTTTAATATCACACTATAAGATGGTTTTTCTAAAAATAATGTCAAGCGAAAATCTAGAGATAAAAATCCCCTTGGGGTAAGTACCCCAATCATCCACATGTATGTTTCGCGGTGTTCTATCTCTGGACTACCGCTTGACACGATTTTTGGCACACCTAGTAAAGTGTTGGACGAATAAATTGATGTCTTACTCTTATTAGTTTGACTACTTACTCGTAGATCACGATCTATGACAGATTGAGTGTTGATTTGACAGACCACAAGTTATATTTAACATTTCTCGTGTAGAATTTCAAATCCGCTATCTAACGTGTGTTGCGAATTTATTAACTAGTCCTCGCGTGCATCCTTTAATGTCGCTTTGACATAAATATAAATATAAATTTACTTTACTTTAGACTTTTTCATATATGGTTATATGTATTGGTTGTAAGGTTATATGGATTCACACAGATTGGTATTTTCTCTGTGCGTATTCACCACAAATACGATTCTAAACCAATCGACTACCTAGATATGACGAAAGTGGTGCTAGCAATCGGCATGCGACCCGTAATATTATTAATAATATTTTTATAATTATAAGGAAATGCTGTGTCCTGGTGGACACAACCGCACAGAGCCTGATTTATTCTATATGGAAACCCACATATCGACTATGAACTACAGTGTCAGGGTTAACATTGGGTTAAGGTTTATGAGTTAACCAATCGGGCTCTGCTTCTAGAAATTATATTCTCCTAGATCTCGAGCTAAAGAATCTAATTTCTGGAAGGCCTAGGGGATATATATACAAAACATAGGCAGCGAACTGTCGCTATATTCCAACCACCTAACTGCGGTATACTAACCAAAATTGACTTGAAAAGGTAACTTCTTAAGAAAGTGTTGAACATTCAGGATTGAGACTCCGAAACCGCTGTCTCTGGAGTGTGGCAAGAGCAGCGAGACGAGCGAGCGGCCTGCCGAGGTGACCACCACGGAGCCGTGGGGCGCCGCACCCATGCCTCCCGCGCCTGCTCACGGCGACGCCTGGCCCACTCTGGCTGCCGAAGCCTACATCCAGGCCGCCCGTCATAAGATGGACGGTGAGAACCTCCCATCCTCGACCGACTCACGCAACTAATTCACACAAATTGTCCAGGATATTCATGAACAGGAAAGAAAAGCCAACATTTTTTCTATATCTTCTGCTAGATTTTGTGCACTTCTGAAAGTCTTCGTTATTTTATTTCATTTATTACACTGAATCCATAGCCTATAATTCAATTATTGAGCTTATTTATATTATTGAGTTTCTATTCAATAATGTATTAGCCCAGTTTTTCATGTTCATAAATGTCCGTGTTAGACAATTGAAGCGCGGATTTTACTGAATAATTATGTAAAACAGTTAATCCTATGGCATGAACCACAGAGCCGATTCTCACGAGATGATGTCGGGTACAACAGTTCGCGCAATTAACCTACATCCTGGGGCCCAGCACGAATAACTGAGTAAGTGTAACGTAACGTGTTGTTCGCGTGAAATAATACAAACTATAATTTATCTAGGGCAACTGTGGCACAGATAACACATAGTTTGACGCCTAAGCGTGATGCGTTGACGTTTACGATATGTATACTTTTTCGAAAATTGTGTGAGCTACGGCCTCTGAAGCCACTCGACATCATCTCGACAAATGACATTAAGTACAAATATGGCCGAAATACACCTGAATGACGCTTAAAAATTAAATTTTTACTATTTCCTGCTAATTATCGCAGGATCAAAAAATAACGTATATATTCATATAACACTATGTAATAGCGAAAATGCATTGATTTAAAAAAATACCTAACGGTATTAAACAGATGGATACTCAATGCAAACCCTGTACCTGTTTACCGAGAAAAGCTAAATTATATTATTAATATTATAAACGAAACTTAAAATTGCTAATAATAATATATACATAAAAAAGACTTGCCGTCTGTAATACGTATATAGGCGTAAAGCGCCAAAAACAGGTCATGCGTTTAAATGCCATGCCGAAATCTGTCCTCATGTAATATAAAAATGGTATAATCCGGTTTAATTAGCATTACAGTGCAAAGAACCAACAAATACGCAACGCATAGTATTTTATTGCCATCACCTGTTTACCTACAAATACATATTGTAATTAATATGAAACTAAATTGTTATATTTTTTTCTAAATGATTTATTGGTTAGGTTAGCGCTCACAATATAAATACGAATGACGAACAGTGAACAAGCTCTAAAGGGCACTACTTCAGCGCCTTACAAGTAACAGATGAAGACTAGTATTTCCCCGCCATGTGAACGCATCTTTTCTTCGTTTCAACTCATGGCGTGTTTTTATTGTTTCTTTAGATACTAGCTTTACTCGGTGAACACTTATCTATTATTTTATCATTACGTCATAATGCATAGGTAAGCACATCCTTACTTTTGAATTGAGAATGAAAATCTTTTCTCTCACCGCTTTCAATATAGATGTAAGTTATTGTAAGTAGTAATGTATTTTCTTATATGTAAAGAAGCTGACACTATCTTAGATTGAGAAATGAAATCAATTGCAAAAAGAAGGATGGAGAAAAATAATACGATTCTAAAACCGATTACATAATTTCGTTGTAAACATTAGTTATTTTTGGTAATTTCTGTATGTACATTTCAGAAAAAGTAAAGGCTGCAATCTAAGAAAACTAAGATTTCCCTTCTACTTACATACTTTATTTTTCTTTATATTAGTTTAATTCAACATATTCAATATTTTACCCTGTTATCCTTAAACATCTTGTAACTAAAATATGCTATAAACTTGTCATCTCGTTTTACTGACAGATATTTACAATGAGAAGAAAGTTTCTAGTACCTAACAGGTTATTATGGTGTTTAAGAACAAGGCGGGTAAGTATCTAAATCACAATAAATATCGTAATATAGCTAAAAACTTTAAGAAAGTTTATTAGATGGTGTCAGCCTCCTATTAGGACTAAATATTATTGTCTGTATCAACTATAAATTCTTAATTATATATATACTGACTATTATTGGCGTTATTTCAGAAAATATTCGTTTTATCTAATTAGATACCAAGTATCGTAGATTAACTTCTATTCGTTGTTTTTGGTAGTGCAATTTGTTTTTCTATTATCTACTTTTAGATGTATTATTACTAGATGTATTTTAAGATGTACTTGTAATGTAGGCAATATTAAAATTGATTATTTCTATCTATGTGAGCGTAATATTGTCATTATTGTTGTTAAAGTTATGTAAAAAACGATAAACTATTGTTGTTTTTGCCGTACAAATCACTAACGGCCGTTTTCAATAACCTATCTATCGCCGGTTTACCTTACTAGAGATAGATATTTGACACTATTTGTATGGACGTTACGTCAAATTTCTATCGGTAGTAAGGAAAACTGTGGATAGATAGAATATTGAAAACGGCCGTTAGCATATAATACTACTGTTTTCTACAAAGTAAAACATGAACCTATGTATTATTTCTTCATTTAACACTTATTATTATGTCTGTTAGAATGCTTGTTTCGAATATCAAAATTCAAATGTATAAAATTTCAAACATTTATAGTAGTTTCCATAAATCTATATAACTTTTGGTTACTACAGCTTTAGTGTATATACAGCTATAGAAATAAAAAATCTAAGGTTTTCGGTTGTAACAGACTGTTCCTACACATCATAGTGACTGCTGTGGGCGGTTTTCAGCCTTTTTCTATATTCTACCTATCGAGTTTACCTCATGTAATTACGCACTATTTGTATGAAACTTAACCCTTGGAATACGTGTATTACATTTTTCAAATTATATTTATTGATGATACCTATGCTATTATTAAGGCCGTCTGGCCTCCACCGCAGCGGAGGTGGTAGGAAAGGAGCGGAGATATATAGCAAACAACCAATAGAATTTTATTTTGTTTGGCACGAAATAAATAAACCTTACTGACCATTAACAGCACGCTTCCTTTCGTCTTCGAACATTGCTGTTTAATGTATAAGGATACCAGCAGAACTTATCCAAAAATGCGCGACCGTCGACCGTGAATATTGGCGACGTAACGTCAGTATACTAGCCATCATAGTACACAACACCCATAAAAGATTAGCGCGGAAAACTAGCAGTCATCGGTACGTGCTATACCTCTGTTACTCTAAGTATACATTTTGTTCCTTTGTAAAGGCACATTTATATGGAGAGAATTTCTCGTCTCGAAGATACGATTATCGAAAAGAACATAAAAAAGTATCTTCGTGTAAACCTTCACGGTTGTCGCCCTTCCCCTTGGGCGACAATTTCCCCGCAATAGAATAAATCGGTCTCCGTGTAAACAGAACTACAGAGCAAGAATCGCATTGCGAGGTTTTGTGCAAGTCGCTACCATGAGTTCAGTGTGCGAGAGGTGTTTTAATTATATCTGCTCTATAATTAATAAAAGGAAAATAGAATACTTCACATATCTCTTAATTTTGCTGTAAATTTTTTGAGCTATATCACTCTACTCCCAATTTTTCCGCAAATGCATTAACGTAAAACGTTAGGGTCAGCTAAGAAACAAATTCCACTAGATGGCGCTGTTTTCTTGATAATTGCATATTAATTTATTTTAATGAAATATGGGAGGATTAAATAAGAATGCTTGATTTTGCGCCCTTTATCTTTATTTATTAACACACTACAAACATAACTGAAACTATTTATTACTCGGATTTCGAGAAAATGGATAATAATTCACAACTCTTGTTATACCACAGATTACGTAATAGTACATAATCCTTAGGCACGCACACATACAAATTAAGAATTTGTAGTAGCTATTTAACAAATTCGTCCGTCTCACAGAGTTCCCATTAGCCTTAGGTTCGAACCTGGGCTTATCGTGTTATTTTTGGCATTTATGTTTTAGTTTTTTGAGAAACCTTTATTCGTCATTTTAGATAACGATATGAATAGATACTAATATTATCAGTGACATTCTAATATACCTAAGCCTCAACCTGAATTAGATACCTATACTTTATTACCCTATGTCTTTTCTGCTGCTGTAACAGAGCGAAGGATCGTCTTGATTTTGAGTAGTATAGGGTTCCGAGGGTGACTAAGGTTACTTTTTATACAGACGTAACACGGGCGAAGCCGCGGGCAGACACTTGTGTAATAAATAAAAGTCTACATCATTTCAATAGTGTATATTCATAGATCTAAGCACTTAGCATTTTTTTAACCCTTCTTAGAATAATTTCTGGTAAAACACATTTTTTAAAAAATGCTACCAGTTTCGGGACCATTCCAGCAATAAAATCTTCATCTCGTTCTATTTCTATTACTTTTATGGGTTGTTCTGGTGAGATGTAGCACACAAAGTAACACAAAAGTTTTTGCAAAAACAACGTAATAACAACAAATACTACAAACAAATAACACATGGAATATTACTCGAGAAGTCAGTCACACGGAATAAAATAAAATATCAGCAATTTAGCATCACCACTGCAACTTCAGTAATAATGACATATCGACGGCGAACTGCGAATATCTCCTATCTAACATTTTTTGCGAACATTAGTTTCGTATTGCATGGGCATTAAAATTCAGTTTTGCATGCGCTAACAAAACTTCTAAGTGATAGGAATAAAAATAACGGGTCAAAGAGATTATGGAAATACCACCTAAATTAACGTGAAAATACATTTGCAAATAATAGCTTCTAATAAACTCTAACTTACTAGAGAAAAATCTCCTAAGTAAAATTTTCGTTAATTTTGTAGGCCAATATCTCCTATCTTCGTTGAAACAGGTTCGAACTCGTTGAATTCCGAGAACTGAGTGAGAGGGGGTGTCTCTATTTTACGTGAAGGTGTAAAAGGGATAGATAATCAATAGTTTGTGGTAGTGGCATCACGCTGCACGCAGTGTAGTCTCGTGACCGACAAGTAGCGACGTGGCGAGGACTGCGACGTAAAATCTCTGTTTTATATATTTTTTTCGGATTAAGACCAAGTTTCGCTGTCATTTAAATTAATTCACTGTTTAATTTGATAGTACGGTAGGTAAATTAAGTACGGAAGTTACCTGATGATCGAATTGTCAAGGATTTTGGAAAAACGCGTAAGTAAACTACTTTATAATCTTGTACCTAAGACTTAGATAGTAGGTAATACCTAATCTCAAATGTAAAATTTTCTAAATAATAATAGGTACCAAAGCTTTTTTATATTTTTTTTTTATAAACTGAAATATGGGTTTAGCACGTATGAACATTAAATACAATTTAAGTACCTATTGGATTTTTCATATTAGTTCGTGAAGATAGAAGTTATTTCTGCCTGTATTTAGATTTTAGGAATTTTCATAATTATTAGTTTGTGAAGATAGAAGTTATTTCTGCCCATTCAGATTATTTATATTCAACCAATTTCACCTATCTTATTTTGTTTGTTTGTTAGGAGGTATTTTTTATGCATAACCAGGAATAAAAGAAACTTCGTAATAAAGGGACGTAGAATTATTGTAAGATAGAAGTTATTAGAATAGTTTTCGTAGAATAGGTAGGTACTTATTTCCTATTTTGGTAAGTACTTAAACTGTTTAGTATTATCATTTTTTTTTTTTCAGAAATATGTTGCGTTGGACAACACGTTGTCAAGGATTAAGGGCGCGTCAAATGTTGAACATATTGAATGAAAATGATCCTGGCACAAAACGAAAAGCTTCATGCGCTGATAATGACAAAGAAAACAGACAAAATTTTTCAACTTCCACGAAGCCTGAAGAAAAGGATGAAGGCTTTGGACACTACGAGATTTCTAAATATAAAAAAAACAGAAACAGCCCAATCCAATCCGGTATTGAATGAATACCCTGATTTCAGACTTCAAAGATAAACGAGAAGAATTTTCCGGTGACGATGGTCAGGCGGAGTCGGAAACTTCAAATTTGATTGCCATGTTGTCCAAAGTAAAGTCTCTGTCTGTCTCTGACTTGTCACAAGACTTTGAAATCCAATCTGAAATGCAAAGATGCAGTCTGATTCATTCATAAACTCTCTAGCTATTTCAGATTTTCACAATGATTTTACTCATACTCTGATTATGTTTGACGCTGATGGAATTAACAATGAAAACTAACAATATTTTGCAGAAAATGTTTCTAAAACAGCAACATTTACAGCTGAGCCAGACATCACTTTGTCAAATATTGATCGTCCCAAATCACTCTCACTTTCTGATTTGACAAATGACATTCAAACTCCAGGCTGTATCCGACGATGCAAATCATTGACTGACTCTACAGAACAGCAATCACACTATTCATTTAAAGATCTGTTGTTGAGTGGAGATTCTGAGTTTGAATGTTTCCCGCAAAATGACAAATTCGATGACTATGCCACTGATACTGATAACCAAGAAGTATTCTATGGAGATCTAAACGAAGGCAGAAAACGACGCCATAAAGCTACTCCTAGTGAATGGGCCAAAAATAAAACAAAAGCAAAGAGAATGAAAGGAGAAGAATATTTAGGATACAGAAGACCTCATGGAGAATCAATTAAACACGATACTATAAGACCTGCGCGAGAGCTTGGAGATACGTGTAGATCTGAATTCTGTGGGAAAAGTAAATTGAGGGGTTGTTCTCAATTCACTGAGGATACTCGCAGAAAAATTCATAATAATTTTTGGAAAATGTTAAACTGGGACCAACGAAAAATTTTTGTCACTAACTTAGTTACTCGTTCTACTACCAATCGTAAAACTGTAAAGAATGAATCGAGGCGAACTGGAACTTTACAATACTCTCTGCCACTTACTATCAGAGGAGACGAAAAGGTGCAAGTTTGCAGAGAAATGTTTTTAAATACCTTATCACTTGGATCATTTACAGTCCAGAATTGGGTTAAAAAGGCAGAATTTTGCATGAATGCCCACCAAGAGCTGTTAAATTCTTCACGAACTTTAACAATCAATGAAGAAGTTAAGACAAAAATGCAGGGATTAAATGACTTCTTTAATAAACTTCCGAAAATGCCGTCCCACTATGCTCGAAAAGAAACAAGTAAGTTGTTTCTTGAACCAATCTACAAGAATCTTAGCTGTCTGTTCAAAGTCTACCAGCAACAATGTGCTTTAGAAAAAAATCCTTCTGTAAGCAGACGTACTTTTGAAAAAGAATTCCACGAAAAGAACCTGTCTTTGTTGGCTTTAAAAAAAGACATGTGTGAAGTTTGTTCGACCTACACAGCTGGAAATATGGATGAAGCCGACTACCAAGTGCACATTATAAAGAAAAACAGAGCACGACAAGAAAAAACTGACGATAAAAATAAAGCCGCCAATGACGAATTAATTCTTCTTACAATGGATTTAGAAGCTGTGAAAATGGTAGTAATTCGCTTGTTCAGAATACCAAACTTAACTAGCGAACTATTTAGTATATCATGGTAGTTCTTATTCTGTTCATGCTTAAGTCCAAATTCGTATAATGCTTGCAAGTGAAAATTTTTAAATTTGCCGTTTCTGTTTAATTGTGGGTATGTTTAGTGCAAATTTAATCGTCATGTAAGTTTGTGCTCTCTAAACTAAACCAAACTCATATAAAACTACCCACATTTGAATAGAATAATCATATGTTTAGAATTATCATTCTAAGTGTTACAAGAATGTGGATCTTAGTATTAACATAATAAGAACTACCGTAGTTTAGAGGATTTTAGTTTAGTGTACGCACAAGCGAATCAGCACCAGTGTGTCCCTACCTTACAGCAAGTTCACTTTATTACAGAACAAAACTGACATGTCATAATTTTACCGTTTATAATGTCACTACTCACCACTGCACTTGTTACTGGTACAATGAAACAACAGCTGATATGACAGCCAGTACATTTGCGTCATTTCTGATTGATTATTTGGAAAGACAATGTTTGCCTCTCAAACTGCCCATTATAATATTTTCAGATGGTTGCACATATCAAAATCGAAATGTAACATTGGCAAATGCTCTCCTAAATTTGAGTAAGGTGCATGGAATCACCATAACCCAAAAGTTCTTAGTGCCCGGTCACACACAGATGGAATGTGACTCTGTTCATAGCGCAGTAGAAAAGAAACTGAAAAACAGAGAAATACATTTACCAAGCGATTACAGTACTGCGACAAAAGAGGCATGCAAACAAAATCCATACGAAGTGGTAGAAATTGATTACAAATTTATAAAAAACTATGCTGATCCCAAACATTGGATTTATACAAGTATTAGGCCTGGACGAAAAGTGGGTGACCCACAAGTAGTAGATATTCGAGCAATTAAGTACACCCCAGATTCTACTATACAAGTTAAATTGGACTTTGACAAAGATTGGATTGATTTGCCACAAAGGAAAAAAGTTATTAAATGTGATGAGGAATACCAACAGCTCCATTCTGACCGACTGCCAATAACGTTTACTAAATACAAGCATCTGCAAGAACTTAAACCAGTCATACCTAAAGATTGCCACTCATTTTATGATAATTTGCCAAAAAGCACTCAATGAGAACGTAAACTTAAAGTACAAGTATAATAGTTTCGTAAATTTAATGTGATTTTAAAAATAATAATTTAATTTTGTGATTCTGTTTTTTTGTTTGTTTCGTAACTGTATGCGAAAGGGCTAGAGAAATAACCAAAGTTGTGGCTAATTAAAATAATAATAATTAAAATTTATTTTGTTTTATGTATGTCTTTTAATTTGTAAATTCCTTCTAAATACAATTCATTACCTGTTTTGATCATGATTCTAGAATAATTAACTCCTAACTGACAATAATCCGAAAATTGCTGATCGTAGCCCAATATGATTAATTGCGTCGAAATTGTTCTATACTTTCATGTTTATTACATTAGTAAACATTTAATTAAATTTATTATAAAAATAATGAAACGTTTTTTTCACCTCCTGTAAATTTTGTTTGTTGCTGGATAGGAGATATTCGCAGTTCACCGTCGATATGAAAAATATGAAATTGAAAACTGTCAAAACGTCCGAACCAGTGTTGCTAGTGGCAGATAGTCAAAAGTAACTCGAGTCATCTAATAAGTACCTATATCAGGCAAAAAACTCACTATTTTAGCACTCTCTTATTTGGGTTTTTGTGTTTCAAGGTCATTAATTAATGTAAGTAATTTTGGAATAAGCAGATGTCGCTGGAAACAAAAAAAATCTAAGCATTAGGTAGCTTCCATTTTTTTACATCAACAGTAAAATAATATACCTAATGAAGGTTATGGTAATTACTAATTTTGTGCAAAAACACTCAACTAATACATTTCGATCGGAAGTAGTGCACAAACGTAAAAAATAACTAAAATAGCTAACAGCTCGAGTCTGGTAACACAAAGACAGCAGAACTGAGTGGAAGAAAATGAATTTATTTTATGTCGCACAGAGTGGCAACGTCGCGTTCAAGCCGTGATATAGCGCGGTCCTACTCTCGCAGAAAATGTACTCTACTAGCACGCACCATCTGACAACGTAGCTTACTTGCACTGTCAAGATATTATAACGTACAATAATAATGTAGCTATATGTATAAAATTGAACCACACAAACGTAAAATCAGACGATTTGGCGATGGTAAAACAATAAGATAACACGCTGATGTTTAACTATATCATTGATTTGCGCAAATATGAGTACAAATTAGGACAATGTTAACTCACAATAACTTTAAATTCGCTCCAGAGAACTCAAAAATGCGTAGTTTAATTTGTATGGAAAACGTTTAACCTTTAGAGCTGCATTTCTTGTATTACGATTTTTATAATGCCCATTCTCCGTATTCCACAAACACTATGTACCAAACTTTTATATAATTTTGAGAACAATTCCGTAGTAATCTTAAAACTCGAAAAGCAAATCTCGCACTCAAAACGGCTTAATACTATTTGTACGATAGTCGTATGAACATGAAAAAAAATCATATCGAGATCGTGTTTATACAAGTCGAGAACTCGTAAGCAAGAATATTCTTGCTATTTATTTCGCTGTGTAAAAAGTCGCAGTCATTTATCCCCTAGAAATAAACTACTTGCGAATCTCATATGACAAATCATAGGCTTGCGATAATAAAGTACGATTTCTCGCCACGAAACGTTCGAAAAACTTTCTCTATCTAAATTGCCCTTTAGACATGCGTAAAAAACCGAGCGGCGGGAATAGGAGCTGTTGGCACTTGGACAGGTTTGTGTGTGTGTGTTTCTATAGAGTTTTCACTTTAATTTGATCAAGTTCGATGGTCGTATACATTTATAGGAAGAACTGAGATACATAATAGCCCAGTGGCAGGGCTATTATGTATCTCAGTTGCTGACAAATGTTGATTGAAATCTTAAAAAATGGCCGCTCTATGTCACTTTTGTCAGCTTCAGTGATCAAATTACTAACATTTTTGCTTATTGGAGTTGTCAAAAGAGACATAGAGGCGCCATTTTGCAAGATTTCAATCAACGTTTGTTAGCAACTGAGATACATAATAGCCCAGCCGGTCATCAACTTGCTAACATTTTTGCTTATTGGAGTTGTCAAAAGAGACATAGAGCCGCTATTTTTCAAGATTTCAATCAACGTTTGTTAGCAACTGAGATACATAATAGCCCTGAAGGAGAAACCGGGGTTCATTTAATTCATTCAATATCATTTTGAAATAAACTTTAGTCTATATATAAATATTGACGTACAAAAGAGTGAAGACATGCTAGGAGTAATTAATTAGTGAAGATGTATATTTAAATATTTTTAATTGGGAGTACTTAATTAGTACTCACAATATCATTAATTCGTTTCTTCTCCTAGAACAGTTTATATGTTATAGAGAAAAAGACACAAATTAGGACAGCAAGATTTGGACGGACATTTGGACGGCTATGAAAAAGCAAACTATAGAACGTTTTCGTAGATAGTTATAAACTTCTAGTTATAAACGTGGATATAGGGTTATCAAAAAGAAAACAACTGTTTTATTAACTGGTTATAAAACAGCAAACGACATAATTTTTCGTAGATGGTTTTGAATTTCTAGTTATAAACGTGAAAGGGTCCAGAGAACCATTACCATCTGGGATCTTGACATATATGATTATATCACGATGGTGGTACAGGACAGCGGTGGCTTCTCCAGTCACGGGATGTATATTTTCCCCCAGTGTGACCACTAGTACTATTTAATATTGCCGTTAATCGTATAAATAATTTAATATTGTTGCTTAGTAGTTACGCCAACTTACCAAAACTGTGAATCACGGGTCTACTAATCGTAGATGTTAATACTTAGAATGCTTTGAATGCTTTTTGAAGAAGTTTTAGTAATTTAAATAAAACTCCAAATTTAAAAAATATACATCTTTATATTAAAATCATTCACAAATAAATTAAAACTTCGCATAATTTATATTCGACGTAATTATTTTTATGATTAGTTGAAGTAAATTTATACATTATTATGATGATCTGAGTAAGAGGTGCATATAGATTACTTTAACCTCTCAATATTTTCAGCCAGTAGACTAGTACCACACAAATGACTAGTAACATTCATAATAAATAGAAAGAAGACGAAGAAACCTTAATAAAAGTTAAGTTTAAATAAATTGGAGAACACTTCTTAGATGTTACGTCATCAAACTTGGCTATAAACGTGACAAAAACGTAAAATTACATTTCACCATTTTGACTCGAAATAAAATAAACATAGTTAATCTGACCAATAAATTAAAATACCCTAAATTAGTTGAATTGGATTCCGGTTAAGGTCTATATTTTAAATTGTCTCACTGTTTTTGCTTTATATATTTCATACACTGCGCGAGTGTCAGTGGAGAAGCATAAATTGAAATATATTTTATATTTATGGATAACATATAGCTTACTTCATAAATTATGTTACTAGTTATATAGTTAAGAGTTCCGAATAAATGCTATGTAAAGTAAATAATTACATAGATAAGACGTTTTTTGATATCATAGCGCAGTCAGGGTAGATAAGTCAGACCACCTTGGAAGACTAAAAGAAAATGGACACGATGCAAGCCGGCTAGCTGGGTCAATTCTGGAAAATCAAGGTAATAAAATATCATCGCGTGCCTTGACTGCGGCATGATGTATACAATAATTTAGCAGTCAAAATCACATGTCACAGATGATGTAACTGTAGATGTCATTGTAGATGGTCGCCTGCGTTTAGTTTAAAGGTGGAATGCCTGTAGCCGTCTTCAGCAGTGGAAGCAGATGCGCGAAGGTTCGCCATATTGAATTCACTCGCCTTCGTGGACGGGCCTGGGTCTTGTACCAGCTGGAAAAAAACTCGTCCATTCAACATCCTACTTTATAATATTATAAACGCGAAAGTTTGTGAGTAAGGATGTATGGATGTATGGATATGTGGATGTGTGGATCTTTGTTAATCTTTCACGCTCAAACGACGGGGGCAGTTTTGATGAAATTTGATACGGAGGTAGATGTGGCGCTGGATTAACACATAGGATACTTTTCATCATCATCATCGTCCATCACCACGTAGGTGAATTAGCGTAATATGCTTGGGCAGAGCATAGACTAAATATTAAGATCCCCGCCTACGTCAAGATCGTAATGATGACAGTTCTGTCAAAGTTTGTGTCAGTTTCTGATAGCTTAGTGAAAAGCCAAGACAATTTGACAGCTCGATGCACTAGACGTGTTTGTCGACCGTCAAGGGTGATGATATGTAATGACAGTTTTTTTCCATTGTGATTAATTTTATATTTGTATGTACGTAGGTGCTGTATTTTATTATTAATGTTTACTGATTGATATACTAAGTATTTAAATTTACTCATATATTATAGCAATTGTGTTACACCATGTAGGTACATATTTTGTGACATTTTGGTATGACGATAGATATGCCCTTGGGGAAGATAATAAGCTACTCTACTATCCTGCGCAGACGTAGTCGGGGGCACCAGCTAGTCTATAATAAACACAAACGTTGGACTAATGTAGGATAACTGCCAACCAGCGGGCATAGGTTTAAATTCTACCTGCTTCAGCGTTTCGAGAAGTTTTAGAAAAGAATTCGGAGCTTGCACGTCCACAAAATAGCGGGCCCTTGCTATTTGTATTGTAGTATTATTGTACTTGAATATGGAACTTTCCATATTCGCACATACAACATGCTTACTTTGAGTCGAAAAAGATTAAACTAAATTATATTTTTTTTGTTTTTATAATATTGTGAAAAATGTTCTTTCGCTAACTACTTTGAGCAAGCAACATTAATTTGGTGATTTGGTTTGATCTTGAGTATAGCAATTCGCGATGATTGCCCTAGATAACGACATTATGCAGGGTTCCTTTATCGGTTCGTCACGCTATCGCTTTAAGGTAAGTAATTAGTAAAGTAAACATACATTTAATTTACAACAAAAGAGTTCCGTTATTGTGGTGCTTATTCAGCTCATCCAATTATTGAACATTATTAAATTCATAATTTAATAATAAATAATAATAATAATTTAAGTAATAAAAGTAATTTAATAATAAATTCATAATTTAATAATGTAATTACATTATTATAAATAATAAGTATAATTTCATTTATTTCATTAAGTTCACGGATTTAATCCGGTCCTTTACAAAGGCATAAGTGGGACTGTAGCCAGCACATAGAAGCTTGTTTGGTATACAAAAAAAAAATTAATTAAAAAATTAAATTTTAATTAAAAACATTTTTCTTTGCGAAAACCCAAACAAACGAAATCCACAAAGCAATCGCTGCCAACGATAAAAGTTATACACCACTGAACCTTGAAGAGCAGACAGACACAGACAACCCGAACAACATAGACCCACAGAAAAAGAAAGAGGAAAACTGGAAGAAAAAAGTGTTACATGACCGGCACCCACACGACCTAAACCAACTCACATAGATACAAAAGCTTCAAATATGTGGCTCAAAACTGGTAGTCTGTTCCCTAAAACGGAAGGATTTTTAATAGCAATACAGGTCCAAGTCATAAACACAAAGAACTATAGGAAACACATACTCAAAGATTCCATAATGACAGATGATAGATGCCGAAGATGCAACACTCACCCAGAGACTATACAGCATATAACAGGAGCATGCCCAAGCTTAACACAGACAGATTACACACACAGACACAACCAACTTGCAAGTATCATTCACCAGAAACTAGCGCTCAAACAAAAACTAATAGAAGACACAAACACACCATACTACAAATACGTACCACAAACCGTCATAGAAAATGCCACCTACTAACTCTACTACGATTACGCAATACTTACTGACAGAACCATTTACTACAATAGACCAGACCTCACCTTGCAAGACAAAAATAGTAAAACTACCTATTTAATCGACATTGCAGTACCAAACACCCACAACTTATAAAAAATTAATACAGAAAAAATAATTAAATATTCAGAACTGAAAGAAGAACGAGCTAGAATTTGGAAACAAAATAAAGTTTACATAGTACCCATCATCGTTTCATCCACCGGAGTAATCCCAAATAACATCCACAACAGCCTAAAATTATTAGATTATTAGATAGTTATTCTCTCTACAAAACGCAGCCATTTTGAATACCTGCAGAATTGTTAGAAAGTTCTTGCAGCTTGAAGAGAACCAAATTAACTAAATTATTTCCCCACCTGCAATTTACTTGGCCAGTGGCCCGTAGTTGCTGTATTACCAGCTTTGTTGCTGTGAAAAAATTAACTTAAATAATAATAATAATACCGCAGGGGCGGCTTTGTGGCGAGCCGTCGGTGAGTGGCGACACCGCGGACCCTGATTCTCCCTGGGGCTAAATGAGACCCCTGACCCTTGCTGGCTGACCCTGGCTTGCCTTAATTGGCCGTCTTGGGGTGGAGACGCAAGAGCAAGTAACAAAAAGCTTCAAGGGTGGAAGTGTTAAAGGGCATAACGCCGGTAGTAGAGCTTTAGTGAAACTGCAGCACACCTCTCGACACCCTTTAGCCATTCACACCAACGTTGCCCCTTCTGTCAACATTCATGGTCGCCTTTATTGCGGGCCCGTTTAGTGGGTGGCAAGTCACCACCTGTCTAAATATTGTAACATGAGACTAAAATTGAGTAGTCTCTTCCATAGCCCACTATCTTCCTTATCACTAATAAGTTCATATCAATAGCCTGGCCATTTTACCCATATTTGTAATAGTTATAAGTACCATGTTACCCTTCATCCAACATTTTTTCGTTTTTTATATTTTAATACCAAACAAGCTTCTATATGTTGGCTACAGCCCCACTTATGCCTTTGTAAAGGACCGGATGAAATCCGTGATAAAAATTAAATAAAGATAATAATAATAATTATTATTATTATTCAAAACAAAATCTCGGATTTTACCCGGTAGCCAACACTTAGAGGCCTGTTTGGCATAAAACGAAATACAAAGTAGCATAAAAACAGAATTTGGGATGACGGTGACATGAATTATCTATTACAAAAATGGGTTAAATAACAAGGCTATTGATATGAACATGTAAGGAAAATAGATGGCTATGGATGAGACTACGGCACCTGTCAATTTCAGTCTCATTTCAAAATATTTAGGCAGGTGGTGACTTGCCACCCACTAAACGGGCCCCCCATAAGGGCCACTATCAATGGTGACAAAAGGGGCAACGTTGGTGTGGATGGCTAAAGGGTGTCGAGAGGTGCGATGCGGTTTCACTAGAGCGCTATTACCGGCGTTATGCCCTTTAACACTTCCACCCTTGGAGCTTTTTTTTGTTATTATTATTATGCTTATTATTATTAACATTATCAACGAGTAAACCCTCCAACAAACTATGAATGTTACAGCGAAAAACCGAAAGGTACATTGAAATTAAGGTGAATGCCCCAGGCCACATATGTGACCTGAAAGATTCTTTGTGGCGCTATTTATGTGCACGAAAAGTGTTTACATAAACTGTTTCGTCCAACTTTCAGCGTTTTTAAACCAGTATTGATTTAAAGTAAATGTGCAAAATTTATAACTATATGCCTACTGGGCGCCAAATAAACCTTACAGATCTCGTGCCAACGACATTTTGTGTATTGATCATTGAATAAAATTATGGTTGCTAACCTTCCGTATGTGGTCTTCCCTAGCAGCTAGTTCTTTAAGTAGGTCTTCTCGACGGCGGTCAAGCTCGGGCTGATGGCCGCCCTCTTTCAAGCGACGTTCTATCAGCTCGAACTCGCGATACAAGCTGGCGTACTCCGCCAGATGCTGCTTGGTCTCGATGCTGCTACGGGCTTTAGACGTGGCTCCATCCAAGTCTTCGCGGTTCGTAGCCAAGCTGCTTATAACATTAAGAAACTTTCGAATGGTGTGTTAAATAAAACCAATCAAATAACACGACTATATAGCCGTGTACTCAATATATATATGTATATTGATTATTGCATGGACAGTGTTTTGGTTTATAATTCTAAATTAGAGTATTCAAGACTAGAAAGGATATTGTAAAATAACAGTTGGCAGAATTTAGTAATAACAACTATAGCTTTTTTTAGTTTAAGTATGTATCTTAATAAAAAACGGAGAGTTGCCAACATCTGAATAAGACTTGACCAAGATTATTGAAAGTAGACAGAACGATCCCAATGAGACGCAGCGGCTGACACGAAAATGATAAAGTGACAGTTTTCCAAGAAAATCAGACAAGTAATGATGGTGCTGGTAACTAAACCACTTGTATGTTCAAGATGTATCGAGACTCACTTGTACATAGAGGTGTAGAAGTAGTTTGGGCGGCTGATGGCGCGTAGGAAGCGGGGGACCATGCCGTCGCCCTCGCGGTACAGCGTGAGCAGCCGGTTATACGACATGTACTTGTAGGAAGGCAGCATAAGAAGTCGCTGGCCCAACTTAATAGCGTTGATCTCACGATTGTTCAGCGACGGTTGCTGAAACAATACAAGCTTTCTATACTTCTTAAATGGTGGGGTAGTCTTTTTTTATCAACCCGTCAATGATCGTCGGTTAACCTTCATTATAATCAGCCCATTTTGTTCCCACTGCTGGGACTCGAGCCTTCCTCTCAGAGAGAGGAGTTGGGCCATAATCCACCACGCGGGCACAGTGCGGCTTGCTGGATAGGTTAGTGGCCAACCCATATTGAAGTTTTCAGGCCGCCAGAAGGCCTTCGACATAGCCTAACGACTGTGGTCTTGAGACGAACAACCGGGACCGACGGCTTAACGTGCCCTCCGAAGCATGGAAGCGCTCAGTTGCATAATGCCATTAGCGGTCACCCATCCAATTCCTAACCGCAGCAAGTGTTGCTTAACTTGTTGATCGGTTAAGATCGCCAAGTCAAGCTCCGCTACGAGCGTTTCAACGGTTAACCTTCACTATCTGCCTTATGTAATTTTTCAGATTCGCCTTTATATTTTATTAGATTAGATTTTTTCTGATTTGTGATCTTACCCAACTAACAATATTGAGTGATTACATATGAGCAATAAGTTTCTTCTCTTCTACGAGTATAATTATATTTTGTAAACTCTTTGCACTACACATTCACACATACACCACTCGTTTAAACTTATTAAGTTGCGTATCTGACAGGAAAGTATGTAACACTCCTTAATCTGATTAGTGAATTTAAGTGACAAGTTTATCAGCATGATCAGCTCATTCCCTGCTGAATAGGTTCATAATTGTATATACCTATATATATATATATACCCTCTTCAACCCGATATTCAGCACATGAGCGGAACTTAAAGGTTCATGGACTATTTGAAAATGCTAAAGATTGTAGAACACTGGCCATTGTTAATCGAAATGAATTATGACTAGCATTAAGTCCAAAATAGTATACTCACATTACTCACACTCTTCATAGTGCCGTAGGTAGGGACGTGTCCTAGACCTAAAACAATAGGAGTGCTGTCATAAAACGACTTGATCACAGCAAGGAATAAGGGAAATCCTACCACGATACTTGTTTTGGACTAAACACATTTCAAGGCAGTCCTAATAATATTTCCAAACCCTGCGTCTTGCTCTACTGAGTAGAGAGGATGTCGAACTCTTTTCATTGCTTTCACTGATGCTCCAAACGGTATTGTCCCATATAAAATGTCTGGAATAATCCACCTAAGCATTTTTTAATAAAATAAATTTATTAAATATCGTGTCCAATTAAAGTGTAACCCGGCCGTGTCTTATAAACTTGCTTTCAATCGTCTTTCACTGAAATAGTAATAAGTACATTTAAACGGTTTTCAGGTACCTACTTGAAAAATCATTGTGTCAAAGTTAACTTACTGTGGTTTTAATTACACTTTTATATCATATCTAGCGATATCTATTGCTCCATCCATGCAAATATCAGTATTCGTATATGCATATACATTTCAGAAAATTTTATGATTTGCTCATGTGTTATATCAATATGGGTAAACCCTAGATCAGAACAAGACACATATATTTGATCTAGTTAATTGCCAGGTGTCACTTACGTCACTGCAATTTTGTAATTAAAGCGATTCAAATTTGAAAACCTGTGGCTGATTGTCAATAAATCATTTTGTAGGCCTAGCACGCGACGGAGAGAAATAGTCTTTCCACCGTTTTTATCCACCTGTCGGTGGAAATAATTGTCTTCTCCACCTTACAGAGCACGGCAAGCGGGAAAAGAGATAAAATGTTTCCTTTTGACTTTACTCGTAGACAGTATGTCCCGCTACTCCCGCTATAGAGCACGGACTCGTAGTAACGTGGATATAATTCTCTCCGTTTGAAATACTGATATGGGTAACACAGAGTAAGGTTATCTTATTTTTCTAAGCTTCTTCGAAGGTGGTGGATAAAAGTTTACTTCCATTTAAATATGTCTCGCGCAAAATATAATTATATTTTGTCCCGGGAAATGGAAACAAAGGAAAGAAAATTACACCGGAGGTGTATCCAAGATATCGCACAACCCCTTCGATTACCCAGATAATTAATTCAGGCACATATTTCGAGACAATATTAAAGTTGTCTTGCATTAATTAATTAGTAATGCATTGCAGTTGCAATGCATAACGGTTTGCCGGTGCATATCAAGGTTATTATTGTATTACTTTCCTATCTACATTCTATGAAATATCTAGGTTAAATAATTATTATTTCTTTAACTCTACAAAAAGTCCCCACTTCCACACGCATAACAAGTCTTAGTAAACGAAATAGGATACTACGTATGGATAGCACACGCTACTCAGAGATTTTTGTTACATTTGGTTAAAATGGCACCTACGAAGTACAAACCATAGGAAACGCTACTCCCGCCGTCTATCCACGTGGATAAACTATCCTCTAGCGTTACCGTGCTTTAAGTGTAACCCGATAAAAACGACATGGTGGAATAGATTTCTTTCCTCTCCGCGGGGATAAATAGTCCACTGCCCGTGCTAGCCATGCTGAAAACAAACTGAATCCATGAGCCAGACTTACAAGGCTCTGCCTTATCACGGGAAAGAAGTTGTAAAAGTGTAACAACGAGTAACTCTATACGAAGTCATTTCCTCATGGTAGCGACCACTTGATTTATTGAAAGAAAAAAAGTTACCAGACATTTCGCTGAACTGTAGAATGATTTCAAATTTATGGAATCGACGGAAAGTAGGTACTACAGCTGCAATTATTGTTGACACAACGTTATATTATTAAAGCAACTCGATAGGTCATAAAAGTTATAACCTACATTTTTGAACAACATTGAAATTTTACATGAGTCGTAAACGCTGTAAGTAGATAAATATTCAAATGATGTTTGGAGTATCAGAAGTCTGGATGTCTGCGTCGTTGATTTTCTTAGTTTTCAGAAGAATCTGAATTTCAGTCCCAGAGGCGGTCTTGAGCAAATCATATGGCACTCTTTTTATAACAAAACTAGCGACTGCCCGCGACTCCGTTCCCGTAGTAGGCTCGGTCTTCGGCCTTGCCATAATCTCCCATATTTTCTTGATTTTTCTTTCATAAGAACCTTTTCCTGGCAATAATTAGCACAACAAAAAAATAATTAGTGCGATTGTTCCATCCGTTTTCAAGTTTTAGTTTGACCAGAATAAAATAGGGGTTCATTTTTATATGTTAAAAAAATTGAAGCGCTTTCAACTGATAATACTAAGACTACATGCTAGCTGACCGCTTCTTTACTCTTTTACATTGCCTTGGTTTGCCAAGTGTTCATTTCGCATACATGTTTTTATCTTATAAAAACACTTCCAAAACGAATGTATGTCTCTTCAATATGATTCGCCTTAGATATTGTTTATTTAACGTACATAACTCGATATGTATGTAACAAGAAATGAGAATTTAAACGTACGAAACAAAAATGTTTGTTATAGTTATCTACTCTATATTTCAATTCATTAATTTCAAGTGTGTATCAGTTATTCTGTGGCTCTGTAGTCATAGGCAGATCAGCTACTCTTGTAAATTTAAAATGTAATAATAATATACACGAATAACATAAAAAAGAAACAAACCCATGTGATGAGCTATGGTGAGAGGGATGCCATTCAATGGCTGTTGAATCTTAAGCCCATTCAATACCTGAAACATATTGATATTATTAGTCTTCTTGATACTTATTAATTACTTTATTACAAAGTTTACAGTCTTATTTATATCTTTTAGGTCGATAGGTTGAAAGCTGCAAGCTACGCAGATATATACCTACCTGCCTGGAAGAATATACTTTATTGGGCCAAGGTCAGCTTAGGCTGTTAATGCTTTACCTATATAATAATGATGAACATAAGACATGATTAATAGACAAAATAATATTTTATCATGGAAAACTTCCCTACGTTGGCGACTGTACTAGGTGTTTGGGATATCGAGGTGAGTTTAATTCAGCACCGCATAGCATTAAAGCACCACATCTCAAGAGATATTCCATCCGTAAAGACATACTTGATATACGACAAATGATATACAACACACCCCATGTGGGACGTCAGTGCAGGACTTACCGCCCCCAATCAGAACAAGAATAAGATTCTTTAGTTTGTCAGTTTCCATATTTGTCAGTTTTCTAATTCCCCTATTTCGCCAACTCGTCATTTCAAACAGCTTTACAGTTTTTCGGAAAATTTTAGAAAATTTATCTTGTTTCGCCACGCTAAGTTTTTAGTACGACGAGTACAAAACAATTTGTCTTCTTGTAAATAAAGTAAACATGATCTAAAGTTTCCCAGTACACCTATATATGTATATATGTATATGTGTATATGTGTATATATGTATATGTAGGTATACACCTATATATACTACTGCTAAAACTGCTAATACATTATTACTGCCGTTCTATTATTTTACCAACTCTTTTGAGAATGATAATACTTGCTGGTCCAGTATATTTTTTTCAAAACTAAGTCTCGTGTATATCTGATAGATATGTTTTACAAAATAATTATAATGAATAATTTATTTAAAATAATTGCAATATTATTTTTGTAAGAAAATAAATTGAATTATATAAAGTAACAATTAAACCGGCGAGTCAGGTAACTGGCAAAACAACTCTAAGCGGTTTACAGCTAAAGTGATGATTACAAAAAATAGCGAATAAGCAAACTGACCCCCTATAAAATCTATTATAGCAAATAAGGAAATTATTGAAGAAATAAGAAAAGTGAAGAAATTGGCTAGTGGTTAGTCCTACTGTCGAAGTAACGGCCTCCAATATAGCCTATCAGCTGTTTGTTCTGACAACTACGCGTTTTGTTGAAAATATACGAATCTAATTCGTTTAGCGCAGAAAAGTTTGCTTGGATTTGCAACTTTGTTGTCAGTAGTGAACGACACTGATTAAATACAGTACTATAATTTCAACAAGGCAGGTATGGCTTACCATTAGAATTAGCCGTGTCATCACTATAACTAAAAATGCAAGATTAAAGTTTAGAGTGTATACTGGCATTGCTGGCATACCTACCTGTTGTATGTTAACCCCGATATTATGTGAAGGCGCAGTGCTCTTGCTCACGACGAAGGGTATATTGGTGCGGTTGGCAACAGAGCAGTGGAACCGCACATCCGCCTGCTTCATCTGTGACGCCACCGTTGGCAGTTCGTATCCGTGGCTTCGGTACCTCACTCGCCGCGGATGACGGCGTTCAACTGCCTGTGTGAGCAGTTAAAATAAGATTGAGAAATACTCTAAAGATTATGAGATTATCAAATACTCCATTTCACTCTACTCCAGTACCACAGCCCACGTACGATGATGGTGGGTAACGACCTTTCGTCAACCGTCACCCTCCGTCACCGTGAGCTCAATCTCGTGGCGGAAAATACGTGGGATGCACTCTGGCATATAGTAAAAAAGGTATTTATGGTGTTCAGGCATGAGAGAGACTCTGAGAAGCTTGCAACTTATGGAAACGTTATTTTCAGCTTAAAACTTTCATATTTAAAATAATTATTTACCCGCTATTGTCAAGGGGTGCCGGCTTATGTGGGGTGCCGGCTTCGAATAGTGCCCAAAACTCTTCCCGTGGGTGACCTAAGTGGCCGCTAAGGAATATCAAATTGAAGGTAAGCAGCAGCACCTTCCAGGTAAAACATAAAAAAGAACTGCGCTAGCTACCCCGCCTGGCAAGCGTGGCTACAGCAGAAGCCACGGTAGAGCAGGGGGTGCTAAGAATCCCCGGCAGACGCCCGGCACACAACATAAAGTCTTGACAAGTGTGTGTTCATAAGGTGCGCCGCGGGGTGCCGGCTTAGAATAGAAACTCTAAAGCGGCTAAGAAATAACGATCAAAAGGTGGGAAGCAGCACCTTCCCAGTAAAACACACAAAAGCTGCACTCGCCAACCCGCCTGCCAAGCGTGGCGAGTATTGGCAGGGTCTAGTCTGATGAAGTCCACGCTCCGACCTACTGGTGCCCGCCCTTATTCAAAACCCCAAAAGCTTTCAACTTAAGCTGTCCAATCGCTTCAATTGCCTCGAGAAAATTGCTACATTGGACGAGATAAACAACAGGTTAGTAGAAACTGTCCCTACAGTAGGTTCCAAGTTTTAGTGTTTAGTGTTTGTGGACTATGAGAAGGCCTTTGGTTTGATCGAGACGTGGGCAGTGCTTGAGTCTCTCCAGCGATGCCGTACTGACTATCGGTATATTGAAGTGCTGAAGTGTTTGTTGAAGTTGTACAAAAATGCCAACATGTCAGTCCAAATATAGGAGCAGAGTTCGAAGGCAATTCTATTGAATTCCAAAGAGGCGTGAGACAGGGAGACGTCATATCTCCGAAACTGTTCACCGCTGCATTGGAAGACGCCTTCAAGCTCTTGGAATGGCAAGGACTTGGCATCAATACCAATGGCGAGTACATCACTTACCTTCGATTTGCCGACGATATTGTAATCACGGCAGAATCCATGGGAGACCTCAGTACAATGCTCGAAGGCCTCCATCCAGTTTCCCAACGGGTAGGCCTTAACTCTTTGCGTCCCAGAAGCGTACATATACATCAGTTTCATTCATAAATTGTCATATTTTTTTTAATTATCACGGTATAGGAAGGATAACGATGAACATGGACAAGACGAACATTATGTCTAATAAATAAATAATATTCCACAACTAACACACAACGCTATCTAGTCCCAAGCTAAGCAGTTTTGTGTTATGGGTACTAGACAACTGATAAACATACTTATATATTTCTAAATACATAAATATTATAGATAAATTACACCCAGACACAGAACAAATGATCGTGCTCATTACACAAACATTTGACCTGGGTGGGAATCGAACCCACGACCTCCGGCATAGCAGTCAGGGTCACTAACTAATGCCCATGTTGTGCCTACTCCAATATCAGTTGGGAACTCAGTTCTCGAAGTTGTTGACGAATACATCTACCTGGGACAGACAGTCAAACTAGGCAGGTCTAACTTCGCGAAAGAGGTCAATCGTTGAATCCAACTTAGCTGGGCAGCGTTCCGGAAACCTCCCGAAGTCTTCTCGTCAAAAATACCCTAGTGCCTCAAGACAAGAGTCTTCGACCAATGTAAGTTACTAGTGATGATTTATGGCACTGAAACGTGGGCTCTTACTATGGGCCTCATAAGTATGCTCAAAGCCGCCGACGAGCTATGGAGAGGGCTATGCTTGGGGTTTCTCTCTTCGGGTGATCGAATCAGAAGTGAGGAGATCCGTAGAAGAACAAAAGTCACCGACGAAGTCCAGAAGATAACCCAGTGAAATGGCAGTGGACAGGGCAGGTGGATGTCCGATGGGGCCAGAAGGTTCTGGAATGGAGACCATGAACCGGCAAGCGTAGCGTAGGTCATCCACCGACAAGGTGGACAAACAACCTGATAAAGGTCGCAGGGCGACGTTGGATGCAGGCCGCTTCCAACACGTCCTTGGAAAATCATGGGGGAGGCATATGTTCAGCAGTGGACGTCCAACGGTTGAGATGATGATGAGGATGAAGCTAGTTGAAGTGGCAGTGGGCAGGGCAAACAGCACGCAGAACTGATGGCCTATGGATCCAAAAGGTTCTGCAGTGTAGCATAGGTCTTGCACCGACAAAGTGGTATAGTGGCGACCTGATAAAGGTTGCAGGACGACGCTGGATGCTGGCTTTTTCCAACTGGTTCCTGTAGAAATATATGGGACAGCCTATATACCTGTGCAGCAGTGGATATCTTACAGCTTTTCGGGTACCTTTTTAGACTCTGGTGGTATCACATCTTCAGACTGAACAGTCTCCAGGTCCTCATGTTTCAGTGCATCGCGAACTGCAAACATATTGACGATAAATACATACTAAACTTAACTTATTATTAAATAGAACTGGACAAAACTGATTAAGGTATTCATTAGCATTCCGAACAGACCGGTCTCAGCAAGCAGCACCCGTTCACGAGTTGACGCATGTGGCAGCCGTCGCCTTCCTCAACCATATTTGAGGGAAGATGGCGACCCGCCACACAATGCCGACACTTGCCAACGCCTCTTCGTGAGCATGACTGATCGGAATGCCAATGTGGTAGACATTATTAATTTTCTACATTTTAAACGTATTCTCTGTGCCATCTGTGAATAGCAGTATAACTTGAGATAAATGCTGGATGGAATGTATTGTGTTTTAGAAGTAGTTTTAATTTTATATTAGGTATTATATATATTTTAAACTCGAACATTGTCTGTTCCGTTTATCTTCCTTCTTAGCCTGCGGCATAGACGGTGCGAGCTGGCGCGGCGGTGGCGAGATGGGTCGACTCTTGTTAAACAGTTCTACCACGGGCCGCTCCTCGGACGTCCACTGCCGTTCTGCTGCAACCACATGTACAAAAACTTGGAAATCTAGAAACTAGTTGATGCTAATAACCAAACCTCAAGTGGTCAAGTAGTATTATTACCCTAATATTGTACTAATACAAGATGTGTCTTGCCTTACTGGTGACTACATTGGTGATAATATATGCTACAATTTTATAGTTTACGTACAGACGTACAAAACTTCATCTTGTTGATACCACAGCCTCACATGTCCTGCATCCAATCAGAAAACATCCAAAAGAAACAGTTTTATGAAAAGTTTAATAATGGTTGTAATTTGAAAGGTTTAAGGGTGTGAAAACAGCATTTGGCTCAATGATATAACGTACAACACATTTTTTTTTTAATGTCTCGAAGCCAGACTATAGCGCTGGATACTGTCGATTTATATAAATATCAACCTAGAAGACCTATCAAAGAACCAGAACCAGAACCAGAACCAGAAGATACAGACGCCACTTGGGCATCAACTTCAATCACATGCGAGTAGTAAAAGCAGTACAAAAATCAAAAAAAAATTTTGATCACTTTGAAAAATCGAAATCTTTTTTGTTACGGTAGATTATATTATCCTTTCCACATCTTTTTAGTTGCTATTGATGGAAATGTCAGAACATTTCGAGTAAACCATGTACACCAATTTGTAATGGTCAATGCTGCTCATCACGTTAGACTGGCCTGCCGGCTCACCTTTTTTTTTTTTGAGGGGGGAAGCCAGGGCCGAAGAAGTAATTATTACATTTATTATTACTTTCTATAATAAATTAAGTACAATTTAAAAAAATATATCAGCTTATGTTAGTGATCACAAACTTTTTTGATTTGTGTATAAGTTGTGATTTGACAAAACTTCATAAATTACTCTTTTTCTCACGAGTAAAAAGAGAGAGAGAAGGAAATACGAAAATAATTGTATAAAGACATACCATTATTTTGCTGTTGTAGCGATTTTCGTACTAGGTTTGGACGGCGGCGCTGAAACGAATCGGTACGAACGCGAGGCCCTCGCGTGTTTTCTAAACTCGAATCTACCCATCTTGGAACTGTGAAAATAATTGAGTATAAATTTGTACATCTATACAGAAAAATAATATAAAAGTATATACTTACTTAATTACAATACAAAAACAATTTTTAAAATTTTGGTCTGTCATTTCGGTCCGGCTAATCTCAGAGACGGCTGGACCAATTTTAACGGAACTTTCACTGGCAGATAGCTGATGTTATAAAGAGCAACTAAAGTTACTTTTATTTTAGCAAAAACATATTTAAAACTGTCTCTCCGTCTGTTTGTTACCTCATCACGCCTAAACGGCTGAACGGATCGTAAGCCTATTTTTAATGCCGTGTATCCGTATTTCCAATTTTCAATTCCATATTTCACTCAAATTCGTTCATTTGTTTCAGCGGAGTAATAATTAACAAAAATATTGGCTCACTCACTCAAAACTTAACTCATTTAAAAACCATTGCATTTGTATTATTATTGCAACAGTGTGATTGTAACAAAGTCATTTCTGTATTTAATGCAGATAATATAGCATCTTCATTTTTTTTAATGTTACTTGAAGTGTCACCACAATGAGCTATGGTATATCTATACTTATAATAAAGGAGTAGAGGCCAAAAAGTCTGTACTTGAAAGACAAATATATTATATAAAAATGAACCCCTATTTCTCCTGGTCACGCTATAACTTGAGAGCGGATGGAACATTCTCGCAAATTATTTTTAGTTGTGTTAATTATTGTCAGGAGAAGGGTCTTATGAAAGAAAAACCATGAAAAGACGGTACATTGTAGCGAGGCTGAAAACCTAGCTTACTACGCGAACGAAGTCGCGGGCAGTCGCTAGTTCATATATATAAAAATGAACCCCTATTTTTACTGGTCACGCTATAACTTGAGAAGGGATTGAACAACCTCGCTATTTATTTTTTGTCGTGTTAATTATTGTCAGGAGAAGGTTCTTATGAAAGAAAAACCAAGAAAAGAAAGGAGGTTATGGCGAGGCCGAAGGCCGAGCCTTTTACGCGAACGAAGTCGCAGACAGTCGCTAGTATACTACAAAATCATAACTAGAACTAAGTACATTTTGACGTTGATTGTACGTCACACAGCGGGACGGTCGCGCACAGGTTTGTCGAACTATAAACCGATTTTGATGAAACTAACACAGATGGTCTGAAGTCTTGCATAGTAAATTATGTATGTACATCACAATCTGATCAAAAACAGCGTGCAGGTGTTTTTGGACCGTGGGTTATCATTCGACGTTTTCCAATTAACACTGATGTAAGCGTTACGGAAGAAGTTATGGTACGCGAGCGAATTTCATGCAGCTCTGCCAGTCACATATAGGAGACCCGAATGCATTCAGGCGCCCAAGTCTTTTAGCTATTGACAAGCCTGACGCTACAGCGATGCATCTGCGATTGAATTGCCTTTATTGCTATGCCTTATTTGTAACAAACACAATAAATAAATACTTTATTAATAATATCGCTCCCTAAAAACCTTATCACGGAAACTTAATTTATTGATCAGACTGCCAATGTACTACTGTAGTAACGCAATCGCAACACATTAGTTTACAGAATACCAATTGGGTAAGGTCTAAACTATTGACAGCCACTGGCCTGCGATCGAACCTAAATAGCGAGCAGACTACGAAAATTGTCAACGAAATATTTCATACAGTTGAGTTACGATGCGGTTCAGTAGCTAAGGCTTGTGCCCTAGTTCCCGCGTACCAACGTTATGTAGATGAATCTACTTTCGTTAATGATCGTTTTCTTTAGTTACGTGGTATTTTTGTTTTTTAATTAGGTCCCAGTTGAAATTGGGCCCTGAACCCACGATATGGTTAACGGAAACAATTGAATGCTGCACCGCACTTCGTCGTATAAACAGTGAGTTGTCTGAGTCAATATTGTACTTACTGGATAAAAAATATCAATCAGTGTCGAGTCGATTAAAAGCTCGCCTGATGTTAAGCGTCACGCTTGCCCCAATGACGGCTCAGTGCCATTCAGAATTTTCAAGTTCAAGAGATCAATGCATTGCGCTTTTCAGCCTGAGATATAAGATGTTAAATCTGTCGCCTTGTAGTTTCACTGAATACCAAAACCCTGCAAACCGAAACACAGTAACGTACACTACTACTGCTACAAGGTTGAAGAACTGGCAAATGTATGGTGATTCCCCAGGCGAATTCTGCAAAAGTCCTACTACTATAAATGATGGACCATATTTACCTTACCAAGGTGGTCTCTGGTGGCTTGGTTCGGTATCACATTGACCCGACACAAACATGGACATGTTTTATAAAAAAAAACGTTTTAGCATTCACCTTTGTACATAAAGACACACAGAATCGGAGAAAAACTTAAAAAATGTAATAGCCATATTGAAGTGTACCTTCTTTTACATTATTATTCCTTGTATTGTTGCCTCTTCTCTTAGACGCCAACGCCTTTATTTGAGCTCTGTTATCCATTTGTCTAGACTTTTCGAAGGTTTCAATACTGTAAGCAATGCGCATAATAATCCTTCACTCGTTCGCATTATTGATATATAATTATAGTACAGATAGATATAATAAAAATACTACAACGCATATATGTGAAATGTCTTCGATATCTGATAAGAGCTTAGGTGCTGATTTTGGAATCGTGATGAGATGACAGACTATGACGTGGAATCAGATCTCACGTGATCAGTAAGTACCTAGGTAATAATGAAGCGCGAGTATCAGAGATAAAAAGGCGTTTCTGTCAACTTGTATGAAATAAACCTCCTTATGATGATCGCACACAGCTCGTACACAGTTCTTTTTACTCTACTGTTCGGAAGGTAGTGATCTATTTCAATTTTCCGGCGAGAACGGTGGGTGATGAAGAGCTTATCGTCTGATACGGGTTGTCGGAAGAGGGTCCGATTCCTGTCCGAGGAGGTGATTTTTTATTTTGAAAGTTTTATACGTCTACTTACATATAAATAATAAAAAGGTAAGTTCACAAATACTTACAACTCCTCAGGACCCTGGTCGAAGATCTCTGTGTCGGAGTACCCAGTGACGTTGTCGTCCTGGCCACATGCCACTTCTGTTGGAGCATTCATAATCTCCACTTGGCCTATAGCAAAAACAGTATAATCAAAACACAACAATAGCATACCTATTATATGGACTGATTAATCGTTTTTAGCGTTTACAAGTCCAAAAAATCTTAATATCATAATCTTTATAATATTGGAAAGAAATTAGGAGCGAACATGACGAAGTTGCCAGTTTGAATCATTCAGCCTTGAGCCTTGAGGTAAGACCGTAGAGGAAATCGATAGAATGGGTGGCAGACCACTTTCTAGTAACAGCTACCAGTGGCTACCACCATTAATTTAACGCGTCGACAACATCTAAGAAACGAGTCGTGCTTCCAGAACTTGTATTGGGTCGTCAGCCACGTGACCCACGAAACAAAGTATTTCCTGGATTGGTGGCCCAAGAAAAGACGGTCGACGACGGCGAAGCACCTGGCAGTGTGCTCCTGACTTTCGACCGCTTCTGCCATCAAGTTGAAATTTGCCTGATTTCCATTGGACTTGAATATTGTGCCCGTCAGTCTCGTCACACGCATTTGTGGATGCTAGATCTGCTGGACGACATGTTATAAGTAATTATAAGATAGACAGACTAGCAAACGTGGATTTTAGTGGTGTATTTATGTACTTAGTAAGTAGTTTTATTGCAATGTAAGTACACCTATAACTTCCTAAACAATGCCTTATTCAGAACTGTTTCTTTCACAAATAAATTTTTAATAGCCATCTGTATTTTACCCCTGAGATATTTGTTATATACCTAGAGGAATAATAGATAAAAAAAACCCGTGTGCATCGGGCAGAGCAAAGAAACATTGCATCTTGGCAGTCATGTTTTAATCCCATATTACCATTGGTCCCACCATTTGGTGCTAAGTATATTTAGAATTACTCGTATTTTACTGTCTTGTCTGTAGGTACTTAGCGTTCACGAATATACGTAACGAAAATCGCTGTTATGAGACTCTTTATAAAGCAAATTAACTCTAATGAGAATTCGATGGAAAGCTAATAACCTAACTACTGTAGCATAATTATTCCAGATGTGACTGTTTAAGTAGGTTAGGTACTTTAAACGTTTAGCTTACCATCTCCGTCAGCTCTTGTTCGTCGATCACGTGTTCTTGTGTACGGTTTCTGTTCAGTTTGGTAGTCATTTTTCTGTAAGGTAAATTTGACTCTGAACCTTTAAATAATTTTATTACCTATCCAGTTATTTTCCGTAGTTCTATTGGACGTTCCATTAACGGGAAAATGGAACTATGGAAAATAGCTGAACCTAGCACGACGAGGTCGTAGTTAGCAGGAACTAGGGTGAATATCTATGTATGTTCAATATAAAGATACGAACAGCTGGTCAGATCTTAATGAAATTCGGCATAACACATCGTATTTCAGTTTGTTTTCGTTTGAACCTTCATAGGGAAAGTGATAGCTTGCCTCTAAGTTATATCCCATTTACTAGGTAGGAATCTACAGTTAAAGTCTACTTGGTACCAACATAACCAAATATTCTAATTCGAAGCGATAGTGGCTAAAAATTACTGTATACATAGGTAAATCTTGTTGAACAGTCCATTTCAAAGTCAACCCCTGTTTCGAAACAGTAGTGTGAAAGCACTAATGTGTTGTTTTTGATATATAAGATGGGCATGAGGCTATGAGGGGGCACTGTATCTTTTATTCCTTACTTTTAATGGCTACATAAATTTAAATATCTAAAAAATTACTCTGTATGGCATTTTTATTCAACCTGTTTAAGGCTATTGATGTATAGCGATAACTATGGATAGGCGCTGGCGATAATGTGTAGGTACCTTTTTAGAGACTAAAACTACTTAACGACTCATGGTAACAAGTGTGCGTAGTGTAATGTCGTAAACATTAATGCATATTACATCTCTGTGTGATATTGCAACTGTTATGAGCAGCCATGGCACTTACTATCATGACTTCTCGTAGTGGATCCCTTGAAATCATGAAAAAGAGACCTGATTGTAGTTCTGTCCGTAGCCCCACACCTGGCTAGTGGATCCCTTGAAATCATGAAAAAGAGACCTGATTGTAGTTCTGTCCGTAGCCCCACACCTGGCCGAGCATACGATGCTGTTCCACGGTGGCAGGGTCGAGGTAGCCCCGGGTTGGATTTGTGGGGACTTCCAACCGTCGTATCCGCGCTGCCTGCTGCGACACCTCTGTAACCATCAACGCTGCCCTCGTTGTTCTTAAACCGTGAACATGTGATCAAATACAAATCTAAGTAAATCAGTGGTGCAAAGCTATCTCTTTTAACGAACGCACAGTTTTTTTAGTTGTAATACTACGTACGTCAACAAAGTACTTTACTACTTTAAAAACAAGAACGAAATAGGTATCAACGGTGCCGAAATTATGAAACTTGCAGTCCGTTGCTAGCGGCTCAATGTTCAGCACAAAACTAGTTAGCTGAAATCAGTATACTACCACTCTATCAGGAGCCAATGTCTAAACGTCATTCTTTGCCGAATATAAAGGGAAAAATTCGTAATGGAGCCTGGAGCCAATTTCATAATCCTCTTACTATGCCCACAGATTAATATCTAGTGTAACTTTTTCAAAAGTGTTTTGTTCTATAAAAGTATTACCGATGTCCTTTTCTATCTCGCGTGCAATTAATGGGGGATCCCAATAATGTATCTATCCACAGTTTTCCTTACTACCGATAGAAATGTGACATAACTTCCACACAAATAGTGTCAAATATCTATCTCTAGTAGGTAAACCGACGATAGATAGATTATTGGCACTGGCTGTAAGGGAAGAGACGGACAACTCGTAAGCCTGATGGCTTTACGCTTGACCATGACAGTTGCAGTGCCATCCAGTGCTTAGTAACTGTAGTTTTTCGTAGCACTGTACGCTGCTTGTGACCCCGAGACATTGCCGATGGTCTAATATTATAAACCTTAACGGACATTTTTGACTTTGTTTAAGATTGTCTATAATAGTATGCTAATAGGTATGATACAGAGGCCGTAGCACAATTTGCGAAAAAGTATTCGTATCGTAAGCGGTAACATGTCACGCGTTGGCGAACAAACTATGAGTTTTCTGGGTGACAGGTGCCCTAGATACATGGCAGTTGGTACTGTTTGGCGTGAACGACACGTCACGTTACAATTACGCAGTTATTCGTGCTAGGCCCACTGGTACGTCATAAGTAATGGTAATTGTTGTAAAGTTGCTGACGGCTTAGAAAGCATAAAAACTCACTTTTCTTAGGCTGAGTCCGCACTGTTATAAATGGTACATTTTCCGGAACTGTTGGCTGTTCGTTTACACGGGTCATGCTGAAAATATAAAAGTACCTACTTTTAAGACTCCGTGAAATTCTCCCCTTTAACTTATAATATAACACTATGGTAGTGCTACGCAATATTGAAGCAATCCATTTAGTTGTGCCATGGCTTAAAATGGTTCCCCAATGAACAAATTTTTAGACGGTGTTGTTCCATGTGTTCATATTATTGCTTATTAGAACAACCATACGAATCAATATGGAACAAATTTCAATGTCTCAACCAATTCAGCCATTTATTTATTGTGATCAATAACAAAATGTTTGCTATACTGCGTGAAATACGTGCAACTAACCTTCTTTTATTCAGCTTCTTTTTCCTTTTCAACACTTTGACTAAATTGATTTTCTCTTGTAACTCGTCGCATCTCGATTCCGCTATAGCAAAATGGTCGTCTGTTTCTGGTATTAAAGCTTAAAATAAGGTTTGTAAATAAGTTACTTCATAATTTTTTAGTTAAAGGTTAACACGGTATAAGTTCGTTTACGAGTTCTGAGACTTTAGCCATACTAAAGCTCTTGCTTTTATTTTATTGGCCAGTATCGGTGATCTGGCACGGTGGAAACCTATAAGAATCTGTAACTTAATCAAGTATCAAGTCACGACCACCAGGGCACGGAATCATGCCACATTAGTAGGTAATTCAGACACTAGCTATGGAAAGAAAATCATGATAAACAAAAGCGGGAAATAGGTTAACCAAATAAGTATGGACATACTTATGGAGGATCCCAATAATATCCACATCTATCCACGGTTTTCCTTAATACCGATAGAAATTTGACATAACTTCCATACAAATAGTGTCAAATATCTAACTCTAGTAAGGTAAACCGGCGATAGATAGATTATTGGGACCGGCCGTTAGTGTGTTAGAATCTCTCAAAGCTTCAATATTTTACTAAGATTATATTATATCGACTACTGAAACTGCTAGATGTGTGAATAGGGAAACGAAGAAGTATGGACTCATTCGTTTGTCAGAGAAACGTTAATTCTATATCGATAAATATACATTCTAAGAAAATATTTTAAATCAACGCCGTTTTACAAAAAAATGCCTCATTTCTCTAGCCTTTACTAGGAAGAAAATCGCATAAATTTGGTTCAAAAAGAGTCTCTTCTATGTTCAGTAAGTCAAGGATTAGCATGAGGCTATGCTAATCCTGCATTCTTGCCCATCCCATCAGTGCAACCGGACCCATAATAATATATCTTTAAGAAAGTTCTGCGCGGCTACGGACTGCTCTCGTGACCCCGAGAGATAGAGATTATTCAGTCCCATTCGTCCAAAAATTATGTGATTATGCTACAATCACATTCAACCTTGACACAGAGTCATTTACACTACTTTATTTTGGGCACTGCGGTATCCAGCTACTTGCAAAACTGTCCCACCCCATGTTGCATGATCCAAGATCGTTTTAGAGTAGGTTTCTTAGGGAATATTGGCGAGTCAATGAAGAACCATTTTTCATAACTAAAAATTGGCAATAAAGTAAGTAAACTTTCGTGGTGTGCCTATTATGGTATGGTCTATTTTAGGTAAGAGTATATAAATTTAAACATACAACGCAATACAATGACTTTTGATTACGAAATAAATGTACAGCAAGTTATAAACCTGCTCATAAAGTTAGGACTGTAGGCAGGCGAATGATGGAATGAAATCTAGGTATATTAGCGGTCTTAGCACATGCAATCTAGGGTTCATAACCTAAGACATACCTACCTCTTATATCCAATTTCCGTTCAGAACGCCTTCCGTCTAAACCGGCACCAGCAAGGCTGCTGGAGCTCCTATGACGCTTATCTAAAAAACATACATTCTTTAAAGTAATCAATTCAAGAAATGCCTCTTTTAATAATTTTTGGGGCATATGTAATTTAGTATAGGTATAGGGTGATATAAAATATATTGTGTTGCACTGTACTGCAGGGAGAGTACAGGTCTGCAAACAACCAAGTTGGATTCTACTTACGTTTTTGCTTCATATAGGTACAACACAACACGTTTTTGAACATACGCAACCTGCACCTCCTGATCATTTCCCGGGTACCCGAGTCATGCCTCCGGGTAGCCAGACGATTATGTAAGAGGTATCTCATCATCATCATCTACAATTCTACATCATTTCAGCCGTAGGAAGTCCACTGCTTAACATTGGCCTCCCCATACATTTCTAATACTTAGTAATAAGTAATTACTGGTAACATACACTGATCTAATACTTTTGTCCTGAAGTATCGAGGTATTTTTGACGGGAAGACTTTCGCAGTATCCCGAACACAGTTCTGTCGAGAATTCGACGATTAACCTCTGTCTGACTTTAGTTGCCGCCTTAAATCTTAGATTTTTTAAGAAGAATAATTTTTTACCCTGTCTCAGAGCGAACAAAACAAAAAACAACGACCGTTCGCGACTTCGTTCGCGTAGTATCTTCCCATCTTGTTTTGGTTTTTCTTTCGTAAGAACCTTGACAGTAAAAAACATAACAAAAAAAGAACTAGCGAGAGTTACAGAGTGAACATGTATGTGAAATAGGGGTTCATTTATGTAAATATTTAGATAGATAAATAAGCGCCTATATACATAATTTACTTACGCAAAATTGTGTATTAGTTAATGCTGACTTTCAAAATATGGGTTAATGAAAATATACGTTGAATATCGCAGATTTGCCAATAACCTTTATTAATCTCGATATACCTATACAATCTATTGCGTATTGCATTGATTTTCCGTTCACATGATGGCTTCAAGAAAGCTATTTAAAGCAATTTTTAAATAACTTTAAGTTTTGGGGTTTTTTAATGACTAAATTCACTTGTGTGGCTACTCATACCTTAAACTGCACTTCATAGTCTTTGAATTGTTTATTGTTCTTAAAAATAGCAGTAGAGTAGAGATTACTGGCACTGTCTTTATATATTAATATGGTATTGTCTTTATATGTGTGTTTAGGTCTTATTAACTATTGTAGTTTATAATCAGTTATTTAATATCATATGGTACAGATTCCTGTAAGTACGCTCCAATAGAATGTCTGTTGCAGAAGTAAATCGTCTTAGTATGATGTGTCAAGATGTAGGAGATGCACAAGCATCTGTTAGTCTGTGATGTAGGAGTTTCTAGCATTGTAGCCACCAGCTTTTTGGGTCACGTATCGCGTCCAAGAGACGAGCATAATAATATGCATGTAAAAATGGCATGAGTTCCCATTGTCATTGTAAAACAATCATAAGTTAGGTAGGTACCTATCTATTCATATGGTTAGAAGTAAAGTACTTAGTGCAGTTGTTTGAGGGAAATACATATTAGTATTAAAAGTTTCTTGAGCAAGAAGAATGTGACGTCTATACATACATAGTTATAAATTCGGGAGCTACCAACCTTTAGATAACTTCAAACTGTCACCCATATTAACTTGAAATTTTCATAGCACACCACTTGGAGGAATGGTGCTAATTTTAAAATAAACAGAACAACTGTGATTAATTAATTAAAAAAGTGTGTTATTATAGTAAAGGCACTAAAAAATCATTACGTCAAATCTGTCAAATGATACAAGTCTTTGAAAAAGGAAAAGTCACAATTGCCTTCAAAATCTATGAGCTATGGTGAACCTTCAATAAATCCTTCTAAGATAAGGGTTGTTTGGAACTGGCTGTTATTCAAACATATTATTGAAAAAAATAAGACTACACAGTAGGTTCCGACATAGAGTAGCTTTTTTATACCAGGGTTGTGGGTTGCGTTGGTCAACCCCAGGGGTGTCGTCCAGAGGTACCTTGGGTCCGGAATGAACACGTGGACGGGTAGAAGAGATAGTCTGTTTTCGAGATTACATTCGTATCAATTTAAAAAAAACCTATTGTACCTATGTACTTCACCCAAGTATGTGTGAGAAAGTGAAAGAAAACCTAATTGTCCTAATAAACGAAAAAGCAGTCTGCAATCAAATCTAAACCAATAGGGCGAATGAGACTCAAGAACAAGTTGCCTATCTATCTCGTGCTAACGAGGGCATTGACCAGTCGAACACTGGACGACACTGCTATATGTAGATGTAACTGAAAGAAATGGCACTTTGGATTGAAATGGATACATACATATTAATACTAAATAGGTACGTGAGCGTCATATTGAATTCTGTAGCGCCTTTTTTATGAAAATCGGGTACCTACGAGACGACCAAGTCGCCTGTTATTAAGCGACCCTGCCCGTAAGATAATAATATATATAATAATAATAATAAACCATTTATTTTGCATTAATATATAAGGTTTCCACATTAACTGATATCCTGCCTCTTGGAAAAGCGTAAGAGGTAAGTGCCTTTTGGAATTTTAAAATAAAAACCCTGAATGGCAATGCACTGCGCTCATCATCATGAGATAATAAGATCTCTGTCTGTAATTTAGTTGGAAACATTGCCCTCCCGTTGACTCGCGATATTTGGCCAATAATACAATAGATTTCGAAGAAATCAACTTACTTTTCCAGGAACTGCAACGTGTGTGGTTAAACCGAAACATACAAGTGTTTGTACGCTACTGCTTCACGGTTGCAGCTATCCATCCATCTGGAGACGTCCACATCTATGACAGTTGGCAAAGATGTGGACGTCTCCAGATGGACTCTGTGCCACGCGATGTTGCATGCAGGAGTACAAAATCCCTTATTCTCAAAATACCCCCTCATACGACTGCTTTATATGGTGGCTCGTTTACTGTGACTTCTGTGAGATTGTGGAATTCACTTCCTCAGAATATCCGTGCTAGCCGTTCTCTGGATGATTTTAAAGCGAGAGTAAAAGAGTATTACCTCTCCAACTAATTCTTAATTGGCGTATGTTTGTATTGCTTATATATTTATTATAGACTAATATGTATTTTATACTAATATGTATTTGAAACTCATATGTATTTTACACTAATATTTATTTTATAACGATTTGTATGTATATATTTTGGTTAGTATTATATTTTTATATTATGTATGTATATATAGGGTCTTGATATTATTTTGTAGTAGTAGTATCATGATTATTTTATATCTTATTGGTTGATGTACACAGAAACCTACTTACTTATACTTAGTTCTCTGTTCTTAAGGTTTGCTGGAAGAAAACTCTCTTTAGGGTTAAGCTCGCCTATGTACATGCTTTTATCTAATACCTCCACTGTATCTGTGTTTTGTGTACAATAAAGAATATGAGAATATGAGACTACAAAATTTCTACCACTACAGCCCAACTGTAAGAGATTACAGTTATTTAAAATCTATACGCGATTACCAACCAATGCATCGCCGCCGTCAATGCTTCGGGTTAGTCTAATGCAGACAACCAGCGCCCTCGCAGGAACTAATAGGCGTTATCCGTCACATAGTCTACGTTCCTATAAGCGCCGAAATCACTCGCGGCGTTCACACGCCCATAAAATTCCACATATTCCCATAAAAGCCCACGATCGTCGTGAGCGAGCTCGTACGGCATCGATGACATCACCGAAAACGCGACAACACTCGCGGTTCGTAGGTGGGTTTTTCGCCGTCGTTGCGAGCTGTCACTGTCAAAGCATCAAATAAGTATAGGATTCTTTCGATATTTGACAGAAAATTTGGCACGCATTTCGTGACCGCGTATTCGTTCCTTTTGGGTTGAACACTGCAAGCATTGGTACATAGTGGAAAACTAAACCAGGGCGCGACAGTTGTGAGCGTTGACGGCGCTTGCCAGAACGTACCCACAGACTAGCATATAGGTATACAAGGAAAGTCCGTCACACACAATATAATCATAGACCAAAATATATATCTACTAGGAAAAATATAATAGTTCGCGAATTACGGCTTGAACTCTAGTTCGTTGCAGATATTACGCTATAAATATTGACATTTAAGTGGAATGTTATAATATAGTAATTACGTATTTCCTTACAGCTATAACCCTGGGTCTATCAAGCGGGGCGTGAAAAAGCATCTCTCAAGGTAATCATAGGGGTGGCGATTAGTGCAGGTTACGGCTGCACTAATGGGTATTTATCGCTTCTTGATTCCATATTCGCTTTCTATCAGGCGAGAGGGAGTCACTTCAATAAACAATTATAAAAAAAAATACTTCCCCCATAACAATAAAATACGAGTTCATCATAGCTAACGAATTGTTAGAAGTTTTGCACGCGTAGTAAAAAAGCATTAATCTAATAAAAACATAAAATTATATACAGATGCAATTGTCACTTTATCAAAATTACATTTAAGTTAGCTTAAGTTCCACGTCTTGTATGAATCTTGCCGTGTTCATCCCATAAATTGAGTTGACGCATTGCTATTATCAGCATCAAGGATTTAAGCTAGAAACTCAACGTCTACGGATGTTTCCCATCCTTTCCTATCATCCATCATTTCATAAATCCAATTGACTTGCCTCATCTGAGTTTTTAAAGGATAGTCTAATGTAATGTAACTAAATACAATAAATAATACACAGATAATTTGATCTTATATTGTTTTTATTATATCAATATACACCTATATCTACGAATTTGCTGAAACAAAAGAAAGAAATAGTAAATACATTATTAATTATTAAAATTAGTAATTTAATGACAGTCATTGAATATAATTCTTGGGCAAATGCTCATATTATTCATCATTATTACTTATGTAATATATTAACGATAACGCAAATAATAATTTAATTGAATGAATATATTTGAAACTCATTAATTGTATCGGTTATATTATAATACATTCATTTATATATTATACGAGTAATTAATGCACTAACTTGACGACATACAGCACTGTTATTGAAGATATATTTTTTGGCTTTAGCACTTCAGGGAGGCCTTTCATGACCCCGAAAATTTCAAACCCTTAAAGTCTTTGAACCCTAGTAGAAAATGGGTTATAGTCTGATGGTTCGGTTAAGACTCAAAATTTCAAGAAGGCAGGTCCTTCTACCTCTCGTTTTCACCAAGGTATACATGTTTTCGTTTATTGCTCACGCTCGTATACATGTATATATAAATATATATGTATAACTTATATGAAACATGCTTCATAGCATATAGATAGATCATAGCATGTTGGCAGTGTGTCAACATGCTATGAGCTCACCTGTTCACTCACAGTACAAACAAATGATTGTTTGACAAGTATTCTGCAAATTTTATATAACACTAATATTTCACTTGATTTCTCTTCTTGAAAACGAGAGGTTAAATTTTGACAGATGTGTAACCTTTTATGTCAAAGGTCAAGTGAAACCAGTACATTTGGGCATTAACCGCCTACACCACTATGTGTAACCAGCTATGTTAAAAGGCCTTTTGTAGGATAACTTTTAAATCATTTCACTCGTTCAATTCAGTACTAGAAATTAGTTCAGTTAATTTCACGCTTTAATCTGTCCGCATCAGGTTAACGCTATAACAAAATATTTATGAATGAATCAGGGGCTTGCTGATTCGGACAGGTTAAACAGGACAGGACAGGATCTGGGACTGGAAGTCAAGTACATAAAAAAAGATAAATTAATTAATAGTAAAAACATATCGTATAAAACAAAATACTCGTATTTGCATACACTAAAATAATCTTGATCAAAAAGGGCAAAAAATGGCTCGTGAAATTGGATTCTACACTTATATTCAAGCAGCAGGATATCAGAAGTAAAATTATGCACTTTTACGTTACATTTAATTATTTGACGTGTGACATTCGGTTCCTTCTTCGGGGTCTGTTCTTATATAAGGCCTCGTGTACAAGTTCCTCAGTTACATTTTAATCACGTTTTCAATCCCGGAATAATCACGTAGACTGTTCGGAGGCACTAGATAGAATAATTCTTGGAACCGGAGGACAAATGATTAAAGAATTCAATATTATGAAATTACAAATAAATTCGTTTATACATACTAATGTATTCGTAATGCTAATTATCAGAATATTACTTTATTAAACATATTGAGTATTATCCATTGTGATATTGCAAAACTCTAGCAGCCTATCAGGTATATAATAAGTTATGTTTATCGCTACTGGAATATGCAATATCTTATGGCCGACAAAAGTATATTATACATGTTATCTGTAACAGTTAGGTGTTTTCTCATTTTCATTTTCTATTGCGGCGATTACACTATTAATCCGTCATCAGTTCAACTCGTCAATCAAACATTGACGTAGTTAATCAATTTATCAAGTTTGAGACCCATATCATGAATCCATTATTAACATTTCTAGTAATATGGTGTTTGGTGAAATATATACTAAATATAGTGGACTCATAAAAAATGCGTGGACATTCACGTATGCACGCAGCCTTGCCAAGGATTGATGTGTACGGAAAAATCCATAGAGCTCAATCCACCTTATTGTAAAGTAAATAACATATTTCATAAATGAATATCCCATATACCACGGTTCAAACTCGGGACTATATTTAATCCACATTTTATAATAAGGCGGTATTAGTTCCTAGCTAAACTAACGTAAATCTATTTACATCAATTTAGCCGCGACCAATGTTGCCAAGTTTAAACTGATGCCAGGTGGAAGACCTAGCGGCCGCCTAACACATAGCTTGAATCCCCCGTCCAACCACATTTTCAAGTTGTTTCCCTAAAAGCGAATGGAATAATCAAATGATACACATTAAATATTTAAGTATTTAAATACAATCAAACAAATTCACGGTGCGCCAGAGTAAGTGATCATACAGAGTATATAATTTTAACGAAGCATACCGGTTTGTCACGAAACTAACAACGTATGGAATAAGCAAAAGGAATTGTAGTTTAGTACTTTAATTAATTACGAGTGTGAATTACATCATTATCAGCCTCCGTCCGCTCATCGCCAGACATTGGGCTCTCTTCTCTTTGCCTTCCGCTAGTCGTCGGTATCTGGCCTCAAGGCGTCCTGAGCTGTTGGCTCAAACAAGATACTCAGAACTAGTCATTTGCAACGGGCTTTAGTTACGAAATATAGGCCGCCAATTTTACTTCAGCTTTTTTTTTGACCTGTTACGACTAATTCTGTTTTTTATTTTGAATTTAGCCGTGAGTGTCTAAGTTTCGATTACTAGGCAATGATATATGTAATATGCACTGCCTATATATTACTCGTTGTAAGACATTACGACGAGTACACCCATAGATATGAGCGACGACGTGCAGACTGCGTAGATTTAGATGTGATATATCATATATCAACATATATGTCAGGGTACATGTTACGTCGCAGGCTTGAAAACTTAGACTTAGTATACGCGGCCCAGATTTTCAAGGTACTTTATTTATGCCTTCAGCTGTATCAGGACACACACAATAGAAAATCTATTGTTATCCTGGTTAACGACAGCTGCATTCCGAGACCAATTAACTAGCGGTCCCACATTATTATATTAATCTCATATATACTCCGTATTTACACCTACACTTGCTACATGTGATCTGCAAGGGTATTATGTATCTCAGTTGCTAACAAATGTTGATTGAAATCTTGAAAAATGGCAGCTCTATGTCAGTTTTGAAAACTCCAGTAAGCAAAAATGTTAGTAAGTTGATGACTGGAGCTGACAAGAGTGACAAAGAGCGGCCATTTTTTTAGATTTCATTCAACAATTGTTAGCAACTGAAATACATAATAGCCCTGCTGGACATCACAAGTTCTTAGATCATAACGACTGCATTTGCATGTTTATACAAGTAATTGTTGTAATCTAATAAGAGACAATAACATTGACTTACCACCAAATCAACGACAGGTAATATGACTTCACGCAAAGAGCCCCGAGTCGTTCTGAGTATATAAACGAAGGTATATAGTATAGATATATTAATAAAAAATTAAAAAATGCCATTTTGAATCGTATGACATCATTATACTACTTAACTTTGTATCTGAATCACGCTATGCAGCTACAACTTAATATTACTATTTTCACGTCGTGTATTAATATTTTAAAGGATATAATTGTGTCCTTTCGCAAAATTTTAATTTCAAATGGTAAAAGAATAGTCTAATTAAAACATGATACACCACTGTCTTCCCTCTCTTGAGTTGTATACAGTACGGCATAATGGACGGATAGTAAGTCGAACGACAAAACGAGGACTGCGACACGATTAAAGCCCTTAGCGAGTTTTGTTTCTCTTCGGGTTTGTCTTTTTGAGCATAAACGCAATATCGCATTTGGGTATAAGTCAATGGAATAAAATATAAATAATATAAATGTAAAACGGCAGTGGCAGCCAACAGCCGCATAATTACAACGGTTTATGAAAATTCAATATAACCCAATAATACTTCTTAAAATGCATAGTTTACACTGTGCATGTTCTATTGTGCTTATTGTAATTAAATTGATCCCAGCAGGGCCCCACTCTTGTACTACCACCTCCCAAATTGTTTATATACCATAACCATTAACACGAATGATGTTCAAATACATTGCATAAACGATGCTATAATAGAACGTAACACGATCATGTATGTATTCATACCAAGTTTACAATTGACAACATTTCACAATATGAATTGTGAGCCATTCTTTCATTTACGGAATTATAAAGACAAAGATTAGTTAATTCTTTAAACGTGCAATGTTTTCACAAAATTGCGGTTACTGCATACGGTTTATATTTCATTCGCCAATTTACCAATAATATACCAATTAAATTATTCCATGCCAATTTCTACCAAATTGATATACCTACTGTCAGGACTGCAGTAATAGCATATAAAAAAGTATAAATGAAGTGTTGTCAACTATGACATCATGTTCAGATATTATATTCAACATACTCTTTATACACAAATCTTCATCGGTGGATTAGACTCATTGTGTGAAAGACAGCAGGTGAAGGTTACAGATCTACATTATTAATTTATTCGTAGCCAAAGAATGTTTATCGCAAACGAACCAAGGTTGGAATTAAAAGTAAACACAACCATATTAACCTACTGCCGAATCGATTCAGAGAGCCTTATTTCCAATTGTATAGTGAATTATTTATACATACATATAGTTCTGGCAATATACTCTAATACTTAAATATTTCCAATCCAGAACACATATATTACATTTCTCATTTACCATTTGTGCCAATGGAATATAATAAGTCAAATAATCAAAGGAAACTTAAATGAGTTAGTCAAAAAGATTGACAAACTTTATATGGCCATTAAATAAATGGCATACATTAAATAGAAATTAAATAATATTATATTGTGTGATATTATTATACTTAAATAACGCAAAAGTAATATAAGAAAAGGTAAATGTGACTACATAATCACAAACATTATAAATAATAATTTCAATAAAATTCACGACATAAATGAATTAACTGTCTTTAGCTCTCTATATATAAGAAAATAATAAAATATAATGACAAAAAAGGAAGTGATTAAAGAATGGAATACACTTCTTTTTTATAAAAGAGCCGTAAGGTTTTGCTGTAATATTCATACATTTAAATATATGGCTTACTTACTAGTTGACGTTTGTAAAATACATTGAATATTACAGTGTTAGTGTATGCGTAATGCATATGTTTAGCATAATGTTGAATGTTATATGTAGTACGTGCGACGGCACGCGCTATAGAGCCAGAGCTGTGTATTCACGGCAGCTTCCATTACAAAAGGACACACTTCTTTTTCCTGGCGGGCTCTGGCGGCTCCAACGCTGCTAGTATGGCCTCGTCGAACACATTCTTCAGACCTTTCTGTAATGACATTAAATGTAGCTGTATAGACGAGCGTAAACAGAACGGCTGAAAGGGGAGAACCTAGACGAACATATTCTGAGCATATTGGAGAATTTCTTGGGAGAAGTCTGGGCAAAGGTACCCACCCTAACCTGTCATGTGAGTGGATAAAGGCGTGCCAGTGGAAATCCGTGACTTTGTGTATGTCATCAGCCGGAAGAAGTTCACTGCTGAACATATGCCTCTCCATAGAGCGCCACTTAGAACGGCTACTCGCTTCTTCCATCCAGCGATTCCCGCAGTTTTGACGATCTCCTCATTTGGGATCTTATCACGCAGGGGAATCCCAAGCATATTAATCCCTCTCCATTGCTCGTTGAGCGGCCGTTGAGCGGCTTTTGAGCTTGTTAATGAGGCCAACAGTCTTTTGTATGCACTTACTTTAAAATATTATTTCCCTTTTTTGTGGGTTATTTAGCCACTTTGACATGTTTTAAGGGCAACACTTCACTATGTTACGGCTTATGGACATCAACTCACCTATCTACTTCTGCACAGATACATGGACACTTGACAACATTGAATTCGTATGTGATTTATGTTTTAAACTTTTGATAATTATGACCTAGAATAAAAATATTGTATTTTCAATGTTAATTCAAAGATCTAAGCTAATTGAGCGCCTGGTACTGTGACCAAGGTTTTTTTCAGTATCTTCAATTGGCTTCAGTACATCATATGTGTTATATTCCAGATTACCACCTACCTATGTTATATAATACAGCCAAATCGATCCAATAGTTTATGGTAAAAGAGTGATAAGCAGTCCCGCCCATCAAGCCATTCACACCCATTCATCCACCTATGGACCCATCCATCCAAAACCCAAAATTCATGCATCCAATTGGAATCATGAATTACTTTTGTATTACAAAGAACAGGAACGGTTCGATTTTCTTTTCGATCTCGTGAAGCACATGAAATCAGATTGATATCAAACGACGTCAGACTTTGCATTACCCTTCAACATAATATACAACAAACAACTCATATATACGTCATATACAACCAGCACTTTTACCTTTAATTTTATATTCACGCTTTTTAAGTGTTAGAAGCAATTACTTAAGCTATACCTACAGGATCAGTAATTTTTTTTCACGTTTACTTTAAAAACTAGGAACCCATACCATGTACAAAAATAAATCACTTTAATAAAATCTGGAATAGCATCCTGGGGCCAATCCTATACGTAATATTTACTGCCGACCTGCCAACTACAAATGACACGACCACTGGCGCATATATACGCCATAGTCTATGGCGTATATGGCCCATAGTACACTTGACTAGCTAGCGTACTAGATCACATTGTGTAAACAAATCTATCGTTCATAACGCTAACTGCCCAAGGGCAGTCAGTAAATACGCGTTCGAGCGGAAAGACGTACGCTATTAAGAAATCTAAACTTACATGGCCTTATAAATATATGTTTCTAATCAGGTTTTAGTAAGGAGACATTCTCAGACGCTTGAAGCTGAGAACTTTAAATAACAAAATAAGTAAAATAAAATAATTATTTGAGCGCTTGAATTTGTAAAATAACGAATAATCGTCATCGCTGATACTTTCTCCTAGCATCTTCATTTTGTTACTATAATGTTATCAGTGTTAGCAATTAATTAAACAAGGAAGATCCCAACCAAAAAGTATTGTGACATATTATGGCACAACGCATTCAAAAAGAATATGCTGGATTTATTTTCATAACCATTCGTTTTGAGCATAGTCATAAGCATTCTTTGACTCAGTATTTTCTCACCAATACAGCAGCGTACACCTAAATCATGTGATACTTAGTATGCTGCTGAAATGCTATCACTTGCTTTAGTATTTGTACTAGGTATTATGAGTACAATTTGACCTTTTCCATAATAGTTACAAAGTTATAGTGTAGTACTTAATACATAGATAAAGGAACAACTACTAACTTTCTGCAGTTTTTGGTTGATTATTCTTAGGAAGGAGCAGTCCTAACAAGCTGTGCTACCTAGTGTAGAGAGCTCTTTTTTTTTCTTCCACTGCACCACCACATATGTAGTGGTTTGCAAATTGGATCCGCTTCATAGAGCTCCAACATGTATGTGTATGTATAATAATCACTTAACAAAATATTTTACCTGTGTAAGAGCAGAGCATTCAACATATTTGACTGCCTTCAGCTCCTTTGCGAGTTTCTCTCCCTGTTCTAGTGAGACTGGCTTTTGTTTGATTTTGGCCAACTTCTCCATGGTAGCAGGGTCATCTCTCAAGTCTATCTGCGTTCCCACCAGCAGAAAAGGTGTCTTTTGCTGGTGATGAGTAATTTCTGGTACCCACTGGAAAATAAAAATCATTTCCATTAGTTAACTCAATTAATGTTCTATCACAACCCATTTGTCCAATGTTTGAAATGATGATAATCAGTATAATCAATTTATTACTAATTACAATTTACAAGTCAAAAATTACAGTTAAACTAGATCAAAATAATAGGTAATCCAATATAAAAAAATAAAATCACATTATAAACATAATCATTATGATACTTTTAAATTAATTGACTCATTAAAATGTATTATTATCTATTGTCATCCCAATCAACAAAAAACTAAATGTAAAATGATAATGTGTAAGTAGGCCTATACAGAATAAATGATTTCATTTTGATATTAATTTTGCTGTGGGGTACCAGCTTAGAATAGTACCCCCCAACTCTACCCATGGGTGCGTAGAAATCTGCTAAGGGATAACAATCGGAAGGTCAGCAGCACCTTCCCAGTATTAAAACCCCAAAACTGCGCTCGCCAACCCGCCTGCCAAGCGTGGCGAGTATTGGCAAAATCCCCCCTATGGATTTGATAAAAAGAACCAGGCCCGAGTCCCCAGCAGCCCCGCTATTCCTGGCTACGGTAGCGGCCACGGTAACGGTGGGGCAGGGGGTGCTAAGAATCCCCAGCAGACGCCCAGCTACTACCCCCAACGACGACGACTGGCCCTGGTGACACACAACATACGCACGATGAGGACAGACGAGAAGATATATGAGCTGGAAGAAGAAATGAGTAAGTTACACTGGGACATTGTGGGGTTATCTGAAGTCCGTAGAGCGGGTGAGGACACAATAACCCTAAAATCAGGTAACCTACTCTACTACCGGGAGGGCGACCAACAGTTCCAAGGTGGTCGGTTTTCTCATCCACAAGTCCCTTACTAACAACATAGTTACGATCGATAGCGTTTCCAATAGGGTCGTATACCTAATACTCAAAGTATCCAAACGATATTCGCTGAAGGTCATTCAGGTATACGCACCGACGAAGTCGCACCCGGATGATAAGGTGGAGGATATGTATGAGTAAGTTCCACGAGAAATGAGATTGACTTCATTTTGACCACCAAAAGGCAAATATTCACAGATGTCTCCGTGATCAACAGGGTTAAAACCGGTAGTGATCACCGAATGGTAAGAGGCACGGTGAATATTAATGTCAAACTGGAGAGGTTTCGTCTGATGAAGTCTACGCTCCGACCCACTCGTGCCCGTATTCAAGACCCCGAGAGCTTTCAACTTGAGTTATTCAATCGCTTCGATTGCCTTGAGAACATCGCTTCAGCGGACGAGATCAATAACAGGTTAGTAGAAACTGTCCATACAGTGGGTTCCAAATACTTTAAACCCCACCGTACAGATAGGCCACAGAAACGCTCCAACAATACCCTAAACCTCATGGCTGAACGACGCTCACTGAAACTGCAGTCTTCGGATGATGCTGAAGCATATAGGCTGCTCGATAGACGAATATGGAAGTCCTTGCGTCCACGACATCCGGATCTTTAATACAAACCGTATAAAAGAGAAGATAGAGCGGAAAAAAGGCTCCAAAGTGTTTGCAAGAGACATGTCTATTGGGCAAAGCCAGTTGATGAAGCTGAAGAGAGAAGACGGCAGTGTAGCGTCGACCAAAGCAGAAGTATTAGGAGAGGTAGAGAGTTTCTACGGACAGCTATACACCTCGGTCGCTAAACCTGTTAGCAGCTCGGTCAAAGACCCAAGAGCCAAGCTGACCCGACATTATACCGAAGATATCCCGGACATCAGCCTGTACGAGATTAGAATGGCCTTGAAACAGCTTAAAAACAACAAGGCGCCTGGTGACGACGGTATCACATCTGAGCTTCTGAAAGCGGGTGGAACACCGGTACTTAAAATCCTTCAGAAGCTCTTTAATACCGTCTTACTCGAAGGTTCAACGCCAGAAGCATGAAACAAAATCGTGGTGGTGCTGTTCTTCAAGAAAGGTGACAACACTTTACTTAAAATTACAGACCCATCTCGCTTTTGAGCCATGTATATAAGCTGTTTTCAAAGGTCATAACGAACCGTCTCAGTCGCAGGTTTGATGAATTCCAGCCTCCGGAACAAGTCGGTTTCCGAAAAGGCTATAGTACCATAGACCACATCCACACGCTACGGCAAGTTATACAGAAGACCGAAGAGTATAACTTACCTCTTTGTTTACCGTTTGTGGACTATGAGAAAGCCTTTGATTCGATCGAGACGTGGGCAGTGCTTGAGTCTCTCCAGCGGTGCCGTATTGACTATTGAAGTGCTGAAGTGTTTGTACAAAAACGCCTACATGTCAGTCCGAGTACAGGAGCAGAGTTCGAAGGCAATTCCATTGCAAAGAGGCGTGAGACAGGGAGACGTTATATCTCCGAAACTGTTCACCGCTACATTGGAAGACGCCTTCAAGCTTCTGGAATGGCAAGGACTTGGCATCAATATTAACGGCGAATACATCACTCACCTTCGATTTGCCGACGATATTGTAGTCATGGCAGAATCCATGGAAGACATCAGTACAATGCTCGAAGGCCTCCATCGAGTTTCCCAAGATTTCAGAATTTCCTTAAGATGAACATGGACAAGACGAAAATTATGTCTAATGCCCATGTTGTACCTACCCCAATATCAGTTGGGAACTCAGTTCTCGAAGTTGTTGACGAGTACATCTACCTGGGACAGACAGTCAAACTATGCAGGTCAAACTTCGAGAAAGAGGTCAATCGTCGAATCCAACTCGGCTGGGCAGCGTTCCGGAAACTTCGCGAAGTCTTTTCGTCAAAAATACCTCAGTGCCTCAAGACAAGGGTCTTCGACCAACAATGTGTGTTACCAGTGATGACTTATGGCTCTGAAACGTGGTCTCTTACTATGGGCCTCATAGATAAGCTCAAAGTCGCACAACGAGCTATGGAGAGGGCTATGCTCGGGGTTTCTCTACGTGATCGAGTCCTAGCTCAGAAGATTAGCCAGTTGAAGTGGCAGTGGGCAGGGCACATAGCACGCAGAACAGATGGCCGATGGGGCCGACAGGTTCTGGAGTGGAGACTACGGACCGGCAAGCGCAGCGTAGGTCGTCCACTGACACGGTGGACAGACACCTGATGAAGGTCGCAGGACGACGTTGGATGCTGGCCACCTCCAACCGGTCCTTTTGGAAAATCATGGGGGAGGCCTATGATTTTGAAAAGGTTTTGCTGGTGTATTCATTGACATCATAGAACATATTCTCAATGAGACATGATTTTAACTTATCTTTAAAGGATCCTATACCAGCCGCTTTGGTTATATGCTCTGGTTAACAATTATACATGTTTGACAATAAAAGCTAGCTTTAGCGACAGATTATGGATTGCTAGGGTTGGCCACCAGTCAGACCAGCAGTCACTGATCCCTCGAGGTTTGGCTTTTGGTGAAGGAAGGTAGCATCCTGTTGAATTCACATGATTTTATACAGATAATGCGCCCCTTGCTAGCTACCATCTCAAGATCTAAAACCTTTCATGAAACATCTAAATTATTGTTCCTGTTGCTGTTTTAGAACAATTCTAGGCCTTGTGTGATGCCACTTTCATTGGCATCACCACTAACCATCTAGGGAGATAAGTGGTTAAATGCAAGTTACAATTATTATAAAAAATATGTTCTTTACTTAGTTATATTTTACTTAGTTAAGGTTACAAAATGACCAAACCTTACCTTCTCCTTAACATTCTCGAAAGAACTTGGGCTCACTACACTGAAGCAAACAAGGAAAACATCTGTTTGTGGATAGCTGAGTGGTCGGAGTCTGTCATAATCTTCCTGGCCTATAAACAAAAAAATAGATATATATTTAATAACATCATTTAGATCATTATAAGAGGCTTGTAAAACTTATGAAGTACAACTTATTGATGATAATATCATTGATAGAATAAAATTTACCAGCAGTATCAAAAAGACCCAAAGTATAGGGCTCTCCTCCAATCATGACAGTGACAGCATAGTTGTCGAACACCGTGGGCACATATTCTGAGGGGAACTTGTTTGTTGTGTAACTGATCAGTAAGCAGGTTTTACCCACTGCACCATCGCCTACCACCACACACTTGATGGTCTGCATTTTGTACTTCTTTTTATTTTTCCAAGAGTTATAGGTGTGTTTTGTATCACTCTTTATCTATGTCGGATTTGTATGACCATAGCAGACTCGAACTTCACACCCTGAAGAAAAAATACAGCCTTATCAAAATATACTTCACTATTTCTATGATGAAATTTATAAAATGAGAAATGGTATCATTTGATTGATACAATGATTTTAAATGACTGCAAAAATAAAGAAATAATCGCATTGCATAAAACTATAGCAATTTAATGGCAAGGCAAACAAAACAAAAACTATTAAATTATAAATTCGCACAGTATGTAAGCAACCAAATAAAATCATAAGCAGCAGGAAAATTAATATAGGTAATGAGCACAGTATGGGCACTACTTAATTACACTACATTTTATAGTATACCTTCCTACACAATTATAAAAGTCAGAAAAGGAAAATACTATATAATAATAGTTACACAACTAAAATTCTTTAAATGAACATCAATCATCATACTTGTTTACAAATTGTCCACAGACCAATGCATTACTGAGTATAATTATGTTGCTACAGCCACAACAATGGTTGTTTACAAATTAATACAAAAGAAAGGTGTACAGTCTGACTGTGGTAGTGACAATCCTAGTGAGATCTGTAATACCTACTTATTGTTTTATAGGCATATGACAATTATACAAGTTTATGTTATGCCTATCTTATAAAATTAACCCTTCAATGTCAATAAATTATGAAGAATGTAAGAATTGCTTTGGAAACTAATGGCTCTCTGAGTTGTATGTCTTTGCATAGCTTAAAACTGAATAAATATTCATGGTGCACATTAAAACCAAATTCTTAAAACAATCTCGAATTGTTGGTCTACATGTCTTATTAGTCTTTTATCCTCCTCGATTTAGAGTTTCATAGTTCGGATGTTAGTGAGGCGTTCAACGCCATTTCGTTTCATGGATACTAAAACCTATGATGGTTTAATCATTTTAAAAATTTCCCATAACTGTTTTGACAAAAAAACTATACATATAATTATCCAACCTACTCATAAAATTTCACGGGAATTGTTTGAGAAATGCGACCTATAGACGAGAACAGTGAGTAACTGCGAAATCCAGACATGTGAAAGCATTTTTGCTCAAACTAATGCAGATGCTCATGCTTTGCACTCGCTAGGGCAATAAACTTTGACATAATTGAATTTCAGTGTATTGGTTTCATTTTACATTGTACAGTAATTATTTATTAAATCATAGTCCACAACCCCAGAGATTCTGTCTTGAAGCCACAGTGCGCAAGCACTAATGTGAGCAGACTTTATTTCCTAATATCAAGTGAAATTACTAGACAATTGTTATGCTTAACATTCCAAAAATACTACATCAATATATATATATATATATATATATATATATATTACATGTATACATCTTATATTGATCCAGACTTCAAAATAGGATGATGCTACTTTCCTTATCCAGGTGGACATGGTGACCAGAGGAGTAAGTTGCTCGCCTGATGTTGTGTCACCAAGTGTGTCACTTACCCGTAACAGTTCAGTGCCATTCAGAATTTCAAACTACTAGAGTCCAGAACTCTGCATGGCAATGCAATGCACTCATCACTCTGAGATGTAAGATGTTAAATCTCAGGCCCCGTAATTTCACTGGACCTTTGGAAAAACCTTTGCTAAAATATTCCTGCCACAGGCATTTACATACTGAAAACACTCCGTTTACAATGGTTTATTAAATAAAAAATACACTATTTTATTATGTACTCTATTCTATTCGAAAATAATCATTCAATATCAATATGAAAACAATTACATTGGTGAACTATTCATCGTAATTAGGCCCACTGAGAAAAGTTGTAATAATTAATTCAAGGATAAGATACCAGTGCAGCATTACTGAACTAATTAATAAATGACAAAACTTATCTATGATGACAAATATTACTGCTTGATTACAACCCTACATTTTAGTTTAGTTAACAACATAATTGTAGTAACTCGCATTTGCTTAACACTAGACAAAAATTCTCTAAACAAGGGGTTCTTAACCGATGATATGCGGACCACTGGTGGTCTCTGGGAGCACCCGCTAAATAAATGATATGTCCAAAACAGGAATTAATTTTGATGATTATTGGAGCAATTCCTTTCACAAAGATACTGAGAATTGAACCAATAATTCAAAAGTTAGTAAAAAGTATGGAGGAAAATCGCATTAAAATAATACATAAATAAACTCTTTAATCTACAATTTTCGTCAAATATTACGATACAGTGATTGCATTGAGAAAATATATTAAAAGTTGTAACAACCCAACAGATGCTGGTCCATAACATGACAGAAAGTTTGTGAAATGGTCCCTCATAACTAAAAGGCTAACCACTGTTTTAAACTATGGTAGATCTTATTTTGTTTGTGCTAAAATCCACAATTGTGTATCACTTAGAATGACAACTCTAAATGTATGATTATTCTACTCAATTGAGAGTAGTTTTATATTAATTCAGACTAGTTTAGAAAGCACGAAGTTACAGGAACTATACATACCCACAATTAAAGAAATAGCTGTGGAATTTAAGAACGTCATTTACAAGTGCTATACAAATATGGCCTTTAGTTTGAACAGAATAAGAACTAACATAACTTACTAAAAATAGATTTTATTTTGCTAGTTTAGTTTGTCGTTTTGCAAAGCAAATTACTACCCGTGGTGGCTAGGAAATAAGTAAAGAAATGCAATGTGGTAGGCTCAAGTTCGGACAAATAATAGCAAATAATGCTCAAAACATTCACAAGAGATTTATTATTCAGAATCTGTTGATGAAATTGTTGTTATGGGATGTTTCATTCAGCCGCAAAAGGCATAGAACTTTCGAGCCACATTCAAATGATCAGGTGCTATTTTAGGTTGGTGCTCAGGGAGTAAAAACAGTTGCTAAATTAACAACAAACTTGCTTCTAAAATGCTATACAAGAATGTACATGTTGGAAACACTATCAATTCCATCATAGCAATTGATACCTAAGTATATTTGAGACAAACAAACAACTAAGACATCAAACTGATTTATGTAAATATGTTTGTAAAATGAAAACATTATCAATTGGTGGACTTTGTAAGCCAGTCTGTATTGGTGCTTTCCTCTGCAATACTATTATTTTGGCTCTAAGCTGTGTGCCCTCAGCAAGCATTGCTTTACTTAAAAGTGGCAACCAAGAGATATTATTGGCAAAACTAGTGCTAACAACCTACCCTTCCAGGTTAGACAGCCACCTAATTGTTTCTTTTAACATTGTTCTCATCAATTATAGGTCTCCAAAGATTATTTTGGTACCTCAGGCCATTGCTTTGATTATTTTGCAATTATTTTGGGTAAAACTGCAATATTGTCAAGCATAACACCATCAGGGTTAAGACTAGACTGATTTGTCCCTTTATATTATTGGAGAAAATAAAACATGATCAATAAGATTAAGCAAATCTTGCTTTGTTCATTAACTGGATAGATGGCTGCTGGTGACATTTTCAACAAAGTGCATTAGTGTTTCAGAAGGTATGTTAGACCATCTTTCCATGCTTTTGTTACTTATTACTTTTATAACTATATGTTTCCACGAGAAACATGTATGTAATACAAAACATATCTCGAAATATGGTTTGTTTGGTATAGCTTTGTCATTGTAAGATTCATGTATAAATCCTTTAAGGTATCAAGAATTGTTATATATATATACATCATGTAATTGTACTGTGAACTATCAAAACACAGAGTACAACATGTTCACTTGTTAATGTAACAGTGCAAACTAAAACAATACAGGACAATGGATATTAGGTCATTTTAAAGCAGTCAAAAAATTACAATGCTTTGTAATGTGGCCTACATGGTGGATTACAGCCCTACCCTGAGCGCAAAGTGTGTGTCTTTGCAGTGGGAACATCAGCTGGTTAACCCGTCATATTTGGCCAATACAATAGATTTCGCAGATATGAACCTACTTTTCCAGGAACTGCAACATGTGTAGTTAAGTAATATACACTATTGCAAAACTTTATATATACCACTAGTTAGGTTAGGTTAGCAATAGTTTCCTGTTGTGGTACTTTTATGTTTAATACAATATGGGCAAGTTGTGCACCCAATTATAAGCATTACATTTTCCCATGATAGTTCTAGAACTACTTAGACATTACGCTAAAGATTTTCATTGCACTGAACTGCACTCCTCATTCCAAAACATTGGTTATTGGGTCTCTGAGAAATGATTGGGTAAACACCCAGTAATATCATTTGCTAGTGTCTTTTACACAAAAACACTGTAGTGCTTGGGGACTATTGCTTCACAGCCAACCCAGATTATTTATATTTGTTCAAAATAAAAAGTATCCTTTAATTGTTTACTTCACCTGGAATATGATACCAATTACATTAAATCAATTGTAATACACCAACAAAGGGGCCTACCACCTTGTGCCCGACAGTTGGAGGTTGAATCAACAATGATAATACCTAAGCAAAGCTGGCATATGAACTAAGGCTAAAACTAATGTTTTACCATTATAGGGAGAGGATAACATTTAGTGTCATTCCACATAACTGAGACAGAGGGACATAGAGATGAAGATACCAACATTTCCCTTGACATTTACTTTTAAAACCATACCAATAAATTAGAAAGATAAAATAATAAAAATAACAGACAAAATAATCTAAGCACCTAAACACTTTAACTACGTCAAATTCCACTGAATTAAATAGAACTCTGCTCCTAATACATTGAAGGCTAATGACCTATAAACAGGTCATGTAAATAAAACATGCTTGGATACTGAAAACCCCACATTTAACGACAAGATAGAAACAAAGACATGTCTTTTGATCGTGTCCGCCCTATCGGTGCGGCGGAGCATGCTCGTGCGCCGCTCGTCATCCACTGCACCTATCGCATTGCCTCGCCTTCTGGACTACAAACACCATTCACTCTCTCGTATCGTTACTAAACAACAGCCCTTCGTCATATGTATTTGAATACACTGCTGCACTCAATACCTCAATATTTTATTTACGGCAACAAGTGTATCATGATTAAACTACCTGTTTTTTTTACATAATCGTCACAATACTTTTGACGTCCATTTTGTGACGAACTCGAACACATTATCAACAACATCGCAGTGAAAGGTACACACAGCTAATAATTGGTATTACTCACCTTATTGCAATGTGTCTAATCCAAAATATAATATTAGAGCAATATCACCTAGCAAAAACAGTTGGAAATCACAAATTGCACGTAGCGGGTTGGGTCATTGACGGTGACGCCATTGATGAATAGTGTTGGGGTGAGGCTTAGCTTAGGCTATAGTGATATGCTGCACTAATCGATTAATACATTATAAAAAAAATCGATATTTTTTTTCGGTAATATGAAATATGAAAATTAAGAAAACCATGTTAAACGATAACAGTATTTTGTGATCTAGAGTTTTGATTACCAGATAAAACAAAATTATACATTGTGTACCCACAACTACCTGAAATTAATAAAAGCTGAATATAACTTTCATATACCACGGCGGTAGTGGCATAGTGTTTTCCAAATGTCAAATAGATGTGCTGCTTTTTAATCCGTGATCTTGTAATGTTCAAGTCATCAAAACTTCCGATGAAATTATTTCATTGGAACGTTCATAATTATTAATAATGACATCATAATAAATCTAAATCAAATTCATTTATTTCGTATAGGTCTACTGGGGCGCTTACTAATTAAAGGGTGTTTTGGAAAAACAACCAATATTACATTGATAAAAAATTACAGGAATTTGAAATAACTTTATAAAATGGAAGTCTTGGAATTATAATAACTTACACTATTTAATATCATACAAGAACACAAAAATACATAATAATGAAAACTTTATTATATGCATCATATCTTTTGTTTTATCAATATATATTTTTGTTTAAAGTTTTTCTTTGCTTAATGTTTTCAGCAAATAACGCCAGAGTCCTAGACATTGGTCATTCTCATTAAGAAATTTTGTAAAAGTTTAGAATATAACGGATAGTTTGTGAAAAAATACACATTTTCAACTTATTATTATATTAACTTTAATCATGCCGCATTATCACTCACAGACATCACTATTAGCATTTTCATTGATATCAATGTCGTTTTGACTACTACCTGGGAGGACATTTCGACATAGCTCTTAATATATACCCAACTGTCGGGCCTATGAACAAAAGCTCTCAGACGAAGTATATCTTGTGCTTTTGCCCTGGGTATGGGGAAGCTTTCCAAATAAAGCCGCTTCAGCTCGATCATGTCACCAACTTTTTTTGTTGCAAACTGTGCAGCGTGTGTACAAACCATAAGAGGCCTCTTTTTTTGTATATATGGATTGTCAAACTTGTGCAAACTGTGTTGGTTTCTCTGTCTAGGATAAATTATCATAAAACCCTTGAAAATAACCGCGAATTTCACACGATCCACACGACCGTGAACCCGCCGCGGCTGTCCGTTGCCGGACCCTTCTCTTCGCGGCACGCCAGAACACATGGCACGCCGCAACTACCTCGGAGACCAAACCCGCCAACAATGAGCGCCAGACTTCCCCGTGTCTGGACGCCCGTGGTCTCCCAGCGGTGGGTCGGATACGTAGCCCCACCACCTGCTACGTCAGCTACAGGGGATAATCCCCAGCGACCCCACCTCCTCGAGCCTGCGCCAAAGCGCCCGGGCCCCACCTCTTCGAGCCTGCACCAAAGTGCCCGGGACCCCCTCCTCGAGCTTGCGCCAAAGAGCCCGGGCCCCACCTCCTCGAGTCTGCGCCAAAGCGCCCGCACCCCGCCACTCCTATGTGGACTTGGCGGCCAAAGCCCATAGGAGTGGCCCCGCCTGAGCTGGCCAGCGCACCCCAACGCCGGCGCGGCCCCTGGGTTCCTCTTGGCTTCACCGTGGTGATCCAAGCCACGGCTACTGAGCCCCCCCACCATGTCAATGCAGGAACCCTTCGGGGGGGTGAATAGGTAGACCGTGGAGTAATCAGTCCCAAGCTGGTTTATCCTCCAAGTAATCCGAAATTTTATAATAAACTTTTTCACAGAGTTTAATAGTAATTCTAAACTTATTTGTAGGCAAATCTCGGATAATATTAAGATTTTTTCTAAAGAATCATACACGTTGTCCCATAAAAGAATTACTTATTCTGTGAAGACGCGTTACATGTAAGGATAGCTTGTGCTTATTCCGCGTGTTGATGGAATTAGCATTACTCCTTTTTTCAAAACTATGTAAAAAGTAGTATTATTCGTAAAATAGTTATAGTTTTACTTTTATATTTTTTAGTGTTTGGCGTTTGTTATTACCTCAAATTTCCATCATGGAGGTCGTTCCTCTCGACCTCATATATTTTCGGATCTGCGTCTTGTACTCCATCTGCAGCCAATACAACTTATACAACATCTATATACAGATATTGAACCACCGACTAAGAAAACAATTACTTCCTTAAACAATTAGACCTTGCCACGCCATCAATCAAGACTGTTTACATATGGTTACAAGGTTTGCGACATCAATATAAAAGAATTTGAAAAAAATCTTCTGTGGGATGGTGCTGTTAAGCTGTTCAAAAGATGTCGCTCCGTCCCCATACAGCGGTTGAAATCACATAAAGTGAAAACTAACGCTTGGACGATAGCCTTCGGTGGTACGGGTTGTCGGAAGACGCGGGTTCGAATCTCGTCCGATAGTGTGAATTTTTCTCTATATTGTATTATATTGTAATATCTGTATACACAGGTTCGACATTAATAACTGGCAGATGGTCCTAAAGTGGTCTGGATAAGAGCCTTTACATGGTTCCCCTTTCTCGTTCTAAGCCCGATCCTGCTGGAGGCATTACGTTTAAACCTATTAGAATTGAACTATCAGTTCTTGAAAAACCATAAAATAACGAACGTATGTAACTACATAACTTGATTGAAACTTTCGTAAGTATGTTCGAGGTCGAGATATAAGACTATACCTACCGCGTAAGTCACTTTTACACCTTTTTTTCCCCGCCTCACAATAACGACTAGTTGCATTCTAACCTCATCCCATTTGATTTTTTTTCAATTGACATCAGAGTAATACTAACTCTAATCTCTCTATCTAATAATAATAACTCGTGCAAGAAATGTAGGAATCAGTTAAATAGTTTTTACATGTACTCATTACAAACGAACAATCATATCTTTCGTCTTTATTATTAGAGTAGATAAGAAAAGACTGAATACCAATGTACGAGTAATGTAGGTTTGTACCGGCGTTACGGTTGCATTTTTCAAAATGAAAACGTATTTATTGTGATAACTGTAAAAGTCAGACATTATAGTGATGAAAACTTTTTTGTAGATATTGATGTCTGCTATATAATTGTGATATACTATTTTGCTCTACTGTCAATAGTTTCCGCAGCGTACGCGATATAAGAATTTTTTGGTATATTTTCTACACATGAGTTTCATTATCGAAGTATTCGTACGACCCTTTATCGTTTAAAAAAATGTAGCATATGCTCATCGGGGACAATGTAGAATTCTAATGGTAAAAGAATTTTCCTAATCAGTCCAGTAGTTTGGAAGCATATTCAATTCAAACAAACAAATCTTTCCTCTTTGGAATATTACTAGCTACTCTCTGCAGTTTCACCCGCGTGTTGAAGGATGATGATGATGAATCAAAATATATATATATATAGTCTATGTTCATCAGGGATAATGTAGGAGTGTAAAGGTCCCCCCCAAAGGGTTCCCGCATTCTGTGGTGGTGGGGCTCAGTAGCCGTAGCTTGGATCCACATGAACCACGCTGAAAGAGGTTCCATTAATTTGCCGGTGTATTGGCATGTGATTTGAAGCATCCTGGCTTGATGCTGTTACTTTTCAAATTTAAATTTTGAGAAATAAACAACAAAAAGAATGATTAATTTAATATTTCATTACTAATGGCGCGAATTGCTGAAATGTTTTTTTTTTGTTATTGCTAAAATTTAAAAACTTTTTGGATATTTCTGCAAATTAAACAATTAAATCTTTCTTTTTCATTTTATACCACTTTCTGATATGACTGATAAAGTAATAAGGGCCGGTAAAATTATAGCCCTACTTGAAGAAGGTTGATCGCAAACTTACGTGTCTCAGCGGCTAAATGTGAGTCGTTCAACTGTCCATAGGACTTGGCAACGGTATCAAGAGACCGATCCGGTCAAAAGAAGACCTGTTTTGGGAAGTAAACGATGCACAGAACCAAGAGATGACCACTTTTTGGTAAGTCAGACGTTGTGAAATCGTAAGGCGTCAAGTGTGGTCCTGAAGAAGAGCCTTGAAGAAGTAAGAAGAGTAGAAGTTAGCTTGTAGACGGTCAGGAGGAGGCTTTTGGCTGCCAACATCATGAGTTACCACCCGGCCCGGGGCCCTAAATTACTTCACCGTGAGCACCGTGTTGCTAGACTTCAGTTTGCTCGAAACTGTACTCCATGGACTCTGGATTACTGGAATAAAGCGTTGTTTTCTGATGAAGCTAGAATCTCTTTGTGTGGACAGGACTAACGTCAGCGAGTGCTGCGACGACCAGGGGAACGCTGTGCGGAAGTGTGTTTCGAAGAAATTACTCCTTATGGCGGAGGCTCCGTTATGTTTAAGGTAGCTATTAATTCAACGGAGCGTACGGAGTCAGTTTTTGTAGAAAATGGAACATTAGATGCACACCGATACATAACGGAAGTCTTAACTCCACATGCACAACCCGCATTGACAGTCCTTGCGGAAGATTCAATTTTTATGGATGACAATGCTCGCCCGCACGGACTTGATGACGTTGAAGCGTAAATGCAAGAAGTTGGGATCCGTCGCTTAGATTGGCCGGCTCGAAGCCCTGACCTCAATCCAATTGAACATGTCTAGGATGTTCTAAAGAGACGTGTTAGATCAGTGCCACCGGCTCCACAAAACATCAGGGAGTTAAAAAGAGTCATAACAGAAGATGTAATGTACTGGTTACTTACATTGGAAGAATATCTAGAAGAAGGTCTAGCTAGTTAACTAGTAAATAAAAAGGAATATCAGAAACAAATAAAGTTATAATAATAAATAATACATGACCTGGCGAATAACACTTCACCACAAGTCCATACACACACGTTCCACCAAGGTTCCAGTTAGCTTCTGGCTTTATTGGAGGCTTCAGTTCTGGGTTCAGAGAACACGAGGTACCCCCAATAGCTTGTTTTATATATCAGGGCGAGAGTACTCATCAAACCAACACCCTCGATTTGTTATTAATTAACACAAATGAAAATATCTTTTTTACATTTGTAACTATATTTAATAAAAAAAATCTTCTTGTCCTTATTGCAGCAATTCGCGCTATTAGCTGTAGGTAAAGCAATTATACAATAATCATCATTTTTCTTTTGTTACTTTCAAAATTTAAATTTGGAACGTAACAGAATAAGAAAAGCAGAAGAAGTAAAGAAAAAATCTAAAGTGGCCGTTTATTTTACAAATGAGTGTATATATACATATGATACCTTTATATATTTAAAGATACATAACGTTTAATAGCATGTGAGCTCTTTACTTATACGAAGTCAGAAACAAAAAGTTATAAATTATAAAATTATGGTCATTACTCGACATTTAATCGAAACTGTTAACGTTGCAGAACAAACGTGCCAATTTGTTTACTTCCATATAGAAGTGCCGTTCTCGTTTGAATTTCCTTTTTTGGACATCGGTTTTTCAGGAAGTACATGCAACTGAATCGCAAGATGGGGGATAACTCCAGCCAACCACATATGTGGTGTGCGTCAAAACGATCATTTTGGACCATTGGTGAAAAGTCGGGAGAATCTCGACCAGCTTGCACGTCCTCAACATCTCGTGGGTAACGCTAACTTGACCCCATTTCGCCCCAACGTTGGTGAACAAAATACCGATGAGAGGGTTTGAACCCCCTCTTTCTGTTCCCACGCTTGGAGGAAGGGCAGTGCACAGCATTGTTAAAACATTCTAAAGAATTAATCCTTTAAAAAAGCGTGTTAAGAAAATTAGTAAAAAAACTCTTACCACGCGCGCAAAGTAACTGTCCCTATCACTGAACTAAAGTTAAAGAAATAGTTATCTATTCACATTATTATTATTTTAAATTTAATTTACATTTCTGATTTTTCCAGGGTTGTCAACTTGATTGGTTTAAATTCAGAAGGAAAGCAGGGATTCGTTCACGCGCGAGCTGCAACGTCTACTATGACAGCTGAGTCATAGCGGACTGGACGACGTTATGCAACAAGTAGACTGGACCAACTCAATAATAAATCAAAACATTGATTTATTATAGAGTTGCTACATCAATAATAAATCAATGTTTTGATTTATAATTGATGTAGCACTTTAGTAAAAAAAACAATACTCGTTATTTACCTGGTGAATGTTTTTTAGTGATCGCAGAATACCTTCTTTATCAATCATTTTAGAAAATCACTGTGATGATATTACTAGCAGATTAATTTGCAACTCGACTAAACCACTTCAAAATTTGCAGAAGGTGATTTAATGACAATGAACTGTTTTTTTAATGCTATAGTTACCTACATTACATACCAACTGTACGTAACCGTTTGTTATTGTTTATTGTTCATTGTCTGTAGTATCTCTAAAGATGTTGTTTCATCAGGACTAATTATACTTAAAAAGATAAACATGAGATTTTATATAACAATATTAAAAAAAACAGTAGGTACTTACTGTACAAACTGGTAGGTACTGCAGTTTTGTATAACATCATCCATATATTTTTTTAATTTATAATTTTCTTCATTAAAATTAACGGAGGAAAACTATGCTGGTTTTCACAGGCAGTCATACTCTTGTTTTTCTACAGGCACTTATTTTGTTGCATTGAATCGGCAAGGAAACGAGAATAAAACATGATAAGCAAAACACAAAGCTGTTGTTACATTTCATACTTAGTACATATTTAGTTATGAAAAAAAAAATACATCCTTGATTAAATCATAAACAGACTGACTTTATTTTGCATAGTATTGACCATCTCAATTTGTTAACGTATTAAAACATCTTTGAATACTTGCAGTTACCGTTCCTGACTTATTATTTCTTCGTAGTCTACTAAATAAAAAAGAATTTTGAGAATCGGTCCACAAATGGGGAAGAAATAGGTTAACATAAATGATACACATAAAAAACATACTAGGAACATAATATATAACCTCATCCTTTTCTGAAGTCAGTCAAAAAGTACACTTGCCAGTTTTAAAACTCTACTCATTCGCTTAATCAAATAATAATCGAATCGAAATTGAATCGATAGCATATCAAACATCCTTATGACCGATGTGGTGCCAGTATAATACATTTTCAATCACATAACTAGCAACATTTTTTCTTCTTCTTCTTATTGGATGGTTTCTGTGACTAAATTGTCACAATTCTACCAGTGTTCGTACATGCTAGTGTCATAAACCGTGAGGAGTTTGTAGGTTGTAATCTAAGATAAGCAAGGATTATTTAACTCTCTACCGAGAAAGATAAGAATATGATCGGTGATTAAATAAAAAAGAAAATCAAACAGAATTTTAAAAAAAGGAAACCCCATAGTGACTATCTAAAACAAAATACAACACAAAGAGGATTATACCATATAGGCTGACACACATTAGATCACAATAATTATATGACTGTTTTAGTATGCATGCTATAAAAAAACATTTACAGTTTAATTTTATTTATATCCACAAATTTACAGAGTATATAATTAATATCAGAGGAAAATGTAAGGGATAGTAGGCATTTGAAGGAAGTTGGACGGGGGATATTAGGTGGAAGAATATCATATAAAGGGAAACGAAATGTAGGACAGCTAAAGAAACTGTGATCCACGCTTTCCTCATCCAGGCCACACTCACACATTGAGTAATCCCTGATCCTTAGTTTTGCTAAGTGAACTGGAGTACACGAATGACCTAATCGCAGACGGCAAATTGTTGAGGTAGTAACTTTATTGGATTCACGGAACTTAAAAAACCAAGGAGTTTTAGGAATATCTGGCTGAATATCACCATAATACTTTCCTCTGCTGATTTTCGAGCTTTCCCAGTATATAGACCAGGAATTCTGTAGAAGAGATTTAGGTAGAAGGCATAGATCATTGGATATCTTAAAATGTTCAAGTGACCCAATACTAGCAGCAGCTTTTGCCCTAGAGTCAGCATTTTTTTGGAATTAGATTTCAACCGACTTGACCACAGACTCAGTATTCCAGTATTATATTAGTAATTTAAATGTGTACAGTACGGCCGACGGATCAATGCCGTTCTGAAGTAGCGTGTAGATGGCTGCGCATAAGCGTATTTAGGGTCTCAACCGAGGTAAGCGGCGGAGCGCGGGGCGGGCTAGTGATGTGGCCCCTTTTTGCTATTGATTTAAATCGACATTTATTGATCGATAATCACTCGATTATCTAATTATTAAAAATTTAACTTTTCAAATGATAATATGTAGCAACGTTAATATGTAGGATTGCCATATTGGCCAGGGCCATTTAATTAGACTGCCAGTAAATAATTATTATTTTATCTTGTTTATTTTAAAGGGTTTTGTCCATTTGTGGTTTTTAACGGAGCGCAGCTAGTATATAACATAGATAAGAGACTATTGTCTCTCTAATCTAAGTGTCTACAGGTAACAAATATGTACTACATCTACACACAAACAAACATTCTTAGTTATGATTTTAGGTAAAGTAACATAGGAAAGAAAGCATCCGAGTTATAGAAATAATTTATGATGTAGAATCTAAAAAGACCAAGTAATTAATCATATATGTTATTGTCTCTCTGTTAGATATCCTTTCATATAAAAAATACATAAATCTTAAACGCAACTATAATATCTATCGGACTTAATAACATGTAGCATTAAATTAGAACTATTGACCGAGCGAGTGCGAAGCAACAACGAAACGTCTCTCCAATAATTTCGACAAAATTGCTTTCGTACGTATGTCTGTCTGGAAGTCCGCAAGTTCACATCTCGTGAAATTAAGAGCAGGTTCAAAACAATATAATACATTTTTTATTGATTCAGTATATGGAAAATTTCCAACATAGGTATAATTATTTCATAGGGTTTTAGTATCCTAAAATGAAACTAGATCAATGACTCCATAAAAACACTATTAAGACTTGCAGACCAAGCAAGGTGATATTGTTTAAAGGATTTTGTTTAAAGTCCTCGGTGAATATTTATTCAGTTCAAGCTGCACAAAGACATAATCGCAAAGTCGACTGCTCACAGAGCCACTAGTGAATATCATACAATAAATAAGTATCAACATTTTCTACATCGAATTTAATCATTCGAGTCTAGGGTCTAATCAATCGACTAGTGAAAACACTTATACCTCATCACTATTCGCATGGTCTGATGTTGAAAACGCCGATCATGTGTCTCAGTCACTCATATAGGTTTGGCGCATGCTTGTTACTCTTTCTCCCGGGTGGTACACTCATTAACAGAAATATTCGTTTTTCAGTTGATTTTGTGGATATTTTTGTTATTGATGTTTTCATATTTAAGTATGTAAAGTTTAGTTCGTATTATAATTCGGTTGTTGTTTTTGTTAAGTAAGTATTATTTATTTTTTGTTAGGTTAATTTGTTATCAGGGGTTTAGTACGCGAAATGTCACGGTGCAATGTAGTTTTACGCCACCGCCGGGCAAGAAAAATAATACGTGCTTAAAACGCATTAAGTTACTAACGTGAGAGTTTTACAAAACGGTATGGTGTTATCCATACGCACCGTTCGTTACATCCTTGGAGAAAAAAGTGCGAGTTTGTCTCATTCTTTCGTACCTACTCCGGGCAAGATAAAACTGCGTTCCTGTTACAGGCATAGATAACTTTGATAAATATGTAGTTAAACGCGTCATACATAACCTCTATAAAACCGACAAGTGCCATTTGAAAAATGTAATACCGACTTCCATTCTATTACTTTGGTAAAATCAGTTATTGGAGTGTAACTCAAAACCTAACAGACCGAATTTGATGAAATTTAAATAAGACCACACGGGAAGCACCAGCTTTAAAACAAAAAAAAAAAGAATTTTGAGAATCCGTTCACACTATCGTAAGTTATGAGGTAACAAACATAAAAAAAAATATACATTCGAATTGAGTACCTCCTCCTTTTTTGGAAGTCAGTAGAAAATGAAATTCATAAGGAATGGTCGAAATAAAGAAAAATATAAAAACTTTCAAGGAGATCGTAGTCGTTTAGCCACAATAACAGAATAATTAAGTTTTCATTAGGGAAAATCAGAACTCAACAAATTCTAATTGAAAAGAGCAATAATATTTGAAAAAAGGTAATACCTAATTGAAAAATTAAATAAAAATAATCTTAGATATGAAGTTAGGCTCTATATATAAAACTATCTCGTTTCGGTGAACAAATTTTTTCACACAACTGTACATGCGCGAACAGTCTACGTGCCTACCTTCCGAGCGGCATTGATCCGTCGGCAGTATTGTAATTTATGTTCTATTAATAGTGCGTTCGAATAGGCCCCTCATGAGCGTTTTTAGCAAAAATAACGCTAAAATAAAAACACTCACAAGGGGCGTTCGAGTTGGTAATCTGTGGGTGAAAATATCGTTCTTGTCTCTTTTTGTTCAGCGTTCGGAAAGCAAAAAAGAGGTATTTTTGACCCACATCCGGAGCATGGTTGTTTGTGATCGTTTTATGACAGCTATGTATTTGACAGCATAATCATGCGATTTTAGGTCTTATATTCAGTTGAGCGTTCGAATAGGGTGTGGGCAAAAGTTGCAAATATAACGTTTTTGAGCTTTACGAACTGTTATAGGATCCCAGAGAGATTGGTTTTAAAAAAAAAGGATATATTGAAGGACACTAACTTTATTGAGATTCTACTCTAAGGGACCCTTTGGCAACCGTTCCCGACTGTGGTACAAAACAGACTGACTTTAATCTACAAGCAAAGTTCCAACTTACTATTATATTGCATGTTAAGCAATATATGGGATGTCACTGCATTAGAGGGTGCATTGATGGGGTATAACACCTCCCCGCGGTAGAAAATAACCTTCGAGTAACAAATCGAAGATTATTTGCAATAGATGTAAAGTTAAATGTTTCGTCTGATAGGTGGAGGTGTAAGCTCAATCACTACATCGTCGTTTACGTTATGATCTACTGTGACCGTAGGGTTTTTAGAAAATAATTGTGGTAAAACTAATAGTGGTTTGCGGTTGCTGCCAGGTTTACAATAAAGATACATCTTAAAAGTAAAATATAAAAATATAGCTAAAATTATTACAATAGTCATTATAGAATAATGTGTCCCATACTTAACTATGTGCGGACTGTCTATAATTTTGTTAGTGTTATCTAAAAGAGATTTTAAAACATTTTCATTATTCTTTATACTGAGATCGTCCAGATCTATATTTTCCAATATGTTTGAGGCAGGAGACACAGTATCTATAAAGTTATATAATCTAGCTAAGCTACAACATGAATCATTTAAAATGTTAAAATCTAACTTATAAGTAGGAGAACTGACATTCGCGACAACATGTCGAGTTATAAATTTCATGTTTTTAGTAAAGGCGGTGCACTCATTGGGAATATTGAGTACGCCTGTACCTAATACATTCACATCGTACAGTTCCCGGCTGGGACAATCAACAGAAACTTTAGTTGGTTTTGACTGAACGTAAATCCACTTGTTGTTCGATAGGGGTTTCCATAAACTAACATTACCTAAGATAAATTTGGTTTCACACTGCACTGGGATAACACTTATCACTTTCGTCATTAGTTCTATTTCGCATGTAGGGTTGACACTGCTCGAATACACGTTAGGGATGTCACAGATAAACGTTTGTGTGTATAGTACTTTACATTCGTCTAGACTGTCTAAAGGGGGTATTATACCTTCCTAAATTTAGGATCCGATATTTAGGATGTCCCGAATTCAGAAAAGTTTAATCGCATTATCCTGAATAGCATCCTAATTAGGACACGATTTCGGACAAGGATGGTTTCCGACGTCCTAATTGGCTAAATCGGATGGGTGTAATCACATTTCCTAAATTCAGGACGCTCAGACGGCTCAGTCGCCGCTCGCCTACCGTCAAGAGCGCATGTTCGTCTTTTGCTCCCAATAGTGCAACAAAATGGCCACAGAAAAGGAGACAATCCAAAATGTCTTGGAATTATATAAGGATATGCCTTATTTATGGAACAAAAGTGATCCAAATTACATGAACAAAAACATAAGAAACGAAGGGTACAGTGTCTTATTAGGTGTTTATAAAAATTATGATAAAATTGCAACAATTAAAACACTTAAAAAAAAGATTGATAACTTGAGGACTAATTATGTAAAGGAATCAAAAAAGGTAAGTTTTTTTTTTAAATATGTACTGATTTTTGATTATTAAAATGCAAAAGCTAGTTTAGTTATTAAAAATATTGTTATGTCAATTTGATTTTTACACCGTGCTAGAAGCAGTGGCGAGTCAGTGTATATTCATTTAAAAATTAATTTCATTTCTAGATTATTACGTTTAAATGATCATTTATATTCTTACTTAAGGGTTATTTTAGGCAGGGTTATTTCTAAATGATCAAAAAACTCTGAGAAGTGAATAACCTACCGCATACACGACAACATTTTGTTTTTATTTTGCTCCCAGACCAGCATGAAAGTAATGTAGGTACATATTTGTAAAATCAAACTTTTTTTCAAGGTCAAAGCGTCCAGACAGTCTGGCGCCGGGACAGACGAAATATACCAGCCTACAATATGGTACTATGACTATTTAAGTTTCCTGGAGTCGACCACAACGCCCTGTCGTCCAGTCCGGGACACTTTGGAGGATGATGAGGTATGATTAGGTATAAATTAAAAATAAAACATGAACTACTTTTACGTATTTTTTTTATTATTTAGGTAGGTGTAATATTAACCATTTTATCTTGAAAACTGACTCGACCCTCTTTAGAGTTGAAATATTTCATAAATGTGTCACGAACTTGCTTTCCTTCTTCATTACGTTGACGTTTACCTGTGTTCTTTAATGAAGACAATCCATCAGTATAATTACGCCAGTGTCCTCTTGTAAACGAACCTTTGGAAGTATTTTCTAGATCAATCCATTTTGTGGTTATGTAACGTGGCGACCGTTTTCTTAGATAATTGTGTAAGGCACAGCATGCCAAAACAACAGCATCTACATTTTCAAGATCTAGATTGATAGGTCTTCGTAGAACTCTAAAGCGTGAAGCTAATATTCCGAAGGCATTCTCTACTATCCTGCGGGCCCGACTTAAGCGATAGTTAAATATTCGTTGCTCCTTGTTAATATCTTTAAATGGAAAGGGTTTCATAAAATGCTTGTTTATGGGAAAAGCACTATCCCCTACTAAAACGTACGGTACAGAAATTTGTGTGCCTGGAAGGGGAGACGGTTCCGGCAAATTCAAATCACCGTTCATAAATTTTTGATAAAACTTTGTTGTTTCAAATACACCAGAATCGTTAACAGCTCCATTAGTGCCAGTTTGAACATATGGAAATTCGTAGTTGGCATTGACGATAGCAAATAGTATAATGCTATAAAACCCTTTATAATTGTAAAATAGAGATCCGCTGCCAGGTGGTTTTTCAATAGTAATGTGCTTGCCATCCACTGCTCCAATGCAATGACTAAAATTCCACTTTTCATCGAAATCCTTTGCTATTTCTTCCCATTCTGGTTCTGATTGTGGTAGCTGAAAATAAATAAAACAATCAAATTTATTTCAGAATTCAGAAGCAGAAGCAGAAGCTGATCCACAGCCAATAACTTCAACTGCGGGTACTTCGAATCGCTTTAAGAAAAAGAAAAATGAAACATCAAGTCAAAAGGAGATATTGGAAAAGGCTTCCGAGTTATTAAACAGTACAGAACAAAATTGGGAAATTGAAGGAAAATCCATCGGTCTTCAACTAAAAGACATAACCAATACACATCAACATGCCATTGCCCGAAAATTGATCTCTGATATAATTTTTTATGGCATTATGAACAAACTGTCTGAAAATACAGTTATTGATTTAAGAACCCTTTCAACAGCTACAACCAGAAGTTCAATCTCGCCGTCTCTACCTTCAAGATCATCTTCTCATAATGAATTTTACTCTCGATCTCCACTTCCTTTCTTGCCGTCCCCGCACCACATACAATCACCGCATCCTTCTCCAATACATTCAAAACAATATCAAAGGCAAATCTCAAGATCTTCACTAACTACACAGGCTTCACCTCTTTATCACGTCGAATCCACAAGCACTTCACATCAACCCACACCATCTACACACCAACAAGACTTGCACTCTTCACCACAATATCTCGTCCAGTCACCAGAGCCTCCACATTATCTCACATCATCCGCACACCAACTATCCTCGCAGGCTTCACCTCAATATCACGTCGAATCCACAAGCACTTCACATCAACCCACACCATCTACACACCAACAAGACTTGCACTCTTCACCACAATATCTCGTCCAGTCACCAGAGCCTCCACATTATCTCACATCATCCGCACACCAACTATCCTCGCAGGCTTCAGCTCAATATCACGTCGAATCCACAGGCACTTCACATCAACCCACACCATCTACACACCAACAAGACTTGCTCTCTTTATCACAATATCAGGTCCAATCTGATGGAGTAGTAGAGATGCATATTTCATCTCCAAATCCTTCAATCCAAAATCAAAATGTGATTGAAGGTACGGCAAATGTGATGAAAGAGTTTCTATTATTTGGTAAGAAAACAATTAATAAATAAGTGTAATAAATACTTCATATTACTAAAAATAATGTTTTATTTTACTTACCTTTATATAATGTTCAAGACATCTGTAAATAGCTAAGCATGTTTCAGGTATTATTTTTGTCAGTGAGGGTTGGGATATTAAATCAGTAAATTTTAAATCGGAATACGAGTTTCCCGTTGCGAGAAAACGCAGCGTTACAACTAATCTCTGCTTTGCACTAATACTTTCTCGAAAAAAAGTATCTTTCTTTTGTATAAACGGTGTCACAAGATTTAGTAACATATCAAATTGTTTTGAATCCATTCGAACATAATTTCTGAAGTCATCTGGTTCTAAGACCCTCATTATGTTCATGCTTGCTAGTTTTTGACGCAATAAGAAGTAGTCCTTCACCCATTTCGTTCTTTTCTTCTTTTTTTTTATATGCATGGAGCCAACCGCAAGGGCTACGGCAATACCAATTTTTTGGTTTTTTGATAAAATTGGGGCCATTTTGTCACACCTCACTCGACACGTTCGTCACTTGTCGCTCGCCTTCAAATCTGATTTAGAACTCTAAACTAGTGCACGTGTAATCACGAGCTCCGGCGACTGAATTTCTTTTCCTAAATCGTATCCTAAATATCGGATCCTAAATTTAGGAAGGTATAATACCCCCTTAAAACGCAATAATATGACTGGTCTCTGGTCATTGCTATATACTTATTTCTAGGTATTATCATACTGTAGGTGTTCGGGTCTTGAGTTATGTGTGGGGTCGGTAAGGCTAATACATGATGTAAATTGTATTCTATTGGAGACACTAAAGGAATTTTCACAACAAACACGATTCTCTCATTATTATAATAACAGGTTATAGTAGAGACATTCAAAATTAAATGCATCGAATTAGTTTCCAATCGGATTGGTAATTCTTGGTTACTGTTTAGGTGTCTGATGTTGCCAGCTAGTTCTTGGTATAACTGGTGAGGTGTTATTATAGCGGGATGTAGTAAGTTTTGACTACTGAACAATATCGAAGTTACTATATCTTCGAGTTGAAAAGATAAAGTTAATATACTCGTCTCTAAATAGTTTAAAATTTGATTTGTATAAAATCTAAGGTACTGTTCGTGTGACATATTTCTTACAATCATAGTTAGTTTGTCAATGGCTATGTTCAAATTGGCTTCATTAATTTTAACTTTGTTTATGGTGCTATTGAATGCAGAAATGACAGAAGTAGTGACCATTATATTTTCTTTCATTAATGTAGCTAATTCTTTTTGGTTATTCTGTATTTATTCTATTGCTTCGTCGTATTTAATACCATCATCTTCGTCTAAATTACCAAATATGTGTTTTATGCCAGTCCCTATTCCTCCAATCCAGGCACTGCGTTTAGTTTTACCATTGAATAGTTCAGATATGGAAGTAAATTCTCTAACAATATCTTGATAACGAGTTATCAAGGGCTGTAATATACTATGGCATTCAAGAGTTCCTATTATTTTACTTTCAGTACACAAGTGCAGGGCTGTATTAAGAGCGTGTTCGAGGTTGCCAATATATTGCTTTAAATGTGAGACATCCAGTGGGATTAAAACATTCAGTTGGCCATTACTTATTTTAATGCGCCCAAGGTAATCAAAATATAGTCCTGGACTCGAATCAATTTGTTGTATATGTGCTCGTTGTCCTTGAACTTCGGCCGTTACGCTGAAAACAATGACTATATTTAAAATCTAATTCCTTAACCTATACCTATCTAGTTTTATGACTATCTTTATTAAGGTTCCTATGTATTTTGAATCAAAGAGATTTTATAGCACGTGTCTTCACTTCAGGTAAGTATAATTCTATTGGTTACATTACAGATTTACAATAACTAATACATGTATTTTTTTTTCAGGGTATTTACGAAATTTCTGCGAGTTTAACTTCATATCATAATGGTGTTGGTAAGTATAATTTATTGTTCATATTTCCGATTAATAATAACTAATATATTTTCTTTTTACAGGGCTTCCGGGATTTCTGCATGTTTAACCTCATCGTAATGGTGTCGGACGTGACGGCGATTGATAAGAAGGGACAGAGTATTGTTGCCGTGTATCTTTACTACCTTATAAGGTCCCTTCCAAATGGGTGATAAGGCTTTCCTCAGTCTTAGGTGATTCTTTAGATATACCATGTCACCGGTTTTATACTCCGTGGAACGAGTTCGAGAATCATAATATGTTTTAGAGTTTTGCTTAGATTTTGTGATATGATCTATAGCTTTTTCTCGGGAATACTTCAAACGGTTTTGAAGCATTCGAACATATTCAGGATACGTTGCTCCAGAAATTTCATCAAAAACCGTATTTGGTATGTATGGCTTTTTCCCAAACATCAGCTCGTATGGTGAGAAGTTAGTAGTAGAGTGTACTGTTGTGTTGTACGTGAGCATAGCTGTATAGACGTATCGAGGCCAGTTTGTCTGTTCCTCGTTAATGTAAGATTTAAGGTATTCCTTTAGGGTTGAGTGACTTCTCTCCAGGGCTCCCTGGGTTTGAGGATGCTAGGGTGAAGCCCAAAGATTTTTGATTTTAAGAAATTCGCATGTCTTTTTGAAGAGGTCTGCGGTGAAATTGGTGCCTTGATCTGTAAGGATAATTTTTGGAATGCCAAATATCGATATATAATGTATAAGACATTCACTCGTTTCTTCTGCGGTGGTGCTACGGATGGGATAGGCCGAGGAAAATTTTGTGAGGTCGTCTTGAATTGTTAGAATAAATTTCAATTTTGCAGGACCTGCTTCAGGAAGTGGCCCAACTATATCCATCGAAATTCGCTGACCGGGTTCAGTAGAAGTGCTGGTAATTTGCATAGGTGCACGATTTATTTTCCTAAGTGCTTTATTCTCTTGACACGACTTACATCGTTTTACATACGACTCAATGTCTCCACGCATCCTTTTCCAATAGTATGTTTGTTTAATTCGATTATACATTCTTACAGAGCCTAAATGGCCTGCTATAGGGATGTTGTGGTTATCATATAGTATTTTGTTGATTTCATTGGGAGCTGGATATGTGATGTTATTGTGGTAAATTTTAATCTTAATTCCCGTGTTGTGGAAGAGGTATGTTAGAATATTATAAATTTTGACAAAGGAGTGTTTGTCAAAAGGGGTTTTCAGGTCAGAAATACCAATTTCATTAACATCCCCGAATATTAATAATTCATTTCTTATATTTTTTAATGTTTCAAATATTTCAGGATATGAGGCTTCATCAAAATGATGGACCTTGAAAAACAGCAAGAAAAATGTCTTATGGTTATTATTAAGTTTTTGGAAAGAGAAAAGTTCTTTTTCAGAGTTTGATACCGTGCTGGTTAATTCCGGGGTGCCCAAGATTTCTTGAATATAGGGATTGGATTCATCTAGATCAATAGATGTAGGGATGAGGATGACGCTTGCAGGACATTTTAGTAGGCTCTCATTGTTTTCTTCGATTTCAGTGTTAAAAGATTTATCTTTACTAGCCATTGATTTAAGGAACGTTGAGTAATCATCCACAGGCACTTCCGGGTTTGCGCTGGTAGACGGAATGGGATCCGGACTAGGTTGTGAATCAGGGAGTGTTGGTTGCGCAGGTGATTGTTCAAATGTGGTAAGTTGTACGTCAGGGTTGCATTCCAGAGAAGGAGCAGGAGGTAAGGAGGACGTTTGATGAGCAGGTAACTCGTTTTCTATTCCTTCCGTTAGTGTATCGGGAGCATTAGAAGGTAAGTTTATATAGGGAGGACGTAGGATTTCTTTATTTGATTCAAGAGGATGTGGCGATGGGAGGATATCTTCGTCAAAATTAAACGAAGGTGGAGAGATAAGCAAATCCATTAAGTCTCTGTCAAGTTCTTGCGAGACTTCTTCGACTGCAGGCTCTGATGTTACAGGAGATGAGGGTTGGATAGGGTTTACAGGGAAACGAGATAGAGCATCTGCATTGGCATTAATTTTCCCTTTTTTATATTGAATATCATATTCAAACTCCTCTAATTTTAGGCGCCAACGAACCAACCTTGATCCAGGGTCTTTGCAATTGAACAACCATTGTAATGGTTTGTGGTCAGTAAGGATTTTAAAACGATGACCATAAAGGTATGGTCTGAAAACTTTAGTTCCAAATATTATAGCAAGGCACTCCTTCTCAGTGACACTATAATTACACTCAGCCTTATTGAGTGTACGGGACGCATAAGCAATTGGGCGATCATGACCGACAGGTCCTTGAGACAGGATTGCGGATATAGCGTAGTTAGAGGCATCACATGTAAGAAGAAACGGTTGTGTAAAATCAGGGTAGGCGAGTATTGGCGCAGAGACAAGTTTATTCTTTAAGGTTTCGAATGCGAGCTGCTGCTCGTTTTTCCATTCAAAGAGGATGTCCTTTTTTAGAAGGGATGTGAGTGGTTTCGCCAACCTGGCGAAATCAGGTATAAATCTTCTATAATATGAGACCAATCCCAGAAATGACTTGATGTCTTTTGGAGACCTAGGGAGAGGAAACTCGGTGACGGCCTTAGTCTTGTCGGGATTAGGTCGGACGCCTTTTTCGCTGATGATGTGCCCTAGATAAGTTACTTCTTTACGAAGAAATTCACATTTTTCTGGTTCTAACTTCAGATTGAATTGGCGGAGTCTATCAAAAACGGTTTTCAAGTTATCGATGTGGGACATAAGATCAAACGAGTATATTACAATGTCATCTAAATAGACGAAGCAGCGCGTGCCCTGCAGACCGGAGAGACAGTTATTCATCAATTTTTGGAAGGTTGAAGGGGCGTTCTTGAGCCCAAATGGCATCCTATTAAACTGGAAATGCCCTTGAGGCACAGAGAAGGCTGTTTTAGGTGCGTCGTCAGCAGAAATTAAAAGCTGATGGAAACCGGAAGTAAGGTCAAGCGTTGAAAAGTATTTGCTTTTACCCAACTGATCCAGGATTTCGGATATTTGTGGGATTGGATAAGTTTCGCCAATTGTGATATCATTAAGCTTGCGGTAGTCAATGACTATTCTCCACTTGCGCCGGCCTTGAGAATCTGCTTTTTTGGGCACTACCCAAATGGGCGAGCTCCAAGGAGAAGACGATGCTTCTATAATGTTTTGTGAGAGCATTTTGTCAATCTGGGTTTTCACTTCTTCTTTATGACACTCTGGAAATCTGTACGATTTTGTATGGATAGGGACATCACTACTGGTCTTAATCTGATGATTTAGAGCAGTTGTGTAAGTTAATTGGTCATTAGGCAGGTGGAAAATATCAGAGTATTGTGAACATATATCAAGAAGAGCATTAGATTCTTCTAGATTTAAATGGTCTGTTCTCAATAAATCTATGACTTCGTTGGTTCTGTTGGTTGCTTCATGGGTATTATGTCTAATCTGTAGCGATGTAGAATGTAAAGGCTCGAGTTTCAGCTTAAGATTCGGATTGATAGTTGCAAAGGATTCGGAAGTATTGGCGATTGTGAGATTAACGCGATGATTATCCTTCATTTTAACTATACAATTAGATATCAGTAGATTGTCTGAGAGATGTTGATCCAAGATAACACCTTCTTTTAGGTCAGTGTTACGGACAGTACATTCAATAACGGTCTCCGTACGAGGAGGAATAATGTAGAAAGGATCAAAGAACTGAAGAGTTATATTAAGGTTTCCTATTTTTAAGGTGTCAGTGTTATAGTCGATATTACAACCAAATGCTGTAAGGAGGTCGGTACCTATGATGCCATCGTAAGGTAGGTTTATATCTGATATGACGTGAAACTTGTGAGAAATTGTTTTGTTATGCGATAATTTTAATTTTAATCGGAAATGACCCAGTGTTGGGGTAGGTTCTTCACCAGGATCTATTCCCTTGATGTTTATTGGTTCCTTTGTTAAGTTAGGTTTATGTAACATGCAGGACTGTTTGATCAAACAGATAGCGGAACCAGAATCTACTAAAAGTGTCAAAGGAATATCAGATACTTGGGAATCGAGGAGAACGTGTGGCAAAATTCTCTTAGTTGTGTCTATATTAATTTCGTACACGTTTTGATTTTGGACAGGTCATTAACTTGGGTTGTATTTGACGGATATTTGAGAGCGCTTCCGATTTGGGGCTTATTACCCTGCTGTGTAGCGCGTTGGATTTTTAGTTTTAATGAGGAAGTGTTTCCGGTTTGGGGCTGGTTACCCTGTTGTGTAACACGTTTAATGGAAGATATTAACGTGCTTCCAATTTGGGGCTGATTACCCTGTTGTATAGCACGTTCAATATTTAATTTGGATAAGGAAGTGTTTCCGGTTTGGGGCTGGTTACCCTGCTGTGTAACACGTTCGGATTTTTGTGTATTGTGGGTGCCGCCTTCAATGCGCCGTCCCGTGCGACACCGAGCCGAGACGCCTACTCGTTTAAAGAATTCTTTAAGGAATTTTCAATATCATCAACTTCGTCATAACCTTGGTCTTCATTTTCTTCGGTTACGTCTTGGATGTGATTGATCGTTTTATACGATTGATTGTTTTGGTTCAACCCTGATGGCCTACTCGATGGTTGTTGATTGCGATAACGATTATTGTAAAATTCACGTTTTTTACAATCTTTTATGTCGTGGCCTGTGGCTTTACAATATCTGCAAAATAGCCCAGGCGACTGTGGGGAACTTCTCGGTTGTTGGAATTGTCCATTATTCCTAGATTGTTGGGAATGCTGAGGATGTTGAGGATTGGAAGGCCCTGACCTTGGTTGAAAACGCTTATTAAAGTTTGTACTGATATTTGGCCTTGAATCAGGTTGTTGGATATTCCTTTTATAAAGTGACTGCTGAATCCTTTCTTCAGAAATTGCAAGATTCGTGGCCTCATTCAAATTTTTGGGATTACGACACCTAATTATGTTAGAAAGACGGGGGTGAAGGCCCATTAAGAAGTGATGAAGGGCTAGGTCTTCCATAGCGGCGGTGCGCCCAGGAATTTCACCTTTCCTAGTGTTACTGAGAGATATCTCCGTGAGAAGCTGTGAAAGACAAGTTTCGACGCGCAACGAGTACTGATTTACATTCTCTTGCGGGCCCTGCCTGCTCTCTTGTAGGTCGGTAAGTAGGTGGGCATAATGTTTCCTCTCGGAAAATTGGGTTTTTAAAAATTCTTTTAATTGTTCCCACGAACTGAAATCCTTGATAGAGCAGGCAAGCTCCGCTTTTCCTTGCAATTGGCTTAGGATGTACTTGAATAAAATTGGTTTTTGTATTTCTGTGGCTAGCTCATACGCATTATTGCAATTTATTATAAAGGAATTCACTGTTTCTCGACTGCCATCATATGATTTAATAAATTTAAAGAGAGTATTTAAATCCATATCTATTAGTACTGAAGCTGTTGCTGATCTAGTCTGCCTCGGCGACAAAGGTGCCGTTTTTTCGGATACTGTAGGTGAGACAGGTAACTCAGGAAGTTCAATTGTCAATTTATTATCTTCTTTGATTCCTTTAGGCATTACGAGAAAATTCGCTATTTAAAATATTTTATAGAATCAACACAGAATACGTTCATTACAAAACACTATGTAACACTATACGGATACAACAATTTTAAAATAAAGTAATATTACTTAGCCAGTTCGATATTAAATAAAGTTACGGATCCCTAATTTTATTCTTACTTCAAAACAATGACCAGAGACTTACAAGTAAGCTGCGTAGGCGGCGATAAGGATGAGCGGGAGCCGGAGACGCATTCCGCAGCGATAAGACGATGCCTCGGACACAACGATCGACTGGTGACACGGCCCAAGGTTACACCTCGGCCGAAACAGCAGGTACACAGGAGCAGGAAATATGTTGATGATGATCACCGTCGATGATGAAGTAATCTATCCGGGATCTCGGTGTTGATAATTTCTTTCAGGATAATTTTCAGGTAAATTCAGCTCGTCGAAGTTTGCAGGATGCTCAGGGTAAGTATGCAGGTAAGTACAGTTTATAATTTCAGGGACGACATAACACTCAGGATGCACGATATTCACTTTCAGGTAAGTTTCAGGATATTATCACTTCACAGGTAATGCACAGTCCGGGTTTTCGGTAAGTTTTTATTCAGTAGTTTACACTAATATTTTATACGAGATGCGGTAGCTCAGAGTCTGCTTTAGATTTTATATTTTGGCGAACTGGGGATTTCCGCATCCCACCGCTGCCACCAAATGTTATAGGATCCCAGAGAGATTGGTTTTAAAAAAAAAGGATATATTGAAGGACACTAACTTTATTGAGATTCTACTCTAAGGGACCCTTTGGCAACCGTTCCCGACTGTGGTACAAAACAGACTGACTTTAATCTACAAGCAAAGTTCCAACTTACTATTATATTGCATGTTAAGCAATATATGGGATGTCACTGCATTAGAGGGTGCATTGATGGGGTATAACAGAACGCTTTAACAAAAGAGCCATCAATGACAACGCCACCAATGCCATAAAAGCTAAACGAACGCACCTTTGAATTGAAAACTGGTGTGTCTCTATAAGACAAGCCGAATGCCGCAATTCTTGGATAAACATAGTCCAGAAGGCCACCATTCATGGTGGTCACGACCCTCAGTCATGAGGAATCGGTCAAGAAGAAGGTGTATCTCATGGAGCAAGATAATAATATTTTTTGATTTTAGTTTATTGTCAACATTGGCTAGGTATAATAGAAAGGATCAATTTTTCCGGTAGAGAGTTTTCACAAGAGTAGTAATGTAGCTACTGTCTATTGTGCTTTCAGGGTATCAGATCCAGTATCATACATATTCAAAGTCAAAGTCAAAGTAAAAATCAACTATTCAATTAAAGCATCAGACGCTATTATGAACGTCAACTGTTAATTATAATGTACTCTAAAGACGCCGCGTTCCAAAATATATAGAGCCTACCGAGAAGAAGCGGCAAGGTAACTCGGGGCCAATCTTTTCATATGGATTTTTACAATTTTTCTACTTAAGTACGTACTATTATTAAATTTTATGAGTGGCTGATGACAACTTGCCAGAAGTGGAGTATTCCAAGCATCATTGTTTTCTATATAATGTCGGACTTAATATTAAGTGTGCTTTTTTATTAAAATATTTTTACTTGAATTTTCCTTCTGTGAGGTCAGTTATGTGTTTTGGGATTTTATTGTAAAAACGCATACATTTTCCTAGGAACGACTTATAAGTCTTCGCAAGTCTAAAACTAGGTATAGCTATCCTATTCTTATTCCTAGTATTAAAAGGGTGGGTGATCACTATTAAAATTTCATTGAAATGACCAACATGAACATTTGGTTTCTTTAATCTATTGATTTCTTTAAACAAAACAAAACAGCGTTCAGTCGCGCATACAAGGTTATTAGCTGCGGAGCAATGATTATGGGTTCATAATAATAATAAAAAAACATGTAACTTTTTTCTTTTATACTTAGTAATTAAAATTAAATTAAAATTTATTTATTTCAGGTAAGTCACACCCATATTGACATAAAATATATAAATCATTCATATATTAAATCACATAAAAATATTACAATATACCAATGTCACATTAAAATAAATAAAATGTCAGTAAATAATAATAAAAATAAACATACAACAGAACATTCAAAATCATTTAGTCATACATAAGAAGCAAAATTTGGTCACTTCATACAAAAACAAATATAATATATATGTAAACAAAAGTTAGTCCTGCAATCAATATTTTCTCCTCGTCATAGGTACTGTATATATGTCTATCGCAGCAGTGCCGGATTTACAAACAGTCAAACCTTCCCGCTATCATTGCCAGTACGGCGTTAGGGCTGGCCCACACTCTACGCACCAAGGACGCCGCGCGCTTGCGCATGGTCGCGTGGAGGCAATCAGTTCGCGCTTCCGCGAACATACCCGAGGCGCTGCAGAACCGGGGCAGCCCCATCACCGCCCTGAACGCGTTGTTGAATTGGACGCGACGGGTGCTGTAGCTTTTTCCAGTGTAATCAGCCCACAGGCTACACGTGTAAAGCGATGTACTTACAGTACGCCTTAAACAGTGTTACTTTAACCTCATTAGAACACCGTGCAAACCTGCGGGCCAGCATATTCGCTCTCACGGACAGCGCCCTTCGCTCCCGTTCAATGTCTGCATGATCCCTGAGATCAGCTGTGACTATATGCCCTAAGTATTTAAACTGTTCTACCCTTTCCAGGGCAACACCGTTTAACAGAACGGGTGGTAAACTCTCAGTATAGCACTTTCCGTAGACAGTCGACGGCGAAACCAGAACTGGTTATCGTGCAGTGTTACGTACTTATTCAACTTTGTATTAAGCAAACCGTCATACACTTTTGCTATTACAGTGGCGAGAGAGATAGGCCTGTAGTTATTTTTTTCGGTATGATCATTCATACCGAAAAAAATCGCGTTTTGTTCTTCACGTTTCGTTCTTTTTGTTTGGTAGAGTGTACGACCAAGGTAGTCCAGACAATAGGTTTTTGAGTTACAATCCAATAACTGAAAAGTGTTTCACCTACCTCGATGACATTGTAATTGATATCACCGAGAAGACTTTTCAGTTATTAAATTGTAATTCAAAAACCGATTGGCCTAATGTTACATTATGTATAAGGCACTACCTCAAAGTATACTCTATCAAATAAAAAATAATTATTAAAATCGGACAACTCTGTAAAAAGTTTTTCGTATTATACCTACATCAAAAAAAAAATACCTCGACTAGGTAAAATAATCCTGTTTTTGGAAGTTAATAGCTTGCTAATAAGCTTAAAAATATTTAGTCAGAAGGTAGATTATAATACTTTAAGTGTAGTATAAAAATGTAGCGATCGCCACTCTTTCCTGAATGAAGTTATGCGAATTCAAAATTTTTACTCGATTTAACCCTCTTCCGGAGGTTAAATTTCGTAGGGATTGAGTAAGGCATGATTCTTAAAGCATATTAAGCCCTAATTAAGTAAAAAGCCCACTTTCGCGAATTATTACAATTCTTTTGCAATATATCACCTAATTTGACTAGACTTTTGTCAATTTCGGGTGTATTAAGTAATTGAAAACTTCAAATATTTTGCCTTTTTTGAATTTAGAAGAAAATTATTATACGTTGAGAACCAAATAGTGTGCTATCTTTCCTATCTACTTTGAAAATCAGATATGTGTGTCCGCAAATAAAATAATATCACAAAGATCCTTGGTCAGAAGTGGCAAGTCGTTAATGTATACCAAGAATAAGAAAGGCCCCAAAATGGACCCTTGTGGAACTCCCATTCGATTTATAGATTCCGATTATGTTTTTTTACTTATTTATTATATTAATTTATAAGATGTGTTCATTTCAAAGTGTTTACTGTAGTACGTGAGTACCTGGGACGGTAGTCTCGACAAACATAGGTCACACTAAAAGTTTCCACAGTTGGCCACTTACATAAATAATATTTAAAAAGTTTCGATAATGGAACTCTTTAGCCGTGGAATACAATTTATCTCATCTGATTGTCACTTGTTTTCATATTGTGGCGTCATTTAAAAAAATGCATGATTACATAATGGAAAAAATTCGTTGCATGATGTTTTACGATTTTAAGTGTAAACTGACAGCTCAGCAGAGCCTTGTTCGGCTTCAATTTGCTTTTGGCGAAAAAGCACCACGCAAGACGACCATTTCTAGCTAGTTTGCAGAATTCAAACGCGGTCGTGTCAATCTCCATGATGATATTCGTGAAGGTCGCCCGTGCACCGCTGTGAATAACAAGAACATCGATGCAGTGCGCCGTATGATTGAAACAGACAGGCATTTGACCTATCATGAGATCCATCTTTGGACTTCTTTGGACATAGGCATGAGTCATATACAGTCAATCCTACACAAACATTTGGGTGTGAAAAGCTGTGTTCTCGATGGATCCCACTCAATTTAACCGATGCTCAAAAAACGGACCGCCTCACTTGGTGCCTTGCTATGCTCGCCAGATACAACGAAAGAGCTTCAATTTTAGTGTGGGACATAGTAACAGGTGACGAAACATGGATTTACAGCTATGATCCCAAAACGAAGCAGCAATCGAGCGTATGAGCCTATAGAGATGAGCCGAAACCAACCAAAGTGGCGCGCGTGAAAAGTGCCTCGAAGCAGATGATTACGCATTTTCTTTTAATAAAACTGGACACGTGGCTGGTGATAGAAAATCGTCATACCGTGAATAGTGACTGGTACACAACTATTTGTTTACCGGAAATTATTGACTCCGTGAAAATAACGGTAAACGCCGTAGCATCAAGTTCCCACACGGCCAGACTTGTTGGCTTGAGCACAATAAAATTGTAGAGCAATTCAAAGAGGAAAGTTCTGTATTTAGTGTGTGAAAGGTGAAAAACGAAAGAAGAAAAGAAATTACATTTTATTATAACATTTTTTACTTAAAAAAATGTTATAAATATAAATAAATAAATATAAATTTAAAAAATATAAATAAATAAATAAATAAAACAATATAAATAAATATAATTTTTTTTACTTTAAAATAAGCGCGTTATAATTAAAAATGCTAAAATCACATACGTTTTCGTCTTTTTTCTTACCTAAACCACCATTTTGTGACATATTAAACAACCAGCAATAGCTTTTGTTCGGGTTTTCACGCCATCAACTTCCTGGGAGTTTGGAGTTTTAAATTAGTAAAATAATTATAAGTGTGACACAAAGTGAAAATTTATTAGTTGTACAATGGTCACACAAATGGATTGTGATTAGTGCAGGGTTGCGTCCAGCAAGCCAAAATTTGAAAAAGACAGTTGGTTCGGTGAAGCATATAGGCTACTCAATAGACGAATATGGAAGTCCTTACGACACGATATCCGCATCTTTAATACAAATCGTATTAAAGAGACGATAGAGCGGAAAAAAGGCTCCAATTTGTTTGCAAGAGACATGTCTATTGGGCAAAGCCAGTTGACGAAGCTGAAGAGAGAAGACGGCAGTATAGTTCCGACCCAAGCAGAATTGGTAGGAGAGATCGAGAGTTTCTACGGACGTTTATATTCCTTGGTCGCTAAACCTGTTAGCAGCTCGACCAAAGACCCAAGAGCCAAGCTGATTCGACATTATATCGACGATATTCCGAACATCAGCCTGTATGAGATTAGTATGGCCTTCAAACAGCTTAAGAACAACATCTGAGCTTCAGAAAGTGAGGTGGAAAGGAAAAGGTGGAACACCAATACTTAAAGTTCTTCAGAAGCTCTTTAATACCATCTTAGGATTTACGCCAGAATCATGGAACAAAAACGTGGTGGTTCTATTCTTTAAGAAAGGTGACAGCACCTTACTTAAGAATTACAGACCCATCTCGCTTTTGAGCCATGTTTATAAGCTGTTTTCAAAGCTCATCACGAACCATCTCACTCGCAGGTTCGATGAATTCCAGCCTCCGGAACAAGCCGGTTTCCGAAAAAGCTATAAGTACCATAGACCACATCCAACGCTATGCCAAATTATACAGAAGACCGAAGAGTATAACATGCCTCTATGTTTAGCGTTTGTGGACTATGAGAAGGCTTTTGATTCGATCGAGTCGTGGGCAGTGCTTGAGTCTCTCCAGCTGTGCCGTAATGACTATCGGTATATTGAAGTGCTGAAGTGTTTGTACAAATACGCCGATGTCAGTCCGAGTACAGGAGCAGAGTTCGAAGGCAATTCCATTGCAAAGAGGCGTGAGAAAGGGAGATGTTTTATCTCCGAAACTGTTCACAGCTTCATTGGAAGACGCCTTCATGCTTCTGGAATGGTTAAGACTTGGCATCAAAATAAACGATTTGCTGACGATATTGTAGTCATGGCAGAATCCATGAAAGACTTCAGTGCATTAATGCTCGAAGGCCTTCATCGAGTTTCCCAATGGTTCCCCTTAAGATGATGATGGACAAGACGAAAATATGTCTTATGCCGATGTTGTGCCTATCCCAATATCAGTTGGGAACTCAGTTCTTGAAGCTGTTGATGAATACATCTACCTGGGACAGACAGTCAAATTATGCAGGTGCAACTTCGAGAAACAGGTCAATCGTCGAATCCAACTCGGCTGGGCAGCGTTCCGGAAACTTTGCGAAGTCTTCTAGTTTAGTGTCTTGCAGAAGCGAATTTGTAGTAACCAATATAATATATTATTATGGAAAAAATCTTTGCTATAGGTAGGTACATATATTCTAAAGTTCTTCTAAGTTTTATGGCCATAGCAAAGAATGGAAAAATACATTTTATCGAAGGTCAATCAAATGTGGCGATTTTTTTACTATAATTCATTTAGGCTTAATAGTTTTGTTACAAAAGCACACAAGCAAAAAAAAACATAAGAAAAAGAACATAAGAAAGTGTGTATATAAGAATAATCTGAGTACATAAGAAAGCATCCAACATGATTCGTTCTCTAGACACGATTATGGCACCAACCGCAAATAAAAAGTTTGGTATAGTTCAATCGCTTTTGTTTGTTATTAAACTATATAATTAGCGAAATTTGGTAAATTGCATCTGGCAACCCTGGCTGGCTGGCTGCCATGGGCGCCCTGGCTGGCAAGGCAAGGTAAGCAAGATAAAAAAAAAACAAAGAAAAAGAAGTAGAGTCCGTTTCACGAAAGAAGTCTCGCGGAAAATTAGTGGAACTAAATAAATATGTACTAAATATTTCATTGATGTACGACAACTAGCGCCACGTCTATGGGACTTCTTTTGTGAAACGGACTATAGCAAGATCTGTCCGGATAGGTTCTATTTATTTACACTATATATCTGAAGTTGCTGCTTGTGGAGTATGTGGAGTATTTAATCGTCTATGGCACCCGTTACACGCTCAATCTAGAATGTGATCCTTGATCATGATCATTGATCTCAATCCAGATTGACTGTGTAATGTATTTGATTGACGGATCGTAAAATCTGATCAGAAAACATCTAGATTTTTTGAAATCAACGATCTCGATCCATTGATCGAGATCCAGATTGATCGTGTAATGTAACATGCTGTCAAATTACGTCAGTCTGCGTTCGGAGCGCGATGGAGTCAGACGACAATAACGACGAGATTCCGGCCCGGCCGCAAGTGCCATCAACGTCGAAAACGCCGGATATTTCTCCAGATGAAGATTTCATCTTAACTCTCGAAACTTTGCCAGAATCGTGGGATAAGAAATGCAGTGATTACATGAATAAGTACAAACGAAGAACTGGATATGAGAAGCTCCTAAAAATTTTGATTAAAATAAAACCACGTGCCACTATCGACGACGTAAAGAAAAAAATTAATAGTCTGCGGTCAAATTATAAAAGAGAATTAAAAAAGATAATCACTTCGAAAAGGTCAGGTGCTGGTACGAGTGAAGTTTATGTTCCAAAATCGTGGACATTTAAGTACCTTGCGTTTTTAAACAACGCAGAACAGCCAGTTTCTCAGGTAAGCTCAATAATTTGAACCACATATTTCGTTCAAAAGCCGTTTAACCAAATCATTTATTACTTATGATGCCTAAATTCTATCCTACTAATATTATAAATGCCAAAGTTTGTACGTTTGTTTGTTACTCCTTCACGCAAAAACTACAGGATGGATTTGGATAAAACTTAACAGTAATATAGGTTGTACATCAGAATAACACATAGGCTACTATATCCCGGTTTTTTCACGGAAACGAGCACCACGCGGGCGGAGCCGCTGGCAGAAGCTAGTATTACATATTAGTGATAATAAAAAACAGTTCTTATTTATTTATTTTTATTTATTGATCTTTGGGAAACAAACAGATGTTATACATATATGTAGATAGCATAAAGACAAATTATACATAATCCACAATAGTTTCTACATATTAATTGTTACATGTAGTACCTACATATTAATGTTACCTACATGTTATGTTTAATCCTTATTTATTCAAGGTGTTTTTTAACCATGGTAGGTACAATTTATACAATGTGATTCTGTAAACAAGAAACATGTTCAAATAGCATATAGATCTAATGATTCGCATTCCAAAAATGTATTATAGGGGGTTTTAATTTTAAAAATTTTGATGAAGTATGCTTTACATTTTACCTTCATTACAAAAATATTTACATAAGTTTGCCCTTATCACATTCGCATCACGTGGTGGGTTTCGATTACGAGTGCATTCCAAGTTAACAAGCGAATTTATACGTTTTGAATTGTTTTTTTTATTTGAGGAAAGATAAGTATTCGAAGCAGTTTTCATGAGGTAATTGTGTAAATAACAACATGTTGCTGGTATAAGTGCTGCTTTGCTGGGTTTGAAGGCTATATCTCTTTGAAAAACACCAAATTTAGAATTAATTATGCCAAAAGCACATTCAACTACCGATCGTGCTCTTGACAGGCGATAGTTAAATACTTTCCGTTCTTCAGTCAATGAATGTTGTGGGAAAGGTTTCATTAAATTTTGACCCAAAGCGAACGCTTCATCAGATACAATTACATATGGAAATACTTGGTCAGAATTTGGTATTTTTGAAGGTTGGGGAAAATTCAATTTTTGTTAAAAAAAAAAAAAAAAAAACGATATAAAAAATATTTAGTGACACTTCCGCTGAAAAAGCTGCTTTTTCAGCGGAAGTGTCACTAAATATTTTTTATATCGTTTTTTGAAAATGTATTTCCGCATAGTAACGCCTTAATCAATAAATTATCAATTTTTGTTGTTGGTAAAGTTCCTAAAATTTAGTATAAAATAATACGCCCCCATCAGATACACGGCCATTTGTTCCAATATCGACCATAATAAATTCCTTTTTTGCATTCACTAATGCCATAAGGACAATGCTATGAAAGCCTTTGTAATTGTAATACAAAGATCCAGAATGACCAGGTTTTATGATTCCTACATGTTTTCCATCCAAAGCTCCCAAGCAATTCCAAAATTGATATCTGTTTCCAAACTCTTCTGCTACTTCTTTCCATTCGTCTTGAGTCATTGGCATCTGAAACAAATTTAGTATACTTACTAAATGAAAAATGTCCTTGTCATTGTGCTATGCTGAGAGTAAATCTGATGTGAGTAACTAAAATATCCTTTTGTTTTGTAGATTCAAAATAACAGTCAAGATTCCAACGATTCCAGTCATATACAAGAACAGAATGATTCGCAAGATATATCGCGAGAAGTTCTCAGCCAGCAACGTGATTTACCGCTGTCTTCTATAAATTTAATGACAGAGCCTGCTGCTGTCAATGAGGGATCTAATGCAAAAAGGCACAAATCAACAGTCGCTCGCACTCAAAATGAGTTACTTAAGAAGGCTTGCGCATACTTAGCTCAACCTACGAAAGCATGCAGCCCAGCAGCATTGCTTTGGTGGTCGGAAAAGCTTGAAGAATTGGATCGTACACAAAGATTATACGCCGAAAAAGCTATTAATGATATTTTGTTTGAGGCACAACTGGGGAATTTGCATAGATTTTCTGTACAAATTAACCAATCTGCTGATACTTCGTCCCCTGTATATTCTTCATCAACGGCATATAAACCGTCACCTACTGATAATGGTAATATATACACAGCACCATCTCCACAATCACAAGGGCAAACAGTTTTACAATCAGGTTCTGCATCGCAAATAATAATCACTCATCCTATTTCAAATACAAAAATCCAAACTTCTCAGACATCAGTTACATTCCCGCCATCATCTTTAATGACGTCATCTACACCATTACTAGTATAACCAAACCCTCTAAATCAACTGGATAACTGTAGACCACCACCCTCGCTTGCTTCCTCTACACCATTAGTAAACATACAAACGGATCCTCAAAATCAGCAAGGTAGCTATAACCTACACATTCCATCACCATCTCATGACACTTCTCAATCAACATTGTCGGAGTATAATGTAGGAACACTGTTTGCTAATTTTAAGCCGAACTTGTAATGTTTTTTTTTTTTTTTTTAATAAAACGAATATAAATAAAATAATGTGTTTTTTATCTACATACCCTTATATAAGACTGAAGAACAATAATAAGTGCTCTGCATGTATCAATAATGGCTTCTCCAATAGCCGCTGGGGACATAATGGCTGAAAATTTTAGGCATTCAATGGTTCTGCCAGTCGCGAGGTAACGCAATGTAACAGCTAGTTTTGCTTTGGGGGTTATGCTCTCTCGCATGCAGGTATCTTTTTTAACAAGTGTGGTGTCACCATTTTTAACAGATGATCAAAACATGCCTCCTTCATTCTGTAGTAATTTGCGTAATCCTCTTCCTCTTCCGTGCTATAAATTTCATCTAACAAGTTCAAATGTGTATAGATGTTCCTTTTTAGTAGCCATGGTTTAACCCAGCGTTTCCTCTTTACGCGTTTTTTCAAAGAACAGGCAATAATTATTGCTGCACAAGCTTTGTTCTTATTCAGATCCATTTAGTGGTTGTGAACGCGTGTGCATTTGACAATGTCGAACAGTGGACTGATATGATCTGGATTGACCATCTAATGTCGCGACGATCCACATAAAGATTCGTCAATCCGTCACCTGACTTGGATCGTGATCTGGATGGAGCGTGTAACGGGTGCCTATGGTTTGGATGTTGTATGCTGTACAGGGCCGCGTTCAGAACCTCGGTGAGAGCGCACTCGGAGTGCAACTTTTCGCACTAACGCCGTTCGGAACCTCAGGGTAAAGTACAGGTTGTTCTAACTCGAGCGTCCCGAACCTCGGAGCGTCGCAACTTTTTAACCATCAAAATCGATCGGTAAAAGGTTGCAACCCGAATCTGACATAACTTTGACCAATCAGACTACAACAAACTTCTTCTTCTTCTCTCGTCTCAAAGAAAATTAGGTAGAATTCTAAGGATCGAGTGATCTGTTAATGTCGAGTTTGTCGAAGTCTGTTTGAGGTTATAAAACAACCGTGGCCGTTCCGTACCTCAGAGCGAGTTAGAAAACAACTAAACAACCGCGCTCTGAGGTACGGAACGCCCCTACAGCAGAAATATTTTTGTTATTTTCAAATTCGGAATATTTTGATTTATTTTGCTTTCGGACATTCGTGCGTGATTGGTGTCATAGAGAAAATTGATTGGTGTTTTTGATTTGTAGAAATTTAGCCGAAATTAATTTTTTATTAGTAATAGAAAAGAATTAATTTTATTTAACTAATAACTTGGTTATTGGGCTATAGTTAAACTACTGCCATGATGTTGTTAGGGGATACTTTTCCTAATTTTTCTGCAAAGTCGACAGAAGGTGACATCGAATTTCATGACTGGCTTGGTGATTCGTAAGTTTTACTTTGTTTTATTAATTACTGGTGCGGGAACAGGATAACCTATCACTATTTTTAGCAGTTCGCTTTGTGGGTTTAGCTGTTGCAGCAGCAGCGTATAGTTTTCCTAACTGTCATACCTACATATTTATCTACCTACTACTGCCAACTTTGCCATGCAAGACTCCTCCTAGTCCAGAAAAATGTAGTAGGTTGTCCGCTTGAGCAAGTATCAGTTTTGGTGGGTTCCACTGCATGACAGGGTATTCTCCCTCACACTGTTTTCCAGATTTAAATCACGATTTTTTATGGCACGAATCCTTGAATAAAAATCACTGATTTCAAACTAAATCCGAAAATAGTAATGATGCAAGTGAGCTCTGCTCATCACACACACAAGGCTGTGGGTTGCAGCTTGAGCTGTAGACAAGGGCGTAATTCAGCCGAGTGTGTAATGAGCAGACCTCACAAGTTGCTTATGACGTTTTTCAACACATTTGCAAGGAAAAAACATATATTGATTTTATTACACAACATATTTTGCTTTTACAAAAGTGATGTAATAATGCTCTTTTCACAAGCTAGTGTGTTGAAAAGAAATAATTAACTAAATTTTGGGAGCACGAACTGTAATGTCAAACACCATGGGAATGTAAAGTCATGCAAGCTGGGTAAGGTATTTATCACAATAAAAATAAATAATTAAATATATGATAAATATGTTCGTTGTTTCAGTAAAATATAATAATGATTAATTCATTCATTTCATGCCATCTATATAAGACCATATCCATGCCGTCTATAAATTACGTGAGGTGTTTTTTAAAGGTATCTGTGATTTTTATTTTATTTTTTATTTATTTTATTTTTTATTTTTTATTTTGTGATGTAGACACATCAGCAATTTGCTGCTCGTCTATAAACAAATAAATAAAATAAATATTTCAGTCCATGGAGAATCATGCGCGGTCTCAAGAGAGACTATTGGAACCAACATGTCCATATGATTTTCAGTAAAATCATCTGCTCCTTCAACTTCGTTCTGATCTAGCCACTCTAAGCCGTAAGAGCTTGTGCTTAGTAACTCATTAGCTCGTCTTGTGACAATCCGTGAGGACTTTGCGGAACATAAGTGCTTGCTTAGCTGGTGCAATGTGGGCTGCTCGCCTGTGGTCTGCAGCTTGTTCACAGAGTTGCGCGTTCGGCTGACAGTGGCGCGAAAACAAAAGACGGGCTACACTGTATGGTAAATTAATATTAAACTGAGCTATTTGGTATAATACAAATATGGTTGTTTGGCAGTCTTTGGTACTTGGTACTTGGCGGGCCATTTTGCGTGATATCCGGGTGACGCTGATCAGTCCAGCCACCCGGTGTCGCCCAGGAAAGGCAGCAGCTCCTTCAGCTTGGCGCAGGCTTCCCACACTGTCCTCGGTGAGCCGAGGTTGGCTGCCCTTTGTACCGCCACGCTCCTGCATTCGATGAGCAGATACGCAGCCGTTTCTTCCGCCTCCATGCAGCCTCTGCATAGGGGGCTGTCTGTAAAACCTAGATTAAACAGGTGTTTGTTTAAGGAGCAATGTCCGGTCATAATTCGGACGATATGTCGTACATTATATTTTTTTGAGATTGAAGAGTTTTCTGGAGAATTTCAGATTTAGAATCGGAAAAGCCTCCTTCGACTGCCTACATCCCTCGATACTTGCCCAGTAGTCCTGATGCTGGTCTTTAGTTTTATTGCGAATACATGCACGGATTTGACTGAAAGGTAGGGGGATAATTGGTTCTGGTCCTGCACACGTCATTCCGGGACCTCTCCTAGCTAACTCATCAGCCGCATCATTACCTCTGGAATCGCTGTGCCAATCCATTGGAGTGTGACATTATTGTTATGGTTACTTTGGTTTGGCAGTCAGTAGATGTATAACGTCGAAGTTTGAATGAAATTATTTTCTTTCGAACGAATTAGTGAATTATCTTAATCGTATTACTTATGCGCTTAAGACACAAAACCTTAAGCATGTACAATCTGGATTAAATGGACCAAAATAGTATAATTTTTAATTGTTTTAATCAGAAAAAATTGCGTGATATTTGCCGAGACGCCCCCTAGCTCTCCAACGTAAGATTAGATGAGATTTGACTCGACACTCCCTTAAACATCTCACGTATTTTATGAACGCCCCGTAATGAATGAAAGTAATAATAATTAATAAATGATTACAGAAATTTAATAAAATAATCTAATCTCTTTTTTTTTTACTCTACCCTCAGAAAAAAGAGCTGTGTCGAAATTACGTCGTATTTTATAATTTGCATTAATATTGTTTGGAATGTGTTATTAATACTCCAAAAGTGTTAAACTAGTTGCTTATGCGTCAAAAATCGTGTTCAGTGCCTGAAAACTGTAAAGTGCATAAAAAAGTGTTGGACTATCTCCTGGCTACTTGTTGATTTTCATCTTCTACAAAACTAAAAAATGCAGTGTTTTGAGTGCGAAAGCGAGTATAATGAGGACAATCTGGTGCAATGTGATGGTTGCAAGAGATTCATCTGCCTACAATGCAGCAATTTGACGAGTAGTGAGGCGCGGGTTATGGGGCTGAAAGGGAAGCGAACGCTTCTATACTTATGCCCTCCGTGCCGTGAAGCTCTCTTCCAAGCGCCCAAGCTAATAAAATCGTACGATGCCCTAAGAGAAGAACTGAATGAAGTGAAATCCCAGATAGCGCTATACTCTGAACAATCCTGTGCCAACGCAGAACGCAGCCGCCGCGCCAACGAATTCGTTGGTGACCACGCCGACCCTCAATACTAACGCTATTCTGGAGGAACTTACCGAGCGTGAGCGCAGGGCTAGCAATGTCGTATTCGTAGGTATTGAAGAAAGTGGCTCGGACATCGGCAGTGTGAGAAAAGCATATGATGAGGCGATCGTCAACCAAGAACTTCGCGAGATCCATGGGTCTGACTTCTCGGATAAGGTGGTGGCGGTACAGCGGCTGGGGCGCCGTGAGCCCGGTAAGAAGCGCCCGGTGAAGGTGGTGCTCAAATCCCGCCAGGACGCCATTGCAACGTTGAAGAGCAAAAGTAAGGCCAGAAAAGAGGTAAGAGTTTATGATGACAAAACGCCTTTGCAAAGAGAAGAACTTAAGCGCCTGCGCGAAGTTCTTAATACGAGAATTGAAAAGGGTGAAGTTAATTTAACAAAGTATGTAAGAGGTGCGCCAAAAATAGTACAAAAAAAAACTAAATTACGAGCCCAGGAATCCATACCAAGACTTTACCTTTATGTATACAAATCTATTCTCTTTACCTCCTAAATTTGATCTTTTTCTATTGCATGTGTAATAGCTACAGAGACCTGGTTAAATAGCAGAGACTTTAATAATTCATATAACATAACAGGCTACACTCTTTACAGATTAGACCGCAACCACAAAAAAAAGACATCAGAAGGTAAAACACGAGGTGGGGGTGTAGCGATGTATGTAAGAAACCAGTTGAATGGAGTACCTATCATAGTGAGACAGAACCAAAGATACATGTGCAATGAGGTAGAAGCACTATACCTTGACATTCAATATGGTATATATCACTTTCTGGTAGTTGGAGTATATAGATCTGACGATAAGGAGGAATGCGTGTGGAAGCACCGTGACACCAAACTGATGGAGAATCTCCAAGCGGTCTCAGAGAACAACACTGGTGATTGTAGGGGACTTTAATTACACATCTTTGAAGTGGCCTATACCGGCTGAACAGCTACAGGTCAGACAACAGATCACTAAATCTGAGGACCTCTTTATTAATTTGTATGTGAACAGCAATCTGTTTCAAATAGTTGATAGCCCCACTAGATTTCAAGCGAACCAGGCACCATCAATGTTGGATGTTCAAAGATGTTGTTTACAAACCACCCATTGGAAAGAGTGACCACTGTGTGCTGGAATTTAGCATCCAATTACTTATGCAAAATGAACATGTGTTTCCAAAACTTAGAAGAAATTATTCACTCATTAACTTTGACAGTCACAACTCAGAATTACTTAAGAAACTAGAAGCTATTGACTACTCCAATTGCACTGATCTACTTTGGAGGGGTAGGTTAAATGCGATCAACTCAACTTCAGATTGTTTTGCTCCCGTAAGGGAAGTTAAACCAAGTAAAATTAAAAATAAGCCTTGGATAAGCAAAGATGTACTAGAGCTAACAATCAAGAAGAAAGTATTATGGGACAAGTATAAAGCATCAAACGAGGAAAATGACTATAAGATGTACCGTGAAATGACGCTATTGTGACACCCATATTCAAGAAAGGCGACAAAACTAAACCTGAGAATTTCCGGCCAATCAGTCTAACAAGTATTGTGGTCAAAGTTATGGAGGAAATCATAAGCAAGCATCTAACCCGCTTCTTGAATCGAGAGTGCATTATCTCTGTGAAACAGCATGGTTTCGTCGAGAAGAGGTCAACCATTACAAACCTGTTCAACTGTATTCAGACTTGGTGCAAAGAGGTTGACAGAAGAAATCCTATGGATATAATTTACCTGGATTTTGAACATGCTTTTGACAAAGTACCACAATAACGCCTCTTAATGAAACTGGATCACTTTGGCATATGTGGAAATTTGCACAAGTGGATAGAAAGCTACTTGACAGGTAGAACCTTCCAAGTCAGAGTTGGCAATACCTTATCGCGGCAAAAACAAGTGCTCAGCGGTGTACAGCAGGGCTCAGTCTTCGCTCCTCACCTGTTTGGGCTCTTTATAACTGTTTTGGTAGAGCTCATAGAATGTCAAACCACCTTTTTTGCGGACGACGGTAAATTCTTCGCTAATCCGCTCATCAAATCAATACTGCCAAGTGTAGTGTTCTACATCTCGGAAGGAATAACCCACAAGTGACATACACATTGGATGGCCTAACCTTAGCTTCTGTCAGGCAGCAAAAAGATCTTGGTATCATAATCTCAAATGGGCAGAACATATTGGAATGATTGTGAAGAAGGCAAATTCCTTCATATATGTGATTTGTAAAGCTTTCCAAGCATTGTCAGTTGAAGTATTTGTCAAAATTTATAAGACATATATCAGACCAATGCTGGAGTATGGATATCAAGTCTGGAGCCCGCATTTTTGAAAGGATATAGACCTGCTTGAAAGTGCGCAAAGAAAAGCCACCAAGATACCGCAAGCCTTGCGTCGCAAGAGTTACGACCAGAGATTGGAAATCCTGCGCCTCACTACTCTTGAAGAAAGGAGGTTACGTGGGGATCTCATAGAAACATTCAAAATTCTCAACGGATTCTACAACCTCCCAGACCTACACAACTGGTTTATTAAAATTAACCGCAATGAGGAAGCCAGAGGCCACAACCAGAAAATTCAGCGTGTACCTGCTAACACCAACACTGCACACCATATCCTCAGCAACAGAGTTGCTCACAACTGGAACAGGTTGCCGGAGGAGATGGTTTGTGCTACATCAGGCAACATGTTTAAGAACCGACTGGATGGCTGGCTGCATACTACAAAAAAAACTCTTGCCAACCTCTAGCCAGTGAACTAAAACAGTGTATTTGTGGATATTACAATATTTCAACACAGCAGGATATAGGCACATCAGCATCATGCTGCTCGCCTATAATCAAATAAATAAATAAATAATTTATTTATACAAGCAGAAAGAGAGCCAACAAATTCAAAAGAAAAACTAGGGTAATGATCGCAAACCTAATACAAAAAATCAAATTCATCAATAAAAATCTATATAAAAAATGCTTTAATTTAAAAAAAAAAATATGTTTTTATTTCAACCTGGTGTAATAATAAAAAAATTGATTGTAAGTACATGTGAATGTATCATTGAAAAATATGGATGTGAGCGCTCCTATAAAGTTATATTCTCACCAAAATCTCTAGTAAATTAAAAAAAAAAAGAAAGTTCGGGCGCCTGGAGCGACCTCACACAAATATTATATATATATATATTTATTTAACTCACCTGGAATAACTTTTGATAGAGCCTTGGTTCTTTTGATCTTTAAGCGGGGGCAGATAAATAACTAAAAAAATCATTCAGTTTCGTTTATCTTTATTGCCGGGAAGCACAAGCGTTACAATAGTTTACAGATTTATTTTAGGAAAAGTTTATTTGCGATAGCACAGAGTCTGAATTACCCTGGCAGATAACGGTTTATTAAAACTAGCCTGCACACTACTAATTTTGATATTTACGTCGCTGAAGGCGTACACCATTATTAGCTGTCGTTATTGTTAAACTATCGTTATTGCACCTTGATTTAAGAAGTTAATTATTTTTATGATTTTACACTGCACATGCTCAAGGCATGGGTCGTATAAGATTATGGATGCGTTACCTTTCTCCAAGGAATTGAAACCTGAGGAAATATCATTACGGGGATTGGATTTCTTTCCTTATGATGGACGATGTGACACGCGGAAAAGGAATCTCGCCTCCTGCGCAGATGAAACCTCAAGATGGCGGTCCGCTCCAAGTAAATAATTTCCACGGGAATCTCATGGGGGAAAATTACGTAGAAATATACTCGTAAGAAAAAATGCTTGTAAGAAAAAATCTTGCAATAAAAGTTATGAAGAAAAATTATGAAGAAAAACTATGAAGAAAAACGCCAGTGGCTGAAACAATAAAAAGCTAGCGTTAAAAATAATGTCCAAATTCCAAAGTAAATCACAGTTAGACCTCAAGCAAAGAGCACCAGACTTGCCGTTTTTCTTCGGCGGGAATGCCGTAAAACTCGAAATTCATGATTTAGAGGAAATCAATATAAAGCTGCAAAGCACTTGGCTTTCGTTTTCTAATTGCGACTTCCCATATTGGGAATGTCCAAGAAAATATCTATCCAAACGGATTTAAAATTACATGTTTGACCTCACATCGCGATGTTTGTAGAAAAGTGATTCGACTTTTTTCCATCGACCAAACGTCAGTACCGACACAGATCACCACAGCCAATTATACAGATAAAAAACTGATGTCCACAGAGACAATACCTTACAGGGGCTACAAAAAGTGTTACTCTTGTAGTAAAAAAGTTAACATAGAATAAATTTCACCATAGATTAGCAATTTAAAATCGAAATACGTGTCTAGAATCGACAACGTGTAACGGAGCGAAAAACGAACGTTACACTGGCTAACAACTTTATAAAAGAAGACTTAGTAAACCAGCTTTCTTGCGCAAAGCGGACATGCCCATTAAAGTTTCTTATAAAAATTCCTTGAAATATTGAACTCCACCTGACAGTAAAAGTACTTGTAATTTGTTTATCATTGAAACATTATAAATGGGGCAGGTGTCTGTCTTTGCATTAGTGGCCTTGTAAGAAACATCATAATAAAAAGAATTTATACCCTATATTGGTAGCAATTGGCTTGTGCAGAACACTTAACTAAAATTCTCTTAACTATGGTAGTTCTTGTTCTGTGTATATACTTATAGCCATATTCGTGTAATAGTAGATTATGCACCAAGGGAGTAAAGCAGTGTCTTACGTCAAGGGCGGTATATTGAACCCTGAGTGTAACGGGGACTCTTGGGTTAATCCGAGCGCAGCGAGGGGATTAAAATTTAATATCCGAGCGTAGCGAGGGAGTTATGTAGAGTCCTGAGTGAAGCGAGGGGTTAAAGCCGCCCAAGACGAAGACAGGCTTTATCCTCGAGGTGCAAACTCTACTTTTCATACCTACTGCGAGACAATAAAACGTCTGAGCTGTAAAATAGCAGTTATATTTAAAAGTAAAGTTAAAAGTAATATATAGTATATACAGTATAGTTAAAAGTAAAATACATTAATAGTTAATATTCATATTGGACACATTTGTACCGTTATAGAGGGACAGAGTAATATTTTTGGAAACAACATTTTATGGAAAACACTGTTCTAGACTTTTGCGGTTGTTAACTAAGTTATAATTAGTACTCACACGATTTAGACCAAGATTTAATTGCTTTTGGAGCTCCCGATATTTCGGTACAGTTACACGCACCACGTTGGAAATAATAATATATTTTAAGTTCAACCAATATATAGTATTATCTATGACTTCAATATGACCTTGAATCACAACACAGACTAGTATAGATGCTAACGCATGCGCAGAGAGGGGCCGTGTGTAACCCATAGCAAACGGTGCACAACAATCGTGCGTTCGTCAAGCTCAGTTTTGGTGGCAAAAATAACTATTTTAGCTTTTCAAACACTGAACAAAAAGAGTCTTAAACGACATTTTCATCCATAGATTCCCAATTCAAACGCCCTTGTGAGCATTTTTAGCGTTATTTTCGCCAACTTAGGACTTATTCGAACGCACTACTTATAGTTAAACCTTTTCGCGCCTTTTTTTTTCTGTATGCTGTCTCCGTACTAAGAGTATTCCTACAATTAACGTTCCAAATCCAAATCACTTTACTCCCCAGGGAGTTTCATACAACTTTACAGCCCCGCGTATGTAATACCTTGCTTTACGTAGAGATTGCGTGACATGTAATAGAACATTTTCGAGCAGGTGGTATGAAAAACTTATTATAATTGTTTCGTGGACTTTTGGTCATATGTTGACTATGTCAGCCATGAACAATTAATAAATGAATAAAATCTACTATTATAATATAGATTTTGGTTTGCTAGTTTAGTTTCGTGTTCTGAACAAATCGCTAACCCTTTCCACTACCCTTCCGCCGCGATGGTGACGCAAGGGGGTATGTGGGACGCAGGAACAGGAAAACCTCTCGTTAGCAGTCCCCTGCCAAGTTGGGGTGAGAGGGGTTGATCTAGCAATCACTATCTAGCCACAGCAGTAGGCCAGGATTGATCTTAAACGAGCATCAGCATCTGTGAAGGGATGACCTTAACCCTGACTAGTATCATGCTACAAAAAAAATATATTTAAATTTGAAATAATGTTTTTCAGGTGGGGAGTTCTGTTCACACACCCTTCAGATTTCACCCCGGTGTGCACAACGGAGCTTGCTCGTGTGCTAAATTTACTACCAGAGTTCATAAAACGGAACACAAAAGTCATCGGCCTGTCCTGTGACACTGTGGCAGCTCATGTTGAATGGTGTAAGGATATAAAGAGTTATGCATGTAAGTATGCTATTATTTTACTATGTCTGTAGGAAGGTACCATCCACTAAATGCATACACACAATCTCCTGGTGGTCCTCATCAGGTGATCCTCCTACATGACTGGCCACTTCTGCAGTGTGGTATCCACCAAAGGTACCTTCTAGCAACAGAAACTTGCATGCATGAAGAAAGTTATTTACTGTAATTAATTAATATATAACATACAGAACTTTATTGTGCACCCTCCGAGTTGAAAAAATAAATAAATGTGTCACATTATTTTTTCGTTTACTACTGGGCGATCCCAATAATCTATCTATCCACAGTTTTCCTTACTACCGATAGCAATTTTACATAAAGTCAATACAAATAGTGCCAAATGTCTATCTCTAGTGCGTAAACCAGTGATAGATATGTTATTGGGACTGGCCAATATCACCTATCGTATTGCGCATAAATTCCAGATTCAAGACCAAGTTAATTTTCAGTAAATTAATAAGTCATACTATTCAATTTCTAATCATTTACATTTATATTCAATAACAACAACTAAATACCAATATTTTGGCTTTATACAATTTTTCTAACACCATAACATGAAATAACCATTATTGATGATGATGATGATGGTGATGACCCATTAACGCCATTGCTACAAGAAACATGACAAAAGCGAGGGGTTTTATAAGGTTGATGTTGGTGCCTGTCTATGAAAATAAAATCTGTTCAAACATTTGTTGTTCATGATGTAGCTCTCACATCTCACAGTTTTGAGGGAGATTCGTAAAAACCATGCAAGTTCCGTGCAGTTCTTAAACCTGACATAAACAGTTTTGAATGAAATCATACCATGACACTCATTTAAGTGAACTGTTTGAATATTATTTCTCAAAGGTGAACGGATAATATTGTCTCTGGCATTCTAATAGTTTACTTTAACCATCATCACAGACGTCTAGACGTTTGTAAGCTAATAAACTGAGTGGATTTAGACCGATATGTGAACAATAGTCCATACAACAAAAACAGGTGAACGGTTTTTCTGCGGTTCTTGAATGGTAGGCCTGGGCAGGCCTGCTTTAAAGTTGTCATGGTACGAATAAACAGGGCAGTTGCTTAGAAGTCCTGCTTTAAGTGCTCATAGTAAGGCCCCAGTACTTTAGTATCCATAACAGCTGAGATATAGATCTGAGCTATGCTAATCTGTATTAAAAATTGTTTTCTAATGAGTCTTTCAATAGCATTTGCGTATTAAACTTTAATTCCTCCTATATATGAGGCAACAAGAAAGATAGTTCAATTTTAATAAAATCTTTACAATATGAATTTCAGGTCATAATGAGGATGAAGTGTTTCCATACCCTATAATAGAAGACAAAGGTCGCGTGCTCGCCACACAACTGGGTATGGTGGACAAGGATGAAGTGGATGCAACGGGAATGCCACTCACTGCACGAGCTGTGTTCATCATCGACCCTAACAAGAAGTTCAGGCTATCTCTTCTCTACCCTGCCACTACTGGAAGAAATTTTGAGTATGTTATTGTATAATAATATTAACAATATTATTATTAGTAGTGTATTATGTATGTTATAATAATGATATCACATAGCAAGATAGGTCTGTTGTTTCTCTGAATTGTACTAAGCACAACCATCAAGTTTTCATGTTCTGTACAAAATTGTACTGAGTTCTTCACTCTGAGAGATGAAAAATTCACTGCAGTCTCTCAAGAGGGTAAATTGGTCTGCTCAACAAGTTCATCATCATCATCATCATCTCAGCCGTAGAACGTACACTGCTGAACATAGGCCTCCCCCATGATTTTCCAAAAGTACCGGTTGGAAGCGGCCTGCATCCAACGTCGTCCTGCGACCTTCATCAGGTCGTCTGTCCACCGTGTCGGTGGACGACCTACGCTGCGCTTGCCGGTCCGTGGTCTCCACTCCAGAACCTTTCGGCCCCATCGGCCATCTGTTCTGCGTGCTATGTGCCCTGCCCACTGCCACTTCAACTGGCTAATCTTCTGGGCTATGTCGGTGACTTTCGTTCTTCTACGGATCTCCTCATTTCTGATTCGATCACGTAGAGAAACCCCGAGCATAGCCCTCTCCATAGCTCGTTGTGCGACTTTGAGTTTTTCTATGAGGTAAGAGACCACGTTTCAGTGCCATAAGTCATCACTGGTAACACACATTGGTCGAAGACTTTTGTCTTGAGGCACTGAGGTATTTTTGACGAGAAGACTTCTCGAAGTTTCCGGAACGCTGCCCAGCCGAGTTGGATTCGACGATTGACCTCTTTCTCGAAGTTGGACCTGCCTAGTTTGACTGTCTGTCCCAGGTAGATGTACTCGTCAACAACTTCGAGAACTGAGTTCCCAACTGATATTGGGGTAGGTACAACATGGGCATTAGACATAATTTTCGTCTTATCCATGTTCATCTTAAGACCTACCCGTTGGGAAACTCGATGGAGGCCTTCGAGCATTGTACTGAGGTCTTCCATGGATTCTGCCATGACTACAATATCGTCGGAAAATCGAAGGTGAGTGATGTATTCGCCGTTAATATTGATGCCAAGTCCTTGCCATTCCAGAAGCTTGAAGGCGTCTTCCAATGTAGCGGTGAACAGTTTCGGAGATATAACGTCTCCCTGTCTCACGCCTCTTTGCAATGGAATTGCCTTCGAACTCTGCTCCTGTACTCGGACTGATATGTAGGCGTTTTTGTACAAACACTTCAGCACTTCAATATACCGATAGTCAATACGGCACCGCTGGAGAGACTCAAGCACTGCCCACGTCTCGATCGAATCGAAGGCTTTCTCATAGTCCACAAACGCTAAACAAAGAGGCAAGTTATACTTTTCGGTCTTCTGTATAACTTGCCGTAGCGTGTGGATGTGGTCTATGGTACTATAGCCTTTTCGGAAACCGACTTGTTCCGGAGGCTGGAATTCATCAAACCTGCGACTGAGACGGTTCGTTATGACCTTCGAAAACAGCTTATAAACATGGCTCAAAAGCGAGATGGGTCTGTAATTTTTAAGTAAAGTGTTGTCACCTTTCTTGAAGAACAGCACCACCACGTTTTTGTTCCATGCTTCTAGCGTTGAACCTTCGAGTAAGACGGTATTAAAGAGCTTCTGAAGGACTTTAAGTACCGGTGTTCCACCCGCTTTCAGAAGCTCAGATGTGATACCGTCGTCACCAGGCGCCTTGTTGTTCTTAAGCTGTTTCAAGGCCATTCTAATCTCGTACAGGCTGATGTCCGGGATATCTTCGGTATAATGTCGGGTCAGCTTGGCTCTTGGGTCTTTATCAACAATTATTGGGTTTTTGTCAACAAGTTACCTATTATAAATTGACAAATTAAGATTTCTGGCTGTTTCCATCATGTAGATCCAGTTGACTTTATCGACTCGGGGCAGACCATTACTTGCACCCTCAATAGTGCAACTGAAAAAACACTAAAGTGAAAGTGGACATTTCTGGTAATTTCCATAACTGACAGTCAGTTGTTGACGTTCTCTAATGCGTCAGCATTAAATGTTCAAGTGCATTTCTGGCTGTTTGTTTTACCATTGAGAGACCAGTTGGTATATCCATGAGCGTCAAAAGCTCAAAACTAGAAGATCCACATCTACTAGATAAGGTAAACGCTTCCGCGCTTAGGTAGGGAGATGGCGATAAATCATAAAACACACTAGTGTATTATTACGTATCCAAATTCACACGTTAAACTTACAAAACCCCACTTTGGGCATCGGTTGTTAAAATAAGGCCGTCGAATTTTCCATCTGTGTGAGCAAGCAGGCATGCACTCAGGATTAGTATTCCTAACTTAATCCATTAAGAGGATTGAATAGCTAGTACTTTCCATGTTAAAAGAGCAAAACTCTTTTCTATCTCTTAATATTGTCCGATTTCAGTGTTTTTTTTTCATGGAGTCATGACATTGTTTACTACGCCCGTACGTTTTGATTTTCTCAGTATTTCAAAGTACCATACATTTCAAAAAAGGGATGTTAGGAGCGAGCCAACATCTTTTAACCCAAGTCAACCTCACCGGCACGCGGTGCATCGTGCTGATCGACGAACGAGCCTCTGACAACCGACCGATGGCGCTATACCCATCCCAACAGGCGTGGCTAAATGCAACAGGCCGGTGACGGCCTGCAGCGTCACCGGTGCGAGAAGCTACGCCCTGTGATCGCCAACCCGCCTGCCCAGTGTGGCGATTACGGGCAAATTCCTCCAAACAAGAAGCCACGGCCCCTAGTTCCCGGCGGCCCCGCTATTCCTGGTCATGGTGGCTACCATGGTAACGGCGGGGCGAGGGGTGCTAAGAATCTCCGGGCTACGGGAGGCCACCACAAACAACCGACCCTGGCGACGTATAACGGATGCACGCTACGCCTTGACTCGCATTTGGCGCAACTCGAGGTGGAACTTGGGAAAATTAGGTGGCACGTACAGGGGTTGAGTGAAGTCCGATGAGAGGGGGAGGGCACCTTAACCCTAGAATCGGGCCACCTAATGTACTTCCGAGAGGGAGACCAACAATCCCAAGGTGGCGTTGGGTTTCTGGTAAACAAGTCCCTTTCTGACAACGTTGTGGAAGTGTCCAGTGTGTCGAACAGGGTAGCGTACCTTATTGTAAAGCTCACCGAGAGGTATAGCCTCAAGATGGTGCAAGTGTATGCACCTATTAGAACTTGTAGAATTCACCACTGTAGCAGAGTTGAGGGCGAATAGATCTTACTTAGAATAAGTGAACGGTTAAGCCTTTTGCTACTGCTGTAGATAAATAAAAGATTACTCTTTAATTTTTACGACGGCATATTTTATTTCGTACTCTGACATAATAATATATCAAAACATACTTTTTTCTTTTTTAATGACAACACTATTAAATGAGTTTGTATTTTTACCGAAGTAGGTTTACTTCAATACTCCCTCTAATACAATACTTCATATTAATGCCGATCTTAATATTTGGAATCGAGGCTTAGGTAAGGCCTTAGTCATAATATCAGCTACTTGTTCTTCTGTGCCGATTCTTTCCACTTCTATTTCGTTATTCATGACAGCTTCTCTGACAAAGAAATGACGAATACGAATATGTTTCGTTGTTTTGTGGAATTCTGGATTATGAGCAAGTTTCACTGCAGCTTCATTATCCACGAATAGTAATGGAGACTTTTCCATGTCTAGTAGACTGCTAAATATTCTTTTAAGCCATACAAGTTCTCTTGTAGCATCACTAGCAGCTACTATTTCTGCTTCAGTTGTTGACATTGAAACTGAGCCTTGTCTTTGGCTTTGCCAGGATACTGGTCCTCCTCCATAGTAACATACTATTCCTGTTGTAGACCTCCCTGTCATAGTACATCCACCATGATCCGCATCACTGTATGCAATTATACGGCTATTGTCAGCTGTGCGTCCATAGGTTACTCCAAAAGTCGTTGTCCCTTTTAGATAACGCATGATGCGTTTAACGCGAAGCCAATCCGTCTTTGTTGGATTTTCCAAGGATCTGGATACGATGCCAACTGCATACGCGATATCTGGTCTAGTAGCAACCATCAAGTAGGCTAATGATCCGACCGCTTCTCGATACGGAAATGCGCTCTCACTTGATTTATCTACCGTGTTATCTTCACCTTTTGTGTCAGCTTTCTCAATTGGCGTTCCAATCGGCTTACATTCTGACATCCCAAAACGTTTTAATACTTTCTCAGTATAGGACCTCTGATGGATAAGTATTGTTCCATTCTTTCGTTCGATTTCTATCCCCAAGTAGAAACTTGCAGGTTTAGTCGTAATCTTAAGCGTCTCCCCTAATTCCTGTAAAAATTGGTTCGCCAGTTCCTTGTCTGTTGCTGCTACGAGCCCATCGTCAACATACAAAGCTATAAGGATTTTCTTATTTTCAATCTTCTTTGTATACAGGCAACAGTCTGCTGGATTTTGCTCAAAACCTCTTTGCAATAATATTTCTGCAAAGCAAGAATTCCAACATCTGGGAGATTGCTTAAGTCCATATAGACTTTTCTTTAGTCGACATACATTTGAGGTATTATCACTAAAGCCATCTGGCTGCTGCATGTAAATTTCCTCTGTCAACTTGCCGTTTAGAAATGCAGTCGAAACATCAAATTGCATTAAATATAAGTTTTCTTTGGCAGCGACACTTATTAAAGCTCGAACTGTGGCCATTCTTGCAACTGGACTAAACGTCTGATTATAGTCTATTCCTTTTTGTTGCTTAAATCCTTTAACAACCAACCTTGCTTTATATTTTTCAATACTACCATCAGGGTTTTGTTTTATACGAAAAACCCACTTACAAGGAAGTGCTTTCTTGTGCTTGGGTAACTCGCAGAGCGTCCAGACGTCATTTTGCTTAAGAGAGTTCATTTCGCTCGCCATTGCATTTAACCAGTTAGCTCTGTCATCCCTTTCAACAGCTTCCTTATATGTTTCGGGGCAAACCAATGTGTCGACGAAACACACATAATCTTTAAATTTTTCAGGACGTGAGAGATTAGCTCGATCGCGTAAGTTGTATCTTGGCGTTTCATTCAACAACGCAGGTTCTACAACCTCCAACTGCTCATCAGCGTCAACGAACTCTTCGTTCGCACTCTCGTCGTCTCTCATTTCGTTTTCATCACCCGAAACCTCTTCACGAATTAAATTATATTGCGAAACCCTTTCATGAACTTGATCTTGGCTTATTATATCTCCCTCTAGAGCATGTTCATGACTAGTGTCCGGCTCTATGAAATTTTCTGGCATAGCTTCTTGCATTTGAAATGGGTTATCTCCCTCTGACCTTAATGGCATCTGTGTGGATATCCGGAACTCAATATCAGATTGAAACGTGATGTCCCTTGATCGCAACGTTTTGTTTCCGTCCCAAATACGATAACCATCGTCATTTTCATAGCCTATAAGCTTGCCTTTTATAGCTTTTTTGTTAAGCTTCTTACGTTTTTGCTTTGGAATATGAGCAAAGCATTCACTCCCGATAATTCTCAAGTGACCTATCTTGGGCTTTTTTCCATGCCAGAGTTCGTAAGGCACCTTACCATCAACTCTAGTTGGACCTGTCCTGTTCAGCACGTATGCGGCTGTGTTGATAAGTTCCGCCCAAAGCATTTGCGGTAATTCTCCTCTAGTATGTAGTATAGATCTCGCAGCTTCAACCAAGGTACGGTTTTCTCGCTCACTACATCCGTTTTGTTCTGGAGTGTAAGGCATCGTCAGCCGTTGTTGAACACCATATTTTTGAAGAATATTACGTACTTCTCTATTGTCAAATTCGCCTCCGTTGTCGCTAAGAATTGTCTTTATGTCATATCCGGCGGTCTTGGCTTCTTGCAGCATTTGAAGAAGTTTATCTTTAACCTCAAATTTGTTACGCATGAAGTAGACAATGCGATATCCAGAGTAGTCATCTTTGAAAAGTACATAGTATTTAAATTTGGAGATACTATCTACAAAGGGGCCGCAAACATCAGTATGAATCAGCTCTCCGACAGCTGTTGCTCTTTCCCTTGTTCCAAACTGCTTTCTGTGTGCCTTCCCGTAAATACAGCCTTCACATTTTACGTTATCAGGACTTAGCTGTATCCCAAGTTCTCTCTTTACAAGGCGGATAACATGTCTCTTGTCCTGATGAGCAAAACGCTCATGATATAGCTGTAGCAAATTAGAGCCTGTCACAGCATTGACCTCTTTGGTCTTTGGTTTCATTGGAATGATCGTCTTCATGTCCAATTTATACAGTCCTCCATATTGGACTCTCTTTCCGACAACTTTAGTTGTGCCATAAATATCCAACTTGCACTCTGTAGTTGTGGAACTAAAGAAACTATTCTGCATCCTGTCTTGTGCAGCAAGCGGTGAGAAGAGATTCTTTGTTAGTGATGGTACTAACCACACATTGTTGAGTGTTATTCGCTCTGTCTTGCCACTGACATTTGATTCAACTTCAACAGTGCCTTTCCCCAGAGCGGGAATGATGCTACCGTCCGCAGTCGAAATGGTGTGATCTGAATCAAATTCGTGAAACTCCTGAAAGATATCACTCCTAACTGCAATGTGAGTTGTTGCTCCATTATCGACAAACCAGCTCTCTCTGTCTTGACTTTGTCCTTTGGAACAAGCATTTACCATCAATGAAATGTGTTGCACTTGCTTTGATGTTGAAGCAGCTACTGATGTGTCTGGTGTGGGTTTGGGCGGCCTCCCGTCCTTAATCCACTTTTTGCACCTCCGCACTATGTGTCCTTTACCGGAGCAGTAGTTACAGATCAGCTGTCTCTCATTGCTTTGCTTTACATTCCTCTGTTCAGTGCGTGTTGCCGCTAAAGCCTCTTGCTTAGAGTCTTTATTACCTAGTGCTCTCTCAAATGCACATAGGTGGCTCGTCAAGTTATTAACCGTCCTTTCACCTGAATTCAGTAATAGCCAACTCGATTTAAACGCAAAATATCGTTCATCTAGTGTGTCCAGGATTTTGCAGATTAGAAATAAGTCAGGCAACTTTACAGTAGCATCCTTCTTTGTGATTTCTTCATTCAGATTGTCCCAAATATTTTTAAGTTTTGACATATGAGTGGATACATCATCTTCCTTATTGTATTGGAAACTGAAAAATTCAGCGCACAAATTGTATGCTCTATCATCTGACTGACCATCAAATAATCTGTGCAATTCCTGCCAGACTTCTACTGCTGTCTTAAATCTCATTACTTTCTTCAGAGTTTCTTCAGATATATTGGTGGTAATTATGAGCAGAGCGCTACATTTGGTCTTCCTATACTTGGCCATAGCTAAATTATAGTTGCCGACTTCAGCGTCACCAGCTCCTCTGGCAGGGGCAACGGGCTCGATGAGTGTACCTTCGGCAGCTTCCATAGCACCTTCTACACCTCTCAGCATAATGGAAATTTTGTATCTCCATGTAGCCCAGTTTTCTCTTCCCTCCAGATTACCTATCTGCAACTTGGTTGTGAAATTTTCCATCTTCGTAAAATTATTTCAGTAACCCTCCGCTGGCCTCATGACCTATTAGAACTTGTAGAATTCACCACTGTAGCAGAGTTGAGGGCGAATAGATCTTACTTAGAATAAGTGAACGGTTAAGCCTTTTGCTACTGCTGTAGATAAATAAAAGATTACTCTTTAATTTTTACGACGGCATATTTTATTTCGTACTCTGACATAATAATATATCAAAACATACTTTTTTCTTTTTTAATGACAACACTATTAAATGAGTTTGTATTTTTACCGAAGTAGGTTTACTTCAATAGCACCGACCTCGGCACACTCGGACGATGAAGTGGAGGATATGTTCGATGACATATCGGGGGCCCTCCACTTAACTACAAAGACCCAGTACACCGTTGTCATGGGGGACTTTAACGCTAAAGTGGGAGTACAGAATTTCAGCGAATCGGTAGTGGGATGCCATGGCTTTGGACGCAGAAATCATAGGGGGCAAATGCTCGTCAACTTCCTCGAACGGGAGGGGCTCTTCTTGATGAACTCCTTCTTTAAGAAACAGCCCCAAAGGAAGTAGACGTGGCTAAGCCCCGACACTAGGACTAAAAATGAGATTGACTTCATCATGACGGATAAAAGGCACATATTTAGAGATGTCTCCGTGATCAACAGGTTCAATACCGGTAGCGATCACCTACTTGTCCGAGGCTCTCTGAATATCAACTTTAAGGCGCAACGTGTCCGTCTGATGAAGTCCAGGCTCCGACCAACACTGCTCCAAACCATGGCAGGATCTGAAATATTCCAGTTAAACCTGGAGAACCAATTCGTTGCCGTGGAAACCACCACAGACGTAAACCAGAACCTCGAAAATGTGACTCGGTTCCTCAGGGAAGAAGGTACGAGATTTTGTTACATGCAGCGTAAGGGCAAGAAGTCCAAGCTTTCAGAAGAGACTTTGGGGCTTATGAAGGAACGACGTGAAAACCCACCCATCACTTCGTCAGAAAAGCGGACTCTAAACCAAGAGATCAACAAGAACGTACGACACGACCTCCGGTGCTTCAATACTCTTTTGATCGAAAGAGCGATCGAGCAGAATCGGGGGTCAAAGGTGTTCGTACAATCTCTTGGAAGAAGCCACCTGACGAAGTTGACCACAGCTAGTGGAGAAGTCGTTACTGCGAAGCCGGCAGTCCTTTCGGAAGTGGAGGACTTTTATGGCCGATTATACGCATCGCATGCATCTCGACCTGATCCCGAAAATGAGGATCCTAGAGCCACGTTAACACGCGATTTCACCGAAGACCTGCCAGAAGTCAGTATTGGCGAAATCGAGATCGCTCTTCGACCGCTTAAAAATGGAAAAGCCCCTGGAGAGGATGGCGTTACAACAGAGCTACTAAAAGCAGGAGGTAAACCCGTACTGAGGGAGCTCCAGAAGCTTTTTAACGCTGTCCTGTTCGAAGGGAGAACTCCAGAGGCGTGGAGTAGGAGTGTGGTCGTCCTGTTCTTCAAACAGGGAGATAAGACCCTGCTGAAGAACTATCGACCCATATCCCTTCTAAGCCACGTCTATAAGCTGTTTTCAAGAGTGATCTCGAACCGTCTTGCGCGTAGACTCGACGAATTCCAACCACCGGAACAGGCTGGGTTTCGGAGCGGATACGGCACCATAGACCACATTCACACAGTGCGGCAGATTATACAGAAGACCGAAGAGTATAATCAGCAGGCCTACCATAAACTTTCAGATTATTTGTCAAATTCCGAGCACTTCAATAAAAGGATCTCAAATTGACTGCCAAAAATCGTACCATGAACTTCATTTGACTGTCATGCGTTTGATCCGCTAGGGCTAAGAAGGGCCCTATATTATTGTCTCTGACAGTTTGTGTGAAAGAGATGACGCTCTACCACTTTGTATAACGCTCTTATTCTTTCATTTATGTTGCCTTATGTTTTGTTCTGCAACTAAGATGAGCCTTATATTGGTAACGATCCGATTTATAAATTAGTTAAATTTATAAAGTATTGGATTATATATATTCCAATATTATTCACAGACATTATAAAATTCCTTATGATAATAGTATTGAGGGGTCCAGTAGAATTTGTGACCATGATTTAGTGAATTAATTTCAAGTTGCATTAGTTACACATAGTAAAAATATTTTGTAATGATATTAGAACACATCCAATCTAGTAAACAACAGTGAACAGTTTGAAGTGGATTCTCCAAGATACGACCCGAATGATTATTATTTGCCTACAATATCAAGGCGGTGTTCCCAGTGTGAATTCTTATTTATTCAACTTGGAATTATGGCCGCGTCTACACCTCGCCGTCGTGTTAGAAATTCTCATTTAGAAGTACTATGGGAGTTCTAAATACCCATAGCGGCATAACTATAGGCTTATAATAAAACAGTTCAAGTGCGTGAAAATATTTGACGATTTTTTTATATACTTCTAGTAACTCAAATAATTCGTATGCGTTCCACATTCTTCTACGATAGTAAATGAAACTATTTTTTTCACATTTGATAGAAATTCCCAGTTTTACGTTTATAGGTCACAAAAAAGTTGCTTTAGCTCGCCTGTTTTACGTGACAGCAATGCAGGTTACTTTGATGGATATATTAAGTCAAAAACGTCATGGTACGCTTACAGCAGGTCAATTGCAGGCCGCCCTTTACTGGCCGGCTAGGTTACGTGGGCAATAGTTGGCTGGCCTGCTAGAGTCCGTCATGGTACGAATTTGCAGGACAGCTCAATAAAACACTTAACTGTCCTGCTATAAGGGGCTTATGGTAGGCCTACTGCCCCTGTGTCTAGCATTCGCGGACTATGAGAAGGCCTTTGACTCGGTTGAAATCTGGTCTGTTCTGGAGTCCCTGCAGCGTTGCCAGATAGATTGGCGATACATCCAAGTGACGAGATGTCTTTACGAAACCGCCACCATGTCCGTCCAAGTACAGAATCGGTTAACAAGTCCCATACCGTTGCATCGAGGAGTGAGACAAGGGGACGTTATTTCCCCGAAATTGTTTTCAAATGCAATGGAGGATATGTTCAAGACGCTGAACTGGAAAGGACGTGGCATTAATATCAACGGCGAATACATCCCTCACTTGCGATTTTAAATTCAAATTCAAATTCAAAAATTATTTATTCAGTTTAGGCATCATAGACACTCTTATGAACGTCAAAACTTTTAAATGATTCTACCGCTGTCTTCGGAAAAGAACCACCGCCGAGAAGAAGCAGCAAGAAACTCGTGGGCCATTATTTTTCAAGTCTTTGTACATTGAGGTTACATATGAGTAGTATTAAAATAACAAATTTATTCAATAGTTGGCTATTAGGCAGAAGTGGAAAGCTTCCAGGCATCTTTGTCTTCTAAGTAGTGACTCAATTTATAATAGGCTTTTTTCATTAGTATATTTTTGACACGTAACTTGAATTTCCCTTCAGTGAGCTCAGTAATGTCTTTCGGGATTTTATTATAGAAACGTACACAATTGCCTAAGAAGGACTTATTTTTAGTTTTCGTGAGTCTAAATTTAGATACAGCTATCCTATCCTTATTTCTAGTATTAATATTATGCATATCACTATTTATTCTAAACTTCTTTATATTTTTACGAACGTACATTATATTTTCTAGGATATACAAAGATGGAAGAGTTAATATATTAATTTCTTTGAACATTTGTCTTAAGGATTCGCGGGGACCCATTTCGTAGATGGCTCGAACTGCCCGCTTTTGCAATATAAAAACTGTCTCTATGTCCGCCGCTGACCCCCACAGCAGGATACCATATGACATTATGCTGTGGAAGTAAGCAAAGTAGACCAGTCGAGCAGTAGCTATATCTGTCAATTGCCTAATTTTATGAACCGCATATGCAGCTGAGCTCAGTCTTCCAGATAGTGCATCAATATGAGGACCCCATTGTAATTTAGAGTCTATGCTAATACCTAGAAAGACTATTGCCTTGTCAATTTTCAATTTATTTCCGTCGAGTAATACGTTTGGCTCTCTAAGTCTTACATTAGGCATGGAAAATTTTAAACATTTCGTTTTCTTTGCGTTGAGAAGCAGGTTGTTTGCGGCGAACCAATTTGAAACAATAGTTAACGCGTTGTTGACTTGAACTAGTTCTCTATCTTTCCTATCTACTTTAAAAATCAGAGAAGTATCATCCGCAAAAAGAACTATGTCAGCAAGGCCCTCAACCATATGTGGTAAGTCATTGATATATGCTAAGAATAAGAATGGACCCAAGATCGAACCCTGTGGAACCCCCATTCTGACCAAAGATCCAGAAGATGTCACGCCATTAATGCCAACTTTTTGCTGCCTATCAGATAAGTATGATTCTACAAGATTCAGAGCAGCTCCACGAATTCCATAGTGGTGTAGCTTATAAATTAGAGTGCGGTGCTCTACACAGTCGAAAGCTTTGGAGAGATCACAAAATACGCCAATGGCATCCTGTGAGCTCTCCCAAGCCTCCAGCACATGCTTGACTAACTGGACTCCTGCATCTGTTGTTGATCTGCTTTTCGTGAAACCGAACTGATTTTCGTGTAAAATCCTATGTTCATTAAAATGAGACAAGAGTTGTTGAAGCATTATCTTTTCGAATATTTTGCTCAAAGCCGGAAGCACAGAGACCGGTCTATAATTTGAGGGGTCGGCCTTACTACCTGATTTAAAAATAGGGGTGATTTTACTCATTTTCATTAGGTCAGGAAATGTACCTCTATCAATACATAAATTAAATATGATCATCAAATGTGGCGCTATAACTTCTATTATTGACTCTAGCATTTTTACGGATAATCCCCATAAATCCTCTGTTGCTTTAACGTTTAAACTTTTAAATGTTTTTATTATTTCAAAAGTAGATATATGTCGGAACCTAAACTCAGGAATTTGGAGCGGGAAATTGTCTTTCAGAAAGCCCACTGCAACACAAGGGCAAGAATCAAGAGATTTGGTGACTTCTAGTGGTATGTTAGAAAATAAATTTTCAAATGAATTCGCAACATGACTTGGGTCTGAAACTTTTTGGTTATCTATTTCTAGCACATATTCTGAATTAAAAGATTTACTTTTGCCGGTCTCTGTATTAATAGTTTTCCAAACTGTTTTAATTTTGTCATTAGATTTTCGAATTTTATCCCTTATAAACAAAGCTTTTGCGCGTTTGCATACTGACTTAAAAACTTTTGAGTAATTTCTTACATAATCATGAAAATCTTTACTAGAAGTTAAAGATTTTTTGTGATATAACTCAAACATTATGTCTCTACTTTTTCGAATACCTCTAGTTGACCAGTCACCAAATTGTAACCTACCGTTGAGCTGCAGTTTTTTCTTCGGACAGATTTCATTAAATTCTGTACTTACTAATGAAAATAATGTACTATAAATGTCATGTGGATCTTCAGAAGTGAATTCCACCAGACTAAGTTTCAACTCTATATTTTGTTTAAGCTTTTCTAGTTTACCTTTTGTTAGCGGCCTATGTTCGATAATGGTATTTTTCTTAGTTCTCCCGATTTCGAATTTGATAGCGAGGCCATTGTGGTCTGATCTAACTCCCACCATTACTGATTTTTCTGTAGTCTTACAGTTTGAAAAAATATTATCAATGCAGGTGGATGAAGAGTCGGTTACTCTAGTTGGCTCACTGAACAAAAAATTCAAATTAAAAGATTTAAACAAAGAGATAAGATTAGTTTTATCAGTTGAATCTACCAAAATATCAATATTGAAGTCACCGCATACAATGATTGATTTATTGCTTTTAGTTAATCTCTTGAGTACACATTCCATTATGGACATAAAATTACAGAAATTAGATGCTGGTGGCCGATATACACACAATAATATATGACTTTCCAGTTCTGCACAAGCAATTTCGCAGACACGTTCAACAGAAAAACCTACTATGTCAGACCGTTCCTTAAATTTTATATTTCTTTTACAAAGAATAATACACCCTCCCCCTTCAGCAGATATTCTGTTGAACGCACTGGCTACCTCAAAATGTGTAACATTAAATAACATTTTATCTGGTTTTAGCCACGTTTCTGTAAAGCCTAATACATCAAATCTATGTTTATCTAATAAAAGTTCAATGTCTAATATTTTGCCAGAGAAGCGGTTAATATTTTGATAAAATAGCGATAAGATGTCAGCACACTTCTCTGTTGTCTTGTTTAAAAGTTTAAACAATTAATAGCTACATTATTACTATTATTAGTACATGTACTAAAAACTACAACATTGTCACTACTCTTCGTTATATTTCCTATAACTGCCTCAATATTGAAAGCTACCAAAGTAGCAATTAGCTGTCTGGATTTTTTAGGACAGTACATGCTGTCCCATGTCAACTTAAAATTACAAATAAACTTATTGCAGTCAAAAAATAAAAGTTTGTCACTATGACGACATGTCAAGTTATACATTAATGTGTTGAGTGAGTGTATGTGCAAGTTCTCTTTTTCAGACAATAAATCTGAATAAGGGAAGGCACATAACATTATTTTACATAACTTTTACATTTGCTGACGATATCGTCATCGTGGCAGAGACGCTGCAGGACCTGCAACAGATGCTGAATGACCTGGCTGACTCTTCTATACGCATCGGCCTACGGATGAACTTGGACAAAACCAACGTCATGTTCAACGAACATGTTCTACCGGAACCGATTGCGATACACGGCGCCGTTCTCAGAGTTGTTCAAAAATATGTGCACCTCGGGCAGACATTGCAGTTGGGAAAAAACAACTTTGAGAACGAGGTGAATAGACTAATTTGGCTGGGCTGGGCAGCGTTTGGGAAGCTACGTCGAGTCTTTACTTCACCGATTCCACAGTGCCTGAAGATGAAAGCCAGTGCGTCCTACCCGTCATGACATACGGAGCCGAAACGTGGACACTGACGGCTCGAATGGTCCACAAGCTTAGGTCGCTCAGCGGGCTATAGAAAGGGCTATGCTCGGTGTTTCTCTGAGGGATACCATCAGAAATGAAGTGATCCGTCAGAGAATCAAGGTCATCGACATAGCCCACCGGATCAGCAAGCTGAAGTGGCAGTGGGCTGGCCATATTAGCCGTAGAACCGACAACCGTTGGGGTAAACGAGTTCTAGAGTGGAGACCGCGTCTCGGCAAACGTAGTGTAGGACGTCCTGAGGCACGTTGGAGTGACGATCTGCGCAAGACGGCTGGCAAAAACTGGATGCGAGAAGCCCAAGATAGGTCTATCTTGGGCGAGATAAGTGGCGTGCAATTGGAGAGGCCTATGTCCAGCAGTGGACTGCTACAGGCTGATGATGATGATAAATTTCCTTTTTTTAAACTTCAAAAAACCAAGAGAAAGAGAAATCCGAAAGGGTATGCGTTAATTTCACTGTTCACACCAAAGCGGATATCGCTACTGCGCACGGTAGAGATATCCGTTGGCAACGGTTAGCGGGGCTAGGGCAGGAAGCATGTCGCTGCTACCTGCGCCCGCGTCGCCCGGCGGAACTAGTTTCGCCAAACAAGAGAAAATACCGCCTCACCAGGCGGTACAAGTTTCGCTGCAGTTATGGAAGTTCATACTATTTACCCATCGAGTTCCGCGTGGCATTTTTCGCTACCCACAGCGGTAGCGAACAACGCTCAGGTCTGAATAGGCCTTTAGGAGTAAAATAAAAGTAGATAGATAAAAATTACTAATTTTCTATTCCTATTAGTATTGTATTGATAGAAAATAAATTATATAGAATGTTAATAGTGGTATATTATGTAAATATTATGTAGTAATGATGTTACTCTGTTCTGTATAGTTACTTTACTAAATAGCGAGTTGGGCACATACAAACCACAATTTTTTTACTTGTGGACTATGGTGTGGGGCTAACATAATGTAACTCAAAGCTTAAATAAGTTTTGTGTATTTTCTCAATATGTTTAAGTTTTAGTGTTAGTACTGTTTGTAGCTCCAAATTATAAATAGCCGAAAAGCGAAGAAATCTTATGCAGTCGCAACTCGTAACAGCAAATCAATAATCAATGGCCGACGTCATAATTTTTTCATTATCTAGGAAACTGCTATGTTCCATTTTATGCTTGTATATTTCACTTTTTTAACGATAATAGCAATCTTACAAAACCAATAAACCGAATAAGTAATTCCCATTTTTATATTTACCGCCTAGATATCTTTAGATCATAGTTAATGTAAGTTATTCACACAGAGGTGCTAATATGAACAACGTTAATAAAGGCAAAAAAAAACGGAAAAGAGAAGAGAAGGAGAACAGCCTGTACTATGTAACCTGATGACTGATATACATACTTAAAACATATGCACACCCAGTCACAGGCTAAACAGACATGTCCATGCGCACAAATGTTTGACCTGTCCAGGGATCGAACCCGGGACCAGCGGCTCGGAAGTCAGAGGTCTAGCAAGTGCGCCACCCGGCCTGTATATAAACTAGATAACTCTTAGAACCGTGATTTAGGATTTGTTTACATTGCTACTACATACCAAATAGCCAGACTAAGATATTAAAAAATCTCCGAATCACACTTAGACTTTGGGAATACAATTCTTTCTTATATATATATATATATATATATATATATATATATATATATATATATATAAGAAAGAATTGTATTCCCAGGGTTGCTGTCTGAGTAAATAAGATTCACATTGTTGGTTAAATATATATATATATATATATATATATATATATACCTATATAACCTTGTTACTCATAGCAACTATTGTCGAATCTGTCGTTAGACATATCAAATCAGATGACCATTTGACTGAAGTAGATTATATATACACACAGTCTTTGACTCGTACTAAGATAAACACAAGGAAGTATATTCTATTATTCTATTTCTTCACTATTCATATTGTATAAACATCTAATAACAATATTTATGGTTACGTAATGAAACCATAGTGACCGAAAAGTCTATATAATGAAAGTATTTTCACTAAAACCTATAATATAAATTCTAACGAATTCAACAACCGATCAAGAAAATCTATCTCTTTGTTACCTTACAATAACTCAAGAACTACTTGAATTTACTGGAGTGGTGACCACGGACCGGCAAGCGCAGCGTAGGTCGTCCATCGACAAGGTGGACTGACGACCTGATAGAATATATAGGTAGCAGGACGACGTTGGAGGCAGGCCGCTTCCAACCGGTCCCTTTGGAAATTTGTGGGGGTTTAGCAATAAACGGCTGAGATTATGATGATTGGCCAAAGGATAGACTATAATCATTTTCAATGGGGCGTCAGAACTCCAGTAGTTTACAAGTATAATGCTTAAAGCTCTGGGTACCACTTAATCACGACAATGCGTCCATCTTCTAAGTATTTTATGCTCGATACATCGTGCCATTTACACAAATACTTATGTCGTATAATCATTTAGGTAATTAGGTCACTGCGTCGCACGATATTCTTTGTTTCATATGTGTATTTGAGTTAAGACGATAATTCTGCTCTCAGCTATCATTCAACATTTTAATGCTTTTGTAATATTGTTTTCAGTGAAATTCTTCGCGTGATCGACTCCCTGCAGCTAACCGACACCGCCAAAGTAGCGACGCCTGCTGATTGGAAGGTGAACTGATTAATATTGGTTATTATTAACATACATACAAAACATAGTAAAAACATTTACACGTTCTCGCACTAGGATTCTCTGTGTAACGGTAGACACGGACATACACAACACATGATAATAACCAAGACCCAAGTACGAACATTTCTGACGCTGTTATTCCATCAACTGTTTTTTTTTTAATATTTCAACTAGTCTTCACAGACTCCAGGGTCTATGCCATTTTTAGTTAAAAAAGAGAACATACATACTCAATTAGGGGACATAGGATTTTTATGTTAAATTATTACTATATCAGCAAAGCACAGCACCCGTTCACGAGTTGACGTATGTGGAAGCCATCACCACTCGGCCATATTTAAGGAAAGATGGCGACCCGCCACACGAGGCTATCTCTGCTCTGTATGCTCATACTTACTATTAATCAAAAACAGTTTAACTTAAATAACTACTATGTTAACTTATTCACTTAGGTACCCTCCCGTATTGCACTGAAGCAGGGCCTCAATCACTACTCCGTTTCGATCCCTGATGGCCATTTTGAGGTTGTATTCTAATATGGTTTTGGTGTTTGCCACCATCGCTTTCGTCACGAATCGCCCAATGGCATCGGCATAGTAAGAGGTCACGGTGTGCCGGGAAACTGCAACAACTGCGTGCGGAACGCTCTCTTGCCGCTTCATTTTACCCTTTGTTTTTATGACTACGACTGACTCGTAGGTACTCGTACGTGGTCCCTGCGAATCGTGTATGGTAAGGGTACGTGATCCCTCTCCCTCTCCGTAGCCCTGGCGGGTTAGGTGTGCAAAAGTGTGCATATCAATAATAACCTGACAATTTAACCGTGACATAGGGAAATTGAAGTCACAAAGTTGCAAAAAAACGTCGTTGGGAAAGTCTCGAGCGCGCTTAATTTTATTTTATTTTGAAGAAAATTAGTCTCGAAATACGGAAATAATATGAACTGCCGATTTGCACAAGTAGAAGTAGCTAAAATCATAAATATAGTGTGGTGCCTGGGTTTGCCGAGTAGTATTTCCCACTTTGCGCCACTCTACCCTTCTCACTCTTTCTCTTTCTCACTCTCGCGCACCATCCTCATAGTACGTTCCGCCAGTGTCACCAACTTGTGGGGTTTTACTCGTGAATTTCGGGGGAAAGTAAGCGCTAGGACGCGCGTAAGGGTTTTTATCAGGGGGCTAAAAATTTAAAAAAATATTCCTCATTTTGATAAATTAGGCGGCTTTTTTCTTGGGTTCTGAAGATCATAATGTTAATGAATTATTCAATACCACGGAATATTTTCACTGTCACTTGTATGGTTTCAAAAATAGCTAATGTTAACCGAGCTAGGATTGAAATTTTCAACAAGACATCGTCGCGTCCCTTCAGGCCCATAAAGTTGGATTTGCCAAAATGTTGGACAGGCAAAAAAGTTGAGTTCCTTCCAAAAAGTTGAATCCCAAATTGTTAAGCTCGCTGGCACTCAAAGAGCAGATGTTATTGAAGAAGAATGCTGGCATCATTATCTCTAGACTTAATTCCCTTCTTACACACATGTCTGTCTGTACAAAGTTACAAACGCATGGTACATAAACACCACCATTCAGATATTATGTTACACTAGCATGGTCCCGCGGGTTCACCCGCGGTTATAATGTTGCCTATGCCCTATTCTAGACTATAATCTATCTCTTTTCCAAATTTGATCTAAATCCGTTCAGACGTTCTGGCGTGATTGAGTAACTAACACCCTAACATATAACTATATAATAATGTTACCTACATTATTTTAAAACCTACATTGATTGACAATAAGAAATCAGTGACATGAACATTCATTTTATTTCATGTGGCCAGTACTGAGTATTGTATCCTTAAAGTAAATCCCACTTAATATGAGTTTTCTGGGATTAGAAAGTAAAGGAAATTCAATGGCGGCACTTTCGTTTTAGGTGTTTATAGATTTTTGGCCACTTTATTGAGAACTACCAAAAACGCCGATGCATTTTTTTTTATTAATTTCTTTGACGATGCCTCTACAATATTTGATGGTCAGTTATAATTAAAACCTCAAGCAAAAAGTTTTGTTCTCCTAATTGTTTTGAACAGTATATAATTATTGGCCTATTGACTGTTAGAAACATCTCTAGATCGTGTTAGCACATCATAATATAGTTGCCTCAACGAGTAGTTCCTATCAACTCACAATACTAAGATGTTGTATGTTTAAATCATTGTTTTTTTTAAATAAAAGTTAAGTTTAGGGTTAAAAACGCAATGGCACGGATCCCGGAGTTTGTGGAGATTAGATTAAAAGTATAAAAAAACAACTCGCAATAAGTAATAACATTTATTTCCCTAACACAGATGGGCGATGATTGCATGGTGCTGCCGACCGTACCAGAAGACCAGATCACCAAGGTGTTCCCCAGCGGAGTGACTGTAGTGCCTGTACCATCAGGGAAGATCTACCTCCGAAAAACCGCCTGCCCCAAGATCTGAAAGGAAAAAACTAAGGTTTCCTAATTACCTATATCTACGTGCTATATTTTATCACATATGTTAACGTGCATTTATGTTCCTTGAGAAGATGTTATTTTTTCAATAAAGTTATTATTAATTAAATTGATGCTTTTTTGTGTTATAATCCTGAATTGATTATCATGGGTGTATCGCACTATTCCCACTTCCATTAGGTATTTCTATTGATAGAAATAACTAGGACTAATTCTCCCACTTTTTCCATTCCTAACACATAAAGTAACACTACCAGACTAACTACTCTAACACTCTTCTTCTGGCGCATCGCCGACCGCGCGAACGCGCGCGTTCTTGTTGACCGCCGCGGTCAGAACGCCTGTGTGTGTATGTCTATTTATCTCAATACGCGCTTTGTCTGATCAGACCCTAAAGCATCAGCAGATCCTAATCGAGTTCGAGCATACATTAGGGTAGTTATTTATACTGGAGAGGTTCGAGTCTAAAGGTTACTTCACCACCTTGCTATAGTTTGGACTGTACACTTCTGGCCGTTTCCAACACGTAGACCTTGAGATAATGAGGAAAGATTGATTGTTTGAATCGAGTAAAATCAAAAACTATTGTAACGGATTTAGTAAATTCTTGCTCCAATTGCTTGGCTTTATTAGCTAATAGCTTGGCTCCTAGTATATATTTTGGTCTATGGCTTGGCTTGGGCTATACCAAATGACGTCACCCACATCCGAATTATATTAGTTACAAGCTATTCCGAGTCTTATGCGCCACCCCGATACCATTGTAAAAACTCGACTCCTTTCTAGGATCAAGAATCAACTGATCCTAATAGGTACTCTTGTAAAGGGACTCTAAAAGAATATTTTAACGCCATTTATCGTAAATAGTTTGTACTATTTGAATCCTCTCATTTTACAGACATTTTACTCTCTATAAGTGGATTCGAACGGTTGTAAATTTGGCATTTTTCAAGACTAAGCAAACATTCTGTAACCCAATGGAATTAGTTCAAAAAACATGTACTTAATTTTCCTTCAGAACTAAGGGGCGGGTCACTGGCTGTCTTATTGGTCATAAATGGTAATGGTAGTTTCCGGGTATAAATAGTAAAATATCAATTCTACCAAAAATTGACAAGAACCAATTTTATTTTAAACAACCATTAAAATAAATAAATAACTAATAATGATAATTGATTGTCAACACCTATTTTGACAACCATGTTTCTCCTAAAATTGACAATACAGTGGTAACAATTGACCCTTTTTTTTTCACCTCTTCTCGGGTAAAAATATAAAAATATCGATCCGCCGAAAAAAAATATAAAACCAAAATTGTAGAAAATGCAATATTAAACAACTGTGTTTGAAACAATTATCCAATTAAAATTGAAAATAAACAAGTTGTTAAACAAACAAAGTTTACTCCCCCTCTTGGAGTATAAATAGGAAAATATCGATCCTAGGAAAACATTGATAAGAACCTAAATTGTAACAAATTTCATTTCAAAAACTTTATTTCATACAGATTTTCGTGTAAAAATCGAAAATAAATATGATAATGCAATGATAACATTTTACCCGCACCTCTTCTCGGGTATAAATCGAAAAATATCGATACGACATAAAACATAAAAGTTGATCAAAACCGAAATTTTATAAAACATAAATTTTAAACAACTTTTAAAAAACAATTTTTCATATAAAATTAAAATTGAATTAAGGATATCAACCAAATTTTATTTCGACTTTTGTAATTAAATTTTACGGGTAAAACTAAAAAAAAAAAGATCTTTAAATCAAGATGTCAGATGATGCAACAGATTGTGTACCACGCAATACAAAATTTAGACTGCCAGTGACCCCAACGAATTCCTAAGGAAAGCTACAATTTTTTTCCGGGTCAAATCCTAATTCAACTGAGCTATGAATTCAACAGTTAATAACCATCCTACATGTCAAACTTGAGAAAACACGAATTTAAAAAACTTTAACTAAATGACAGCCATTGTTAGGTTTTTCCCGCTGAACCACTAACTGTAACATTTGAACAACTAATCAAAGCGATGACATCTTATAAAATTTATAGAATTTTATGTTGTAGTTTAATTGTACTGCATTATCGCATGGAAGGCGAAAACGTAAGACATTGTTAAGATTTAAGTCTATACTATTTATGTAAACAATAATGAATATAAGGCTCGCTTCATATTAAAAAAAAACAAGGAGTGAGCGCTGTATGCTGAAACACAGGCGATGAGCCCCTAGTTCAGTGACCAAATTCTTCTAGCCAAATATTATTAAAAAGGTAATAAAAGTAATTTCATTTATAATCAACCACTATTCTTATCTGTCTTATAAGTGGTTTTTGTTTATGTTAAGGTTCATTTGTTGTTATCTTCAATAATATTCCTAATTAATGATGCTATGAGCATTCATACAAACCGATCTGCGGTTTCTGTAATGCTTTTAAATTAAACATTTATAAGAAATGCAAAAGTTAAATAAATGAAAAAAAAATTATGTGCTAACATATAATATAAATTTATTATTAATGTAATTTACTATGCAGTATGTGGTCACACCTAAAGCACACAAAGTCCTAGGCACGGTATCCAAAGATTTTGGAAAAAAAGATTAGTAGTGGGTGACATCATCTTTAGATTATAGTCTGATTAATCTATGGGAGACATAGAGTCTGGCCAACGAAAGCTGTCCACGTATTATTTTCAGAAGTGTTGATATGGCAATAATTTAAGACTGTCAAACAAAATTGACACTTTGACGTTTCGTACTTGAGTCATCTTCTGTTTACGTTGGTTTATGTGCATCATATTTTCATTGATTTTGTTTAAAATAATGCCGAGAACAATTAAAAGTTCGACGAGGAAGCTTCTATTTACTATGATTGACAAATAAATATAAAGACATAAAAAGTGATTTAAATCAGAAATCTGCAGAGAAAATACTACGACTGGATTCAATCCTTTCACTTTCAGGTTAGTTTATTGAATTTCTAATGAAACATTTTGATACTTTTAGACTATTTAAGACAAATCGCAATATTTTTCATGGTGTATCTACTTTTCAGGAAGTATTAACAACGAGGAGACAAAACTTAAAATTGTGGAAGCAGTAAAGAAATTGAAAACTCTCGAAAAAAATGAAATGGCGACTTCTGAAACACATTATTTAGAAAAGATATCTTCAATGACAGGTATTACTTTAGAAATTATAGATTTTAAGTTACTTCGAAGAGTTATATAAATTTATGACAATGTATGGATGGCTAAATTAAATAATATAATATTATGGTTTTGTAATAATGTCTTTGTATATTATTATGGTTTTTGACTTTAATGACTGATAATTAATAATATACTGTTACATACATAATTTATTGTATTTGTTATCTTCAGATGTCAGTGTGAAGACTCTAAGAAGAATTAAAATTGAAGGGTCTAAAAATCAAGGACATTGGAATACTCCGGGGAAAAATCGTCCACATTCAGCAACAGTTTCCAATTTGGATAATTTTGATATTTCAGCTATAAGAAACAAACTAAACGAATTTTATTGAGTTAGAAAACAAGTCCCAACACTGAGAAGCCTGCACAATGAGCTGAGGGAAGCAATTGAATTTAAGGGATGCCGTGAAACCCTTAGAAAATTTTTACACAAGAACGGGTTTGAGTTTCAAAACAATAAAAATGAACGGGCTTTACTTACAGAAAAATATAAAATTGCGGCATGGAGACATAGATTCTTGAGGACAATACATAAAAAGATCTAGAAGGTAAACAGATTATTTACCTTGATGAGACATATGTACATCAGATTTATAAAGTTAAAAAATCATGGCAAGGACCTTCAACAAGCGGTGTCACTACTAATATATCATCAGGAAAAAGACATATTATTGTGCATGCCGGATCGGAAGAAAGGTTTGTGCCAGGTGCATTATTGGTATTCAGCACAAAATCCAAATCAGCTGACTACCATGATGATATGAATGCTACCAACTTTATGAAATGTTGATACCTAATCTCACTAAACCTAGTGTAATCGTGATGGACAATGCAAGTTACCATGTAAAACAAGTAAACAAATCCCCTACTATGTCTGATTCTAAAGCTAATCTCCGAATATGGCTTCAAGAAAATTATATTCATTTTGAAGAATATCACACCAAAGCTGAATTAATGTGTTTGGTGAAAGATAATAAACCTGCCGTTGTTTACGAAGCAGAAGTGCTTCTAAAAAAACACAGTCATATCCACAATCACGATATTTTGTTGCTGCCACCGTATCATTGCGGCCTCAATTGAGCTTGTATGGAGTCAAGCGAAGAGAAAAGTAGCAAGCAAAAATATAGGAATACCAGGGTCTGAAATGCAAAATTTAATAAAATAATGTTTTCTATCCATAACTGCTGATGACTGGAAGAAGTACACTGATCATGTACTAAATGTGGAAAATCAGTACAAATTAAGGGACCGTATTACTGAAAACGAACTTGAACCATTCATAATACATGTTGGGGACAGTAGCAGTAGCGGCGAAGAAAGCAATGAAGCTGATTCAATATCAAGTGTAGAGTTTTTGGAATCCGATTTTAACTATGACTCATAGCTCCTATATTTGTACGGCTCCTCGGGGTCCTCGACTGTACATAAATAATGGATTATTTGAAAATAATAAAAAGGCAGAATTAAATGTAATCTTTTATTTGATATTCTTCATAATACATTCGAAAATTTCAACAACAGTTGCTAACAAAACAAATTTTTACAACTCGAAAAAAATGTACTTGCTGAAAAATAAATAGTATCAACTCCGTTTATGCAGTGTATAGCCAGGGTTAACAGCTTGATTTTTAAAAATTCCCGCCTTTTTTCTTGGACAGCTTTCGTTGGCCAGACTCTACCCACAACTACAGATTTCTGTTTTGAAAGAACATCTATGAAATAATAGTAGGCATTATTGTTAGCGTCTAGAAATATGCTGTCAGTTTATGTATATGGAATGTTTGTCTACGTTTTTTCATTATATCACAATATTTTTGTAAGAGCCAAATTAAAAACTAACATTAATTACAATCATTTTGACTAGTTTTTATTACTTCCTGTTTCCTATTGTCTATGATTTGTAAACCGCACATCACTGTTCTCGGCTTCCCATTGGTCGAGCAGAGCGAATGCAGACACATTCAACACCTTGTCAACGATTTTTTTTCTCGGGTTAAATTGAACTCGTACGTTTGTACATTTGCATTACCTCAGTCATTTTTGAACGTTGCATATTTAAGTTTTTTATTCAAGCATTCATTGTAAATTAGTAGCCACATAAATAAGCCCGTCGTTAAGTCACACCCTAGTGAAGCGGTGAATATGGATACATTACTAAAACTTTCTAAGCAGATTGACGAGGATAACAACGTCTCATGATTTTGTACAATATTTTTTGATTAACGGTGAATTTGATCTCAACTATTTTTATGTATGATTGCTTAACATTGTTCTTTAAATATAAAGCCAAAGAAATAAAGCGTTTAAAAAGATACTAACAAAATTATCAAAATCTAGAAGTTACACAGGTAGTCTACAAAATAACATTAGATATACAAAATAAAACATTAAAATTTACCAACTACATACATGTGCCAACGTTGGGTTTACTTAGGATGCGAATTGTAAGAAAAGCCGATCTACTAGTGCGACGGCCTCTTGTGCAAGAGGTCGTCTTGGTTGGTACCTACCACCATTGGACACTCCGCTCCAAAAGAATACTTAGTGTGCAAACTTTACTGTGTTAATGCGTGAAGGGTACGTTACAGTATCAAGTAAAATTACTGGGCGACAGACCAAAGATCTTATGATAAAAATAGGTAGATATGGTACTGGCGTATAAATACAGCAACATGTCTCGGCAAAGTAACTTAATATCTATAACTATGAAATCTTCCCCACGCAGGTTAGCGCGAGAAGCGTGTAGGGATGTCAACATCGCATCTACGAACAAATCTTCGATCGATCTTATTTGTTGGTATCATTCTTAAACAACAGAAAACAATGACATTAAAAACTGCCAACCCCGACCGCTCTGCCGGCATGTACTCGGGTAGCTGGCAAGCGTCCTCCGCTCCCGCCGTACCGTCTTTCCCCCGAAACGTTCTCTTTACTCGGGGCCGCGCGCCCAAAGTACGTTGGTCTCGGGGTGACGAGTGTACTGCAGTGCCACGCAAAACTACAGTTCTGAGCTCTGGTTAGCACTGCAACTGGCATGGAGAAGAGCAGTACTTAGTATCAGGCGCACGAATAGCTCGTCTTGTCACTTAATGGCAACATGTATAAGGTGATACAGTAGAAATATGATAAAAGTTAGTAGTAGTACCATGATATTTCAAATGTGTATCACAATATTGAGCGCACGGTACCGACTTTGACAAGTAATTTTACATTTTTTGGTGTTGAAGTCGGTTCCATTTTTGATAAAGACATTTTAATTTATGTAGTGACCCTTGCTGATTACGTGACCGATAGTCATTCACCGTCAATGATGATATCATCAAAGCTAAATATTTTTCAGTTATTGGAGTGTAACTCAAATGGGACCACATGGGACGTAATTATACTCTACAAAAAAAAAGAATTTTGAGAATGGGTCCACAAATAATCGTTGAATATACAAAAAAAGAAATACATAGTCCAACATAATAAACTCCTGCTTCTTCGAAGTCGGTTCAAAATGACTGTGACTTTCTCGTAAGACGGGCTTGCATAGCCCTAGTAAGAATAACACCTAGGTAGATGACATTATAAATAATTGTACCACGTTACTGGGTACAAGACTGACCTACCGTTTTACGGTTCTGCGTGACTCGGTTCGCATAATAATACATTTATTAAAAGGTAGACATTAGGTAGTGAGACTGTTACACATGGGCGTATATAAGAGAGGGGTTTAGGGGGTCTGGAACTTAACATACGATATTATTCAAATCGCGGATATAATAAACCTCATAATTTAGCTATGTAATATCTGTAAAGCATTTTTATACCATTTTAGGAATTCCACGGATTCCAAAATCTACCAACTTAGAAATAAGTCTTCTGATGAGCACTCGGTCAAAAGCTTTTTCATTATCTATGTAGATAAGATCATTCGGCTGTCTTGAGTCCCAATTTTTGTCCACATATGGACACATGAAAGTACGTTGGCCTCATAAGATCGCTCTGAATCGAAGCCATGTTGTTCATAAATTATTACTTTTTACTTTGTCGGTTGAACAAGAGCGATCTTAGCTTGTCGGCATTATTTTTTCCATTACTTTGCATATGTTAGGCCTAGGGGCGGGAGTTACGGGAGTTTAGACAAGAGATAGGTACATTATAAGAAAAAAAAATTGTCTGTAAAGTCAGTTTACGGACGATAATTTTATTGATTTGATAAGGTCATATAAAACAAGCCCAACGCTTAGGCCGATCGTGTCTCTCTATCGCTTGTTCCGCGCTCTCGCTTGCACGCTCGGCCCAGGCGGAACGTGACAATGAGTCATACTTTTTAGATTTTTGAACTAGTCCGCTGAAAAAGTTCTTAGTTTATACAACCATCAATTCTCGGAGATTTTGATTAGTGGGACTGTAACGTGTATATGGTGGCTCACTTACTCTGTTCTAACTGTCGGCAAAGTAAGTGAATCGGGGCCGCGCCCTCCATATACTTTGCTGTTTTTCAGCAACTTTTTAGTGATTGTAAGCTATTGAATTGGTCATACTTATATCATCATTTAATGAAGGAGGCACTGTTACTTTAGATGAAAGTTGCTGCCTCATTTAGCTGTAAAAAGATTTATGCCCGCTATATATACTAACATTTCTTAAAATTGTATTTTTATGTACCTACTCTTGTCATAATGCAGTTTATAGCATGTACCCATTTCATTATTGACTATGATTTGAGCGTTTAGATTTTTAGTATTTATCTGCAGACCCCCCCCCCCCCTATGTGAAAGCTATTGCTACGTTCCTGCTGTTACATAACACATAATAGTAAATAATAAAGTTATATTTCTGTTTATATGAATTAAAAAAATACGGTCTATTGTATGCAATTAAATAGTAGATTATGCACTGAACGGGTAAAGCAGTGACTTAGGTATGTCACAGGCGGCATATTGGACCCTGAGAGCGTAACGCCCTCGTTCCTGTTCGTTAAGTCCTTACTCTAGAGTTGATTTTAATGATTCCTGAGTGAAACGAGAGGTTCAAGCCGCCCAAGACGAAGACAGGCTTTATCATCGAGGTTAGACGGCATTACCATGTGGTGGGCGGCAACGGAAAATTTATGATTGATGGAGTTAAACTTTTAATGGACAAGGCAGCCGTCTTCCTAGGCATTGAAATTGACGCAAAATTACAATGAGGTCCTCATATAAATGCACTGTCAGGGAGACTCAGTTCTGTTACTGTAATGCACTATGCATTAGCGGTACGTAAAGTAAGAGAACTAAAAGACGTTTCTACGGTGCGGTTAGCAGGTAAGTAATATTTTGCATATTTCCACAGCGTAATGTCATACGGGCTATTGCTATTGGGTTCAGCGACTGATACAGGGACCAACTGAATCCTACAAAAATATGTTCTTTGTACTATATATACGAAATAGATCCCCGCGAATCTTTGAGAGATTTAATTAAATAAATCAATATATTAACTTCGCCTTCCTTATATGTATTTGCAAATATAATGTATGTTCGTAAAAAATACATAAATATAAGTTAAATAGATAAAATACATAAATATAAGAATAAGAATAGGATAGATGTACCTAGTTTTAGACTAATTACGAAGACTTATAAGCCGTTCCTAGAAAATTGTGTACGTTTTTACAATAAAATCCCAAAACACATAACCGAGCTCACACAAGGAAAATTCAAGCTGACTGTGAAAAACGTTTTAATAAAACAAGCATACCTATTAAGTATAAAGTACGACATTATACTGAGGACAAAGATGCTTGGAACACTCCACTTCTGGCAAGTTGTCATCTGCCACCCATAAAATGTAATAATATCTAGTAGTGCCTAATTAGAAACATTTGCCGCTGGGCCACCGGCAGAGTAGAATAGTGTCTACCTCTCTCATACCGAGTTGTCGTAAAAGGCGACTAAGGTAAATTTGACGATAAACAGTTAACACCCGTCCACCGTCAGATGGCGGTATAACCATCTCGTACCTAACGCGTAACTAGTAAATAAAATAGGCTGGAGATGGGCAGCAGCGCCACCAGTGCAATAGTTTCGCTCTGCGATTGCCAACCCGCAGGAGCGTGGCGATTATGGGCAAATCCTCCTCATGTTTACACCAGATAAACCGCGGCCCCGAGTTCCCGGCGGCCCCGCTATTCCTGACCAAGGCGGCGGTCATGGTAACGGCAGGGCCAGGGGTGCTAAGAATCACCGGGCTATAGAAGGCCGCCCAACCCAACTGACTCTGGCTACGTATAACGGACGCACGCTACGGCTCGACGAACACCTGGTCTAACTAGAAGAACCGAAAAACATTACATGGCACAATCTTGGGTTGTGTGAAATCCGAAGAGAGGGAGAGGATACTGTTACCCTGGAATCATCTCATCTCATGTATTTCAGAGAGGGAGACCATCCATCCCAAGGTGGCGTTGGGTTCCTGGTTCATAAGCTCCTCACTGACAACGTTGTCGAAATGTCTAGTGTGTCGACGAGGGTTGCATATCTGATAATCAAGCTAACCAAGAGGTACAGCCTCAAGGTTATTCAGGTTTATGCGCCCACGTCGACATACTCAGATGATGAAGTAGAGGGTATATACGATGACATATAGAGGGCCCTGCATAACACCTCTAAGGCCCACTTCAACGTTGTCATGGGAGACTTCAACGCCAGAGTGGGAGTACAGATAAGCAGTGAATCGGTAGTAGGACCACAGGGATTTGGTAGCTGGAATCAGAGGGGGCAAATGCTAGTCAATTTTCTTGAGAAAGAGGGGTAGTTCCTAATGAATTTTTTTTTTAAAAAAACAGCCCCAACTGAAGTGGACGTGGCAAAGCCTCGACGCTATGACAAAAAAGGAGATTGACTTCATCATGACGGACAAAAGACGCATGTTCAGAGATGTCTCAGTGGTCGCTAGATTCAAAACCGGAAGTGACCACCGACTTGTACGAGGCACTCTGGATATTCATTACAAGTTAGAACGCGCACGATTGATGAAGTCCACGCTCCGATCAAACATGCTCCAAACCGTTGTTGGATCTGAAATGTTTAAGAGATTATACTAGAGAACCAATTCGCTGCGTTGGAAAGCACAATAGACGTTGACGTGGACCACTTACAGGCACTTGACCAAGTGGTAGAAATCCTCCAAGAGGAGGGCACAAAATTCTGCGGATCGCGTACCAGAGGCAAAAAATCTAAACTTTCGAGGGAATCTCTGCAGCTCATACAGAAGCGACGAAAAGACCCAGCACTCACTTCGTCAGAACAGCGGGCTTTGAGTAAGACTATCACAAAGCTGGTAAGACGTGACCTCTGAAGCTCCAATGCACGCTCTATAGAGGAAGCAATTGAGCAAAATAAGGGGTCGAAAGTCTTCGTGCAGCGGCTCGGTCGAAGCCATCTGACGAAGTTGACTACGTCTAGCGGGGCGGTCGTTATTTCAAAGCCGGAGATTCTTGCGGAAGTTAAAGATTTCTACAGCCAGTTATATGCGCCGCATGCGCCCCAACCCCCGAAAGACACGGAGAATTCCAGAGCCACTTTGATTCGCCACTACACCGAAGATCTGCCAGAAGTCAGCTTAGAAGAGGTTATGATGGCTCTTAAACAGCTGAAAAATGGAAAAGCCCCAGGAGAAGACGGAGTTACGACGGAGTTACTAAAAGTGGGTGGAACTCCAGTGCTTAAAGAGCTTCAGCGCATTTTCAATTCTGTCTTGTTCTCTGGGAGAACTCAAAAGACATGGAACAGAAGTGTGGTCGTCTTGTTTTTCAAAAAAGGAGACAAGACCCTACTTAAAAACTCTCGACCCATTTCCCTTCTGAGCCATGTCTATAAACTGTTTTCAAGAGTCATTACAAATTGTCTTGCTCGAAGACTCGACGAATTTCAAACTCCTGAGCAGGCCGGGTTTCGAATTAATAGCACCATAGACCACATCCACACAGTGAGGCAGATTATACAGAAGTCTGAAGAATATAATTAGCTTCTGTGTTTAGCGTTTGTGGACTATGAGAAGGCTTTTGACACTATCGAGACCTGGTCTGTTTGGCAGTCATTGCAACGGTGCCAAGTTGACTGGCGATATATATCCAAGTGATGAGATGCTTGTATAACACCGCTACAATGACCGTTCAAATCCAGAACCAGCATTCTGAACAAATCCACCTGCGACGAGGTGTGAGACAAGGGGATGTTATATCCCCGAAATTGTTCTCAAACGCTATGGAGGACATGTTTAAGACTCTGGACTGGAGTGAACGTGGCATTAATATCAACGGCGAATACATCTCACACCTGAGATTTGGGGACGATATCATCGTAATAGCCGAAACGTTGCAGGACTTACGTCAAATGCTGGACGGTCTCGCTGATTCTTCTCTGCGCATCGGTCTCCGAATGAACTTGGACAAAACCAAGATCATCTTCAACGAACATGTTGCTCCGGAACCTATTGCTATCAAGGGAGTTGCGCTTGAAGTTGTTCCACAATATGTTTACCTAGGGCAGACGCTCCAACTAGATAAAACAACTCCGAGAAGGAAACTGACAGAAGAATACAGCTAGGCTGGGCTGCATTAGGAGAGGCATATGTCCAGCAGTGGACTGATACTGGCTGATGATGATGATGATGAGTTAGAAACATTGTAAAAATCTATATGAAAAGAATGGCCTCCAGTTTCTTGCCTCTTCTTCTCGGTAGGTTCTATATATTTTGGAACGTGGCGGTTGAGTCTAATACTCGTACATTATAATTAATTAATTGACGTTCACAATTGATTATTTGATGCTTAAATTGAATAAATGGTTTTGACTTTGACTTTGTATAAAACACCACCAGACTAAGTACAAGCTAGATGAATGAATGATGAAATTTCATATGTATGATTCCCTTAAACCATGGTTTAAAGTCGGGACTATCTTTATTCCATCATTCTATCGTTTTATATAATAACACTGTTAGGTCTAGATAATCATCGGCCCCACACAAATATCACTGGAGTAGTAGGGTTGCTAACCCAGGGTCATACCTGTTATGGAGTTAAGCTTGTATTACGCAAGTAAGTTCTGGCGAGGGAAATGCAAATACAACCCAAGTGTGACGTTAATGCAGGACTTATCGCCCTGAATAAGAATAAGAATATGTCGACTTGGTTCAGTATTATCAATGATGATTATTCCTTGGTATTATAAATTTAATAGGCTATAACTGGCTGCTACATTAACTGGCCAAATTGACTTTCACCTGTCCGTATATTTGTTAAGTTGTTCGTTTGTCTTCCTGTACAGGTCGCATATATCAACTAATCTTGACAAAACTTCGTATGCATGTTCTACTATTTAATAAGTATATTTTTAGTACTTTTTCTAAAAAAGGGAGAAAATTTGCTGCGGTGCTATCTACCAACCGATATTGATGAAATTTTGGTACACACAGGACTTTAAAGAGGAATTTCGCATATGAGCATAATTATTATTGGTCAAGTGCTTTTCGAGATAATAGGTTGTAAATTACTGTGAAAAATTGCCGCGTGATAGCGATCGCAAGTTCTACTGTTCGTAGAACGACTAGAAGTAAATATATTTTTAGTAATCATATTGGAACCGATCTTTCCCCCTTGATGGTTGATTAATAGTGAAATTTTCAACTAATTTCTGTAATTCAGGGCGCATAGAACTATTGCCCCCGGTTGTCGTCCATGTATGACAACAGTAGATAGGCCGTGTCGGCAGGCGGCCTTCTGAGTAGTCTGAAAACCCTCAAACATTTTACGCATACGATTATAATTAATTCCCAAACCAGCACAGCACGTACAGATTTGCGTAGTTGATTTTGCCCCATACATCATACTACTCTCTCTCTAACGCTACGAGCTAAATATGACGAGTTCACTATTATAATAGGATACCGTGGCTGAATCTAGATTCCCTATTTGTGTCTGGTTGCTTCAAAGAAAAGTTAAATTTAGTAACAAATCCGTAGTAAGTATAATAAAACTCCTAAAGTTGGTTTTCTTTTTCGAACAACATTTTGCGTCATAAAATAGGTTTCAATTGATTGTTCTGCGTAGGTAGGTACCTAAGTAGGCCTACGTTACAGTTGTAGCCTCGTGGTTGTAGCTGATCTGAGCAATGTTGAGTGGAAGTGTGAGGCGCGCGGTCTGTGTTGTGCAGTGAAAGCCCGCGCCGTACTTTCATCGTAGTGTAGTGGGGCGCGCGCGTTACCACAACAAAAGTGAACGTCGTTGCACGCGCATACCGCGAGTCGCGAGCCTGCCTGCAGTACGTCGGCGAAGGTGTCCCGCGCGTATCGTGCGAAACGTGATGATCGGATGGTTGTTGCTTGTGATGGTGGCGGCGGAGGCGGCGGCGGCGGGCGGCCGGCTGCCGCGCACCTCGCCACCTGCGCCTGCACCCGCGCCCCAAGCGCTCCCCGCAGCCGCGACCCCTACCCGGCTACCCCCTAGGAATCTCACCCTGTCCTCGCGCTCCTCCGTCAGAAACAGGTCAGTAATACCACTACCACAGACAGCATCTGAAATGACGCGACGCGCCGACCGGACTGCCCTTTGAACGCATCCGACCCTGTATGACAACATAACCTACGATTATGTAAAGAATAGTACAGTATCGAGAAATATGCGTTAGCGCTATAGTCACCATGATCGGATTTGAATGAACATTACGCGCCTCTATATGAGCGCTCGGTCCTTATTAAGCAACTGTGTAAGCATATAGCTTTTGTGTATAACTTGTCAAGTACGACTACTACAGATTGGTGCGCGAGAATAAACGAGATATCGATGAAATGCTGTGCCCCAATTCTATTTCATTGTAATTTGTGACATTATTGTAAAGGTTATGATATAATAATATTGTTTGTCTCCTGCACCAAAGTTAAATGATGAGTCGTTTTTAATTCATTCTCGGCTTGGTGTTAATGTTTCCATAAAGATGATGCGCATTATAAATATTATATCGATTACTAATAAATTTGACCGTTAGGACAAAATTATGAATAACCATTAGGCGAGCCCCGGTGTCGATGTTATGCGACCGATGTTGCAGCAGTATAATATTCAGTATTTACATAAAAAATCAATTAAACGACTCTTACATTGTAACGAAAACGAAAACAAAACATGTGTTTTGTACCTTTGCGCAACAGAAACATAAATAAATAATCTCGGAACACATAATTTTGTAACGTTCTAATATTATATTAGTGAACAAGCCTTGCTCGCGCGTTACAAAACTATTTCTTATTTTTATAATTTCGGAATTGACTGTTCATTTCAGATATTTCGGTTAATGTTTGTAGCTTTTATTATACACATTAAATGAGGCGATTGTTAATTGTAATGAGTTGTAAACGATTGATGAGTTTTATCGGATCATTATCGCTATTCACTATGCAGTCATAACTTTTTACATTTATTTAATAACTTTTTAATTGGTTTTAACAGCTACGTAACAAATTGGCTAATTATAAACATCTCCGAGAACTACTTAAGTAAAAGAAATTAAAATGAGTAAACCCAGGTATTGAGTAGAAGTGCGTTGAACTCTACTTCTAGAAGATCGGTACACATACATCATACAACAGATATCTTAATTTGTTTAAATGTTTGTTGTATTATTGTTCTAATAATTTAATGAACTACCTCAAGGACTTAACTAAAGCCGTATATGGTCTAGTTAATATACACAATCTAATGTTATGTGTCTACAAGTCGTGTATCAAGTCGGTTCCTACGAGTATAACAGCTATAAGGCAAATATAAATAATATAGTAGAGTAGTTGAGATTGACAACTTTTCCTAAACTTGTTTAAAGTAGTTAGTATAAGTTAAATATATAAGTTACATTATCTCATTTTAATGATCTACCTTCATGGCTAAATGCCTTCTAAACAAAGTAATATCGAACACTCACAAACTATTATCTGCAAGCGCATACTTAAAGTTAGAGGTTACGTACTTTAGTATAGACTATAGCACTCGTATATAGGTACAGTATATACTACGTTATTCATTTTAAATTATCTCTGAAGTTGATATTAAGTTTATGAGCGTTTTTTGTACCCAACCAGATTTGTAGCCAATTATGAACGGTGTCCTTGTTAAAATATAGCTTTGACTGTATGAATCGAGCTTACAAACAAAAAAAATTGCCGGGCCAATTCTTTGGACTGAATTGGGATTGCATGGCGATAAATTAAAAGGTACGAATTAGAAAGACAAAGTAAGACTAAATATTTATTTTAGAATCAGTATGGGTACATAAATGTTCATATGTGGAATACTTCATACACACATTAGCTATTAAAGTAGGTGTTTTGATTATTTCAACAGTTATGTTTTGTTCCTACGTAATTGGGGACAGCCTACTGCCGTTTACCAGGCACAATGCCGCACTCCGGTCGGCCACTACGATCTTTCATGTCAGAAAAACTCTAAAGACTTTGATATAGCCGAACCCGGGATCTCAAGGATTCGACAAAACGCATATGGCACTTGACGAAAAGTACGAGGCATTCGTGAAAACGAAAGAAATGCATTCAAGATAAAAACGAGCGACATTTTTATTGAAACTTAGCGCAGACATTACCTACTTGAAGCTTTATATATCTTCTATAATATATAAAATTCTCGTGTTACAATGTTTGAAATAAAACTCCTACTTTAATACATTTTCTGTGTATATTCAGTAGAGTGAGTCTCAGAATAGGTCGTAAAGTACAATAATTATTCATCACCACGTGAAAACGCAGGGCGCAGCTAGTATTTTTATATTTTTTTTAAAAAGTTATACGATTTTTACATTTAACACGTACAAAAATATGTTCTGGCTGTTCCCAGCCTTCAGATTACCTACCTAAGTGGTAAAATTCCTCTAATTGATACGTTATTTTCTTTATTGTAAAAAGAAACAAGCGCACAGATAAATTTATTTTCGATTTTACAATACTGCATGTGACGCAAGCACGTATTGTTTCTTGATAGTGGAGCCGTCCCTGTGAAATGCTCGAAGAACCATTCTATTTCTTTTCTATTATAACCTTAGAGTATACATAACTATAGAACGCACCTTAGTAAGTATAAACAGCACAGTCGCTCAACAATATGACTAATATTGAGATGCGACGGAGAAATGTGCGGCCTCAGGGTGTAAAAACGATACCAAAAAGCAAAATAAAAGGAATTGTAACATATTTTCAGCGGTAAGTAGTATAGTCATCTAATAAAGCGCAGCATAATAGACATGTTTGTGTATAACATCTGCTTAAGATCGGCACTCACGGGCCGGAGCGATACGCGCGCTCTATTGCTTATGTATACTCTAAGATACGGAGTCGCTGGCGGAAAGTTAGTCAGTTTAAAAAACCAGCGATAGGATCGCGTGCGTTTAATTTGAGATTAATTACTGTGCATATGTCCGGACGTCCACGCTAATATAATTATTTATTTTTCTAAATGGTAAAGTATACCGGATCCGCTATTGCGTATGTTTTTTCCGTTTTTGCCTATGGAAGTGTTTATGAATTATCGGTTATCGTACAAACTTACGTATACAGTGGGCGTAGCACGAATAAGTGCGTACTTGTCACGGAAACAGTACAAACTGTCATTTTTCTAGGACTACTGAGACTTTGATAACTCATAGTACACCTGAAGGCCCAGCACGAATAACTGCGTACGTGTAACGTACCGTGTCGTTCACGTGTAAGAGTACAAATTGTCATTTATCTAGGACAACTGTGACACAGATAACTTATAGTTTGTACACCTAAATGCCTATTCAGACCTGAGCGTTATTCGCTACCGCTGTGGGTAGCGAAAAATACCACGCAGAACTCGATGGGTAAATAGTATGATTCCGTAACTGTAGCGAAACTTGTACCACCTAGTGAGGCAGTATTTTCTCTTGTTTGGCGAAACTAGTTCCGCCGCCCTGCTAACCGTTGCCAACGAATATCCGCTCTGGTGTGAACAGCGAAATTAACGCATACTCTTTTGGATTTCTCTACCGCTCGCGGTAGCGAATAACGTCCAGGTTTGAATAGGCCTTAAGCGTGACGCGTTGACGCTTACGATACGAATAATGTTTCGCTAATTGTTTGTGCTACGGCCTCTGAGCGAGAAACTACAAATAGTATATCGTATGTCATGGTATAAAACTGCACTGCACTGTACTGCAGTACATTAAAATATATATTAAAGCCCCGTAACAGTTAAATAAAATGCATATCCTTTCAACCGTTTAATCGTGAAAAGGATTAAAAACAATTAACTAGACATATAATTACGTAGCTTCATAGATTTATAATGGATTGTAATCGTCAATTCAGGCTTTTCAAGCCACCATTTCAGACTTTAATCTTATACTTACCAACACTCTAAAGTCATTATATCTCTTGCGAATTTCTAGACCGACAGTTAATGTTTCTATGAATGATAGTGAAAGCTCGGATCGCAAATAATATTTCGTGCTGCACAATACAATCAATTACACACTTACTATGATTTACACAAGTTTAATATTAAAAGTGAAATAATTGGGACGTTACGGCTGCAACTTCTGTTTTTTTTAAATTTACTTTTAGTACATTACAAGCACTTAATATAAAAAGCAAGAACGTCATGCAATACACGAATTAAGTAAAATTGATGTGGCAGTAAACAAAAAGATTTGTAGCGTGATTAACTTATATGATTTAGTTTTTAACATTATCGATATATAACATATTTTCTTTATAATTATTATATAATCTTTTCTTTATAAACCAGTGGTTCAACTTTATTGAAATGTTATTTAGAATTATCTATATGCTGTTATCCTCTAGCTAGCGGCATTTGTATATAACTTAAGCTTACTAAATCTTTAATAAATAAATATATAACCTACATTATGTGATACTCAGTTCAATTCATTGTATTGCTGGCGAAGCCTGTTGTTTTAGTAGTATAGTTGGATAGGAATGAGACAGAAATACACACATACACTCACGTACACACGAGAGCGGCAAAGAAGCTTTTTGAAGGTTGATGAAAAGTGCATGCAATCATCGTTTTTCACTTCTCGTATTGATAGCGCTCGTAGCGGAGCTCGACTTGGCGATCTTAACCGATCAACAAGTTAAGCAACACTTGCTGCGGTCAGGACTTGGATGGGTGACCGCCAGTGGCATTGTTCAACTGAGCGCTTCCGTGATTCGGAAGGCATTTTAAGCCGTAGGTCCTGGTTGTTTGTCTTAAGACAACAGTCGTTAGGCTATGTCGAAGGCCTTCTGGCGGCCTGAAAACTTCAACATGGGTTGGCCACTAACCTATCCACCAATCCGCACTTGGCCCGCGTTGTGAATTATGGCCCAACTCCTCTCTCTGAGAGGAAGGCTCGAGTCCCAGCAGTGGGAAAAAAATGGACTGATTATGATGATGATGATGATGATTGATATCGGGCAGTTTACTTGATAAAAGTGTAACAGTGCATTTACAAATAGTTGACAGTACTAATACGTAATGGTAGATTATGTACTAAGGGGATAAAGCAGCGTTTTACGTAAAATACGGCATATTAGACCCTGAGCGTAACGAGGGAGACTATAGAGTTAACTGCCGAGAAAAGCGAGGGAGTAATCTAGAGTCCTAATAAGTAGAGCGAGGGGTTTATGTTGCATTGAGATAAAACATTTATTTAGTTTAAACTTAGAAAGACATAGTAACATATTTAAGTCAACGTGCAAGTGATAAAATACAAAACAAAATAGCAAAAAGAACTGTTAAAATTACATAAACCCAAACACCGTCTTTTGCTTCAGATACGTTCCATTTTCGAATAAACCCTCTATACTTTTGACTAAATAAAATCTTTTTATGTACCTACACCTGTTTTTATTGTCTCGCACAAAGTATGAAAAGTAGAGTATACGCCTTGAGGATAAAGCCTGTCTTCGTCTTGGACGGCTTGAACCCCTCGCTATACTCAGGACTCTAAGTAACTCTAGAGTAAGAGAATTAACTCGTAACGTCAAGGTCAAATATGCCGCCTGTGACGTAAGACACTGGTTTAACTCCGGTGCATAATCTACTATTAATTCCCTTGCGATATGTCTTGATTTACGTCTAAATTACATTATATGTTATTGGACACTGTCGAGCAGGTGGTATTAAAATGCTATTTCTGTCTTCAATATCAAAACCAAAATACTTATGCAACAAGGTCGTCTATCTTTTAGCCCGATTTACACTTCAATAAGTGTACAGTAGCGAGTTAAGAAACCGGTCAGTTAAGTAGCAAGTAGTAAGTTGTAAGTAGCGTCCAAACGTAGGCGAGTAAGCCGTCATAAGTTATAGTTTCGGAAAGAAGACTAGCCGCGTTGCTTGTTTTGTTTAGTACTTACTACGAGTACTTGTCTACATTTCTATGTACTGTACTAAACTTGCCTGTCTGCATGTCGTTCAGTTAAGTTGGCGGGGTGCGGGAGAAGTGAGAGCAAGGCCTACTTCGCACTGGACTTGCCATAAAATAGGATCGCGAACTATTCAACTCAACTTAATCAACAACTTACTCCTTAACTCGCTTGTGGCGTCCAAACGATAATAACAACTTAACTCGCCAATGTCACAAGTTGACTCGCTGCTGTACTAGTTGAAATGTCGCACTTAAATTCAAGCTCTACAATGTTGGCTACATACATTGAGAAAAAATAAAAACATACCTGCATAGAAATTAATCTGTACCTACTTAAAGAAAAGTGATGTGATTCGTGTTAGCTTTCCACGTTTACTACTGATGCTTGTAATTGCAAACGGAACGGTTCGTGTTTTATCGCATTCCATTTGTCTTTATGAACAAAGTTTGTTTTTCTATGAATAGGGATGCCAACTGCTAGTCGTAGTAGCGTCATATTTATTTTAAAGTTATAACACTACTACAAATTATATGAATTTCTATATTAAGTTGATATTAGTTTTTTATAAAATATATAGGTAATAATCGTGGTTATATTATTATACAAATAGGTTTTGACGTCATCACTCTATAGGCAAAGTAAGTAAATATCTATTAGTAAAACGTATTTTCTACTTGCGTTGATACACGCAGGTTTACCGCAAGAAACCGTGTAGGGATGTCAACATCGCCACAAAACAAGTACACATCGCATCTACGAATAAAACGTCAACATCTTATTTGTTGGTAGTCTGCCTACACAACAAAAATATATGACATTTAAAAACTGCCAACCCCGACCGCTCTGCCGGCAGTCGCGTAATGATCGCCGGCAAGCGTCCTCCGCCCTCACCGCACCACCTCTTCCCACTTATCCTACTAATATTATAAATGTGAAAGTTTGGATGGATGGATAAATGGATGATTGTTACTCAAAAACGGCAGAACGGCTGAACGGATCTCAATTAAATTTGACACAGAAATAGATTATAGTCTGGAATAGCACATAGACTACTTTTCATCATCATCCTCTATCACCACGCGGGTGAAAAAGCGTAATATTCTTGGGCACAGCATAGACAAAATAATAAGATCTCCGCCTACGACAATATCATGATTTTGACAGAACTGTCATCATATAATGATGACAGTTCTGTCAAAGTTTGGGTCAGTATCTGATGGTTTAGTCAAAATCACGCTATCATTTTGACAGCTCTATACACAAGATGTGCTCGATGACCGTCAAATGATATGACAGTTTTTTTTCATTTAGATTAATTTTATATTTGTATTTAAGTAGGTACCTATTGTATTTCATTAATAGTGTTTACTAATTGATTTGCAAAGTATTTAAATTTACTAATACTATTATAGCAATTGCGTTTGACCATGTAAATATTTTACAATTTTGTATGATATTTTGGTATAAAGATAGTTATGGCCTTGGAGAAGATAATAAGCTACATGAAGTACTAATCCTACGTAGACGAAGTCGCGGGCATCAGCTACTATCGCCTATTTGTCGCGAAGACATTCTACTTACTCGGGGGCGCGCGTCCATATAGGTTCCTGCTTTGATATAGGCACAGTATAAATATAGAGAAACAGTACGGAAACTTACCTACAAACTTTCGAAACGGCTCACTCACACAATCATGCGCATCGACGAGAGCCCTAAGCGATTATCGCGGTGCAGTCAGTAGTGAGTTTCCATACTGTTGTATCTTTATACTATGATATATGTAAAACACTGGTGTCTGTTGTCTTTAAATATATTAAATGTGTACATTGTAATGTTTTTACCGGATCCTAATGCTTTATTTAGAGGTGTAAGGAAATCTCAGTTCTTATTATGTTCTGGTTTCTAAATAAAATAAATAAATGTATCTGGTCGATTCACGTAGTCGCAGATTCGAGTATGGCACTATAAGGTCTGGCAACGGTGGGCTACACCTATATAGGGTGTTTGGTAGAGGGACCGACATACCAAATGAGCGTGTTCGGGGGCCCACTTGGAGAATACAAGTTGGCCAAAAAAAATCCCAGACCCCCCAATTTTTCTTAACTTTTTTTGTGAATTTTCCCTTTTTCTCCGAAATCGTATCTATTTACCACCATAACATTTGTAAAATCTGTTTTAGACAGGATGTTTTTAGTTGAATTTGGTCTCTATACACCTTCAGGCCAATCCAATTCAAAATCCAGGTATACAATTTTGCTTTGCTTGGCCTGAAGGTGTATAGAGACCAAATTCAACTAAAAACATCAAAGTGCAAACTATGAATTTATGCTACACACTTGTACCATAAAAAACAGTACGTACCGAATTTACATAATTTTTTGCATTTACTCAGATAATTCAGGCTGACCCTAATGCGTGCAAATCCGATCGTTTCGCATGCATCGGCAAAACATCGCCGCGCTCGCTTCGCACCCCTGCGCACGCGCATTCTTTGCTCCACACATTTGAACGTTCGTGGGTGACAGAGATCGATATGTAGTACATTATCACCATCTTATCTGTTCAGATGACAGCGTCATGGAGAATTTGGTATTGCAACCAAAGAAGTTCAAAAAGAGAATCTAAACATAAGGTTGTCTTTCCACTCTTTAATCTGCAAATTCTGAAATTATAATCCTACTTAAATGCGAAAGTTTGTAGTTATGTATGGATGGATGTATACTGTAGTTCCAATTTGAGCCACCAGTGGGCCTAGCACGAATAAGTGCGTGGAACGTATCGTGTCGTTGACGTGAAACAGTACAAACTGTAATTTATCTAGGGCAACTGTGACACAAATAACTTATAGTTATTATGCCGAACCGTAACGCGTTGAAAATTGCATTAACCAAACGCGTAATTCTGCTTCAATTTCCATAAGGTGTTAGATGTTTTAGTAGTGAATGCACATACTCGTATTGGAAGTTTTATTGACATTTTACGACATTATGTACATTACAGGCTTTGTCTGTAATAACATAATAAAATATCACGGTCACATTCACTTCCTTTACCGAAGTGCTACATATACACATGTATCTACTTGCTGAAAGTATATTATTACTAAAACATATCCGTTTTGAAAGTAGATAGAAGGTAGTTAGTGTAATGCGTTTTAGTTTTGGCTTTGATGTTTGTTCTAATATGTAGTACCTATGTCGTTTTACTTTACGATACTAAATTTAAAAAAAAGTTTTGTTACTAAAAATGCTGGATGGTATTTCTAAATATACGTCATTATTAATATTCAAAACAGTTTTCACAATTGCATATTTTTCATTGCATAAATGTTAATAGATTTTCTTGTAAAGAACATTTTTCAAATGTGAATTACACGAACCACATTACCATGGGTATTTAAACTCAATAAAAAATCATTTTGATTTGAAATTATTGATATTGTGTATAAAATAAATCATTCAAGTGTTTGATCTTTTCGATTGTTAAGTAGTGAATGGTTATATACATGAACCACGATATTATCGAAAGTTACTCGCGCTAATACTTAATTACCTTCATCAAAGTAACGCAATATCCACCGTGAGCTCTCCTATAATAGTCTACCACTAATCGCACTTCATAATTATCCGAGATTTACATAGGCAAAGTGCAGCCACTTACTAAATAAGTAAGTACATTAAAGTAGAAGCACGCTGCGGGACAGATGATGAAACCTCCATTCCGAAGGTAAATATTCAGTCGAATTGCTCTTATTAAACTGCTCATAAAAACATAACTACGAATCCTAATAATAATTCTTTGGCATACAGATGCCGTCTAACACGACATTAATTGTAGCTTGCAAATTTAAAGCCATTATGTAGTGATAAATTACATACTGGTAGGGAGAAGCGTGGTATGTTTCGATTTTATGATGTGCAGGGCTATACGAAGGTTCGCCTTGAGTATTTAGTCGAACAGGTGGAGTAGGCGCAGCCTGCTCTTATAACGAGATCAAGGTCGCTCTCCGGCATTGTTACTGCTCTGATGCTAATTAGGTCTAATAACTACGAATAATTAAATGGTGCGGTTGTACTATGCTTCTAAATCGACACGAAGAATACATCATGAATGGTAGCTTGTGCTCTCATCGCGATATCTATGAATCTAATGCGAGGAGCGAGATCGCATGATGATTTTGAAGGGCCACTCGCTTGGCCAAGGACATCGCACAAAGAGCGTGTATGATGAGCGCCTGAACTGTGTTCGGCTAAATAATTTGCATTAAAAGTTTCAATGCTTCGCTTTTCAGCCACTTCGCGTGCAGTGCACTGCTAAGTTGGTCACTCACCACGTACCGCTCCGACTAAATGTCAATGTCGAGCTACGCTGATACAGGAAGGAGTCGTTGGGCGTGTTGCGACGTCTCGACACTCGAGCTACTTGTCATTTATGTATCTATAACAAGGACGACAACCACGCAGCAAGGATCTTGTTGGATTGTTCCATAGTTACGGTGGCACACTTATTTGCCTGTAATTAGCTATTGGTCATAATGACGAGGTCACGACGGCGCGGCGTCTGTTTGCCGATCGCTGCCGAATGCCTCGGATCAAGTTACAGTCGTTGGAAGATTCACGTTCGTTATCCTAGATGCATGTTAAGATACAGATTGTTAAACGACCTTTACTGGTGACTATCGAATTCGATCAGCCTTCTATTTCTTCATTATGTCATTGAAAATCTGCGCGGAGGTATGTTTTGTTACTTAATCCATAAATCTACTATTAATTAACAAATGTTTTTGCTTTCGAACTGCTTCTCGTATGCGTTAGTAGTTTAGCGTTTGATACTAGGATAGTTTGAGAAAGGGCAGGCGGTTATGGCAACCAACTGAGGCGGCCATGATACGTTATATAATTTGTATGGTTCCGGGTTACATACGGAATCACGGGCCAGGATTCAGGAGGTAGCACTTATTTTATCTGAGTAGGTACATAATGTTAGGACACGCACGTCGATACTCATTTATCTATAATGCGTTGTATTTCTGAGACTAGAACTGTTTATTAGAATTGTGTGCGTATGTAGTAATTTCGTTGCGTCAGATATAATGGCTGTTTTAGGGCCGCTTTCTAATTAATCGAATTATAAAAAAAAACATGGGTTGGAATTGGATCTGATAGAGTATGAATGAATGTATTGAGATACATTTTTATTGTACTTTAGTTAATTATTGCACGACACTAATGGCACTACTTCATACAATTACAATGTCTGTGAAACTATGCATTAATTACTGTCATGGTTAGGTGATATACATGGTAAGAAATGTGAGCACAATAGTTCATGGTATTTAAACATGAACGAGGTGTTATTCTGATTAAAGTCTAGTATGTTATGAGACCTTATTGTCAGATTAGTGACAGCGAGTTAACTTCCTTTACTGTGCCTTTCACTCGTCAAGACCAAGTACGAAAATATTATACAATGAGATTCAATGAAAGGGGAACTCCACAATACCTTTCGATTTATTATGTACATACCTACATGTATATTTATAATATTAAATTGTGTAGTGATAATACTGGGAATGCGTTTTAAAATACCCACTTGGGATCCGTCCTCGCCGTTGTTTGTAAAATATTCGAATATGAAAGTCGTATCAGAATCGGTAGGTGTGGGTTGTATTAATTTATTCTGGGAGAATCAGCTGCACTGCTTAGGGCAACACAGATTTCCGACCTCCCCTGCGCCAAAGGCAAAGGGGATGAAAAATCGATTAAAAGAGACGCCTGACGCGTAGCCGCGCCAGTCGTGTTCATTCTTGTTCTTGCAAATTGGTAATATTTATACTTATTAACTTTGAAGAAAAGAAAAATGAGTACTTCAAACACTCCAGCGTCGGTCAAGAGACCAAGACTGCCCAATAGACCTAAAGGTAAGTCTTAAAATTTGATTTTTGCTGTGGCCGCTCCAAAGCCTTACCATTAAAAAATGGCTGAACCTGTGAAACCCTTTTTAATATGTCGAAGTTGTGAAAACGTCTGTTGTTATCATTTAATTGATAATATTTTTAATTGATTATATGTATATTAGTATATTTTGGCTACGTACTCCCTACCCAATTATGTTTCTGTAGGTACACGACAGACCAGACCGAACAATAAAAAATGAAGTCCCATTCAACACTGACTATTCGCCCCATATCTCTCACAACTTGCTTCGTCTCGTCGATTGCATTATGAACATGTGTAAATTGTCTAAAGTATTTATCTAAAGGTTCACTCTAAAGCTTGAGGCTGAAAATTTCAAAATGGCGGTGGCTAAATTTTCAACCGAGAGAACAAAGACATTTTTTTAATAGTGAGTGATGGACTTAATAAGTAGAGGTTCCGAATTTGATTTAGAGTCCTGACGAAATTAAAACTATTGTGTTTAATAAATGCCTACTTCAATTGACTTACGCTAGCCGATAATTGAACTCATTGACTTTGCATTAGCAAACATTTGGCATTTTATTTGATTTACACGAATAATCTCTAAAAAGAAAAATGTTCAAAGACTAAAATAAAAAAGCGAAGAATATCCAAAATTAGATAATTTTTAATTAAAACGTCCAATAATAAAAATAACCAACAATAAAAACGTCCAAAATAAAAATGTCCAGCAATAAAAAAGTTAACCTTATGTTCCTTCAATTAAAAAAACGTAAAATAAAAGAACGACGCTTTGGGTACAGACATGTGTCAAGTTAAGAAACAATGATAACCGAACGGTTAAACCTATGGACCGTCCATCTATGCTCCCAGAGTCCTTCACTTCCAGCGGCCTAGCGGGTATCCCACCTCATTTGTTAAATTGTGATAGTTCTGAAGATGTTGTGAAAATGTTATGTGGGAACAATAGATGAGTTACAGAGCCTACAGATTTTCTTTCATAAGGTATATAAACCTAATACTTAATTACATAGCCATCTACTACGAGTATATTACACGTAATACATGTTTATCTACTTATAATTTGAGATTTTGATCAAATCAATCTTGATTGTAATCAATACATAAAATTAAGTAATTGAATCGTCACTTGAACTCGGCATTTTCAATTCAACAGATTCAACACAGATCGATAGGGATAGACTCAGGAAAATGGCGGGCGTTTGGCTTTAAAGCATGCGCGCTTAACGTATCTACTACTGCGCATGTGCAAACAACCGCTATGTTGTATCGCAAGTTCGCTACTAATAGTGCGTTCGAATAGATCATTTCTGATCGTTTTTGGCGAAAATAACGCTAAATACGCTCACAAGGGGCGTTCGAAAGCTAAAAAAGAGGAATTTTTGCCACCAAAAAGTGCAATTTTTGACCCACGTCCGGAGCATGGTTGTTTGTGATCGTTATTTGACAGCTATGTATTTGACAGCATAATCATGCGATTTTAGGTCTTATGCTCAGTTGAGCGTTCGAATAGGGTGTGGGCAAAAGTGGCAAAAATAACGGTTTTAAGCTTTACGAACGCCTTAACAAAAGAGCCATCAATGACAACGCCACCAATGCCCTCATAAGCTAAACGAACGCACCTTATCTTTGATATATTATAGTTGGGCATCACAATACTTGGTAAACGTCAGGAGAAGAGGGTACAGCCCTGACCCTTTCTCGCACTCGGAATGTGTGCGAGAAGAAAACCCATGACAATACTTGGTAACTTTTCTGGTTGGGCATTACTATAGCTGACCATTTTACTAAATTGACATTTCTTTTTTTGGTTATTTTTATAGTTGGACGTTCTTGAACTTGAACGTGATTCTGGTTGGGCATTTATATTTGGTCATTATTCAGCTCTTTGACATATTTCTTATTAGGCATTATTAGTGCTAATCCATTATTTTTGTACCAATTAATATGGTTACTAACATAGAAGCAATTAATTGAAAATAATCAGACATATATTGTAAAGAAAAATCACACTTCCGTCATGGTAATATTTAGATAATACCGTGGTTCCGTTAAAGTTTTCTACCACTTTGATATCGGATTGGAATTATGCCCTGATACCAATAATGAATATTGTTGAATCTTTAACATAATTAATTAGATACCTGAATAATTAGGTAATTATTTTTAAGGATACATTTATATACTTAAATACCAATTTATTATTATTGAATACCTCAAAATAATAGGCCTAGGTAACCTGTAGGTATTATAAACGAGTATGTCTCTATTTTTCACTGACTTCCAAAAGGAGAAGGTTCTCAAAACGACACGTTAGTATTTTTTTGTATGAACATGCATAACTTTTAACAGAGTAGTTTTTTTTAGTAGAGTATACTTATGCGGTGGTCGGTCTCATTTAAATTTCATCAAATTCGGTGAAGCGGTTTTTGAGTAACAATCCAATAACTGAAAAGTGTTCCGCCTATCTTGATCGTAATTGACGGCGAATGACAATCAAAACAAATCAAATAGCAAGTGTCACAAAAAGTTTACCAAAAAATAGAACCGAGTTGAACACTAAATAGTATAAAATAACTTGACGAAGTCGGTAGGTCAAAAGTACCTATTATCACAATACTGACCGAATATGATGAAATTTTATTGGGACCACCTCGGAATACAATTTACAAAAAAAAGACATAATCGCACTAGGTACTCTGTAAAAAAATTTGCGTGTTCATACATAAAAAATATATTATATCCTGCTTTTAGATGTTGGTTGAAATCGAGATTATTGGACACTTTATTACGGACTCATTTATTTTTGGACATATGGCTTGGGACATTTTTCTCTTTGAACAGTAATCGTGCAAATCTCTCTATCTTTCTATCTATACTATACTTGGATAGACTCTCAATACTGATAAGATTTTCATGTAAACACCACACCATAGTGTGTGTGGACCACCAGGACCATGCGTGGATCTTATCCGATTAAAAAGATATATAAAAATATGGTCCTTCACTGAATGAAAGTAAAATTAGCTGCAGGCGGCCAATCGCACCCATTTTTGTTAATCTTTTTACTTTAGTTTTTTATTTATATTGATTTACGTAACTGTGTTAACTCAAAGTCGCACAACGAGCTATGGAGAGGGCTATGCTCGGGGTTTCTCTACGTGATCGAATCAGAAATGAGGAGATCCGTAGAAGAACGAAAGTCACCGACATAGCCCAGAAGATCAGCCAGTTGAAGTGGCAGTGGGCAGGGCACATAGCACGCAGAACAGATGGCCGATGGGGCCGAAAGGTTCTGGAGTGGAGACCACGGACCGGCAAGCGCAGCGTAGGTCGTCCACCGACACGGTGGACAGACGACCTGATGAAGGTCGCAGGACGACGTTGGATGCAGGCCGCTTCCAACCGGTCCTTTTGGAAAATCATGGGGGAGGCCTATGTTCAGCAGTGGACGTCCTACGGCTGAGATGATGATGATGATGAACTGTGTTAGCTCAAAAAGTTATCGTTGCTGAAATAGCAAAACCGTAACCAAAAATGGGTGTCATTGGTCACATGAACACACTCAGTAGTAATAGCAGTAGTAAGAGATAAAAGGAGAAGACATGAATCTCGAGCAGGAATGCTTAGAATGGTTAGCGCAAATACAAAACACCTATGTCTGCAAATATAACAAGTTCAGTTCTCGGCTGCATGCAACAGACTATTTCAAGAACTCAAGTATGAAAAAATTATGCCTTTTACTTTATGCTACACAAAAATAAAAGCATAGCATAAAAAGAAGTAAAGGAAAAATGTATGGCGAAATTTACCATTTATAGGGCGGAAGGCATGTACTTATGTAATTACTACACTATCCTGAGATATTTAATCTCAGGATAAACACAAAATTTAACTAAACATAAAATTTTCATGTTAAGGCGCATACACCTTCAAGGAATTTTTTTTTTGGATAATATTTTTATCGTAATCTATGAACATTACTTTAGTATACTGCAAAGTTTCAGCGACAGAGGAATTATTGTCAGGGTGTACATACAAATACTTTCCTAGTGCATCAGACTATAAAGTGTTACTTGAACGTGATAAACAGGACTTCGAGATAATGGCAGACTTATATAAGTGCCTGTGACTTAACTTGACGTTGACTAACCTACTTGAATAAAATAGCACTTGATGAAGAGAACTAGAAATACGTACTTACTAAAGTTAAGGGATGGCACATTTATGACCGTAAAAACCCACTTATAAAGAAATAAAACAATTATAATCTCTTGAACCTAAAAGTTACATATTCGTTTAACGGTTGCAAATACATTTACCGAGACAACAAATTAAAGCGCCGTAGTTTAAAATTATAATGAAACGATATATAGTATATTATAATGAAACTACTGTGACCTAATAGAGGAAGTAGTTTTTGGGGTTATCTGATCCACTATCGATAAATCATTGATAACTGAATAACACTACAATTATGTTGTATTCCACAGATGGAGATTCGTCATCTGATAGTGAAGATGGTAGTAAAAGAGACAGGGAATGCGCGAGAATTTTTTTGAAAAAAATAAAAGCTTCACAGATATCTCCTTCTGGTCAACGAATCCTAGCATTTGAGGACGTGCAATGTTTATTAGTACACTCAATATTACAGAACCGAGTTGCGCAAAAATGTATGTGGTATGATATCGAAAACGACGACAATTTGCTTTATACAATTTGTCTTGTGGTTGAAGGGATATCTTCCAAGCATTGGGAGCAGAATAAAAGAGAATTCCGAAATACAAAAAACATCTTTCAAAGAAATGTCGTAAAAGTAGCGTCGCCCTCTGTTTATAGAGGTGCTTTGGCACAAGACCTTTCATTGGTGGCTCTTTCTAATACTGAGCGAGTTATTGAAATGCACGATAAAGCAAACGTCTTTATTGAAACTGACGAAAGCATTAACTCGACTTTGAGATGTTACTTTCCGATCAGTAAAGAAGTCGCACCATATCGAAACATGACACATGACGTCTTTCCAAGAACACGTTTATTGCTGTCTGTATGGGATTTGATGGAAGCAAATTACGCGTTGCCCAAAAAATCAAAATTGAAAAAAGAGTATTCGCATTATTACTTATCAAGACCTGTGTATAAGCCTGTCGCATCTGATGCAGAATTGTTTGCAATCGACGTGGAAGTGAATTCAACAGGTAACTATGTAGTGGCAGTCGTAAACGAAAACCACACCATTGTGTATGACTCTGGTATACAGACAGAAGCAAAACCACTCAACGTCATTAAAAATGAAATCATACTGATTTTCCCATCCAACGCAATATTAGTGGGCCACAACGTAAACAAAAGCCTCGCCGCAATTAAGTTAATGCATCCGTTCATTATAGATACGCGTGAAATATACAATGAACGTGGAGTTAAAGAGGAAAAACCAACTCTCCCATCTTTGGCAGAGCATTACCTAAACCGAACAATTGAAAATAACCCAATAGAGAACGCCAATGCAGTGATGGACCTAGTTCTGCTAAAACTGTCCGAATCTTTTGCTTTTGGAAATGCACTGCTCGACAGTAAGCCAAAATTCCATGTACAGTACCCTAACCAGTACAGATTACAAAAAAGCTATATTATTGGTTGTGAAAACATTACAAAGTACTACAATAAGTACACGACCACAAATGACAATCTTCTTGAAGTAAATCCAAGTAACGTCGAAATCCATACCGTTCACAACGTGGAAGATGTGATCTACGCGCTTACCACAGAACGAGAAGAGCAATATAATTTCACATTGGGACATGTAAAATATGAATTAAGCGGTCACGATGACAGTGATACAATTCAAACTATCGACACATGGATAAAGGAAATTTGGGAGAGGATGTCTTACTCATCGCTGTTTGTTGTAATTTTGGGAGGAACACCTACGAAAAATTGTGTCACCATGGTAAAAGTAAAAAAATATTACTCAAAGTAAAACAAAACAAGACAGCAGGGCTTGACCCTAAAAGCTTAGGAACAACGCATGTGCTTCCTAAGCTCTCCTGGTTCTTATTTATAAAATGTATGTTTATGTGTTTAAAGGAAATTTGCAGCATGTGTTTCTCCTTACTTTAGCAACACATTACATGTTAGAGCGTACGATACTTCTGCCAGAGCAAGTATTACAAAAATAGCACTGCGATTGTCACTTTATATTTGTTTCTATTAGCTTATGCTAAATTTAACTTTAAGTTATCTCATGTGCCTGCGTAGCTTGCAACTTGAACTTATCGGAAATGCGAAAAATCACAAATTTTCGCATTTTACCTAAGATTGAAGTAAATGATATTTGGGATGTTTCCCATGTTTTTTAACTTGATTTGTTGTTTAATATATAATAGGCTCAGTATAGGTTACTACTGATTCTACATTTTGTCATTGCCTAACGGAGTTTATCCCTATGTGCCCTAAGGTAGTTTACTCTGTGGCTTGATATTTCCTCTTAACTGTTCACATTCATGTAACCTAACAAGTAACAGCAGTCTGGCCACAGCAAAATCGCTCTCGAAAACCTCGCAAGCAACGCCTAGCATTAGCGTGTGGGAGCCAAAACGAATCACTGACTAACATCAAATAATATATTATAGTACTACGCTAATATCCAGTTCCTATAACTTGTCTATCGACGGTTTACTCTATTTTTCTCCTCAATATTGTTATATTTAATTTGCCTTTAAAAGTACTTACACTCACACTCAACTTTAATTCATAGCGTCATTGTTTACTATTCGTATTATTTATTCATTGGACATATCGATCGTTTGTTCCATAAATGGAGCAGAAATGCAATTGAGATTAACGTCTGTTTTCCTTACAATTATTTTTAGGTTTATTAAGCAGGGATGAAATTTTTTACGTTGTTGTTATTATTAATTAGGGCGTTTAAAATACGGATCCGTTATGGAGCTCATTTCAAAGCATGTAAGGCAAGGTATTGTGTAAACTAACTTATTGCTCTTGATACTAATAGAAACATCTAATATGGTATATTGCAGATTATTTTGAGTAATACATGAACATACACACATAAACACAAACACTACAGAGTAATTAATTATAATTCCCCAAGTTTAAACACAAAATCCAACACTTTCTGGTAATTTTTCTAAAGTGTGTAATTATAATACATATCAATATCAATATCAATATTTCATAGCAAAAACAAAACAAGCTGAATTACAGGCATATTGATCAGTGATAGTAAATATCCGATAGTCCGACTTAATAATTATTAAATTGATTGATAACGTGAATTTCTCTTTTACATTTCAGTACTGTTGAGCTCAATAAGAAATTTATAAAACTACGAACAATTTCGACCCAAACCTATTGTGTTTTATTATACAATAGCGTTTATATGCTATTAAATGATTACAGTTTATAACATTAATATAACCTTTGGTTGAGTATAACTCTCACTGCGTAGAGGTATTCCAATGTCAACGAAAGTTTATTGCCTAATCTGACTTTTGTGTATAATTCAAAAAATGTTAATTAACGTCATAACATTTTTTGAATTATACACAAAAGTCAGATTAGGCAATTTATTTCATAAATTATTTTTTTATTGTAATAGGTAGATTTATTTTATATCAGTAACTTTGTACTTATACAGAAATAAAATTAACGTCAAGATAATGAACATTATACAAGTTTATATAATATTTAATCATGTGATCGTCTACACAAGTCACATTAGCTACATGTACTCGAACTTTGATGACTATAAACCAACGATTATTAATGTTATGAATAAAGATTAATTTAAACGCGTTATTACAAAAAAATCGTAAGCTTTTCATACATACGAGTGTATTCTGTTTGTCGTTTAATTAAACTTTTTAAATAAATAGTATGAGTATAGCTATATAGTTAAAGCATAGTGAAAAAAGAAGTATAAGGCATTTTTTTATTTTTATTTTATTTTAATTTACAGTTATAACCCCATAGTTATTTTTTTCACTCTGTTAAAGTGTCCGACACTGACAATATACATAAAAACCAACTCTAACCTTAGATAACGGTACTGTGAATGATTTAAAAAAAATGTCTGTAATGATTGTTATGATAATAATCTTCATAATTGCTTATTTACGGTTGTTGTTTGGTTAATAGTTTCTTACGTTTTTTTAAATATTTTATTATTTGAAAGATATCGGACAGAGCTTAAGCTGAACTACTTTAATACGAGCTCACAAAGGAATCTGTAATATAAATAGACGTGATAAAATTAATAACATGATATGAGGGGTTGTAACAATCACCGTATAAATATTAATACTAAATTAAGGCGCCGTCTCCGGTTCAATATTGTTATATAATAATAATGAGTGTGACAAATTTACAATAGATCATTTTTATTATAGTCCAATAACTTTTGGCATTTATGGTATCTATCATGAACATCTTGCATTGGTATAAATTACTACGTATCCCAATTTTTTACAGTTATAACATTATAGTCTGCATAATACCTTCGCCAATTTTGATCATTTGCACAGTCATTAATATCAAATGCATAATGTTTCTGACTTAAACAACTAGGAGCGAGTAGCGGCTCGGATTTCGAAATGATGTCGAACATAATTTCTTAAATTACATTCGATGAAAGGTGATTTCGACACTAGTGTTAGTGCCTAGAACTCGACACGACACGTCGCGTCGTGCTCGTAATTGTTTTAACACAGGTCCGTTACCTACTTACTACTAAATGCGAATAAAGTTCTTCCCAAAATACAACGTTTTCCGAGAGCCCAATTAACAGATGCGCACAATATGCTCAAAGGCCTTTGCCTGATTTTGATATGAATTCTGAATTATTTAAAAGATAAAATAACAATACATTACTATGCAGTAAAGATGAGTACTGCAGTATTACCATCTTCAAACAAGACATTTAAGTGGTTTCTGAATTGATATAGACACATACAAACATTCGTCAACTGCGGATAGGCTGCTTTATTTACTAGCATAAAGTTATTCCGATCATTCAGTTGGTAAATAGGTAAATGATACTCTCCTAGTCGTATGAAAAATATCTAATCTACTCGAATATGTGTAGCAATCGATCATGTCAGTCACATTAGGGTGCATTAGTGGTGATGTGTTGCATCCAAATAATTGACCTAACAGAGCATGCCTAAGATATTTCTAGAAATGTTCTTGAGAACATTTATTAAAGACTACTCTAGTAGTGGCGCCTTAAGCGGTCATCGGGTCTTAAATAAAGCTCGAGGGGATTAAAATTTCAAAACTCTCGACCTTCATCCATCAGATTATCTAAACTTTTACATTTAAGAGACTGACATATAACTGAATAGAGGCTGTATAGTAAATTAAGTTGACATTGTGCGATCGGGCCGATCGGCGATCGACCATTTGAGCAACTCACGTGTGTATTCTAGAGCGCTTATACAGAAATCGATCTAGAACTTGCTTTATAATCCAAGTGTCACTGTCGATAAATTTCAAACGAATATTTGACTATGAGACATTTATTTCCAGCCTTTTTGTGACTTTGTACTTTGTACATGAGCATTGTTCTGCTGAAGCTGAGATAATTTATAAAGCATTTTAGTGGCCCTCATGTTTTATACACTCCTTGTATTTGCGACTCAAAATAACAACTTGACGTTTTAATTTTTACTTTGAAATATTGTATTATTTTATATATACACTCTATCAGTGTAAATATTTATCTAATGTCAATGCACAAATCTCAATGTTAATTAATAAACTTGTAATAAACTAAATCCCATTTATACTCCTTGAATTATGCAGAAAATCTGATCAAAGCTGTTTAAGTATTAGAAAATAAAAATTAAAAAACAATATTAGTGGAATTTGCACAACAGTGTATCTTAAATAAAGCCATACTATTAATAAATTACAAAAAAAAATATTCAGAAAAAATCTTTCTATTGAAACGTTTTACAATGTTTGTTTATAGACCCCGCTAGAGAGTCAATGTACTGCACTGGCGGTGGTGACCTCTTCGCCGCGGTCAACGTCTACAAATTTACTTTTTGTATGAATATAATATATTTACCTGTCTACTTTTAAGTGGGTGAACCTCTTATAAGACTTTTAATAATCTCGTAAAGGATGGGGGACGAAGGTTGTGTTCGACCAGGGTACCAATTTTAAAGTTCCGAGGAATTGTGTAGGTGTTTGAGATATTTTATTACTTTACTTAGTAAGTACATACTTAGAAAAGAGTAAACCCTATCATGGTAACGTATTTAATACATTAAATTATTAAATTCTGGCAGGAACCTTTTTATATGTCTACTAAAAAATTCCAAAACAAAAAGGCTTTTTAATTTCTTAATGGGTTAACATGAATGAGTTCATAAATATTCTATTCTAAACGCAAAAAAGTTAATAAAGTTCATCTCGACTTACTAAACGTTACATTCTTACCCTTGACCTGCACAGTTCGAGGTTGATTTCTTTTAATTTCTGACAACGAGATGATATTTCACATATATCGTAAGACCCTGTCAAACATTCGTCTGCCATTGTTCCGTAGATTTGATAAAATATGACTTGTTTATTGTTGTGAGAAAAAAATCGATTACTCGTATTAACTGATAAAATTCGATGTATAGTGTCTGAATGTATAAGTGATAAATAGTGGCCAAACTCCAAGTAGCTCATCAAGAACACTATTATGAAATAAATATATTTTAAAAAGCTACACGCGTCTATTTAGGCGGTCCAGAAAAAATAACACCATATTATATAATGATATAAAACTAAGAAATGATACTAAGATAATATCATTGATCTTGCCTATTTCATTTGTTTTATACATACATTCTATATGTAATTCATTAGGTGCATATTTAACAAAATGTAAGTTTACTCTATTTGTGGCAAAATTATGCCAAAATAAGAATAAAACATATGGTTGAACATAAAAAAATCTCGGTAAAACGAAATACCGTTAAAATGTATACTAACAATATTTAGATGATATTAACAATTAAGAATATATTGATGTAAGGTGCGACTTAACTTCAGGTGTGAGTCAGGATATAATCTGCCTGGTTAATTATTAAGGTGCTAGTTCCGGTGAATTTGGTGCGAAATATCATTATAGTCGGGTTAAAAACTGTATGATTGTTTTAATAACATTTAATGAATGAGGATATTTGCAGGAACTGCTATTTTAATATTAATAAAAAAGTTATCATAGCGACTATAGTCCGCTTGGTGATCGAGATTTCGCTAAAGTATTGTATCACTTGTCCTTGATAAGGTTGTATTCGGACAACATTCACAATGCAATATCTATCAAAGTAATACGGATAATAATATCCTACTCAATGTCCGCTTAGTTTAATAATCAAGAAAAAACGTTAGTGGAGTCTTGACTCAAATCGGATACTACGAGTATGTACAGATATAAAAACGCAAGCGTTGAACAAAGTCCAATTTGGAATTTATGCCGTCTTTCTGTCTGCCATCATAAATTATTCAATACTTTGGAATATATTTTGGATCTAGAAAGTAATTGTGATATTGACTTTTTTGTATTGGAAAATTATGAAAAGGAAATTTTGAGAATCGTGCAATGTTAAGAGATAGTGCACATAGAGATAGTGAAACACAAACATCTGCTATTAATTTTACAACTTGCATACATCTTTAAGCAACTTTTCGTTAGATATTTTGATGAATTAGGTATGTCAACATAATAAAATACATATTAAGTTTTATAAATTAGTACTTTAAATTTGCATTTTTGTAAAGAATGTTGATATGTCTCATAATGGCGTAAATAGTATTTTCTTAAATTATTGTTTTTTGCATTCAATGCGATAGTTAAAAACTATTACCTAGTGCACTCGATAGAAAGAGAAAAAATGCAAGGTATAAAAAAACACATTATTCTAAAAGATTTAACTTTTCTAAAAGTTTTAAAGTAACATAAAAGCGGCTCTAGAGCAATAAAAAGACAAAGAAACGAAAAGAAGTGGATGAATGTTGTTAGCGACAGTTTCCGAGGATAAGGGTGACTCTAGAAGAGCAAGAATTAGAAGTAGAAACGAAGAGAAGTGGCTGAATGTTGATAGCGACAGTTGTCGAGGATAAGGGCGACTCTAGAAGAGCAAAAATAAGAAGTAGAAACGAAAAGAAGTGACAGAGTTTTGTTAGTGACAGTACTCGAGGATCGGACTCTAGAAGAGCAAGAATTAGAAGTAGAAACGAAAAGAAGTGATAGAATTTTGTTAGCGACAGTACTCGAGGATAAGATCGACTCTAGAAGAACAAGAATTAGAAGTAGAAACGAAAAGAAGTGATTGAATGTTGTCAGCGACAGTTTTCGAGGATAAGGGCGACTAGAAGAGCAAAAAAAAATTAGAAATGAAAAGAAGTGGCTAAATGTTGTTAGCGACAGTTGTCGAGGATAAAGGCGACTAAAGAGCAAAAAAAAATTAGAAATGAAAAGAAGTGACAGAATTGTGTTAGCGACAGTACTCGAGGATAAGAGCGACTCTAGAAGGGCAAGAATAAAAAGAAGAAACTAAAAGAAGTGGCAGTATTTTGTTAGCGACAGTACTTGAGAATAAGACATTGGCGCAGGCCTGGCTGCGACCTCGAGCGCTACTGCCGGCTGCGATCTGCGATAGATACCTACGAACGATAACAATGCAATTGTTGAAAACTTAAATTATGTTCGCTGAGATACCCCGATGAAGGTCACTCAGATTGTATCGCTATTTGAAAATCGTTAGGACTGCTTATTTGTACTGCTTATCAGTCGTTGGTTGTTATTTTTATCTCATATTCCTCTGTATGCATTATTATACGATTCCCATGGCATAACGTGAACAATATCCCCCTTACGTGTCAGTAAGAGTATGTGTACTCTTTATACGACTCAATGAAAATATTTTTATGACAACAAACTTTTTAGAAATGTTCTATTATAGGGGAGGCCGAATACTTCTCACAGTCGCACAAAGAATTCTATATAAATAAACAAGATCATGGTAACTTATCGTTGTATTAACCCTTAAAAGCGTAACTGCAAGGTTTATGAGGTATGAAACGGGTTAGACTAGGATATATGATTGTATGCTTGTGATGCTCACAAATATAGTTTTTGACTAATTTAATAATAACATAATCTTATTATAGTTTGTACTATAGTTAGAACATGAACACCGACGATAAAAACTTGACCGAGTTAATTATCAGCTCGGCAAATAGCCTCATCGCCTACATAAAACAACAAATGCCATGGAATCGGTAAAAAAATCTTTGCTTTTTGCAAAATGGTTTGGAATTAACCATTGCTTACTTAACTACTATTTATTTACGTTTAATGTTACCTACCTCGATAACAAGTATTTTTAGCTTCTATTGACTGGGTATCAAAATTACATAACTTTTAGTATGTCTTATTGTGTCGTATGGTACGTCAACATATTTAAGCCTCCGCATTATCGAGCTCCGTTTTGTCCAAAATACAAGTTGCCGGTTAAGGTATTAACCGATCAATTTATTTGTTTGCCGCTCCACTGTAGTCTCATATCGACCTTGTAATGTTACACGCACACAGCTTAAACCATAGTACACACAAGAATCTAAGGATTAAACTAAAATTTTAGTTACATTTTGTTTGGTTATAGCGTTGAATTAAGGCATAAATGTATCTTTTTCCACGCGTGTAGTAACCATGTCAACTTTGTACAACTGAAGTTTAAGCTTTTTTTATATGATAAAACAGGTCATGATTTCTTAGATATAGGGATTATTTATGCATGCATTTCATAAGTAGGTACTGTGTTTAGTAATAATATATTGTTACGATTACAACTACGTGAGTCTTATGTGAGTATTCACCTGGCTCTGAATCTCAGCTCGCATTTGGCTAGCGTTGCCCTCCCAGATATTCTATATAAGAACTCTTGAAATCGGAGGCTGAGACATTAATTTATTGAATACTCTTCGTATGTTTATTCAACTTACTGTACTTGTGATCGTGCCAATCACAATTGAGTGTTAGAGATATAAGTTCACCATATGTTTAACTTCATTATATTTATATGATTATGAATAATCGTAGTAGTGTTTTATTAGTAAGATAAGAAAGGTAATAATAAGATTTAAGATTGAAAAGCATTTCCGAAGCTCTACCATGAGTTTGACACATAAATGTCGTCTATAGTCGATACTCGATCTCGCCAACCTATTAAGCTTGTGATTGGCGTTCTCTCAACCGATTTTAGTTATACAATTGACCGCAAGGTGGCACTGTTCTTTTTTCATACATATTTACGCTACAGTCGATACATACCATCGGTTGATGTCAATTGAATGTAGTATACTCCAAAGAGTAGTCGTCCAAAGAGTTCTCTACAATGAATATTGGGTTGTATACTCATGGTAGGCCTGCAGGAGAGACGGCCGAGTACGGAACGTATGATATTTTGGCGATAATAACATCGAAGTAAGGAGGATTTTTAGCATATAACATTACAATTAAATTAGGTGTCTACGGTATTGCACCATATATGTATTTAACCTTATTTAGTAATTAAGTATTATGGAATATGAATTACGGTACTTTTCATAAGTGTGTTTTTTGTAAGGACATTCTAAAATAAAAATTCATTTGAGTGAGATAATAGGTATAGAACCTTTTAAATTTTATTATCATTTATCAAATTTCAAAAATAAACATTTATTTTAGTGCGATAATAAATCTAACACCTTTTTATGTTTTATTAATTGATATTATCAGTTTCTGCGGAGATATTGTTTTAATAGATACATTTGTTTCTTTGAAAAAAATATTTTGCTATATTCATGTATTCTAATTCTCCTCTGTATAAAGATGCCAAAACAAAGAATATTTATTTTTATTATACCTACATTAACTATCATATACAATAATCCAGGTATTATATAACGCATATGTAAAGAATGATTGTGTCTAGCTTACTAATTATTATTTGCCATTGAATTACTAGAAGTAAGTTTAATGTTGTGATTGTAAGAGTAGATGCTTCTGTACTAGACACCGCTCAAGCCAAATTTACCTTCAAGGAATTGGCCAACGTTTTATGACATAGAATCATGTATAAGTAATTATGGTTATCATTTCTCATGTATCTCAAATCGATATCGAATATTAAAAAAAATTGTGGCCATATTGTGAAATGTAATTGTATAAACAAGGTAACCGAGTTCCTTGTAGAACTGAAATTCAATTTAGAACTAAAACTTTTATAATAAAATTATTGTAACTATAAAAATACAAGCACATATAGGTACTTGCCCGTGAATCACCTTTGGGTTCTACTGTGTTGTACTGTCCACAACAATAATTATTCAGTCACTAACATAATTTAAAATTCACTAACATAGTAATTATGGGTCTTGGAATACCCAGGCATTTTTGGTACTCTACTGGTAAAATAAACACTGGAATGATGTTCCGGGTATTGTACTGGGTGTTCACGGACAAGTGCTGTGCTAAACTGGTACAGTTGCGGTTCCAATAAGTAATGTAAACTACTGAGGTCATAAATGTGTTTAATTCTATTAGAACCACTAAGGCAACGTTAAATCAGTGGTCACAATTCGCTAATCAAGGAGCTGTCAGCTGCTAGCGCGTGCGGACGTCGGTGAAATCAAGCAATTGCACCTCGTAAAACGTATAAATATCCACAAAAAAAACCTTCCTATTAAATAAAAAAATTGTCTGTCAATGTAAGTATATTAAAAATTTCTATTTTACTACATGTATTTCATGTCAAATACAATTGTGAATAAATAGAAAAACACTTTTAAAGGCGAAATAAGTAGGTTTGTTTGATATTTTTTTAAATGTACTCGTGTAAATTAAAATATGTTTTTAATTCCATCAATGTGTACTTAAAAGTCTTAGAAATGTCATATAGTTTTTGTAATTATAAGTAAACCACCTTGAGATAAACTGCTTTAAAAGTCCTACTTTTTATCGACGTCAGGAGCTGACAGCACCTTAAGATAACATGCTGTAGTTTAATGTGACCACACAGTGATCGGACCGCAACTGGCGCCACTAGTTTACAAAACCTTTTGGAAACATTTTTAAAAATTTTACAATTGAAATCAACGAGTTTTATGAAACGAGACTTAATATACTAGTGTATATTTATTATAAACGTCTATAAGCAGGTGTCTACCAATGTGATTTTCATACTTTGAAAGTGAAAATAACTAGAATTTTCTTATACTCTAATAAGCAGGTACCTCTAACAAATGTTTTGCGAGAAATTATACAAGATATTTAGTATTCGTGTTTAAGAGTAATTGAACAAAAATGACGTGTATTTTTCTGTGAAGTATTTACTCAGTTAAATATGTTCTAGGTTTCGGTTGAAGTAAAGCGTGAATCGAGGTTTCTTGAATATTATTCTCAAAAGCCAAAACACAAACAAGAAGTTCGATAATGTTTAAAGTCTACTACTACCTACTTTACTCTATATTAATAGAACTCTCTTCTATTCTCTGTCATCTGTTATAGAGGGAGGTTACCGCTTCCCAACAGGCCTTTTACTTGTTCCGTAACCTAATCATATAAAAAAACTCATTACATAAATATAAGTAAGTATTTAATATAATGAAATGGAATGGAAGTTCCATTACATTTCTTTTAAACAATTATTTTACGCCTGTTTTACCCAAATTCGTAGAGAAACGTTGTTAAGCCAGGTACCAGCTCTTTTAATCAATCGTATGTGAAGGACAGTGTGTCGGGGTTCAGGCGTGCAAGCCAGTAAAAATAGAATTTAACCTTGCACTAAATTTCCGATCCAATATTTTTTATAAGTTCACTTAGTGAGCATAACATCACAAAATGCTGACAGATCCAGGTGAAGTTACAATCGCCATCTTGAAAAAAGTTTTTGGCTGATATCTCGGAAACTATGCACTTTAGAGAAAAGTTATTAAGATCATTATTGCAGAGAATAAAACTTCACATGTTTTATTTTGTGTAAACTTTTGTGAAAAATTTACTGTTTACGAGTTACGGCCCATTTAATGATAACGTGTGATACAAATCTAAACATATGCAGCCTACCTCTCCGCTGGCCGCTATCACTCTGTGATCACGACATGACTGTGGGCTTTTCGCCAAGACCTTTACATACAATTTTGACACCTGCAAACTCAGATTACAGAATAACTGCAATCCGAGCTTGCATAACTAAATTAGTGTATTACTTAACATAAATATGAATATTCATAATCTACCATTTTGTATGAATTATACTAAATTATGCATCAATGTCTGAAAATGTGTGTAATAAATAAAAACTTCGAAAGTAGGGAAAGTTGTTGCTTTATTAATTAAATTATTTCAACCTATTCCTTACATGTCATATTGGTTATACGTGGTAATAATAAGAAAGGTGATAGACAAGCGCACTTTGTCGAATATATGATTCAAAGGAGTATTCTCGAAATACACATCTTCTGACAACGACTCCTTTGGTGGCGCTCGGTGTAACCTATCGAAGTTTCTATAAACAGGAAAAGGTATTGCTTCTTTGAAATCTTCCATCGGAATACTAAAATTCGTTAAAATCCGTTTGTGATTCTACAGAACAGGTAAATATTATGTTATAATAATAGGTGAGACGTCAGACTAAACATGCATGGAACTCAAAAAAGGATATAAGCTTATATGTACGTATATATTATACCAGCCGCTGTGCATCCGATTTCCCCAGTTGAGGAATACGCCAAAGCCAATGTTCCTGCGGGATTTTTCTGGGATGGTAAACAGCCTTTAATGCTAGGTAATACTAGTATGTTAGAAAATCTATTCTATAGTTTTGACGTCTAACGGCCGTTTTCAATATTGTATCTATCCATAGTTTTCCTTACTACAGATAGAAATTTGATATAACGTTCATACATCTAGTGTCAAATATCTATCTATAGTAAGGTAAACCGGCGATAGATAGATTATTGAAAACGGCTGTAAGAGTAGTAAACATTTGAACATTATTTCATTTTTTTATATCAGAATAAATGTAAAAAATAATATCTATTGCGCATATAACATTTCTGTAACAGGCCGCTGTGTACTGGTAGATTGGCACGGTGAGGTACTTACTGTATTTTTTGTCACCAGCAACAACAGTGGCCTGCGTAATCGCACAACCTGCAAACACCTTTTTTGTTGTAATAGGGTTTGCAATTAAATTGCTGAGCTGTTCGGTCACGCTTTGATATCTTTACATTTGATCAATTTGAACTAGGTAACCATATGTTAACAAACTAGATCTTCGATATTTTGTCATAAACAAGCTTTCACGACAAATACGTGCACTTTTTACAAGATACCAACTGAATCCCATGCAGATAATATTTGTGTCCTACGATGTAGTGAAGTACAACTGCTGATGACGATGAAGCTATATTTAACATACACAACTTGAAAATTACCTTCTACATCCCAAAAGAGTACGAGTAGAACGATAAATATCGTGCAGATCATTTCAACCTACCTGACGGCAGGTACGTGAGTATCACACCTAGTGTTATAAACGTTAATTTTAAGCTTTGAACTACGAAGAAGCTCGGAGTGTTCTTTCGCTCGTATTATTATTTACCACTTTAAGAATTAACTGCAAACTGCTTAAATCTAACGTTAAAGATAACGTAGATTACACAAGATACTCTGGTCAGAATTGTCTTTACTGACCAATCTTGGGTGATTCATTGAAATGAATAACATCTTACAGCTACGGTCATAGTGGGGCCAGTCCTCACATACGGATGTGTAGTGTGTTGGTTCAAAACAAATTTGGTAACCACAATAGCCAAACTGCAGCAAACCTAACGGTTAAGCCTAATGCCTTTGCAATCCATTCTTATAGCTGAAGATAAGAATCTAATTTCAATACTGTAGAAAGCAATTACATCAGCGCTACGGATAAAATCTATAGGCCAGTGGAAGGATACAGGACCTGATTTAAATCACTGTAGAATACTGCAACAAGTACAATTTGAAAAATTAAATACCAATTTCCATTCTATTCAGTTATTGGAGTATAACTCAAAAACTACTGGACCGAATTTGATGAAATTTAACATGTGTAATAATCGTTAAATTGCGCTTTAATTTGTGTTTACTAAGATCTATACAAATAAATAAAGTTGAAGTAGCTGTTTGTAATGCCCAAAGAATCAGCGTTTTACTAAAACATGAAAGTATTTACGTACACGTCATCATATCACAGTTACCTGTTTCTTTGTTGAATTTTGGCGAGCGTATCAGCTTTCGCATTCCCTGGGAATAGGTGTGTCCTGTTTTCCATGCTACTAAGATAGTGTATTTGTTTGATAAGTTTTATAGAGCCACGTGACTAAACTATCAGCCTTGGCCTGGTCACATACCTTGCATAGACAACCACTACGCTGTCCATAGCAATTAAGATTACTTTCCTTTCCACAGAGAATATGGTGCCCACCTCGTCTCTGTATGATATAGCTTTTGCTGTAGCCTCATGGCCTCAGCTTGTGCTGGTGATGTGGTCTTATTCAATGCCTTCAAATCTAAGATATTGTTCCGGCGAGAAATATCAGCAATCTGCTATTGCATTATTTTTTGCCCCGCCCTTATACATGTGGTGTAACACGGTGAACAACCATCCAAAGTAGCTCGTAGACCAGCTGGTACATTTCTACTTTTCTACTTTCATCAAGATACGTGCTTAGTAACTTGACAATGCCATGTGATGATTCTAGTATGATTTTTATCACTTTTCTACCGATTTCCAAAAAGGAGGAGGCACTCAATTCGACTGTTTTTTTTTAATGTTTGTTACCTCTTAACTTTTTGACTGGTTGAACCGATTCTCAAAATTCTTTGAGATACATTCCAATAACTGAATAGAATGGAAGTCGGTATTAAATTATTCAAATTGTACTTGTCAGTTATACATACTTATATGACATATAACATTCATGTTTTAGTAAAAAGCTGTTCCTTTGGCATTACAAACAGCTACTTCAACTTTATTAATTTGTATAGATATCAGTAAACACAAATTAAAGCGTAATTTACATTGCTACGCCATTGCTACGTAGTAGAAACGCGTTGATGTCTTTTGTTCACACATATACAATATAGGTTTCCTAGTACTTATATCTTGACACGTGGAAGTTTACAATAAAATTTATATTAGAGATATATTGCTTTGCCAACATTTCTATGCTTCATTATGTATGTTGTAGACGCGAGTCCCACCCACATGGTTTAGTCGACTCCGTTTCTCGAAAATTCTATACTTTCTCACAGTGATTCTTAATATGTCGTTAATTAATACTTCACATAACTTGATACTGTTTTAATGACATATAAACACCCGATATAACTGAATCATATTAATTTTTATGTTCGATATTTCAAATCTACAGCAGCGCACGATACAGTTTAGAGAAAATGTGCCTCAAAACCATCAACTAATTTTGAACCATAGTGCTACGAAGTAAAGCCTATAAGGTTACAAACTAAGTCCATATAATATTTCACTAGTTGGCAGTAGACTGGTTATTGTGCAATACTGAGATTAGCTAATTACAAGGTATTACTTGTTGCTTGTATGTATATCCGTTTTGAGACAAGTAAGGATTGAGATCAAAGATATACTTGTATACTGATTGGACACTTTATTAGAAGACATACATTCTTTATATGCGACAATTTAATTGAACTTATATTTATAATTGTATTTATAATTAATTTTTAAAAATCTACTATAATATATAATATTATATATATATATATATAGATATATATATATATATAATATTATATATTATAGTAGATTTTTAAACACAACAACATACAACTATTATACTTACCGTACTTAACATATACTTACAAACATATAAAGTCATTGTTATTAATTAGTGCACAATATCAAATGGAATCGATAACTGGTCATTAAGTGAAGGGAAAAAATATGTTTTTTATTATTATGAACCCATATTGATTGCTCCCGCAGCTTATAATCATTGCACGACTAACGCACACCGCTACATTTCAGAATAGACAACAGTTACTACGCGAGACATAACTACCCTCTTAGACTAGGTACAACGACGTAAAAACCTACCTACTAGCGAATGTTTATGGAGCTCAGGTGTATGCCTAAAAGACGGCTGGCTTGGGCGAGTCATCGTCCGCACGTTGTACTTATTTTAAGCAGGTAGGTATTCTTATTCTTATTTGTTTTGGGGGCGATGAGGCCTGCACTGACGTCTCCCTTGGGGTGTTTTGTGCATTCCCCCCTGCCAGCATTTACTCAAGCCAGTCTAACTCCTTCACATAGCAGAGTATGGCCTGGGGTCGCTGGCACAACTGCTCCAGTGTAGTTTGAGGTGTTGTATGTACAACTGTCGATGTTGCTTGTGATGCCTTATGTGGTCTGGAGTGGACCTCCAGTAATCCTGTTTTTGCTCTAATTTCTTTCGTAGCACTACAGTGCAGCAACACATGTTCCACAGTCTCGTCCTTTTGCAGACAGCCTCTATATTGAGGGATGTCCGTTACTCCAATCATGTGTGACGGGTAGTTTAGATTACAGTGACCGTGACAGTGATAATGCCCATCATTAGGCGAAGGTCCAAGTAAGCAGGTAGGTATGTCTCACGTATTTACTGCTGTCTATTCTGCGATGTAGTGATGGGTTCGCGAATATGGGTTCATAATAATAAAAAATATATGTCGTTTTTTTCTTTTACTTTCATTACCAGTTATCGATTCCAAACCACCCCGTTCAATATTGTGCACTAATTAACAAATACCTTATAAATTACAGTAACATTTTGGCAGTAAAACATAAAATCTATGTCTAGGGAGGCCTAAGTTCCGCAGTGGACGTCCTACAGCTCTTTATAACACTACTAACCCCAACAGAATATTGCTTGCGAACTGTTAAGACGGCTTACATACATACGACATAGTAAGTAGATATTGCAGATGCTCCGTCTGTATAACTCTGCCCCATCACGGTGTCAATGGTACACAATGCAAAGCACTGTAACCAAGCCAGGACCACGACACACTATATGAGGAGGCACAGCGTAAAAAAATTTATAAACGTGCCACCCTTAAACTACATTACTACCATGTTTTTTTCTAAAATCTAGATCGCAAATATATATCATTAACTAAAATTTCATGCATGCTTCCATAATATTTACAAACACAGATAAATAATACACTAGTAAAGGACGGAGAGACGAAATGATATTATAAGGGTGGACTAAATAACCTTGGGGGGCAGCGTTCCGGAAACTTCGCGAAGTCTTCTCGTCAAAAAAAAATCCTCAGTGCCTCAAGACAAGAGTCTTCGACCAATGTGTGTTACCAGTGATGACTTATGGCACTGAAACGTGGTCTGTTACTATGGGCCTCATAGATAAGCTCAAAGTCGCACAACGAGCTATGGAGAGGGCTATGCTCGGGGTTTCTCTATGTGATCGAATCAGAAATGAGGAGATCCGTAGAAGAACGAAAGTCACCGACATAGCTCAGAAGATTAGCCAGTTGAAGTGGCAGTGGGCAGAGCCCATAGCACGCAGAACAGATGGCCGATGGGGCCGAATGGTTCTGGAGTGGAGACCACGGACCGGCAAGCACAGCGTAGGTCGACACGGTGGACAGACGACCTGAGGAAGGTCGCAGGACGACGTTGGATGCAGGCCGCTTCCAACCGGTCCATTTGGAAAATCATGGGGGAGGCTTATGTTCAGAAGTGGACATCCTACAGCTGAGATGATGATGATGATGAAATAACCTTATAAACTCCAACACTAGCGCTGAAAATCTTAACAATGAATAAGAGAAAGAATGCGTTTCAGAACAAATAAGTATGTACCATCTATTGGGTAAGTATGTTTTAACTATGATTAATTGTGGCGACTTGATTGTGTAACCTCAATAAATATAAATTGTCCTTATTCTCAATAAAAATGTTAAGTTATTTGCTTATTTATTCGAGCGAACTCTCCAGCTAGTTGTAAGATTAAGGACAAGGCACAGAGCACGCTCGGCCACGACACGAGCACGATCTAATCGCTGATAACTTTACATTTGTTTTGACGATGCCTACTGTACGAAGGTTCATGTAACCTGCTCGTAGGTACCTTTCGAAATCTCTCGGTCAAATCGTCAACGTGTAGTGACGCAAGTATCCACCGGCACCCTAAGCAGTTACATATGAAATTATCACAAGGTTTGTAACAAAAAACGGTGGTTACTTCATACTCGAGGAGTCAGATGCTCTACATTTGGTTACGAGCCATATTCAGGTTTCGGCGGCTTGAAAATATCATCCAAATTGGATCATACATTCGCATCGTAAGAGCGCTGATTTCCAACTCCGATTCAAATATTTGGTTGGTATATCGCGATTCGAAATCAAATATATTATTGAATAAAGCATCTGCATCATCAAAATGGAGATGTCTCGTTTGTCTTGGTCTGTTCCAAATGCGCAACCTTAGTAAAATATCCACATTATAATCGTTATTGTTCGTTTTCCTAAGGATGCTCATAATTCAATCGAAGTTATCTACATCAAAACTATAAACAATTGACTGGATATTTCGTAAGCGCTCGCTTACAGAGCTCTTAATATACTTGAACTAAAATGAACAATGCCAATAGCTTTAAATTAGTATAATAGATCTAAATTACTGTTGCTTATTTTATTATTTATGATATAAGAACTCATCGACATATTTTAATTGTGTCAAAACTGTCAGTTTTCATAACATTTCACACTAATTCTTGCATAAATCAATATGAATAATTGCGCACTTACTATGAAGTGTATGTGATGAGCGCTTCAATTTGGTTTATTAATTACATAAGACATTAATAAATCTCAATTTGTAGTTGCACAAAAGCGATGTCGGTACGTTACGTTAACGGTTAACACTTAGGTGATACACTTTGAGAAAAGTACACCTCCGAGTTAATTGAATTGATCACAATAAATACAAAATTTCGACATATTTTTTATTGAACAAAACGATATTACGTAGCTATTTTTATCTATTTTATAACTGCGGTTAACTTCGAACAAACATTTAGACGAATGAAACCTTGTAACTTTATTAACATTAATAAATCATGTATCTATTGATTGATATTGCTACACATATGAATAATTTACAGACTATTAACTCTCTGTTTGATGACAAAAAATATACAGTTGAACAGAATGCTCGTGTTCGAATTTATCAGACTGGCCCGAATTAGTATTAGTCAGTAATTCATTTTGTATCCTGTTAATTTTTAATTAAATTATTGCTGAAATGTCATGCCGTACTCAAATGTTAGAAAAAAGGTTATCTCGTACCTCAAATGTTAAATGAGTTACAAAAACAGCTGTATAGGAGTTAGTCTTTGCAGCTTGTTGTTACACATGCGTCTACAAAACATACGAGTACTTTTAACTCGAATAGTTTTGAAAAAATACCTTCCTATCGTCCACGTAATAATGATAAAAAGATAATGAATGAATAACGCGCCACGATCTACCATTTCAACTGTTACTTGTTTATGTCATAGATGTAATAGAAATGATAATCAGAAGTATGTAGTTTATGTTGTTTAATTATTTTTTTTTACTTTAGCGCTATATTACTTATTTGTGGGCTGGTTTGAGGTATGCCCTAACACAACTGGCGCGGCTATCCATAGAGAAATAAAAACCAGCCGAGTTAGACTTGTTCACGCGTGGATTCCGTAAAAACTTGTAGGTAAATTTTCACGGTATATTATTACAATATTATCTAAATATATACCTAAGTTCTATATTTCGTCCATAGAATATTTATTAGTCGGTTTGTCGAAACTTAATTTTGCTGTTTGATCCCTAGACACGGTTATTGTTAACCGCAAATAATAAGCATGTTGTAGTAAATTCCCTTTTTGTTACTAATTTACAGTTTTCAGATTATTTCAGGCCTTTCATAACTTCAGGTTAACGGGAAATGCGGGAATAAGTATTTGGTTCCCTTATGAAATCCCATAATATACTATACAAACGGTCATATTTTTTTATTTTTTTACTGCTTTAAGAGATCGTAGATCTGAGTTTTTTGTTATAAATTTAATCTTATCAAGATTAAATTTATACCTTTACGCATTCCTGAGTAAAATAGTTAAGTCAGGCAGAGATACGGACAAAGTGATCAAATATGAGTTTCTTTTACCTTTTGATATACGGAACCCTAAAAATACAAATTGTAATCCATAGATTTTTGACCGTTGCACTTTAGATGTACTCTTGACTTATATAAGGATAAAATATATATACATAAAATATACACCCGCGCGGTGATGGACGATGATGATGATGATGAAAAGTATCATACTATTATGCCTTATTCATCTACCTACCACATTTCATTTTAAATTCCAATTTCAAGTTTGAGTAACAAACCTCTAAACTTGCATCGAAAATATTAAAAGATAATATTTGTAAAGTAAAAGCGGTTGTACTTTGAAAACCATTACTAAAATTAGGAACACTTATCAAAAGATTAATTTAATGAGTAACTAAAGAAAATCGCTATTGTTTTATTAGTTACTATTTCAATTGGCAATATTAATCGTGTCTCTCAAATTGTCATTTGATCAGCCACAAACAATGCAGATATTTCGCAATCTCTTTGCCCGATATGGCTCCAATTATCGAGACGATCCGAGTTATTATCTCGTGACTGTCAGTTGCCAAACCTTAGATATTGCACTGAAAAATATTTATCAGCGTTGTTTGAAATCGATTATTATTTATTTATACGATGATTAAAGCATCGATAAAAATTTAAAGTCCATAACAGTAAATGCACTGGCATAGTTATACTTATTGAAATACTGAATTCAAAAACACTTTAAGTTTCTTGTATATTAAGGTGATGTAATATTTTATCACTTTTAGTAGACATTGTTATTATTGAATACGATTGGGGGTGATATGCGACCTTACTGGTAAAACTGAGTTGTTACAATTGAAAATAATAATTGGCCGAGTGAGTGAGGCGTACGATATCTCCGCAACGACTTGTCAAATTTGCTTTTATCCGTCCGGATGTTGGTACTCGTGTACAGGTCGTAGTTTTCATATAATCTTGACGATACTTGGTACACACATTCTACAATTCTGTAGATTTTTTTTGATGATTGACGTTTTATGATTAGAAAGAGATGATTATTAGATTATTAGATATAGATGATTAGATTTCTCTAAAAAGAAGGAAGTTGGCTGCGGTACAATAACCGGTTGATTTTGATAATATCAGTTAAGTTTTCATTAGCTTTTTAGATGGGTAAAGTTTAGATGATTGGATAAAATGGTCGTCTGTAGAGTCGATTTACGGACTATAATTTCACCTGATACCGCTTAGGCCGATCGAGCCTCTCTATCGCTTGCACCCTCGGCTCAAGCAGAACGGGACAAGAAACGCGATAGGGAGTCATACGTTTTCGTGCGCGCAGCCGGCGTTCATCGATTTATAAGACGTTATAACGTCAAAAAGTCATGGTGATATCGGTTATAACTAATTCTTCGATGTTAACACAGATGTCGCTAGGTTTAGTTTGTACTAGCAAGATCTACAGAACTACTAGTTGAATCAAATGTTGAAAGAGTTCAACCCTAGGGTGACGCGTACTACTTAGGCCTGGCGGCAATTAGGCCTGAAGCGAATTGATTCCTTGGGCACCTTTTACAGAAAACTTTTTATCATGGGCCGTGCTGTCACTAAAACTAACAAATCCTGTAAGGGCAACACTACTGGTTAGTTTATGAACACTATTGGTCAATGTTACTAGGGTATTATAAGACTTTAATCCTAAGGTTTACCTTAGGATTAAAATCTTAATCTAATTAAAAAAACGAAAGAGAACCTTTTAAGGTTCTATTTCGTATTTTGCCATTGATGTAGTATTTTACATAATTGGAAGCTGTTACAAACAAAATATGTTTTAAATACTGTTACCTAACGTTGTGATTAGTTAAAATCTTTAAGTGTGGCTTAAGGACCAATCGGTCGATGACTCAGAAAATAGGATTAACGCTAAGCAAAATTTAAAAATCTTCTTCAAGTGTCTTTTGTTTAAAAATATCATGCAAGTGGCCCTAAACCTCACTTGCACGGCTTAAACATATACATAGTGTTAGAAATGTTTGAAACTTCATTCTACTACTGTCCTTATTTTTGATGTAACCTGAATGACGATGTTTTAATGAAAAGCCTTTCATATAATTTTACTTTTAAAAATGATCCTTATTTTAACTTCACTGTTAGAGCCTAATAAACTATTTATAATAAATGTTAACAAGTCAATGCAGGTATTGTTTTAGCATTGTTCTCAACAATAGAAGGTCGGCAACAATTAGATAGATATGCAAATATACATGAAAATTATAAATCATTATAAAATATTATGGAAGTAAAAACTCATCTGATTGAAATCTACTTACAACTGTTATATGTATTACTTTTGAACACCTGGTAGCTAACGATTCCAACAATGTATGAATAAAGTTAATTTAAAGTAATCACCGTGCCGCCGGCTATCTCACCAGATCTCTGATCCGACCCGTCTCTATCTTCTCTTTTGCATGTCATCTACGGAAACTGCAGAAGATGAGGTGACTATACATGCTGTCGTCGCATGACTTAGGTCCAAATTATGTAGTGATATCTAGATCTTATCAGTTATGACATAATTTTTTAGTTTTTATTGACATTATACCCACCTAGTAAAGTTTTCTGTCACATTTTCTCACTTGGTAGGTAATTGAAGATACTATAATGATTACTAATAGAATTACTAAACCCGGCATCGCATCCTCGAGATATCTAGTGTTGCAGATGTCTGTGGACGACGGTGATCACTTACCACCAGGTGAGCAGCCTGCTCGTATTCCTCCCTCTTTCATAAAAAACTAGACATAGAATAACGACTGACTATTAAGGACAAGCTGCCTTTAACCATGAAAATGGCAACAGGCGGGCACTAGAAGGTGTCCTAGTGCCATGTAAAATAATAATCTTCCTCCAAATAGTAAAAAAAACCATGAAGCGGTTACCCGCGTAGATAACAGTTGGCAATGGTTCGCAACCGGACGCCTAACCCTAAAGTATTTTTTATAGTAATTCATTATTATTATTTATTATTTTTATATAAAGTACTTATACTATATAAACAACAACTTAATTAATAAAAAAAACATTAATAACAACAGCATTAGACTTATATATAAGATCCTTTATGTTTATTTCTGTCTAATGTATGCTGCGTGCGCTCGCCGTACTTATTGCGATAACATCGAATCGTTTTATCCAAAGGCTATAATTTACCTTCGGAAAAGTAGGCAGTGGGTAGTAATTAGTTGGTTCTAATCGGAAGCGGCCTTCGGTCGGTCGTCAATTGTTACTAACGCGAACCATCTATTCAAACTTCAGAAGCAGTCACGCGCTCTTAGTTCCCATCGGAGCATTCGTCTTCACTGAGCACGCCTGCATTATCCTCACGATCTCTCACAAATCCTATTTACAAACATCAGGTGCCTTCATCTAATTTGCCCATTTGTTTTTAAGACCGGTCGATAGATTCGATAATTCTCACTACCTTTCGCATTTCATTGAAAAAATATTAATTAAATTTGCATCATGACAGGTATGTCTTTTTACTAATATTTACCAAATCTGTTTTTTTTCTACCGACTTCCAAAAAAAAGGAGGAGGTACTCAATTCGTCTGTATGTTTTTTTCTTTTTTATGTTTGTTACCTCATAACTTTTGACTGGGTGAACCGATTCTCAAAATTCTTTTATTCTTGAATTTTTTTGTTTGAAAGCTGGTGCTTCTCGTGTAGTCCCATTTAAATTTCATCAAATTCGGTTAAGTAGTTTTTGAGATACACTCCAATAACTGAATAGAATGGAAGTCAGTATTTAATTTTTCAAATTGTACTTGTTCTTATAAACAAAATTTTTTTTCTTATAAAGAAAAGCAATATGCTTCATCCTTACTTAACAAATCACTATAAACGGACAATCCACGATGGACCAGTACCTAGTACTGCCAGTCACTTTGTCCACGTAGAATAATGGTATCGTGATTCCTCGAGAGCTGCCTGATGAGGATCGAAGGGTGAAAATTTACGAAAGTATAAAAAAATCGTGCGCATAAGCTTGATCTAATTAATTAATTAAAATGTTGGTGTAAGCTATATTCATTATAGATTTCATACAAATCCATTGTAACTTTTTAAAATGAACATATTTTATAAGGTACTAGTACTGAAAATCGGTTGGTTGATAATCTCCCTATAGCAGTTGTAGTGTCACTCAAACTTATAACTTTTATATTTCGCCGGCACTGGACTAGCCGGCTGGGCACGATATTTTGGTCTCATACGCTCAGTTTTTTGAAGTGCAAATCTTTAGACGCGTTGAGCATTTTTTTGGGTGAACAAAAATCATGGAACTCGCGTCGGCGTCACCGAACGATTTTCATGAGCTATTCTTCATAAGTGACGAACTGCACTGTGCCCGCAACACTGAGACATTAATTTGTTAAGTCTCGTGTGCCTGTAATTTCGCCGGCAACCATACGTTCAAACCAAAACACAGTATGGCGAACATTACTGATTCACGGTAATGTAGGGACGGTTTCTTTCACTATCAGTTTATGTGTTTTTATAATAATTGTTTCAATCAATTTTGCCCTTTGATATCGGCCCCTACATTCGGTTGCCGAACCCATTAGCTTTAAATCCGAATAAACAGGACATAAACTCTACCATAAGGATTGGTAGGTATATTAAATTAATAAAACATTACAATTCAGGATTGATATATTAAATTAATAAAACATTACAATTCAGGATTGATATATTAAATTAATAAAATATTACAATTCAGAAGCACCACAACACTAACAAATTGAGCAACTACTGAATTGGAAATACAGTAGAGAATTGATTGCAGTCCTCTTAAATGCAAGGCTGTTAATAGTCGGCAGATAAATCCAATTGTCAATTTATTCAAACCGGTCGGAGTAAGTCGGTCGGATGGCTTTAAGTAGAAGTCAACATTTATACCAGGTATATGAAAAAAATTTAACTATTTACTCGTTCCGTTCTCGGAAAGAACTCTGAGGTAACTCGGGCCTTCCTCACATAAAGAGGCATATGAGCAATAAATCCGGGGGAACAACGTGGACCGACCCAGTGCGGCTTGGTGGATAAGCTAGTGAACAGACCTAGTGTCGAGTTTTCGAACGAATGCCTCTAACATAGCGTAAATACTTCTATCCTAATACAATCAACTGGGACAGAGGGCTTAACGTGTCCTCTGCAATATGGAAGCAGCCAGTTGCCACTAATGATCACCCATCGAAATCGTGCCTACAACATGGGTTGCTCAGCCTGTTGATCAATTGAGACCGACAAGGCCAGTTCTGCAGCGAGTCCTTCTATCAGGTATATGATGAACGTTAAATTATATATTTAATACCTCCATGAAGAAATAGAGTTTCAGAGATCCCTTTGCCGGAATGCAAGTAGAAGAGAGCGTAAGAGAAGAGTGCAGGGGTGACTCATTAGGTGTGAAGCCTGTGAAGTTCAATAGACAGATTTGGTTACTACCTGCCACTATAGCGTCAGATATTCTGTCAAAGTGCACAAACCATTGAATTGCATTGTAGTAAGTTAAAATTACTGGGCTTATGAGATTCAAAGACTAATATCTCAGCGTGATGAAACGGTGTACATCGCAAACTTTAGTATGGAACTTTGATGCGCTGCAATTGTAATGGGAAGACGAGGGCGTACGTCTTTTCAACCTCATCACTTAACCCTTTACCTACTGCGCACTTAAATTTACGAACATAAGAAAAAAGAATTAGCGTGATTGTTCTATCCGCATATTATGTGAATTATTGTTTTGTACCATTTTTATATATATAAAAATGGTCCCCTATTTCTCCTGGTCACGCTATTTTTTTTGTTGTGTTAATTATTGTTAGGAGAAGGTTCTTAGGAAAGAAAAACTAAGAAAATATGGGAGGTTATAACGAGGCTGAAGGCTGAGCTTACTATGTGAACGAAGTCGTGAGCAGTTGCTAATAATAAAAGTAATAAGTAATAATAAAAGTAAACACAGAATAATTGTAATAAAAGTAAACATAGAATCATTACTTAAAACCACAGGAGCTACTCTAAAGAATATGTTATTTATGAAACTCAGTGACGAGACGAGAAAGAAACTCGCCTGCCGTGCCATTCTCTAATGGTTGTGTCAAATACTTTATGAGGTATCGCCCTTATACATAAGGTTGCTTTTCCAACGTTCCTTGTCATCTCGTCATTTGTTTCACGGATGTTGTTAAAGATGGAACGATGTTTGCACTTAGAGAATCGCACGGCAGATTCTAAACGTCAGGCTTGCACATATCAGTTCAGTCGTCGTCACCCTGAGATATAAGATGTTAAATCTAATTAACTGGTAAACTTGCCCAGATGTACTCTTCAAAAGTTCTACTAAATTTACAGATGTTAAAAACATAATTAAAAATTAAATGAACTGTTAATATTACACGATAAATCAGAGTATGCTGGTTAAAAGACGCCCCAACATGCATTGCGACACACACAGACACAGCCTTGCACTGCAAATTCTTGTTGGCGCTACAACATGAATTAAGTTTTACTAATGTAGTTTTTGCTTCAGATAGCTTCATAGGCAGAAGCACGTTCCCGCAGCGTGATTGGAAGCCCGAGCCCATTCTAAGGCATTAAGCTCAACGACGAGTTTTTCTGATCATCTCTGACATCTAATACATGACTACTATAGTCAAATAGTAATGTACGACGTTCTCTAAACACTTACATCTTTATATATAGCTCAAAATGTGTTCGCATTTAATTACGACCAACATCTATTACCGTCTTTTGTTTGGAACGTGATAAAGAAGAATGGCGTTTAAATGCGTTTAAGGCTAAATGTATTTAAAGGGTTTTACGCAATATTGCCTTATCTTAGTATAGTGTATACTGGTAGTATAAATATAGTCATATTACTATGTGACATGAAGGTATATTTTGTTAAACTTATAAAGACTATATATCTTATTCAAAAAGGTGTGTGTGGAGTTCGCGCAAGTACGTCTGAGTGTAAAATATGTATAAATATATCTTTGCCTCACTTACCTAGTTGTTTACTAGGTAAGTGAGGCAAAGATATATTAAAATAAAACCAAATATGAGGCGAAGGAAGGTATATTTGATTATTAAAGCAAAATTACCGACCTTTTTAGCGACGGCATTTCCCATTTATATTCTTGCTTATATTCTCAACGTATCTACCAGTATTTGTTGCTTTAAATTTAATGAAATATACCTTCTTTCGCCTCGTATTTGCAACACGGAAATATAAATTGTAAGACGGCGACGACGCGATCAAAATGGCAGTAATTTTACGCCTAAGCATTGTAATTCAACAGAGCAATGCTTATTTAAAAAAGAGTATACGCAACTCGTGAAATAGAGAATATTTGGCCTATCGATTGCTTTACAATAAACATAGTGTAACGACGGTCCACGGATGATTTTTAATATAACATGACAATATAAAGAGTTCTTACTATTAAGTACTATTGTTTAGTAAAAATAGATACTGTGCTTCTTGAACACAAGTAAAAAACAAGCGTAGTTTTAAACTGTGTAGATATAACATAATATATAGTATACCTACATACATTTCATGATTCAAACATACAGGCAACAATGCTTGAGATAATTTTGTCAAACTAACCTTGATAAAATATAGACCTTTATTAAAAAAAATATTAGTATGTTTATTTTACTCTACAACGGTATACTAAAACGAAAAATTATTTACCGCATAACTTTCCATGTGACAAGTTTTTGAACAAATAAATATACGAGGTATTCAAATTATCAACGGGATAATTACCATGTACATTTTCTATGAGTTTCCGATATTTCGGCACTGTTGCAAGCGCCATGATCACGGATGAACTGAGGAATTATTGCGGGTGGGTGAATGTTTTACGAGCAGACGAAACGGTCTACCCTCTTCCGTACTCGTTTATAATTTGAATACCTCTATTATCCCGTTGATAATTTGAATACCTCTTATGTTTGTGACCATGATAGTTTAAAAACTTATAAATAAATATACATTGAACTTATAAATTTTCTTTCACGATCATAACCTTAAAAATAATGCGAAATCATTTTATTACTACATTTATCACAAAAGCAACGATTATGGTTGCCTTTGTAATATCATTTACAGTAAAAAGAGTCACGTATTTGGAATAATCTTGCAACAATGTATATTTTATGTTTTATATTATGAGATCTTATGGCAAAGTGTCTCTACAATATAAGGTTTTCAAGCTTGTACTTGTGACATTGAAACAATGATATTTAACACTTGCTCGGGGCCTCCAAAAGACTTGATCAGCTCGCTTGTGTACATCTACATACATATACTAAATACCTAGTGGTATATAGAGCAGGGCAACCAACAAGGAAATCAATGAACGCTGTTAAGGTCACTTGTTTTAGGTAGGTAGGTACCTACCTACGTAAAAGTTTTACTAGTTTTTAAGACTAAGGAGCTTATGACCACTCTCGAATACTTGTTTTTTTTATATAGTGAATTTGTGTATTTGACCGTGCTTACGGCTACGTGCTCTACGTGATACGTAGGTTTCTTGATACGTATCTAATAAGTAACAAGTAGTAATACAGAGTGTTTTTTGAGAAGGGCGGCCATGACCAAGTCCGGACCCATGAGCGTTAGAGAAAAATCGTGAAAGGAGACATGCCCTCGATTTATAAAAAACTAACTGCATATTTAGTTTTTTTTTAAATCTTTTACTTTTGACGGAAAGCAGATTTTTTCAAAATTGAGATATTAAACGAAATTAGTAATAAAATACTATTACCTTCCATTTTCAGTTATACATTTCTTTGCAAAGATTGATCTTTATCAGCAACAGAATCCATTAGTTCATGAAATGACACCTCATAGTTTAAAATAATAAAATCTATATTCTATCATAACTGAAAGTCATTAGGTATATCCCTTGGGCAATAGTTTTGTGCTCAATTTCATTTGAACCGACAGGGCAAACATGAAATTTAAGTTTCGAACATCAACTTACGATACGACCATGTACCAAACCTTAACCAAAGATATGCCACTCGCATGAAAAGTATTGCTATAGAAACACCATTTTTTTTATTTACACAAGGTTAAATTAACTTCTGGACTCAGGTGTCTTCATATTGGGCAACTTTGAATCTCAGCCGGCACTCAGGATACTAGCCTTGACTCTCATGCGGTACTCATAAACTAATATTGCCCACGGTGCTTGGGAGTTTACTCTGGAGTCCTTCGTTTCGTTTGCGACTCAATATGGCATAATGACGTAAGATACTGATTTGTCGCCATAATAAATAACCTACCATTATTCATAATCAATCATGATACCAACAAATTTCATATTTTTAATTTTCTTATGTAGCTAAATAATAGTACAGAATAAATAATAGTATAAGAGGTAAAAATGTACTTTACATATGAACCCTCGAACGCTATTTGCCCTTTCAAAAATATTAACACATTTAAAATAAAAAATTAAACTTATTTCAATACAAGCTTTTGTAAAAACAAGTGGGTATTTACTTAAACACCCGATAGTTCATCAGAATAATCTATGAGGTGATTGTACAAATTTAGTAAAAACTATCCACCTGGATGGTAAACGAAATAATGATATGATATTCAGTTTTGCAAGTCATTCCGAAATAGGCCAACTATTTCGGACGAAATTGCTCCAATTTACTTAGAGCTTGTCTGGAATAATGTGAAAATTACCAATAGAATAGGATACCAAGAGTTAATAACAAATTAATAATAAATCTATGTAAATGCACGAATTTTACATATTTTATATTTATTGTTAACTAGCGACTGCCCGCGACTTCGTTCGCGTAGTAGGTTCGGCCTTCTGCCTCGCCATAACCTCCCGTCTTTTCTTGGTTTTTCATTCATAAGAACCTTTTCCTGAAAATAATTAACACACCAAAAAAAAATTTGCGAGATTGTTCCATGCATTCTCAAGTAATAGCGTGACCAGGAGTAATAAGGATTCATTTATATACGTTTATGTTCATAAACCTAAGTAAAGGGGGAAATAAATCAATTTCAATTCTCATGATACATTTAAATATTTTATACTGCCAATATCAGTGACAACAAGATAACCGCATGCGTAACCCGTAATAGACATGTAAATATTGTGTTCTAATTCAAATCTTTTCGCACGAAATTCTTACAAAAATTTAGTCACTCTAAGTTCTCGTATAATCAAGCAATCACAATTTTGTAATTATATCTATATTTCATTTGTTGCTAGAGAGAACAGTTACGTTTTCACTCTAATTTATTATCTTTTCAATGTAATATCGCACTTCCTTGCTTAGCTGTTATTACAAGCATTGAGAAATATACGATCGTAATAGCTTTCAAATTATCAATCCCTTCGTATACGAGTCGAGTCGTAGGTGGTCGTGGTTATGTGATTATTGTGTGTAAACATAATAAATATATGCCCAATAAAATCGCGTATCGTTGAATTTATTAACACTAAAATCATGGCAAAACTTAAAAAGCACGCTCCATTTACGCCTTGCGTTTGCTTCAATAAATACCATTGCCTCCTGGCTAAATATGGTCAAAAATAAACAAGAACTTGAATTTGCAAATGGTAAATAAATAAACAAATTTTTATAACGGTTTGGTATGGTACGTATCATCATAATCATAATTAGCCCATTTTGTTCCCACTGCTGGGACTCGAACCTTCCTCTCAGAGAGTTGGATCATAATCCACCACGCGGGCCCAGTGTGGATTGGTGGATAGGATAGTGGCCAACACGTGTCGAAGTTTTCAGGCCGCCCGAAGGCCCTCGACATAGCCTAACGACTGTTGTCCTTAGACAACTGGTACGTATACGCCGTTTCTATTCGTACGAGTAGACTTGCAGTGTTATCTACGTGTAAGTTGATATTTTAAATTCAATTTAACTAGCACTAGAATACGAATTTAGCACCCAATGTGCACAAGCTCCAAAACTGGCTTAAGATATATAAAATTTGATAAACCTCGATAATAGATATAAATAATTAATTTAGTAATGAACGAGTTACATTAGAATACCTATAAGGCAAACATAAAGGCTAGGTCTGTACTGTACGGTAGCTAATTGCACCTCTTGTCGCGTATGGTGAGGACCAGATATTTACGATTTATTCCGCACCAACAGTATTCTGTGTCATAATTGCCTTAGTAGAACGTTCTTTGATATATTCAGCCTGCCCAATTAAGCTATGTACCTAACACACATAATAGTAACCTGGCTTCTGTCTTCACTTACGTAGCGATCAAACAGACAAGTTTGTTTAAAATTGAGCATAGATAATCAACCCGTTTCCTTCCTATGATTTATGTTATTATTTTTACACGTTATTGACAGTAACCATATGTAACTGTTTTTGCTTTAAGCCTGATCAAATTCTCATGAAGACATCACAACTTTAATTTATGCTATCATCAGTTTTGTTCTTTCTAAGTTAAACTTTATTTATCCAACAAAGTTCCAAGAGCACTACCAGAACTTGCCTCGTCGTTCTCAACTTATTAACAAAGTTTAGCAGTTCTTGCTGCGGTCACGACTTAGATGGGTGACCGTAGCGGTTGCTTGTTAGGCGCACCCTTGGAAATGCCAGTAACATTTTATCCCGGTCAAATTAAGTATTGACCCGGAAAAAGTTATAAGCAGCATCCTACGGAACTTACGACGCATAACAAAATTAAGAATGCCAGTGACCTTCCCCAACGAATTCCGAAGTAAAATTGCTACTTACATTTTTTCCCGAGTTTGTTTCTTTTTAATTTGAGCTAATTCAACTCGGCTATTTCCCGTTCTTCGCAGGGCACGTTAAGCCGTCGGTCCCAGTTGTTAGCCTTTGGATGCCAGTCGTAAGGTTACGTCAGAGATATACAGTTGTCCCGAATACTTCGACAATAGACGGGCTACTAGCTTATCCACCAAGCCACACTTGTGGTTTACGCTATACTTGTCTCTCTGAGAGTAAGGTCCAATTACCAGCAGTAGGTACGTAAGTAATGGTCTGATACTTTACTTTTTTTCAGCGTTGTTAAGACACAGGCCTTTCCAGAATAGTCATACCAAATATTAATGAGAGAGTACAACGTAGCATATAATTAGAACCAACTGTCTATATCTATTCTAATTTTTCTATGTTACATTACCTTGCAAAACAGATTGGTAAAATACAAAGATCGAACGTATATGTCAAGAATGAATGCATTATTTCGGATCATCCATCCAAGCTCTTTGGTGAGATGGCTGACGTAGCCATCTCTACGTTTCATTATCACCATAATCTTTTCCTCATTCTCTCCATTATTTCTTCGGATATCAAACGTGTGCATATATATAGAGTATAATAAAAGACTAATTTGACATATTTGTCAATGTTTCCATTTGCAAGTAAATGCATATCCAACCGGCCAGTGGCCTATGAAATAATTAAAAACCCATAAATATAATCCCAGCAATATTGGCAAATACGTACATATAGATATGCATAACTGCTGCACCCGAGGCTATTTGTTTTTAAACATCAAGTTCAAGTGTCGAGACAGTTTCGCGATAGGTCAAAGATCATTTAGTTTATGGATATGTATTTACATATATATTTATTTATGTATCTAATTCTTTATTGCACAGTAAAATGTACAAAAGGAGGACTTAATGCTAGGGCATTATCTACCAGTCATCCAGCAGCGGAAAAGAAAATGGTTGTGTACATCAATGAGGGGTAATATTAGGGAGGTATGAAATATACATAACAACAAACAGTCTATATATATATATATATTATTATTATATATATGCATATACTCATACATACATGCATAACTATAACAGATAGGCTCTTGAAGAAAAAGTATGTGTTTTAAAGATAAATTATTAAATAACTATTATTGTGAAATCAATAACGCTGGCGATTGGGAGGGTGTGTTTATTCTATAATATTATTGACTAGGTTTATTATTAAATACGAATAATGTATTTCATGAAGTGATAGATATCATCAATTTTATCATATCATCGTTGATATAATGCTTTATTTATGAATCATATATTTAATATGGTTAGTAAATAAAGAAATCATAATAAAATATGGTTGCGCTATACGGATTTAATTTATGTATACATATAAAAATAAGTACAGATTTTTAATCAAAAAGGCCTCCAAGTGTCAGCTAAGCATTCACTTGCCTTTGTAAAGCGGATGTAGTCAAACAAATAGTATGTATAAGATACTTACTTTAATATTTATGTATTATTTTGTCTGATAGACGTGATAGTATAAATCATTTTGACTGTTTAAGAGGATTGCATAGCTAGTATTTTCCATACTAAAAGAAAAAACTCTTTTCTATCTCTTAACATTGTCCGATTTCAGTAATTTTTTTTCATTGAATCGTCACATTGTTTGCTATGCCCATACGTTTTGATTTTTTCAGCTTTTTTAAGTTCTAATAGATCGTATTTATAGTACTTTGCTATACTGAAAAAATCAAAACGGGAATAGTAAACAATGAGATGAGTCCATGAAAAAAAAAATCACTGAAATCGGACAATGTTAAGAGGTAGAAAAGAGTTTTTTTCTTTTAGTACGGAAAGTACTAGCTATGCAATCATCTTAACAACTACACTCAAAAAGCTAGATCGGTTACAGTATAACACATCATAACTATGTCACAATGTTTGTAAATAATGTATAAGAATAAAATAGATATATAATACTTGATTGAACTAGTTAATATTTAATATAATGTATGTTGCATTTATATTATTGACGCAAAGTTTTCTCTTCTCTACAAGAGCTCAGTAACTTTGCTAAACCTAATTTAACAATTATACACAACAACAAGATAAGCTATTTTAAGAGAATTTCAATATATTAAGTATGGGAAATAAAACGAAATAATTTATATGTAGAATCCTGTTTAGTGCACGTAAAATGTACATCATAAGAAATCTATTTGACATTGGTAAAGCTATAAACTAGCAAATGTACCATAATTAGTAACTATTTGAGAACTTAAATTTATACACTCCAAAAAGAAATATCGATAGAAAATTAAACCATAAAACTAATACAAACAATTAAAATAATAGTTAAGTCAATAATAAATAATAACACCAAATAATATAAATACGTACTAATTGTATAGAATTATCAAATTAAAAATAATAATAATAATTGTGCTGTTAATTATGTTTGTAAATGTCAACTAAATTTTAGCTAGTAAGTATGTCGCCTTACACCTACCTATATGAAATTTAATAAAACGCGTGTTGCTGTGAAGGGTTGAATTGATAAGCTTAACTGAAACATGACATAGACCGTCTATTACTAGAATCATTGCTAAGTCGTTGGCTTAGCGAGAGAACTGCTAAAGTAAGGCGGCCGATCGTCTCGTATTCTGCGGGACCGTCCCGAAATGTGAGATGTAATCCCGATTTACAATAATTAGTAAAATAGTTCCGTAAACCGTTGGATGCGTCCCGCATGTCCCGCATTCCTATTTTTCAACCACACACATAGTACAGGGACGATCGCGCCTACCGAAAGAGTATTTTCTTTGATGAATGCCATATGGACGTCCGAAAACCAGTCACTAAAAGTGAAAACTCTTCGAACTCTGCTTGTACTTGAATTTAATATGGGCAGTTGCAATAATTTTCATGACATACCTATAATATACCTATACTATAATAAAAACCCTGAACTTGTTAAAAAATGTCACTCTAGTGAAACATACGATTTGTAAAATAAGTAATTTTCGTTAATTTTGGTAGGCGTATTAACATTCTCCCCAAACCCGTATATAATATATCGATCCACAAAATTTCCCGCATTAAATTTTCAAAAAGTTGGCCACCCTATGCTAAAGGTAAAGACACACTGAGGTCACGTATTCAACGTATACTATGCAACGTACGAGAGTTGGTTTGCACAATTGTCCCGCGTACGCAACGTCAGAAGCCTTCTGTTCAGGTGTAGTGTACAATGTTTTCCGATTCTGAGAGTGAATTTGACGACGATTTATTACGTTTGTTATTATTAGATGAATAATTGCGCGCCGCAAGAACAAGATAAATACGAGTAGTTAAAAAGTGAAGCTATTGGTTTCATTAAATAAGGAAAGAGAAAGGTTTGGGGAATATCATACATTATTAGAGAAACTGGAATCCATTCTCCCATTTTCAAATCGAAGAGTACTTCCCAACGTCTATTCGTGAGTAACGCGCTGCGTACGTAAGTTCTATAAAGTAGAAACACACTGTCTTTAGATATAGTCTGATTCATCTATGTATCCGGTGGATCCGGTGGAGTGGTCCGCGTGGATAGCGTATGCAATCCCCTCCACCTTCCTACGCCGATCTGGAAGGCTGCGTGGGACGCGTGGGACAGCGTTGCGTATGATAAGTATGTTTCTGATTCAACTGTTAAATACAGTACAGTACAGATTCAGTCTAGACGTCATAATGCATTGCATACGTGGGCTCAGTGTGTCCAAGTCCTTTTGTCTTTTATTTTATTCAATTTCAAGAAGGAGGTTCCCAATCTGACGGGTATTTTTTGTATGTTTGTTGCGATTACTCCGCGAATTAAGAATTGATTTTGACGATTCCTTTTTTGGTAGATTATTCTTCAGAGGTAGTCCCGTATAAATTGTATCAAAATGTATTCAATGCTTTTTGATAAATCATTATATGTATGTTGCTCAATTTCGTCGGCTATGAATCGATAACACCCAAAGTATATTTTTGTTTGTGAAAAATTATCATCAAACGGGTATGCAAATTTGTGTATGCAATTTGGGTATGTTGAGTATCTTCACAGCAAGTACAATTAAATTCAGTTTTTTTTCAAATTGTTTATTATAAAGCATAAGCAAATAGGCCTAGTTAGAAAATCACTATTACCTAAACCTACAGATAACAGAAACTAAAAAATTTCTTACCATTATGATTCCAATAAGACACTATCATACATATCTGTTCTGACTCCTTATAATAATCGAATTAATTACTTTAGTAGGTATGTTAGGTACATAATACCCATTGGTGTTACGAAACGACTGTTGCATGGTGATAGCGATGCACTCAATGTGATCTTATCGAATTAATGCACGCCTTAAATGACAAGTAAACCAGGAAAAGAGTTTTGTAATGATGTAAGTAGACGCTATATAAGATGTAGCGCAACTAACAAGTAAAAGTATTCAAATATGAAGATTGCGACATTGGTTATGATTTTTGTTATATTAAAACGCTCACAATGAAAAGTACGACAAATAAATGACAACAATAAAGCAAACAGAATCTGCACATTAAGTTTCATGCAGTTTTATTACAAGTTTAATGAGTTTACCTAGCTGAGCCGCCAGCGGCTTCGCTCGCATGGTCTTGGTGTAGCCGCGGAAGCTCCGTTTGGGAATCTCGGGGAACTGGGTTCGATCCCCGGGTTGAACAGTTATTGGAATTTTCTGACAAACAAATTCTTATAGCAGTCCCGAACAGTACCCAGTAGATGGCAATAATGGCAATAGGCGCTATTATCAAATATATATCCGGCAAAACGCAGGAGTTTACAACATCGCTGCTTACGGTTATAGGTGTGACGATATGTTATCTTGTGTTTAAAATAACATATATGGATATTTTCGTTAAAGTTTACTTTTACCAAGTTTTGAGTGCTTGGTTGGTTAAGATTACCTGGAAGAGATTGCTTTTAGTGATAAGGCCGACAGACATACAGACATTTTCCCCAAAAACGTCATATTCTTGTTCAGTAGTTAATTTTCCTTAGGTACGAGTAACTTCTAAATACAGACTTTTTGGCTACTACTCCTTTACTATAAGACGTATAGATAGATACAAATTACTTCTCTGTACAGATTCATATATAAAATTTACACACTCATGAATTATAATATGTATTCTTTTTTACATTAATTTCAAGCCTTGTATATCGTTTTGTAATTTAAGCAAAATGGCTGCAATAGAATGAAGATATCCGAAGAAGAACCATCAGGCAATACTAGAATATATTAAATTCTTGAATTATTGCCTGATATATATATATATATATGTGTGTGAAAATTAATCCCCATTTACCTTGGGCAAATCATAACTAGAGAATTTTTTTACGGATTTCCATGAAATTTGGCAGAGATTAGATCCCGGGGAGGACGTAGGATACGTTTTATAATAATCATCCATTACGACGCGGGTGAACCCGCTCGGCGTAGCTAGTCTAGAATTACTTACATCACCGCCTTGGTCGTAAGACAATTTCATATACATTTCGTTTAATATTAACTAGGTTTTTAGTAATAAGCATGTTCGTTGTGTTCTTATCATTCGCAAGTGTTTTTGCCGAATAACTTTGCTGGTTGGTTTTTAGCGCGAGCACTTAAATATGCCTCACTGCGTCCACTAATCAAATAGCTTTCTATATTACTAGCTGTGCTCCGCGGTGTCACCCGCGCGGTGATGGATGATGATGATGATGAATCAAATATAGCGTGTATTACTCAGTCATAACATCGCTTTCTACTGGAGAAGAGAAGTTTGCATTTATCCGTTACTAACAAACTATTCAATCTTTCCTCATTATTATTAGAGTATATAAGGATTAGCACCAGGAACGAATAAACGAATAATGTGGCCTAGTTCGTACCAGCGTTAATATTGCATATTTTAACACGGAAAAGTAGTTATTGTGACATAACTGTAATAGTTAGACATATGGTATTGCTACTACATTTTTTGTAGATATTCATGTTTTCTATAAAACTATAGTAAAACACTGTTTTAAACTATCACGGTTGTTCTCTAAAGTTATATGATTATTAACGGGATATTTACCGTGGTAAGGTTGTGGAATGAGCTCCCGATATTTCGGCGCAGTTACATGCACCATGTTCACGGGAAGACTGAAGAATGCGGGTGGTTGGTCAAAAAGTTTAAAAGTTAGGTGCAGACATAACGATCTACCCTCTTTCTTAGTCTTTTGCTACGGTTATCACTGGAACTTTCAGTCTTCCCGTGAACATGGTGCATGTAAGTGCGCCGAAATATCGGGAGCTCATTCCACAACCTTACCACGGTAAATATCCCGTTAATAATCATATAACTTTAAACTATAGTAAGTACATCACTTTGATATATTGTCAATAGCTTTCGCAGTTTACGCGATATAAGGATTTTTCAGTGTTACTATTGCATATTTTAAAATGATATCATAATTATTGTTACATTACTGTACCAGTAAGACATTGACATTGTAGACTTTATTGTAGATATTGATGTTTTCTATAAAGCTGTTGTATATTACTTTGCTCTCTCATCAATAGTTTCCGCAGCGTACGCGATATAAGGACTTTTTTTGGTATATTTTTGCACACCTTGGTTTACATTATCAAAGTTTTCATACGGATCCCTAACTATTTGAAAATATTATATAGTATTGTACTCGGTGACAATGTAGCTTTCTAAAGGTCAAAGTACTGGATCAATTTCATAAATTTTGAAATGTATCCAGTAGTTTTTAAGTTTATGCATTACATATAAAAATACAATGTATAAAAATACAAAAGTACAAACCTATCCTCTTTTTATTAGTATAGATTAGTACCTATACATACATGTACATTATTATGCATTGAATACAAACAGCTGGTTACGGGTTTATCATTTATACTATATTAACTCGATTGCAATTATCGTGAAAACCTTAAATGATTTTAGGGTATCTTTCTGCTTCATCGTTATCTAGCAATAAATAAAATCAAATCGGAAGTAACATTTGCAGTTCCAATAAAATCACAGAACTAACGTTTATTATAAAGATATATGATTTTGGAAGTAATTTGATTAATAATATGTCACATAAATATGTAATTTATTGCCACGAAACCCACGCATATTGGCTGACTTTACTTATCAACCACATCTAAAATTGCTGCTTCGTTCACTAAAATAAATTTTGTTGTAAAACATTAGTTTTAAATTAAATACATTTCGAAACGGGGCATATGTTAAGGGCTTCATGCTTAAACATATTTAGTTTTAGTTTATAACCTTACTTATTTATTATTATATTATATTTATTACATTACATTAATATTAGTACATTAAAAAATCATCAGCAACATTTTCTGAACTTGTTTTTAAAGCGCTTTTACTGTTATTACTCAAAAACCTTTTTATCTTTCATAGCAAGGTGCTATTACACACAATATCTATTAACCCGTCCGCATCAGCGCAAAAAATAACAATAGATTTATGAATGAAACTTAACTCGAATGAGTCTTGCTGATTCGGACAGATTAAGTGACCTCATCAAAAGTAGATCTGCGATGCGGGATCAACAAGTAAACAAGTAAGATGTGGACTAGCTTTCTGCCACACACCTGCACTCCTGCATCTGATATAATAGATGTTATATGCTAAAAACAGTTACTACTGAAATTCTCGTGAGTTTGAACAGTACCCGCTGGGAGCTCGCAGATGCCACTGCGCACTCGCCCTGAAGATGAGCATGACATGCTTGAAACCCGGGTCGACATATTCGATCCTTAACGTGAGTGTTTTGCCGGTTAATAATAATAGTTAAACAGTTACTACTGTCAAATTCAAGCAAGATACCTACTGATTGATTTGCTTGTATGCTCCCTTACTATACTAGTATTTAGTGCTAACTCAGCAAGGGCCAGCACAGCGCAGTAAGCGCATGCCATCTTTAGTTCTCAATATGTAATTACTCGTAATATATTAATATTCCACTTCTGCTTGCGCCGTCTTCTAACGAATGTTGGCGATCTTTAGGGCGACTTGAACTTTTGACACTGCAGCTCGATAGAAAGATCGGGTGCTTGTGTACTGGCGTAGATGTTTGAGATATTTTCCTTCTACCTACACTTCTCGTTCCCTGTGTTTTGCCTTGGATTATCAACTGTAGTAGATCTTACTTTGGGTTTTTCATGATATAATCCAGATTGGTATTCCAATTTTCTACATTTGATGGTGTTGAGCACTTCCCGCTTCCTACCAACCCGTCGAAGTACCGCTACATTTGTGACTTTGTCTTTCTACGATATTCTCAACATTCTTCTATACACCCATTTGAAGACTTCTAATTTCTTAATTTCACTATACTAATTTGTAAGTCAAAATGTGGAAACTAGTAAACACTTACTATATTTCTTACATGATCCCAATCGTCATACATTACCGGTATTTTGTAGACAAGTGATAACCCCCGTAATTGTGAGTTAATCTGCGATTATAAACAATGTACATTTTATATGAACAAAAGAAAATATGTTCATTGAATTTTGATCAAGATTGTCGAACAAAGAGTTTCCTAAACAGTGTGCTTTGGGAAACCATTAGTGCGGTATCTAACATCGCACAAAGGCCAAGTGCGGTGTAGTGCCTTACATAATGCTTTGTCATAACATTTTTATTGATATTTTTATTACATAACAATTGGCACGATCAGGTTTCGACTAGGCTTGGCCAGGTAGGTACGCATCTAAACTGACTTGTTTTGGTTCTCGGTTAAAATTATAAACACCTCATAAAACGAACGAGTTCAACGCGATTGTGATGAATGACCTTCTTTTGCACAGTGTTTAATTCACCATAGGTATCATATTACCACAGGTTGATTGAGAACCGTAAAAATATTTTTAACTAGTTGACCTATCAGCGGCTTTGCTCGCTTGGTCTTCGTGCAGTGGCGAGAGAGTTTTCGTTAAATTTCAATAACTTTTTTAATTATGAACCAATTGACATGAAACAAACACAAAATGTGAAGCTTTCCGCAATATATAGTGAAACCACGTGTAAATAGGATAAGCCGTTTCTGAGATTAGCATGCGCAAATGTACAAACAGACAATCAGTTAAACGGACAAACAGACAAAAATTCAAACGATTTTTTTTTATTCTATTTTAATTTATAAAAGATCCAATAATATTTTTTCTCATATATCTTCCATGTACAGACAGCGACCAGTTACATTTTTATTATATGTATAGACAATTTGATAACATTGGCAAACGTATCAGCCGATTGTAAGCGTCTCGCCTATCAAGGCTACTGGTGTTACCAAGAGTTTAAATCGCAAATCAAATCAATCAAAAGTCCATCGCTCCTCGCCCTGACAAATGTAAGTTTAACTAAAACTGTTTCATAAGTAAAAACAGTTAATTAAATAAAGCTACTTTTGTTTGAACAAATGAACAGTAAAAAGAATAATTACCTCAAATGTATATTGTAGAGCAATCTCTAATTTCTTTTTTAACAAGTTTTCTCTATATGGACGGCTAAAAAACTCCCAAGCATTGTGAAGAGTTCAACTTTCGCTGTTTGGTCATTGTCGTGCCACCTTGTGGACCGCTTAGCAAACCGCAAATATTTAATTGTAATTTTAAAATATGCATGACATAATTCGCTAAAATTTTGCCAGCTTTGAATACTAGAACTGAAACACACTTTTGGGTAATTATGGACTCATTAACATAACTGTAACTGCTTTAGGTAAATGATTTCAATTTAAATTATTACTCATCAATATGAGTAATAATTTAAATTTCTGGCTGGTGCTCCCATAAAACTTTAATAATGCTATGCAATTCGAAATACCATTCAGAAACTTTTATAGAGTACGTTGATTATCTAGTCCAAAAGTCCAAATGTACATGGCAATGCGTGTTGCGAGATTTCTGAATAAATTACGACTGATAGTCAATGTCATGTCGCTTGCGTGATTATAACTGCTTTGTTTCGACTACTTGATTCCACGACAAGGTGAATATTTGACACTCTGTTGATCTCCGTAACACAACACATTGCAAATAACTATTGTTTACATTGTTACCGAAATTATGAAAAGTTATATGCAAGGAGGTAAATGTTCTTTGCGTAGTAACTTGCAATCGATATTTACATAAAGGAAAACATCACAGTTTTTCAAGTATCGCTAATAACTTTTTAAGTTCATAAAATTAATTTTATAGTACTTTGAAATACTGAAAAAATCAATCGTCCCGTCCTCGTTTGATTTTTTCACTATTTTTTCATAGTAAACAATGTGATGATTACATGAAAACAAAAAACTGAAATCGGACAATGTTAAGAGGTAGAAAAGAGTTAATTCTATTAGCATGGAAAGTATTATATACATTCTATGCAATCCTCATATTTTTTTTACTTTAACATAGTAAGAAGTTAACATAAAATTATATAGCCGACCTACCAGCGGCTTCGCTCGCTTCTTTCCCCAAGGCGTGATATTTTAAATATAGTTCCTTAGTAAATGCTTGCAAGTTATAAAAAAACTTGAGAGCTAGGCATTAACTGCCTTAATTTCAGGTTTTGTAGCCCCAGCGGTTTAGGCTATGTATTGATGAATAAGTCATACAGTCGGTAGTAAATTTATTTTAAATTTAACATATCATTTGTAAACGTAAAAGCTATTTACGGCTAAACTCTCAAGTTTGTAGTATCAATGGTTCTTCGTTGATGAGTCTGCGAGACAGTCAGGAAAGGTATTCTTATCGATAGATAACATTTTAGCTTCTAAATAAATACTCAACATTTATGTGAATGTTTGTCCTTCATAGAATATATTATAATAATAATCATGTGCACGATAAAAATGTGTCACATAGCAATAAAATTCTTAAATATATATTAAATAATAATATATTATATATACCATAGCATATGGCGTGACCAAGGGAAATTAGAATACATTTATATATTATAAGATCTCAGATCTTGTGAAGCAATATATTGTTTATTATTTCCGGACCGCTGGCTAGCTACATTGTTTTTATAAAATTATGTATTTGTAATAAATATTTATGGATGGAAATTTATATGGATTCAAATATAAATGTCTAGCTACCTTTTATGCCAGTAAAACGATTTGTTTATATTTGTTTTTTGTTATGTATATCCAATTAGTATTTTTACACAGATCTCTATTGAGTACTCATTTTCAAAGAAAAATATTAGCATATTTTCATAGCATAGAGAGATAGAGTAAGCAGTACAAGACGGTGTTTGCCAACAAGCACCGTGTCGCAAGGCAAACTTCCACCGTGTTGACTTGTGGCCACTAAAATTTGGATCGCTTACGCGGAAGCGGCACGCGCGCTCCCGCTGTTGGCCAATGTAGGACAGCCAGTGCGGCTAAATGCCACCTACAAATGGATTGCAGTCTGCGAACTTTCACATCGAAACTGCAGATTATGATTTGTTAACAATTAATCAGGGCTGGTTTACGATAGCCTACTACTTGATTGATACGTCGCGTTTTTTGTAAAATAAATAAAAGCTGATGCAATATTAGGCACTCTTATTCCATCTTCTATATGTCGTCTTGCTGAATTATTTGTGTTTCTCATTGAATTAATTACAAAGGTACTTTTCCTATAAGGTAACTAGACTTACATGTTCGTCCTTTATCTGTGATATACATTAATTGTGGAACATTACGAAGAGTTGTGTTTTAAATGCAAATGAGCCTGTAAGTTATCGTTGTAGCAGCTGCCCTAATGGCTCCACAATTTGATTGTACGATTCAATTTTTGACAGACTTTAATGAGAGAGCGTCGGTTCTGTGGTTGACTCAAGGAGACGCAGGTACCAGGAGCTTAACAAATAGTCACAGATTGAATGTTGCCTGCTTATTTCGGCATCGCAGAAAAGTGGATGGTATAAGATCAGAACAAGACTTTAATAAAGAAACCGATAGCTGCGTGGAGAAAGGATCAATTATTTGACATTGTCAAAAGAGACACGCATTTTAATCAAAATCTGCGATACTATTTGAGTTAATTAATTCTAAAGACGAGGCAAGTAAAATTACAATGCCAATGAGCGTCTTAATTCAACTCATTACTCAGCATGCATCAACCTTATGATGCTTTCTCTAGTCTATTTCAGTCAGATTATATTCGGTATCACCCAGCTCGTATTAGTTATTGTAATTTAAAGTGGCTACCGGAGCGGATGGAATAGCCACTATCTAATGTCATTGTAATTGCTCTTGCTAAAAAAACACCAAATTTTGGTTAACGAAATTGTTTGAACTGAATAACGTACTCCTCTCTCTGAGTGGAAGACTCAAGTCGCAGTTGTGGGAACGTATATTGGGCTGAAACTGTATATAGAATACAGAATATATAATTTCATTCAGTTTACTTACTTTACACGTCTCTACGATGGGTTAACAAGTAAACCACGATACGAAATTTCGTACAATTTTCAATCGGCATAATGTGTCTCCATGTAAAGTCTGTGCTTGGATGTAGATAGGTACTTGTTGAATATCCAGTTTGCTGACCGCTTGGGGCAGTGGTAATGTGACAAGGTTGTCAGCTATTTCTTATAAAATTCTAATCGGTCTGTTTTGGGATCAGCTGCCATATGTAGACAAGGTATAAGTACGAGTGAATAAACATGAATAGCTATTTATTTTACTGGCATACTGAATTTTGTTGAACATCTTAAAATTTATCACTAAAAAACCGAGCGATGAGGGTATTTTATTCGAATAGCACCCAATACAAAAAGCCTTCTGTAAAGACTCTGATCCTAATTCTGTGATATTATCTCATAGAGGTATCAATTGATTGATATACAGATTTGAGAATTGAATATATACAACCTAAGATAATACACATATATTAATAATATACTCCGAAATATGGATAATTTCGAAATATTGAGGACCTAGGAAATATTGAGTTACGTTCAGGAGCCAACTCTGCCCGTATTTTAGTATGAAACAACAATTAATGCAGTAAAAATATACAGTGAAAAATTTTGTAATTGTAAATGATGAAAGAAATATTGTGATGATGGACAAGCCACTGTCCAAAATCCGAGACTTGTGAATTTCTTTAGTACACTTTGCTTTCTTCACGACAACGCTCGTCCACACACCGGACAACGTCCTCTTCTATTTTTCTGAATTTGAATAACTTACAGGGGAAAATAGTCAAAACCGATGTGGCGGTTAAAACGCGTTTAAAGAGTTCATACATACAGTTTCCTAGGATCCCAGGCATAAATTGATGTCCATTAAAAGCGGATTAGCTGCATGTCTATTCGCATTCTACGTTCAATACTTCAGATATATTCGTATATTTCAATCAGATTTATTTTTTATTAATTTTTATATTTAAGAAAATACTGTATAAAACGGACATTTTACAGGTAAAGAACTTATATGTTATTACGGGTATCCTCATAATAATTTAATTTCAATTTCAAATGTATTTCAAATGTTGGCAATTGGCACAGTAAAATGCTTACAAAGTAAAAAGCAATGAATCCAAAGACTCCCGAACTAGTATAATAATAATAATACTGTGTTTCGGAAACCAATGGCTTCTCCCAAATAAATAAAATACAGTTTATACAGCGTCAAAAAGAAAGTGTATAATATTAAATTTATACAAAAATACCTAAATTATTATTAAAAAAAATAAAAAATAAAAAATTGTTAGGGTTTTTCCGAAAAATAATAATAATCTTAAATAAATAAGTAATTACAATTAAAGAAGTTAGGTACCCATCAATAACTGTATATCTAGTGGCAAAATAACAGGTTTATCCAATTTGAATAATACTTAGCAAAGTTCGGAATTTATTATAATAAATTGTAGTATTAGCGATCGCTGCGGACGATGCCATGGTTAATAGTGTTCATAAAAGAATGAATATAACACAATGCAGTGCTCGTTACAAAATAACAACAATGCAAACGGTCGACTAGTCTCTGTTGATTGGGGTATTAATTAAAGAAACGAGATTTAATGCCTTCCGCCCTTGTGGTAAAATCTTTAACAATAGACTGGCGACGACTTATTTTAATGTGTTTACGACATAGCGCAGGGTCACTGCTCACGGTGCCGTGGTGGTACTGTACTTATTCAAGAGTTACTTGGAAAACCACCACCAACAGACAAATAGTTCCATTCATAAGCATTCGTAAATTGTAATTAATTTTTTTCCACCTTGGTCTAGTAAAAAGTGTATTTTTAACGGATTAAAAAAGAAGGAGGTTTTCAATTCGATGTTTTTTTTTAATGTTTGTTACCTCAGCACCCCGAGACGAGACAGGACGAGTATGTCGTCTACATGCTCGTCCTGTCGCCATGATATTATAAATAACCTTTATTTTTTGCCAGACTGTACTAATCGTACTAAATCGGTAGTGAAGAATTTGATATTATTCTTCGGGCCGAGTGGAATGTGGGCCGAGTGGGTGCTGAGGCGAATTTTCGACTGGGTGAACCGATTGTTATGGTCCTGTTCTTATTTGAAAGCTGGTACTTCCCGTGTGGTACCACTTAAATTTTATCAAATTCGACCCAGCCGTTTTTCAGTTACACTTACCAATAACTGAAAAGTGTTTCGCCTATTTTGATGATTTGATGGTGAATGACATCGATCCCGTAATTAGCAAGGGTCCCTCAAAAGGGTGAAATGTTTTTTCCGGTATTAGGAATTGGACCACTATCATTTGGTGGATAGTGACGATAAGTTCGATAGTGGTATATCACACTAGACCTAGAACATCAACTGGAAGTCAAGGACAGCTGCTGGAACACGTTGTTAGGTGCTAAGCGATAGATTTTCAAACTGGAGGGATGGACACTAGAAGTGCCCTACCAGCATGCTGTGGATTTCATCACAATGTTACCATTACCGAAAGCTCAAGCCCGAGGTGAGGATTGATTCTGTGGCCGTCTAATTGACTGCGAACTCTTGTTACTTCTAAGATATCATCGCAACAATATGCTTATGCGAAACGGCAATGTTTCTGAATGGATTCAACGAGCAAGCTAATTATATAATTTTTTAGTAATGGGTTTAATTTCATCTTGCACTGACAGTTTCTTTATCAAAAATTTGTTTCGTTCTGAACTAATCCATATACAGTTCAAAGAATTTCCAAATTGATTCGGCCAACGCCTGACTCGCGCACCACTTGATAAATACCTTTCCTGGTATTTATGTACATTACGAAACAGCACGAGAGCACATTGTGAAACCTGACAATTTGCTAAATATCCGACTTGGACTTTCACTGCTCAGAAAGGGCTGGTTTCGTCCATATCATCTAGAGTAGGTACATGTGGTACGTAACCCCAGTTACACATTATGCTATATAGGTACACATTATGCTCGCAATACAGCGACTAGGAGAGCAATTCTAGCATAACCGACATAATCTCTATGACGGACATAACTTTTGACCTAGGTAAGTTGTATCAAATGTATTACAATTAAAGATTATTGGAGAGTTTTAGGAGCTAATTTGTATTTTTTGGGTGTTAAATCTCTTTTGTTAAATCTTTTTGCCCGTGTTGTTTGGGATCACACCATTGCGAGATACTCTGGCTCGAAAATATGTAGAGGCAAGTGCAAAAGCACTGCTGAGGTATAGTTGAGGGGCACTTAGGATGGCGCGAATCATCAGGCGAACAACTTGAAAACTCTACGATATAAACTCACAGTAAACGATATAATAATTTAAAAATGAAAAGCATCGTATCGTTATTAAAATCGAAAATGTCCCATGGAGAGTTTGACGCTTGAAGCTAGAATTGCTCACCAGAGCGTCAAAAGCTATAGTAAGTTGCCGACTTATCAAAACATAAATCTAAATTAATTTGAACGGACCGCGTCAATCAAAAGATTGCACTGCTCTCTCCGCGGGGTTTTGTTCTTATTGGTGCGTTTAATTCTTAAACTACAAACTTTTTATCAGAGTACAATTTTGGTTCTTGCGTAAGCTTTTATACCGCTAATTGTTTTGTAAGGATGGCATGTGTACATAAACGTTAGCATCGTTACATAAATTAACCAAGATTACCTCTGTTTAAATCTAATTAATCCTTTACCAAACTCGGTGATCGTAGAATTTTAAATAGTAAGAACTCTTGCGATACGCGTTGCAACTACTTTATTGAACGATCAGTAAATTGTTATTTGTTTTGTAGTACTAATAGAGATGATCTTGGGACGACCGCTTGTATCTAGACGTAAGAAACGATTTCTTCGGGACACGAGTTCAGCAGGGCTATTATGTATCTCAGTTGCTAACAAATGTTGATTGAAATCTTGAAAAATGACGGCGCTATGTCAGTTTTGACAATTGCAGTAAGCAAAAATGTGAGTAAGTTGATGGACCTGATAAAAGTATAATACAGCCGCCTTTTTTTTAATTTCAATACAGATTTGTTAGCAACTGAGATACATAATAGCCCTACCGGTTTGATTCTCATAAGTACATTATAAAAATAATAATAAATCTAACCAAGTGTGATAAATCTAACCAATTTGCACATTCAGCGTTACGTACCTCCGTACCACCATAATAATCAATTTGACCACTTTTACTATTTGTTTCTTTAGTATAGGTACAGTTTCCATTATTATGATGCCATGTTTGATGTGAACATGTATTATCGTTTTTAGATGAAAGTATAAAACAGAAAATAATGGAAAACACACATTTAGACAACCACATTCTAGTCCTAGCCGGCTTCGTAATACGTTGTCTATATGGTTCCAACCTTAAAAATTAAATACAGATTGCACATAAATTACTCGCATATAGTTTATAAGACTAATGCACGTCTTATAAACTATATGCAGTAATCTGCTTCTTGTTTAGAACCCTTATAATTTTACTTAGAATGTGTTATGAGTAATAACACATTCTAGGTAAAATTTAAGGCTTTTTGTATCATTACAGGAAAGAGAATAACATGTGGTAGGCATGCATATAGTTCTACGTTTGTTCACGTGCTAACTTAGTATACTCACATTCATCATAACCAGAAAAAGTTTCAAACTAAGACTCAGATTCGTAGCTAAACCAAAACTTTACCGTTTTATTTTTACGTTTGCAGTCTTATTTCGTACCAACATTTATGACCACACTTAGCAATTGAAAAAGGAAAAAAAATATTCGTCCGGCTCGATCAACCTGCCCGATAATTTTATTTCATTAATAAATGAACGTTTTCCTGTAATTAAATAATAAATGTTTATAAGTTCCTATATGCTATATTGATGTTTTTATTTATCTCGTAATATTAATATTTGTTTAAGAAATAATTAATAAACTTAGTACCTACTATAAAAATATCTACAAACTTGTTTCATAGTTACTTTATTAGTAGACTTTATACTAAAAAACAAACATTAAAGTAAAATTATCTAGTTCAGTGCCATATAACTTCATAATTATATGTACTGGCTGCACCCCGGAATATTTATTCGAGACGGAAAATTCTTAAATCATGAGGTGCCTTCATTCCAATAAAGAGTTATAAATGTTTCCTCACAATTTCCTCTCCACGCCACTCAAGTTTCTCGCAGTTCAATGTTATACATCCTTGTACACGTTGGAACTTTGCACTGACCCCAATCATTTACTTAGGGTATGTTCAGACAGAGCGTGGTCAATGCGTTCACGCGGTCTCTTTTGCGTTCGTTGTGTTGTTAAATAAAAATAAACAAAACAGGAGGCGTTCTGATCTCGTCGGTCAACTGTGGGTAGACTATGAGTATATCTATGTAACGTAATACAATACAACGAACGCAAAACTGACCGCGTGAACGCTTTGACCGCGATCTGTCTGATCAGACCCTTATATACGAGCCACACATTGCTTAGTCGTTTGATAGCAGAACCTTTTAAGCCGCAGCAAATCCGCCATGGACGCTGTCATATTTACAAAATCTTTGATACCAATAGGTAATTTGCAGTAGATATCGTCAACTGTGCAAGTAACTACTTGCCCCAAGATCTGAGTTAAGAAACAGGTTTTAAAAAGTGGTTTTCATATTAAAATAGGACGTTGAACTTTTTGTACAACCGCTGCCATTGCGTAATACACAACGATATATTAATTTGTTTTCTCTAGATTACTTGGGCTTTAATAACTGTGAAATACTACAGAAATACATTTGCAGTGTGACATTTGAAGGCAATCTAATTGAGTAAATAGTACACTAAAGGGAAAGGCATTTTGGCAAACGTCGCTAATAAAGAAGAATGGCAAACCTCTGTGTGTTTTGGGTACCCACGAGAAAGGAAACCATGCAAAACCAGTAGTCCGTAGTAAGACTAAGATACTCGTATTATAAAATTGTACCATATTTTTTTAAGTTGGGGCTTAAAAGTTATTAGCATTTATATTTTTTATAGGTAAGGTTAGATAGGCAGAATTCGTTAGCTTAGAATATTTGTATCTGTCTGGGTTTTTTAAAAGAAATGTATCGTAATAGAGAAACGGGTGCTTGGCATTAGGTATCGTTATCGTAGATATGGATGCAACTACTTTTATTTTATGTGATAACATGATAAAACAAAACTTACTTGAGAAATGGCAAATGTACAACACGTACGAATCCAACAACAAAGGAAAATCTATTAGTGTCACTTTATCATGTCACACTCTTTTGGCAGAATATAGGTACGTAGTATCAAGGAAGTTGTATAGTATCCTATAGTCTATGAACTGAAAAGCGTTTCGTTATTGCCCACAAGCATCTTCTGCGTACTAATTTTATTGTTTTACATTTAGGTTTTCTCATTATTCCCAACTGCTAATTAAATATAAATATATGAATTAATTGCATCTACTAATAATAAATAAATTCGGCATAGTTTCATTCTCCGTGGTTTTCATTCTCAGTGGGTAGATGACCATTCTTCTTTTAAGTATAACTTTCATAAAATTAGCTCATATTGCCTAAAGCCAAGCTATACTTACTACTGGTAGATACCTACGACCGTAAACAGACAGTAAATGGCAATTATATGTAATTTTCTTTTTTTCTAATTGTCTGGCCAATTGTGTGGCTATTTACATACATTTTCTTTTGCTTTTTATTTAAATTTAGCATACCATATCACTTACCTACTTGGCGTTTACTCAACGGTTTTATGTGTTACTTCTACCTATTTTTAAGTATCTTTCGATTAAAACGCTATTTCTTCTAAATCGTAGTTCTTGTATTGCTGTAAAAATAACAACATGTAAATCCAAACTTGGCGTTTACTCAACGGTTTTATGTGTTACTTCTACCTATTTTTAAGTATCTTTCGATTAAAACGCTATTTCTTCTAAATCGTAGTTCTTGTATTGCTGTAAAAATAACAACATGTAAATCCAAACTTGGCGTTTACTCAACGGTTTTATGTGTTACTTCTACCTATTTTTAAGTATCTTTCGATTAAAACGCTATTTCTTCTAAATCGTAGTTCTTGTATTGCTGTAAAAATAACAACATGTAAATCCAATCATTTTATTTTTGGAACCAATACGTTTGTCGCATGCCTTTCATAAATATACAAATTAAGATCTATTATTTACTGTAGAGTCTAGAGAAAGTTCTAAAATCTCCAAGTAGCAGTTTACATTCCCTTTTCCTGTCTTTTATATATACCTATATGCGTGAGACGGTTTCACAACACTGAAGTAGGAACATATAGTTGCATATACGTCTTTTAAACACACTCCGGTATATCTCACAGCAAATATTGGCTCATTTACCGACTGTAGTACCTATAAGAAGTGACTTTCTCAATGAACGCGGATGTTATGTATATATTTATTTTCCTTCTTTCTATAATTATTATTATTATAAGTTAATAGTGCAACTTTTTTTAAGAAGTAAATAAATTGATGTTACCCGCATGGTGATCCAAAATTCTGATTACTTTATTAAGAAGACTAGGACCTATTTATAGCCTAAGGCTGTAGAGAAGTATTTGTTGAAACATTTGGTTTGTGTATCATCTAGTAACAGACTGTAAGTTGATCAAGTGTTACCATTGTTGAATAGTGGTAATATAAACTAACGTCTATAAAATACATAATACAATACTGAGTTTTTTTAAATGTTTGTTACCTCATAACTTTCGATAGTGTGAACCGATCTTCAAAATTATTTTTGTTTGTAAGCTGGTGGTCCCGTGTGGTCCCATTTAAATTTAATCAAATTGGGTCCAGTAGTTTTTGAGTTACACTCCAATAACTGAATAGAATGGAAGTCGTTATTACGTTTTTAAAATTGTACTTGTATTTTATTTGTAAGGGTACCAAAGAACTCTGATCTTGGTATATGGTACACAAACAAAACTTTTTGACATGTAGGATAGAAGCAAAGATAATTTCTATCAGGTAAAAATAATAAACTAAATAATTTAGTTTTATTATAACGTTGTTTGTTTTTAAATTTGTAATTTTTACGAAGTTTAAAAAATAAACTAACTGCAACGTGTACTGAACATAAACCAATTCATGCTAGTGTTCGTTTCGTAAGTGCTTTTAATTTCAACATAATTATTTAAACACTATTCTGGTGGCTCAACTACCTAATATACCAAGTTGCTAATGAATATGGCTTCATCAGAAACCTTATGTTTTGCATGAAGCACGGCGCACAAGAACTTCGGGAGGAAAATTTAAAACGTAAATATATGTAAGCTCGTTTATTCCTCTAGTACTCGTATATACCAATTGTTTGTTTTCATAACTCGTCTCATGTTACACGCTCGATACGCAGTGTGGACTCGTCAGAGATTTGAGTGTCAAACTTTCCATGAATCAACATTCTCTATGTCAACGATATTTTTAAAATTTAAATATAACCATTAACACTCATGTTTATTGATTTATTCCTTAGTGAAATTAATAAAGCACCACATGGCCAATACGTTCATTTTATTGGAATGGAATTAACTGAGCTAATCGAAGACATTTATCTCACACAAGCAATTAAATATAAATGTGAAAACGCATAGATTTCCTCAAAAGGCATAATATTCAACTTCAACTCGCATAATAATATTTATTAGGTACGTGCTTAAAACATATATTTATTTATTTATGGTAGTTATCCGAAATGGAATCACGAATAAACGAATAACTTAAAATTGAATATAATTGAATATATATTTAGTAGGTTATAGCTGAAGGAAATGACCATAATAGTTATGTTGTCCGTGCCCTTACTACAGTCTTATTGCAGTATATTAGCACAATGTATTTGACGCTAGTGAAACGAAATAAATTCTTGATATCTCAAGAACCAGGTATACCTGGTGAGAAAGTGACAAATATGTCCCTATCTCACTTGAAAATTGGCTGTAGCTTGTAACTTGTTTATTTCTAGACTGTATGTATCGCAAATGCTCACCACACCGCAACGACGATTTTGTGGCTATGCCTTTATGTCGACTCCAGCAAGCTGGTTATGTATATAGAGGTAAAAAATCTGGACAGTAGTCAAAGATGGTCTAGTACAAAGAGTTGTCAAGATAGCCATCTGCGCCCCGCTCCGATCACAGAGCGTTACGAAAGGTATACCGCATATGTCTTGGCTATCGACTACGCTATTCTATCCCTTAATGATCATTCGCCCAACGACTATTCTAATTTAAATAATTAGAATAGTCGTCGAGTATATTAACTATTTTAACAAATTTTAGTACTTAGATGGCAATCCATCTAAGTACTAAAATTTGTTAAAATTGCATATTTGATACCGTAGCACCATAGTGTGAAACGTTATTTGAAAATGTAATAACAAGCTTTTACTCCTTCCAATATTATAATCAACTAAAAATAACTCACTTTCTTGAACTAATGTATTATATTTTATTTAACTTTAATTCGGTTATGAAATAATATAATATTTTAAAAGTTATAATTTTTATAACCGAACCGCTTTCGGTCCAGTATTATATCATTATTTATGTTTTTTGTTTCAAATAGCATATATTCCATATTTTTTGTCAACAATTTATACGCGCTTGTAGCACCGTCTCCTTATAGTCAGCCGTGCGATTCTCTAATGACTCGTCGAAGCGCTCGTCGACGAGCTCACCGATGTCAAATACTTTGATATCACGTTTGTACACAATGTTGTTTTTCCAAAGTTTCTTGTCATCTCGTCATTTAGTTCACGGATGTTGTCAAAGATGCAACAATGTTTGCTCTTAGAGAATCGCACGGAAAAGAATGCGCGACGCTATAATAGTGTCTACGAGTAATCAAGCGCGCAATCATCTTTTTCATCATTAATTTTTTTTTAAATACTATTCTCTAGAGCCGTTAAAAGCAAGTACAACAGCTATTAAGAACAAATAACTGTAGATTCCACATCTACGCATCTAGTCTCCATTACATAGTAGTAATTACGAGACAAATCATAAGAACGTAGTAACGTTGGTGAAAATAAAACACAAAAAATTGTAGCTAAGTAATACCTACGAGTCGTTACAATCACACAAAATCAATTCATGTTATTTGTAATTTATGAGTAACCTTCACAAATGTTGAACCTATTTGCTGTTGATATTTTATGTCTGATAAATTATTCGTACTTGTCGTATAATTACACTCAGTAGCTAATTCTCCGTAAATGTTATTAAGGCTCGAGCTATTTTCCAGTTTTATGGCCTACTAATTAAACCACCCGTGGTTACCCACGTGATCTGCGAACCACGAGCAAGCATTTCATAAGTCGACTTTGTATTGTAGTAAAATAAACTCTAACTTGTAGTAAAGAGCAAAATAACAAAATCATCATCATCATCATCATCAGCCTGTAGCAGTCCACTGCTGGACATAGGCCTCTCCAATTGCACGCCACTTAGGTCTATCTTGGGCTTCTCGCATCCAGTTTTTGCCAGCCGTCTTACGCAGATCGTCACTCCACCGTGCCTCAGGACGTCCTACACTAATAACAAAATACTAAAGTAATACTAAACTTAATATCGACGTATAAGTAGATTTTGAATTAAAATATCACATGACAATATGACAGGATGTACTAGTATGGGGAAAGAAGTAGAAATGTGTAGACATAATTGGATAGTATTTTCATTGTTTATTTGAAGACAATTCTAATTGAAATATCTACCGCAAAAACTTTTCGGCGGCTTTTGCCGTAATATAAATTCAGTATCTAGTATAGGAAAAGTGGTTAAAAACCGGTCGTCTAAAATATGTTTCGCAAGAAGAGCCATGGTAGCCTGCAATCATTAAAATGTATCGTTATGTTTACAGTGTATATATCGTATTTTTATAGATGTTTTTAAAACGTATTTAGCCTATAAGTATAGACGTTGTACTGGTATTGATTTATTTTATATACTCAAACCAGGTGCGCAATCATTGTGAACGTTTCAAGAGGTGATAAAAGTAACCGCCCAGATCAGTCAATGCAAACTACGTGTCACGAAGTACCTGTGTTTCTTGGTTGTAAATAGTTAGATAATCGAATAGTAAATTAACTTGGAATAAATTTCATATCATTATACGAACACAGAGGGAGTATATTAAGTTCATGAATTATTACTGGATGATAAATAAAGTCATTATCAACATCTACAGTTATTTTAGAGTTGTAAATCATTCCAGTCTCTCTTAAGCCAGGTAATCCTAACAGACTACTGCTTTGGTATGGAATATATTATTGCACATTAGTTTACCAAGGCGTTCTTTTAATGCCAATTCAACCAAATCTAACCAGATTGACTTCAGGATTCAGGAGTACCTTATGTTGCGCACGTCTGTTTAGGATATTTCTTCGAAATGACAACCACTAAGTCAAGATGTCAATCTCGCTCATTTTTACGGAATTTCTTGTTACTGGTATCTACTGTATACAAATTGGTATTGAATATACTGGTATAAAGAAAAATAGATTGAATTTATCTCTAAAGTTTCAATAATGTTGACGAAGTATGCAAAATAGGATGACGTAATTTAGAATACTTTCCTGTTGTATTTTTACTGTTCTTACAGATACATATATTAAGAGGAATACCCTATTAATTTTATACGTATATAATTGCATATTATGTTATGAAATTAATAAAATAATCTTCATAATCTTAAATAATGACTAATGATATTAATTTGTCATTGACACATTTTGCTATACGAAAACCTGTATTAAAAGCCTGTTTACCCATGTTGCTGTATTTTAGTGCTTTGTTTGGGACGTGGGTCGATGACATCCATCGAAAAAACTTTATAATAACATGAGTGGGAGCGACTTCTAATAAGCAAAAATAAATGTGTTCTACCTCGTAGCTATAAATTTAAACAACATCTATAATATGGTCATATCTAATGGTTTTTTCTCTACGCATCAATTGACTTTTTTTAACGTGTTTGGATGAACCATTTCCAAATGTAGTGTGGAACACGAGCATCGATTATCTTAATTATAATCCCACATAAAAATAAAAAAAATATCGACTAATCAATACGAAGTTTTTATTGTGACTCATGTAAGCAAACTTAAACACAATTTTGAAATTAATTAGATCGCGTTTATTTAGTAATGATATTTCATTACTCATCATCTCAGCCGTAGGACCTCCACTGCTGAACCTCCCCCATGATTTTCCAAAAGGACCGGTTGGAAGCGGCATGCATCCAACGTCGTCCTGCGACCTTCATCAGGTCGTCTGTCCACCGTGTTGGTGGACGACCTACGCTGCGCTTGCTGGTCCGTGGTCTCCACTCCAGAACCTTTCGGCCCCATCGGCCATCTGTTCTGCGTGCTATGTGCCCTGCCCACTGCCATTTCAACTGGCTAACCTTCTGGGCTATGTCGGTGACTTTCGTTCTTCAACGGATCTCCTTATTTCTGATTCGATCACGTAGTGAAACCCCGAGCATAGCCCTCTCCATAGCTCGTTGTGCGACTTTGAGCTTAGTTATGAGGCGCATAGTAAGAGACCACGTTTCAGTGCCATAAGTCATCTCATTACTAAATCTAAGTCATTTCATTACTATTAACTGTTTATTGTTCATACGAACAAATTTGGATTGGTAATTGTAATAGTGCAACTTCCTTGGATTGTAGTCACGGGTATCCTAAGTGAGGTTATGAAATTTTGCAATGATGGTGTACAGATTTATGCAGTGTTGGCCTTTAGATTTAATTAACTTGACGACTAGATACCAAGGTGGTGGTATAACAAGTTTACGTTAAATCTTTTTCAATCGATTGTTTGTCACATTCACATCTAGGACAAATGTACCAATAGTTCTAATATTACCTACGACTATACATATAAATATATATATATTTATATCTTGGTATATATCTCTATACGACTGAATTAGCACAATCTTTTACTTTTATAGTGAAAGATCCTGCTGGTTCTGATAACCGCCGCTGGGCTGTTATTCGCTATGACCACTCAAATAATTACCGCGTCGCGCTATGATATCTTCAAGGAATGACCGTAAATTAATACAAATTTGCGATCATTCCTTGAAGATGTCGTATCTCCCCACATTACTTGTTGAATGGTCATAGCGAATATGGCCACTGCCCACCTAACCAGGTGGAAATAATACGAAGCTTTCGATCGGGTGTACAACATGATTATGATGATACATTCGTTTTTTAAGTATAATATTGTACAGAACACATAATGCACGGCCATCAATGATCATCCGAGACTCAGGAATGGTCGCTATGTACCACAACAGCGACGTGTGTTGCGGATATGGCTTACCCATATTCAGCAAGTCTCAAAACGTGTTCAAACAGACTAAAGACAAAATGAGTTGTGAAACCGTAACATTGGTCAACGTGTGCTACAGTAAAGACCACGGTTGGTAATACGCCAGATTCTCGTTTATTTGGTAACGCAGTTTCAATGACAACCGACGCCCAGCCCGTTATTGATTAGAATTTATGACTGTCTTCGACAAAAATGTAGATTGTAGCTGATATTCGCAGAACGTATCAATTTCACAGACCTCCACTTAATATGAAGTCTGTGACTCGCTACTAGATATTTATGTATTTCATCATTTTTGTATTTCACACCATAGTAAAGCTACTTGTTAATACAAGATTTTCTTTTTCGTTGTAGTTTACTACTAATGAGGAAATCATATTAAACTATTGTAATTATATTTAAAATATTATTAAAGCCATGTGAAACTCGAACATATTAAAATTTCTGCACCATGTTCCTTAAATATTCAGCATTATACATTATTTAATGTAACTCTAAATCTAATCTTATCTCAAAATCGCCTTAAATTAGATAATTCTACTTATTATGCTAACTAAATTTAAATATAGTATGACAGCAGTAAGCAGCTTTCATATGTTGAATAGCCTAGGAGTTGACATTGCTACATTTGATCGATTTCCGCAACTTACCGGTGATTTTGCAAAACATAATAGCGTCCTATGAAATGTATTTTCTTCAAAATATATAAACAAGAGAGTATAATGTAAATTTTAAGATATTTTCCCTCTGATTTCTATATAAGTAATTTTCTTACCGCGTTTTATTTAATATTTCCAAAATATGCAACTGGAAATTCCTTCCTTGTTGATAACTAGCTGCGCTCCGCGTTTTCACTCTCGTGGTGACGGGTGATGATGATGATGAATCAATATGTATAAAATGTGTTTTGAAATTGGTTCAGTAGTTTTTGAGTCTATTCGTTACAAACATACAAATTAAAGTATAAACCCCAATACCTCTAAGTAATTGATGAGACAAATACATTTGACTTTTTACTTTTATATTTTATCCTTATTATTATTTTTATACTACAAACGTTCCGAGGTGTTAGCCACTGCAACTGCAATCACAATTACTTTACCTACATATATATTCATAATTGTAGGATTAATCTAAAATAACTTTCCAAAATCATTCGTTTTATAATGAATTTAGTCTTAATACATAACTTAAATGTTAGCAAATTTTTTTTTCATTTGCTTTACCATCTCAACTTTTTTATCGGTTTAGGAGAGCAGCAATCAGTCATAGGATGTAAATTCAAAATGAAAGTGTGAACAGACAGAAGAAAGTAGATCATAAAATGAAACGTTTTTGTATGAATGATTCTCATAAAAATCAGAAACAAATTGACGCGTAGAACCAGTTGGAATATGATAAAAAGATGTTAAGATAACACAAAATTCTCCACGTGATACGTACGAGTATTTATGAGTAGGTAAATCGGCAAAATTAGAAATCTGGCTATCCAGTATATCTTAAGTAGATAACTTTGAGATTTAGGAGAATTAATACTTACAGATTTATTATAATACTGTATTTTTTCAGAGAACTCTAGACAATGAGTAAAACCAAGATGTAGAAAGGAAAAGAGAGAAAGGAGAAGGAGAAAAAGAGGGTTAATGTTTTGCTTAAATCTATTCAAATCTTTGAGATTTTTGGGCTCAGTACTTAATGCTCAGATACTTTGTGTTAGTACAATTTGCTAAAGTCAATAGTTACATGGGTCAATACTCACACCAAATCTAGGTATGAAAATTAGCTCATAGTAGGTATATTTTAGAGAATAAAACGTTAACGCATTGACTTCGATAGTATACTCAAAACTAAAGATATATTAGGACTAACTTGTGAATATAAACACATCTAACTTGCTTGGTCAACAATTCAAAACATTTACACGTAAAAGGTACAAGGTAATTAGTACCCGATATATTTATATGACCAAGCCAAGCATATACCTGGATGGCCAAGCTTAGCTCTTAATTAAACAGTTGATTTTCTTGGTCTAACCTCAAACCAAATACTCAATAGATTAGTGTTGCTTAACACCGCCATCTATTGTCAAGTAGCTTTAGCGTTGCCTCAGTTTTACATTCCCAGCAGTGTGATTCTCTAAGAGCAAACATAGTTGCATCTTTGACAACATCCGTGAAACAAATGACAAGAAACGTTGGAAAAAAACGTTGTACAAGGGCGATATCTCATAAAGTATTTGACATCGGTGAGCTCGTCGACGAGCGCATCAACGAATCATTAGAGAATTGCACGGCTGGAAACACGGATAATACGAGGTGATCTAAAAATTAAACCTAACCTATCAATTTATCGCCTCCCCTGCATTTCATCAATATCGTTGAAGACGTTTTTGAGGTTCAGATTATATATATAGATATATATACAAGATTTGCTCGTATGGATGGACAATAATAGATTTCTTATGATTTTTTAAAGAAATTTCTCTAGATAAGCTATGAATACTCCATTGTACATAGACGTGGTACCTGTATGGAATAAAGGACATAATAATTATTCTGAGACTACCTCAGCACCGAGCGGAACTCAAGCGGAGGTCACAGCGTGTTTACGGGTCGTTTATCAATCCGGCCCGTGCAAGGTCTCTGCCTAACGTTATATCACAGATTTGATAATAGTTACTGCGTGCTGTACTACCGCCAGAGGACTGTTTCGGTTCCATACAATATTGTGAATTTATATATAAACTCTTATGAAACCCTTCTAAGTGTTTACGTATGTCAGTGTGAGATATTGCATGAGCTGCATATTGCATTTCAGGAAAATGGAGATACTCTGGCAATGGTTCGCGTACCCTAGCATATCGATGCGACGCACTAGTTTGAATTTGTTTCTAGTCTTGAGCCTTGCTGCTACTTGAGGTGTTTCCGAACAGATACGACTTGGGAGCCTTCAAGAAAAGAGTGTATTCCTTCCTCAAAGACCGGCAACGCATCTTCGACACCTCTGGTATCGTGGATGTCCGTGGGCGACGGTGATCACTTACTACTATCAGATGAGCCGCCTGCTCGTATGCCAACCTATCCCATAAATAGAAAAAAAAAACATTTCTACAAACGAAGCCGAATAATAAAAAGCAAAAAGTTAATGATCGATGCCACATTCAACCCCATCTTAAGTAATAAATACTCAGCGATCATTCACAAAGAAATTCAAAAGTAGGAAGCTATGTAAATTACAGCCAAGATATTCATAGATTTTTTTTTTTTATTTTTTTATGTACAATAGGTTAGCGCTTGACCACAACTCGCCTGATGTTAAGCGTAGTTGTGATCTACGATGGAGCGCGCTTACCTAGAAGATACCGATTCACTCTCGACTTTAAGACTCGTAGATTATATTTATCAGGAAACAGAGACATCGGCAGTAAGTTATTATTCATACGTCTCCGTAGTTTGAGTAAGCAATAAAAAATAACTCTAAATGCTTATTTAACAAGACTGGACTGGAAGAAGGACACTTCATTAAAGTAACTTTACCATGGTAATACTGTAAACCTCCAGCACCATAATGTGAGGATAATAAAGCAAATTCTTGTTTCAAACAAAGATCATGCTCTGTCAAAAATAACACATACCTAATTATAAATGAGAACCATGATCGAGAGAAAATTAATTTTCGTTCTTCACAAAAATGTATCGCTTGCTCCATTTTCTACCCTTAATTAGTATCAACCGGTACTACAAGTAAAGTAAGTTTAAAGGGTTACTGCAAAACATCATAAATCATAATCATAATCAGCCCATTTTGTTCCCTCTGGGACTCGAGCCTTCCTCTCAGAGAGAGGAGTTGGGCCATAATCCACCACGCGGGCCCAGTACAGCTTGGTGGGTGGGTTAGTGGCCAACCCATGTCAAAATTTTCATTCGGCCCGAAGACCTTCGACATAGCCTAACGACTGTTGCCCTAAGGTAAACAGCCGAGACCGATGGCTTAACGTGGCCTCCGAAGCACGGAAGAGCTCAGTTGAATAATGCCACTAGCAGTCATCCATTCAAGTCCTGACCGCAGCAAGTGCTGCTTAGCTTGTTGATCGATTAAGATCGCCAAGTCAAGCTCCACTACGAGCGCTTCAATAAAACATGCAATACATATAATATGTGTACCTTTTTTAAAGTAAAAAACCGATTGCCAACGATGCGAGCGTCTCTAAGCTGCCTTGTTAAAAATATTATGTTTGCATAAGCATTTAGCGTTGATACTCTGAGTACATTACGGGTACTACGTAATCATGGCTACCAGCTGTTAAACTACAATCAATAAACAAATATTTTTATACGTCAAAAGTCCGTCACCGCTAAAGAAATGACAAAATTGTGATTTTCTTATTTATGAAAATCAATTGATGTACATTCGTCTTACTAAAACTAAAAAACGGTTTGACGGGTTTGAATAATTCTGTTTGTTTTTGTTCGCTTTGATACAGGGGTGGTTCAGGAACGAAAAAGCATCATCAACATCATCCGTCACCTCGCAGGTGAAACCGCGGGGCGCTAGCTGAACTTGTCTGGAATAGATAGACTTACTCTTCCCATTAATACTTGCACCATTCACTCCGATGTGTTATATGTTATAGAAGTACTAGCAGAAGGTTGCCATCATTGAACCATGGCTTTTTCATTGTACCCGCTGTGAAATCTATACATACAAGTACAACTTGAAAAATTTAATACCGACTTCCATTCTATTACTTTGATAAAAATCAGTTATTGGAGTAACTCAAAAACTACTGGCCCGAATTTGATAAAATTGAAATAGGACCACACAGGAAGCACCAACTTTCAAACAAAAATAAATTTTGAGAATCGGTTTACCCTATCGTAAGTTATGAGGTAACAAACATAAAAAAAGTAAAAAAAAACAGTCTCATTGAGTACCTTCTCCTTTTTTGGAAGTCGGTAGATAAATGAACCCCTATTTCCCCTGGTCACGCTATAACTTGAGAACGGCTTTACCGATTTCATTCATTTTTTTTTATATTTTTCTAACACTTCGTATCTAGAAGGTAACATAAAAAAAAGAAAAGATGGGAAGTTATGGCAAGGCCGAAGGCTGAGCCAAATACGCGAACGAAGTCGCGGGTAGTTGCTAGTAATATATATTTTTCATCACACATCCTCGTAAAGTGACTCTTATTACATCGTTTTTAGGCTCGGATTCCAAGATTTTAGATTTAAAGACTTTATTTAGCTTGATTTGTTAATACTAATAAGGAGTTATATGTGCATAGCTACAAATATTATATTTACAATAAATAAATATAAAATGTAATAACAATGATAAAAATATCAAATTGTTCATAATTTACAATAAATTAAATAAATATCAAATAAATATTTTTAACCGACTTCAAAAAATGAGAAGGTTCTATGTTCGATTGTATAATAGCGTCATATAGTTACGAACATTCAAATCATTCGAACATTCAATTCAAAATGATTATAATTATTTATTTTCGTAGGGAAGTAAAAGTATTTTGTTTATTGTAAACGTACAACTAATGGTGTTTGTTATGCTACGGAAGTTCATCGGAAGTCGTTTACATTTTTCAAATTTTTTTTCTACTTCCTGTATTTACGATATGTGGCCCACGGCTCCAAATTTCTTTCAAATATAGGTTCCTACCTACATTATTCCGGGACAAAAAGTAGCCTTTGTGTTAATCCTGTGGGTAACATTACTACAAACTAGTCAAATCTGAATGCGTGATAACAAAGACACTCGCTCACTTTATCACCAACTTTCATTAAGAAATCACTGTCGTGATGAGTGACGAGTCTATACGTAGAATGTGATACTCTCCTCATGATCATAATTTACCGTTAGAAGAGCTCTTATATATTACGCACTTTATACTTTAAATCTGTCGGACCCACATGTTAAAATAAGGGTAGTGCACAGTCATCTGCAATAATATGTATATATGTGTATGTGGGAAGCTTAGTGGAATGTCCATCCACTAAGTTTCCCACAATTAAAGTCTACAAATATTTCTTATTAATGTACATATAATTATGTTTAGCAGCAAGGTAATATAAATAACATATTTGATTTTGATTTTTAGCGACTGCCCACGACTTCGTTCACGTAGTAGGACTTCGGCCTCGCCATAAACTCCCATAATTTCTTGGTGTTTCTTTCATAACAACCTTCTCTTGACAATAATTAACATAACAAAAAAGTAATTTGCGAGATTATTCCATCCGTTCTCAAGTTATAGCGTGACCAGGAGAACTAGGGGTTAATTTTTATACATATAGATTAGCGATTGGCCGCGACTTCGTTCACGTAGTAAGATCGGCCTTCGGCCTTGCCATAACCTCCCATCTTTTCTTATTATTTTTGATGTAAAAATATCATTAATCATTTAAAAAACATGAATGAAATCGGTAAAGCCGTTCTCAAGTTATAGCGTTTTTTTATATATATAAAAATCAACTACTATTTCTCTTGAATTTCTCTTGATGAAACAACATGCAAGAAAGATGGGTATTTAAATCTTCACAACCTACATAGTTGGAGTAATGAAAATCGGCACTTGATGAGACAAGACAAATCCCAATATCAATTCAAGGTTAACCTATGGACCGGCATATTAAATGGAAAAGTACTCGTAATCTGGCCCTTTGAGTTACAAGGAAACTTAGATGGCAATAGTTATTTAAACTTTTTACAAAATGACTTGCAAGTATTGTTAGACGACGTGCCCTTAAGTGATCTCCAAAACATGTGGTTCCAAAATGATGGTTGCCCAGCACATTATGCCCGTCCTGTGCGAGAATATTTAAATCAAGAGTATCCAGGCCGTTGGATCGGGCGTCTTGGTCCTATCTTATGGCCACCCCGTTCACCCGATTTGAACCCCCTGGACTTCTTCTATTGGGGTTGTCTAAAAGACAGGGTCTACTCAAAACCCATTGCGACATTGGACGAGCTTCGTCGAAATATCACTCAGGCTGCTGATTACATTAATAGCAGAAGATATGCAAGACAAATAAAACGATAATTTTTAAGGCGATGGCGTGCATGTATTAATGCTGGTGGCAAACAGTTCGAACATTTGCTATAATGTTAATAACTTAATAATAAATATAATAATAGGCCCATATTTTTTATAACTTGTTTTCCTAGAGTATTATACCATTTTGGAATGTTGGTTAGTTGCGTCAATTTTTAAAAAAACTTGCCATACTAGTGTTCATACTTTTTTTTTACACCACGATAAGTTAAAGTTGGTTAAAAGTAAGTCTTCAAAAATTTTAGGGAATAAAATAAGTTTCATTAATTTTCGTGATAAAACAAGAGTTATTCTGGATTTTTTAAGAATTGTGGTAGATAGCAGTGCTATTCAGGTTGCCTATAAAAAAAAAGAAACAAATATTAAAAAATTGTGGTCATGGTAGTGAAAAATATCATAAACAGTCTCAATTTCTGAAGAATTTCATTTTTTTGTTTTAACCTAAAATATAATTGGGATATATATTTTTTTCTTTTTTTCCCCGATTAGTCCGGAGCAGGTGTATCCTCCGGTGTTAGCTTATCGTTGAATTTTGGGACACGTTGTATATATAGATATAGATTAACGTATTTTTTTATGAAATTAGATACATAGACACTTAATAATAAGAGAATGTATACATCTAATTGCATACACTGTGCATTTGTTGTATGCAAAAAGTGTGATTGATAGCACCAATTTATGCGTGGAACCTAAACTGCTCGCTCACTGGCTCACGCGCGCGGCGCACGGCTGATGACTAAACCTCGTTTTTTGTTTACACTTCGTGATCGAATCATTCTCTGCAATCGCAATACTTATTACGTGATAATCTACAACCATGCGGCCTTTCGGAGGACCTGACAAAGCCTAATTCTCACGAATTGACATTATTACCTACTGCGCTCTGTGAACTGGCTTACCTACATATTTACGCACAAAGCTCACGACATATTTATATATAAAAACTTGTATTATATTTCTGAAATTTTCTATGAGAATCTGAACATTATATAATAGACTTTTGTTTTAAGCCCGATACGAAATCGAAAACTTCATCGCGTCTTTGTGCGAAGGTCTGACAATGTATGTATGTGTAGTACATACACTTTTCTCAATAGTTGTCGCGCTCGTGGAGAGAAGGTTAATGGCCCTATTGGATTATCTAATTGTGTAGCAACAAGTATACTAGTGAGTAAATGGTCATGGATGTTGTTGCAGTTGCGAACTGTAGGCCTACCATGAGTTTAGAACATAGAAACCGAACGATGCTCGCTATCGACTGCCGTTAAAAAATGTATGAAAAAAGAACAGTGCCACCTTGCGGTCAATTGTAGAGCTAAAATTGATATCGAGTAAGCCAATCACAAGCTTAATAGGTAGGTGAGATCAAGTATCGACTATAGATTACATTTGTGTTGCCATCTCATGCTAGAGCCACCGGTCCAACGAGTAACAGCAGTGGTCACAGTTCTCGTTCATTATACAACTGGCATGCACTAATGCGTCGTTTGATCGCTATCAGTACGCACGAAAAGTTGTTATCACGTTTACTAGTACATATTACGAATACTTCCAAGTGTATTACATATCGTGATATATTATTGTGTACGGCGCAACATGTCGCGGGCTTTAGAGAAAGAGAACCAGTCCATAGTGATAAATACAGGCCAACCTTGTGGACGCAATGCTCAGCTGTTCGTATTACAAATTATGCCCGTACCCTTTACCTACATAAATTATACACTTAACTTTATGTCACTGAAGTTGTGTTACATTATAAAAAAAGTTATGTACAAAATTACATTCGACGAATAATTATGTCGAAAATTCAGTAGCGGATTAACAAAAGAAGCACATTACAACTTCAGTAGGAAAGTGTACTACGAATTTATATCTCATATCAGTTTTACTGACCTTTAACCCTGCGTCCCAGAGACGTACATATACGTCAGTTTCATTCATAAATCTTTTGATTTTATTATCTAGGTATAGAAAGGATTACAAGTACAATTAGAAAAAATTAATACCGACTTCCATTCTATTCAGTTATTGGAGTGTAACTGAAAAACTACTCGACCGAATTTGATTGCCTTCTTCTTCTTGAAATCTATTAGAGCAATGTTTGGAGCTTCTCAAAGAGACAGTTGTAAATTGTTATTTAAAAAACTGAATGTGATGACTATGCCTTCACTGTACATATACGAAGCATGCATATTTGGAAAGGAACAGCTTAATTTATTTACTCAGAAAGAAAATAAGCGGCCCCGGAAAACTCGTAACAAAATCAAAATAAATCCCCATTGTATTTCAAAAACTGTATATTTTAGTAAAATTATTTATGTAATGGCAACCAAGGTGTTTAATAATTTGCCAGATAACATGAAGGATTTGGACTTTACTAATTATTATTTTAAAACGAAACTAAAGAAAATGCTTCTATACCATTGACGACTACTTGAGAGATAAAACACTATTGGAGTGATTAGCAATTATGACGTAATATTTTATTTAATTATAATTATTTAATTCCTTGACATTATTCATAATTAAAATCCATTCTTATTATTTAATTCCTTGACAATATTTATTATTAAAATGTGCTTCATTTCATATTACTTAGGTGCCGTTAATATTTTATTTATCAATTCAGAATAATTATAATCAGTGACTTATTATTAACTTAAAATGTATATTCAATATTGCTCACTATCTCGGTATGTTACAGAAACCTTTTAATCATATACGTAAGAACTGTAATTTTTTAACCTGTGACAATGCAATAAAGTTATTTGATTTGATAAAATTTAAATGGAACCACACGGGAAGCACCAGCTTTCAAACTAAAAATAATTTTGAGAATCGGTTTACCCTATCGAAAGTAATGCGGTAACAAATATTAAAAAAACAGCCGAATTGAGTACCTCCTCCTTTTTGGAAGTCGGTAGAAAATACAAATTAACTTTACCGTTTGAGTATCCTCAAAGTTATGTGATACTATAAGTATAGTTTTCTATTTCTTCTTGTATAATAATAAATTGGTAGCGTAATGCGACTATAACATAAACATATGTATAATATGTGCACAGTAGGGACAACTGCGCATCTCGAACATGGAACCTTTCGCGGAGTCTCACAATAAACTCATATAAATGAAAATGTTTGATAATTAATGAGTGAGTACTTTTATCCCGATTCAACGGGTAGTTCCTGAGAAACCGAACTTTACTTCACGTGGGTGAAGTCGTGGAAAAAACTTAGTAAATCAATTTTTAGTTATTATCTTATATGTCTAAACACGACTACCAACGTTGTGTTTTTGCAAGTACAGTTTTATTAAGATCTATAGATAAATTATAGAGTAGAGCTAACAAATGTATACATATACTTATATTATTTTATCATATTGACGTAGGTAGGCCTTAACTTTATAAATTATTAAAAAATACATATACATTAACTGACCCGGCAAACGTTCATATATTAAAATATTTTTGGCTTCCCAATTGTTTCAGCCAGTTCCTAGTTAGAGTATTACTTACAGTTCGCTTGAACCACACGGCTGAAAAATCTTGATTTAAGCAGTTTTATATTTATTATGTAATCACCAAAATTGAATATTTTAAATGCATACTACGCCATACCACACAACCATGTAATTTCACCATTAAATCCATATATCCCTTACTACACTTGTATAAACATCATTTAACGATTAGCCATATTCATGACTTAATTAGGCAATATGTAACCTCGTAATTTAGTCAGTAGTTTAGTCAGTAGAGGTTGATTTGACTCGTAATCCCACCAATTCTGTCCCACCGCCCCCACCGGTCTCATAGTCCCACTTACTTAATGCTAGTGGTTTTATTATTAATATAAAACTAACTGAAAATGTCCCACTAATATCAACTAACTCGTGGTTTCACGAAATAAATGTCGCATAAAACAAATGAAAATCGGGAAATCGCGTGCGAGACGATATTTTATTATTATTAATTGATTTACACAGTTTACTTACACCTTTACCATAACAAGTTTGACGTTTGTCGTATGTTTTGTTTGTTGTACCTATGTGTTCCTATTGTTACAATAAAATAAAAATATCATGGTGAAAACAACGGTTTTCTTTGTATGTAGATCCTATTCGATCCTACATTTTATTGGATATGAAATGATAAAACATACGTACGTACATAGACTTACAAACTTAACTATCAGCCACTTAATAGTAGCTGGTTGGTATTAACTATGTAAATACCAACCAGCTACTTAATACAGCTTCAGACACACGGACTTCAAACTTACTCCCAAACCAAAGTAACCAAAGTATAATTTTTTTTAGAACGGACTAATGCTGTTTGCCTCTACCGGCATTTACAGCGTCACCGGACGGTTGGCGAGCGCAGATGGCACTCAGCCAGATAATGAAATTACCAGCAATGTCCTTACTTATAGTGATAGATATATCTCGTGGGCGATGGGTGTGATGTCTACCATTACACCATGCTACTTTTATATCAGAGCTATCTTTTGGCTATTATTGCAGTTTTATATATTTATTACCCAGTGGACGATATTACTATACGACACACGAGACCGCAATAATAAAATGTGGCAAAGGAAATCAGATGTTCGCAACCTAATAACTACATATATAAGTACTAATCTACTACATGTATATCTAACTTTATAAGTACTAATAATTCTGTAGAATATTCATTCCTGGTCCACAGTTTCCATCTGCGCGATCCCCTAAACAATGAATTTGGTAATACTATTATGCTTATGGTATGCTTTGTGTGAACTAAAGTAATGAAACAGGGGGTTATAGTTACAACTCCATATTAATCACACTCCTAGGAGCGCCACGCCTTCATCGAATGATTCCTTTTTAATAATAAAATTACATGCCAATATAACATTGATACATTGTGACTAGCAATCCTGTCAGTAGATAATTGTAGATTACTTTGTAGTGACAATAAGAATGATTATTCCCACGATGACGTCTGCGCCTACGTTCACGGCAACGAGGGTCTGTAGTCTTGAGATGTTTAAGTCAGTGGATGAGTTGGAAATGCGAGCCTACTGGATATAATAATTACTTATATTTCTTTTTTGCAGGTATGGAAACTTAACGTGAAACTTACACCTATCGGGGACAATGACGGGGCAGTATGTAAGTGTTAGACCATTTATTCCATCAAATTAAGATGTATGATTTGAAAAATTACGGAGTATCTGCGCTCCGCCCCGGTTTCACCCACGTCCTGATGATGAAAATTGAATCATTGTCGGTTTCATCCGCATGCTGATGATGAAAATTGTATCATTGTAGCTTTCACCCGCATGCTGATGATGAAAATTGTATCATTGTCGGTTTCACCCGCATGCTGGTGATGAAAATTGTACCATTGTCGGTTTCACCCGCATGCTGATGATGAAAATTGTATCATTGTCGGTTTCACCCGCATGCTGATGATGAAAATTGTATCATTGTCGGTTTCACCCGCATGCTGATGATGAAAATTGTATCATTGTATTAATCCAGCGCCTTATCTACGTATCAAATTTTATCCAAACTTAACCGTTTTTGCGTGATTGAATAACAAACATCCATACATACAAACATTCACATTTATAATACTATATCAAAGTAGGTTTTACTATTGCTACCTATTTATGGTTACTATCAGTAGATTTAAAATTTGAACATTTCTAGATGATATTATATATTATGAAATAATCCCACATAATGTTTTCTTTTCTTTTTAGTTTTATACTTAATTACTTATGTAAATGAACAGTAAGCATTATATTTAAACAAGTGCAATTTAAAAAAGTTAATACCGTCTTCCATTCTATTACTTTGGTAAAAATCAGTTATTGGAGTGTAACTCAAAAGCTACTCGACTGAATTTGATGAAATTTAAATGGGACCACACGGGCAGATTCAGCTTTTAAACAAAAAAAGAATTTTGAGAATCGGTCCTCCCAATCAAAAGTAGTGAGGTAACAAACATAAAAAAACATACGGTCGAATTGAGTACCTCCTCCTTTTTGGAAGTCGGTAGAAAAAAATATTGTTCATATTTTTGTAGCGGTTACTGATATCAGAGAGTATTTATACACTATCGTCTAAATTTCCTCACAATCACGAAATACCCTCGCTGCTACAAGAAGAATAGCATACAATCTGATTGTGGTTTATTATAACTAGACACGCATAAGCGGTGATTTCGGTAATAAATGTATGCAGTTATTATTAGACACTTTATTGCAATTTAGCAGCTCCGACTGTTCCTAAGCTATGTCTTTAAACATCTCTATATCTTAATATGAATGTATAATATAATATAATATAATATAATATAATATAATATAATATAATATAATATAATATAATATAATATAATATAATATAATATAATATAATATAATATAATATAATATAATATAATATAATATAATATAATATAATATAATATAATATAATATAATATAATATGCAATAGCTGTTTCGGACCTTTGGTGGAAAGAAACACTCAGCCAGCCACATGTAAAAGAAAACGATTCCGCTAAAATACTTTGGGAAATACCCGTCCAAACCGATGTAACCGTAACACACAATAGACCCGACTTGATATACGTTGACAAAACAAATAATAAAACATATCTCATAGACGTTACAGTACCTTCTGATTACAACATTGGCGCGAAGGAAATAGAAAAACTGAGCAAATACCACCTCCTCAAAACCGAAATCAGTCGTCTGTGGAATACACAAACGACTGTCATTCCCATAGTGATAGGCGCAACTGGCATAGTAGCAAAAAGCTTAAGCAAACATCTCAATAAACTGGAAACTACCATAGATATCAGCATTCTACAAAAACAAGCAGCCATTCATACATCCACAATACTAAGTAAAGTGCTAGGAGATACCGTGTTCGTTCACAATACACAAAACCAAATTAACACACTAGGCACACAGCAGTCAACAAACATACCAGACTCAACAAACACACAAGATTCGTCAAACACACCAGATACACTTAACGCAACTATTACACCAAATTCACAGCAATCAACAAACACACGACAAACCAGGCAGCTAAGACGAAGGAGAGGAACAACAAGGATACAATAAGTGGGACATAAATACCTTTTTTCCTGTGGGTTACGGGACGGGGTATTTATGAAAGACCGACAAAAGTCGAGAAAACAAAACTAATATAATATAATATAATATAATATAATATAATATAATATAATATAATATAATATAATATAATATAATATAATATAATATAATATAATATAATATAATATAATATAATATAATATAATATAATATAATATAATATAATATAATATAATATAATATAATATAATATAATATAATATAATATAATATAATATAATATAATATAATATAATATAATATAATATAATATAATATAATATAATATAATATAATATAATATAATATAATATAATATAATATAATATAATCAATAAAATACATGTGCTTTCAAATATTAAAATAGAAGATGTAAGAAGTTTCAGGTAACTTAACTTATACTGATACCCACTTACTTACTGGAAAATACGGGATTACTCATGTAATAATTGTTGGAATCATTGGCCTATCATTACATGAGTAATCCCGTACTTTTCAGTAACTGAGTGAAAACCACGTTGGTTTTGTTAGTGTTGGTTAGTGTTAGTTACAATTAGAAAATACGCATCCTCGGACGAAATCGTCCGAGGATGCGTCACGTCCTCCGACAATCCGTGTCAGACGCCATGACCACTAGGCCACCGATGCCACTGGTGTGAAGGAGCGACATCTATTGAACTGTTTGACAAGCATTACCTATTATTAAGAAGTATTTTTCAAACACTTAACTTTCCTATTGATGTCACAGCTCACACAGTAAAAAAACATCATTTAATAAAAAATATTAAGGTTTAATATAATTATAATTAACTTCGCTTTATATCATTTCAAATTGATTCCTATAATAATTCAACAACAAGTACCGGTCAGCAAACAATTAATTAGGTACTGTAAAAAATACTTTTACACAACAGGTATGAAAGGGACGTTAAAAACAATAAAAATAAATGGACCGTAAACAGATACTTTAAACTAAACTATTTTGTGAAGGAAACAAGAACTATTAGAAGTGCAAAAATATAAAACAACTATTCTGATTATACAATCAGGCAACGAAGGTTTTTTCACAAACACCACACGCAAAAGCAACCTACAATAATTGTAAAAAATACCCGTCGTAAGTGATGTTATATAGGTAAGTAAAGTATGGGTTCATATAAACACTTAAGTACTCAAAACTAGACAACAGTCAAAAGACGGTATTCCAGAAAGATGCACAGAGGCCGTAGCACAAAAAAGTATTCGTATCGTGAGCCTCAACGCGTCACGCTTCGGCGCTCAAACTATGAGTTATCTATGCCACCATTGCTCTAGCTAGATAAATGACAGTTTGTGATGTTTAATGCGTACGACACGTTACGTTACGCAGTTATTCGTGCTAGGCTATTAGTAGTAGAAATATTTCTTCGTTGATTATAATACATAGTTACTTACTCCGTCAAACATTACTCTGTAAAGCGAACAGATGTGCGACTTTATCAGTTTGGGTCCGAATCTTATAGATTAGCTAACATCATAATCATAATCAACCCATTTTGTTCCCACTGCTGGAACTCGAGCCTTCCTCTCAGACCAGGCAGGCCCAATGCGGCTTGGTGGATAGGTTAGAGGCCAACCCATGTCGAAGTATATATAACCATAGCCTAAAGACGGTTGTCCTAAGACAAACAACCGGGACAGACGGCTTAACGTGCCCTCCGAAGCACGGAAGCGCTCAGTTGAATAATGCCACTAGACACTAGCGTTCACCCATCCAAGTCCTGACCGTTGCAATTGTGCCTTAATTTGTTGATCGGTTAAGATCGCCAAGTCAAGCTCTGCTACGAGCGCTTCCTTATTAACTATTGTATAATTATTATTAATAGGATTGCCATTGTATCTATATTGGTACTTTCAAAGTATCGCACCTTTTTACGAAATAATAGAGGACATTTATGATTACAGCACATTGCAACACGGATACAGAGGTAACGGTAAACTTATGCCTAGGTCTATATTTTATGCGCTTTGCCAGCCTGAACAGGGGTTGTTAGCGGAACATGTCAATCAGTGTGTAATGCTAGGTATAACTGAAGCCGTAATAGTTATTGAATCCAAAGGCTGTTTCAACATGACTACCGCTTTACACGGTTGCCTACAAATCTGGTTAAGTATTCTTTAAAATTTTTCGCAATTATGTTTAGGGCGCATTACATAGCCCTAAGAAAAGGTGATTTTGTACAAAAGTAAACTGATTTTGACCGCTTAATGGAGGATCCCAATGTTTTCAATCCACGGTTTACCTTACTAGAGATAGAAATTTGACATAACGTTCATACAAATAGTGTCAAATATCTATCTCTAGTAAGGTAAACCGGCGATAGATAGATTATTGGGACCGGCCGTTAGAAAAAGGAAGAGGTTTCTCAATTCGAACGTATATTAAAAAATAATTAGTAATTTTTTTTACCAAAAACTGGAGGCGATTTCAACACTAAAAACTGTGAAAAAACTTGTCGAAGTCGGTAACTTGCGCACAATGTTGTGGTAATTTTGAAATAGCATGGTACCTACCGACTTCAACAAGTTATTTCACACTGTTTTACTGTTGAAGTTGGTTCCGTTTATTGGAAATAAAATGTGGTAAAGTGTTCTTTTTGTTGAAGCAAATTGATATTAGACCCAGGGGCTCTGTACTACATCTATAAGACTATCAAAATGAAAGTGTACGTTAGATGGGACGCCGCCACCGCCAGCACGTCTTTAAAACATACGCCCAGCGGAAATAAGAACATTAAGAATTAAGTTATATTATGACCATAGAATATAAGACGATGCACATCTCCTTATGCCATAGTATAAAACTATATATATATATATGCTTCAGAAAGTATGAAACAATATCATATTCTCATATGAAATTCGTCAATACATATTCGTAGTAACGTGCGGAGGGTCACGACTTCCCTACCCAACACCGTGGTTATATTCAATTTAATGTAACCTATAAACCAATGAAAAATCAAAATTCCAACACCAACATAACTAATTTGACTTTTTTATGATAAGTAGTTTAGAAATTATGAGGAAACAGATAAACATACTTAGCTTACTTACTTGCTATGATTTTAATCAGTATGTATGTGGGTACACCCAATCTTCCTTTACGTTTCAATGTAAGCTAATAATTAATAAAGACCATTAAGAAAGTTAATAGTTTTTAGTGCGACACTGATACATATTTTGATCTCGTAATTTGCTAGATAGGTACACATGTCGTATGTTTTTATTTCAACTACTACTATATTATACTACTAGTGCGTTATGATAACCAACTTTTAACACTGAACGTTACGTATTCATGAGTATCGAGCATTGTCTGTCTGACCGGCCAAGCACACCCACTCACCGGATAGCAGCCCGTGCCAAGATCCAAGGTCCCTTACGAAATTGACAGTTTTGATGTAAAAATAATAGACCACGTTCTTAGTGACCGTAATAACCGGCGAACGTGTCTATTATCGCAATGAACCAAACGTCACCTGGAATGAATTCGAGTGATGAAAACATTGCAGGCCAGTTGACATCAGCTTGATCGCATTACAAAAAAGTTGCTACATGCTTTCTGGATATAGTACAAACAATAGCAAATTAAAACCCAATTTCATTTGTATTTAACAAAACGAAGCAGACTCGGATTATTCGTATTCTTCTTCTTCTTAGTCGTTAACACCCTTGCCAGAGTGGTCATCGGTTCGGGTGGTGGCTTGCTTCACAATCCGTTGCCATTCCTCACGAATTGCCGTCTTCCTTGCGCACATGTTTACGGGACCATTTAGTACTGCCTTTATTTGATCGGTCCAACGTAATGGTGATCTGCCGCGTGATCTTGTCTCTTCAATCTTGGCTGGAACCACAAGTCGTTCTACCGAGGCATCACCGCGCCGCGATATATGTACGAGTATGTCCTAAAAAAGTGAGAATGCAAGCCTGAACGATGGACGATAGACGCTGCGTCGTATTAGCAACCAAAAAGTTTACTGTCTATTATTAATAGTGATTTTTATTGAATATCTATTTATCTCTAGTAGGTTAAACGGACTAAAAGATAGGCTATTAAAGCAGTGTTTTACGTCGCTCGCGTCATGTGGAATCCAAAGCGCGAGGAAGGGTTGTAGAGTTAAATCCTAAACGATGCTTTTTCTCGTAGCTCTTGATTTCACTCTAGAACCCTGAGATCAACTAGGAAATCAAGTACGTTTAAGACGAAGACAACTTTCATGAATGATTTAAGATAATAAAAACAAGTTTTCTGTAGAAAAATGCATACTCTTAGAGTTCTCAACTTGTGACACTTACTAAGAGACAAGAAGTACTGGAACCAAGTCTATATTACGAATAAAAGTTTTACGGCAGGGCTGTTATGTATCTCAGTTGCTAACAAATGTTGATTGAAACTAAATAAAAAAATGTGTTAGCTCCAATCATCAACTTACTAACTTTTTTGCTTACTGGAGTGGTCAAAACTGACATAGAGCGGGCATTTTTCAAGATTTATATTTTATTTATAAACTTCATCAACTTTCTTAAATGTTCTTAAAAACCCACGTACCAAGAACCCACTACAAAGTATTAAAGTTAAATCAAGTTAAAAAAGATCGAAAAAGCCGTTATGGCGTGACCTAGGGAAAAAAGAATTCATTTTACATAATATACAGATTTTTCAGATAAATTAACGCTATTATTATTGAGAATTTTATAGTGCTCCTATCAACTACTGTTGTAACAACTGAAGTGGGTATAAACACTGCGGTATAACGTGATCAAAACGTAGACAGCAATAAAATAATAGACTTTCTTATGTTCATTCACAACACAAACTCACTGAAAGCTGGTGCTTAAACGAAAGGTGCCAGTTCGTCTGTCCTCCTAAACCGGTCTCAAAGTTGAACAGATATGCTACAGTGCTCCATTTATATCACTGTAATGGCCATGTCATTTTGTAACAAGATCCGAAAATACGAGTATTTGGCATTAGCCAGTAGAATTATTACCGTCTATGACAGATGTTTTCCTCCACAACTAAATACTGTTTGGGTAAATAGGTGTGATTTGAAGATCACATCTGTAGATGACTTCCATGTCGCGTAGTCCGTGACACATCTCACATGCTAGAATCTATCTTGATTGGCATCATCGCAGTCCCAGATATTCTTCTTCCAAGCAGTTGTGTGAAAGCATTACTGTGTTCATAAATTTTAAGAACAATATAGAAAGTGAAATTACAACTGACAATATGTGACTAAGAAGTGCGTTCATCCAAAATTATGAGTCTAGTTCCGTGGCGCGCAGTACTTTTTAAACTTACGGCATTGCACATTAATCGTCAGTCACTGGTACTACTAATCCGCTAGATATTTTACCTACAAGCTGTTGAAGCCGTTATATAAAACACTACTGTACATAGATTTGAGAGACAGTATTTACCTGTTACTGAAAGAAAATGTTATAGATTTCTCAAATGCACCAAAATTACTCTTCCTCGGGTTCTTAAAACTGAGTATTTAACAATAATGACTGTTGTTTGAGAACAAGAAATCTATTGAGTGCTTGCAGGGTCAGAGACTCAAAGTGGCGAACGACTCTCGTTTTCATTTCGGTTCATACGTAATTAATGGTCGTATTACATAATACCTCTCAATGAGACGTGGGTGGCTGTCAATCAAACTTTACGTACGAAATGAGCACGGACCTTAATATAGCTTTAGCTGTTTTAAATCTTTGTCTGTTCACCGAAAAGAGTCAATGTAAATTTAGCATGACATACGAGATAATTGCCCTTTGAAATCCTCTTTATTAATGTAAGAATAATGTCCGTTGTTGTTTTCCTTTAAACGTGTTTTATTGTGTTTAAGCGCGTTTTTAAGTAACATACATATAAGAAAAGATCTCATTGGCGTTAATAAGTTTAATCATTTTTTTTATTCAATGTTATATATTTGTGTAGGTGCTTATATCTTTCGTATCCTGGTTACCAAATCGTATTTCAGTTAATACGGCTATGACCACGTTCGACCTATGTATGAAGATAATTGAAACGTTTTTACTATTAAGCATTAACCTATATTTGAAATAAATTTTTGGCGTTGCAAAAACTGACTACACAAAGGTGTTAATTTAAATTTATTCTGTTGTTGTACTGTCTGTAAATTGATTACAAGCTATTTATTAGCGGTTCTAATCGATTATTTCCCTCGATTAAGTAAGCAAACTATGAATAGATTGTACTGAATCAATAAAGCATTGAACTTAACTATTATAATTATATACTTACTATAAAGTAGTATTAACTTTAGCTGTGTTATTATTTTACTCTACTACAAGTTTAATTGTTCCACATAAATTTAATTATTATTTGACTAGCGGCAATGTTACATCTCCACTCGTACTAAACAGATTATCTTATAGGAATATTTTTAGATATTAAAAAACCTAAGTGTTATACTAGGTCATCGTGCTTGTCATTCTATGGTAAGGGGTCAGATCCGAAGTACCTTATGTGAACACCACATGCGGCGTCTACACATTCCAACGAGTATTTAGCTGCCAAGAACAGTAAAAAAAACAATTATTGTTTTTTTTTCGTAAAAGAAATTACATTTGTTACCTTTCATCTTATTGTAACAGTGTCCAGAGATAGAAATTGGCTCAGTATTATGCGGAAAGAAGACATTTAAAAAAATAAAATCATCGCTTGCATCTGGGAAATAATGATCTCAGAGTAAATCTAAAGTCTTCGGAATGTCGTTATGTTTTGTTATTGTACAGAAACATAACCATTCCAAGCCGCACTGAGGGATTATGGCCTAACTCCTCTCGCGATCGTGACCGCTTTCCGGCGCCTCCCGCCCCTGTGGGTGTCGAGCTTTAAAGTACTTTATACTATACACAATGAAAATACATGTTATTTTAAATACATCATAACAAATCGCCACGCCTACATCCTCGAAGGGGTAGGTAGCGATGTTTGAAACACCTACGTTTCGCCACAGGGATAATATTTTTTTAGTCCCAGTGAGAATTTCTTTTTCATAAAAAGCTAATAACGTTCCGACCTATAAGGACCTCGAAATTCCAAAGCGGAGTTCCTACCACTATACCAAGACCAAGCGAGTGAAGTCGCTGGCGGGTCAGCTAGTTATAGTTATTTATAAACTAAGGTTTTGTAGATTACATGGTCGTCTGTCCACCGTGTCGGTGGACGACCTACGCTGCGCTCGCCGGTCCGTGGTCTCCACTTCAGAACCTTTCGGCCCCATCGGCCATCTGTTGTCTGTTGGATGCAGGCCGTTTCCAACCGGTCCTTTTGGAAAAACATGGGGGAGGCGTATGTTCAGCAGTGGACGTCCTACGGCTGAGACGATGATGATGAGATTACATGAACTTAGATGATCATCATCTTATGGGATACAATTTTGCGTTAAATATTTCATGTAATGTAATCTAATGTTAGTAGTAGTGATAGTTGATTTTATTCATGCCTACTGTTTATTTGGTGTCTGTCCGAACTACGCATAAAAGTTCAGGTAAAAAATACTACACTTGAATAGTTTGACCAACTAAAAGCAAGTTTATACCCATTTGATCTGATAAAATTAGTTACAAAGCAGATGTGTAAAAATGTGTATAGCATTACGTGTACGCGCGACATGGGTTAGCACTTTTTTGTACATACACATGGTGTACGCGCGACACGAGTTAAATAAAAATCTGATAACAAATCTTAAAATATTTAATTTCAAATTCGTTAAGTAATTACCATATTAATTTTAACGTATAATTATTAAAAAACTGATGTGGTCGCCCTCCTCCCTAACTCGAAAAATATAGTTTTGAAAGTACTTAAAATATTTACAACTAGCCGCACCTCGCGGTTGATGGATGATTCTAGTTGTTAATCGAGCGCCTCATCTACCTCCATACCAAATTTCATCAATATTTGCCCAGCTGTTTGAGCGTGAAAAAAAATAAAATAAAAAAAAAACAAACATCCATGCATATAATACTAGTTTATAATATTAGTAGGACAAAAACTTTATTTTTATGTGTTTAGGAATCGATAGAAACACGTCGCCCACCTGGAGATAAATGGTAACCTCTAAGTATAGCAGCCATTTGTTGTGTATATTTATTGTCAATAACTATTGTTTTCTATTCTATCAAGATTATACGTAGAGTTGGTATTTTACACACCTTTAGTACTTACAGCTATCTAAACGCTTGTCTGGCAAAGGGTTGAAACGGCCAAACTGTCTGGCTGTCATCAGCCACATGACCAAGTGGTCATGTTCAACTACAAGCTTTATGTGGATAAGCACCTAACTGATTGTATTAACAACTGTCTTAGAACAGGAATCTTTCCAGCTAAATTAAAATTGGCTAAAGTAACACCCATCTTCAAGTCAGGAACTAAGACTGACCCTGGAAATTATAGACCTATATCCGTCCTACCAATCATATCAAAAATTTTTGAAAAAGTACTATACAATAGACTCGATTACCATCTATCGAAACTAAATTTCTTATACGAACGCCAATACGGATTTCGTTCAAAAACGAGCACTTTATCGGCGGCTATAGACTTAATAACGAAAATTAAAACCAATATAGACAACAAAATGTTTTTGTTTAGGTATTTTTATAGATTTTAAAAAAGCATTCGACACCATCAGTCATGGGCTATTAATAAATAAGTTAAAAGATTTAGGTATAACGGACACTGCTCTCCAGATTTTTAAATCATACTTAACAAACAGGGAACAATTAGTGAGAATGGGTAATTATGAAAGTAGCCGGCTCCGGGTAGTTTGTGGCATTGCTCAAGGTTCAGTCCTCGGATCTTTGCTTTTCTTGATCTATATTAATAATATCAGTAAAATTGGACTTTCAGGACATATAAACCTTTATGCAGATGACACCTGTATCTTTTATTTTGGACGTGCCTTACCTGATTTAATAATGAGAGCCCAAGTTGATTTACACAAATTTAACATATGGTGTCAAAGCAACCTTCTAACTATTTATATTAAAAAATCACCTCATATGATATTTTGTGCTAAAAATAAAAAAAATCCGTATTACCCAGCGTTAACAATAAATAATATACCAATCCGCCGTTCTCACCAAGAAAAATATCTCGGCCTTCAACTGGACGACAAGCTAAATTGGCAGGCTCATATAGAACAAACAAGATGTAAAGTTGCTTCGGTGACAGGAGCATTACGCAGAGTAGTCGGATGCATACCTCGTAGAGCCCGCATGACAATATATAACTCTTTAGTAAAGTCACACCTGGAATATCTTGTCGAAATATGGGGCTGTGCAGCACAGGCTCATATAAAGCGTCTTCAAATATCGCAAAATAAGTTAATCAAAACTCTTTTTAATTATGACCGTCTAACCACATCTAGTACGTTGTATAAAGAAACAAAAATATTTAATTTAAAACAATTATACATTTATACTACATGCGTTCTGATCAAAAAAGTACTATTGCAAAAAATAAATACAGAAATTAAATTTACTAATAGAAAATTTCAATATAATTTAAGAAATGTGAACAAATTAAAATTACAAGCACACAGAACCATGTATGGTAAACATAATATTCTGTATGAGGGTGCAGCATTTTATAATAAGTTACCTAACGATATTAAAGATTGTAAAATTTCTGTTTTTAAAAGTAAACTTAAAAAATATATTTATAATGTAATAACCTAAGATTGCTGAACAAATATGTTATACTCGACTAATCACTTTAATTAGTTATAAGTTTTAGTGTTAAATCTCATTTTAAGTGAACCTTGTTCTTTATGAGAAATAAATTCTTTAAACCCAAACCCAACCCAGCACCCTTGACTTAACAACCAATTTTTGCTCTATACAGTGTATACCATCAACTTCGTGTCACTTCAAACATCAATCAATAATGAGGTAACCAATGGATACTTGCGGTAACCCGCTGGTAACCGCAAGTCCAAAATAGGCGAAAATACCTAAACAAGATTACTAACCCAAATCGTTACATAAATTTACTTAACCGGCGATTTGTTATCCATGATCGAATTACATAAACTTCACTGGACTCATGTCATACTGTGGCAGATAGGTATACTGTTACATTTAACACATTTGGCCACGAATGTTAAGCCTACTCTAAAACTCTGTGATATTACAGAATAAATTATAGTACTTACAGTAAAAAGTAAGACTTCGATTATTATAGAGTAAGATATCGAAATTTCCTCCGCCGACGATTCTAATGTAACAGGTAGTAGTTACCTAACCAGACCATACATAATCAGCTCTTTTAGAGATAAGAGTTAGGCCATAATAATTCACGCGGGCCCAATGCGACTTGGTGGATAGGCTAGCCATGTCGAAGTTTTCAGGCCGCCCGAAGGCCTTCGACATGAACGACTGACGTCCTAAGACAAACAACCGGGACCGACGGCTTAATGTGCCCTCCGAAGCACGGAAACGCTCAGTTGAATAATGCTCTAGCGGTCACCCATCTGACCGCAGCAAGCGTTGCTTAACTTGTTGATCAGTTAATATCGCCAAGCTCTGCTGCGAGCGCTTCCTTGCAGACTTCGTGGCTTACCTATTCCAGACCTATAATTAGTAATGCGGTAGACCTCTTCTGTAAAACGACGGTTTGGTTGATACCATCTAAGCACTAGATACTCTGTCGCGACCTGTGAAGGGTAACTGTAGCAAGGGAAATTATTGGGCGAATGACAAAGACTGTGTAACAAGCGCAATGTAATGCAAAGTTTAAATTCGGAGCTCTGCGTAAGTTTAACCTAACGTGTCGTTCACGTGAAACAGTACAAACTGTCATTTATCTAGGGCAACTGTGACACAAGACAACTCTTTATAGAGTTCGTACTCCGAAGCGGGACGCGTTGACGCTTACGATACGGATACCGTTTTGCAAATTGATTGTGCTACGGCCTTTTGTAACTGTCATGGGTAGGCGTAGTGTTTACCATCATTCGCATAACTTGCCCATCTCATTTATTTAAATGAATATATTTTACCCTTCATCACAATATGTTTCTATTTTTATACACAATATAGTTTTTTATAGATTAGGAACGGGATATTTAACATGATTGTATATATTACTATTGCCCGCGACTTCGTTCGGGTAGTAGGCTCGGCCTTCGGCCTCGCCATAACCTCCCATTTGTGCTTGGTTTTTCTTTCATAAGAACCTTCTCCTGACAATAACTAACACAACAAAAAAATAATTAGCGAGATTGTTTCATCCGTTCTCAAGTTATAGCGTGACAAGTTATGAGCTCTCTATATATCGACACAGTTGCATTCGCTACGTTCACGAGTAAAACAGTTTACATATGGTAATCATGGTAAATGTCCCGTTTGCAAAGTTAATTGTTACATTGTTGATTATGTAAGTTAAAAGTACAGTCATTATCCGATATACGCGCAGCGCACTGCTTTACTTATCCCAAACTTCAATTTGACTTGGTACAGCTATCTACATATCTACTCGTAATATTATCATCTGCCTGCCGTAAAAGTTGATACACAATTCATTAGCATCCATTTTAAAGAAACCTGTTGAATGTTTACTTTTATAAAGGATATGGCGTCACCATGGTGATTCACACGCCCCGTTTATTTTTTGCTTGTTTATAACAATTTTGTCGACATATATATAGATTCTAGTAACTCAAGAGACCATGGAATAAAAATCGAAAACTGTATGTATTGGATATAATAATATTTATATTGGTATAATAAATGGTATAAATTATATAATCAGTGCACAAAGAATTTCATTAAGCCAAATATTTACCTGCAGTGATTTATTTGTATAAATTTATGGTTGTTCGCTTTTTACTTTATCTCCGGACTTTATATACAGTCAATATCAAGATATCCTAAATTTAGTATTCAAGGTATACCTGTTATGGGCATTATATGATAATCAGCGCATCTCTCTCTATACTAGACAACGGGCCTTTTTTTTCTTTTGAGGGGGGGAAATGCTGTCCACTTCCCTTCCGCCGCGAGGGTGACGGAAGGGGGTATGTGGGGCTCAGACCCACTAAAACCCCCCCGTGAGCAATCCTCCGCCAAGGTGGGGTCACGTTGGCATTCACAATGTCTGAGTTAAGGCTTGGCCACGTTGGTTCACAAGTAATACCACACTTCGACGGATATATAACGTATACTACCATAGCACCACGTCTTTACATCCCCGAATGAGACGACAGAGGTGTACAAACCAAACACAATCATAGCGCCCGTTGTATTGGAGTTGGACAATCTTTTTAGCCGACTTCAAAAAAGGAGGACGTTATATATGTTCGTGAGTGTGTGTTTTTTTTTGTGTATGTTAGCCGATTTCTCCACCATTTATAGACCGATTCTCAAAAAAAGCTTTTCTTGTTTTTTGGAGCATACTTCTGAGGTAGTCTCATTTAAATTTTATCAAGTACTTTTTGAGTAACACGCCTATCTTGATGATATCATCATGGACGGTGAATGACAATCGATCACGTTAATACTCGTAGCAAGGGTCACTAAAATGCTGATACAATTTTTTTACCAAAAAATGGAACCGACTTTAACACAAAAAGAATAAAATAATTTATCGAAGTCGGTACCATGCGCACAATCATCATGCTACCGACTTCAATAAGTTATTTCACACTTATAGTGTTGAAGTCTGTTCCATTTTTTTTGGTGTCAGTTGCCCGCATATCTCTTTCGCTTCTCTTCGTTTAGCTAAATATTATTAATATGATACGTGATGTTTTTATATGTTTATTATTTATAATCAAAAAAATATTACATCACACTAATATTATAAATGCTAAAGTTTGTGAGTGCCTGTGCATTTTTGTTACTCCTTAACGCTAAAATGGCTCAACAGGTTTGAGAGAAGTTTGTAATCGAGATACCTCTACTTCAAAAGTTTGCTAAATACAAGTTTCTATCGAGTCATCAAACTGATGCCAACGACACTACGAAACTCCTTTTCAATGTCACCGCCATAAATTTCACGGAAATCCCATGCATTACTTGTTTAATTTAATATAGCCAATACTCGCCATGTTGAAAAGTATGAGCAATGACCTAAAAGTTTGTACTCCTGGGATGTAGACCACTACCGTACTAGATTGTCTACCGGTGAACATGGTGCATGTAACTAAGCCGAAATATCGGGAGCTCCAAAATCGTGGTCGTGGTCTACATAGGTATGTAGTATGTTTACTATATGTAATATGTAGTATCATATATTGTGTCAAGTTTTTAAACGCACTCCTGTCTCAGTTACACCTACTCTTTTCTGATTGTTGTCTCGCGGTTAGAAAGCTAAGCATAGAAATAATGAAGCCTTTAAATTGAGTGTTACTACAATGCCATTTGCATTTACAACGTAGTATTAAAGCGACGGAGCTGATATATAACAACGACATTGTTTTTTATGTTTAATCCCTAGGTAGCATATAATCAGTCCATTTTGTTTCCACTGCTGGGACTCGAGCCTTCCTCTCAGAGAGAGGCCCAGTGCGGCTTGGTAGATGGGTTAGTGGCCAACGAAGTTTTCAGGCCGCCCGAAGGCCTTCTACATAGCCTAACGACTGATGTCCTAAGACAAACAACCGGGACCGACGGCTTAACGTGCCCTCCGAAGCACGGAAGCGCTCAGTTGAATAATGCCACTAGCGGTCACCCATTCAAGTCCTGACCGCAGCAAGTGCTGCTTAGCTTGTTGATCGATTAAGATCGCCAAGTCAAGCTCCGCTTCGAACGCTTCCTAGTTAGCACGGACTAAGTAAAACAACAAATAGGCTAAATAAAGAAAATAGTTTAAAAAAAACGAATTTAAAAAGCTTTGAGCAAGACGTACCTGTAATAGCAAAACAGAATCGTAGAAATCGAAATTCAGCCGTCAAAATGTGAACAATAAGTTACGCTGCACAGCGTCCAAACAATGTCTTCCATGCGTGTCGTTTCATACCTATACGCAAGATGCGGACAATCTCCAATGAAACTTATGAAACCTCCAATTAAAGTATTCAGCAATAACTAGATATTTCTGCAAATATACACATTCAAATTATGTAAACAAGACAGCCGTTATATATTACAAAACGAGATCTTATTTAAGCATGTTTTTAATATTAAACTCCAATGCCGTAATAATTTTCTCATGTTCTTGAACAGTGGTGGTACGAACATACAGGTGTTATGTGTGCTTTAAAACTGTGGAGTAGCTATGAGACTATTATTATGGCAACATAAAGTTTTATGAAATGGTACAGCACTAGCCAAGGCAAGATTTCATATAAATGCGTTAACTAGCGCATACGAATACACATTAACAACTACACTGGTACGTTTGTATAGGTATATAGTTTAATACTAGTCGGGCTGTTGATGGAGACCTAATCAGTATGAATTATATATTAATATCAATACAAATTGTATAAAATATACACCCGTGTAATAAGTATACGACTTAGAAAGGCCAAAGGACCATTCAGAAAATGTAAGTAGGTTTAGAAAGCATTTTACGTAAACGCTAAGTGAATAACGCGCATTTTACTAAAACAGTTTTAATGTATATCAACACAACATCACACCTTTACTAATAATGACAATACTTCAACAGGTAGTTAAAACTTTTATATTCGTTCCATGAGTTCATCCATCATTAATTCCGAAGCCTGATTTAATCGAATGTTCACGTAAATATCCTTGAAAGTACTTTTTTAAACTTTCACGGTTGTTTTCATTAAACATATTGCTACTTACGGGGTGAAAACCGTTGTAATGTCGTCCCGCGATCATGGCGTTTGCAACAGTGTCGAAATATCGGGAGCTCATTAAAATAATTACCACGGTTTTCATCACGTAAGTAGCAATGTGTTTAATCCTTGAAAGTGGGTGTCAGTATATTAAAAAAATAGTCTAAAATGTTTCAATCCTAGAAATATCATACCAAAATTGTAACCCACTTGCATACGTTACATACGTATGTATTATCAATTTACGAGTATTACATTTCTCACAACGGTTTTAGAGGTCGAGCTTTCATAAATATGTATCGTGTATTAAATAAACTCATTCGACAACACGACTAATGTCAGCGACTTTAACAAGGTCTCTCCTATAATCTGGATCAGTAATACCTAATAGATCCGGTGGCCTATGTCACACTTCCCATGGAAATACGTGTTTATTTTTTCAACATGCCAACAATTGTAAACAACTTTATCTAGGGGTCATGTATGCTCCACGCTCGTGTGCGTGCGGTAAATTAAGTGTAAACATTTACTCTAACTCATGACACAGTGGATAAACAGTGAAATAACTTGGTGCAATCGTCAACCAATACAATTTGACGTCGTGCAGTAAGCCGTGCACTTGTGACATAAGAGTCTAGTCGTTTAAGGTGCTGTCATGTTATGATGTCGACAAAAATTATGATTTAAAGCAGTTTAGCACAAAAAATAATATGAAATTTCTAAGACTTCTAAGTACACATTGATGGAATTAAAAACATATTTTAACATACATTAAAAAAAATTTCATTTCAGCTTTAAAACAGTTTTTCTCTTTATTCACTGTTGTATTTGTCATGAAACACATATCATAAAATAGCAATTTTTAATACACATAAATTACATTTATTAATTAAGAGTGCACATAATAAACATGCAAGTATTTAATTTTAGATTAAATAAAAAATAATAATAATAACTATCTAATCTATAAGCCCCATGGTGGGGGGAAAAGTGGCCAAAACGCTGGCGGCATTGCCACACTGGATGGCAATGCTAAGTTTTTGCCCAAAATAGGCGCCAGCATTTCGGTCACCCGACGCCTCAACCAAGCGTTTCGCCAGATCCCTAAACAAGTTGAGAGCGGACGGCCCCCATGGGCCTAAATACTCGACCCCAAACGGTACAAACATGTACATTCTGTCTAAATACACATATTTATGACGTTTGAGGTCTTCCGCTTTAGACGCGGCAGCGCCAGCCCGATCAATCGTCCCAGGGAGATGAGACGGCGCCAGTGTGTCCACACATGTAGCATCCCAAACCAGGGGCTGTCCCATCTTCCACGGGACGATAGTCATCCCATCTGGTCTCTTGCCGTCATCGCGCATCAATCCGTTTGGTTCCTAAACTGACGGGACTCCAGCACTGACAAATGCCCGACGGATGATATCATTCAAGCTGGCGTGCCGCGGTATGCGCCCCGCGCTCTCTACGCATGAGAGTGCGTGGTGGCCTAACCGATCCACCATTTCACCGCAGACACAACGGTGAGGGACCTGGCAAGGGGCACCTACTCGTAGGGATACGGCTATTCGGAAAGTATTGTTGTCCAAAAGATTTCCAATATTTTTAGAGGGCAAAGCATGTAGCCAAAGCCCCGACTCCCATCGAGTAACAGCTAACAGGCGAGCACGCTCTGCGGAAGAACTAGTTGAATTGATCAGGTTTTCACGTTCTAACTCACAGAGCGGCCCGTCCCACTGCCTCTGAGAAGCATAAGAGTGCACATTGTTTTTTTATGAATATTGTACGTTTTTACGAGATGTATTTGCTTGATTTCAAGTAAAGGAAATTTAACGTAGACAAGCGCTGAGCTGACAGCGCCTAAAGCTCAGACACATGATGGTAATGGGTTGAAATCAGCTTCTATAATATTCATTCTGGCTGGTGACCATTTAATTATGTAAATACTGTTTGTAGGATTTCATTATCTTTGTAAAATGAAGGAGTTGCAAAGTATCGATGGTTGTATACGAGTACGTATTACTAATAATGGTTTCAACTTTATTAACACTGGACAATTCTGTACATTAGTGGAATTTTCTGTACATGATGTAAATGTTAATAAAAGGAAACTGTAGGTCATGTAGGGAACGACTGTGATACGTCATATCATACTCATTACTTTTATATTATGTGTGTGTTACATAAGATACTTTTGTCTCGGGATATGTTTCTATGTACTATAGTTATTTTCCCATGTGTGAAATTGTGGGGTATAGCTTGTAGAAACACATTGCAAATATATCTTTTAACGTACAACAATATACGTCATAAAATTGCACAAACGTCCCCAAAAAAACCTCTTGAAATATTTAATACAACTATGAACATAATTAGGAATTAAAAAAGTACAAATCTGGTGCAGCTTGTTTCTATTGTGGCCCTATTTACATAAACAACATTTCAAGAAAGGCAAATATTAGAATCAAATGTCTTTTAAATTATGTTCATGTTGTTCCACGTTTTTAAATATATTGCCTCAAATACATAGTAGTTTTACACTGTATACTCTTACAGAGATTTCTGCACTGTTCTTCAGATTATATATTTGATAAAAAAGATTGTTAGATCAGGCAATCTTGTCTTCTAGCTGTCAAAATGTCGTGAATGTCGTAAATGGAGGTTTTAAGGCTAGACAAACAACGTGCACGATTTTTACAAATACTAAAACCATAAGATTATGAAACGCTGTCAAAGTAAAACAGCAGAGCTTAACATCCTGTCGTGATTTTGCGATTTCTGATTATGGATGGTTGCGTTATTTACTGATTCACATTGTAGAATAAAGACAGCTATGTAGAAATTATTGCGATAGGAACATGTTACGTTCATCAATCTAAATAGATAGATTTTATGGATTTCTCGTGATATAGGTTAGGCCAATAATTAATGCAGTAAGTACTCGGTGGGTGGGATCTTCCCAAAGCGGCTGGTATCAACTACTTAAAGCTGATGAAAACTGTGCCCTGTCAATCATTTTACTACTTCTAGGCAGCATATCTAATACTAGTGGTGGTACAACCCAAGAAGGGCTCGTGCGCTTCTTCTTGTCTTTCAACTTAGTAAGTAAGGTTTTCTCATTCCTTACGATATCGATGCAACTTTACGATACACCTCTACGGTGGTAAAAGACATTATTTTATTATATCCCATATTATCCTATGTCCACTGTGTAAAGTTAACTGCTATGAACGTACAAAAGTAAAAAATGAACTAGGTATATAATTATTATCTAAAAAATATTAAGTCTAATCACACGGCACAATCATATGGCATAACCACGTTCTTCACTACAACACGGGTGTAAAATAAGATCTTTCTTTTGACCTGGTTTGATATAATTGAACGTGGGTATTGCAACAAAAGAATAGTAGAATTTATCTAGAAAGTACTCAATCACTAGGTAATCTAAAAGAACGAGAAAGTGAAATAAAAACTGAACTCTGAAATGGTAGCAGCTAACTATGGCAATTGATAGACATAAACACCGAGTTAGACCGATTAATTTCACTTCATTATTTTGTCTACTTATTTAATTCTGATGAGGGCCCCCGTGCGATGCAGGCTGCATGAGTCAATTTCAATATTCGTAATCTGCTAAGGCTATGGGGCTATGCTCGGGCTTTCTCTACGTGATAGAATCAGAAATGAGGACATCCATAGAAGAACTAAAGTCACCGACATAGCCCAGAAGATTAGCCAGTTAAAGTGGCAGTGGGCAGGGCAAATAGCACGCAGAACAGATGGCCGATGGGGCCGGAAGGTTCTAGAATAGAGACCACGTACCGGAAAGCGCAGCGTAGGTCGTCCACCGACGCGGTGGACAGACGACTTGATAAAGATCGCAGAACGACGATGCAGGCCGCTTCCAAACGGTCCTTTTGGTAAATTATGGGGGAGGCCTATGTTCAGCAGTGGACGCCCTACGGCTGAGATGATGATGAGATCATGATGAATCTGTTGAGTTCGTAGTGTTTGGAACCTATGTTAAACCTATTCTCGACTTACGCTTGTCTCGTAGGAATACGTAGATATAGTTATAAGATATTGTTTCCCACTAAGATCTATCATTGGCATGTCAATTGCTAACAGACTACGAACAAGTGTTCAATGAATCCGAGATTAAATCGATAATGGACGGGCCATTATGATATTCATAGATCACCAAATCTACTAAAATCTATCTTTACCAGTTAAGAATGTAGTCATATTCAATCAACAGTCAGACTTGAGAACCGATCTTAGTTACTCAGTTATGGTTTATATGCAAAACTATTCACTTAAAAATCATTTATCTATCGTACCCGCTTCTCCTGGTAAGATTATATATTACGCGTAACCACACCGTATGGATTATCGATGGGATAAAATTTGTCAGTAATTAGCGGTAAAAGACAGCCCGCAATATAGCTGTCGGAGCTAGATCCATGCTAGAGACAATACATATATAAAAATCAAGTTAATCGTGGATCCATACTCGCACCGCTGTATCGATTAAGTATGAACAGAACGAATACCTCCCACAATTGGTGTACAATGGGGCCACAACGGCTAATGGCCGATGAGCGACACTGAGAGCGCCCGCGCAATCACGGGACAAAGACAGGCCCTGAGCCAGTTAGCGCACGAATGGCATCCGATCAGCCCTAGCAATTTATACGAAGTATTGCGAAGTTACCTATCCATTCCAAATATATCAGCGGTGCGAGCATGGATTGCCGATAGGAAAAAAATATCTTCTTCTTCTATTCTTTTTTGTTGGTAGCCTAATTACATTATAGAAAATACTGACATTTAGAAACTCCCAACCCCGACCGCTCTGCCGGCACTCGTGTCTCTATTGTATTCTCTTTGCGCGCTATGATCGCCGGCAAGCGTCCTCCGCCTTCACCACGGTAATATTAATTTTACCGTGCCCTCACCGCATCGCGTCTTAAGATAGCTGATAAAAGTCAGTTTATCGACTTGGCAAGTTTATCGTGACATCCATGCTCACACGGCCGGTCAGTTAGTGAAAATATTTTTACATGATATATTATTTGATCATTTTTATAGCATCATCCACTTTTATTTAGCTGAAATATTGGTAACATAAATTCTAGTCAGTACGTCTATGGCGTTTACGAAATGTATTCTAGAATAACTATAAACTAATAAATAAACCACTAGTAATTATTTGTATGTGAAATATATGTAGACTAGTACTAGCATGGCCGTAAGTTTAGCTTTATTGATTTTTGAAATAGGATGCGTTAAATTCTAAATAGATAATAGAATAAATACTCTTTATTTTTTATTAATAAATACACGGAATAGGCCACTCTTTCGACATGTAGTTCGGCCCTTAGTTGGCTTTAAGACCGCCCAATGATAAGACATGGAGCAGTCGTGGAATCATTAGCCGAGAACAGTATAGCAGTTTTTTAATTATACATACGTACATATGTAATAACTTATTTTTCAATTAAGTGGGTACGGTTCATGTAGCTTGTGCGTTTTCTCCACAAAAACCAATTTATATGCATAATTATATATGCTTCAGAAGATAAGCTGTGTAGAGATATACAATTTGAAAATTCTGAAACCGTATTTCATTCTAGTGATATACAATTTGAAAATTCTGAAACCGTATTTCATTATATTGTTGAATATGATGATAAACTTAAAATTAAAAATTAGAATACACAAAAAAACTACTAATCCGATATAAATTCAAAATTCAAATTTAAATCGGAGCACAAGTGAAGCACCAGTTTTAAAAAATTCAAAATCGGTTCACTCACAAACATGGTTCTGAGGTAACATACATTAAAAATACAGTTGGATTGAGAACCTATTCCTTTTTATGAAGTCGGTTGATAAACAGTTGACTACTCCAAAGAAAATCGTGCGCGTTGAGGTATTTTACAAGAAGTATAAAATATCAAAGATGCAGTTATTCCGGGACCAAGTCATCCATATCCGGGCTGATGCCAATCACGTGACTAGGCGGTAGGGTTCTTCTGAAAGTGTTGGTAGGTACCTACTACCGCAGCTTCAGATAAACTACAGCAAAACTTTGTTGTAAGGTGTTTATTTTTTTTATTTGTAAGTGGAATCATGCAGTTGTATATGTATCATTACTCAAGTTATTTAAATACATATTTCTCTGCATCAAGTCATTTTCAGGGTTTCGTGGAAAACGGTCCCATTATAGGATCACTCGGTTGTCCATCCGTCAGCCCGTAAGTCTGTCAAGACCCTTTTTCTCATTAAAGCGCAGAGGTATGAATTATTTTTTATGGGTTTTGTTTACGTTATTTTCCGCGTGCGCTGAGTACCTATATCTTTTTAATTGTATTGATGTTTATTACTACTTCTAGCCAAAACCGATTTGCCTGAAATTTTCAACAGGGGAAGTTAGATCTAGATTATTCCAAATAAACAAAGGCTACATGTATTCCGGAACAATTTCATAGGATAATCATTTCCCAGACAGCACAGTACACAACTAATAATAAGAAGAATTTGAGTCAAAATATGGATCACAAACAAATACAGAATATTTTAAAATTTATTTGAAATCGCTGTAACCTTGCTACACTGTTTGTCTTAAGTGAAAGTGTTTATGTTTCCAGGAGAAACTGATAAAAAAATTAAATAAAATGAATAGGTCCAGTCGATAAACTGAAGTAAATAAGTATGTACGAGTATTACGAAATTAGTTCACTTGCAGCGCCAACTTGCAGCGAAACTTCGGAGGCTTGCCTAATACTCCTCTGATGTAACAATTTTGATACAACCTGTACTTAAATGTGATATCAAAGCGCACAGGTCTTCTGTATAGTAAGTTACCACTGTATCTCTCAAATAATCATTTTAAATACCTAATGATATTTAGTAGTAAGTATTATTTGTAAGATAATTTTTATAATCTGATTTTTACAGCACTATCGCCAGCTCAGAGAATGCAATTTTAGAGAGATAATTCAAACCCGCGTCTTCAGGCAATCCGTGTCAGACGCCATGACGCTTAGGCCACCAGAGCACGACGTCCGAGCATCTAATTTTAACTCTCTATTTGATTTTAATCGACATAGTAACATAGCCAGTTTAGTCCACTTAACGCCTATTAATATACATAATTAACATGTTTGGATATTATCTCTCGGTGTCCTACTTTAGATAAGACAAAATGTTAAAAATATATTGCACATATAATTATATTTGCAATATTAAATAGTAGGTACTTATACATAATCCAAGCTCTACAACTTGTATTTTAGTAATCACTAATATCCTTCAATTCACAGTGTATAAATCTCACGTTTACGCAACCTTTGAATTTTGATTCTGTTTTGGAGGTGAAGAAATTTGAAATACGTATAAATTCCAGCAGGAGACTGGTAAACGGCAACACCATTTAAGCCTGGTTAAATTTAAACGGCTGTTGGCCAACAGTAGGCGCGAAAATCTGGATCTTATTTGTACTAAATCGTTGATTAACGGCCGTTTAAATGTCGTTGAAACTGAGCCTGAGAATGGTAACACCATTTTACACCTACCACATAGATATAGGAAGTGCGCAAGCGACGATTTAAATGAATCGGAGCAGTGCAGTGCACCGACAGGGAATTTCGAAATAAATGTAAAATACAGTATGCCGCAAGGCGTTCACTAGTCACTCTTTATGGAAGGTCCACTTGTTCTGTTTCGAAATGTGGTCGCAGCAATTAATATTTACTTAGAAACATGCACGAGGTATTTCTATCGATCGTATCTAGGAAATGGAACATAGGTTTAAACATTTAAAGATATAACGATAAAGATTTTATCTAATCTATTGTGAGTTGACAGTCAATATCTGAGAAAGAACTCACCTAGGTATTTCACTTTTGTATTGTCTATGCCTCTACCGCATCTCTACAGCCCACAAATGTTCCTATGCGTTATAAATAGATATTGATTATATGCAGTCAAAACGTTGTGCCATAAAAGAACTAAGCCACTGCATTCAACTAAGTTTTTCAAGTTTTTTAAAACAACGATCAGAGTAACGATCTCGAACGAAATAAATAATCGATGACAATTTTATTATAATTAAGTTTAATTGTTTCTGGATTTCGCACTTGCACTCATAATTGATTTACATATTGCATAAGAACTAGACCCAACCGAATATGTTGCTAATATGTACCACCATGGACATTAATCTAAAACATTTAAGAGTGATTGAATTTATTTATCACTGTTGATTGCGGGAACATTAAATATGTAATCAGAATCCAAACACAACTTACCCTTAGTGATATCATAAAAATTAAATTGGTGTTCATGTAAATTACTACTTATTAAAAAATTTCAATTTTAAAATAGTACTGAGCTAAAATTAAATGACTAACCAATATATTACCACCAATTGTAAAGCCACTTTTATTTATAACTTCAATATATTTGAGTATGTAATAAAAATAATAGTGATGTATTTTACCATAATACGAGTAATAAAGATTTTAATAAAAATCGGTGCAAAAAAGTTGCTATAACTAAGTTATTTTGTAAAAATAAAGACTAAATTAAAAAGTCTGTCATATTATTATAACTTATACGTCAGTACCCGCCCTATTGTAAATGTCATAAATAAATCCCATGAAATTTTTTTTTTTATTATAGTTGTTTATTGTCCAAAATTATTACAAAAAACATAAATTGTACTTAACATTAAGACTGCGGAAGCCTGAAGTGCTTATGAGCAGTCAATGAGTTCGGTAACTTGTAATATTATGTATCTATATAAATTATATTTTTACAATTTACTTATATGAGAAACAGCTACTTAAAGTACATAATCAGAGTTATTTAATAATATAAGTTTCTTTTTAAGTATTTTGAAAGTGCGTGTGAAGTGTACACATGGGCAGTGGAGTGCTACAGGCTGATGATGATGATGATGATGATGTGTGAAGTGTGGAGGTATATGTTCTGTATGTATTTAGGTAAAGTGTTAATTAATTTAGGTAGAAGGTAATTGTATGTTTAATTGTATATTGTAATAAGTAATTGAATATCTACTACCAGAATACACGTGGCCTAAGAACAAAAACTTCGAATTTTAAGCGTAATTTAAGCTGTTCTCATTATGACGTAATTGTGCTAAGCGAAACCTGGTTAAATACTAATATTTTTGATCAAGAGCTATTTGACAACAGATATACTATTTATAGGCGAGATAGAGGAACTACTGGTTTTCATAAAGATAAGGATGGTGGAGGTGTTCTAATAGCTGTCTTAAAAACACTTAAATCTATTAGAATGAAAAGTTGGGCAAGCAGCAAAATAGCAGTTGTGAGGATCTATGGGTTACGTTAGAGTTACAATCAAAAAAAGGCTACCAAAATATTGCGTTGTGTGGAGTGTACCTACCACCACCTGTACGAAAGCAAATGCTAGAACACTTTATTAGAAACTGTAATAGAATAACTGATATAAGCAATTTTCCATTGTGCATAGTTGGAGATTTCAACTTCGGTGGTTTAAATTGGAATGTTATGAATTCCCCATTGTCTAATATAAAACTTACGCAAGTGGAGCACACTCTTATTGATTTTATAAACCTTCATGACTTAAAACAGTTTAATAATGTAGTCAACAATCGGAGTAAAATTTTAGACCTAGTTATCTCCAAAACTTCAATGTGTAGCGTTGCAGCCTCAACTGATGCCTTAATTAATATCGATCCATTGCATCCTCCTATTCTTATTACTTTGAAACCAAAATCAAACATCGACAACTTACAAAATAAGGTCAATAACTTAATCCCAAATTTCAGAAAAGCAGATTATGACTCAATAAATGAGTACCTTGAACATCAGTCTTGGGACGAACTTTATTATTAATGACATATAGTATATTTAATGACATTATTTACTCGGCCATTACTTTGTATGTGCCTCTTAGAAAACAAATTAATAGTAGCCGATATCCGATCTGGTTTAGTAAAGAACTTATCAAATCGCTAAAAACCAAAGAAACCACAAGAAATCGTTTAAAAAAATATAATAACCCTTTAGATAGAATTAGACTAAAAACTGTAAGTAATCTTTGTGAGAAGTTATTAGCTAATTGCCATAAATCATACATTGAACATGTGGAAGATATGATTGGGAAAAATATTAAAGGATTTTGGTCATATATTAAATCAAAAAGAAAAGGTATAGGCTCATATCCAGCTTCTATACGAGTATCTAACGGTGAAAGTAGTACTTCCAACGGCATGGAAATGTGTAATATGTATGCAAAGTATTTTTCTTCAGTCTATTGCATGTCGAGTAAAGCTTATCAAAGGCACACTAATAATATTAGAGCAGAATCCCTTTGCCAAATACAAATCGACTCAAAACAGATACTGAAGAAACTAAAATGTTTAGATAGTAACAAAGGTGCAGGACCTGACAGTATCCCGCCATTCTTTATAATAAAATGTGCTTCAAAATTAGTATGTCCATTACAACATATTTTCAATTAGTCACTTACTAGCGGGATCTTTCCCGATGAATGGAAGCGGGCTAAAGTTGTCCCTATACCAAAAAGTGAAGATGACAAATTAGTTTCTAATTATAGACCAATTTCTATTCTTTCTGCTTTTGCAAAAATATTTGAATCATTAGTTAGTTCCATTTTACAAGCTCATTTCAATCAATTACTTACACCCTACCAACATGGCTTCATTAAAGGACGGTCGACATGCACAAACCTTACCTGCTTTACAGAAAATTTGTTTGAGGCAGTGGATGCTCGTAAACAGGTGGATGTCATTTATACCGACTTCAGTAAAGCTTTCGATCGGGTCTCCCATACTATTTTAATTAATACACTTTCAACTTACGGTTTAGGAGACCCTATGCTAAGATGGTTACGGTCATACCTAAATAATCGAAAATTTCATGTAGTCTTAGGTGGTTTTTCATCTGAATTTTACAATATTTTATCTGGAGTTCCTCAAGGGTCGCACCTTGGACCGGTCTTATTTAACATATTTATAAATGACATTACCTCCTGTTTTAAAAATTCCACCCCATTTCTATACGCTGACGACCTTAAATTTTCAAGAATCGTTGAATCTACAGCAGATGTTAGTTTACTTCAAAAGGATCTTGATTGCCTTGTCCAGTGGTGTAAAACTAACAACATGACTCTTAATAACAAAAAATGCTACCATATAAAATTTTCTAGAAAACATAAACTCGTGTCCTCCCAATATAACATCGAAAATGAAAGAGTACAAGAAGTTAGCAGTATCCGAGACCTCGGTGTAATCTTCGATCAAAAACTAACATTTGTTCCACATATAGATTCAGTTATCAAAAAAGCTTCTCGTATGCTTGGCTTTATCATCAGAAATGGAAAGTCGTTTAAAAAACCTTTCACTAAAGTCCTGCTTTTCAATTCACTAGTAAAAAGCGTTCTTGAATATAATTCTGTGATCTGGCGTCCTCACTTCTCTACCCATAGCTTAAGAATCGAGAGAGTGCAAAAAAGATTCATGTGGCACCTTTCAAGGAGCACCCACCTTGCACGTAGATCAGTGTCCTACCAGAATAGATTGAAACACTTTAAGGTCACTAGCCTTGATAAGAGAAGAGACCTCCTAGATATACAATTTTGGCATAAGCTACTTATAAATCGCATTGACTGTCCCCCACTGGTTGAAAAAGTTAAATACAAAATCCCAGCTAGATATCCTCGTCAGAAAATCAAAGTATTTTCAGGGCCTTTTCGGAAGACTAACCTCGGTAGTAATTCACCTATAGCTCGGTTAGTCAAATTAGCAAATTCATTTGACATAGACTTTTATTTTGATAGCTTAGCACATACGTTCCACTGTGTTAAATAACTCACAATACCCGTAAAACCATAATTAACATAGTAGGTACCTACTATTGATTTGATATTGTTTCTTGCCATTTTTCACTTTTGCCATTCTTATTTTTTTTTATTATAACTCCATTTCCACCTTGCTATTTAACGCGTTAGTTTTAATATATTAGGTGCAAGCTGTGTTTGCCTGTAAGAGGTGTTACATGTAACTTAAGTTTTCCTACCGTAAGATTCTAGACTAGTAAACATGTAATTACTGTTGGCAGACCAAATAAATAAAAAAAAAAAAAAAAAAAAGTTGGTTCTCATTCCATTTGTGTTATTATATCTAGGTAGCTGAAATGGTTTAGAGTTATTTAGGGTACGTAAGTTGTTAGGACGCTTATATTTATTTAAGTTTAAATTATGGTATTCGTTATATTCTTCTTTTAAAATTGTCATTTTTATCATGTTTTGAATGGGCAAAACGTTACAATATTGAAATAAACCTGAATAGTCATCACGGTGTAGTAGCTTAATTTTCCATGGTACAATGTTTTTTAATGTTCATTTCAAATACAAAATATCTTTGAATCTGTGAATCTTTTCAAGATGCGTCTTATAGGTTCTGCCGTAACTTCTAAGTCCGTAAGCAATCACGGAATCAGCTAAGGCTAGGTACAGCATTCTAAGGATCTCATAGGGTAGCTTATATTTCAGTGTTGCTATTCTACTGAGTATAGACCGTAGTTTATTGCATATGTGCGTTATGTGAGGAATCCAGTTGAATCTGTTATCTATTACAAGTCCTATGTACGTATGTTCTTTTACAAATTCTATAGGAATACAATCACAAGGACGGCCACTAGCTAAGTGAAGACACGCGTGTTTATGTGCACGGATGACAGGTTGGTATGTTGTTTTGTTATGTGATGAGTGTATGTGCATTGCCTTAGTTTTGTCAGCGTTTATTACCAAACCTGCATCGTGCGACGATTTACACAGCGTGTCAAAATGGGTTGTATATTACGCTCGGCAACGGCAAGTTCCCTGTAGGCGACAAACAGGCAAGTATCGTCGGCGAACTGGTATACAGAGCCCTCCCCCGCGACGTTACACATAGTGTTTACGTAAATCAAGTACTCACTGGGTCCTAAAATTGAGCCCTGTGCGGTGCCTTTAGTCGTTTCTATCATATTGCTAAATGAATTTCCGAGCCTAACTGTCGTAAACCTATTACTGTGAATTTTTAAACCATGTCAGAGTAGGACCCTGGATACCAGTCCGTTCGAGATTGTGATATAGGGTGATGTAAGGTATCGAATGCCTTTGAAAAGTCAACAAATATAATTAAAACATGTAATTTGTCTTTAAGAAATTTGTTAATTTCGTTGGAAAATTTACATAACAGCTGAGCAGCACTTCGACCTTTTTGAAACCCATATTGTTTTTTATTTATTAGCTCGTTTTTTCCTATGAAGTTACTAACTATACCTCACCTACGTACCGCTCAACTATTTTGTCAAGACATGATAAAATGGTAATCGGCCTGTAGTTGTTGTATTCCGTTTTAGATCCCATTTTATGAATCGGACGGATAGTACCAATTTTTAGTTGATTCGGGTACCTACAGGTTGCAAGGCTAGTGATAATAAGATGTGTTATTGCCGGTGTTATTTGTTGGTTAACGCATTTTATCATAACCGGGGCTTTCGTTGTGAACTGAGAGCAATAAAATTTATATAATTTCATACATACAATGTAAATATCCCTTTCTTGAATTTGGCTGGTGAATCTGTATTCAGAAATGAGAGCAATAAAATCTATACAATTTCAAAATTCGTACAATAATAGTTTGGTTACATTTTGGAGAATATAATATAAAAAATTACTCTTCAAATGCTACAACATATCTTTTCCTCTCATTACAGTTAGCTTATCCGAACATTTGGATTATTTGGCAGTAAATAAGTATTTCAAAATATAGACCAGCGGCAAGGTGATCAGCCACGTCTCTTCCCCTGGATCTTTCCCACTACCACCAGTGTGTCCAGGTTATCAGGTTGCCTGCTTGGCATATGACCGAAGTTGTTGAGGACACGTTGGTAAGCAGGAGGTCAACAGTTTGATTTTGATCGAGAGTTGATCTAAGAGTGACTTGTTGGTTCTTTATTTTACTTATATGTAACTTATATTCATACTTATCTTCTTTTTTATCGTATACCTACTTCATTGCTAAAAGTCCTGCTCGTATTGGAAAGCTTGAGTAAAGTGTTTTACCAACTCCTTCCACTCATGCCTGTATTCGGCTTGTCTCAGTGCATTGATGATAGGAAGTCCTGTGAGAGCCTTCACTTGGTCAAACCAGCGGCAAGGTGATCGGCCTCTTATCTCTTTCCCTCAATCTTTCCCACTACCATCAGTTTGTCCAGATTATCAGGTTGTCTGTGTGCCGTATTACCGAAGTAATTAAGGATACGTTGGTAGCAGATGATCGATAGTCTGTCTGATTTTGATCAAGAGTTGGCCTAAGATTGATTTGTTATTTATTTCAGCGCATACTTATAACCATGTTTATATTTACTTTGTTTTATAGTTATATATTAAAACAACACTATCTTATTCATTACTAGGTGTGACCCGTGGTTCTTCGCGCGGAGATTGACTACCTATCTAAAGGAATATTTTGTTTAGCATAAACATTAGCATATGTGTTATTCCAGGTTACCCTGTTATGTTTTAATTTCAGGTAAATCGATGTACAGGTGTACATTTTGGCCTGTAAGGTTTACAAAACTGCCATTTAAACCCACATGGTTTCGTACTTATAATACAATATAAGTGTCCAGATCCCTAAAATATATTAACGTCTCAATTCAATACCTACCTACACTAAACTTAACAGTTCAGTGCACGCAGCACTAAACAGTTCAGTTTAGTTTTCTTTTAAGAAGTATATAATTTAAGTAATTTAGTTTAAAATCGACACGTTAACTATAAGAGTCTTTTCGTAACACTCAAGTGAATACGAGAAATGTTTCATATCTTATAATTAATAGGAGAATAAGAAAACAAAAACTTGTAATCCATATACAAAAGAAATGTGCGTTATTTCATTGCCAAATTTGGCGCAAACCAACAATGTGGAACAATTTTAAACCACACATGAGCACTTGTTCAAACTTTTTCACTGCGTGTCAACAATTCAAGAGAATAAGTAGTTACCTAAGTAACAATACTGATTGTGCAATAAAATTAAGAACACTAATGACACATCTTTCAATAGTAGAGACACTGCAATCGATGAGAGTAGAGTTATAGCACTCCGAGTGAGAAGTATTTTAATGAGAGAAGCATTATCAACCGCCTCTGCGCCATGTTATGGTACGAGTATCTTCATAAAAAAATATAACGCTATGATTTTGACAGTTTGATATATAAGATTCGCTCGGCGAAAGAGTCGGTATATCATTCATCTTTGTTGTTCAGCTGACTGTAGTAGAGCGATTCCCACTGACAGATAAGAACTGAAGGCCTCTTCCAAAAATTAACTACGAAGTATTCGTTCACGGATTTCGGATTTTCTACGAAAGTGAAAAAGCAAATGCAGTTAAGGAAGATGAAATATAATGACAGTTTTTTCAATGGTGATTAATTCTATATTTATATGTACGTACTGTATTTTATTATTAGTATTCACTGATCGATTTCCTGGTTGACTACTGTATGAACACAGTATTTAAAATTACTCATAAAGTACTATTATGTCAATTGTGTTGAGCATGTAAATATTTATGACAGTTTTGGCAAGTTACATATTATTTATTATTATATTCTATAGAAGTTTTGGCGCCATCATGAAAACATTCAAGTTCAAAAATGAATAAGACGATTTACGCACTTACCTACGCAAAATGAACATGAGCGTTAAATTATCTTACAAAATAAACACTAAATAATTATTTAATTAAGGCATACAAAACCACTCGTAAATTTCGATTTGTTGATTAATTACACTCTACTTCCGTGTTCCAAAATAAAAAAGGCACTTATGAAATGAACCGGCATGACTACCTAGTGCCTTTTCAATTAGCTTTTTACAATGTTTGAATTTAATTTCAATAGAAACTCAATATATGGGTGCCAGATGACTTCTTCTTCTGCTCAAAAGTGCGAAAACCTGCAAGTCAATAGTATGATGTTTAAATCTAACTTGAATTTTCTTTCTGTGATCTCTGTTAATATGTATTTTGGAATTTTATTATAAAAACGCACAAAGTTACCTAACTAAGATTTATCCGTCTTCATTAGTCTTAAATATCCTTTTCTTATTTTAAGTTTTGTACTTTTGATTAATAATCAATTCTCAATCTGTTTAATTCAAATTTATGTATATACGAACAATTGAAATTAAATTATTTAAATAATGTACCTACTAAGAGTAGGTAGTTATACGTCAAAATAATTTTCACAACACATAAAGATGTCTTACATTTAGAGCTTTTATCTACAATAGATTCCATGGTGTCCGCATTATTGGGCCCTTACCTTCATATGAAATTGGTGTTTGGTCGAATAACTTCTCTCAATATGTAAGATAATTCATATCATCTGTATTTACATGTTCCACCGAACATTTAAAAAGTCATGTCGGTTTTCTTTATGTTTCATATTGTTTTTTTTTATTATAATGCCTCCTCTTTGATCAGATGTGCAACTAAAGGAGATATCCACTTAAATATTATTTACATTAAATAGAATCGTTCCTTTTGTAAGCCATATCTTAGTAAAGCACAATACATCAAAATTACGGTTATTTAAGCTTAAGTACAACTTTAAATTAACTTGGTTCTCTTTTATCTTTACATGTAAGCTATAACAGTTTTTGTAAGTGTATACTTTGCATGCTATACCGAGTCAACTTATAATCAAAATACTTATAATTAAAACTATTACAATCAAAATACGTATAAAAGTCTGTCACTATAACAGCTTAGCTTAGCTACCTTTGAATAAATCTACCCTTTTTTTGTTTTTCTCTGGCAACACTGTCGCATTCATATTTTATGCTAACATGTTGTAGCTCAATGATTGGGTTTTTTTTATACAAATAGTAATCCCTTGAACGCTACCACTGTTTTCTTATCCAACATATTCTAAGAAGCCTTCAATTTCGGCACATTTGTTTAAATATAATAACAAAAGTAGTACTCATAGTTGTTTTATTTTGTTTTTTAAGCTTATGTACCTAAAGCAGCCTAACAATTAATCACTCAAAACTTTATGTACTAGCATGTAAATGTCGCATGATTAATAATAAATAACAGTAAAATGTCATCGTAATTTTCATTATCGATATGTCATATTCGATTGACCATGTACTTATAATAAATATTGCCATGCCACGTGGAATTAGCTCACTAGATTTTACTAGCAACACATTAGAGAAGGTCTAAAGGACTAGATACACGGCCGAAGAAAATTACCTACAAACTAATTAAATTCTTTATTTAATATCAAAACCGACTTTATCGACGTTATCTACCTAGGTTTTGGTCAGGAAGTTTATGCTGCAAGATCGCGGCGACCTGTGGTCGAATCGAAACCTTGTTCAATAACGCCGGCTACGTTTTGATATTTAATAAATATGCGTAAAACTCACGAGAATTTTTCAAACTAAAATAATTAAATACTTAATATGAATAAGGAGTTTTTTTTTTGTTATTGTAGGTTTGTTGGTAACAGAAACAGAAAATATGAAAATTTGGTATACATACCTATACAGAAAAAAATGCTATTTTATCTTCGTTATGTAATACGTTACAACGACGGCCTTTTTTCAGCAAGAGTAGTAAGTTTTTTTAAATATATAAGGTATAGAATAAGGTTATTTTGATCATTCGTGACACACACACACACACACACACACACACACACACACACACACACACACACACACACACACACACACACACACACACACACACACACACACACACACACACACACAATATACACGACACATATTTATATTTCTACATATTTACATTTATCCTTTAATGAGATGAATAATAATGTAAATGTTTTGTTCATTTAATCAACTAAGGTCTTAAAAAAGTAATATGACTACATCAATAGAGCATAGCACAACTATTTAATAATTTCAAATTCTATTTTCCATTTAGACTTTATGTAAATATAGCTACGATAAAAAATCTGAGCAAATTAAAGGGTTTCATGGACGTAAGAAGACTACCGACAACAGTTAGGTACTGTTATTACTGATAAGTATAATATTTATGTAATTATAGTTTCATTTCAATGTTATGATAATAATGAAATAAAAACTGAGCTATGATTATTTTTCTCTGTATAAAGTCTAAGATTTTGTTTATTTTTAAATATGGGTTTACATCATTCCACAAAACACTGGCACATCACAACTCTAGGCAATTTAGGCTAGAGTTCACCAACACATGTTTAAACTGTAAACGGACGTTTAATTCTTAAATGACCGTTTAGCAATATTTTTCTGTTCACCAAGCAGTAACTATTGATTAAGTTTCGTAATCGGATGTTTAAGTTAAACGATGTCTGCGACCTTGTTTAACCATTGGTTATTGTTTATTTACGTGAAAATGTCAGATGCTCTGAATTATATCTTTGAAGAAGATAACGTGTTAGGTAGATGATTTTGAAGATACTGAGCAAATTTTACGCGCACCCCGTGTTTTCCAAAGTGGATACAATTAAGTATTTAGAAGAAACTGACGTAAAAGCATTCGTTACAAGATTTTGTTTATACAAACATAGTGCCTTGGAATTATTTGATTTAATTGATGAAAGTTGTAATATAATATCATCCATAATCACTTCAATAAAACTCACTTGAATTTTTAATTTCAATTACCACAAAATAACTCTGACGCCAACAAAACACATAGAACTTCGAATCGAACTTTGATATTACCATAAAAAAGGTGCTGAATTAGAAATACATACAACTTGTGAACATACCATTGACTTGTCACGCATTACATTTTGTAGTATATTAATATTACCTTACCATATTTGAATGTAGCTCGGGTAAAAGTAGATGATACAAGATACGCTACCATCTTTTCAAAGTAGTATTATACCATTCTTTCATTTACGACTCATTCCTCCAAAAACGCTCGATTACTTAAACGTTCGCTTTAAAAAGATGGTGAACACAAAAAAACGTGACATGTTTAAACAACTGTTTAAGTTTAAGGGGGAGATTAGGTAATCAATGGTTAAGTTCTAGTTGGTGAACTCCAGCCTTAGTCAACAAATGAATTGATTTCAATTTACAAAGAAAGAGCTAGCAAATATCAGTTGTATTACCAAAAAATAATGCAATAAGTGGATGTGTTTTAGTATGTGAGATGTGGGGTACTGTTGAGATGGGCAGATTAGACGCCATAAGGCGGTTCTTACAGTACTCAGGGGCTGTTCCGCTACCAAGATCAATGGTCTTTTCGACGAACTAAAGGTTCACAACTCCTCCGCCAGGGGTGCTTTTCGTAACACCATCCTTTTATACCTACGTTTTCAAAACTGATACCAGGTATGTACTTAATTACACTTTCGCACATTGATCAAGATTAAGATCTGTGTCTACCTATTAACATATCTTACAACCTCATATCTAACGCATGTATCTAAACTTTACAGAATAGAGTACAGAATATACAAGCATATTTCCTAAGTCACTGATAGATTTCAACACGTCTTCCTATCTGTGGCTAGGGCTGGCATCTGTTATTAGGGGTAAGGTATCGCTTAGAGTTTATGCTAGTTATGGATTTGTATCCCTAACGGTATAGTAACTTGTAAAAAGGAAAAAACAATAGCATTAATATAATATAGGTAATACAAATGTTTTGTAGTTAAGTCTAATTGTGCCTGCTTGTAAAAAAGGTGAGAAAAACTATGCCAAACTCAACCCAGAACAGAACAAAGTGAACAAAGTTTTGCCTGTAAAGATACCTAAAAATAACACGTGCATTTTGCCTTGTTCTCGTAATATAGCAGTTTTGTCTATTATTATATATTACTAGCGATTGCCCGCAACTTCACGTAGTAAGCTCGGCTTTCGGCCTCCCCATAATCTCCCTTCTCTTCTTGGTTTTCATAAGAACCTTCTCCTGGCAATAATTTAAAAAGAAAAATACATTGCGGGATGGTTCCATCCGTTCTCAATTTATAGCGTAAGCAGGAGAAATAAAGGTTAATTTATATGTATATACTAGCGACTGCCCGCGACTTTGTTCGCTTAGTAGGCTCGGCCTTCGGCCTCACCATAACCTCACATCTTTCCGTTCCATCAACCGTTTTTTTTAAATGTTAGAACATTCTACGAAGTATTAAAAAACATTAAAAAAAGATCAATGTTATCGCTAAAGCCGTTCTCAAGTTATAGCGTGACGAGGACAAATAGGGGTTCATATTTTTTGGTTTGAATGCCCGCGACTTCTTTCGCGTAGTAGGCTTAGCCTCCGGCCTCGCCATAACCTGCCATCTTTTCTTATTTTTTTAATGAAATCGGCAAAGCCGTTGTCAAGTTATAGCGTGACCAGGAAAACTAGGGGCTCATATTTATATATCCCTCACCAGTCGATTGTCAATATAACAATGAAATTTCTATTGTGTCTGGGTCGTTCGACTGATGAAGTAATATTAGATATATATAGATTTGACCTCCGATATAGTAGGATACTATATAACATATCAGGATAGGCAACCCTATTTGGGTCTCAATCTAAATCAGGCATAAAATGTGTGCAAAACCCACAAACTACATTAGCTGCTCCAATTTTGCGATATGTATCATATTGACTTGATTATTATAAATTATGGCAATAATTTATAATCTAACATGACATGAGGTTAATTTTAACGGCTGAATATTAATAAATTGCTTAGTATATATTTCGTAAGTACCCACCGACAACGCCAGGCTGCGAATTATTATTATGGTACTTACTCATATCGTACTAACTGACCCAACAGCGGCTTCGCTCGCTTCACCCCTTACTGGTGGAATTTGGGTAGATTTATAAAGGGTTCCACGATCTTTATTCTCAACTTATATAGTTACTTTCAATCGATCCAGCCGTTTTGGAGAATAGACGAAACAAACAGACATAAAATAAATCATGTACCTATATGTTTTATAAGTGCCGTACGTATATTATTTCATATGCATTTAGTAAAAGCTGTTATTTTACTCTACAAACCCACACTTCCATTTTATTATTTGCATAAGTAGGTACATATGGAAATTCTGAAAGAACAAACAAATGTAAACAGACCTTTGTTATTGTTATTATATTTGCATCTTTTATTATATATAATATATAAAGTTTTATTTTATACGAAGTAGTGTATATGTGCTAGGGCACGCCAATCTGGGAAAGATGAAATCACTTTGTCCCTAATTAAATTTGAAATTCAAATTTAAATTATTTATTTGCAGAATGTAGTTAATAATTTATCTACAGACAAATGTATGACGTAACATGATATATACAGTTCTTTGACATTTTACCATACAAAAGTGTACAAATGAACATAATAAAATTAAATTACATTTTATAAGAGTTAATTCATTCATTTACAAAATTAAATATATAATTAATACGCAAATTTCAAATGGCACTACACCTTAACAATTTGGTCAAGTAAACTTTAAAAAGGATAATTAATAAATAGATAAGTAGATTAAAAGAATATAATAGAATTAAATGTAAGATCAATATAAAATATCATTTATATGACATCTATCATCATCAGATTATAACGCCTTAAATAAACTACGGGAAAGCGGAGTTGGGGATATTACGTGGGGACGCCTAGGAAAGCTTGGCTTGAAAATCTCGACCAAGATTTATTGTTTGCATTTTCCATCATCTTGTAAGTAATATCCGAAACGCAGCTTGCCCGGTTCACATTCTTTTCCAAATGCTACGAAGAAATAATATCAGGAAGAGTAACTGCCGTAAAAAATGACCCAATACAAGTCGTGCTAATTCAATAACATCGATCACGCCGCTATGTCTGTAAGCTGTCTTAGTAGACATTGCAGCACGCGTGTGGACCAACCCCTGGTATCCTTTTGAAATTTAAACCAATCACCAAACATGTCTATTTGTAACCTCGGTAGTAATTCTTATTTGGAATCATACGTCGTTTTGGTTTGAAGGACCAATTTTTGTGTAGAATTTGTTCTGAGTTATGCTTCCTGACATTATTATATAAATAAATATTATTATATTATATTATATAAAGTGACTGGACTAAAGAAAAGATGAGGAATATATTGTGTAGTAGTGTAGTAGCTCTGTAGTTTACACCGCCATCTATTGATTTATTCTGTACTATTATATAGCGCGCACGTAGGTCGTACGTATTTACGGTTTCTACCGTGTTGCATAACTGCACATACTCGTAGATATGTCAATTTCACTTGCTTTATGGCTTCTATATCTGTAATGTAATAAATGTACCGGTTGCACATGTGGGTTGTAGAAGGAGGAAATGTTGATTGAAGTTACGCTGCATTAGTGGTTTTTAATATTGTAACACTAAAATACTTAGATAATTATAGTATGATTTAAAATAGTATAATATGATATATCATTCAAGCTTGGTATTAAAGTTTATCTTATGTTGTTTTTCCGCCAACCAGAGAAAAGTTATGTTTTTATGTATTTAAGTATGATTAATAAAGTAATTAAATTAATGTGTAGTGTAATAAAGTAAGACTCATAGAGTTGGCCTACAGCTTAGATGGATTGATGGTGATTCATTTATTTAAAACATGCAAATAAAACTAAGCTTCAAATATATAATAAATTATATAAAGGTAAAAAGAATCAAGACAATCTTCTTTTATAAAAACTACATATAAATTTAATAGGCATAGTCAGCGACAACAGTAGCAAGGCGTTCGCGATTTTTAACTAGAAAATAATATATTTTTAAATGAAAATCAGGATCAGGAAAATAAAATAGGTTTATTAACTAACAAGCTGCGCTCCGTGGTTTCATCCGCGTAGTGATGGATGATGATGAGGATGAATCAAATATAGCGTACGTTACTAAGGCAGGCGTAATGTGGCTTTATACTTGTGAAAAAATTGTTTGATTCGGCTAAGTTGTTTTACGTGTATCCATTACAAACAAACAATCATATATATTTCCTCTTTATTAATAGTGTAGATTAGGGTTACCATGGTAGGTACGAATAATGTGGCCTGGTTTGTGCCGGCGTTACTATTGCATATTTCAAACAGAAAAAGTATTCACTGTGACTATATATTGTGGACTTCTTTTTATCTGTAGTACATCACTTTGCTTTATTGTCAATAGCATAGACTAATAGTATATAGTCAATAGTTTCCGCAAGTACGCGAGGACTTTTTTAGTATTTTTTCCAACCTTGGGGTCATACGGATGACGGTTATCGAAGTTTTCATACGGATCCCTAACATTTTTGAAAATATTATATAGCCTGTGTTCATCGGGAAAAATGTAGGATATTAATGGTGAAACTCAAATTCTAATCGGTTCAGTAGTCAAAGCCTATTCAATTCAAACACACAAATCTTTCCTAGTTATAATATTAGTGTAGACAGTTTAGATGTAGATGTACAAAATAAATTGTCACTGACTGTTCTAAATTGTGTTTTGTCAAGTGAAACGCCCGTCTATGTTTTAAGCTAGTTTTAGGAAAAAGAGGTTCACCTGCAACTGCTCTCATATTACAAGAGATATCTATCAGTTCTTTAGTCTCATTTGCCAAGTTTTCTTATCCTCAGATTCTGATTTTTTTTGGTCTTCTTTTCAACTTGATTCTAGTCGTATCGTCTTGTCTTATCCACTTACTCTTAATATTTATGAACGATACGTATACAAACAATCACATACACCATCGTCATTATATACGTTTTTTATAACGCGCATGTAGGTGTATAGTCGTGTTATGTAGTATAATGTGTCGTCCGCAAGTTTAGGCTTTTAGAGTTACTAAATAGTTATATTATTAAAGAAACTTTCTTCTTTGTTTCAGGGAGCAGTACATATTCAACGTGTTTGAAGTCATAGTAAGTACCTTGGAAACGAAACTTCAAAGGATAGAGAACCTAGACAAAGCTGTAGAACACCTCATGAGAAGAGTAGAGGCTCTGGACTCCAGAGTCAATGATAACATCCACAAAACAGACGCCATTATCTCCAAACTTGGTACACTCGATTTCAAACTTTTCAGTCAGAGCAGTGAAGATGTCACTGAAAGCAGTACAAGGAGAGCCAGGGAGCACAGAATAAGCGATGCGCAGCTCCTTGACAAGAAACTAGAATCGTTGGATCAAAAAGTTTCAAACATTGACACAACATTGCTCGGTTTGAAAAATCAAATCGATAACAACTTCCTCCCCGTTGACGACATCAATGCCGAAGCGAGTGAGAAGAAACCAATCAACTTGAACGTGATCGAAATAGCCAAAGGCTTAAACTCCGAAGTAGTAAACGAAATAACAAAAGAAGTTGACCAACTGAGAACGTCGATGTCGACAGTAGATAGAAAGTTGCAGTTTCATATTAACCTGGTTTCTGAGAACCTCGGAAAGGTTTTATATATGATGGCAGATGTTCACGCTGCAATCGTGGAGCCCGAGGCTGCCTCCATCAATGTAAATAGCCTCTTCAAGAACCGCACGGCCTCTAGCACGCAGTCCCCTCTCACCAAATCCAGTAAGATCGACACGCTTGTCAACAAGATCATTCCCATGATGAGCGTATCAGAGAAGATGGATGAGGTGTGGGACGTTGTTGTCGGCACGAAGAGCTCTGTCGACGACCTCGTTCCCAAGTCGGACGAGCTGCTCACGCAGACGCAGAGACAAGAACGCGCCATCGGGCAGATCCACAACGACCTCAGGCTCAAAACGAATCTGATTATAGAGAATTTGGATATGGTCGAAAAGAGGTTGAAGAAGCAGGAAGATGATGTGGCAACTCTGGCGCAGCGGCCGGTGCCAGCCGAATTACTGCTGGATCCCACTATCGACCGGCTGGTGGAGTACGCACCCACGCGGTACCGGATTGAGGACCCCATAACTGAACCCAGCACTAGCACCGCTGCACCCACCACCATGCCGCCTTCCACAGTTAACAACAGGTGACATCTTTCTATATAACTATTATTTTAAACGAACTATTGCGATTGTGTCTTACTGCGAATGTTGTATGCTAGCGCAAAATATGCGATTTTCTGTGTCCGCGCTAACTATATGGAGTGCGCGGAGTGGGGTGGAGACTAATGGTCTGGTGGCCCGCAGCCCGAGCAGTGCGAGCAACGCGAGCAGCACGAGTGCAGCCGCCACAGTGACGGTGACGCCGGCGAACGCGCCCACAGGCTCCACGAGCCCACGCCCTTCCAGCCGCAAGGGTGGCATCATATTTCCCAGCGTCAAGAACAAACCCATCATTGGCAATAACACTTTTGCTTCCGAGATCGTCGCCAACTATAAAGATGTGAAAGTGAGTTAATGTTACATAAACCATAATATAAATGAATTACTTATTATACCTATAAAACCGAAGAGCAAAATTATTTCAATAAAATGTGCGAACTGCGTATCATGTGACTGAAAGTATCACTCACATTTTGTGTGTCTATAAAAACTGTCTGCACTATGCCTATCGTACATGTACGTACCTATTTGTGTATATATATACAGAAATAGTCCTAGCATTTTTTCTCAATAAGCTTTCATAAAGCTATATGCAAACAATTTCCAGTGGCGCGGCGCCTTACGTGATTAAATAAATAGCGGCAAATTGGTAGCTAATGGTACAGTGTGTAACTAGTGAATTACATTAAAGTTGTATTCCCTATACGAAATAGCGGTAACATAGGTACGTTAAATAAACTCTGTCCAAATGTGGGTTAACCGAAGTGGAAGTGATTGTATTGCATCGGATAGAGTGTTACAAATCACTCAATCGAGGCAGCTCAGCCGGTCTCTGGATCCCAGCCGGCGGCGGCCACCGCTTCTGTAGCCCATTCTGTTGTCGGAATTTTAATCAATACCTGTCCAGTCTGGTAACAGTACATAATGCTCGCCAAGTGTATTTCGTTATAACGACTACCATTTATGACCTTGTGTAGCAATCAGGAACAAGATTTCATACCGTTCTACACTTAAGGCCGTTCTCATTGAATAAAATACATAATAACTATTAGTGAAATTCTCATGTATCTGATACACAAACATGACTCCTAAGTTTTGGATTTCGTAATATGTTTCTAACCAAGCAGGTACGATACTTCTCCTGCCGTGGTTCGAGACACAAATACTCAGTACTTCATGCCGTAGCTAACGAGATTTCCGTGCAAGGAAAGTTGCGTCGATGCTCATTACGTAAATATGGTTCAACTTACTGAGGGCGCGCGCTTTCCGCGCTTTGTAAGCGCGCGTGCAAAAACCGCATTCTCACCGCCTGACAATTACCAATGATTACACCGTGTTTATTGTTCTTAACGTGCGTGAGCCACCAGTTATGTCGGCCGGTGATGCAATACGACATAACTCGTTTACCCTGTCGCGTACCACCGTGTGCGGAAAAAATAATGCGTTCTAATTACCTGTAAGTAGTTACGCCAATGATATCGGTGGTTGTCGTTGGTGCACTCAAATCGAGTTTTGTCGTCATAGCTGTAACGTCTTTCTTGTACCTAGTCATGGTTTGTACAAACATCGACCAAAATTACAATCAGGAAACGGCTAACGCGTCGTGACAACTCAACCCACTATACTTTGAAATAATTGAAATACTCGATCACTTTCCTTTTCTCCAAGGTATCAATCAAGGTATTGGTACCAGTAGGTAACAAAAGATTCTATAAGAAAATTACCATGGCTTATGCTAATCATCATAATTCCTTTGATAAGTACGTAACTGGCTAGACGTGGTCATAGATCTCGCATAATTTCTTGGAAATCGCGGAGTAAATATCACCGGATTGTTTATAGACAACGGTAATACTCCAGCTCCACGTACCTATATCTGGGTTCAGAAGCCTGCGGTTATTTGTTATTATTATATACTAAAACGTGCCCTCGGGACATTATTTATTAAGGTATTTTAACGTAGGTATGTGTAGAACTTACATAACTTTGGGCTAGATGTGTAGATTCGGTTTAACTTTTTTTACCGCTTTTTGCTAGCAACCTGTGGTTTGCTAGATACGTATTAAAAGCATTTTCAATCAATGTATAATAAAATAAGTTAAATAATAGCATCTATAATTTTCATTTTTCAGATGTATTTATCAAAGTAGATAAAGAAAACTAAACAATAAATAAAGAACCAAAACAATAACGTTCATTCTCTATACATTTCACTCTGACTGAACTAAAACACAATAATGGTAGTAATTGTTTACAAAATGATTAATGTGTTCATGACTTCATGTTATGATTCTAACGACTTATCGTGACCAAGGACTTTCTATGACAGTGTTCGCAGATCACGTGCGAACCTTAAACGGAAAGCTCTGGTCACCTCTACAGTTAGCATTACCTATATGTAGCTATATGATGCAAAATTTTACAACTCAAGAGTAATTTTATTGTATAGCACTACTTATACGTAGTCCGAAACTATTGTATTTAATGTAGTCTGCTCTATCTTGCGTACAACACACCTACAACTCTTCAAAGAGTAAAAAGAAACGTAGACGCATATCCTTCTGGTGAGCGGCTGCCATTATTGTCATTGTTTCAAAGATTTAATCACAACTTAATATGGGCAAATCATTTCACTAATACGTAGATGTCAACTTCAGAAATGGGTTAGGGTGGGACTGGATCATTTCAGAGGTGCTTAAAACAATTAGGATGAGACTTAACTAAAGTATGTTCGCTTGATCTCATAATTATTATCTTACGAACAATACCCCATTACCGCTATAGAGATCATGCCTCTGCAGACATCATATTTACCATTAGCCAACATTCACTACCTATACAAAAGTTAATGATCTGCCTCGTCTAATAACCTCAACGAAGGTATTCATAATTGGCAAAAGAGTTCCCGTGAAAAAAATCTTTTGTAAGTATGACAATAATTAACGGTGTAGAGTACGCAATACTATCGATGACATGTATACGTCGGGATGGCAAATTCATTTGGTTTTTATCTTATTGTTTGAAGCACACGTCCGTCGTAATGGCTTACCCTAATGGTCTAAGCTTGGTTAGGTAATTGATCGTCGCGTGAAAGTATACGAACACACAGCAAAAGTAGACCATAAAGAAATTTGTGGTCATTACTTATACTAGTAAATTCAATTATTTAAAGATATTGCATAGACAGAGGCAAGTTAACAATAAGGTTATTTAAACTACTGAGAGTTGGTTCAGGCAGATATTCGTAAGTATATGTGTTTTTATGTTCAATCGATGATAGATCTGCTACACTCAGATCACTACAAAATAATAGACGAAGGTTTATCAAAAGAAATGAGCTATATTTTAATTAAAATAAGAAAGTACACGAGCGTTTCGTAATGAGGCGACACATTATTAATGAGTTGTGGGTACCTTAGGTGAGCTGTAGGTAAAAGAAAGCAATTGCGTAACGGAACACACCTACATATAAATAGCCGTTAAAAATTGATAACATTGGGTACGAATGTAAGAATGGCTTCGCTAAGTGAGCGGCCTCTCTTTATTCTGTAAGCATATTACAATTTGTTATTCTTATGACGGCTTGAATATGATATCGTCGACGCCTTTGCGAATATTGCGTAAACGGTTAACATAATTTTGTTACCTATGCGAATTGTCTGACATGAATATGAATATTTAAGTGCATGATGCTTTGATAGAAAACTCTGTAGTTCTAATTTAGATCTTATGTACTTAGAGTAAGGGTTACTTATATAAAAACATTTAAAGGACGGTGGTTTATGTAAATGCTTACTTAAACGTTAAGCATATTTAATAAAGCTACTTGTTATTGAGCATTTAACTATATAATTTTCCATAATATACAAAAGTGATCGACGAGGGCCTTTAATAGAAAAAGTGATAATGTAAAATATGTAATAATATAAATGTAATGACCCATATTATTGAATTTATACTGTTATATAAACTTAGACAGGCAAGACCTAAACAATCATGAACTCAGTGTAATCATCAAATATGTAATTTTGGGATTAACTAAATACATGTAACAGTGATTTCAAAATGGGAAGGTGTTTTAAGATTTTAGATGCATTAATTTTCACCTTCTGTCATATTCATAAAAAATAATGTTATTGTTTCTGCCTACTTATTAAGTTATAATTATAAGTGCTTAAATAATAAGCAAATAAGTTTATTTAATATACAAATCAAAAGCGATTGTGTTCCTACGTCATAGTCAACGTCTTTTATAACGATTGTGTTCTTATTCTGCAGGGCTACTCATGCGTGGACCTCCTGAACGCAGGCATGAGAGAGTCAGGAGTGTATTACCTGCAGATCAGAGGTACCACCTACTGGTTCCTGAAGGTGTACTGCGAGCAAAACGTGGCTGACGGCGGGTGGACGGTATGTCATAATTCACAGACTTCAAAAAAGGAGGTTATGTGTTCGACTATACTGTATTTTTTGTGTATGTTAACTGATTTTCCCCGCATTTGTGGACGGATTCTTAATTTTTTTTTGTTTTCTATAATATACTTCCAAGGTGGTTCTATATATCATCAAATTCGGTTCAGATGTTTTTAAGTGACACTCCAATAACGGAAAAGTGTTTCGCCTATTTTGATGACATCATCATTGACAGTGAATAACAATCGATCCCGCAAGGGTCACTAAAAAGGCACCTACGCACAGTATTGTGATAATTGGTACTTTTGAACTATCGTGGTACCAACTTCAACAATTATTCTTTATTATACACTTTTGGTATTATTTCACACTTTTGGTTTTGAAGTCGGTTCCATTTATTAGTAATAATTTTTTTGTCTATTTCCTATATTATAGACTGACAATATTTTCCGATATACGAAAAACATTTGTAGGGGTTACCACGGAGCTCCTCGGTGACGGTATATTAGAGGACGCCGAGGACGTCCTCCAACCATTTACATCTAAATTAGGGGGTACCTTGTATCAGTTTTTATTAATTAATGTCATTCCCCTCAAGTGTCGATGTCATTATAACAATATAATTTCTATTCTGTCTGGGTCGTTCGACCATGAAATATATCTCTCAATCTATCTATTATATCTATTTTTAAACCATAATAGATCCTTCACAGTTCATATATGTGTGCAAATGTCATTTTTATACAACGTCACTTTTGCAATAAGAACAAAAAATTCAAGTGTTCTCATTGCTTAAGCAAAGGGAGTGGTGACTATTACTCGGCTAAGAATTCTAGCCTTTGATAGTTCAAACTTCAGGCAAATTCTATTCTATAGAATCAAAATCGTTGCTTTAGAAATTACTTTTGTTTGTATTATAACTAATATAACTAGTAATAACACGGCTATAAGAGAGGTTTACTTGCCACCACGTGACATAGCTGCTGTATACCTATATTATATAGATAAATAAAATTGATGTGTCTGTTTCTAATTCAAAATTAACAGCTGTTCACTAAATGCAAGTAAATGGAAGTATAAACGATATTTACATAAATAAACCAATTTTAAAAATGTATGTCTGTCTGTCTGTCTGTTTGTTTAGTCTAACTAATCTATGAAACAGCTGGACCGATTTTAACGGGGCTTTCACTGGTAGATAGCTGATGTTAGAAGTTAATTTGTCTACTTAGAAAAAAATATGCTGACTCTCTGTCTGTTTGTTACCTTATCACGCCTAAACGGCTGAAAGGATCGTAATCAAATTTAGCAAGGTTATAGATTATTTCCTGAGGAAGCATATTATGATATTTTTCATCATCATCATCATTTTCCATCACCACGGTGATGAAACCGCTGGGCGCAGCTAGGAGTGTATAAATAATAATTTTAAATATGGAAAGTATATTGCTCATTCAACCTTATTCTAACCTTCATCCTAGCTTTAATACAATACTTACTCGTACTTACTTCAAAATATTAAAAAAAAGCAATTCAAAGGTAGAAAACAGATTAGGATTTTTTCCAAACAAACTTCAACGCTTACTACAAAAAAATTACATAAAAGTTAGGCAGGTATAGGTTAGGAACCTTTATTTAAATTTAAGGTAAAACAGAATTTAAAAAATTTTGTAAATTACTTATTTCAATATTATTTTATAGTGAGCAAGTAAACAAAAATAAACAAAAATTTTGAAATATTACGACACAATGTATTTATTTAAAAATACAATGATTCTGTCGCAGTCCAAAGAGTCCCATGGTTGGTCAATGGTCAAATAAAATGTCAATTACCTTTCTCGGGGAGAAGGTAAGGTCTAGAAGAAGAAGAGAGAAAGGAATGCACTGCAATTGTTACAGACAGACATGATAACACTAGGTGAAAGACTGGCCTGTCTTGTAATATACTAATATTTCGAATAACTAGATCTAATATATTTCAAAATAATGTCTAGGTGATCCACCGACGCGACGACTATGGTATCCCTGCCGAGAACTTCAACCGAGATTGGGGAGACTACAAGAACGGGTTTGGAGACCCTAGCAAGGAGTTCTGGTTGGGCAATGAGAATATCTATATGCTGACCAATAACGACGACTACATGCTCAGGGTAGAGCTGGAAGATTTTGATGGGAATAAGAGGTAAGCAGTTCTGAAGAGCTTCTTCCAGCCTAGCATTGCATCCATATACTGTTGAAAACTTCTTACCACGAACCAAAAAGTTTAGCAGTTTCCTACCTCTGTCGTGTAAGTAAATTGTGGAATGCTTTGCCGGCGTACGTATTTCCTTGCAGCTATGGCCCTGGGACTTTCAAGCGGGGCGTGAAAAAGCATCTGTCAGGTCATCATAGGAGTGGCCATTAGTGCAGCCGTAAGCTGCATTGCTTCTTGATTCAATCTTCGCTTTCCATCAGGCGAGAGGGAGTCACTTTGATGAACCATTATAAACAAAAAAAGTCCTTTTGCAAGAACCGAGCATTTTTGAACTTCAATGTCGTATAACAATCACATGTGTAGTATAAGAAAGTATAGGAATAAGACCTATTCAACTCCGTTATTTTGTTAAGATTTGAAGAGCACTTAGGTTGCACTCCAACTGTCATTGGAAATTGTGTTACTTACCATCAGACGCACTACTTGCCCGTCTATTTTTAAAGTATCCCGCTATAAATATGTAATATTAGAAACACGAAACTTTGTGAGAATGTGAGTTAGTGTGTGTGTGTGGTACATCAAGCTGAAATCCCTTAAATGACTTAGAAAAATTTGGAATTAGCCTAATATTGGCACATAAGGTACTGATGTTTATGCCCCAATCCATCGGATAATTTCTGAGGTAATTTAATATTATTCTACGCAGTTATAGCCTGTAGCAGAAAAACTGTGTTTTAAATGCTAAACTTAGTACGTGAGGTGAGTAAGATATTTTTTATCACTTATTCACGCTGAAATGGCTGAAATTATCGTTTGTTTGAGGAATTAAGAATGGTCATATACAACGTAGTTATACCCAGGCTTTACATATAAGTTAACTTTATTCCCGATTTTTTCACGCATTTTTCCTGTTGAATTGCGATAACTTTCTGCCACACAGGCGCCTGCAGAAACTAATAGTTAAAGGTCGTCTATAGATCGTACAAGCGAGCGATACGATTTCATCGCACCACACACAAACTCACGATCAAACATATAAACCAGAATGACTATCATACTATTATTTTTTCCGTGTAACTTTGGTAAAAGAATCTATTTAGAGCGTCCTAATTGAAGGTCTATATATAATACGGGTAATAACTGTGGAAGTGTAACGAAACGTATCGTTCACGTGAAAAAGTGAATACAGTGGGCTGAGGACGAAAATCTGCTTATATCGTTTACGTATTCAGTACAAACTATGAGTTATCTGTGCCACTATAATACTAGATAAATGACAGTTTGTACTAAATACGTCAAAACTCGTCAAAAATACCTCAGTGCCTCAAGACAAGAGTCTTCGACCAATGTGTGTTACCAGTGATGACTTATGGCACTGAAACGTGATCTCTTACTATGGGCCTCATAGATAAGCTCAAAGTCGCACAAAGAGCTATGGAGAGGGCTATGCTCGGGGTTTCTCTACGTGATCGAATCAGAAATGAGGAGATCCATAGAAGAACGAAAGTCACCGACATAGCTCAGAAGATTAGCCAGTTGATGTGGCAGTGGGCAGGGCACATAGCACGCAGAACAGATGGCCGATGGGGCCGGAAGGTTCTGGAGTGGAGACCACGGACCGGCAAGCGCAGCGTAGGTCGTCCACCGACACGGTGGACAGACGACCTGATGAAGGTCGCAGGACGACGTTGGATGCAGGCCGCTTCCAACCGGTCCTTTTGGAAAACCATGGGGGAGACCTATGTTCAGCAGTGGACGTCCTACGGCTGAGATGAATGATGATGACTAATTACGTTAACGATTCGATTACGTTAAACAGATTTTCGTGCTAGGCCCACTGTCATCTCTCATCTCATAGCTTGTACGCCGAAGCGTGACGCGTTAACTCTTACGATACGAATACGTTACTTACCTGATACTTTTGAGACGACACAGTAGTAGTAATCATATGGGGGATCCCTATAATCTATCTATCCACAGTTTTCCTTACTACCGATAGAAATTTGACATAACGTCCATACAAATAGTGTCAAATATCTAACTCTAGTAAGGTAAACCGGCGATAGATAGATTATTGGGACGGGCCGATAGTAATTTATTGATAACATTGTTACAGGCCTACTATTTTTAACTTTGAATTAGTTCAGAAGAATTATAATGATATAACGCTTAAATTTAAAATTAAAAACTAGTAAGTAGTAAATATCTATCACCCCATTCCTAGATTCCCAACGGAGTGTGACGATATCTAGGTTATGAAATATTCACTTATTGTAAATTATTAAAATAAACAGTAATACTAAGGATATGTATCTACTTCTTAAATCCTTTTTTCACCTTAAATTAATGTATCCATTATAGTTTTATAACTCAGTGTTATTGATTTAGTTTCTGTTTTTGTTCTAAGATCTTTCAACTTTGTAAAACTTACCCTTTATAGTATTACTTTTCAAAGCACTAACGACTGCTTTAGCGATCTGAAACATTGAAATTTATAGAGAGAAATATTCACATCATCGGACGGGATTCGAACCCGCGTCTTCTGACTCCGTGTCAGACGCCATAAACCAACTAGGCCACCGAGGTTCTGGTACGAGCATCGAATTTGAACTCTCTATCTGACTAACCGTCTTACGGGGACGGAGTGACATCTATTGAACAGTTTCGACAGTACTATCCAACCGAAAGAAGCATTATTTAGAAATACTTAAACTTTCGTATCGATATCGCAACCCTTGTGATTTTTATAGTATTACTTTTCAAAGCACTTACGCTTGCTTTAGCGATCTGAAACATTGAAATTTATAGAGAAAAATTCACATCCTCGGACGGCATTCAAACCGCGTCTTCTGACTCTCCGTGCCAGACGCCATTGACCAACTAGGCCACCGAGGTTCTGGTCCAAGCATGAATTTTGTCCGAGGATGTGAATTTTTCTCTCTATAAATTTCAATGCTTACCCTTTATGTTAAGATTGTACAGCATGCTGTGTTTGCACGTAACATAATACCTACTATAGAAATAATTTGTGTTAAGTTTGTGTTACTACTGTTAGCAAACCAAATAAATAAATACCCTATCTCGAAAACATGTAAATGCAAGTGCAAAAGCACTACATAGGTACTCGTACTGTGTTATGGTTGAGGAGCCACGGGGTAGTCTGTATTGCGTTTCTATTTGAAAATTCATAACAACTACTTACATACTTATGTAATAAAAATTGTTGGATTAAAAAAAAATTAACATCAAAAATATATTTTTTAAATTGTGTTTGGGTTAAATTTATTGTAGAATACCGATTAAACTACATATATAACTCTGATTAAGTACACTTAAAATTTCTACGTTTTTGTTTGATTAATCATTCTGGTAGTACCTAGATACATATAAGGGAAACGTATTGTACTAATAATATAAGATATTATGCAAGTAGCAAGTACCTACCGACCTACACATTTACATTCCATTTCTAACACTCACTAATTTATCTGTAGAAAATCAGTCAAGTGTGCCTCGGTTCGTAAGTACTTAGCTAAAGTAAGTTTTCTGAGAAAGTGACATTAGTACCTACCAAAACTAATTTGACGAATACCGCGGCTAGGTAGAACATACCACACATAACAACGAGTTAGTACAGAGGTACAACTTCGTTGTGTCTGTTCAAATTTAAATTTGTATTTCGGAGAAGGGAGACTGGCTAACGATATTGCGTGTTATCGTCTTCTTCTAGTTTGGATTGACTTAATTTGACGTCTTTCACGTATAAGATACTTGTATGGCTTTTTAACTTGAAAATGTAGATCTCATTTTAACAGTATATTTTCTACACACTTCCAAATAAAGGTTTTTTTATGTTTGTTACCTCATAATTTTCGACTCTCCACAGGGGGCTGTCCACAGAGGCGATAGGCGGTATGGATACGTTCCAAAAAGCACTTTTTGCCTCGTCACAAACATAATAATAACAAGTAGGTACAATTTGAAAAAAATTATACCAACTTCCATTCTATTCAGTTAATGGATTGTAACTCAAAAACTACTTGACCAAATTTGATGAAATTAAAATGGGACCACACGGGAAGCATCAGCTTTTGAACAAAAAGTTTTTTGAGAATCGGTTTACCCAACGAAAGTTATGAGGTAACAAACATAAAAAAATACAGTCGAAATGAGTACCTCCTCCTTTTTTTGGAAGTCGGTAGAAAATACCTAAACGAGCTTTACAGCTCGTTGATTTACATCAAACAAAATAACCTCCCCCTTTTTGGCGGTATAAACCGGAAATTATAGATCCTAGGAAAACAATTATGAAAAACATTTGGTTAGGAAACACATTTGTGCAGGAAATTTAATTCCTAACAACTTTTGCCATAACCAATTTTCGTGTGAAATTGAAAATGAACGAGTTATTCAAAACAAAAATTTACTCTTAAAATGAAAATGTTCGGATTGAATACCACGCAAAACAAAATTTAGACTGCCAGTGACCGATCGAATCAATTCCGAAGAAAATATGCTACCTACTTATTTTTTTCTCCTTATTGCCTTTTGAGCTAATTCGACTGGGCTAGATATGAACATATTATATAATAGATTGATACCTACGTACTTTGCAAAATTACTCCTGTTATAGGTATAGATGAGACGTACTAAACCTACCATGCTTAAAAGGAAACTTTATTGATCTGGTTCTAACAATTCATTACAGATTTGCCCAGTATTCGCACTTCAAGATATACTCAGAAGGGGAGTACTATAAGCTGGAGATAGATGGTTACGAAGGCAATGCAGGCGACTCCCTCAACGACCCCTGGTACGGATCGAATAACAGTCCGTTCTCCACTTACAATAGGTAAGCATATCTTATAAAAACAATTAAGTGTTATGGAAGTAACAATTTATGATACCTACAACAACCTCTATCTACATAAGTAAAGTTTAAGAGAGATACCTCTTTGGAGGTGAGAGCCAGGTCAATTAGGCCGACGAATCCAACTAAAAGTATATACTACCTCGAACTGACTACAAAAAAATATTGAATCTCACAATACCTAATGTTCTTAGGAGTTCCTGAAAAAAGCGTTTCATTTAGGAGACCTGCTGGTCTACACCGAGTAAGGTGGATAGCAAGGGCCTTGTAGTGCTTGTATTTTGTTCTGTTTAAAGATCAATTGAAATTAACAATGGACGTGTAGCTGTGAGAGAAATCTTTATTTTCACGGTGACAATATTTATATAAAATATTGGTTTCAAGCCTCTTTTGAATGGTCAGCACCAAGAAATTACCTACAAGTGTTAGCAAAACATGACTACTGTTGCGTTGAAAAAAATACAAACACATTTGTGGTATTTGTCGGAACAGCTGGTTTCCTTTGCATTGTTTGATGACGAACTTTCATTTGAGGATAAAAGAAAAATGCTCAAAGCATGAAAAATTGAAGGTACCGAAGATTGTCCAAAAAGAATAAACGGTGACCGACCCGTGGTACAACTGCGATGTCCAACTGGTTGTACTACGGAGAAGTAAAGTTACCCATAGTTCAACTCTTTTTTTATATGGTTCAACTGGTTGTTCTATGGGGAAATATCTTTACCAATGATTCAACTCGAGTGAGTTATTCTTTCCTTGGTTCAACTAGTTGTACTGCTGGGAATTGAATTTATGTATGGACCAACTACTGGTAATAAACAGGAAAAGTTTATCTATAAATTCTGAAGTGCAATAAAATTACTACCTCTTTTGATTGTCTATTGATGATTAAAACGTTGACATTGACACTTAGGTTAGGTTAGTTAAATGAATTAATTATTTTAAATGAGTTGAATCATTGATAAAGATATTTCCCCATAGAACAACCAGTTGGACATAATTCCACCGTTGTACCATGGATCATAATCATAAATATATAAAAAAAGAGTTGAACCATGGGTAACTTTACTTCTCCGTAGTACAACCAGTTGGACATCGCAGTTGTACCACGGGTCGGTCATGGAATAAACATTGACGTCAAACATACCCACGAAAAAATATAGATATAGCAATGCTTACGATTTTTTGATATCCGGGATATCTCATCCAGTTCTTTGAATAATGACGTGGAAACTTGGAGCGATGACGATGATTATATAGCAGCCAAAAATATCGTTCAATCAATTCGAGTAGTGAACGACAGCTGAACGCGGCGTTGCTTTCATAGACGAGTATAACAAATTGATTAGAACAAACAAAAACATTATTTTTTTACAACCCGTGGTAGCAACCTTCAAATTTAATTGACAAAACTTCAAAAATAATCTGCAATAGTGTCTTATGTTATATAGGTAATCCAATTATGAGGTGCCCCGAGAATTAACAATACAATATTTTTATCACAAATAAAGACCACCTCTGACCACCTACATGTAAACCTACCTACGAGTATAACACATTTATATATTCTGTGACGAAACATATATACTTAGGTGTATGTATATGGTATTAAAAGAAGCTACAATAAATAAAACAATTGAATACATCTAATACGTTTAATATCGGATTACAGAGACAATGACAGGTCATCGCTGAACTGTGCGTCCATGCTGAAGGGCGGCTGGTGGTGGAAATCCTGCGGCCGAGGCCTCAATGGCCTCTATCTTCATGACCCCCAGGACCTCACGGCTAGGCAAGGTGAGACTATAGTATAACCCTTCATAACCGGTAATATGTGCAGTACCTACGTGAAGTTAACCCGCGAGCACTCGCGCCATGAGCATTTCCCTTACGCTAAGTATGAAATTCACGCTGTAGGTACGTACGCACCTCGCTGCAAAAATGCAGCGAGGTGCGAGAAATTGCGTGACCAATTCTTTATACTTATACCTTATCAGAATGATACAGTTGCACACAATCTTTTCACCGTATTAGAGACAATAATATACCAAGTCTTGTATGATAGAGGACCTATGGTCTCACCTCACAATAACCCCCAAGTAGATACGTCACAAAAGCTCGCCAGTACAACAAAAACCTGTTCAGCTTGTGCAAGACAGTTTACCGCAGCGGATGGTTTTGCTTTCTCATTTAACATGCATTTGAATTAGTACCTACTGAAAATGTTACAGAATCCGTACCTACTATTACAATCTACTTGACCAAATTTGGCACTACTCAAGGACAAAAAGTGAACTTGATACAATGTGTTACGACATCGACATACAATACATGAAATATTATTTGAGACACTGAAATAGTAATAATAAATAGGTACCTACTGACTTATCTCTATATCCTTGGGCCGTAAAACAGTTATACTGCACCATATCAACTAACACTGTACAGTCAGTCATAAATATTGCCAGTGATATCGGTATTTCATAATCTCCAATATTTATGATTCAACTGTAAACATACCAATACACATCTTTCAGATGTTATCCTTACCTCTTGTATAAAATGCCCCATGCTTCTTACATTAGAATTACGACGTTTACGACAAAATCTTCCTACGTGCTTATAATAATGGTTATAAGATACTAACACTAGGTTATAAATATAGACATTTAGAGGTTTCCAGTTAAAATTAGGAATTGGTTCGGGGTAAATGCGTAAAGAAAGGAAGTAGATTAGTTGCGAATAATAAAAACCCCACTACATTTGCGCGTATGTTACATTGCACCATCATTTTCATATTGGTGAAGCGGTAATGTGTTTGGAACTGAGTTTTTTTTATTATTTTTCATTTACTCAATAAATTTTGACAGCTTCAATCCAATCAAACCATCAATGCTGAATTACTCCACTGTGTACCTACTTATGTTTCCTATTATGCTTTGAAATGAATACAAAAGAACATGTTGCAACGTTAATATTATGCGTATCACCACGTTGCAGTGTACGCAATTGATATCCGCCACACAGGGAATCATAGTGGAAATCAGGGTTTATTTCTAATATTCAGGAACATACATTGGAATTTTACATAAGTTTTAAGCGTGAAACCGAACCAAGTAAAATATCTTTATTATAAGTTTTGTTTTGACAGGCATCGTTTGGTTCCGTTGGCGTGGCTGGGACTACACGTTGAAACGCGCGTCCATGATGATCAAACCGAAAGGATTGCAGCCCAACACGTGAACTGCCCCCAATGCGCCGCTCTGATGCTATTTACCCAGCCTCTGTTCACTCATTACGTGGATTCCAGATTTATTTACTAGTCTCAGTTGACTAACCATTTAGCTGCATAATAACGCTAAATGATTGAATCAGATGCATCAGCTTGTCTGGTTGGTGAACTGAGACTCACGAGATCAATATCCAAAAGTACAAGGAAATTGTTGCAATTGTATATTTATGTATGTTGGACAGATGTCTCGTGGAACTTTTACTTAAGTATAATAAATGTGAATGTATGTAGTATTGACCTGTGATATGTATCATATATGCTAATAAAACTGTGCTACATATTATACTGTCGGTGAATGAACGTTTACATCAGAGGCGCTAGAATCCATGTAATGCCGTAGAACATAGTAGGCAGCTAATCGCTCAAATATGTACGTAACAATTCTCTGTAAATATTCCCCCTGAATCATCGTTCACGTCACAAAATCAAGACATCGTCGCCTTTTTCATCATACGAATGAATCATTCCCTTTTTGTATATAACAGCGTTACTATGTTTTGTCCAAGTGCCACATCACACCCCAAATTCATTAATTTATTGCTCATATTATGTCGACATAAAAGAAAGTTTCGTTAATTAGGTTTATAATTTAGATATAAGAAAATTGTTTAAGATGTAAATAATAATTATTGTACCGTGGTCGAACAGCAAACAAAATGACAATAATACCTGTATAATACTGGCATAAAACGTGTAAATCCCTATTTTTTGTTATAGCAGTGTAATGTAACGCAGTTTATAATGTCCACGACCCATAATAGTCCAGCAGATATCTTCCTATTATAATTAGTGTTTAAAACATAAACTTGTAGTACCTGATAAGTTCGCATAAGCAATACGGTTCGTGTTGGGACCAAAACGACTCGCTCCACGCACACGCTGATATTAGGTTAATTTGGCTGTAGGATTTCTGTTATATATCAAAGTTTATGCGCCACTACTGTACTAACATAAGAAATGCCAGAGTATTGTCAATGAGCTCAAATCCAAGCAATGTTCATTCATGAAGAGCATTTTACAACTTAAAACCTTAACACTTTTGAATCATTGCTTAATTTGAGATAATTGACCTATTACATAAGTTACAATACTATTTTAAGAAAATAAATCTACGTAATACATGAATGTAGTTTTATTATACGGAGTAATATTAACTTTTAAATGTTATAGACATTTAGATAGATACACATAGAAGGGAGGGGACGTGAAGGACACAATACAAGTAGACTGACATTAGATTAGAATACAATACATAACATGCAAAACTGCTACATAAACATCTAACACAAGATCCAATACTAACCTCTATATCGTTAAATATTACCTCAAACATCCTTCACTCGAACTCGAGGTAAGGGCTTGGTATTACGTCACATATGCTTGATACGGCTGCGAAGGAAACAACAGAATTATCCGTTCAAGTGAAATGTTCGTGAACTTTAACCCAAAGTTCCGAAGAAACTCGTCGGACTTCGTCGGAACTACTCAGAAATACTTGAACACAGTTTAATGTCTATCAATTAAACATCGGCCTTATTTCCATTTGGCCAATTGGGCTGAATAAGCCGTGTAATATTTTTAGTTAGTTTTGGTCGTATCGCTTTCTCGCGTGCTGTCACTGCGTCACCTGGGATGATTTATGCATAAGGTGCAATGCAAATAATAAGATGGCCATATTGCCGGCTACGGACAAACTTAAGTCGATCGCAGTGTGATTGGTATGCCCGGCCCAAGCAGCGTATTGGGCTATTTTCAAGCTTTACAAATGCTTCTATGTGTTTTTCCTTCACCGACTTGATCATATTTTCCTTGCATTGATGACGTAATGAATGACGTAATACCATGCCCTTGATTCGTTCGAGTGACGGATGTTTTGAGTAATATTTAACGATTAAGGGGTAAGTGTAATGATTAGTCATATAATAACCGCTCGTTTAGTCGGAGTTCTCTTCGGGGTCGGTGTCCTGCGGTGTCGGGTTCTTCTGATCGATGACGAGATGTCCCGACGAGGTCGAGTCCGGGTCGTCTATATCTTCGTCCAAGTTTTCCAAGAACTGGAAATCAGGCATGTCCTCTTTAATGTCGCTGAAATCGAACAGGTTGTTGGCGAGGATCTCGGCCGGCTGGAGCATCTCATCTACGTTCTGTGGAGGTTCATCGATTTGTTGTAGTTGGATTGAGTCCTGGTCGCGATAGATGGCGTCTAAATCGGCCAGCGTGTATTCCATATCAGCGCAAGGAGATAGTACGTGCGAAGGGCTTGACTGTGAGAGGCCACGTTGCGCGTCAGCCGGCCCGGGGGAGAGATGCGGCGCGTTAGGCGGAGCCGGTACCGCGCGCGCTTCTGGTCCCGTTACGAAAACCGGCACGTGTGGGAACACTGACGTCGACGGATACGCGCTTGAGCTCGTTGCAGACGTGCCCGTGTACGTGGACGTTGGGAACACGCCCGCTCCATATCCCGACCCGCGATACATTCTTGACGTAGACGGCGACGGAGACGTGTAACTCGACGGAAATGGCGGGTAATGGAACGTGTGAGGAGCCGGTACGTGCGTCGGTGTTTGTGGTGTGGGAGCGTTAGTGGTAGTCGTGGAGTTTGAATCGAGGCCTAGCATGGAGGTCGACGGGAATTGGAAGGTTGATAACGATAGCGCGGATGCGGGGTACGGGGGCATTGTTTCTGAGGACGTGAGCTCGGTGAAGGTGGCCGAGGGAAAAGGGCTGAGCGCGGGAACGGTGACGGTAGACCGAGCGCGGGGTGTGGTTTGGGGTAGGGGGACGCGAGAGGTTGCTCGTAGCGGAGGTGCCCGAGCGGCGACGGCCGCTGGGGCCGCGCCCTTGCGGGGGGGCAGCGCAACCGCCGCCGAAGCCCCCGCGGTGGCTTCATGTTATGTCTTCAAACGCTTCGTACCACGTCTCGTAGCGCGCTCCTTTGATTTCTCCAACAACGGCGAGAGTTTCTTCTCTTCAGCCAAGATTTGCAACAGATTGATTATAAACGGCAGATAGTTGTGCCGCCTGCGCACCGTCTCTGCCGCGTATTTACTCATCTTCACGTCTTCGTAGTCCATCAACATGCGTAGTCTGGCTATTTCGTTGTCAATATCGTCTGTCTCCATGCCAAGCAGTTGCGATGACGTCAGCAGATCGTTAAGCTGCCGCTCGTACACTAGCTTTCTGTCAGACACGAGGGCCATCAGATTGAAATGAATTTCCCCTTCGGTGTACCTGGAAAAATATATGAATGTGTTTAGGTCTTGTGTTTGCATACTGTTCCAGAACTAGGAATTGCCTTAAATTATATTAAAACATGCATACAAAATAAACAGGATACATGTAATGCAATTTCCGATTCCGGTCGATAATTTTTTACTTCCGTGAACCTGCTTTGAAGAAACAAACCAATATATTTAACATTGGTTACGAATTTATGGGTCTATGAAATATGTTTTAGATGAATAGGGAAGCTACGCTATTTTGTACACTAACTTTTAGTTGTGAACAGAAAAAGTAACCGTTTAATTAATTTAAACCTTGTAACAAAGTGGGCACGTTGTTTTAAAGTAATCATATGTGGAGCCGGGCAAGTTGAGTGTAAGTATAACACTTGCCTACGACAGTTGGAGTGACACCCAGCGCTTAGAACTGTAACTTTGCATGACTCTTCACTGCGCTCGTCACCTCTCCATGACACTTTGGTGTAAAACATATAAAAGTAAATAAGTAGTACAGTAGTAACCTTAGAAACTTAATGTAAGCTAGGAAGAAAACTTAAAATTTCAATTAATATAAGAACTAAAAGTAACCCATATGTATATTATTAATAAACAGAAGAATATATTGCTTACAACTGTATTCTCTTTATTATTATCGGCCTGATGACATCGAGCCAGTCCTTCTCTGGCCCAATGGCTCCATGGTCGATGGGACCCTCGCAAAGCCCATCCAATTCGTAAACTCGTCCATCTATGGGGATGTACGACACGTAGTGGTATGCGTCTTCATCCTGCAACCAATTAAAATTAGTTATAATTATTATTATTTTATTGAGAAAAAGAGCATTACAGATTGTGTTACACTCTCCGTTCAGTCTTTAATTCGCGATGATTTAGATATATTCTACTCTACGAGTATAACAAAATAATTATGATGAATATAATATAATATAATATAATATAATATAATATAATATAATATAATATAATATAATATAATATAATATAATATAATATAATATAATATAATATAATATAATATAATATAATATAATATAATATAATATAATATAATATAATATAATATAATATAATATAATATAATATAATATAATATAATATAATATAATATAATATAATATAATATAATATAATATAATATAATATAATATAATATAATATAATATAATATAATATAACCGCTAGGGAATGGAACACCCTCCCTGAGTCGGTGTTTCCGGTTAAGTACGATATGGGGGTCTTCAAAACACGAGTGCATAGGTATCTTCTGGGTAAGCGCGCTCCATCATCGATCGCATCATCACTTAGCATCAGGTGAGATAGTGGTCAAATGCTACCCAGTTCAGTATAAAAAAAAAGGAAAAAAAATAATTACTATTTCAATTTAATTAAAAAAATACAGTCGAATTGAGTACCTCCTCCTTTTTTGGAAGTCGGTAGAAAATAGAAGAATATACAACTAATTTATTAGTAAGATATTTTTCTTGACTTAAGAATTTTGCAATTATAGCAGTTAAATTACAATCTTAGGGGCGACATTGCAATTATTTCCTATTGAGAAAGTTGTACAGAATCTTTTTTTTTTTTAATTAAAAGGATAATAATTGCATTTTACTGAAAAATACGGGATTACGCACGTAATACTTATCGGATTGATCCGACCACATCCGGTGGTCCTTTTCAAGGAGAGTTGGAAACGCTCGCTTATCACTGTTAAGCTATAAGCTGCGATATATGTAGGGTGTAAACTACTTATAGTTGGATCTATTCAATGAGTATTACGTAAGTAATTCCGTACTTTCCGTAAAAGTGAGTGAATATCACATTAGTTGTTATAACGATAATAATTGCAGGTTCTCACCGAAGTAGGTTGTGGCTGAGCAACCTCAAACAAGTGTTGCTGGGCCATAGAGTTGTGTGCACTCCGTATGGTCTGCGAGTTGCTCAGTGCAAGCCCTCGCATCTTTGGGTCAAAGGAACGACTAAACTCTTTCAGTTTGGTCAGCTCTGGGCCTAGTTCTAAATCTGGATGCTCGCAGTTTAAAAGCAAACTGATCACGGCCTGCGTCGCACAGGCATTGTTTATAACCTGAAACAAAGTAACTAATTTAAACGAAGGAACAGTCGTATTCGATTTTTGGATCTGTACAAGATTCAAGATGCAATTTGCCATTTTAATGAGTGTTCATTGATGTATGGTATTCATTTGGGTAATAAGGCATTCTTTAAAATGATTTTAACTGTCTCACCGGATTTAATTTGTTTACGTCAATATATTATTATTGTTTCGTAAAAATTCAAATCACTTGGATCAAGGTTGAGTATGGTGAGTATGGTAGGTGACCGAGTGTCTCAGTCATACGAGTTTTCGAGTCGTAATTTTGAGACGGTCCGTTATACGGTGTGTGGGTATTTTCGTGTAAGACTAGACTGGACTAGAGTAACTGACAAATCTTGGTTATTTGGTGGCGGAATTCTAAGAATGAAAGGTCGATAGATTTCTATTCTAGCTAGTATTAAAATTAGGGAATTTCCTAAGTAAGACCTAATATATCGTCCCGTCGATGGGTTCGAGTCTCTTCTGAGGATATAGTTTTGTTCACTAAACATTTAAATATTACAAACACAGATTCTTCTATTCGTCCTTTATTTAAAAAAATATATCAATATTCCTAATGTCCTTGAGTCTACATAACTTTTAGTACGGAAAATAATAGTTAGGGAATCGTACAGTAAAAGCACACATCAGTGCTAGACTTGTTGCGCCCAACCTAAATAAGAATGTGGACATACCTGCTTGGTAAAGTAGATTTTCTCCAACATTTCTGTGTCCCTCACAATGGTACCAGTAGGTGGTTCATTTTGTAAGTATTTAAATAGAAATATTAACCCATGAACTGGTCTGAAAACAAAATTAATCATGGCTCAGTAACAAACACTAATTTTAAAATTTCAGTTGTAACATACTCGTACATATTTAAGTTATAGTTACCTCAAATTATCAAACATTGAATCATCCATAGCCCATATCTCTTCAACTTGGACTCCATTAGCTCCTGAAACGTTTTAAATGATTATCAATTAAAGGTATACAAGTTTAAATAATGGTTCGTAATAATATATCTATATATATAAAAATGAACCCCTATTTCTCCTGGTCTAACTTGAGAACGGATGGAACAATCACGCTAATTATTTTTTGTTGTGTTAATTATTGTCAGCAGAATGTTCTTGCAAGGATTTCACATACAAGAGCAGTGTCTTTCTTAAATACTTGTCTATGGACTTCCAAAAAAAGGAGGAGGGGTTTTGTTTATGTTTGTTACCTCATATATAACTTTCGACTGGGAGAACCGATTATCAAAATTATTTTGTTTGAAAGCTGGTGCTTCCCGTGTGGTCCCATTTAAATTTCATCAAATTAGGTCCAGTAGTTTTTGAGATACACTCCAATAACTGACTAGAATGGAAGTAGGTATTAAATTTTTCAAATTGTACTTGTTTGGTATGTGCTGATGAAGTCGACGTTTCTATTCCGGAAAATATGCTGTTACGTAAATTAAGGGATAAAGCATTTTCTATGTCGCTAGCTACTCAAAAGACTTAATTGGAATTCTTCAAGAACGGGTGTCTAATAGCATATTTTGTTACATACTTGTACTTGTCGATACATTGTGTATATTGTAAAATAATGTTGCTTTATTTCGAAATACGTCTATATACGAGTACTATAATCCGATCGCTTCGTGCATCCGAACAAGGTATAAATTTTAGGTGTTCGGATTATCGAGGCCCTGCTGTAAATGGAACTTGGGTCATTAGGCCTCAAACTTCCCAGGATCTTACCTACCATTTGATATTTTGACCCGTTAATAAAATACCGAAATTAAATTTTCCAGAATTACATACATTGTATACAGAGTCAGATAGATGATAAAGAAAAGTGCTTTATCATTTGAAATGGTGCCAAAAACATTCCAAATGGTGCTATTTTTATCCATGCAATCCAAAGTCTTTGTTTCAGAGCATGAATTTTGGTTTTGTTTTATGTCCAGGTCATTTTGAATGTGTTAACCATCAATAATAGGTGAATCATCACAAATGAAATATCTACAAGAATTTTAAACGTAACTCACAACTCATGATCCGATATTTCTATTTCATTAAATCTGAATAAATTTAACAATTAGGCATACAACTAATACAATTAATATAAGGCTATATTCGTTTGATATACATAATAATATGCATTTTATTTACGTTATATTAGCCTCATATTTACATAATTTTATACTGCAGAAATTATCATCATCATCTCAGCCGTAGGACGTCCACTGCTGAACATATGCCTCCCCATCATTTTCTAAAAGGATCGGTTGGAAACGGCCTGCATCCAACGTCGTCCTGCGACCTTTATTAGGTCTTCTGTACACCGTGTCGGTGGACGACCTACGCTGCGCTTGCCAGTCCGTGGTCTCCACTCCAGATCCTTGCCGGCACTGTGTGCTATGTGTCCTGCCCACTGCCAATTTAACTGGCTAATCTGGGTTATGTTGGTGACGTTCGATCTTCTACTGATCTCCTCATTTCAAAAGAATCAATCACTTCAAAAGTATCTTTATATTAAAAGAACGCAACTAAATCTAAGTATTTTTGCTTACCAAACTTCCTGATGAGCTGTGTGAAGACTCCAGGATCACTTTCTATTAAGCACCAATCACCAGCAGAGTCCGCCATGGTGATCTGTTTATTAATCACATATATATAAAGATCTTGTAACACATCACCACCAATTACCCTGGGAAACTCTCCATACTCGAATGACTAATGTTTAAGATTTTTATTGATTGTATAGAAAAGTTACCAATATGTTAGAATCTGATTCACAAATTCATATGTACTGTACTAACAGTTCTTAAAAACCTCTCTCCTTGTAGTCTTTATTCTTAATGGTTGTCATCTGCAGTAGCTAGCACAAAACTTTGAGCAAACATTTGAAAGCATTCCAGATGTGAATTCATCTGGAATGCTTTCAAATGTTTGCTAACCAATAAATTTAAAGATGCAAAATCGTGAATCAAACTTACTGATAATTATTTATCACTTATTACTCATTAATTATGTTATCATGCACTCAGTTGTATGCGACAATAACGCTTACTGGTTATCGTAGCTGGCAAGTAGTGTTTCAGAAGCTATATAAACCTTACAGTAAGTAATGAATACCTTCTGCCCACAAATTTGTCTGTGTAGAATAAGGTAATTGCTATTCATCAAAAACTAGCCCGTAAATTGGGATAGCAGAAGCACATATGGTACCGAATTTCCGTGTAAAAAGCCTTGTCCCCAAAATCAAGAATATGCTTCTTTCTTTTCTGGTGAGGGTCACACGAATTCACGGCACTTCATATAGTCATTTTCCTCCTTCATTGCTTTACACTTGTCCCATACTCCCATAATACTTTCTTCTTGATTGTTAGTTCTAGTACATCTTTGGTTATCCTTGGTTTAATTTTAATTTTACTTGGTTTAACTTCCTCTATGGGTCAAGTGTATGGTATGGTCTATGTAACAGATGACTACCCAAAAGAAGTATTAGAGAAGCAGTGTGAGTTGAAAGTTAAAGTCAAGAAAAAGACCGAAAAAGGAAATATAGCATACATCCGCTATAACAAGTTAATAATCAAAGAAAATGAGCATAACGAAAAAAGAAAAAGACAACCTTTCACGCCACCCGCAGATAGACTAGCTGCTGGTAATATAAATAAAGCTCCAAACAAAGTTACTAAAACCAATATTTTCCAAAAAGCCAGAAGCAATTCACTCAGCCGCCCAACAAGCGGGCAATAACAATCAGCAGGCATCGTCAACCGGACCAACAACAACCAAAAACAACAAAAAAAAACACAAATAAAACATATCCCAACCCGGCTGGTCCCCGTGGAATATTAGACCAGCACCCTCCAGGCAAACAAACACATAACCAAAACCAGAAAACAGTTTTAACTAAATTAAAACAACAAAATTCAACTTATTTAAAACAGCAAAAGTTAGAACAAACAAATTTAAAGCAACAAAATAAAGAGAATCCTCAGAACAAAGGAACAACTGAAAATAAACACATATACATTTCAACTTTAAATACAAGAACATTAAGTACAGAAGATAGACTAGAAGAGCTAAGACAAGCCCTAACTTATGTAAAATGGGACATCATTGGACTAAGCGAAGTAAGACGTATGGGAGATGAAATTAGAGAGTATGATGACTTCAGTTTCTATTACCATTGTGAAAAGAAAGGGATCTACGGTGTGGGCTTTTTAATAAAAAGGAATATAGACAACACATTGAAGAATTCAGAGGTATATCTGACAGAATTGCCATACTAAATATCAAGCTGCCGGGAAATAAAAAACCAATATCCTTAATCCAGATATACGCTCCAACGGAAGAGATGATAGGGTAAGAAAAAGAAAAATTCTACCAAAATCTTCTCGAAACTATGGAAAAGACACTTAAACAAAAAATTATAATAAGAGATTTTAATAGCAAGGTAGGGATAATGCAGGAAGGCGAAGAACTAATACTCGGCCGTTATAGCTTTGGAAAAAGAAATAACAATGGACAGAGATTAGTAAACTTTGCATTGGAATAAAACGTAAAAATAATGAACAATTTCTACTAAAAACACAGCAAAAGAAAGTGGACGTGGATTTCGCCAGATGGCAAATATAAAAATTAAATAGACTTTGTATTAACTAATATGTCTCATCATCTTTCGAATGTAGAAGTAATAAACCAGCTAAACTTCAGTACAAATCATAGGATGGTCAGAGCAACCTTCAACACAAAAAACACAAAAATATCAAGAAAACACTGTAAAGCAGGCGAAACTATGCACACAGCTGCAAAAATATCGGAAGAAATGGTTGTAAAATTGAAAGAATTACTCCCAGAAACTAGTTTGGTCAAAACTATGCAACAAAAGTATGACATATTAGAAAAATATATACTGTAAAAGAAAGAAAAAGACAAGAAAGACAAAGTGGGGGAAGAAGCTAGAGAACTCATGGAAAGAAGAAGGGAGTTATACTTGATCGAAAAATCAATACAAAAGAAATAGAAAACATTAGTACAAAGATTACGACAATTATCAGAAAACACCAGCAAGTAACAAGAACAGAATTAATAAGAAAAGAAATTTAAAAAACAGGAGGTATCAAAAAAGCCCTAAAACAACTTAAAGAACACAAAACATGGATGCCAAGCATACAACGCAAAGACAACTCACAAACATCAAGCAGATCAAATATTTCAAAAATAGCAACTGACTTCTACAAGGACCTTTATAACACAGATAAATATGAAACTTTTGATATATTACCGGGTGATACATCGGAGGTAGATGCAGTTCCAAGTATCCTAACAAGTGAGACAAGGAAGGCAATAATGTCACAGAAAAACTTTAAAGCGCCAGGAGAGGATAAAATTTCAAACGAAATATTAAAACAAATAATTGATGTTATAGATGAACCCTTAACGGCATTATTCAATGAAATACTATATACAGGGCAAATACCAGAACAATGGACCACCTCAACAATAGTCCTGATTCATAAGAAAGGCGATAAAAACAAAATCGACAACTATCGACCAATAAGTCTGTTGAGTAACATATACAAAGTCTTTGCCAAAATAATACTAGGACGATTAGCAACAACATTAGAAGAAGAACAACCTAAAGAGCAAGCCGGTTTTCGTAGAGACTTTTCCACCATAGACCATATGCATGTGGTAAAACAACTAGAGAAACTAAATGAGTATGGAAACATAAACTATATTGGTTTTGTGACTATAACAAAGCCTTTGACTCCTTACACCACAGTTGTATATATAAAGCCCTATCTAACCAAAGAATAAATAACAAATACATCAAAATAATCTTCTCGGTTTATGAAAACAGTACAGCGAAAATCCAACTGGAAAAAACTGGAGAGCCTTTTGAAGTGAGAAAAAGTGTAAGGCAGGGAGATCCACTATCACCTAAGCTCTTTACAGCAGTTTTAGAAGAAATCTTTAAAAACCTTGATTGGGAGACTGGAATAAACATCAATGGTACCATGTTAAGCCACCTAAGATTTGCCGATGACCTAGTGCTGTTTGCAGAAGACGCTACAACTCTACAAAACATGATACAGTCACTCTCAACTGAAAATAATAAGGCTGGTCTAACAATGAATGCTTCAAAAACTAAGGTTATGACCAATAGTATAAAGTTCAAGATAAAAGTAGATGACAAGGAGATTGAATATGTAGACGAGTATATTTACCTAGGCCAGTTAATAAATCCAAAAAATCAAACTGCCAAAGAAATACAGAGAAGAGTGAATAACAGTTGGGTAAGGCACTGGTCATTGAAGGATATAATGAAAAACAATCATATAACAGTATCTGAGAAAAAGAGGGTCTGGGATACATGTATTCTACCGGCTTTACGTACTCAGTACGGTAGAATTACCGTACTGACATACGGCTGTCAAACTTGGGCTTTCACAGCTGCTTCAACCCAGAAATTAAAAGTATGTCAGCAGAGAATGGAGCGCAGTATGTTGGGTATCCGTCTATCAGACAAACGAACTCTCGGAAACATCAGAGCAAAAACAAAAATTGTAGACGTGATCAAAAAGGCAAAAACTTTGAAATGGCGCTGGACGGGACACATGTGGAGATCCAAAACAAAAAAGTAGACTAGAGATATCACTGAATGGTATCCAAGGGATGGACAAAGGAGAAGAGGAAGGCAAATTAAGAGATGGGAGGATGATTTGCCGAAAGGCTGGAGGAGGTCAGCGCGTGACAGAGAAAGGTGGAAATGCATGGAGGAGACCTATGTCCAAGGACAACCTGACTAAAGACAGGATGGCGATGCCACAACTTGTAATTATGAACAAAAGAACATATGAACACGCGCCGGTACACCGGTGGCCAAATCTATACATTGCATAAAGCGGCGCTGGTACACCGGTGTACCGCAGTCAAAACCCATATCAGAACTGAACATAAACGTTAACTGTTCAAATATATAATACATTTCGGTTTGTTAGATGTTTTTTTAATACTAACAAGTACCTAGAAATCATTTTTACATAGAAATATAAATTATTTTGCTTATCAGTAGGCTAGTAAAAAAAACAATGGGCGTCGATACCATATCTCTTAAACTTTCGCAGCAGTGCATTTGCTAGTGTATTGTTTTCGTGAATAAGTACCATTTCGAGGTAAAAACCTAAGAAAAAGCTTATAATCCTATTATATTATGGTTTTGTGAGCAAATCCCGTAATTTGATAAAGGCAGCCGCCATATTGTTTTGATAACGAGTGAGACTACGATTTTGAGATCTATTTGGTTAGCGTTAGAGTATATGTTGTAACGTTCGTTTTTCGCTCCGTTACACGTTGTCGATTCTAGACACGTATTTCGGTTTTAGATTGCTAATCTATGGTGAAATTTATTCTATGTTAACTTTTTTACTACAAGAGTAACACTTTTTTAGCCTCTGTAAGGTATTGTCTCTGTGGACATCAGTTTTTTATCTGTATAATTGGCTGACGTTTGGTCGATGGAAAAAAGTCGAATCACTTTTCTACAAACATCGCGATGTGAAGTCAACATGTAATTTTAAATCCGTTTGGATAGATATTTTCTTGGACATTCCCAATATAGGAAGTCGCAATTAGAAAACGCAAGCCAAGTCCTTTGCATCTTTATATTGATTTCCTCTAAATCATGGATTTCGAGTACGGCATTCCCGCCCAAGAAAAACGGTAAGTCTGGTGCTCTTTGCTTGAGGTCAAACTGTGATTTACTTTGGAATTTGTACATTATTTTTAACGCTAGCTTTTTATTGTTTCAGCCACTGGCGTTTTTCTTCATAACTTTTTTTGCAAGATTTTTTCTTACAAGCATTTTTTCTTACGAGTATATTTCTACGTAATTTTCCCCCATGAGATTCTCGTGGAAATTATTTACTTGGAGCGGACCGCCATCTTGAGGTTTCATCTGCGCAGGAGGCGAGATTCCTTTTCCGCGTGTCACATCGTCCATCATAAGGAAGGAAATCCAATCCACGTAATGATATTTCCTCAGGTTTCAATTCCTTGGAGAAAGATAACGCATTTATAATCTTATACGACCCTTGCCTTGAGCATATGCAGTGTAAAATCATAAAAATAATTAACTTCTTTTAAATCAAGGTGCAATAACGATAGTTTAACAATAACGACAGCTAATAATGGTGTACGCCTTCAGCGACGAAAATACCAAAATTAGTAGTGTGCAGGCTAGTTTTAATAAATAGGTATCTACCAGGGTCCTTCAGACTCTGTGCTATCGCAAATAAACTTTTCCTAAAATAAATCTTTAAACTATTGTAACGCTTGTGCTTCCCGGCAATAAAGACAAACGAAACTGAATGTTTTTTTTTGTTATTTATCTTTCCCCGCTTAAAGATCAAAAGAACCAAGGCTCTATCAAAAGTTATTCCAGGTGAGTTAAATATAATTATATACAGTAAAAAAAAAAAAAGTATATATACAGACTGACTGGTTGAACACTTTACATAAACAAGGACATGATAATTCATGGTCACATGAAACGTTTAAAAAAATAAAATTAAAAAAATACCGTTAAACTACAGAGGAAACCTTCATTCTATGAATGTGCTATAACTCGAAAATTATGGACACCGTCCGAACGGGGTTAATGACCCAAAGCGCCGCGCCGCGTTCAAAGGAATCAAGCTGCGTCCGAACCCAAGTCCATGACCCAAAGGGCCGCGCCGCCCGCGCCGCGTTCACAGGAATCAAAGGATGCCGCGATCGTCGGCCGCCCGCCCGGCCGCGCCGCGCCGGTGTAAACAAACAAGTACTTACCTTGCCGCGCTAAGGCAAATTTTATTACTACACGCGCGCCGCGAGTGACCATGTTTATTGTTTGGAGTAGACAATTAAAGTTAAATTAGGTAAATATTAGGCACCTATTTTTTTTCTTAATTAGAACGAGAATCGAGTACTGAGCACTATATATCAATATGTAAAGTGTTCAACCAGTCAGCCTGTATATAATCTTTGTGTGAGGTCGCTCCAGGCGCCCGAACTTTATTTTTTTTTATAATTTACTAGAGATTTTGGTGAGAATATCACTTCATAGGAGCGCTCACATCCATATTTTTCAATGATACATTCACATGTACTTACTATAGAATTTTTTATCATTACAATGTTTGTATGACAATTTGTGGATTTATTATGGATAATTTATAAAATAGGTAGTATAGGTTTTCAAAGTCTATTATACCGTTGTGATTGTATGTTTACTCCTTTTACACCTGCTTGAGAGATAAAATTTGTCTTTGTAGAATTTATTTCATTAGTTATTTTTTTGTTGCGGTTCAAGTTTTTATGTATTTATTCGGTTGACTTTACCTCTATAATTCGACTAAAAAGAAACAGATATCATAATAATAGAATAAAGGTAAAAGGTAAAACAAACGCTATTAACCAGTGTAAATTTACGCCGTTTACAGATATAAAATAGAACAAATAGCTGTTTTACTACGATTTTAGTCCTGCAAACGTTTGCGGCGCGCGCGAATTTTTTAAATAGTGAATTTTCGCACCCTTTTTTCGTTCGATTTGGCGCCAATAATTTTTATTTTTAAGCTACCTAAAGGGTTAAGTTCAAATATTAATTTATTGAAAAAAATTGTAACGTCAGTGAATAAAGGCTTTTATTATTATTATTCACATTATTTATTTCCTTTTCTTAAAATTACATTTTTTACAATATTTCTATATACAATAAAAAATAATAAATAAAAAACATTGTAAAAAACCTAATCCTAGATTGCCATCGGCAGCGGGGCATGACCCAAACTACCAGCTTTTTGCTATAAGGCCGTTTGCTGAAACTACTATCGGAACAATTATTGTCGAATCAACATCCCACATGGCGGTCACCTCATGAGCTAAGTCAAGGTACTTGCTAAGCTTGTCCTTCTCAGCCTTCACGAGGTTCTCATCATGAGGAATGGTGACGTCAACAAGCATTACCCGGCGCTGAGATCGATCGATCACCACGATGTCAGGCTTATTGGCAACAATAGTCCTGTCCGTGATTATAGATCGATCCCAATAGAGCGTAGCACGACCGTTTTCAAGAACAGGCGTAGGTGCGTACTTATAGTACGGCACCTCAGACTCAATAAGGTCATATTGAAGGGCAAGTTGCTGGTGAATAATCCTGGCTACTTGGTTATGTCTGTGCAAGTACTCTCCATTAGCAAGATGAGAACAACAGGAAATAATATGTCTGAGTGACTCTCCGGGACGGCGGCATGCTCGACAAATGTCGACCGTACCGTCTTTCAGAATATATTTCCGGTAGTTATTCGACTTGATAACTTCGTCAGCAATAGCACAAACAAAACCCTCAGTTTCACCAAAGAGATCACCGAAACGCAGCCAGTTCACTGAGGGGAGCGGGTCCACGTCAGGCCTTGTTAGGGCCTTGTAGAACCGTCCGTGTAGCTCTTTGCCCTTCCATACGTCTCTACGGTCTTCGATGCTTAGATTATTATTATTATTATTATTATTATTCGCCGATGACAGTGCGTACGTGGCTACATCAGTCAACCCAAAGGGGACATCCATGAAGATCCAAAAAGTGTTGACACTACTACCGGAGTGGCTGGACAAATGGAGGATGGTGGTTAATGTGGGTAAGACCGCCCCCCTGTTTGTCAGCCGTAACAGACAAGTCATGCATCAACTCCAGCTCCAAGGACAAGACATCGAATGGAGGAGTTCAGTCCGGTACCTTGGAGTGGAGATTCAGTGGGTCAAGTATAGTTCTGAGTTGTAACGTTTGGTAGAAGTAAATATGTCAAAAATTTCTTCTATGTATTGGAAACACATCATTCATTAATTCATTATGCATCATTATTTGGATGTTAAATTCCAGCACACAGTCACTCTTCCCAGTGGGAGGTTTGTAAACAACATCTTTTATCGGAGCCTCTCATTCACAGATTTAACATCTGACATTGATAGTGCCTGGTTTGCTTGAAATGTGGCAACTATTTAAAACAGATTGCTGTTCGCATAAAAATTAATAGATCCTTGGATTTAGTGATCTGCTGTCTAACCTGCAGCTCTTTAGCCGGTATAAGACACTCAAAAGATGTGTAATCTGGATCTGGACATGGATCTCGCAAAGTTCTTGGTTGACAATCAACTCATCATATCCTGTACTCACTGCTGATGACTGAGCCACTTTCTTCAATACCTACGAGTATGACATTGCTAGCCTTGCGATTGGCGTTGGCACAAGGCAGTTCCCAGTTTGCGCTATCTGGCAATAGGGGCATCGTAAGATTTTATCAACTTGGGAATTTGGAAGAGATCTTCATGGCATGGGGAGCATAAGTATAGAAGTTTGCTTTCCTTTCAGCCCCGTAACTTGCACCTCACTACTCCTCAAATTGCTGCATTGTAGGCAGATGAATCTCTTGCAACCATCGCATTGCACAAGATTGTCCTAATTAAACTTGCTTTCACTCAAAACACAGAATATGATGTTTTATTGAAGATATAATTGATTGATTGAAGATGAAAATCAACAAGTAGCAGGAAGATAGTCCAGTGTCCCAGTGCAACCTACTCTGTTCTACTTCCAGCCATAGATTTTCTCACCTGTCCTCATCGTGCATATGTTGTGTGTTAGCAGGGCCAGTTGTCTTTGTTGGGGGTGATAGTGAGACATCTGCCGTGGATTCTTTGCAGCCCCTGCCCCACCATTACTGTGCCTGCTACCTTAACCAGGAATAGAAGTGCTGCCAGGGTCTGGGGACCTGGTTCTATTTGTGTCAAGCATGGGGGGTTTTGCCCATACTCGCTTGGGATAATTACAACCCACCTGGGGTTGGTGAACGCAGTTTGGGGTGTTTTACTTGGAAGGTGATGCTGCCCACCTTCTTTTAATATCTGTGAAGTATACTACCTTTTTATAATTTTAATATTTATGGTGTTCGTTGCTAAGTTGCTTGTTTATATTTGACTGCTATAAATAAAACTATTGTATTTTCATATAATTATGTTTTTAATATCTAAAAACTTAATATGGTAGCAGAGCGTTTATAAAAGAGTTACAAGATCATTGACAAAAATGTCTACTGCAAAATTCGACCCTCTCACTAGAGAAAACTATGATACTTGGGTGATTCAAGCTGAAGCCGTTCTTGTAAGTCAAAAATTATGGAAATACATAGAAAGCCCACTGATTAATGATGCATCTGCAAGTGACAAAGAAGGAGACAGACAGGCGAGGTCAGAACTTATCCTTATGATCGCTCCTTCTGAGCTGCACATCTGTAAAATCATTATGGGACAGAAGCTTTATACGCCAGTAAAGGACCTGCAAGAAAAGCATCCTTACTAAAACAGCTTATCCTGACAAAATTAGATGGACTTGATGTACGCAGTCATCTTAACAAGTTTATGGATATAGTTGACAAATTTGCAGATATGGACGTAACTATAAAAGAAGACCTATTAACAATCATGATGTTATATAGTCTTTCCCCTGAGTATGAGAATTTCAGAGTTGCTATTGAATCGCGAGACAATCTTGATAAGCCTCTCCTAAGCCTGATGAGCTGAAAACCAAAATCATTGAAGAATGTGAAGCACGGCATACTCAAAACATGACCAATAACAATGATTCTGGATCCTGTACTCATGAGGAGTCCTTCTATGCATCCTGTAAAATTTGTAAACGAGGAGGTAACATCTTCAAACGCAAAAATCACAAAATATGTACAAACTGTTGGAAGAAAAACAATAACAAATCAAAACAAAAGAGTGACGATTCCCCTATAACCAATTTTGCTTCTCAGTGCCTTTTAACATGCAACAAAAAGCCTAACGACAGCATTTGGGTATTAGACAGTGGGTGTACGTCACATATGACATATCACCGAGATCTTTTCAAAACGATGGAAACCACATCACAAAAACTTAATTTCGCAACTGATGAACATACTGCCGAGATTAAAGGAAAAGGTACAGTCTCTTTTATTACCAAAAATGGCACAGACATGGCAATCACTCATCTAAAAGATACACTGTACGTACCAAGTCTATGCACAAATTTGTTGTCAGTCAGTAAGATGACAGAAGCTGGCTGTTCTGTTATCTTCTCTAAGACCAAAGGGACAATCAACAATAACAAAGCTGGAATAATTATCACAGCATACAAACAAAAAGATGGACTTTATTATGTCAAAACTATTGAAAACCAACAGAACAACATGGCAAATGATAATGATGAAGCACTTTCTACCACAAAGAAGACATACTCATCAAACATCAATCACTGGCACAGAAAACTTGGTCACATGAACGCCAAAGATCTGAAAACCGCACTTAAAAGCGAAACAATACTAGGGTTAAACTTTGATGCCACGACAACATTGACAGAGTGTGAACCGTGTATCCAAGCAAAACTGCTTTGGGTACCTGCCTCCTGTGACAAAACAATTCAACGGACATCAGAATGCTTAGAAATTGTTCACAGTGACGTGTGTGGACCTATTCAAACGCCAACCGTAAGTGGTAATAAGTATTTTGTTACTTTTATTGATGACTACAGCCGATACTGTCGAGTCTTCTTAATGAAAAATAAGAACGAACTAGTGAACAAATTCAAGGAGTTCAAAGAGTTAGCAGAAACGCACAAAGGAAACAAAATCATGTTTTTACAATCAGACAACGGTACTGAATATGTGAACAAAGAATTTGACACTTATCTAAAACGCTGCGGAATACAAAGAAGACTCATCGAACCATATACTCTTAACCAGAACGGAATTTCGGAACGAAAAAATCGTACCCTCGTGGAAAAGGCGAGAGCAATGATGATTGATGGAAAAACACCACTAAACTTATGGGGTGAAGCTGTGATGACCGCCAACTATCTAAATAGAAGTATTAACAGCGCCATCCAGAATCAGACACCATTTGAACGGTGGGTTGGAAGAAAACCATGTGTAAATCATCTGTACATATTTGGCTGCAAGACTTATGTCCTGATAAAAGATAAAAATGGCCACAAATTTGCACCAAAAGCCATTCCAGGAATGTTTGCTGGTTATTCTGACACATCAAAAGTTTTGAAAAGACAAATAATGATGTCAAAGGACGTTAGAGTGATGAAAACAATGTTTTATGACAAATCAAATAAAAATAGACTCACAACTCTTTTCGATGATGTACAGTCAACAAAACCAAACCAGACGCAAACACAACGAAAACAAGTAGTAACGTTTGACGACAACAACAATACATCTCATGATGAAGATATGGATCAAAGCACTGAAGTTGTTCAACGACCTTTCAGATTCATTAACGAATGATGACGGAAATGTAGAAAATAACGATCCCATTCACACAAGGTCTTTAAGAGACAAGTCAGAAATCACGGCTCCTAAGCGTTACAACGATTTTACCTTGGCAGCAGCTGAAGAAATTGAAAACCTTCACAAGCCTAAGGAACCTGCAAATTTTAAAGAAGCGATGGAATCTATTGACAGAGCGAAATGGCAAGAGGCTATGCTTGATGAAATAACATCATTAAAAGAGAACGAAACGTGGGATCTGGTGGACTTACCAAAAGGAAGAAAAGCATTACCATGTAAATGGGTTTATAAAGTCAAAATGAATCCAGATGGTTCTGTTGAAAGGTATAAGGCCAGAATGGTCATTAAGGGTTACTCTCAGCAACCTGGAGTAGACTATGATAAAACATTTAGAGCTAATTTCACCATGCTTTGTTTGTTAGTTTAACGCTCTGTCATTCCGTTAACGGATTGTTAAGGTTACCAAGTGTTTCACCATGCGCTAACGTCTGTTTAATTTTCTAAATCAGGCGTTAATTTTAATTACTGCTTTAGGGGTCTGTTAAGTCGTTAACCGACGATTAGTTTACAATAAAGCTATAAAATTTGGGAACTACAGCGAGGTAGGTATAATTATATTTTTTAAATGAAGATGTTTTAGAAAATTTTGATGTATTAGATAAACGTCGTCCCAGAACTAAAATTTAGATAAGTATCAAACAATAAAATTAAAATACCACAACAAATATGCACACCCACATAACCTCATCAGTTCTCTTCTGTATTGTATTTACTTAGCTATTATACATTTCAATTATCCAGCAAAACAAAAATACCTGACTGTGTTGGTATTCTACAGAATAAACGGTATTTAAATTTGGTTGCATTGCTTAACATGAGAATTGTTACACGACTATTGTAAATAGTACACTAATGTGTAACATTGATATCGCAAAGTATGACATTTCGTTTGGGTCGCTTAAAAATGTGAATGGAAGTTTTTTTCTATCATTCACTCACTTTGGATTTAGTAATGGTCTGTTATTTTTTCTACTTGGAACGTAAACTATTTTTACATCTCTGTTATTTTTAACGACGCATTAGTTAATGACTGATTTATAAGAGTTTGGTGAAATTAGCCCTTAGCCCAGTAGTTCGTTTAAGCACTGTTCGAACACTGCTTGCTGTTGCTAATCAAGAAAATCTAAAATTAACTACTAGTACTGTTAAAGAAGAACTCTTTGAGACAGCCTGAAGGGTTCCAGGATGGTACTAAACGTGTTTGCAAATTAAAACGCAGTTTGTATGGCCTGAAGCAAGCACTGCGTTGTTGGAACACTTGCATTGGTGAGTTTTTAACAAAATCAGGATTTCAGCAAAGTGACGCGGATCCATGTTTGTACAGTAGAATCAGAGACCAATCCAAAGTATTTATTAGCCTTTATGTCGATGATGGACTTGTAGCGTACAACACAACTGCAGCAGGAGAAGAATTCATCAACGAATTAAAATCCAAATACAATATAAGGACAAAATCAGCTTCATATTTTCTTGGATTAGAAATAAACGTGTGCAAAGACAAAAACACTATTACTGTTTGTCAAACGGCCTACATAAAGAAAATTTTAGAAAAATACGATATGTCAAATTGCAAAACTGCACCAACGCCTATAATTAAGGAGAATGAGACGGAAGAGGAAGAGAACGTCAATAATAATTTCCAATACCGACAAGCCGTAGGTGCTTTGGCATATTTGTCTGTAGGCACAAGGCCTGACATTTCTTATGCTGTGGGTGTTGCCTCGAGAAATCTAGAAACACCTACTAAAAAAGATATTGTTTTAGTGAAGCGCATATTCCGATACTTAAAAGGGACACAGAATATCGGCATTAACTACACAAGCAAGTCGTCTCCACACTTAATCTGCTACAGCGACGCAGATCATGCAGGAGACCAGACAACTGGTAGATCAACAACCGGACTAGTTTGCTTATTCTCTGGAGCTGCCATAAGCTGGAGAAGCCAGAAGCAAGCAACTGTCTCCATCTCCTCAACAGAAGCGGAGATCATAGCAGATAGCGAAACTGCACAAGAAGTTTTGTGGTTAAATCGTCTGTTAAACGACTTGGTTCAAACAGAAAAACCAGTTTTAAATCTAGACAATGAGTCAGCTGTAAAGCTCGCGCATAACCCTAAATATGAATACCACAGGCGTACAAAACACATAAAGTTGAAGCATTTCTTTGTAAGAGAATGTGTGAACAATGGAGAATTCTAGGTAAAGCAAGTTCCCTCAGCACTGCAATTAGCCAATATGCTAACGAAACCGCTTTTTGGGCCTAGCCTGCAGGAATTGAGTTTAAAGATAGGGTTGAGAAACTTATCTCCATAAATTCTTTAAATTTCCGAGGATGTGAAGTATACTACCTTTTTATAGTTTAATATCTATGGTGTTCGTTGCTAGGTTGCTTGTTTATATTTGACTGCTATAAATAAAACTATTGTATTTTCATATAATTATGTTTTTAATATTTAAAAACTTAATAATATCTATAACTACAGCACCTCACGGGAAGAGTTGGGGGTACCCCCTAAGTTATATAAGTTCTAAGTTTTATATATTCTAAGCCCCACAGCAAAAATAATTATTTATTTGTTTATTTGATTATGGGCAAGCAGCATGACACCAATGTGCCTATATCCTGTGGAGTTCAAATATTGTATTGTACACAAATACACTGCTTTTCACTGGCTAGAAGCTGGTAAGAGATTTATTTGTAGTATGCAGCCAGCCATCCAGTCGGTTCTTAAACATGTTCACAGATGTAGCACAAACCACCTCCTCCTGCAACCTGTTCCAGTTGAGAGCAACTCTGTTGCTGAGGATATGGTATGCAGTGATGGTGTTGGATATACTCTTGTTCATGATACTAACCAGACATTGTAAATAAATTATATCTGGTGATTTGACAGCAAATGCACTGACTTTATTGGAAAGATAATCACTTTTTTTTTTCACTTTACACATTCGACACCACCACATAATGGTGTTAGCGACGCCTACAATAATCCTACCTTACTACTGTAAAAGACCTAACATTTTGCAAAAAATAATTCTGATTCATCACGCCAAATCTATACTTGTTTATAATGTGCAAATGGGAACAAAGCAGACTGCACAAGATTATATTTTCTCGCATTCTTGTTAGCAATATTGTTCAATTAATATAGACGAGCTTTGGACGACAGCTTGTTCCAGACAAGCCACAATATGTAAGCGCCAAGCAATAAGAGGGAATACTATTGATGGGAACGAACCATCCACAAAGGTCAGTGTAATGCTATTAGCATAATTATTAAAACTATTACTCACAAGCGCAGAGGCAAAGCAGCAGCAACCGAAAAAAGGCACCAATCCTCAGCCTAGAAATGTACCAATCGATGCATAACCAAAATTGAAAACCCAACACAGTTCAAAACCTGTAGGTAGGTACCCAGTGAAGATGAAAATCAATAATAGAGATTTAGACAGATCACACCACACGGGAGGGAGTTCCTATAATGTACATCCACTAATGCGCGACCGACCAAATAATAAAAAATAAAACGCATCCAATGTTCCGTGGAATGGCTTTGAATTTCTTTTATCTTTGAAAAAAAGCTTGGCTGTACAATACAGGCTGTGCATTATTTGGCTGCGTTTTATTAACACTGGCTCATATTGCACGGGCAATAATAAGCAGCCAATAAAAGAAAAACATTATATTTACCTGAAATATCAGGCAGTGCATCATTAACCGTGAAATACTGGTTGGACAATTTTTGTACATGGCGATAATGTACTATTGTCTATTTAGTATATGATGTACACGGATTATACCTAGGCTGTACAGATAGAATTAATAAGTACTAAGTAATTAATTCTATGGCTGTACATTATCGCCATGTACAAAAAGTGTCCGACCAGTATTTCACGGCCAATATATATCAGTCCGTGTTAATAAAACGCAGCCAAATAATGCACAGCCTGTATTGTACAGCTAATAATTCAAAGGCATTCCACGGAATATTATGCGTTTTATTGCCTGGACATTATGTGGTCGGGAGTTATTGGCTGAACATTATAGGGACTCATTTTTGAGTTGGAGAGTGAATCCAACTCGCCAACACAAGCTAGGCATGAAGATGAGATTCTATATTTGTCTATGGTTGGCATTGAATTCGAATTATTGGACGTGCAATATTGGCTTTGCATTATCAAGGCGGGCTGATTTTGTACAGTCAATAATACGCGGCCAGGAAAAGCCGAGCACTATTTCAAATCCAAGTATATGAATTATTGGCGTGCATTAATGGCTGTGTACTTTTTTGGCTGTGCATTGTTATGGTTGTACATTATGGCCTCCCCACGGGAGGCAGTCATGCACGACCACTGGAATACACAGCCAATATTCTATTCTATGCAAGTATTGTAGAACCCGTATTGTACAGCACAGGCCGTCTTCCATGTACCTACATGAGGTGCGTGCGTTTAGCTTTGAGGACATTGGTGGCCTTGTCACTGATGGATCTTTTGAAGCTCAAAAACATTATTTTTGCCCCTTTCGCCACTTTTGCCCACACCACACCCTACTCGAACAATCAACTGAGTATAGGACCTAAAATCACATGATTATACACATAATAAACAAGCAAGGTCTGGACGTGGGTCAAAATTCCACATGTTGGTGGCATAAATAACTCTTTTTTAGCTCTGCGTTGAACAAAAAGAGACATAAACGACATTTTCACCCACATATTTCCAATTCGAACGCCCATGAGCGTTGTTAGTGTTATTTCCGCCAGCAGGGGTCTATTTGAACGCACTAATGGTCTCGGAATTCCTGACTATCCAATACGGGTAGTAAAATCTAGCCTGTGAAAAAACGGTACGGAGTGACAATAAACAGCCCAGCCCGGAATCCGTATGGTATGGTTTCGATTCGAAACGATGGGATGGGCTGGGCAACACGAGACGTACAATACGGGTCGTATATTATTTGGTTACGCAATACTGGCTGTACAAAATAGTGACTTGATCATTCCACCCACATCTCCACAGAGTATCTAGGATCAGTGCTGCCAAGTGTAGATTATATAGGGCGAACTCCAGCACGACATTTTTATCGAGTGATCACATAACTCAAGCTGTTCTGTTCGGGATTTAAAATAAACATAATTTTCGTTTAGATCGTCTATGGTAACTGGAAAGACTTTTGCGCCAAAAACATGGATCAAAATTCAAACATCATCCGATTCCTTTCAATGAAAGCTAATGCCCGTTTTCACTAACCCTAGGAGTCGCCGAAATCAGATGCTTAAATATTTAAAAATTGCCTAAAGCAAAAATCCTTACACAAACCCTAAGATACCACCTTACGATGTTAGGCGTTACCTAAAGCTACAACATCGATTCGGCGGTGCGTAAACGCTACGCAACTTCTTATGTTTTAGGTGTACTGACAGCCTCTAGTTTAAGTTTATAAACATTCCATTAACTTTGTGATTCGTGACTTGCCTGTTTTAGTTTTGACTTCGTTTATGTTCTCTTTGGCCACCCTGCTTATGAAGCGTCTACACGCTCGTCGAGACAACCCGAGACAGGCTGAGTACGAGCACGAAGATGGTTCGCTCGACGGGCCGTGACTCTCGGCGCTCGTTGGCTCTCGGAAGCGTGTCGGTTTTTTGCATCCGAATCATAGGGTCTCGGTCTGTCTCGCGAGTACGACGAGAGCAACCGTGTACACGCTCGTTTTTTGTTTAGTGCCCGCCAACTGCATTAGAATGAAGACGTGCATGCAGCGTGTTGACAACGATTATTATATGGTCTAAAATAGTTGTTATCGTATGATAAGTTAATTTGAAAAATTTTATACCGACTTCCATTCTATTCAGTTATTGGAGTGTATCTCAAAAACTACTGGACCGAATTTGATAAAATTTAAATCCTGACTGAAAAAACAATTTTGTAAATCGGTTTACCCAGTCGAAAGTTATAAGGAAATACACATAAAAAAAAATACAGCCGAATTGAGTAGGTACCTCCTCCTTTTTTTGGAAGTCGGTAGAAAATAAAAATATATGACATTCTACTACAGGTTCTAATTACTAGTGACAACTTAATTAAAATCACTTCGGTACATATGTACTTAGTTAAGTGCCTAAGTAGTTGGTAATTATAAAATATAATATTTAAAATAAATGTTTTATTGTGAAATTATATAGATTCTGTTACGGTGCATAGAAATCATCCACTACATTCTTTTTCTTCATGGCTTCGTAATTGTTTTATAGTAACATTTGCTTTCATATAAATGCAGAAGTTATCGCGCGTAATTGCTAGTTTCTCATTTAGGTATGTTTGCATATCGGGTAAGCTTTTTTGTAGATTATCTGTATTTTGTACATGTATAAATCACAGCTAAATCTAATCAACCCGGCATTATCTCTTGCCATACGAGCTTCCCATACGGCGTCCGGAGTTGAAATGAGATAACGAGCGTGTATACGGTATGCTCTCGTTTACTCGACGAGCGCCACGCGACGTGACAAGACGCCCCGAGACGAACGTGTCGAGGCGCCGTTACAGACAGTCTGTCATAATAATCTGAATTATCTATGTCGCCTGTTTGTCTTGCTCTTTGAACATAATCTTATTAAGTCCCTATAACGTACAGCCAATAATACGCGACTAAATAATGTCCAGGCATCCAATATTCCGTGGAAAGGTTTTGTTTTTCAAGCTGTACAATACAGGCTGTGCATTATTTGGCTGCGTTTTATCAACATGGGCTAATTAATATTGCACGGGCAATAATACGCGGCCAGGAAATGCAATCCATTTCATGTACGTGAAATATCAGGGTGTTCATTATTGGCCCTGAAATACGGGTCGGAATTTTGTACAGGGCCATCCGTGTACATCACAAACAAAATAGTGTTAGCACAGTCAAAGCCTCGTTTTGTAATAATAAAATTTCTTCCGCCCACTTTACGCATATTTTTAATTAATCGAGGTTAATTTACAAAATTCATCAACGTTGGTTGCTTGAGTTATCTATCTTAATGCTATCTTAAAGCTAGATACAATACTCGGTCTCCATCGTGAGTATACAATTTAGTTATAATTCCTTGGTTCTCATTTAAACGTCGACACTCCAATATCTAGGAACAAAGTTGATACTTAAGGTTTTCCAGAAAAGGCGATGGCACCAGCAGAGGTAGTCCCCCGGGGTAATGTGGGAGAATGTGCACCAATTTAGAAGCAGGTTACGAAATAGAGAAGAAGTAGAAGAAGAAGGTGTCCTGCGGGTTCTTGCCAGCCCTGGTACTATCCTAGGGCAGATCTGCAGCTTGATCCACACCTTCTCCTTTGTTGTGTGGAACGAGTCCAATTATTAGAGCTGGAGCCCAGTTGAAGTAAATTGCATGACCGAGCTCATCTTAGTGCGAAACAATGCAATAGGCGTAGTTGAGCCCAAATTAGTAGTCGGCGTTTGCTTCAATCTGAACATTTAGCAGCAGCCAAAAAAACTTGGAACCTCCCGTGGCTATCGTAAGTGTACGGGCCACGTAGGTTAGAATGATCCCCTCCTCTTGCAATAATATTGCCAGTCTAAGAATTACTTTTTGCCAATTTATATATTAATGGCAACACATTAGGTAAAGGTGATTCCAAACGAAGGCCAAATTATATTACGATTTTACGGTGTTACAGTTTGTATATTCTATTGTCCATCGGCCACAGATATTCTTAGACAATATTAACAATTTTATTTCCATTGTTCAGTATCATTCGTCTTAAATGAAAATTAGTTGATGATGGTTCATCGAATTAACTATTTATTACATAGATTACATTGATAATTATTATCAAAATTATTAATCAAAACTTATGTCCATAACAATAGCGGTGGAACTTAGTTCTATACTTTAGAAGCAGCCATCCTCGGAATCATCAGAGTCTTCCTGAGTGCAAATAATAAAATCAACAGCATTATCCTGAATCCCATCATGTTTGCAGTACTCGTCCTTGATTTTAATTACATGATTACGCAATGCTTCCACATCTCTACAGAATATTTAGCAAATAATCCTTGTAATATATTCTTTTTTTTTTGGTCAAAATTACAGTAAAATAAATTCAATTCATTATTTTTTCAATTCAATCATCCTTTTTGTGCCAATTGTCCCTTAATATTACCCCAAACCAACTCAATAGGGTTCAGATCTACCAAGACTTGAACGCTTTTATTATTATTTTTTTACGCAGAGCAAGGTTTTATACCCTGATCACCAGCTCTAGGGAGAGCCAGTGCGCGTGTGGGAGTCTTCGTCAGAAGGGCGGCCTACCCACTAAACCTCTGCGGTGTTCCTTAGTCGTCGACAGGAGAAGTGGGCCCACTCGCGCATTCTGCCACAGCCTCCGCCGACGTCGCTGCCCGTCTACTCAGGCCCAGCCTCTAGGGTGGGTGTAAAGAGCCCACCATAATTCCGCCTCGTGAGATGCCCCGGCACACAGTGTACATCCAAACCTCGCCGCTTGCCCCGTCAACTGTGCCCTATGCTAACTTTGTGGCCTACTTACTTATGTTAATTACATAAATCCATAAAACATAAATATTTATATAACACACATTGCTATAAATATATAAAATGTATCTTATATCTATCTCAATAAACATATATAAAATACCTAATATTAACATATCATTTACTGATAATCTACACTAATATTAATACCATATACATAAAATACTTACTATAAATATATTATTATCTATAATCAATTATTCATTCCCATACATACGCAAATAATTCAATATAATACTAGACATACATTTACAATACCTAATATAAGATTAGATAGAAAAGATAGTTAGAGATAAGATACCTACGTCAAGCAAACCCGGGAGCGTTTGCGATCGCGCAATGGAAACTCGAGTTAATAACAACGGCCAAGCGGCTGCAGGCGCGGGGTTTCGGGGTAACCACATTCCACACCCTGCGGAGGCGACGCTCACCGACTCACGACTCGCCGCCGCTTGCCAGTCAAATCTATGCACTTAACGTGAGGCCCGTATCGCTCAACGCCTCCCGCACGCACCTTGTGCTTACGCGATCTAGCATTTGTTTGTTTACGTTTTGTCTGTTGCTGTATATAAGTGTATGCTTCTGTTTCTGGACTGTACCTACTTACTTTCCTGGCTTACATACAACGCTTGCAACACCCTTCGCACGCCACCATAACTGGTGACCCCTTGGAACATTACTAAGAAGAGTAGTGACGGCAATGACACGGCAACATTTTAACATTCGCAATCGAGTACACAAATCCGTCGTGATCAAAATAAATGTGAGCGCGTTTCCACTGATGCGACAGACGGCACGTCAGAACTTTTTGGAGTTGGATACCACCGTTTTGGCCCGAAAAACCATTGATATGGTTCGCTCAAATTGAAGGTCAGTTAAATATGTCAAGAATAATGGACGACGTCACTAAATTTTACTACGTTCTCGCACATCTGGATCGACAATATACCGTCGAGGTGGAGGACATAATAACAGACCCTCCTGCTACAGCAAGGTACGAGAAGCTAAAAAGTGAATTAATAAAACGCTTATCTGTATCCAAAGAAAAGAAGGTTAAACAATAACTTTTATCGTAAGAGTTAGGAGATCGCAAACTTCATAGTTTCTGCGACACTTTCAACATTTGACGGATCTGGACCAGCCGATTACTTAATAACTTGCAGACCGTCGTCGCTTCGCAGAGAAGTCTGAACCTCACCGAACTTGCTGACCTAGCCGATACTTTGCACGAAATCGCACCTACTTCACCACAGGCAGCTGTAGCTACAACCTCACAACGCGATCCTGTGATTGATGCTCTGCCCAGCAGATAACCGAACTGACGAAGCAAGTAAGTGCAATCACCTCAGCTGTTTATGGTCGTTCCCGTCCCGGAATCACCAGGATAAACACCAGCGAAGCCGCTCACCATCTAGACGTTCACAGTCGAACTATAGGAAGTTTCCTCAATGTTAGTACCACTATAAGCTCGGCAGAGAGGCGAAGAAGTGCTTAAGCCCTGCGACTTTCAGTCGGGAAACGAGCAGGGCAGTCGATAATGGCGGCTGAAGATTACCCTTCCAATACTGGTCGCCTGTTTGTGACGGATCGCAGATCAAAGGTACTGTTCCTGATTGACACCGGGAGCGACTTATGTATCTACCCTCGATCTGCTCTTCAACAAAGAAGAACGAAGACGGAGTATCAGTTGTGTGCAGCCAACGGATCAACGATTGATACCTATGGATACGTGGAACTTAAACTTAACTTAGGTCTTCGTCGCGATTTTGTGTGGCGTTTTATTGTCGCGGATGTAACTAAAGCTATTGTTGGTATAGATTTTCTGTCTCACTTTAATCTTATTGTTGACATTCGTAATAAACGTCTAATTGACGGCACTACGATTTGTCAGCTATAGCCAGCATTGCTGTAAGTGATAGCTTAATTTCAAGTGTAAAGGTCGTGACTGGCGATTCGAAATATCATAACTTGCTTTCACTGTTTCCTGAAATCACACGACCATAAGGTACTCAGCTTACACCTAAACACACCACAGTACACCATATCCGTACCACGCCAGGCCCTCCAGTATCGTGTTCTCCTAGACGACTACCACCGGACAAACTTAAAATTGCCGAGTCCGAATTTGAAGCGATGTTGGCGACCGATGGTACCGCTCGCCCATCTGAAAGCTCATGGTCTTCTCTACTTCACCTAGCACTGGACTAGACAAAAAAGGATAGGCGTTGGCGCCCTTGCGGTGATTATAGGCAATTAAAAGCAAGAACAGTGCCCGAAAAATACCCAATCAGGCACATCCACGATTTTGCTCATAGCCTATCTGGCTGTACGGCCTTCTTGACAATAGACCTGGTTAAAGCATATAACCAGATCCCTGTATTCGAGCCGGATATCCCCAAAAGTGCGATCACTACGCCCTTTGGTCTTTTTGAGTTTCCGCTTATGACTTTTGGTTTGAGGGACGCTGGTCAAACCTTCCAAAGATTCGTTGACGAGATGACGCGTGGCCTGGGCTTCTGTTACTGCTTCCTTGATGATTTCCTCGTTTTCTCCGAGAATGAGTCCAGATAAGCAGCATCTTCATCAGCTATTCACCAGAATGAAGGAATATGGAATGCTCATAAACACGGGGAAATGCATCTTTGGAGCATCCAAAGTGACATTTCTAGGCTACCGCAGCACCCAACACGGAACTAGACCCTTGGAAAGTAAGGTCCAAGCCATCAAAGAGTTCTCAGGGCCTAAGTCTGCTAAACAATGCAAAACTTGGCTTGGTGACAGACACAATCAATACAGCCATCGGAGGAGTCGTCCAACAGCTAAAGGATGGTCACTGGCAACCATTGGCGTTATTTTCACGCAAGTTGAGCCCAATACACCAGAAGTACTCGTCATACGACAGAGAGATCCTTGCTGTGTACGAGTGCATCGAGTACTTTCGCCACTGGTTGGAAGCTACCACCTTTACTATTTACATGGACCACAAGCCCTTATGCTTTGCTTTTCATGAGCGGAAAAACAAGTGTTCTCCTCGGCAATTCAGGCACCTAGACTACATATCACAGTTCTCGACTGATATTCAACACATTGCTGGGAGAGATAATGTAGTAGTGGACACACTCTCACGTATCGATGAACTGGCGAGACCTGTAGATCCAGAAACTTTAGCTAGAGCTCAAGAATCAGATCACGAGGTGGAACACCTACTGAACAACGAATCCTCTCTGCGCATCAAAAGGTTGAGTATACCCGGCATTCGCTTGCGCTTACGTTTGCAACACCCTTCGCACGCCACCATAACTTCATAGGGACACGTGGAGGAGTCCACCGCGTCAGATATTTCGCCAGCGGTCAACAAAATCCCGTAACGGGAAATTGTTAACCGTTGCCCAGGATGCACCGCCCCGAAACACTGCTACTATCCTTAGATAAACCGTATCCAAGGAGACCAGCAGAACTCGGGCACACGAGGAGGTAATCTGACGTAGCACCCCAAGACACTCAAGCACTGACTTTGAAGACGTTGCTTTTGCCTCTATATGGTATGGAGGCAAACGCAACACTTTGTGTTCGTTTCTTTTCATTAACTCGTCAACTTTGTAAATATCTTCAGTTTCTGTCTTTTTAATCAGTTTTAATAAGTCGTCCTTTCTAAGCTCATCATCAAAAGGCACGTCATGTCGTCGATTGCATAACTGCCCTGGTAGATGCCATAGTCGGCTTTTTTTTCCTTTCGAACTGGATGGTTAGCTCCGTTATCCATAACGTTAACGATGATAGAATTTGATGGTATATTATGCATCAGCTTTTCATTTATCTATTATCAACACGGACTAATTTCGTATTGGCAATATAACGCGGCGATATATGTAAGACCAAACCATCTTAAGGGTTTTTATGTCTTAATCCTTCGAACAGAAGTAAACAACATGCTTTAAGGTTTAACGTTGTATTTCAAAAAACTAAGTGGGTATAGATGGGTTAATAAATACAATAAACTGATTTATAATTATAATATAATTTTAAGGAGGTAGACCTATAGTATAAGTATACAGGAAAAAACCTTAGTACTATCAACACGTTTAAAAGAACTTCAACTTTTATTGTAATAAAATACAATTAAGCAGTGTTAACGTTGTATTTTATAAAATTTAGTGGTTTTATTAAATACAATAAAGTGATTTAAGAATATTATATAAAACTAAGGAGGTAGACCTATAATATAAGTAAACAAAAAAAAATTAGTACTATCAACACGTTTAAAAGAACGGCGACTTTTATTGTAATAAAATACAATTAACAGATTTAAAGTTATGATCTAAAACTAAGGAGGTAGACCTATAATATAAGCAAACAAGAAAAAATCTTATTACAATCAACACGTTCAAAAGAACTGCAACTTTTAATGTGATAAATACAATAATCCTATTCAAGGTAACATTAAAAATACTAAGTGGATTTAGATTTAATTTATCTATATATAATTACGGTTTGAAGTAAAAATCTTAGTACTATCAAAACGTTTAAAAGAACTAGTAATTTTTATTATAACAATATATAATAATCCTATTCAAGGTACTATTAAACATACTAAGTGGATCTAGATTAAATTTAGCTATGTATAATTACCGTTATATGTGAAAATCTAAGTACTGTCAACATTTAAGAGAACTACTTTTTTATTATAATAAAACATAATAATCCTGTGCTAGTCGCAACCCACAAAATCATAAAATTTCTAAAAATATAACTATAACAACTGAAATTCTTATTATGGCTGTCATTTAGCAATACAATAAAAGGCAGAGTTAGCTTGCAATGCACATGTGCAAAGCAAAACCTTTTTGAACTGTTTAAGCGAAAATGTTAGTGATAGTACATGACTTAATTGGCCGTGTATTATTCATTCGCTGTACATTATTTGGCAGAACATTAATTTGGTTGTACATTATAAGCTTCCCATCTGATTTATCTATGGCTCGCTTTGGCAGCGTTGCCAGAATGTTACTTTTGTAACATTTTACGTTACTTTTGGCCCTCTTATGTTGCTAAAATGTTACACAACTCAAAATGTTAATTTTACGTTTCTGTTAGGATATAATAAAACTTGTAATATTTAACACTAAATATTTTCCAACAAACACATTTTTTGGTTGCTGAAAATTGTGAAACGGAACTACAACAACATTCAAGAAACTTTTCTTACCTCGTCGTGTTGATGCACTTGATTTTGTGATCTGACTCAAATTAACGTATCACATAATATTTAGGTCGCTTATTAAAAAAGAATAAAAAAATTTCAGTACTTCACTTGACTTTTTTATTGTAAACTGTTTTGTTCAAAAAAGGAAGTCTTTATTCATATATATAATAATTTTCAACATCTTGGATTTTTTCTGATTAACGGGCTGTTAAAGTTTATACCTAATATTTAACATGGTTCCGTAGATGGTAGAAACGGTACAAACCGGGTAGATACTTCTAGCTGTGTTTTCTAACGATTCCAGAAGAATCTACAACGTTCAAAATTCTATCCATACTTTATCTCAATTTGACTGGACTAGAATATAGCAAACTGTACATATATCAATACTGACAGAAGAACTTTTACTAAACTTATAAAACAACGTGTCATGGATAAGACTACAGACCTACTAGCATTATAAGGCAATGATATGTTGTGACAACGATGATATCTTAGTTATTTCTAAATTCTTAGACGTTATGAGACTATTCCTGGAAAATAATCCGAAGAACTCACTAACGCACTAATGAATTGGTTTGTAAATAAACTTTTAAAGATATTTGTTGGCTTTGCTTCTGGCACCACCAGCACTATGTTTATGCAAGATTCTAATCCACCAAGAACTAAGAAACCAAGAAAAGTATTACAGATTGACGATTTTGGAGTACTACGTATTTCGCATAAAATATTGTAATGTTACTTTGCTCTTGAAAATGTTAATTTTTGAGCTGTCACATGTTTGTTACATTTGACTATCTGTTACTGGCAACACTGGTACCCACGCAGAAAATTATCTTATTTATCTTTTCATTTCATTAATTTTTGGACAGGGGCAGGAAGGACAGTCGTTCGAGGCGTTCTTACGTGCTGCATTTCCAGAAGAGGTAACGTAAGTCTTTTTAGCAACTTTTTAAATGTACTGAAGACGTAACTTTTACTGACTATTTTTGCCCAATAAAATTAACGCTGGCTCCCTACAGTATAATTTGTTGTATTTTTTATGCAACACATGAACACCGCGAGTCCCGCGAGAGAAAACCAAACCTGCGCTAAACTCAACTTGTCCCGTTGTTGTAAGATGGTATGGTATTGTGCTTTGTTTAAGATTGTATTGAACTCCTTGGAACTGAAAGGTCTTCGATTGTCTGAGACTGCAAAAATTAGACACATGTATTGGTTTTGTGTATGGAGGGCAATTGTTTATATATGTTTTCTACTTTACTTTATTCTTTAGTAATGAATAAGGTTATATGGTATGGGTGTATGCAGTCCTCAGTTACAAAACACATATGAAGCCCATATGAATTCTTGACCAAGGTCTTGTAGGAGTTACCCTTTAATGAGTAGTATTTGATAGCATATGTCTATTTACTAGATAAGTTTCAGAATTGCCTATTAATTCGTCAATATCCTTATATTGTTGTGGCCATCAAACATAGCTTTTTGCAAATGCTTTTGTCTGTACAATTCCAGAATGTATTTTGTGTACTATATGAAATGTCGTTGATCTCCTGGTTGTCGTTACGACAACAGTTTCCTGCAACTTGGTACTTACTTGGTACTTGGTTGGCATTTTCCGCACCCATGCCGTCTTGATGCGGCACTTTGTGCGTGATGTTGGGTGGTGCGCGTTAGTCCGGCCACCTGATGTTGTCGAAGAAGGCCAGCAGCTCGCTGATGCCGGTGCAGGCCTCTTCGACGGTCCTCGGTGTTCAGAGGTACTCTGTCCTTCTTATTATTAATCTTATTTATTTTGGGGGCAAAGAGGCCTGCACTGAAGTCTGGGGTGTTTTGTGCATTCCCCCCTGCCAGCATTTACTCAAGCCAGCCTAACTCCTTGACATAGCGGAGTATGGCCTTGGGTCGCTGGCACAACTGCTCCAGTGTAGTTTGAGATGTTGTATGAACAATCGTCGATGATGCTGATGATGCATCATGCGTTCTGGAGTGGACCTCCAGTAATCCTGTTTTTGCTCTAATATCTTCTGTAGCCCTGCAGTGCAGCAACACATGCTCCACATTCTTGTCTTTCTGTAGACAGCCTCTACATAGTGGGCTTATTCTTATTCGTTTTGGGGGCGATGAGGCCTGCACTGACGTCCCGCTTGGGGTGTTTTGTGCATTCCCCCCTGCCAGCATTTACTCAAGCCAACCTAACTCCTTCACATAGCGGAGTATGGCCTTGGGTCGCTGGCACAACTGCTCCAGTGTAGTTTGAGGTGTTGTGTGAACAAACGTCGACGATGCTGATGCATCTTGCGTTCTGGAGTGGACCTCCATCATAGTGGGCTGTCCATAGCTCCATCTTGTGCAACTGGTAATTTAGATTACAGTGACCAGTGATGATGCCCACCGTTAGGCGAAGGTCTTGATGTTGTGATCCTAGTAATTTGTTCGTAGTATTATTGTTTAGGATTGGAAACATGGATTTCGCATGTTTACAGTCCTTCCTGTCATCCCAACAGTTTTGGTGTTATCTGGTACTCTGCCCGTTGTGACGTCACGCTGCTACACTCTAGGATGACATGCGCGGCCGTTTCGTCTGCCTCCAAGCAGCCTTGGCACAGAGGGCTGTCTGTAACACCTAACATAAACAGGTGTTTGTTTAGTGAGCAGTGTCCCTTGACAAGACCAACCATATGTCTTTCTCAGTTTCCTGCAAGCAAACAGTAACTCTGTAATGAAATTTTTGGTCCGGTGTAACTAATATACACATGAGTTCTCATCTGTAACTCTATTGGGATTACCCCTTTGTACGTAATGAATGTATTACTTTAGACAGCACACTATTGTTTATTCTGCGATGCTATTTGTTCAGCATTAAAAGGAAAGTCTGGCATTTCCACCATTAACAACACCTTGCCTAACTGTTGTTTTGGTTGTTCTGGCATGGGAAATGGCCACCAACTTAGACCATCGGCATTACCTATCTTGGGTCCAGGTTTGTACATATTTTTGTAGGTAGCCAACACAATAGCAACCCTTGTTAATCTGAGTGATACCATTATTCTTATTGTGTGGTGGCGCTAAGTCCTGCACTGACGTCCCCCTTGAGGTGTATTGTGCATTTCCCCCACCAGCCTCTACACGAGCCATCCCAACTCCTTAGTTGTAATAGATGTATTTTTTTATTTTTTATTCTGTAATAATTAAAGAAGCTTTTGGCCGCATTATTGTTTATTTAGTACAATTTAAAATCTTATGGCATAACCTATAGAGTGTTCTAGCAGTGTCGGATGTAGACTCTGCTAAAACACTCTGAAATACACCTACTTCCAAATAATTGAGTTTATCTCCTAACTTAATTCTAATTGGTTCAGTTCGGGCACATTCCATTAAAAAGTGTTGGATGTCTTCTTCAAAATCACAGATATTACATTTAGGTGAATCAGCTTTCCTCATCAGTAATAGATGTTGTACCAAGTCACTACTATTTGGTTGCGTTTGATCCTCATGCAATTTTATATTTCTCCTAATTTCTTCTGTAGCCTTGCATTGCAGTAGCACATGCTCTAAAGTCTCATCTTCTAGCATACAACCTCTGCACAAGGCTCTAGGTCTGTAGCTCCAATCTTGTGCGGGTGGTAAGATAAATTGTAGTACTCCGTTATTAAACCAACCATTGCTTGTTTTTTTGTTGATTGATATTTTTTTATTCAGGTATGGAAACATGACTTTTGCTTGCCTGCAGTCTGTTCGTCACCTGTTCCACAGAATTTGTTGTTCTTTTTCCATGTGTACATGTAGAAGATTCCTAGATTCCATCGCAGTGGGTTTGCAGAGTGCTACTATGTCGTCATATATCTGTTCTCTGGTTCCTTTTTTTGCCAAAATATCAGCCTAATTATTGCCTGTGCTTGATATATGACTCTTCGTCCATCTATTACCATGTACTTGTCCACAAGTGTCTGCAGTGTGGTATGGCATTCAGATATTTACTACAGATATCTTCTCATAGGTTTTCTAAGTGCATTTATTGTTGCTGCACTATCTGTGGCAAATACCACAGCTTCTGAGTCTTATTCTTCAGCTGAGTTTGTCTTGCTGAGTATTGCCAAGACTGTTCTAGCTGCTAGCAAAAGAACTATGGTTTCTGCCTGAATAACAGTGGTAGTCTTGCTGAGAGCTATAGATTCTTCAATTCCCAGTACTGGGCAGAAGTAGCCACAGCCTACCCCTGTCTTATTTTTTGCACAGTCTGTGTAAATGTTATAGATGTTGTTGGGTAGCGAAGGATCGTTGGTATCCTTGTGTCCGAAGTGATTCCATATTAGGTATTGTTCGATTTGGATCAAATATACAAAGAAGTGTTTAGTGAAACTTTCGTAAGTATTAAACACTTTAATGTTATTTTCATGGTTTAACTTATGCGGCAGGCATAGTCGAATATCTCGACCAGTTTCGAGACCGTCCGGACCACTTCTTCATGGAGTACTTGCGCACCCGGCTTCGTTCGCGGTAGTACTGGCAATCGCGGGGGTGGCGACGGAGCCGCGCCCGTTGTGACGTCACCGGTGCGGGCAAGCTGTATCCGTCAGTTTCTTCGTCACTGCTGCTTAGCAATAACTTGAAAAGGCCAGTACACACCGCACTAATCCTGTCCTGCGTCGAGATGTTTGCTGAGCTGGATTTTCGTGTATTAGTGTGTAGAACACGCTGGGGCCAAAGTCCATCCATGGTCCCTGTTAAGTCAAGTACTCCATGAAGAATTGGTCCAGATGGTCACAAAACCGGTCAAAATATTCAACTATACCTACCCCGTAAGTTTAACCATCAAAATAACATTAAAAAGTGGTTAGTGATTGGTTACTACAGTAAAAGATTTAAGATCTCCCTGTTAATTATAATAATTGAGAAAGTTTTGTATACAAAAAATAATGGCAGTTGCTTCCTGGTTTAATTGCGAATACCTATGCTCATGTATTTGTAATGTTCTGGAGCTAAGAACAATGGGTTGTTCCATATCATTATTCATTTTGTGACAGTACTACTCGCACTCCATACTCAGAACTGTCACAAGATATTATTATTCCTTAAATCATAGTGCTGTATCAAAATTTAATAGAGGTTTGATGTTTCAAATGTATTTTGTTTTTGTTCCATTTCCATTCTTGTTGCTTGTCCAACGACATAATTATGTAAAGGCTCCAGTATAGTCGCTTTAATAAGTATAAATGTTTCCTAGAAACTGTATAATCCAAGATATGCTTGTAACTCTCCGTCTGAGTTAAGAATAAAGTAAGGTAGAAAAAATAAATTTACAATTATACATCACAGACTCTGTTAAATAAAATAGTTTGGCCTTGAAAAGGGTCTACAAAATCTGTAAAATGTAAAATCTTAATGCATTTTCATGACTTTTCTCTTGTTACTGTGGGGTTTTTTTCGGTCGATTGTTTCTTACCAACTGCAGTTCAGTCAGCCACAATTTGGTATGTCTGTGTCTATATTAACCCACCATACATTTAGTATAGGCTTTGTCGAAACTATATGAAGGTATGATAGATATGTATGTTGTGATTCAAGTACCTATCATTATATGAATTGTTCAACAATAAGTAACCTTTAAGAGTTCTTTAAGTTTAATATGGCTTTAGCTCCGCATCAGTTTTAACTACTGAGGTACTTAAAAGGTACTCGAGGATATCAGGACCATTCTCTACGACGTAGAGTTTCCCAACAGGTTGGTATTAAGATGAGCATGGATATGACGAAAATCATGTCTAATGTCCATGTTCCATCTATATCTGTAATTGTTGCAAACAATATGCTTGCAGTTGTGGATGTGATTAGGGATTGCAATCCGGTATCATTTTCAATCCGGCCGGATTTTACCGGATTGCCGCAAATCCGGCCGGATCCGGCCGGATTGTTAAATTATTTACGGCCTGGTATTTAATGATAGTTTTTCAATTTTAAATGAAAGTGCGGTAAGGGAAAGTAATATATTTTGACTTTTAATAATTAAAAGAAAAATAAAACACGTATTTATGGAGAATAAAAATAGTTTTTATTGAAAGTTGTACTATGAGTACTAAACAAAATTATAAAACTCTTCTTCATAAACAAATAATCAGTCTACTTAAGTAATAATAACGTTAATAATCTACATAGATTTAACAACCAGTCTTTAAAATTTGTACTTCAAAACTCAACTTTAGTCGTTCTTAACCCTAGCAAACAATTAAACAAGAAACATTTATTTGCTGCAATGCAAAATGCATGTGAATATTATTTCTGTGTCTGAAAAAACGATCTTAGGAAGCATATTGTATTGATTGTACTGTCCCCTAAGCGGCTTCTAATGGTATAATAAATACTACAAATGTAGCCTGCGGCTGAAAAGGCCCGTTCTGCCTCAACACTTGTAGGCCTAATCGCCATTAAGAAATTGTAAATTAGCGATAAATACTTTCCCTTTATTCCTTCCACTTCATATGCAGTCATTTCCTTTTTAAGTATTTTGTCAAAATACAACTAGCTAACCTAACCCATTTAACGATTTAAATACCTATCAAAATTTTTAATGCTTTTCCGTCACATAATCACTAACAAAACATTTTAATAATAAGGGGTTAATATAAGGTAAACAAACAATACAACTAGCTAGCCTAGCCCATTTAACAATTCAAATACCTATCTAGATTATTCCATGTTTTTCCGTTACGTAATCACAAAAAAAGACATTTTAATAGTAAGAGGTTAATAGTAGGTAATTAGGTAGACAAACAATACAACTAGCTAACTTAGCCCATTTAACAATTCAAATACCTATCTAGATTGTTCCATGTTTTTCCGTTACGTAATCACAAAAAAAGACATTTTAATAGTAAGAGGTTAATAGTAGGTAATTAGGTAGACAAACAATACAACTAGCTAACTTAGCCCATTTAACAATTCAAATACCTATCTAGATTATTCCATGTTTTTCCGTCACATAATCACGATTTGATAGAAGGTAATTAGGTAAATAAAGTGTTTGTCAACTTACGCTTAATGTCGACACAAATCAAATCAATCACAAACACACACACACTTTTGTGTCAAAGGTCTAGTGACGACTGACAAGCACAGAGCGGGCCGGGGGTGACGGGGGCACGTCAAGCGATCTGGCAACATCGCGCGCGTCGTTGCAGTATGGCGCGTAATTCGATTTTTGATTTTCATTTCGCGGTTTTTATGCTTTACCGGATCCGGTGCCGGATCCGGCCCTGACCCACCGGATCCGGTAGGCTCAAAAACCCGCCGGATCCGGCGGATTACCGGATCCGCCGGACCGGATTGCAATCGCTAGATGTGATGTCTACCTAGGACAGACTCTCCAATTATGTGGGTCCAACTTTGACAAAGAGGTTGCACGAAGTATCAAGCTCTGATGGGTAGCTAATCATTAGGGATAAAAGATTAAACACATTAGGACTTTTTTGGTCTATTTTACCATACAATCTTTCATGTGGTTTCATGAGAATCCATCATGACTGGCCATTATATTCCATTGTCTTATCACATGAGGAATTATAGCTCCAATATCACAGTGAAACACAAATTAACAGCAGTCTATTTAGATTGCTCAGTCTATAAGAGCGCTCGTAGCGGAGCTCGACTTGGCGATTTTAAGCGATCAACAAGTTAAGCAACACTCGCATAGTCAGGTCTTGTTCAATCCCACTGCTTTTTTTGCGTTTATTAGTCGATTCATTGAGATCAGTAATTTCTGGTTGGATTAAAAATTAGTCATTTCTATTGAGTGACTGCAAAATAATTATTATAAACCCCTATTTCTCCTGGTCACGCTATTACTTGAGAACTGATGAACAATCTCGCTAAACCTTTTTTTTAATGTGTTAATTATTGTCGGGAGGTTTTTATGAAAGAAAAAAATACATGGGAGGTTACGGCGACGCTGAAGGCCGAGCCTATAACGTGAACAAAGTCGCGGGCAGTCGCCAGTAAAATAAAAAAAATATACCTTAGGCGGCGGTATTTTACGAACATGTAAATACCTAGTCTAAAGTAGGCTTTGCTTGACCAGGCTCGGCTAGTTACGACGCGATTATCGGAAAATACCTAACATTCATGCACGAACATGCCACAAAGTGCCATGCAGTTACCCTCAGCACCTCGGCCGAAAATCAATTTATCGAGACCTTCCTTACATTAACCACACATGTTGCAGTTCCTAAAAAAGTAGGCTGATTTCTGAGAAATCTATTGTATTATTGGCCAAATATGGCGAATCGCGAGTCAACGGGTTAATCTTCTTCTATACATAAAATAAAACAGTAACCGCCATTGTTGCCAACTCAGTTTTATTTTAATGATGCGCCACTCTGAAACTACACAGATTTTGATGACATTTGACACAGTGATAAATAATATTATGGATTAACTGGATATTATCTCATAAAAAAGAAAGGGTTCCTCCAGAATTGGTGACTACCACCTACTTGACGCAATTTTTTACAACTTTATGCAATTTTCTCTGTATTTTTTTCTGAGTATTTGCTTTTAAATTTTATTTAGTTTGTTTTTATTTTAATCATACTGTATAGAAGTAGTCGGTAAACCCTTTTTAGTCCCATATGGTTATTTTAAATTTGAATAAAAGGTAGTAAATAATTGTACAGTTAAGGTATTACAATATTTTTATACAATTCTGTTTAAAATTTTATTTTGACTAACACAAAAAGTATTTTGATAATCGGTTTACCCAATCCAGAAGTCTGTAGATAAAAAACAAGCCATGCAATTCTAAACTAATTTACGTATCTGCTTATACGACGACTAATGATGGATCCATAATGATGGATGGATGTTACAACTGGCAACTTTAGGGAGATTTAGAAAAGTGTAAGCATTTATTTGTATATTGTGAAAGTATAAAATGATATACAACATACCATCTCACAACTGAAAGGCCCCGCTTTATAACTAAGTATATTATATTGTTATTACAACAAAATACAGAGCGTAGAGAAAAATGCTTATGAAGTAATGTATAGTTTTCGATTACATCAAGAGCCTTGTACTTATTAACGAGTTTTTAGTTGGTTCTGGGAACCAAACTAGTGCAAAGGCTGCGACGGAAGTAAGCCAACAATCGTACATCACCATAACTCTAATTAATATAATGACGAAATCTCAGATTAGGAAACAAAAGGCAGATGGAGCGCGCCGAACTCGCGAGTGTCTCCACCTCTATAGTTATGTGTGCGTGACAACGAGCCACTGCACTGTACGTACACGTGCATCTGTGTGGGTGTAGAGTTACCAGATATTGAAAAATTAACTCCCTCATTTTTGTAATAAATTGTTATAATATTGGAAAGTTAAACGTTCTTTTGTAACATTCAGTACTAAAGTAATATATTACTTCATCAGTCGAACGACCCAGACACAATAAAAATTTCATTGTTATATTGACAATCGACTGGTGAGGGGTTATGGATAAAATAGTGGTTATTAATAACTAAATAAATTACAATAAATAAAGAAGGTTCGGTAAATATATCACAATTCATTGTTTATTTGTTTTTGTTTAATATTTTAATAGTTCCTACTTTTCTAATTATTACACATATATCCGACAGTTTGTGAGAGTGGAAGTACGTATGTATGGATGTTTATTTCTCTTTCACGCAAAAACGACTTTACTGATTTGAATAAAATTTGGCACACAGGTAGTTTTTAATCTAGATTAACATACAGAACATTCCATCGGACTCGCCCATCTCGGGTTCCGTACAAATTTGTAGGTAACAAATTATTTCAGATTTTTCTCTTCACAGACTTTGGAGATTAGAGGCCCATATTATTTTTTTTTCCTCAATTTGTTCTATAAGACCTAGCTTTTTGCCAAATTTAGTGATTCTAGGTCAACGGGAACTACCATATTATGGGTTTTCGACCCAAAACCTATAGGATACTTACGGTTGACCTAGACTTATACCGAAAAATAAAAAAAGTTTAAAATTAAGGTAAAGTTTGGTACTTACACTATTTCGGACCTTGATTTTTATACACCTAATAGGGACTATAAACTTCAATATCTGGTATAAATTTCAACTTGCTAGGTCCACCCGTTTATGAGAAAATCGGTGGTGACACATGGACAGACAGACTGACAAGAGAGTGATCTTATAAAGGTTCCCTTTTTACCTTTTGATGTGCTGAACCCTAAAAATGGTGCGAACGAGACAAGTATTCGCATTTTTAACTTTAATAAAAACCTGACATAAAAAGTAATTTCTAAGAAGTCTTGATTTTTTTTTTGGAATAAAAACCGTGCGAGGGAGACTTATAAAAAAATATCCGCATTTGCGATACTAAAAACAAACTTTCGTTACATCACTAACCCCTAGACCTTCTAAATGTAGTTTTACCAATAAAACGGCTAACTAATTTAAATAAATACTGGCAGCACAAGCGAATGACTGTCGAAGTTTTGTGTTCCGAGTCACATGTAAAGTTATTATGTTGATTAAAAATTATATAAGTCAAATAATTAATAGTTATCTGTGAAAGGATATTCCATCTTCTTTTTTTTCTTTTTGGGAACAACTTTTACAGAGTTTAATAACACAAGACGGTATTTTTTACATTAAAATTACGAACCATTCGTTACGTGTTGCTTCGGACAAGTCGCGTATAGCACTAGCGCGGGTTTGTATTTGCTTTTGAATTTGTATTTGCTTTGGTGGCGACGCTCGCGTGTTCGGTACGCTCCATCTGCCTTTTGTTTCCTAATCTGAGGACGAAATAATTTATTTTATTATAACGTAGCATTACCTTGTCTCATATAACGTATAGTAAATTACTGCATGATTGAGTAATAATCAATAAGTTACCTGCTTTCGCCAGTTGTATACTTTTGTTAGGGATATCCGTTCTATGCTATTCGTATTATTGAGGCATTCATGCGAACTTTGGTTCAGTGTGCTTGCAAATATTTCCATTACAAATACAATGAGGCTGGAGCCGTGATAATGCTTAATAAATCATTATTTAAACACATGTTTTGTTCTGTTTGTATAATATAGGTAGTGGTATATTGACTTGTGTAATATGTCGGAAAATGTTGGGAATTTTGTGAATATTAAAAATATACTTTTTTTTTTTCAGATTTGAATAAATATGTGGGGCTTTGCGCTAACTTTGTTGAGTTGGATTGGGCTCAACCCCATACCTTTCATCGCCTATTACATCGGCACCACTGAACCAGCACTGAAGTTGCTAATCTCTCTGCTGATGGCATACCCGATTGCAATACAATACCATGAAAAAATTAGAAAAGAATATCATACGTATAGCCATTACTATTTTTTAATACTAGGCCTGGACATGGCTTTCTACAATTTTGGGTTTTCAATGTACCACAATGTGATTCCGGCTCTCGTCATTTACGGCACGACTATAGCATTCGGTCCTGGAAAAATTAACGCCATCATTACCTTCGTGTTCAACATGACGTATCTTCTGGTGGGATACGTGATGACAGAGTCTGAAGATTACGACATCACATGGACCATGCCGCATTGCGTACTCACACTCAAGTTGATAGCGTTGTCGTTCGACTTGTGGGATGGAGCGGAAATTACCAGAGGCACAGAAGTATCGGCGAACAGCAAGATAACTGCACTGTTTCAGCCGCCAACACTCCTCGAGCTGTTTGGATTTGTCTATTTCCCGTCGTGTTTCCTCGTCGGGCCATTGTTTTCGTTCAGGCGGTACAAGGATTTCGTCAATAATAAATACCCTCTCGATACTGAAGCCGAAGTGTACCAGCGGCAGGCCATGACGCGTCTCATCCAAGGGGTGGCATACTTGATAGCTTACCAAGTCGGAGGTATGCCTCGTACACATACACACCTACATTTGTCGATTGATTACTTAAGCGATATCGTTTTATAATTGTATAATTTTATTTGCAGTGAGTGTATTCAGCATGCAATATATGCAGTCAGATGCGTTTTGGACAAGAAGTATTATCTACCGCCATTTCTACTGTGGGTTGTGGGCGCATTTAACTCTTTACAAATACATTTCCTGCTGGCTAATCACTGAAGGTAAAATTCTGTGTAAATGATCTTTATCGATAAACTGATTTGTAGCTATTGTGAAGGTTACATAATGCCAAGGTAGGTCACTAACTCAATAGCGTAACAACCAGGCCATTATGTAGCGATATAGAACACCGATTAATGCTGTTGACTGCCGTCCCAGATAACATTAAAATTAGATTTCGAAATAATAGATCCAATGCAAAGGGGTTTTACATATTCTAACCAGATCAGATGACATATTAACATATTGAATACTTAACACAGGTGTACACTAATAATTTAACAAATACCTAGATAAAATATACATATGTTGTGTTATATAAAGAATATGGGCTTCCTGGCTACTCCTTAATTTCATTGGATTGCCTTGCCCGAAAGACTGCAATTGACAATCCACCTCTTGCTCGCTTGCCAGAGCTATGTAGAAACGCCCACAGAAAACGTGGAAGAGACTCCCGCCCCAAGACGGGTGGAAGTCTACATAGAAAACGATCGCTTTACAACTGCCATCAGTCGATAAATAGCCACGGACACGGAGACATTTACGTTAACTGCGGCCATTCTCGTAACGAGCCGCGCTAATGTAATGTCTTATAATGTGGCGACTTACGGCCGGTCCCAATAATCTATCTATCTATCGCCGGTTTACCTTACTAGAGTTAGATATTTGACACTATTTGTATGGACGTAATGTCAAATTTCTATCGGTAGTAAGGAAAACCGTGGATAGATAGATTATTGGGATCCTCCATTAACGACAATCTTTACGGTCGCTAACTCATGCAAACATGTCAAGACTACCGGTCCAGGGGAGGTAGTCATAGCAGGGGAGGTAGAGGCAGAGGATATATTACATAAATAATAGCGTCGCAAGCAACAGATTGCTAATTATTAATAACTTACTGGCAAATGCAATTACCTGCAGTCGAGATAACGAGCAAAATCGTTTATTCAAAGTGCGCACACCAATACATGTAATGTATGTGGAGTACTTGTCGTGTAAACGATCGTACCGAATACATTGCAAACAAGTTTCTTCGGTGGTAGTGCCACGCATTCTCCCTCTCCTTCCCCTCCCCCTCCCCCTCCCCCTTCACCTTCACCCCTTTTATCTTTTCCTTCCTATCACCCTTAAAGGTCTACAACGCATCTTCGAGACCTCTGGTATTGCGGATGTCCGTGGGCGACGGTATCAATTACCATCAGGTGAGCCGCTTGCTCGTTTGCCAACCTACCACATACAAAAAAGCGATATTAATAAGCGATCGCTAGCTTGTGACGCTACTGTTATTTATGTAGAGTCAACCCCTCTGGAAGTCAAGTCTACAAAGATAACAATCGTTTTAAACCCGACACTGGTCGGTAAAACGCCACAGGCTGGAAATTTACCTTGGCTGCGACCATCCTTGTAACGGTAGCGCTAACGTAAACGCCTACATTGTAGCGATTAACGCCTGTCGTTACTGTGCTAAAAAAATCGAGACTTCCGCCCATGGCCTTGTTTTCTTCTTTGAAGCGTTTGATGCAGATCAAAATAATATATAAATTGGCTCTCTTAATGCTATAGCATTCGTTTTATGAGCCAATTTATGTGTTCCAAGATCAAACAATCATTTCTTTGGGCATGCTGTATTCGCTCATTGCCCACATGACGTCATCTCGCCGACCGCGTAATTTCCACTCGAAGATACAATTGCTTCGCCTTGTTAACCGAGCGATGACCCTAACTGTGATGCACTAAGATGCTTTCTTGGGACCGATAATAGGCAATTTATGTGCATAATTTTTTTTCAAAGTAAATGTAGATCTGTATTGAAACGCTCGCAGCGGATCTTGCCTTGGCGATCTTAACCGACCATCAGTGTTAAGCAACGCTTGCTTCGGTCTGAAGTTGGATGGGTGATCGCTAGTGGCATTACTCACTGAGCGCTTCCGTGCTTAGGAGTTCACGTTAAGACGTCGCTCCCGGTTGTTTGTCTTAGGACAACAGTCGTTAAGCTATGTCGAAAGCCTTAAAACGACCTGAAAACTTCGACATGGGTTGGCTACTAGCCTAACCCATCAAGCTAGCATTTAGTACGTGGTGGGTTATGGCCCAATTTCTCTCTCTAAGAGGAAGAGTCGAGTCTCAGCAGTGGGAACATAATGAGCAGATAATGTTATGTATTTGTATGTGAGTAAATCAGGCATTCCCCATTAACACTTCGAAATTCCTGTTCTTAACCTAACGCTTGTAACAACCGGCACAACATGCGTGGTAGGACTATAGCACTAATGTTTCTTCAGTAGTATGGGGTTAACTTTCGAAGAGCCTCGTATATAAATAGGGCATGAAATTTTTCAGAATAGACAATACCGCGGGCAGACAAACAGTAGTATATTACGAGTATGTTTGTAGGTTAATTGTAGATAAGGAGTTACTTACGCAGTGACATTAAAATAAAGAACAATGGATTGTTTTACATATGTACTCATTCTAATCTTACTTAATGACTAATTAATGAGGCTTTCTTAGCGCATGGCACAATACTTAGTAGGCAGTACAGTTTCTTTACACTCATCGTTATCGAACACCCATTACGTTTTAAAGCCATGATGCCCTTCTTGCCTTCATCAATGTATAGTGTCTAAGGCGAGTATTGTAAAAAAATTAACAAAAAACTCTGTCCTCCTGTATTCCTTTTGTAATTATACAAAAAATGCTAAAAAAGTCACAAACAATGAAAAGGACCCATTTATCGTCTGAACCAAAGCATAATAAAAAGCCTTGACGACTGCGGGGTAGTAAGGATTGCCGGTGACCGGTCGCCGGCTTGAATCGTTATTCGGATTGTAGCTTTTATCGATGATATATCGTGAGAATCCTCGTTTTAGTGACTGTATGATAAGCTACAACCCTAAATATTGAAAATCAACAGCGTAGTATGTGAACCAGTCGTCATTTTAATCTATTAATATTACATATAACTGGTAAATATTAATAGAGGAAAGTAACTAAATATGGACTACCGTTTTGTTTTTTAGGCATAAATGAAACAAATATAAAAAATGTAAAACTTTTAATGGTAATTATAAACAATCATATATTTAGTTTTTATATGGTAACAATCTTGTATTATCATTATTAAGTATGGATCTATAATTTCTCAAAAACAAAATCGTCATAAAGGTATCTAATAATGGAATAGGTACCCCAAATTATAGAACACTAGAAAAACTATCAAAAATCAACCTGGAATTTATTGTATCATACTTTTTAGGAACTTTGGTGAAATTAAACTTAACTTAAATTATTTGCGAAAATCACAAATCCAGGTGTCGAACTCTGCACCAGCGCAATCAACATGTGCCCAGAGCCCGCACATGAGACATTTGATCCAGGTTTCCATAGTCCATATTTGGACCCTATGACCTGTCCATATTTGGAATTTATAACTAATTTAACTTTATAATCATACATTTATACATTACAAACTAGCCTATAAAATTGCTTTAACAATTTCAAACAAACATGTATACAATACAAAGAAGCAATAAACACAATACTATTTGCAATATCTTTACGAGAAATACTCAATATTTACGTACCTGAGAAAGTTTTCTCACAGCGACAAAACAAAACGCTGTCACCATGGACAAAGGACTCGCTCGACTGACTCGTCGAAACCTATACACGTATGTGTAAAGTGATTGAAAGAGATAGACGATCGTAGCTCCTGGCGTTTAGGAATATTTGTTTGCGATAAATGCCGGTATTCCAAATTAGGGATACTATTTCATATTTGGTTACTTTCCTCTACATAATACACATCGTACCGTCGTCTGTCTATCGTGTCGGTGGACGACCTACGCTGCGCTTGTCGGTCCGTGGTCTCCAGTCCAGAACCTTCCGGCCCCATCGGTCATCTGTTCTGCGTGCTTTGTGCCCTACCCACTGCCACTTTTACTGGCTAATCTTCTGGGTTATGTCGGTGATTTTTGTTCTTTTACGGATCTCATTTCTGATTCGACTACAAGGAGAAACCCCGAGCATAGCCGTCTCCATAGCTCGTAGTGCGGCTTTGAGCTTACTTATGAAGCCCATAGTAAGAGACCATGTTTCAGTGCCATAAGTCATCACTGGTAACACACATTGAGTGAAGACACTCTTAAAGCACTGGGGTATTTTGATGAGAATGCTTCGTGAAGTTTCCGGAACGCTGCCCAGCCGAGTTGGATTCGATGATTGACCTCATTCTCGAAGTTGGATCTGCCTGGGTTGACTGTCTGTTTCAGGTAGATGTATTCGTCAACAACTTCGAGAACCGAGTTCCCAACTGATATCGGGGTAGGCACAACATGGCATTAGACATAATTTTCGTCTTGTCCATGTTCATCTTAAGGCCTACCCGTTGGGAAACTCGATGGAGGCCTTCGAGCATTGTATTGAGGTCTTCCATGAATTCTGCCATGACTACAATATTGTCGGCAACGCGAAGGTGAGTGATGTACTCGCCGTTGATATTGATGCCAAGTCCTTGCCATTCCAAGAGCTTTAACCCATTTATAACGACCGATCGTTATAAAGATCAAAAAATATACTGGGGAATACCCTCAATTTAAAAATAATAACGAGCGGATAATTTTTGCTTATTGTATACCAATCGCCGCAGTGATCGTTTGACAGTGTTTCGGTGCATAGAAAATTATCTTGTGATCAAAATCTTGAAGTGATTTTGTATTTTAGTTCGTATTAGCGTAATTAACTTTCACTATGTCTTCAAAACGGTAAGTGTTTACAAATTAACTTGTGATTGAAAATGATTTTATGCATGTTTTTTATAAATGTATATCCTGTCTAACAAAACTGTGAATTAAAATTTGATCTTGTCATATCTTTTAAATAAAAAAAATGATGTTATATTTGATGATCGTTTTAACGATCGGTCGTAATTTAGGGATGTATTTTTGACTTTCAGACCCAGGAATACCAAACCATTGTCTCTCAATGAAATCGTTGACGAATTGGAACAATTAGATGATGATGCCCCATTTCCAAGAAATATAACTATTTTACCACCAAATAACGCGAATGCTGATGTCACAGATGAAGATTCTGGTGATGAGGAGTTTGTAACTCTGAACAATCTTCCAGGTTTGATATAGATGTCATATAAATCTTTACGTTATTTTCTCATGTCAGTTATTATTATTTTTTCTATCTAGGTTCGCAGCTAAGAGCTCCTGTTGAGACAGAATACATGTGTTCCGAAAGTGACGAGGACAGTGTACCCTTGTCTTCCTTAGCAAAAAGAAGTCGAACTACCGAAGAAGCCCTCATTGTGGAAGGTCGTCAACCTGAGCCATCTACATCTAACTCAGCTCCAGCTATTAGCAACACGTCAGCCGTTCCTTTTGTTAACACAACCGTACAAAAAACTCAAAATTATACTTGGAGAAATCGCCATAATTCTCACGACCGACCACAATGGCAAGAAAACTATGGGCCAAGACACCTTCAAACGCCCATGTATTACTTTGACTGTATGTTTGATGACTCAGTTATCGAATTATTGGTCAAATATACAAATATTTACGCGATTCAAAAGAATAAAGTGGGCAATGTGACAACGAGTGAAATGAAGTGATTCCTTGCTATACTTCTTTACAGTGGATATATCGTAGTTCCCCGAAGATACATGTACTGGGAGAAATCATCAGACACTGATTTTTGTATTATATATAACGCCATGTCGAGGGATACATTTACATTTATCATGACTCACCTCCACTGTTGTGACAATACTCAGATAACTACTGAGAGTGACAAATTTGCAAAGTTGAGACCGCTTTTCAATATCCTAAACGAAATATTCCTGAATATGGCTCCTTTAGAAGAAATGTACAGCATAGACGAGGCTATGGTACCTTATTATGGAGGACACAGCTGTAAACAATTTATACGTGGAAAACCGATTAGATGGGGATATAAGTTCTGGGTTGGAGCGACTAGATTGGGATACGTACTATGGTTTGATCCGTACCAAGGACATGCAGCAATTATTCCACCGGCTTATAGGCAGTTAGGTATGGGAGCTGGTGTGATTTTGCGTTTTGCTGATCATTTACAATATCGTCACCCAGGTGTGCCTTGTCACTTATTCTTTGACAATTTCTTTTCTTCTATTCCACTCTTTCACGAATTAAGTAACAGAGGACTCCAAGCCACTGGAACGATTCGCGAGGACCGTACAAAAAAGTGTCCTTTGCCGTCCAATAAAGAACTCAAGAAGACAGAAAGAGGCACATTCAAGTATAAGTCTAGCCAACCAGAGAATATTTTGGTTTGCAAATGGAATGATAATAGTGTGGTGTCAGTAGCATCCAATTCAGAAAACATCGAGCCCTTACATAAAGCTAAACGGTTCTCGCAGCAGCAGAAAAAATATATATACATTGATCAGCCTGCAATTATAAAAAGCTACAATGAAAACATGGGGGGAGTCGATAGGTCCGACCAAAACATTGGTCTTTATCGTACATCTATCCGTGGCAAGAAATGGTATTTCTCATTGTTTTGTCACTGCTTGGACATGGCGACTCACAATGCGTGGCAACTTTACAAAACTAATGGAGGAGAGTACGATCATCTCACATTCCGGAGGACTATCGCCAGAGGTATCTTGGAAACGTATAAAAAAAATGAGAAACGCGGTCCTTGTCCCACTCCTAGAACTTACAGAGAAACTTCACGCTACGATAGAGTTGATCATCTAGTAGAGTACAACGATTCTCAGCTTCGATGTTCGCTTTGCAAAAAAAATACAAACTTCACCTGTCAAAAATGTAAAATCCACTTGCACCCTAAAACATGTTTTGTTGCTTACCATACTCCTACATAGACTTGTTTGTTAATTAACTTTTTCATTTAGATAATAAAGCCTTTTTCATTGTAATAACTGTGTTTCTTTAATTTAAAATAGGATACAATCGATAAAGTGGTAGTTATATGAGCGTTAACCTACCTGCCTATTACTACTGATCGTTAAAACGATCCGCATTTTCCGAGCTTTCTTGAAAACGCAGATTTTTTTTGGTATTTTTCCATGTTTACCATATGCATCAAGGTAACAATACTAAAAAATGACTGTGATTCGAGATAAAAAAAGTTTCAGTAACAACTGGGTTAAGGCGTCTTCCAATGCAGCGGTGAACAGTTTCGGAGATATAACGTCTCCCTGCCTCACGCCTCTTTGCAATGGCAAATCCATTGCAATCGAACTCTGTTCCTATTCTCGGACTGACATGTTGGCGTTTTTGTACAAACCAATTAGATACTTACTTTAAAAAATTTTACTACTATTACCGTTGTGATGGTTTATATGAATACAGATATGATGGTATGGAAAGTAGGTATTTTAAATACCCTCATCTTCACTATAACTATACTTACCCTAAGCTGACCTTTAATATGCAATACCTATTTTATGTATAACCCTGTTTATATCTGGATTCTATGCCACGCTAACCAACTAATTACGCATTTCCTAGACACTAGACACACACAATTGTTCTTTGTCTAGGTTTCTTACATTAGTTATTTTAGGGGGACAGATCAGGTGGACCAAAAGTGGCTTTCTTTGCAATATAAATCACTATACCGTCCTGAATATTATTGTCATCATCATCATCATCTCAGCCGTAGGACGTCCACTGCTGAACATACGCCTCCCCCATGATTTTCCAAAAGGACCAGTTGGTAGCGGCCTGCATCCAACGTCGTCCTGCGACCTTCATCAGGTCGTCTGTCCACCGTGTCGGTGGACGACCTACGCTGCGCTTGCTGGTCCGTGGTCTCCACTCCAGAACCTTTCGGCCCCATCGGCCATCTGTTCTGCGTGCTATGTGACCTGCCCACTGCTACTTCAACTGGCTAATCTTCTGAGCTATGTCGGTGAATTTCGTTCTACTACGGATCTCCTCATTTCTGCTTTGATCACTTAGAGAAACCCGAGCATAGCCCTCTCCATAGCTCGTTGTAATATTATTGTAATTTAAATTAAATATTACTATGTTCAATGAGCACGAGACCATAATGCATATACTTTTATCTCATGTGACACAAAAATAAACCAAATGTATTAAAAAGTAAGTTTTTACCCTTTGGGTACGGAACCGTAAAAGCGATTTATATTTGGGTAAATTGAACTTAAAAAGAGACAATACCTACAGGCCATCAACATCAACATCGATAAACCCAAGCGGAATACGCGAGCATCGGCAAACGATTATCGAGCGCGAAATGTTATCATCACATGTTATGACTTTTTACCTATTATTAATAGTTGTGTTGTCACATACCCTACAGATATTAGACTAAAAATAGGTAGTGTGCGCGTGCGAGTCTTAGTTCAGACGAATCGCTCGTATCATGAAGTAAAACTCTCAGTCATGCCACATGCCGTTTCACATAGGAGACACATACAAACGTCTTTAGAAATAATTGCTTGTAGTTTGTAATTGTGGATATGTTTATCCACAGGCGGGACAAAAAAGAGCAAAGGGGTAAAGGTAGGGTATAGATTCCATAAATCAACATACTTTTAAGCCGGTACGCAAAGAAAGTCGTAGAAACGGAGGTTTTAAAAATCTACTGCATAAGTTGGAAAACCCCGGTACGCAAAGAAATTCCTAGTAACGGAGGTTTAAGAAAACCCACTGCATAAGTTGGAAAACTCCGGAACGCAAAGAAATTCCTAGTAACGGAGGTTTAAGAAAACCCACTGCATAAGTTGGAAAACTCCGGTACGCAAAGAAACTCCTAGTAACGGAGGTTTAAGAAAACCTACTGCATAAGTTAGAAAACCCCGGTACGCAAAGAAATTCCTAGTAACGAAGGTTTAAGAAAACCTACTGCATAAGTTGGAAAACCCCGGTACGTAAAGAAATTCCTAGTAACGGAGGTTTAAGAAAACCTATTGCATAAGTTGGAATACCCTTAGGTTTAGGAAAACCTACAATTGTAGGCGACTATCACACACAGCACTAAAACGCTGTTACTAAATATTCCTAGTTATACTTGTTTTGCAGAAACACGAAACATATTTCATTTCAAGGTCCCACGAACGGTTCGACTGTAATAATACTAGTACTTATATGAGCATATAATCCATAAATATCGTTTTTTAATTGGTTATTATTGGCTTGTTCACAGCGTCATGCATCAGATTTGGCATGTCGTACAACGGCAGAGGACAGAACGAGCGTGGACAGGAAACATCTCGTTGGGACGGCTGCAATAACATCAAGCTTCTCCGTTTCGAGGGGGCCACCCGCTTCCAACACTATATTGACAGTTTCAATTGCAACACCAACCACTTCGCTGCTGAATATGTGTACAAACGCCTCAAGTTTCTGAACAACCGAAACCTAAGCCAACTGTTCACGCTGCTATTTCTAGCCCTATGGCACGGAACTCGCTCTGGATACTATGTCACATTCTTCAACGAGTTTCTCATCATGGTAATGGAAAAGGAGCTTGAGCCTATTCTGAATAAAATTCCCATGTACCACCAGCTTTGGGCCCATCGTTACGGAAAGTACGCTCTTTATGCTATCCTCAAAACGTACACTATTGTTTTTATGGGCTGGAGTTTAGTTCCTTTCGATTTGAAAACCTATTCGAAATGGTTGCCGGTTTATGCCAGTTTGTGGTTTTCTGGGTTCGTTTTATTCGTGCCATGGTCTGTGGCTTACAAGCCCCTTCTTAAATCCTCGATTCGCAGGTTTAATCTCGAATCGCCTAGGCCAAGTAACTAAGTGTATTTGTATTATTTAGTAGTATTATTTTTGAGTTTCTCATCATGGTAATGGAGAAGGAGCTTGAGTCTATTCTGAATAAAATTCCCATGTACCACCAGGCTTAGGCCCATACTCACCTAAAGTACGCTCTTTATGGGATCCTCAAGATGTACACCATTGTTATTTATTATGAAAACTAATGTGGTTTGTACACATTTTTAATATGATCAACGGTAGTCACTCGCGTAAATAAGCCAGATCTTTCCAACTATAGTTTCAATCACATCCACATCCGGTAAAGCGCGAGGCGAGACGCAACCGCGAGCGTTTCGCACTCTCCTTGAAAAAGAACACGGGATGAGGTTGAAACTATAGTCGGGAAGATCTGACTTTGGTGGGGCGGGGTGCCACCATACGCTCGTGGAATAGTAAAAGGTAGATGGGTACTCACAGGAATGCGGGCTGGTCCGTGTGAGACTTCCTCTGGGTAGGTGTCCGTCTGAGGAATGCGGGCTGGTGATTCACTTCGGTAAGATATGTCCCATAAGCACTGGGATAAAGGGCATTCGCGAACACGTATATTGACGCGGGCGCAAGGGGGCGTTTCCCGGCGGATCGATATGTCGACGACGCGGTACAGATAAGCGCGGGCCGATCGAGCGTGCGCACTTAGCGACGGTGTGTCTACGACTCACTCGGGCCGATTGGCCGAGCAGTCTCGCGAGACGTCGCATTCCTTCTAGTGTCTCGTCGCGCGGTCTCGCGCGATCATCTTCCCGGCGCGGCAAAGTTGGTGGTGTGGTGCTCAATCGATGGGCAGGCGGGCGATCTTGAGGACAGGTCGCTTCAAGATGCCCAAGGTCGTCTTGAGTTCCACCACTCGGGTGACACCATCCCTTCCTGGGAGCGTCTTGGTGATGCAGCCCATGCGCCAGTGTAGAGGCGGCACCTGGTCGTCCACTATCAGGACCAGTTCCCCGACTTGAGGTGGGCTGGATCGGGAAGTCCATTCGGAGCGGGTTTGGAGGGTAGGATTTAGACAAGGATCGCCAAAAATGTTGGGATAAGGATTGGACGAGCTTGAACCTTTTTAGTGCAGAAATGGCTCGGCCTTCTACCGAATACTCAGGTAAGGCGGTGAGTGGACGGCCTATAAGGAAATTACCCGCGGTGAGTACTTCAAGATTTGCAGGGTCAGAAGAGAGTGGGCTGAGAGGGCGTGAATTGAGCACGGCTTCAATGCGCGCTAAGAGAGTTCTAAATTCCTCAAATGTGAGACGTTGTTCACCGGTACAGTAATTGCTTAGCTGATTTTACTGCTGTTTCATGAAGTGCACCAAACCAAAAAAAAGGGTGCCTTTGGTGGATTTAGCCACCACGTTAAGTGCTGTTTAGAAAGTGTATGTGCGATATTGTCATTATTGGCTGCGAGAAAGTCTTGTATTTCCCTAAGTTCATTCCTAGCGCCTACATAATTTGTACCGCAATCAGATCTAATTAACGTAGGTACACCGCGCCTAGAAACGAAACGATGTAATGCCGCAAGGAACGCTTCCGTGGGTAGCTCCGATACGGGTTCGAGATGGACCGCCGTCGTGGCGAGACATGTTATAACGCAGAAGTAGCCTTTTAATAGCCTGGCGTTCCTAAGTGTACTAGATTTTATCAAAAAGGGTCCAGCAAAGTCACAACGGACTTTGCTAGAAAACGGGCTGAACATTCACGCGGTCGGCGGGTAAGTCGGCCATGTACGGGGCCTTAGGTTTAGCGCGAAAACGAAAACAATGCATGCATTTGTATACTCGATGTCGAATTACGCGACGAGCTGATAATATCCAGAATTGCTGGCGTAAGAGTGAGTGCAGAGAGTCAGCGCCTGGATGACAGTAAATTTTATGATAATGGTCGATAATGAGATCAACTAGTGGACTTGAGCTGGGTAATATCAATGGGTGCTGAGCGTCGTAACGCAGTGCAGACTGGGTGAGTCGGCCACTCACTTTCAGTAAGTCGTTCTCTAAGAATGGTGACAGGCGTTGTACGCGTATCGTGCATTCTTTGTTGTGTCGTAAACGATGTATGTCTTCAGCAAAGCTATTGTGTTGTACTGAGCGCACCCAATGTAAAAGGGCTTCCCTTCGTTCGCTGACCGTAATGGGCCCAGCGACACGCGCAGAGCGGCTCTGTCTGCAATTGTGTATGAATCGCTTTATACACGCCGTTACGCCTATAAGTTTATCCAGTGAGCTGAATCGTGTGAGCAGAGTCTCGTCGAGGTCAGGTACCGCTATGTGTGGAACGGCCTTTTTTGGCTTGAGGCCTGGTAAGGCGTGATGACCCAATGCGGGCGGAAGGGCTGGCCATGTTTGTGGCGGGTCCTTGAGCCAGGACGGTGACCACCACAGGTCATGCTTCAAGAGATCTTGAGCAGACATTCCCCTGCTGGCGCAGTCTACAAGATTAAGAGCTGAAGGTACATGTCTCCACGTGAGATTGCATGTATTTGCCTTGATTAATAATAATAATTTTATTTAATAATGTTATAGACATGTTTGGTACAAACAATATTTGTGTAAGTAGGTAGACATAAGGCAATGCACAATGTTATTTTTAACTAATAACATAGTTAGCGTACCCTTGGGAAGCTTTGCACCCGCATTAGGTCTCTTTCGAGCCTGTATAGCAGGGTTACAGATACTTGCCATGGCCACTCTAATCAAATTGATTGAGGAGACTCTGTTGGCTTCAAATGTCTGAAGCGAGTGTACAGGCGTGTTCAGCTAGGCCAGTACTATGGTACTGTCTGACCAACATATGTGCTGATGAATGTTGATGTGACCTGATAACTGGGCCGAGACATGGGCCATGAGCTTAGCCAACAAGTGAGCGGCTGATAGCTCCAGTTTAGGAATGGTTTGGCGGTTTTTAATGGGAGCTACCTTTGACTTGGACATGAACAGGTGCACATGTACCTGTCCGTCAGGTGTAGTTTCGTGGATGAATATAACCGCGGCGTAGCCGAGTACTGAAGCATCCGCATATCCCTGAAGGGTGTGTGTGGATGCCTAGTTTGAGCAGACGTTTCTTGGAAACCTGAGCGCTGAGAAACGTGGTAGGTCATGATAGATATTCTGACACTCAAGAGCGACGTCACTGGGTACTCGTTCGTCCCAATCTAGTTTTAAAGTCCACAACCTTTGAATCAAGGTTTTAGCGCGGAAGATGACGGGGCTGATCCAATCGCATGGATCGTACAGACGTGCTATAGTACTGAGTATGGATCTCTTGGTTAAACCATCTACAGTAGGTAGATTCTATAGGTTTTGGATTCTATAGAGACACTATAGGTAAATTCGTCAGTATGTGGTATCCACTGTATACCAAGGACCTTGATGGAGTTATCATCTGGACTGACGTCAAAATCTTTCGACATCTCGTACTGCTCTTCTGGGAACCTTTCTAAGAGCGGACGGGAGTGGGATGTCCAATTACGCAGTTGGCAACCCCCCAGTGCGAGTAAGCTAATGAACTCTGTTTGTAAGGTCATGGCTTCACCGACAGTATCATGTCCGGTGAGCACGTCGTCAACAAATATTGACCTAGAGAGCACCTGAGCGGCTTTGGGATAGCGTTGACCTTCGTCCGCGATCAACTGCTGGATGGTACGGTTCGCTAAGAATGGGCTGGAGCGTAATCTGTGAGTCACCGTGGACAATGCATACGTTACTAAAGGCTGATCTGGTGATGAACGCCAGAGAATGAGCTGAAACCGTCTGTGATATTTTTTCGCACTCTTCGTGTGCTGATGTACCATCGGTAATGGGATTACTTACTTCCTCTACTTACCAAAATCTATCTAGAGCTGAATGAATGTCTTGGCTTGACTGTTGTGCCAAGTCAGTATGGTCTATTTGAGCTGAGTTGACCTGAGGCTGAATGCCCTTATCTAGTGAAACCGGGCCTAATAACGTGAAGTTAAATATCGTGCCGAAGGCTATGGGTCTACCGGGCCCTAGAAAAACTTTAGTACCGTCTAAGATACTACCCAATATGTCTGACCCTAACAAAAGGTCAATAGGTGCAGGTATGTTAAATGAAAAATCTGCGAGTGGAACTTAATTAGCACTTTCATCCAAACTAGGCAATTTAGTATGCGGTAAAACTCCCGTTATCGCTCCCACTTTGAAAATCGTTCGGCGTTAGGGATGGCTTGTGTGAAGTTCGGCTTATGCATTCTAACGATAACGCATTTTTCTTCCCCTGTCGGCTCGTTCACTTTGACCTTTTCGACCGATCTTGTGTCTTCGTGTTGTCGCAGGAAGTCAGGCCCCGTTAACCAGCGATGATGACAAGTGAAGTTATGTGGTACGTTCCGTGTGGCGTCATCTGCGCTGTTTAACGCTGAGGGCAGCCAATGCCATTCTTGTACTGATGCGTACTCTTCTATGGCTGCGATGCGGTGAGCGACAAATGGCTTATATGATCGTGAGCCGGTCTTCACCCAGGTGATGACTGTTTTGCTGTCCGACCAGAAGAATTTCTTGTCTGGCTTCCTGTCATGTTCTTCTATGACTGCGGCAGCCATCCTTGCTCCCATGACAGCGGCTTGTAGTTCAAGGCGTGGTATCGAAGTTAGCTTCAAAGGTGCGACTCTTGCCTTCGCGGTGACGAGCGTTGTGACAATTTCTCCACTAGGCGTAATGGCGCGCCAGTAGAACGCACTACCAGTGTGTGTAGCTGAGTGAGACGCAGTCGCTGTAGTGCAGATAGCAGCGAGGTAAGGCGATGCGATGAAGATTGCGCAGGTGGCCCATCCATTCTTGCCATTGGTCGGCGAGGTCGGTGTCGATACGTTCGTCCCAGCCTGTCCCTCGGCGCCAGAGCTCTTGTAATATTTGTTTTGCTCGCACTGTGACGGGTGAAGCGAAACCGAGAGGATCGTAGAGTGACATAATCTTAAGCGCTTCCCTCTTCGTTGGTGCGTCGCTTTGGAGTACTTTTTCGGGTACTCGCGCTAAATCTAAGTTAAAGGCGAGTTCGTCGGCGCTCAGCCTCCATACAAGGCCAAGAACACGCTCGACGTTGCTGCTCTCGGAGATAGCGACTGTTGATGGGGTTTCAGTTTCATGGGCGAGTTCACGTAGAGCTTCAGGTGAGTTGGACGTCCATTTCTTTAACTCGTAGTGGCCTTTGCGATGGATTTTCTTGACTTCCTTGGCTATTTTCACTGCTCGTTCGACAGTTTCGTAACTGTCTAAGTAGTCATCGACATAATGTTTTCTGACGATTGCTGATGCGGCTTCGGGTAGAGTCTCTGCGTACTGTTGAGCGTTCTTGTCCTTGACGTAGATGGCGATCGATGGCGAACACGTAGCTCCGAATATAAGTGATGTCATGCGATACTCGGTGGGCGAGTCGTCAGTGTTTTCGCGCCACAAGTACCGCAGTGCATCTCTGTCTTCGGGGCGCACTTTGACTTGCATGAACATTTCGGAGATTTCGGAGAGAGGTAGTGAAGTCACGACGGCAGGTGTCGTGATGGCGGTGTATGCCCCTCCGTAGGGCATGGTGACGATGGGCGGTGCGGCTAGCAGCGGCACGCCGTGATAAGTGGAGTACGGCTCCGTGACGTGTGCACCCGCTGCAGGTGGGGCTGCAGACGTCGCGGTGGTGGCGATGCTGGGAGCGTAGTGGGCTGGAGCGGTGGCACGGGACGTCGCGTCGGCGTCGGCAGTGGTCGGCGCGGCGTGCCCGACCGCGGCAGCTGGCCTTCTTCGGTCCACGGCGCTGATGGCGGGCGTGGACTGTGGCAATGGTGACGATGGAGACGAGAACACGGCGACTCCCTCCGTAGTTGTCGTCTCGGCACTCGATCTGACTTCGGTGGTGACGCTGGCAGTAAGATCTTCCTCGTAGATCTTCCGTCTGCTTCCCCCGCACGAACGCGTCACCGGCATGATGTCTTCTTTCTTCGAAATTGATATTTTCCCGTTTATTCCCGTTGAATTTGGTTCTTGAAGGATCACGATGTCTCCTATTCCCGTTGCATTCGGCTTTCGAAGGACAACGATGTGGGGAACGCTCTTCTTGAGTTACAATATACGGCAGTAGTGGACTGTATAGACGTGTCGTAAGAACGTCCGCCCACCCTTGTTTTGCTGGGATTGCGAGAACGTAGTCGAAGAAAACGCGGTACTGTAGTATACGTCGTTGGTGCGTGGGTGTTCCGAGGAGAGATTCTTCCCTACTTGAGGCCTTTTAGTGGTTTACTAGCGTAGATCGAGTGCAAGTTCTGCCGCATAGCAGTCCTATATATCTGTGAATTTACCGTTGGGTAACACGTTGTCTACTCACATCGTATCGAAGCGGTCTCCAACCAATCAGAGCGCGTATGTGCCCTGCTAGAACGGGCGAATATTTTAGACGGGGACAAAACATAGTTTTTGAATCTCGTCTCTGATTGGTTGGCGCCTCTCTAGCGCGTGACCATTTTCGATCCTAATTGTTTTACGAAATGCCTAGTTTTTTTATTATATCTTTCTAGTGGCTAACAATGTACCTACTTGCCTGCCGCCTCAAGTTAGGTCTCATTATGGCCTATCTCAGTACTCCTCGAAATGAAGCACACACCAAACGAATGTCTTTATTTTCCTAAATTAAGTTACAACATCCGTATAACTTATAACGTATGCTTAGGTTTATTTAGTTCCTAAGCTATACGGCTGTACCTATATTCACAAATTATACGTCTAAACCTAGCTGACTATTTCTACGACTTATGGAAACATAATTTAACGTTACATGTGTAAAGATAGTGGAGTTATGATATACGGTAACAAGAGCGTACAAGCTACGCAGCTATCTTTAAACATTTAAAAGAGTTAAGCTCTTCAAAGAAAAATGTACTTACGAATTTCAATGCTTATTATATGAACTAAGTATAAACACACATAATTATATAAATTATAATGAAGTTAACGTCTCTCAAGCACTCGCACTATAGTTTATCCACTTATTACTCATTATAACACGTACATATATGTACACATACGTGGGTCGTCCTGCGCACATAATAATATGTATGCACGAATACAGGCCGTCCCGAACAGTGTACTTTGACTTGCTGGACCGCAACGATGACGCTATCTCAGCAAGCGTAAGAATAGCTCTCTGTCCCTCTCTAAAACGGGCTGCCTGTGATTTAGAAGGCATCGTTAAACGTCAAAGGCAGAGTCAAGCACAAAAAAAACAACAAAAATAAATTTAGATATCTAATCGTAGATGAAATTCAGCACCTCCTTTTACGGAAGTCGGTTAAAATAACGCCTAACTAAATAACACGTGTACCTAACCTTAAGTGAGCTGATGGCTTAATTACTTAATTAATTTAATAACGTACGAGTATAATCTATAATTTCGTTAGGTACTGAATAACTCTAATTTAAAGGTAAATAATTAATCCAATTCTAAATAACATATGTAACCTAATTAAGTAACATGTTTAAATGATATACCTAACTTTAGGAGAGGGCTGATTCACAACAGCTAACATATAATCACGTAAATTTCTCAGAGAACTCCATAAAATTTTGTGCGGATCTTCAATGTAGAATATAGTCCTTGAAATTTGCGGGCTGAATTCAAAACGTGCGACCATGGACGAATTATAATTATTTAATCTCACGAACACAAGTAAATCCGTTTAACGGTACTAGTATAACTTAAGAATCTTAATTACAGACTTTCTTGCAAACATTAGTAAACAATCGTAAATACATGTAGTTTGTTATCTAAAAGGTAGGTAGGTACCTACATTCGCCATTACCGTCGGCTAATTAGTCAGGCACACATTCCAATGCAATTCTTTTATCCATGCTCGGAGGAAAATATGGTGGGGCGGGGTGCCACCATACGCTCGTGGAATAGTAAAAGGTAGATGGGTACTCACAGGAATGCGGGCTGGTCCGTGTGAGACTTCCTCTGGGTAGGTGTCCGTCTGAGGAATGCGGGCTGGTGATTCACTTCGGTAAGATATGTCCCATAAGCACTGGGATAAAGGGCATTCGCGAACACGTATATCGACGCGGGCGCAAGGGGGCGTTTCCCGGCGGATCGATATGTCGACGACGCGGTACAGATAAGCCCGGGCCGACCGGGCGTGAGCACTTAGCGACGGTGTGTCTACGACTCACTCGGGTCGATTGGCCGAGCAGTCTCGCGAGACGTCACATTCCTTCTATTGTCTCGTCGCGCGGGCTCGCGCAATTAGACTTATTTACGTGAGTGATTCCCGTTTTTCATTTTAAAAACTATTGTTTTCAAGAGCTGTAGTTTAGCCCCTTTCGATTTGAAGACTTATTCGAAATGGTTGTCGGTTTATGCAAGTTTGTCGTTTTCTGGTTTCATTTTATTCGTGCCTTGGTCCACTGGTCTTACAAGGGGCTTGTAAAACCACAGACCATACAATACGCGATTCGCAAGCTTAATCTTGAATCGGCTAGGCCAAGTAATTAAGTGTAATTGTATTATTTTGTTATATGATAGTATTATTAATGCAATATCTATATATTTTAAGCTTATATCACTAACAATCCGCATTAATAAATAAATTAAATTCAATTCAATATTGTGTTCGTAGGGTTTTAGTGCCGTCGGGAGCCGGCTTACTTACTTAGTCGGCCAACAGAGCGAACCGACTTCCGTTTTTTAGATCACTATTTTTATTTTGTATTAATTGAGGACTTATGTGGTATATAACAACACAACACTATAACACCAAAAAGGATTAAAAAGTAATTGCAACGGCCAGGCTTCCTAAATACAAGGACTACAATTGAAAGATTCGTGCCGAGGTTTATACGGGAAAAAGTGCTTTTCTCAAAAATGTTTTAGTATAATATTTTTACGAATATACATTAATCGGATAACATTTTATGGTTTTCCCCACAACAACAAGTTTTTAATTACATAATACATCCTCTTAACCCTCAGATAACATCCTTTATTTTTGTGCTATTAACATCCTGGGGTAAAATCTACCCCAAAATAAAATCGATAAATAAGTATACTGTTCATATTTCTTACAGCATATGTAAATATAATAAGGGATTCAATTACTAAAAAATATATAGGTCTGTTTAATTTCTCATATTATCTATCATGTATGTCTATCTATACAACGAAATGTAATTATTCTATCATTGGTTGATACTTGTATAATGTTTACTATATCTGTGTCATTATTTGAAATCAAGGTTTCGTAATTTTGAAGTTCCTTCAAGAATTGCAGTTTATTGAATTCTGTGTTCTAATACCGGCAAAAAAAATTCTTTTACCTCTGATATTTCTAAGCGCTTTTGAGAAAAACATTTCGATATATGGTCGAATACCTAGTCAGTTTTAAAGAAAGCTAATCAAATAATTTTTTTTATTATGTTCCACGGATATGATTATGTACACATGCAAATACAGAGACTTTTCACCGTTATGCCATACGGATCTGAGGAAAAAAATGTTTAATTTAAAGATATAACATTCATACAAAAATAAAATGAAGTCCTCACTGAAGTAAATGTACTATCTTCTATATTTAAAGTACTTCCCAGCCATGTGGCATAGCCGTGAGACGACCTGTATAATTTGTAGGCTTTTGTAGTCGTGTAGTTTTAGAATATAAGATTTTACCATTGTTTTTAATTCTTTTAGGTATTAGGTCCTGAAAGTGCCTAATATAAAAAAGATATTCGTTAATAAATATGTAAGTAAAATAAAGGAATACTCACTATAAGATCATTGATATACCCTCTTAAATCATAGACTTTGTTTATTCGGATAAAATCTACTTATTGTTGAGACAGGTAAATAAATTAATACATTGTATATTCCGTTTGATTAAACTTATAGGCAGAGAAGTAACATTTATTCATATAAATGTTACTTCGCTGCCTGTAACTGTCTTCAGGACTATGAACTAGAATACCATAAAGATCATCATAACATACTTAGTACGAGAAAACAGTAGGTATAGTCCAGTCAAATTAGGCTATAGTATACGTCCGAGGTAGTCCCATATAAATTTTATCAAATTCGGGCAATCTGTTTTTGAGTTACAATCTATTAACTGATATGCGCGTTTCGCCCATCTCGACGAAATTAATTACGATATCATCAATATAGGCGAAACTCAAAAGTCGATTGTCCGGACTACCTTGACTTACTCTATCAAATAAAAGCAAGAAATTTGTTAACAATACAATCTACATGCTCATTAAATGTTAATTTTCTATCTAGCAAAGTACTTCGACAAGCAGTCCAAATCATTGAAACATTTCAGTATGTCAAAAAGAAATAAATTGTAGAGGAGGGGTCCTAGGTGTGAACCTTGAGGAACTCCTAATAGATAATCAGATCTAAATCCTCCTACAATGACTGCTTGGTATCTATGTGACAGGTACGAGATCATCCACCTCGGCAAGTCCTCGTGGATTCCATGACATTGCAGTTTTTGGAGCAAGATGACGTGGTCTACACGGTCGAATGCTTTTTCAAAGTCCGTGTCGACCGCGCCAACTTGTCCCAACTTTTTCTATCTGCTCTAAGACGAAGGAAGCAAATATAGGTTAGTGGTACGATTCGTAGCTCGCACATTGGTGCAAATTGAACTGTTCGTTTATGATGCATATAGATAACTAATAGTAAGTTTGCGCCGTTATTCAGAAATTTTCCAAGAGCCGCAAATAAAAAAAAAAGAATAATATTCCGTACGACTTTAAGGTAATTATAATACATAAAAGAGTTAGCTTTAATTATTATACATAAAAGAGGCCTTTATTCATAAATACAATAAACTATTCCCACTTTGAAATTTTCTGATTAATGGACCGTTAAAGTTTATACCTAATATTAGACATGGTTCCGTAGGTGTACAGTGCAAACCGGAGATATACAGCTGTGTTTTCTTACGACTCCAGAAGAATCTACAATTCTAATACTATTTATATGTCCATACTTTATCCTAATTTGACTGGACTAGTAAGTATTCACGTGAACATGTGTGTGTGTGTTTGTGTGAGAATAGTTTAAAATATATTAGTACATAGATTATATATATAATTCATAGAGAACAAATCATTTTTGAGTTTGCTTAATTATTATTCTGTGAGGAGTATTCTGCAAACTATTACAGTACACCAGGCAAGCCTTACAATTGGACTATACCTGTTGTTTTATTGTAATTTATAGGCACTTTGGCTGTTAATTATGTTTAAGCGAAGTAAAACAAGCATGTGATTATTATTGTATATTATGAACAATTATGTTAATTTTCTTGGAACGAAAAGCAAATGTTACCATAATATTATATGTTTTATTTTTATGAAATAACTACCTACATATATTCAACTGTCCAATATCTGCTGGTATAAATATAAATGATATAAAATATAATGAAATGTATTTTTTTTAACAAAATTTAATATCATTCATTTGTATGTTATCAAGGCTGTATAAGTGACAGTGATGGCCAACCAATTGGCCTTCCGTACCTAGCTGTTCACATGTCTAAAAGTCCAAATGGTTCGATTGTGTAAGTTTCAAAGTGTACAAAATTAATTGTTAAAATATTGCAGTGACAATATGTTTTAAATCGTGCTTGAGTCATAATGTACAAATACTACCATGCATATATGTCAAATCCTCAGTGATTTCGATGCTTGGACCTCGTGCCTCTGGCCGTGGCGTCTGGCACGGATTGTCGGGGAACGTCGGTTCGAATCCCGTCAGAGGATGTATCTACAGTCTAGTCAGAAAAACAGAAGATTTAATTAAGTTGGTCTGGACCATAATGGCTGCAAAATGAACTGTAATATGAGTGGGAAAAGAGTGCGTTACTATTACCAACCAATATCGATGATGAGCATTGCGTAGAAACGTAAATAATTGAAATATAGATCGTACCGTTTCGTACCCAAGGTAATAAGACCTGATAATCGTCGGTACAAACTAAGCATATTAATTTTATTTTATTTTATTTATTTTATTTATTTGAACCCCAACATAATGTACACTGTTTCTTACAATAGGTTCTATGCTAACTTAACAAATAAATACTAAATGCCATTACAATTAAAGGGGAAGACAACATGCAACAAATTTGCGAATAAACAGGGGATTTAGCGCTACTATTATATTATAAAATATTGTGAAAAATGGTACGAATAGAGATAGTTATTAAATTTAAATACCTTACATAATAATGTTATACAATAAACAATCAGAGAGATTTTGTTGTCGATTTAAATCCGCAAAGGCTTCCATTAAAAAGATCGATGGAATGGTTTTTCGAAAAGTCTGTGTACTGTTTTATCATTCTATTGAGTGGCGCATTTTGGCCAAGATTTGATTTTGATCTGGTAACAACGAGCAAGTTAAAATTTGATGCTCTCATTGATCTCGTAGGTGCAGAGAAATCTAGACAGGAGAGCAAATCAGGGCAGTCTAATAAACCATTTGCAAGTTTAAAAAGAAACGATAGGTCCAGCATATGTCTTCGATCCGAAAGGGAACTCATTTGAAAGTACTTTAACCTTTCTGTGTAGCTCGGGATACATTTGGCTAAATTACAAAAATATGCTAGATGCCACAGAAATCGTTTCTGAACTCTTTCAAGTCGCTCAATATAAATTTTGTAAAAAGGATTCCAGGTAACACTACAGTATTCTAAACTACTACGAACTAAGGAGTTATAAAGTAAAATTTTTGTTCTAGGATTCTTAAAATGCTTACAGTTCCGCAATACAAAGCCAAGGCACTTGAACGCGTTTGAACAGATATTGTTAATGTGTATGTTAAATCTAAGCTTCTCATCTAGGACAACGCCTAGATCTTGTATATTATTCACTACTGCCAAATCCTCGTTATTAATTTTATATGTATTACAGACTCGCTTCTGTTTTCTCGTAAACTGTATGGAGTAAGTAACATTTGGATGCATTAAGGTTCATTCCGTTGTAATCACACCATGTAGTGAGGCGGTTAAGGTCAGCCTGTAATAGTTCAGCGTCATAAGGGTTGTTAATGGCTTTAAAAAATTTCAAATCATCCGCAAATAGATAAAATTTAGAGTTTTGAAAGCAGTGGTCGATGTCATTGATAAACATATTGAAAAATAACGGTCCCAAATGAGATCCTTGTACAACTCCAGAAACAATTTCAAATGAATCAGATGAGAAACCACTAGCCACTACAACAGATTTTCTATTTGTTAAGTATGATTTACACCAACTCAACGTTGGTTCAGCAATTCCATACATAGAAAGCTTTTTCAGAAGCAATCGATGATTCACACTATCGAAAGCTTTGCTGAAATCTGTATAAATAGCATCAACAGACGAGCGCTTATCTAGCTCATGAGAAATGGTATTTATAAATGAGACTAAGTTTGTAGCTGTTGACCGTGATTTAATGAAGCCATGCTGGTTAGGGCTTATTATTTGCTTGAAATGCCACGATAAAATAGGATGTAAAAGCTGCTCAAATATTTTTGCGAAAACAGGAAGAATAGAGATAGGTCTATAGTTTTTGATTCTATCTTTGGTTCCATTTTTGTACAGAGGGATGACCAACGCCAATTTCCAATCTGAAGGGAAAACACCAGTTTCCAAGGACTTATTATAAATAAGTGTCAGAGGACGTGCCAGTACCGGTGCACATCTTACCGCAAAGAGCGGTGGGACACCATCAGATCCCGCACCTTTATGGGGATCAAGTCTTTTTAAAACTTTTAACACATGGTCATCCTTGAATTTGATGGAAGTAATGTAGCTGTTTGTTAGAGTGCCAACTTGATCGTGGGATCTGGACAAAGGATAATCATTCTTAGTAACTGCAGAAAAATTACTAGCGAATAGATTACAAATATCCTTACCATTGTTAGCAATAATATTGTCTAGAGACATCTGGGCCTGGTAATGGCTACAGTTTTTTTTCTTATTTTTTATAAATGACCAAAAGAGTTTAGGATTTGAACGCAAATTTGATTCGAGGTGAGCTATATACTTATTGTAACACTTAGTTATGAGATGCTTTGAGCGACTTTTAGCTAACTCATACGCTAATAAGTCTAACGGATTATTGTTAAATTTATGTAATTTATTTCTGTACTTGAGCTTTTCACGCAAGAGTCTAATTAAGTTTCGCGAAAACCAGATAGGATATTTTTTTGATTTCGGTACAACCCTGGGTACATGTTTATTAATAGCATCCCTAACGTATCTATAAAACAGAAAAAGCATTTCGTCTACAGCTGTACAATTTTTAAATACTCTTTCCCAACATATGTCATTAAGTTCCTGAACTATATTCGCGTAATCAGCCTTATAAAAGCAGAAGCGACTCTCAATACTATTAGGAGCCAGTTTGCTTTTGATGCAGGAAGCTATACAAAACTCTAGTGGAGGATGATATTTATCGACCTTGGAAAGTGGGCTAATGCAACTCCGAACATTAAGCATCTGTTTATCGCTCAAAATAAGATCTAGAATTTTGTCTTGAAAATTGCGCGTGTTATTGTATTGTTTTAAATTATGCAGCATGGCGAAGTCCAATAATTGATTTTCAAAATCACAGTTATTCACAACAGTAGTCAAAGTTTGAGCATCATCGGAAAAATTCCAAGCTATCGATCCCAAATTAAAATCTCCGAGTAGTATAACGTTTTTTAGATTATAGCATTCCAATACTTGACTAGTGTTGCTTAAAAACTCTTCTAGATTTATACGTTTCAGAGGTGAGGGAAGATAGACTGCACAGAAATGGAACCGCTCAATACCTCCTTTAGTATTGAAACTTTCGACCTGAATCCATAAGTCTTCACAATTCGACTCGAAATTGGTTAATCGCCTAGATTTCAAACATTTTAATACTGCGATGACTGCGCCGCCTCCTTCTTTTTTTAAGGAGGAGCTACAAGATTCTCTATCCCTCCTATAAACCACATAACGATCGTCAAAAAGTTCCGAATCGAAGACACTGCTGTTTAACCATGTCTCAGTCAACACAATTACATCATAATTGCTACAAACAATATTATTAAATAATTCAGTTGTTTTAGTCTTCAAACCTCTAACATTTTGATAGTATATTTGAAGCATATAAAACTAAATTTTACTATATATTATATTGTATATAAATCAATACTTGCCTAATTATTTTTTAATGATGAATAAGATGAAAGATACGAGTACTTATATAAAAATGTAAGACAGTAAAAATGTATAAAGAAAATAATTTAGACTAGCTTATTTAGAATGTCTGCGTCTTTTACAAAAATATAGTTAGTGTTTTCAGACTTCCTTAAAAACACCTTGCCGTCACGCACCCACACAAATTTGTAACTTAGCTCCTTGGCTTTTCTGCGGGTGGAAGCGTGCAAAGCTTTAACTTCCACGGTGAGGTGCTCTGAGACGTACACTGTACTTTTCTTGCCACCGTAACCCAGATGACTGGAGTTTAACTTCTCAGTTGGGTTATTTTTATTAAACCTTATAACTCCGGCCAGGAAGGTATCGCGAAGGCGGCGGCTGCCAAACTTCACCAATATCGAACGCGGGCGTGGGCTAGTAGCGTTTATCTTAGCAATGCGGCTACAATAATGCAAGTCAGAATCGGCAACAGGACACTTTATTGTGTTGCCGAGTTGCTGTACTAAATTATAGAGGTTCTCGTTGGAATGTTCAGGTAAGCACTGTATTTCTAGGTTGCTCGAACGCGATTGCTGCTCCACCAGCTGTAATCGCTTCTGCAGATCACTACCACTTGAACGTAGCTCTTGTATTTCTTTTTGTTGTCGAGATATAAGATCTTTTTGTAGATTACATTCACGATTTAGAATTTCTCGGTCATCGGCGAATAACGCGAGTGTCTCGTCAAATTTATTTAGTTTGGTGTGAATATCCCTTAAATCAGAATTGAATTTCCTGTCCAATTCTTCCCTTATAATGTCCCGAATAACGTCCGCAGATAAGCACGCGCAATCTGAACTGCGAGGCTTAGAACGTAGGGTGACGTTATCGTTCAGTAGGTGGTCCGAAGAGCTATCGTTATGTTTAAATGCAGACGAAGCGGGAGAAGAACGTACCGGCGTGTTAGTGTTGTCACCTCGCTTCGGTTCCTTGCAGCGGCAGGCAGGGCAAATCCATTTTTCCTTAAAGTCCTTGGTGAAACCAGCGAAATCTTCTTTATTAAAATTCATACATGTATGATGGTATTTATCCTGACAACGACAACACTGCAGTAATGATAATCCTTTTAAGAGATTGTGACATCCGGCACATTTTTGAGCACTTATTGCATATACAGAGTATTTGTTTACGGATAAGAACAGCGGTGTGACTCACTCCGTAAGCAGCTGATTCAATTGAATGTGGCAGATCTCGTGCACAAAAGAGCCTAAGCGCCGTGGAGTAACGCGGCGCTTACGCGTACATGTAGAATAGCACTGACTCGTTAAAGTATTTTTGTTATTTACACTATATTTACGGATATTTCCTTGTTATATTCACTTCACCAGTAAGAACACTAATATTTATAGAAATCCAGCGAAATAAACACATAAAAATACGCTAAAATACTGCATTTACGATTAAAATAAGCGGAGTAAAATCAATAAGTTGTTGCTCGCGTGGCGTAGACGTTGTGTGTCATATAATTAATAACATGGGAAAAAGTAAGAGATAGCAGACATTGTAAGGTAGTTGGACAGGCGATATCAGGTGGAAAGATATCATTATGAACCATCTTGGTTTGTTCGCATGAATTAGACTACTCTTTTGAAAACGTCAATATATCTTATGTGGATGTTTTAAAAGTTCAGGTTCAGTGTTCCAAGATGTCTTATACTTAAGTATATGATATAGGTAAGTAGAAGTCTTCGTCTTGTGAGCATAATTTGCGATAGGTACCATTACCTACGTTACGTGAGAAACAGTTGTTTCGTTCGAAAACATTAGTTTTTTGAGTACTTGTAAGTTTTCAATATATAAAAGAATAACGTACGAGTAGGTTACGGTCGTACATACTATTTATTTTATGTTCCGGTAGTGAGCTGGGCAGCCGTCATGTTGAAATACAACTGCCCGGTCATCTTAAAAAATCGGCAGGTCACTCATTAAATATTCTAGGTAATTTTCCCCATTCAGTGTATCTGGGAGATAATAGGCAATGACACCTGCCCATACGTTGACTGAAAACTTATGTTGGTGTGAGGCCTCTCTAGTCGCGCGAGGATTTTGCGATTCCCATCTGTGGAGATTATGTTGGTTAAAGATGCCCTCTCTCGTGAATTTAGATTCATCCGTCCAGAGAATGGTCTTCAGGAATTCGTCATTATCTACGTCCGTATGTAGAAGAAAACGGCAAAACCGCAAACGCCGCTCTTGGTCCCCTTCTACTAAACCTGAAACCAAAACCAAACCGTTTGAGAACATGAGATGGGCAACTTGTACGGCAATTATTATTATTGTAGAGTTCGATACACCACCGAAGTCATAATAATAAAACAATTACAATCCACTATTCAAGAGAATTTGAGCAAAGCCCATTGTCCAGTAAACAGGTACAAACATTTGTAATTTCGTCATGTTTATGCAAGGTTCGTATTTTAAATGAGCAATGAGCATCTGACGCGTGAGTTATTATCTAGGTCATTGTCTCTCTCTCTCTCGTTTGAAAAATCATAAGAGTGAGAGTGATATAAATAATCTCAAGCGTCAGAATCTAGAACACAGTTTAGAGTTAATGTCATAAATTAAATTTACCTTGCACCGGAGTGTAGTGAAAAGGATGCCTTCCGTCTGCATTGACTACTGACCAAACTTTCCATGTCGAAACTCCCAAGTCACGGGCCACTTTTCTAATGCTGGTGGTGGGATCCACATCGAACTCTTGTAGAATACTTTGAATTTTTTTTGAATCTACAACAACACGATGCTGTCTAGCATTGAGTCGTGGTTCCCTAAAATGTAGGGTGCCGGTTTCCCGCAGTCTCCGGAAAGTATTTGAGAATGTGGTGTGATGTGGTACATGTCTGTTGGGATGCGACTCTCTGTACATTCTTTGGGCTGCACGTGAGTTCCCAACGGCTCGGCCATAGGCAAAAACCATGTCGGCGTATTCTTCGTTACTAAACTCCGTCATGTCGGCGCAGAAAGAATCAGCAACAACAGTCAACGTCAACAAAAACAACAGTAACAACGGTAACAGTCAACAACGGTAACATACAACAACGGTAACAGACAACAACGGTAACAGTCAACAAAGGTAACAATTTAACAAATCAAAACAGAAAACAGAAACCGTGGGGTTATTCATACACGTGTCAAACAGTGATAGCAGTCAAAGCTCGACTGATTACATTGATTTTATTGGTTAGACAACTGGTAGCTTAAAGCCTTAGCGAGCCGCCTCTGCATTCTTGGAGAGACGGAGAAAGAAGAACTAATAACAATGGTATTATACCTGCTCGTCGTACTTGGTCCCTTACTTTACGTAGACGACACATTTTTTTATTTCTAGAGTTGTTACTTAGAATCTTATTTTAACTCAATAAGCTGGTAAGTATTATACCAATTTAGTATGTCGTTGTAATAAGTGATAAATAGAGAAGTTTTTAAACGCATACTGCCCCCAGAATTACTAGTGTTTTTTTTTAGATCATTGTGAAAATTGAACTATGAGGTAAAATTTATTTCATTTTTTCACTCTATGAGCTCTAAATCAGTTAGTTAGCTCTGTTTTGTATCCCATTTTGCTTTGCGTGGCCTGAAGGTGTATTAGAGACCAAATTCAAGTAAAAACATCCGGTCTAAAACAGATTTTACAAATGTTATGGTGGTAAATAGGTACAATTTCGGTGAAAACGTAAAAATTCACAAAAAAAAACTTAAAAATATTGGGGGGTCAGGGATTTTTCTTGTCCAACTTGTATTCTCCAACTGGACCCCCGAACATGCTCATTTGATTTGTCGGACCCTCTACCAAACACCCTGCATAAGACAGGCTAGACATGCACTATAATATTATATTTTAATGTAGCTATATTTTGACACTTTTTGTATGGGAAAAATACAAAATTAAAGAGTACTAAGCATCATCCGATGTACTAGATAGGTAGGTAGGTAGATAGAAAGAATAGTATAAGTATAATAAAAAAGGCCAAGTACAAATTTAGTAGACAAATCCTATGTTTGCTATGTTCTTTATTTTTAAGAAAAAAATATATTTGGGCCATAACAACACTGTTCTGTAAACAAAAGTGCCCAGGAATAGAAGACGACCGATATTTTTAATTTAATTATGAATTAACCGTTTCTACTGAACTTTGTGCATGGCATACTGGCACATTGTTAGTAATATTTAATGTAAATATTTTCCAACTAGCTGACCTGCACGCGGCTTCGCTCGCTTGGTCTCGGTCAAGTAGTGGAAGCGCCGTTTTGGAATCTCGGGGTCCTGGGTTCGATCCCCGGGTTGGACAGATATGGAGATTTTCTGACAAAGAAATTCTCGATAGCTGTCTGGAGTGTGAAACATTGTCCCATAGATGACAATAGGCTCGCTTCCCTCCTATGGGACCAAAAATATATCCGACGAAACGCAGGTGTTTAACACCGCTGCTTACCCCTTCGAAGATATATTGGAGCGACGATTGAGCTGACCCGCCAACGGTTTCACTCGCGTGGTCTTGGCGCCGCTTTGGGATTTCGAGATTCTGGGTTCAATACCCGGTTACCGTAACGGAGCGTTCATATTCATATTCACGTTATTAGACGTGTTCTGACATAGATATTCTCAATAGCAGTCTGGAGTCTGGAACAGTGCTCCGTAAATGGCAATACGCTCGCCTTCTATTACACGGGACCAAATAAATGTTATCCCTCTGGCGAAATGTAAGTATATGTGTTTCAAACTCCGCTGCCTACCCCTTCAACGATGTAGGGCGTGGCGATTTGTTATGTTGGATTTGAAAATAATATGTATTTCTTACAGTATTACTTTTTACAAGCCTCGGACGGGATCCGAACCCGCGTCTTCTGACTATCCGTGTCAGACGCCATGACCATCTAGGCCACCGAGGCTCGAGATCCGAGCATCATATTTTAACTCTCTGTCTGATTTAACCGTCTTACGGGAACGGAGCGACATCTATTGAACTTCTTTGATAGCACTATCCAACCGAAAGAAGCATTTTTAGAAATACCTACTTTCGTATTGTCGTCGCAACCCTTTTATAATTTTTATAGTATTACTTTTTTAAAGCACTAACGCCTGCTTAGCGATCACAAACATCGAACGTTTATAGAGATAAAAATTCACATTCTCGGATGGGACTCGAAACCGCGTATTCTGACTATCCGTGTCAGACGCCATGACCATCTAGGCCACCGAGGCTCGAGGTCCGAGCATCGTGTTTTAACCCTCTATCTGATTAACCGTCTTACGGGGTTAGTTTTTAAAGCACTAACGCCTGCTTAGCGATCTCAAACATCGAAATTTATGAGTTGTGAAAATTTATATTAAGATATATTTCATGTTATTTGCGCAGCCAATATATTAACTGAGGAGAAACGGTCTTCGTGCTACGTGTACTATTGATCCGAAATTACCTTCCGTCTGGATTATAGATGGCCCAATTATTAAAGTCCTAATAAAGGTTTCTTTCACGATGACTATTACGTAGTAGATCACATCGACAAACTCTGAAATTTGCTAGAGTTGATTTTAACTTTTTAACTCTAAATATATATGCTGTAGTACATTTAAAGGCGGGTAATTGTCATGACATACTTAAATATTGTTACAATAACAATAGGTAACAAAAATAAATTTCATATCTAGAAAAAATACCCTACGCAGACGAAGTAGTAACAGTAGCAAATCAACAGTGGTGATTTAGTTTGAACCCTATAGGTAGGTACCTAAAATTTTAATTTGCATTTATTTTCTTCAGTCCCCGCAGTTGTCGTTAACTGGATAACACTAGATTTTCTATTGTGTCTGGTTCCTGATAAAGCTGAAGGCTGTGTCTCGAATCAAGATGGGCAAGTCCTGCACCAGATGGTTAGCACTACGCCTGGCGATGACAGTTGCAGTGGCACCCATAACTTAGAACTTATGATGCTTGGCATTGCATGACGTTCATCACCTGCGAAACACGTTTGAGAGACGATTTCGACACCAGAGAGTGTATCTTAGTTCGACACCCAATAATTTCACATGCAACAGTGCCCTTCAAACCCTAACAAGAACGAATGCTTGCGCACTACTGCTTCGCCGTAGAGTTGATTTCTCTGGCACCAACGGCAACTCTGGCATCAATCAAGGGGCCTAACACCTAGAAAGTTCACGAATCTTATGGTTCCTACTCGTACTTATATTTTATATATTATTCAGCATAGTACATCACATTTTGATTCGTGTGCATCTGTAGGTACGGATGATCAGCACTGGTGAACATCCGGTATTATGCTCAGTCGTGCGATTCTCTAATGATTCGTCGATGTGCTCGTCGACGAGCTCACCGATGTCAAATACTTAGGGTTATCGCCCGTGTACACAAGATTGTTTTTCCAACGTTTCTTGTCATCTCATCATTTTCACGGATGTTGTCAAAGATGCAACGGTGTTTGCTCTAGAGATTCGCACGGCAGTTGGTGCCAATTAGCGACAACTAAGTACATGTTTTTTGCCTTTATATTTTATAGTTTTGATTTATTTTCATTTTATTTTTCTTGTTTTATGATTTGTTGTAATTGTAATGTCGCAAATAAAATATTTTTTATTCTATTCTATTCTTGAAAGATAAGTAGGTATACCTATACCTAGAGGATTTTACCGACGAATCTAACTTAATTTGATTCAGGATTCACGTATCGATAACCTTAATTATCCCAAAGCTATTGGCCAGACTTCACTATTAGTTATTCTGTGGTGTAGTGTAGGTAAGCTAGCTTTATAGATAGGAATTGACTGAAATGAAAGCTGCATTTTGACTGAAATGAAAGCTATTTACTTACTACTATTCTTTTCCACATCATACCTAATACATACTATAATCGCCTGCATCATATAGGTAGGTATAATATAACTGTGAGTAGGATCTACGTCGTCATCACTCTGGATACTCCGGATAGCCGAGCGTCGACGATGGTTGCTTCATCACGAGAGGCGTCGCGCAGCGTGAGAACTGACATGTGTGGCCAATCCCTGTTCAGGGGCCCGGGGGGTATTGATCGTCCTGGAGCCTTGGAAATGCTGTGCGTCATGGTTACCAAGTAGGTACATATCTATTCTAAGTATTCAGTATCTACAACAAAAATTCAAACTCTAGTAAGTATAGGACCTTCTAGGTAGGAACTATTCCTTTGTGGGTACCGTACCCTGCCTTGTTGTTTAGCCAATTTGCTACGAATAAATAAGAAATCTTTATTCGTAGCTAATTAGAACAAAATTGATTTAACTATTTTATTTATAATGGGTATGGGTATTTCCACACAATATCTTAAGGTCCTAAAATAGGCAGAGCCTTTAGTTACTATAGTATACCCTGATGCCTAATTTACATACTTACTCGAATATACATATTATTCGCCCAGGCACAGGTCAAACCTGATTGACCTGCCCGGGGTTAGAACTCGGGACCAGAAGGCAGGGTTGCTATTATAATTATTAATTTAAAACGGATTATATCGCGTATAAATTTGTATTATTTTATCCTTTATCTATATTATTTATCCGCTTAAAGTTGTTTAATTTCAATTTATAAGTATCGCGAAGGCCTAAGCAATCATGTCTTTTCTCAAAGCCTAGTCTATTATTGTAGGTACCTCCCAAATTTCATCAACATCTTTTCCGGGGTTAGGCGTAAAACGTGACCTTGTTTAGACTTCCATACAAATTCTCTCATACCCTTTTTCATCCCCACACAGGTTGAAATTTCATAAACGCTGTAGCAAATATTTATTTGTAAATCAAGTGAAATCAAGTGCCTCAATACAAAGTTTCATTATATTATTGTCAACAATAACGAACTTCTAAGTATACAAACTTTCATTCACTATTTCAACCCCTTTAAGCTTATTTCGCGATAAAAGGTAGCCCATGTTATTTTCCAAGGCCTATTAAATCTCTGTTCTGAATTTCATTAAAATCGGTTCAGTGGTTTAGGCATGAAAGCGTAACGACATACAGACCGACAGAGTTACTTTCGCATTTATAATAGTAATAGGGATTAGGATAGATCGGACACAACACGGAAGAGTACTGATTGTTATTTATTATATTTTTTTATTATACGTAATTTAACTTAATTGGAGCAATACCTTATTTAACAAAAAAACAATATTCGCGGTCGCAACTTGATTAGACCATATTACACTTTGTAAATGTAATATCCTAGAAAATATGAGTCTGTCTGATTTTCAAAAATATTCAGAAGGTTATAAATAATTACCCATCATTTAACCTTTTGCGTCCCAGAGACGTAAATATTCGTCAGTTTCATCCATAAATCTTTAGTTATAATTATCACTGCATAGGAAGGATTAATAAACCGTCTACTTACTCTAAATTTTAGAATAAGTAGACGGTTTATTAGGAGTCTAAAACACAACAAATGTTTGTTGCAGTGTCTACCTACAACCTGGCGTTGGTAGATACATCAAATTCTAACCTAACTATCTGAATATTTAGGTAATATAAATTGCGTGTTATTAAGTATTAATATTATTAACTAGGTAATATTACTAGTTAAGCTTTAATACGTCCAACAATTATTTTATTCTAAAATTTAAACGTTACATTGTTAGTAATTAAAAATTAAATAAAAAAATATAATAATAACTATCTAATATATAAGCCCCATGGTGGGGGGAAAAGTGGCCAAAACGCTAAGTTTTTGCCCAAAATAGGCGCCAGCATTTCGGTCGACGCCTCAACCAAACGTTTCGCCTTTTTATACTAGTTATATTATTAATTGAAAATATTAAATTAAATTAAATTGTTCATATTAGTTTAATCAAAATAATACTCAATTTACCGTCTACTCTGGTACACCATACACAGGAGTTTTCACAAAACCGTAGCCGTGTTTGAAATGATGGAAAATAAAAGCTCCCCTTGGGAACTGAGACACCTGGAATAGGTACCGCATACTTGCATAATATAATGTCTATTTAGATATAGTACATTCACAAAGGTATTTGTGAGTTTGCTAAGTCTGTAGACATATTATAATATGCATCATGATAACTCAAATGCAACTATTTATTCCGTGACCGTGCCAAACTTTCGTATTTTGGTAAAAATTTAAAACGTAGGTATGTCCTTATCTTGCTAGACTTTTCTCGCGCATGACGGCTAGAACACAGATATGCTCATTGCTAAGATTTCTTATAATGGAATTTCTATAAGGAAACGTGCAATTGGTTTAACACTTATCTAAAACATAGAAAGCAGTATCTTGAAACTGAATTTCGTAATGGGAATTAACTCACTTCAAGTGCAAGCTAACTAACCAGAGGAGTTCAACAAGGAACTACATTGAGCCCCTTGCTATTTTAAATTTTTACTGCTGATATGCCATTACATAGGTAAGTATACAACACTGAAAATACCATCTGTATGCAGATGACACTCAAATTTGCTGAGGCCAATGGGATTTCACAAGCCATTTCCTTGGTAAACCACGATTTAAATAAAATCTTTGAATGGGCTTCGCGTAACTCACTTATTCTAAACCCATCTAAATCTAAAATGTTAATTTTAGGTCGCAAATTGAAAAGGTTCAGACATGATCCCACATTATTAATTAATGAAGTGATTATGCCTATTGTGTCAGAAGCGAGGAACCTAGAACTCATTTACGATAGCGAGATGAGATTTATTAAGCATGTTAACGAAAAAATTTGCATTTTAATAACTTATGGTATTGTACGGGATTAGAAAACACCTCTCTGAAGAGGTAAGGTTGTTGCTGTGCAACCTTTTAATATTATCGCCTTTTAACTACTGTAGTGCAGTCTACGGGCCAAGATTGTATGCTATTACTGAAAATGCTATTCATAGAGTCCAAAATGCCTGCACAAGATTCTTATTTAATATACCAAGAAGAGGTCATGTACCTCATTTCTAGTAAAATATAAGATTTTAAATATGAAAACTAGGAGAGAGATTCATCAAACTCGAGTATCTGTTTGGTAAACTTACGTGGATTAAAAACATTCACTCGGCCAGCACTCGTAATAACTCGCACAATCTCTGCTTAAACTTTCCAAACCTAAGAATAGGACCATTAGCTTTAAATGTTGCTTCAAGTATAGCGCCACGAAAATATGGAATGATTTGCCACCTCCTATGAGGAAAAAAGTTAATTTTGATCTTTTTAAACTTAAATTCAAAACATTAAGTGTTACTTTAATGTCAGAAAAATAGTTTTGAGGCATCCTTTAGAACCAAATCATAAATAGTACACACATGCTCAACCATACACTCACATGCACCTCAGACACACATACACACACGCACACACATAGCATAGCAAATCAACTGTTCTTTGTGGTAAAAAAATAATGAGTAAAATTATCCGCTTCACGCAGCTATTCGAGTACATAACACCTTAGTTCGTTCATTGGGGTATGCTGAAAACCAGACACTCGTGTTTACGTAGCCAATGCTGAGCTTAACTCCGTTTGCTAAAAATAAGTTTGTTTTCAATAATTAAGTTAGTTGTTATCATCATTAGACATTAATAATGTTTTCGTGATAGTGTTTTTTGTGTATATTTTTTGGCAATAAAATGTTCTCTATTTCTATGTTATTATAGAGTTAGTTTTTTTATGAAATTGTAGCAGTTTTTGGTGCAGGAATAAACTGAAATTTCGTACAATTTTCAAATATGAGTTCCTACGCGGCAATACCGCTGCGCCAACAAGACGATACATTAACGACGTGTACGTACGTACCTAACACTGCTTCCACACGGTCCCCTATTGGATCAATCGTTTTATATCGAAAAAGATTGTGTTGAAGAACGAGCCTCGCGGTCCGCCGGTAACCAATGCCGACAACGACGAATTGTATTGATAGTGGAAGCGGATCCAACTCAATCTACGGCTAGGGCCTTGCTATGAGCAAGAGCTCATAGTAAAGCCTAGCCGTAGATTGAACTTCAAGAAAAGCAGAACTTCTAGAAAACTGCCACGCTTAATCGTACCATGATTAAAGCAGGCCTGCCCAGGCTTACTATTCAAGAACCGCAGAAAATCTGTTCACATGTTTTTTTGTATGGGCTCTCGTCAACATGCCACTCTAAATCCACTCAGTCTATCAGCTTACAAATATCTATGCGTCTTCAATGTTGGTTAAAGTAAATTGTTAGAATCATAGACTGAAGTATATAGGTAGGTACTAGGAAATTAGAATACCAGAGACAACATTATCCGCAGGGCTATTATGTACCTCAGTTGCTAACAAATATTGATTGAAAATTAGAAAAAACGGCGGCTCTATGTCACTTTTGACAACTACAGTAACCAAAAATGTTAGTAAGGTGATGACTGGAGCTGACAAAAGTTGCATAAAGCCGCCATTTTTTTCGGATTCAGTCAACATTTATTAGCAACTGGATACACAATAGCCCTACTGTTAACCTTTGACAAAACAATATTCAAATAGTTCACATAAATGAGTGTCATGGTATGACTTCATTCAAAACTGTTTATGCCAGGTTTAAGATCTGCACGGAACTTGCACGGTTTTTATGAAGCTCAGCTTACTGCGGGTTACAGAGTTATACCCATATCGTTAAATATTACTCAAAACATCCGTTACTCGAACTGGAGTTAAGGGCTTGGTTTATGAAGCTCAGCTTACTGCGGGTTACAGAGTTATACCCATATCGTTAAATATTACTCAAAACATCCGTTACTCGAACTGGAGTTAAGGGCTTGGTAATTAAGTACCTACGTCATTAATTACAAGCCGGCGAAGGAAAACACATAGAAGCACTCGTAAAGCTTGAAAATAACCCAACGCCAATTACGCTGCAATGGGCGGGCATCAAGTCTATCCTAGTAGGATAATGCGGTCGATGTACGAGTATTACTGTAACTAGAATGAAGCTAGAAGACTAGGAAAAAACAAAACATTCACTTATTATATTTCATTACGAACACGTAGCGACAGCAGACGACGTGTGGTCGCTTCATGTCGCCGCGACTCGTCGTCTCATCATGTCGCTGCTGTCATGATATTCGACCCCGGCTGCAGACGGCAACTGCAGATGGCATCAATTATTCGAAAAGCATTATGAAAGGTATATAACATAAAATATATTACAAAAGATTTTTGTTTTTGTATTACGTAGATTGGTGCCCGCTAACGGCAATAGTGATCTGCGTTCGGGCGACATGTAGCCTGCCGCTCGACGACGCGTCGCTTAGCTTCTTGTCGCTAACTACAGTGAGGGTATTCTATACAAATACATAGAAATCAGTAGTGTCGCGACGACGACACCTCGTAGCCAGCTACCAACTTGCACCTTAACGGTCAATAACCCACCACTATTACACCACAAAACTAAAAGAATCACAAACCTAGGAAAATTAAACAAAAACCCACGATTTTGTTTCTTTTCAAGAAAAAACATTCTGTATCGTTAGTGCCGTTTATAGACTTGGTTGGATGGTTTTGTAGGTTTCTTGGTTCATTTTAAATACGGTAATAGTTTTTAATGAAAAGATTTGTAGATTTTATTTATATTTATAAGGGTTCCGTACCTCAAAACGAAAAAGGAACCCTTATATATAAGTAGGTTATCCATCTGTTCGTCTTATTCTTATTCAAAATGGGGGCGATAGGTCCTGCACTGACGTCTATGAAGGCCCGTTATCTCAGGTAATTTATATCAAATACTCAGGTCTACGGTCTCTTAGCTGTGAAAAAATTAAACTTGTATGTGAACAGTTATATAAATGACCGTTTATGTTGGGTATTAAGCGTATTTGCTTAATTTACGTTTTCCCAGAGGAATCAAAACCTATACATATATACAATACGTAATCAAATTTGGCAAGAAACACATGTAAAGGGAAACATTTTAATAACGTAAATATGTAGTTTACAGTAACAAAAAAAATATAATTTACTATAAGTAGAAGCTTAGGTATTGTTTGCGGTTGGTGCAACAACTAGGATCTAATTGTTAGTCTTTACTTATAAAGACACAAATTAAATAATTCGTGTTCAGATGATGAACTATCGTCAAAAAACATTGTGACAGTAGTGGTAACGCATAGACCATCCAAAAGCAGGATTCGTGAGCAACTGCACGCTCGAACGCAAAACTGACCGCGTGACCGCTCTCTGTCTGATTCTCTGTCTGAGTTACGTGAGTAAAGTCGGTTTTAATATAAAAAAAAACATAAGACGTCCCAATTATGACGTATAGCAACAGGTCATGCAGGGTTTATTACGGTAAATAAATTCCTTTTTAGTAGACTGTCCAGAAGTAGGGATTATTTAAGGGTTTTCATACGTAGACATATTTCTTATAATTATACAGGGATGATTGTAAAAATGTTAACAACCTCTAAAGGTAGAGCATAACACCATTAGTTGTACGTTTATATTAAACTGAATATTTTTTAACCGACTTCAATTAAGGGAACCTCCTCCTTTTTTTGAAGTGGTTCTTCTTACTTCTCTACTTTTCTTAATTCGACCGTATACATATATATTTCTATGTGTGTTCGTGGATAACTTCATCATTTATGAACCGATTTGGACCGATTTTGATAATTTTTTTGCTTGATAGAGTATACTTCCGTGGTGGTTCCCATATAAATTTCATCAAATTCGGTCAAGCCGTTTTTGAGTTATACTTCAATAACTAAAAAGTGTTACCTATCCTGATGGTATCATCATTGACGATGTCTCCCGTAAGTAGCAAGGTCACTAAAAAGGATGAAACATTTTTTTACCAAAAAATAGAACTGACTTCTTCACTAAAAAGTGTGAATTAACTTGTCGAAGTCGGTACCATACACGCTATATTGTTGTAATAGGTTCTGTTGAACTACAATTTATTTCACACTTTTTATTGTAGAAGCTAGTTCTATTTTTTTATATTTTTTTTATTCCCATACAATAGTAAAAATATAATAATAATTCGATATAAATAGTAGTAACATTTAGAAACAGTCACCGCGCTGACGGAGCTCGCGGGAGGCATTGCGTCGTAGACGTACTTGCTCTCCTTTTATAAGGCAGAGCAAAATGTGTCACATTAGCACTACAAAAACAGTATGTTTTAATTTTGAGAAATAATTAGGTTTTAAGGCGCGGTCCAATCCAAATTTTAAAACAATTTACGATGCTTTACTTTTACTTTCCGGTTGAGAATTGCATTGCAGATTGGACGTTGATTTGCGACGATGCAATTAAAAACGTGCTAATACTTTTTATATTTATTGTGTACAATCAAATGATTAAAATTTAATAGTAAAAGAGTCCATAGTTTAGTAGTAAATTTCATTAAGGATTCCAATATGATACATTCATCATCATCATCATCATCATTATCAGCCGGAAGACGTCCACTGCTGAACATAGGCCTCCCCCATAGAACGCCACTTGGACCGGCTACTCGCTTCCTGCATCCAGCGATTCCCCGCGGTTTTTATGAGGTCGTCGGTCCACCTAGCGGGGGCCGGCCTACACTACGCCTTCCGGTGCGTGGTCGCCACTCGAGAACCTTTCTTCCCCATCGGTTATCAGTTCTGCGAGCGATATGGCCTGCCCATTGCCACTTCAACTTGCTAATTTTGAGAGCTATGTCGGTGACCTTAGTTCTCCTACGGATCTCCTCATTTCGGATCTTATCACGCAGGGAAACCCCAAGCATAGCCCTCTCCATTGCTCGTTGAGCGACTTCGAGCTTGTTAATGAGGCCCACGCATTGGAGGATGTATTCGCCATTAATGTTGATGCCACATCCTTTCCAGTCCAAAAGTTTGAAAACATCCTCCAATGCGTTAGTGAACAGTTTCGGAGAGATGACGTCTCCCTGTCTCACACCTCTCTGCAATGGAATTTGTTCCGTACTCTGGTCCTGTAATCGGACTGACATAGTGGCCTTGCTGTATAAACACTTCAACGCTTCGATATACCTATAGTCAATTTGGCATCGCTGCAAGGACTGCAGTATGGCCCACTTCTCGATAGAATCGAAGGATTTCTCGTAATCCACAAACGCTAGACACAGTGGCTGATTATACTCTTCGGTCTTCTGTATAATCTGCCTTAGTGTATGAATATGGTCTACGGTGCTAAAGCCTCTTCGGAAACCGGCTTGTTCGGGAGGCTGGAACTCATCAAACCTGCGTGCGAGACGGTTCGTGATGACTCTCGAAAACAGCTTGTACACGTGGCTCAAGAGCGATATGGGCCTATAATTCTTCAATAAGGTTTTATCACCTTTTTTAAAGAACAGCACCACCGCGCTCTTGTGCCACGTTTCCGGTGTTTTGCCTTCGAAGATGACAGAATTGAATAACTTCTGGAGGACTAAAAGTATCGGTCTACCACCCGCTCTCAAAAGTTCAGTCGTAATTCCGTCCTCTCCTGGCGCCTTGTTGTTCTTAAGCTGTTTGAGAGCCATTCTAATCTCGTACAGGCTGATGTCCGGGATGTCTTCGGTATAGTGTCGGACTAACTTTGCTCTGGTGTCCTGAGCTGCTTCAGTAACGGGTTCGCGCGTCGAGGTATATAACTGTCGATAGAAGCTCTCAATCTCTCTCAGAATCTCAGGCTTGGATGAAACGATACCGCCATTTTCGGTCTTCAGTTTTGTCATTTGGCTTTGCCCAATAGACAAATCCTTTGCAAACACTTTAGAGCCCTGGTTCCGCTCAATTGCTGCCGTAATACGCGCAGTATTATAAGCACGCAAGTCGTGTCGCATGGATTTCCAAATTCGTCTATTGAGTTTACCGTAATCCGACATATCAACTGCGGACTGCAGTCTCATTTCGCTCCGTTCTGCCATTAGTTTCAGAGTTTCTTTTGAGAGTTTTTGAGCTTTCCTGCGGCGTTTGGTCTCACAGAATTCGGACCCAACCGCTTGGACAGTGTCCACCAACCCGTTGTTCAACTCATCCACTGTGTCGCATTCAGCTAAGCACTGAAAACGGTTTTGAAGTTCAAGTTGAAACTTTTCGGGGTTTTGGATTTGGGCACGATTTGGACGGAGCGTAGACTTCACCAGACGTGACCTCTCAAGCTTGACATTGATATTCAATGCGCCTCTTACGATGCGGTGATCGCTGCCGGTTTTTACCTTGCTGATCACAGAGACGTCATTGAATATGCGCTTATTGGTCGTCATGATGAAGTCTATCTCGTTCGTAGTGGAACCGTCGGGACTCATCCATGTCCACTTCCTGGATGGCCGCTTCATGTAGAAGGAGTTCATCATAAAGAGTCCCTCCTTCTCCATGAAGTCAGCCAGCCTCTGTCCCCTCGAGTTCCGCTGCCCGTATCCAAATGGCCCTACTCTCAACTCATCACGTTTCCTTGTGCCTAGCTTTGCGTTGAAGTCTCCCATTACAACAGTGAAGTAGGTTTCAGAAGTATGCATGGCCCTGGATATATCCTCGTACATACTTTCTACTTCATTGTCCGAGTGTGCCGAGGTCGGTGCGTATACCTGTATAACCTTCAGCGAATACCGTTTGGTTATTCTGAGTATAAGGAACGCTACCCTAGCCGACACACTATCGACTTTCACTACGTTGTTAACGAGAGACTTGCGGACGAGGAACCCGACACCACCCTGGGATTGTTGGTCTCCCTCCCGGTGGAAGAACAAGTTGCCGGAATTTAGAATTATCGTGTCCTGTCCCTGTCTTCGGACTTCAGATAATCCCATGACATCCCAGCGTAACTTGAGCGTCTCTTCCTCCAATTCGACCATCTTTTCGTCGGTCCTGAGCGTGCGTGTATTGTATGTTGCCAGGGCCAGGGGTCGTTTTTGGGATTGGTAGCCGGATCTCTGCCGGAGATTCTTCGCACCCCCTGCTCCACCGTTACAATGGCCGCTACCGTAGCCACGGATAGCAGAGCTGCCGGGAACTGGGGGCCGTGGTTTAATGTTAGTTGTCATGGGGGGGATTTGCCTTAATGCACCATGCTTGGCAGGCGTCTTGGTGATCGCAGTAGATGTTAACGCAGACTGCGGGAAATGCTGCTGCCCATTTCCCGGATATTCCCTTAGCCGCCTCTTACGGCACCCACGGGAAAAGTTAGGGGGGGTACAATTCGAAGCCGGTACCACCACGATGATACATTCATTACAATATATTTGTCCATAATTGAATAAACATGCTTTTTCCCACGACTACGTGAGAAATATTGCAAAATTTAGGGAATGTTGGCTTTGTTGGTTTTGTCAATCTACACTACGTTTTTCATCGAACTTAGGTTATCAGGTTTAAGCGTCGAAAAACTAAGTTTTCGCGAAGTCGATTCATGAAATTTCACTCATATCGCTTAAGAAAAGTCGTAGAACTAAACTAACGTTGTTTGTTGTGACGTACTGGAGGAGGTTGTAGGCATTTTTTCAATAATCCTATAGACATGTATAACATAAGTATCTACATTATTTTTGACCTACGTAAGTACTAAGTAGGTACCTACGTTCTTTTTGAGCTGTAGACCTTGATGGCTACAATCCCATTAATATTATAATGAAAGCTTGGATGGATGTATGGATAGATGTTTGTTACTCTTTCACGCTCAAACGGCTGGACCAATTTTAATGAAATTTGGTATACTGATATACTTTTTATCAACATCATCCATCACCACGCAGGTGTAGCCGCAGGGCGCAGCTCGTAATACATATGAACATAATAAATTATCGGCATGGGTTCGCAAACTGAGCAGATAATATGCAGGATATGTAAGTAGGTACATAATTTGAAATGACGTTCATATTACTCGCGCGAGCTACATGCTCCATACAAACACGCTGTCTACGCATACTTCACAATAATAATTCCACATGTTTTATTCCGTGTAACCACCTAGGTACTAAATGGTTTGACTGGCCGGTTGGTAAAGTGGTAGCAATCCTGCCTTGTGAGCCACTGGTCCGGGGTTCGATCGTCAGTCAGGTCATTTGTGTGCATGAACCTGTCTGTTTGCCCTGTGTCTGGGTACGTATATGTATTTAAGTATGTACATCAGTCATCAGGTTACGATGGTACAGGACCTGCCTAGTTTGGGGCTTCAAGACCTTGTGTGGATGTTGAATATTATTATTTTGATTATGTATTATGCTATATTATTGTTAAATTTTGGTGTTTTATTTGGATGAATTTGGAGTGGACTTGATTTTTACCCGGGATTAAATATATAAACTACTTTTTATCCCGATTTAACGGGTAGTTGCGATAACCTTATCACAGGCATTCGAAGTCTCGAGCAGATACTAGTATTCTATATAATGAATTAAATTGTTTAAAAAACACCTGTCACTATAGACTGGCCTATAAAATTACATTTTTCGATACTATAATTTTAAGGGTTAAAAAAATACAGCACTGCAACATTCTTCGACAAATATTTATGAGAACTTTGAAATTGATACAACATTTCAACTTACTTCTAATATTTACATAAGATTTAACGGGTAAGTAGGTAGGTACCTACTGTTTATACAAGTACTTAATTTAAGAGCACCTAAACTAACATATTATACAATTGACGATAAAAGGCCAAATACATTTTACAATAATATAATGGAGAGATACCCCCAGTTTCTAGAAAGTTAGTCAAAGCCTTGATTAGTTGACCAACTAAATACTATACGCTCATTGGTCAATGCTATTCTATGACGCGCTATGTGACCAATCAGCGGCCAGTATTTCGTCTGTTAGCTGCAGGGCTATTATGTATCAGGGTTGCTAACAAATGTGGATTGAAATCTTGAAAAATGGGTGCTCTATGTTAGTTTTGGCAACTCCAGTAAGCAAACATGTTAGACTGGAGCTGACAAAAGTGACAAATAAATACATAATATCATAATAGCCCTACTGATTAATCTTCCGACAAACGACAACTTCTGACAAACGTTCCAGAAACTGGAGGATAGTATCGAAAGACTAGAATTGGCTCCAGATCGGTGCGATGACTTGGAAAGTCGACGATCCTCAATTTGTCGCTTTAATAATATTATCAATTCTAAATTATAATGAGATCAATAGACGAGCATTTACGTTGGAGTTGACGTAGTTTATCTATGTTCTTCCTTATCTGAGTTGGTCTTGGATGAGAAGTTTGTGGGGTCTTCGGGCACCCATATCTTGGCGTGAAGAGTACCGCCTGGAGGTCGGTCACTCTTCCGTGACCAGGACAAGGAATGGGACTGAAAGTTTCTTCCTGAAAATAAAAATAATTACATATTGTCTGAACTAAGTGGTACGTGTCTACTAGAATCCGTCTGACAGATAGGTACACCGCAGTGCCAGATATTCTTCCACGAAGCTGTGGTGTGAAAGCACTACTGTATTGAAGTTGAAGGTGTAAGGTGGTATTAAGTGAAAATACCGGGCGAATGAGAGTAGACAACTCTCTTAACGTGACAAGCAAAGTGCAGTACGCATGGGCAGGCGTGGCGCATTCCATCAGTGGCCGTAGCACAAACAGTTTGTGAAAAAGTATTCGAAGCGTAAGCGTCAACGTGTCCGCTTCCGCGTACAAACTATGAGCTATCTGTGTCACAGTTACCCTTGATAAATGACAGTTTGTACTATTACACATAAACGACACGCTTAGTTACCCATGCTGGGCCCACAGGTGAACGTCTTGTCACCAACATGTCTCTGGTATATACAATACTGGTCTATGCATGAAAATTATTGTAATTTACATAGGTACTTTACTAGCTTCGCACCGCAGTTCCGCCCTTGTGCTTAATGACTATAGCTCTGGAATATTCTTCAGGAATAAAAAGTATCAATAATATCTTTGAACTAAGGTACCTACATCAATCTTGGTTTTTAACTAGTGTGAAAAAAGTCGTGGATGTGTAGTGGTGTATTAATCCATTATTAGCATATATTTATACGATCTCTACAGTCCAGTTAATCGTTCTCCGTAATTACATTCGTACAATCGCGCTCTAGGCGCCCCACGGTGCGTGCTTGAGGTTTATTTATCTACAATTACTTCGTGAGGGTTCCATCCACGTTTTATTCGCGAATGCGTTTCGGGGTGTTATTATAAGCGGGGCTGCATAGGGTGCGTGCACGTGCGCGCTGTTACGCCACTTCACCCTCACATTATCCCTCGATAGGGTTGACCTGCCGTGTCGATACATTTTTTGTCGCAATGTTTATTTGATAAACTATTCATCAGCGTTTGTGTATGATAAGTTTATTGATTACGTCTAAATTACGAGATATAAAAACTTATGCGGCTTATCACCGTACTAGCGTCATACACTGCGATGAAAATAAGCTTAGTATAAAAGTAATAAACTCATGATAATAGAAAAACTAATTTAATAAAATAGGTAATTGATAAGTGCTGCACTGGGCCGCAAAAAACGGGTTATAAAAATTACAAAATCGGTTAATTTTTTTTTTTAATACGTACTTAAACTGAGTCAAAGGTTATTTGACAAAGATTAAGATTGCACCACAAGCTGATTAACATTAACAAATCGTAGGTATACCGGTTATATTAATTGCTCGATGGCAATATAAAATACAAAACAAACATGCAAAAAAACTAAAATGTATAATAATTATATTACATGCTGCATGCTACAGTATCATAATTTGATACAGTAACATATTTTTTGAATTCTATGGATAGAAAAATAATTTTAAAATTAATTAAAACCGTTTTACTACATACATATTGCATCAAAGGTCACACGGCCAGACTCAATAGGAATTTCATTGTTATAATGACACCTTTGAAGGGCTATGTTATAATTTTAAAAACTTTAATGTAGGTTTTATTTTGAAAGGATTGTGCAAATATGTATTTATTATATTTGTTAATGTTGAAGTTATTGCATTTTTTGCTAACTTTCTACTAAAACGCTGACAACATAAACTTATCACTCATATGAAAATATAAAATGTCTTTCTTTTTGTTTCCTAAATACGCCAAATTATGGGCCCAAATGTTTGAAACAGTAAAAAATAACCAGAACTTATATGTACATAGGTGAAAAAAGTCAAATAAAAGCTTATATGGAACTGTTAAAAAAAAGTTCAAAATACATGTTACATACATACACATGTATGAAGTGATTTTATTGCATTGAAGCACTCACAGCGGAGCTTGGCGATCAAGAGTTATTTCGAAAACTGTGTCAATTCGCAACGAAATAGTAGATGAATCACAAAAACGGTACGGGACTATACCCATTTTCTTTAATTCGTCACACTCTTTTTGTACCTGGATTACGTATATTCCACCTTTTAGAGTTATAAAGACAGTTCTCTTTATCACTCAAAAGGGTGCGTGTTCATTCATCACATGCATTAATGGTCTTGGTACAGTTGTACAAACTTTAAATGAATCTCCGTACTTAGTTTGTGCATCTTAAAATCTCAAAAACACGACATAAAAATTAATAAAACGCATGGTTCCTGCTTACTAGCCAACTGAAAACTGGATTTGCCGGCCACATGAACCTAGTGTACACAAGCTAGGATAGTAAAATCAGTGGCTACTAGCCTAAAAATGGAACTCCATTCTATTAAAAACTGTCCTGGCTTGTAAACTAGCTTACTGGCTTACTAGCTTAGATATTAAGATAGTTCTGTCTACACGAAACCAGAAGTACTAGCTTGCTAGCTGACACTAGCTTGCTATCCTGGCTTGAAAAACTGGTTCGTGTAACCCGCACATGAGTCGATCAACAAGTTAAGCAACGCTTGCTGCTGTCAGGAGTTGAATGAGTGACCGCTAGTGGCATTATTCAACTGAGCGCTTCCGTGCTTCGGAAGGCGGTTTTTCGGCAGTGGAAAGTTTTTTTTTACAATGGCTCTCCTTTGTCCACCTGGGTGTTCCTTGGAAAATATAAAATTTCCACCTTCTACACCTTGTTATCAAAACCCTTTTCGATGTGCAAAGAGGTTATGATTATAATATACTAGTATTTACATAATTTCTTAGGAGTGCGACAATCATCCTTCCATTATATGTTACAGTCTTTTTACATGAAATGTCATTTCATATACATTTTTGTTGTTTTTTCTTGAATCCCCCCTGATACTAAAACTTGGCTACGCCTGTGGAACAAACTATTATATTTGAAAATCGATACCTTAATGATGGACAAGGATACTACAGTAATAATAGTCCAATGCGATGCAATTAAATTTAATAACTGCTTCCTTCCTGTGATTAGACCGCTTGTCACAGTTGTTTCGGACAGTAGGTACAGCAACATACCTGCCGCGTTCGCCTGCCTATTTATCACTAATTAAATACTTGCTGATGTTCCCTTTGCCGATGAAATATATAAAATCTTGAATGTGCAACAAAATTATCTACTTTTACATAAATTTAGACTTTATAGTTCGTGACTTTATAGCTGACGGAGATCTTCGAGATGACATTTCAAAGTTGGCCGCGATAATTTCTCCCGGCGTATTTTGATAGGGCTCCCAGCTCTTCTTCGATCCTCATAACCTGATTGTATTTTCCAACTCGCTCGCCACGTGCGGGAGCACCACACTTAAACTGGCCAGCAGACAGGCCTACTACCAAATCGGCTAGGAACAAGTCGTCGGTATCTCCCCACCGATCGTTCACCACTATTCCGAAACCGTTTGTTTTCAGTAATTTGTACGCATCGATAACTTCAGTGAGCGTGCCGGCCTGATTGATTCGAAGGCCTATTGCGTTTCCTGCCTTTTTTTCCACTGCCCAGCCTACCCGTCTTAGGTTCGTTTGTGTCAAATCGTTTCCAAATAATTGAAATGATGTACGTGCCGTTAGCGTAGACCACGCAGACCAGTCATTACAGTCGAACGCGTCTTGGATTGACACCACCGGAAACTCTTTCATATTGTCCAGATACGTTTCAGCGAGCTTATCGGATGACATGTATTCCTGAGGGTTCGAGTAAGCATTTTTGAATTCCAGATCGTAAGCGCCATCTTTGTACATATCCGATGCTGATGCGTTAATAGCTATTTCAGCTTTCCCCACGTACCCGCACTGTTTGATAGAATCGGTAAGAAACAAAAGCGCATCTCTGTGGCTCTGAAGAGGTACGGCGAAGCCTCCTGCATCACTGACGTAAGTCGCTTCCGGGCCATACTTGCTGCCAATCACAGTTTTAACATATCGGTATATATCTGTCCCAATGCGCATTGCGTCTGCAAATGAGGATGCACCCGTCGGCATGATAATATACTCTTGAAACGGCAATCCGTTCGAGGAAAGAATACCACCAGTCAGGATTGTAAAGTGCGGCACCGGGAGTATTATGGTGGTGACGCCCGCCATGTCTGAGATATGACGGTAAAGTGGCACACCCTTCTTTGCTGCGCCAGCTTTAGCTACCACGAGAGAAACGGCCATTATAGCATTGGCGCCGAGGCGTGATCTAGTGTCAGTGCCGTCTAGAGCAATCATGAACTGGTCTATTTCTCTTTGCATGGTGACTTCTAAGTTTTGCTTGATGAGCTCGGGTGCTATTATGTTGTTGATGTTTTTGACGGCCATGGAAACACCGAGACCCATGTACTCATTAGGGAGGTTGTCCCGGAGCTGCACCGCCTCCGCTATTTTCTTTGCGTCAGTAGAAGGCACTCCTACACGGAAGAGTCCCAACTCGGTCACCATGTCCACCTCCACAGTTGGTGTGGCGGTTGCATCAAAGATTTGGCGTGCGAGTAAAATTTTAATAGGCATTGTGTTATTTAATTTTAGTTAGATGCACAAACCACTGAAATTCTCCTATTTGCTCTAATCTAACCCACAAACATGTAAGGGAAACTTGACAGATTAAAATAACCAAGTGCAGTATTAAAAAAATTAAATCAAAACATTAATTATATCATAAAACACATAAGTAAACATGTAAAAAAATACTGGAATGACAAATATGTAAGAAATTTTGTGTCATTGGAGCGTCAGGATAAACTTTTTGCTATGCCAAATTAAGGAGTTTTATACAGGTACCTCCTACCTACGCGTTATATATACTCTTTACACTACAACAAGCCAAAACATGCGTGTAGAATCATATTGGTGACACAGCGACATTATTAGCGGTATTGATGGAATACATGCCATAGTGGGCACGGTAGTGTTAAACATTGTGCTTATTATTTATCAAATATGATGTCAATCAATTCAATAGATGATATAGTAATAATTTGCTTGAGTTTATATTAAATATGTTAAATCAGCATGTTTATGCATGTATTTGGATGATTCTTCGAGTAGCGTCATTGTAATGTTATAAACTTTAATATTGGCTACAGATGTCCTTTCATTTAATTTATTTAGACCCCATTCAGTTGAACGGATATACTTAATGTACTGCAGAGTATACCTTAGAGTTAATGATGATTATAAATAAATCTATTCGAGAGAGACTGATCGGAGATTCAGCTATTAACACGAGATAAAGCGTAGGTATATACGGTAACTGCTCAGAATTTTATTAAAAATGGTAAAGCAATTCTATTATAAACATGATCGTATTCCTCATGAGATGTTGTGGCTAGCTCAACAATAATTGGTAATTAATATTACAACTCAAATTTCTAAGAAAGGATAAAATTATTTAGTTAGTATGTAAATAAAACGATGGTGCATAGGTTACTAAGTAGCGCACTGTCTTTTTATCTAGATTTGTTTTGAGCAGGCACACACATTTTGCTAATTCGACATCATACTAAACTATTGCCTTGTTTCTGTGAACTGTGATTGCAGTTTTACTTTGACGACAGCCGTTAAATCACCACAGTCTAGGATTTTACGTTAGCGCAGCCTTTTATGAGGATGGCCGCGCTAAAGTAAATTTCCAATCTGTGGCGAGTCACCGACCGATGAAAATAGTTTTCGAGTTATTAAATAACCACAACAATAAACACATGATATTTTTCGTAAATTATAAAATATATTGATAGTGTAGTCGCTAAAATCGTGTGCAATAATCGTCGACATTGTCACTCGTTTAATAAAGACTATGTTTCAATAATTGAATATGTATATATTTTGATGTTTTGTTAAAATGTCCATTTCCAGCGTTGCACGTGCAATACTGTGAGTCTAATCTTTATGTAAATCTAACATTACATTTTGATAAGGCGCTTTTTTATTAATTGAAAAAGAGATTATGCGGCGCGCACCACAGTGAATGGTAAGCCTTTTATCAACCCCTTTGATATCGTGATGGTGTACTTAAAGTGATATGAAAATAATGAAGTATATACAGCCGCACTTGTTCAGTTCTCTATCTGATATAGAATAGTGATAATCGTGTATTGTGGCTGCCAAACAGTTGTACTTTTGTCATGTTTAATAGCACGATTATGGAACAATATTAATAGAGATAATAGTCAACGTAGAGATACTTAACTTTTGCTTTAAATACATTGGAGCTTTGACTAAACAGTCAAGCAAAAAATAAGTTTTTATATTATGTTATAATGGCATTTAGAGTGAGAAAGTTTACAGTAAACCAATGCACCCCCGAACTGAGAGCATCCTCACGGTAGCACTGGACTTCTGATAGTTTGGACGTGAAAGTTTATTTTTGTGGACCTATTCAGGATTTTTTTCTGCAGAAAGAGAGTTATATTTATGAATTCTATTCGGTTATTACTCTTTTCCTATTCCTTTTCTAACCTTAGTATTTTTTTCATATTATCGATCGATATTTCATTATCGATCTGTTTCGTTACACTAGGTGTTTAAAAATTCTGTTTTTTACTATTATCAGGATACGAGCGCGTCTGAACATATGCCTCCCCCACAAATTTCTAAAAGGACCGGTTGGAAGCGGCCTGCATCCAACATCGTCCTACTACCTTTATCAGTCCACTTTGTTGGTGGACGACCTACGCTGCGCTTGCTGGTCTGTGGATTCCACTCTAGAACCTTTCGGCCCCATCGGCCATCTGTTCTGCGTGCTATGTGCCCTACCCACTGCCACTTCAACTGGCTTTTCTTCTGGGCTATGTCGGTGACTTTAGTACGGTCTATAACGTCACGAAATTCTAGTAATAGTAAAACAGTAGGGGTAGGTTAGTCAATTGTCTCCCAATCTCCGGAGCTAATAAAACCCGAGATACAACAGTGAGAATTGCCCCCTGTCATTTAGAAGGGGTGTGTGCGACACGACGCATAATAGCATAGTTAATAGTATTCTGATGCACTCCGCCTGTGTATTTAACGGGAGATCTTTCAATTTGTTCCAGTGATTCGCAAATATGGTCGCACCCTTGTTTACTAAGGCATAAGTGCTCCACTGAATCTAAAGATTAAATTTAGCTATTTTTATTTTGTCTTTGGGAATTTGATAGTGATTGCGTGCTTCTGGCGTCTCTTATCTGTGTTTCTAAATGGAACATTCAACCAAATATTGCAACTATAAATTGAAATATAAATAGGCTATTATTGTTCTTGGCTCAAAATTGGATTGTGCAAGTCGACTAGTAGGTTTCTTACGTTTATCCAACTTCATAAAAAGTGGAGGTTCTATATTCGTGTGTATGCATTTTTTTGTGCATGTTAGCCTATTTCTCCTCCATTTGTGAACCGATTCTCAAAACCCTTTTTTCGTTATGTAGAATATACTTTCAAGGTCTAGCAGTTTTTGAATAACAATCCAAAAACTGAAAAGTGTTACACTATCTTGATAATGATTTCACGACATGACAATCGATCCCATAAGTACTCGTAGCAAGGGTCACTAAACGGTGAAAAAATTTTATTACCAAAATCTGGAACCGGCTTCAACACCAAAAGTGTGAAGAAATAACTTGTCGAAGTCGGTACCATGTGCAATTGTGATAATAGGTACTTACCTAATTTTGTACTATCGTGGTACCGACTTCAACAAGTAATTTCATACGTTTTGGTGTATTCGTCGGTTCCATTTATTGGTAAAAAATATTATGTATTGCTATTATTACTATTAATCCTAAGTAAATAATAGTCATTGTGTAGGTAAATTAGTCACTATTTTATTCGGTGAGATAACATAATGCAGATGTATTTACTGCATTGCAGCCGCCCCTCATCACCTGATGAGTGTGGGTGCGGGAGAGAATCAATTATCCAAACACGCAATTAAACGACATTTGTTTCGGGATCCCACAGTAATCCCACGTGGTACGTGGAATCCTCACGCGATGCCAGTGATGCTACCGTGAGAACTGAATACTATTTTTATATGGGACCCACTTCTTGCACCTTGTCATGGGATGTTGTATTATATCAATATACATTATGAGTACATATGATTACTTACTAACTGATTTATCAAGTTAGTGCCTAAACCGCTGGGGCAACGAACTTCTTATTTTGGCAGTTGATACATTTTTGGCCTTACTTATAAACGCTGTTGTACGCTCAGACAAAATAAAAAAGTCAAAAGACAGGTTGTTGTGAACAGAGAAGTGAGGCCAGGTAAAACTACGCCATGCCGTATACATACATAATTAATTAATAACACACAACACGAAACTACGCCTTGACTCGTCAGTCGAACTATCGCGGCGCGTGGAAGCAACACGTAAAACTTTAACTACTTGTCATTTAATTTAAATTTATAATTAGTTCATTACTTTTAATTTTATTTCAATTATCATGGCAGCATCGATGCACTCACTATATGTTTAGAATACCGACCTCACTTCTCTGTTCACAACATTCTGTCTTGGCTTTTTTATTTTGTCTGAGGTCATATGTTCACAAATGAATGAGTTTTCGAAGTGAGCCGCTGGCGGCTAGTGTGATACATTTTACACGTGTTTTATATCTTTACATAATATTCAATTGACTGAAAAGGGAAATGTACCCCTTTAAGATAACACAATTAACTATTGTGTGCTATACGATCCCTTGGCGGTTTTGCATACGATGACTGGGGAAGTTATTTCAGAACATCTTCTCTGTTTTATGGTGTACGTTGTTTAGGTACATTATGAAAACCTGTTCTTTTTTGATATCGATCAAAATATATTGGTATCTGTGTACTGTTTATCTATGAGCTGTAATATAACTCCTTATAAGGGACCATCGGCTTAAAACTTAAAACGTAGGCACGGCTTAAACACATTTCAATGACATCATATTTTTATCAGATAACTCTCAAGATATTAGATCTAGATAAATAAAGATGCAAAAAACGCTCAAGTATAGGTTTCAAATGACTGTCGATCTAGAAATATATACATATACTGCAACGACTCAGTTATAAAACGATACAGTCAAAGGGCTTAGAAAAAGGACATATTGGTGCTCTAACCCGAAATTTCTGACAGCAGGGGTATCATAAAAATCTATACCGATTTCTATCAAACATTCGGCCATAAACTGTCACGCAACTACATAGATTCATACTACATACGAGTACATACATACGAGTAGGTACTATGCATAAACAATCTGCTAAATACTATGCACCACCCGCATGATTGTGACAGGCGCTATTAGGAACTGCCTCGCATGTGTCCGAGGATGTTCTAATCAAATTGAATCAATTATACAAAAGCCTGCATATTTATTGTAACGTGAACGTATAAAAACGTGTATCTTACTTATGGTTTTAAACGTATTTAATACATTTGCGGTTTCTACTTGCCTGCTAAACTAGACGAATTACTATTTGTCTATGCCGAGACATTTATAACTCTAGTGACATTTATAACGGAGTGCTTCCTTGCTGGAAAGCAGTCCCTCAGTCGTTGTTAAGTTTTTTGTTAGAATGACAGTTCTTATATCATTTCAGAGGCATTCGGCGGTTTGAAAACGTCGATAGAATATATATCGTTAGTTCGAGCCCGTGTAGTGGATTCGGGCTCGTATTCCTCTCAAGAAGAGGAAAGCCTTTTATCTTAATGATCTAGGTCGTACTGTAACTATTATTGGTAAGCGTGACGTTCACCATCAGCTAAATTTCTTGTATGCGTCTCGTTAAGGCAAGATAACAAATAATTTGTAGGTAAATATAATTTTCTACATATGGACGGCCTTAAGAGGATTGCATAGCTAGTACTTTCCATGCTAAAAGAGAAAACTCTTTTCTACCTCTTAACATTGTCCGAATTTAGTGAGTTTTTTTTTCATGGAATCATGACATTGTTTACTATGCCCGTACGTTTTGATTTTTTCAATACTTTAAAGTACTATAAATTTCATTTTAAAGACCGTAAAAACTAAAAACATTAAAACGTACGGGCATAGTAAACAATATAATGATACCATGAACAAAAAATCACTGAAATCGGACAATGTTAAGAGGTAGAAAAGAGTTTTCTCTTTTAGCATGGAAAGTTCTAGCTATGCAATCCTCTTAAAACATTTGTATCCTCCTTTTGGCTCGCCGTAGTAGGTAAATCACCTATTGTAATAGGTGTTTCACACTGCCACCCCTTCAAGTTCATCGAAACACCTGACCCATTCGTAAAGGTGCATAAACTGGGGTCGAACACGCACCGCGCTACGCCGTGCCGTCCCGATAACCTCATCATCTGTGGTACGCTCTACTGGTCACAGGTTAAATGACTGTATTAATTGCCAACAAAAATAATTAAAATAAATTATATAATTTTAGATACTATTAACCTAGCAAGTATTTATAATTAGAGAAGTGATTGATGATTTGAATATGTGATTGTTTTTTTAGCATTCAAATGGTACAAATTAACGCAAAGGCATGATATATATTTAGGTTGATTTAAAAGTTTCTTTCGCTCTTTTATGCCAATACTAATGAAACGATTTTGTTGTATTTTTTCCATAAGTATTATAATTATAAATGTCTAGTGTTCACGCGACTGTAGGCCTTATATGTAGGCATTACATGTAGTATGTAGGCATACACACGAACTTTCGCGTTTAAATAATATTAGTAGGATTATGTGACAAGATACGTATGAAATTTACCTCGAACGATGACTTTCCGCTGCGTATCCTTGTTTTGATTGTTGGCGACACCGGACAGCAAGGCTTCCGGACCGCTACGATCAGATCGAACCTGGTGAACAGCAGGAAATTACATATTTATAATGTGTTATTATGAAAACTAACGTCGTTTGTACACATTTTAAATATGAAAATAACGGGATTTACTCACGCAAAAAAGTCAGATCTTTCCGACTATAGTTTCAACCACATCCGGTGGTGTTTTTCAAGTCCCGTTTTTCATATTAAAAATGTATAATGTCAGAAAATCTAACAGAATCTTGAAGATATGATGGCTCAGGGTAGAAGTGAAGGCCACGGTTTCAGATTTTACATTATAGCTGTACCTTCCGGTAACTGTTCCTATAATGCTTTATGTTTACATTTATAAATTTAATTTGTATTTGTATATACTTACGTATATATTACAAGTGCAATTTGAAAAATTTAATACCGACTTCCATTCTTTTACTTTGGTAAAAATCAGTTACTGGAGTGTAACTCAAAAACTTATTACTGACCGTATTTGATAAAATTTACATGGGGCCACACGGAAAGCACCAGCTTTCAAACAAAAAATAATTTCGGAATTCGGTTCACCCAGTCGATAGTTATAAGGTAACAAACTTAAAAAAAAAAACAGTCGAATTTTGTACCTCCTCTTTTTTGGAAGTCAGTAGATAAAAAATGTTGTTTATGTATTTGTATAGTATTAGTTTACTTAATATAGTTTTATTATGTTTATAGTAGATATATTTATTGATTTTGTATTGTTATATACCGTCCATGTGTTATTTGATACTCGGCGAATGGGTTGTCTAGAATAGATCACTCTGACCGATAAGACCGTCCATTGTTACACCTTGTTTTTAGCGTATTTTTTTTATTTTCATATATTAAGTTATAAATGTGGTGTCTCAATCTGTCTCATCATCATCATCATCATCATCTCAGCCGTAGGACGTCCACTGCTGAACATAGGCCTCCCCCATAATTTCCAAAAGGACTGGTTGGAAGCGGCCTGCATCCAACGTCGTCCTGCGACCTTTATCAGGCCGTCTGTCCACCGTGTTGGTGGACGACCTACGCTGCGCTTGCTGGTCCGTGGTCTCCATTCCAAAACCTTCCGGCCCCATCGGCCATCTGTTCTGCGTGCTATGTGCCCTGCCCACTGCCACTTTAACTGGCTAATCTTCTGGGCTATGTCGGTGACTTTCGTTCTTCTGCGGATCTCCTCATTTCTGATTCGATCACGTAGAGAAACCCCGAGCATAGCCCTCTCCATAGCTCGTTGTGCTATAGGCAAAATAATTACATATCTATCTATAATGTAATTATTTTGCCTATATTTTTGTTTGTCAGTTTTCTTAAGTATTTATATTTATCTGTCCTCCGCGGTTTCACCCGCGGATTATTATCATCATAGGCAAAAGGATGGTTTATATAATATTTTATGCACCCAACAATACCTATAAGTTATTCTGTAACGATATGTCCGAAGGTGACGTCTTGCTACAATCCGTCGTAGCACGTAGCACATGCGAGCTTCTCGTAGCAACTAGATATCTGCACTCTTTTGGTGCTTCCGGTATTTTAAATTGACCCAGCGAACCCCCGGCGGCTACAGTCTTGGTAGGGGTTGTTTTTAAATTTGATTTCGGTTGGATCTAGTTACTTTGTGTATATGTGTGTCTGTTATACATTATTAGCAAGTGGGTTACATTTACCGGTATATAGCGGCTAAGTTTCCATTCTAAGGTGAATACTATTGATTAAAGCATAAACAAAAATAAATGTGGGTGAGCTAGGTGATTATTAAACACTTCTTTACATTATCTAGGATTCCTGTTTTGGCAAATAAATAATAAATAAATAAATATTCCACAACTATCACACAACGCCATCTAGTCCCAAGCTAAGCGGAGCTTGTGTTATGGGTACTAGACAACTGATAAACATACTTATATATTTCTAAATATATACATATTATAGATAAATTATGATATTAGTAATTACATCGAAATCGTTTATACCGTATTGAATAATAACGAATGGTGTCTCTGATAGTAATATTGTTGTTTGAGTTAGTCTTTGTTACTAGTTACAGTTAAAAGATTACTATACGCGAAATTTTAAGAATATAAGAAAAAAGTCTTTATTAGTGTGTGTTGCCTGTCATTACTTACGTGGTCGCTCTTATGGGCTTTATGTGTAAGCTCAAAGTCAAACAAAGAGCTAAAGAGTTTCTCTTCGTGACTGAATCGGAAATGAGGAAATACATAGAAGAACGAAAGTCACCAACATAGAAGAAGAATACATAAAAGATAAGCCATTAAAAATAGCAGAGGGCAGGGCACATAGCACCTAGAACTGATGGTCTATGGGGGCGGAAGTTTCAGGAGTGACGACTACGGACCAGCCAGCGCAGCGTGGGACGTTCACCGGCAAGGTGGACAGACGTCCTGATAAAGGTCGCTGGACAACGTTGGATGCAGGCTCCTCCTAACCGATCCCTTTTAATATTCATGATGGATGCTTAATTAATTATATTCAGGAATGGACGTCCTACGGCTGAAATGATAATGATGATGATTCACATTAATTGATCTCGCTAATTACATAACTCAATTGTCAGTCAATTTTGTACAACATTATCATAATAACACCTAAGCCAAGTTAGGTGACGTTTATGTACTACTAAGTGTTGGTGAAAATGGGCATTAGTCAGTTATGTTCTGTTTTTTCTATTAAGTAATGTGATTTCACATTTATCACAGAAATAAACGTTTTAATTAACACTAGATACTTTATTATCTATAAACGTGAATTCGGACGTTTATACATTTTCCAATCCTCAAGCTATTTAGATAAATATTCATAGTTGCATATTAAGTGAGATTTTCGTACAAATAGTTATTGTTAAGTTATAGACCCTAAAACAAGTCTGATTAAGTAATTGGGGATCCCAACCCAACAATCTATCTATCCACATTTTACCTTCCTACGGATAGAAATTTGACATTAGACGTCCGTACAAATAGTGTCAAATATATATCTCTAGTAAGGTAAACCGGCGATAGATAGATTATTGGCACCGGCCGTAAGTCAAGGTCCAATCTACGAGTATGTGACGTTCTTGAAAAGCGGTGGGTGCATTAGGTACATACTGAAACTTTCTAAGGCGACTGGCAACACAAAAAAAGCGTTTTACTTATAGAAGACAGGTTTCCAAACACCGTCTTCTCAAAACACGCGCTACACTACTCGCTATGTGTACTGTGTTTACTTGACAAAAACGTTGATTTCACTTATTTCCTCGCTTATCAAAATTGTACACTGTGCCTACCAGAGAGAGTATAAACATTTTTCAATACTTTTATTTCAATCGCCAAATGTTAAGCTTCACGTCTCTTCCTTGTCATGCACACAGACGCAAACATAGGTGCATAAATACAAAACCATACTACAAAAAACTTAGGTGCATGGTTGATTGGTAAAAATGTGTTCCATACATTGGTTTAAATGTACCTAAATGAAATAAAAAAAAATATTTAAAAGTACAAAGAACTAGCGGTATTTATCAAATTTATTAAAATCTCTTATACTACTGTACCTACTGACGGAGCAAGCAAAGTGAGCCATTTATGACTTTATTAAAACGCTTACATTTAGGGCTGTACTTGGTTTCTATAGGCAGTCTTCTTGTCTATTTTGACAATCGTTTCTCATGAGGCAGCATAGGATAATATGCTCCTCGAACTTGTGGGTTGACAGATTGCATACAACACCGTTTTCGAAAGTTCGCTTCCTCACAGATCTACTACATACAAGGTTAATTCTTACTACGTCGCTTGTTCTACTTACCAGTTCTCCCAGAAAACTGATGTAACCAATTGCTAGTTTTAATGTGTCTACTTTTGAGAGTCGTTTCTCGTAAGGTAGCGTAGGGATATGTGCTCGTAGGCCCTCGAAGGCATCGTTAATGGATTGCATTCGTCGCCGCTCTCGTAGATTCGCTGCTTGTCGTTGTTGGATCTGCTGTTGAGGGCATCGGGATCGACGCTTGTGGTGGCGGCGATGATCATGCCTAAGAACAGATATAATTCCTTTACTAAGTTAGTTACAGTCACTAATCATTATTATAGTAATTCTGTAATACCTACTTTAAGATATATAAAACACATTTAAAGGGTGGTAAGATAATAGGCGTATAAAGGAGAGTGAGAGACATACAAACATATAAATTGTTTTTACCACACAGGGACATATGTATATACATACGATAAAAATAAATATGAAAAATAAATAGGAATTAGCAAGCTAGTTTTTTTCACGCGCCAATTGCAAGTTGAGTGAACATACAGCTAATAAAATATCATAATGTGGTAAAATTCAAGTATTATAATATTTGATACCAAATTATTTAAATGTCAATAATTTGATTATACTAAATGTTTATTTGACTACCTACAGATTGATAGTTTAGTAACTTTATTAACTATTACCTACTTTTTATTAAGTAACATTTAGGTAGGTATATGAATATTTTTGTATGAATATTATTCTGAGTATTGAATTTTTATCACTTTCTCGGCGCTTTCGCGACAGGGCGGTCGGTAGTAATACCGGCGGATGTGACGACGCGAGTCCAGAAAGCGTTAAAACATCAAATAGTTCTTGAAAATTCACAAATAACACATAATTACGCTGAAATTTTGAAGAAAAATTGGGTTTTTAAAGTCGGGTATATATCTCTTGTACTAAAGTACTCTCTTTTATTGCAGGGTCGTCGAGTACCGCCGGACGCGCAATCAACGAGGTCACAATAGTGAAGCCGAGACATGTAGCTCTACCATGAGTTGGCAACATAAATGTCCTATATAGTCGATACTCGATCTTGCCTACCTATTGAGCTTGTGATTGGCGCACTCGCTGTCAATTTTGGTTCTACAATTGACCGCAAGGTGGCACTGTTCATTTTTTCATATATTTTTTTGCGACAGTCGATACCGAGCATCGATTGGTGTCAATGTTGTAAACTCATGGTAGACCTACAGCACACAGAATGTTATAGGCTTCGAAGTATTAAATTTGTTACGTACCGCCTAGGTATATGAATTTTCAGCGGCATAAAACCTCTTTGTTGCTTCAAAAAACCGTAGTATCCGGTTAAATTGAAAATGATCAGTTTACTCGCCTGTAACTTGCAGTATCTTACTAATTAATAATGTTTTTTCTTTATTCCATAACTTATATCCTAATTTAGGTAGACATTGACTTTTTTATCTTAAGCAATGATAACATATTCGATCTTTTAAAATAACTAATATCATTAACATCTTTGTTTGAGCACCTGTCCCCGTAAACCGAGAAACAGTTTAGAGTTTAAGAGTCATAAAAATTATTTAAAGTAGTTTAGAGTGTGTTTTTCATGTAAAAGTTTAGGTATACCTAATTTAAAATTGACTTATTGTTGTATTATGGTCAAATTCACAAATATAATTAATCATACATGTAATTAAATTAATTATAACTTTTACAAACAGCCAAAACAAAAACCATTATACAGAAAAATTTAGTAACGTCTTCCCACGTTAAAAAACTACATTAGAAGAAGAAGAAGAGAAGACACTTTACGTTCCCTAAAAGCGACTTACCTGGTGAAAATAGGAAGAAGCTTTAGCTTATACGAATAAAATCCAAATTATATCGGTAGCAGCGTTAGCTGTTGTAGCGAGACGCGTAAACATAGGCGTAGACATCGCCGACGCAGCTACATTGTGCTACGCTATGTTCTACGTACATCCAGGAGCCTTACTATCGGCTTTGTAAAAACCATGCAATTTCCGTGCAGTTCTTAAACCTGGCTTAAACAGTTTTGAAATATATCATACCATGACGCTCATCTGAGTGTTTGATCATTGTTTGCCACAAAAATGAACGGATATTGGCTCTGACTTTCTAACAATTTACTATAACCAACATTGCAGATGTGTAGACGTTTGTAAGCTGATAATCTGAGCGGATTTAAAGTATCACGATGACGTCAGTCCATACAAAAAATCAGGAGGACGGTTTTATCTTCGGTTCTTGAATAGTAAGCTTGGGCAGGCCTGCTATAACGTTGTCATGGTACGATTAAGCCGGGCAGTTTTCTAGAAGTCCGGCTTTAAGAGCTCATAGTAAGGCCAAGCACATTTAAATTATAGGTATTTGATATCAGCATATGTATATTTTCCGTTCATGGTGGTCACGACACAACCCTCAGTCATGAAGAATCAATCAAGAAGAAAAATATGTATATTAAAGAATTTGAACTATAGAATTTCACTTTATAATTTGAACTATAATCGGAAGATAGTATGTACACATTTATATTAAAGAAATACATATGCGCGTCCCACTTGACCGGTTTTGATTGAGGTGCAGTCATTACATGATGTCCATAAAAATGAGGGTTCTTAAAGCAGTTCATCTCATAAGCAGCGATTTAATTAAAGCTACATAAAATAATTAGACGTAAGACTTCTAAGTACACATTGACGGAATTAAAAGCATATTTTAACATACTAGTGTACATTAAAAAAAAAAACATACCACTTAATACCACCTTTAAAACAGTTTTAATATATTAAATTCGTAAGTAGGTTTGTCCTCCTGATTTGTAAGAGTTTTAGAATAGGCATAGCTTATACTCACGAATAACATTAAGTTCTTTTACTTTAATTTTAAAATAGGCTACCTACGAGTGCGCAATACAGTATTTACAATTATAAAAATCCAATGCTATTAAAGAGCAATGTTTTATATGCTCGGTTATGCTCCGAAAAAATTGGTCAATAAATCATAATCCGGTGCTAAACGCATATTGAGCAATCGCACTTCATGAGAATCGGGAGAAAACGAGTACATATTTCTCGCAAATGCAGCATAAAATAAAAAATACATGATGTTTGTAATTCGCAATACATAATTTACAAACGCTTAGTAAGTACCCAAAACTACACTAAATATTCTCGGTTTCTGACTTTGATAATTTAAAGTAAGTTTGAGAGCACAAATAATGTAAAAAAATCTATGACTGATGGTTCCTATATTTTTTACTTTAATTACATATAAAGTATGTAGTTTCCCAATAGGTACAGTGGTACATCTATAAATTACATACCTACTTATATTTTTTTACTTTACTTAGTGACATAGCATTTTAGTTTTGAATAGTGACCACGGCTACACTTTTACTGATATTACACTTTATATACTTATGTATATCTACTATACTATAAAGTTTCTACTTAGTCTCTTAATCTCATCCATAAACATACATAGGTTTTTTAATTTACTTCATCACATATAAATTTACATAATATAAATATTTCCACAATATAAATATTGTACATAATATAAATACTATATAGTTTCTACTTAGATATTAGGTATACACGAACTTAAATATATCACAGACAATATCTTGGCATACATTTATTTAACACAGTCGAATTAAATCAATTGTATGGATATTATTATATCCATAAACCTAACTTATAAGTTATAATTTTCTTATGCTTATCTTTACATTGCATGTATTTATTCAAATATGAAATACTATATATATCTAAAATGTATCAAATTGTGATTTTAGGTAAAACAGCAATTAAAACTCAAATTATTATTCTTATTATTTTCCTATTTTATTATTCATTTTATATTAATATATCTTGTCTGAATTTATCTCCGAAATCACGGGAAATCGCACCGCACATAATCGATGATATCTCTAATCATATATATTCGACCAGAGTCCTCTAAAAGAAAAATTAGCACAGATAATCTAAAATAAAACCCGCACCGTTGAAATAAGTGTCACTAAAATATCTGTAAGTACTTAGATAAAAAAAACTACAATGCCGAATTATGAAAAATCAGGAATTGTTTTACTTGCACCCTAAAGCTTGCACCTACTTGTAGGTTAACGAACGGTATCACGTTATTCATATACCAATATAAAGTGTTGATCAAAGGAATAAAACCTGCAATCACACTTTTACATCTCAAAAGGGCGTAACATGCTATATCAAGCACTGTTTACCTGGACTTCATAGGCGTGGAATGATTCTCCTGATCGCTCGCGTACAGACTGCCGTCGGACATTGAAGAGTCATCATATAAAAATATGCTGTCTGATCCGTTGGCAGAGGTAGGGGATCCACTAGAGCCCGGGACCACGCTGGCGGCCTCTAAAGGGATGCATCGCGACCCGTTCACTTCGTCCATGTCAAGCATATCCGAGGAGCTACGCGCGCGTGTCTCCATCACACATCGCAACAATCTACCGCACTGCCACACTCTGACCACGTCACGGCGACTACAGAGGGCTGATACCGCGCTCCCTAGCTCCGCCCACGGGCTACCACTACGCCCATGAAAAGACGCGACCAAAATAAAATGACCCGTTCATTCCTTTTCGCACTACTCCCCCAAACCTTCCATCTCTAACAAACTGAGGGGTGGAGAAGCTCAATGAACATGGTTTTCAGGGAACGTACGTTTGAAAAGAAGCCATTATCGAATAGAGATTTAAATGCAACTGATGTAAAGTCCATAATTGAACTGGTTGTTTCGTAATCCGATAAAAGCTTTTCTAGAATACAAAACATCAAATTCGTACAATAAAACATGCTCTACGTCTAATCTTACGTCTGTTTAACTAAAACTCTCGCATTTTATACATCTGCATGCCACGCCATACTAGCTGCGCTTCGCGGTTTCACGTGTATGATAGGTGGTAATGATGAAGAATTAAAGGATATATCAATGTTACGTAATGTATCTAGCATTCTAATGGTGAAAGATTTTTTTAAATCAGTCCAGTAGTTTCCGAGTTTCTTCGTTACGAACACATAAAAGAAAAATTTTTGTACTTTGTAATATTACTAGCTGCGCTTCACGCTTTCACCAGCGTGGTGATGGATGATGATGATGAATCAAATATACGTAATGCGTCAATAAAGAATAATTTGGCAAAAGCCCATAAAAATTACTTACAAATATTGTGTTAAAAATAATTGTATAGAGTTTACATATTTGCACCACCGTCATCTATTCCTGAGTGCTATGAAAGAAGGCAAACCAGTCAACTACGCTCAAAAATTACAATAATATTTAATACTTAAAACAATATATTTTGCTACTCTCCCACAATCTTCTTTATCTGATAGAAAATCGACACGCTCAAATATCACAACACCATAATATTTTTTTCGTGAAAAATCAAACACCAGAACGACAATACTACATCAAAACATAGCAAGTGTGTTGGGCTAGCGGGAACTACTTTTGTTCAATTAGCTGGATCTCTCTAGAGAGATCGGCGATGTAAACATCGTTTGCTTAACGGATACCTTCATAAAACGAGGCTCTGAATCAAATCTCAAACTCGATAATTATAGGTTAGTTGCACAATTCTCTAGAGAGAAAAAAGCAGAGGTGACTTATGTAAGCATTTTTGTAAACAATCTAAAGCATCACCAAATGGCAGACCGCGAGAACACAGCAACTTGCACTTTATATAATATACTTACGTATAATAATGTGAGATGGTTAAGCAAAGGCTGCGTTTTAGAAAGATCCTTCATATTTTAGAATACTTGAAGACATATCTTTTTAATAGTGATCATACTTCAGCGAACGCCTACTTAAGTTTTCTACACCAAAAAGGAAAATGTAGCTGCCATTGCTTTCTTGGCGGTTGTTATTAAACATATCAATGACCTAAATTTTAAACTTCAAGGCAAGGGAAAGCCTGTATGGGAGCTCATGTAAGAAGTAAAAAGTACTTCGCGAAAACTTGATCTCTTTATTAATGATCTTGGTAATGAATGAATCACTCATTCCTCAATTTAAATAAAATAATCAGCAGTGACAACGAGAATCGGAATTTAGAGACATTCGTAGATTTTAAGAAAACTGAGTATGTTAAAGAAATCCTCAGCAGCATTTATTTATTTTTATGTTTTAGCATCCTAATTCTGAATGGAGCAACGAAGCTGCAATTGTTTTCGGGAGTGTTGAAGCTACTCTGCAGATGGAAATGGTCGATTTCCAAGATAACACACACAGACGTAAGGGTTTCCAGTGAAGAGTTCTGTTACTACACAATTACAAAAGTTACTTTTGAAACTTCATACTTTGTTTGGGTCAACATGTATTTGTGAAGCAGAATTTTCGAAGATGAACTTTATCAAGAATGTAAAAATGTCGATCTCGACTTACTGATGAACATCGCCAGGATTAAATGTCAAAAGCTTGTACTAATTTTACTCCAAACCAACCTCCAACCTTTACCTACAAAATAATACCTTTGTTATTACATTTATTTAATTCTTTTTCTTCTATAAAATGTTGTGTGGACCGCAATGATGAAACTTCTTAAAACGGACGAGCGGAGCGAAACAAATTGGTGACCCCTGCTGTCAGCCCTTGCAAACGCTGATTGAACCCATACCTATACATTTTGAGATATGTGCTACAAAAATACTATACCTCTTAACATTATTGTAATATGTAATAGAACCCCTAGTCTGCGGTTTTATGACCGGATGTATTTTTTGAGAGAAATTACTACTACGTAAATTTAATATAAATATTAATAAAACGGTCATACTCTGTGGAGACTGGAATATTAATATTTTGAATAAGCATTCAGCTGTACCAGGAACCAGACACAATAGAAAATCTATTGTTATCTTGGTTCAGCAGATTTCAGATGTTCAGAACGACAGCAGATTAATATAATAATAATAACGAGGCGATTTTTATGGTATTGGTTAGCAAACGAGCAAGCGGCTCACCTGATGGTAAGTGATCACCGTCACATTCGGACATCCACAATACCAGAGGTCGTGCGTTGCCGGCCTTTGAGGCCTAGGAGGAATAGGGGATAATAATAATAATTTGGAATAAAACTTTACGTTGGAGTGAATAGATGCAATATAGGTACAAGCAAACAGTGTTGAAACTGTAATTTGACATATACTCGTATAAAGTTAATATTAAATATAAGTCCTTTCCAGGAAAAAACGAGAATGTAGTATTTCGCTATACCTACTCACATATAAGAAGTAAGTAGGCATACATTCATATAATCACCTATATACAATTAGGTAACACAAGTAGGTATTTAGTTAAACATTAAATGCATACCTACTCGCATGATCTCTGTATGCCTCACTAAGATAATTATCCTGTGTCGTAGGAGTCAGTCTCCTTCGCTCAGTTTAGCAAATACAAGAAGATACAATAAATACAATATAATTTTATTGGAAGTATAACTTACATGTCTAAGTAAAAAAAATGACTACTATCTAAGTCGTATTGATTTACGACGACATTTTGTAGGTAGACCGAAAACAATGTCTCATGTTACACATATTTAATTGCATTTACGAGCCAAATATTATAGGTACATATACCAAAATATATTCCAACGATATATCAAAATCAGCCTGGAGTGCCGCAAGGCAGCGTTATAGGTCCACTGCTGTTTATCCTTTATATTAACAATTTGCCAAACTGCATAAAACATCCCTGCTTACTCTTTGCATATGATACTACAATCATAGTTAAATGTGCCAATAAGTCTACATTTGAAGCAGAAGCTAATGAAGCTTTTACTCGTACTAACGTATTAAATTGGCTTGATTAAAATGAGTTATCAGTAAATATTAGCAAAACAAATCTAATAGAGTTCCAAACGTACAATAGCACACATATGAATATTAATGTTTTAGACGATGGTAATGTTTTAGGACAAGTAAGTGATACGGTATTTTTTGGTGTGACAATAGATAAATACTGCAATTAAAAAGCTCATGTACTTATATAAATTATGCATGACACTAGGCAGGTTTGTTTACGTTCTCTATCGACTCACGTAAGTAGCTTCGTAGGAAGCCGCTCTTTCGGCTTATCACGGATATGTGTCGTCTTTTCTTAGGTATGGAGTCATTCTGTGGGGATTTTCAGTGGATGCAGAGAAAGTGCTCTTTGTTAAAAAAATATAGCGTTTGTTCTCTGGAGCAGGCTTTCTTGACATGACTATTTTCAACGTATCCAAATATGGCGAGATTCAATGCTTCTTCTCGAGGACGACCAGCTTTACCCGCAATTATAAATGTATTAGTCATGCAAACTTAGTACTTAACTTTTTTTTTCAATCTATATTTAATTTAGGGACTTTGTCTTTTGACATGCCAGTCCCATCATAACCTTATTCTTAACTATGTAGCACACATTTTATAAACTTTTATAGCATCCTCCGATGCAGGTTCCGCTAGTATATGAGTAAATATTCCTACATCTAATACATTTAAATTTAGCGATGTTATCAATTGTTGTCTTTGACTTGCGTTTCGGACACATTCCATAAGCACATGATATATATAGGTATCATCTACTACTCCATATGAGTCACAATTAGGTGATGTTTCCTTTCTCATCATGTAACCGAATTTCTTTGTTGGAATGTGTCCAGAACGTATTCTATGGGCTATTACTACAAATTGTCTCTTTAATTTATACCTAACACACCAAGGTATAGAAGGAGGCTGACTTTGTATAGTTTTATACCAGATACCTTTTTCTTGGCTTCTCTTGTCAAAGTACTCTTTAAACTTGTTAAGGCATTTCTTCTTACATTTATATAGATTTTCAGTATGTGTTGGTTGTGTACAATAAGTAGTAATTTCCATCTGTGACTGCTAACTTTGCCAACCTATCAGCCTCTTCATTACCTCTTAATCCTATGTGAGATGGAACCCATTGCCATTTCAGATCCACGCCGGTTTACCTGAGATTTTGGATCTTTGCTAAGATCGAGTAAGCTATCAGTGCACCTGTCCTTGCAGAGGCGCACCGAGATAAATGTTGTATTGCGCTTTTGCTGTCTGTCAATATCACTACTTTGATGTTACCATTGCTAACACACCTTAAGGTTTCTGAAATTGAAATGAGTTCCATGGTCGTTATATCGATACATTACAGTCAGTTCTGAACAAAGCTCATGTTCTGGTGGCCAATTCTACATATGCTGCACCTAGTCCATTTGCATTCTTAGATCCGTCCGTATAGTATTTTTGGCAGTTTTCATATTTCATGTTTAATTCTTTAATAACATCATATTTAAGTGAGTATATTTCATGACAGATTTAAGGCTTTGTTACACAATCTAAATTACTTAAAATAGTTTTTTTTTATTTCAATGTATGTTGTCCATACACTCATTGAGTACATTTCTATAGGATCTGAACAATGTACTTATATTGTAACTTTTGCATTCATCCAAAACTGTAATAAGTAATGTTTTTTTTTTATTCATCCAATATCTGTTATTTATCTGAGCTTTGAGATCATCTAATAAATTAATAGATATATTTGACCAAGATAGACTTTTTATACAGTATTTATAGGCCAAGTATAGTCTTCTGATGTGAAGTGGCGGTATCATTAGTTCGCTCTCCATCACATGTATGGGAGTAGATCTAATGAAACCTCCTATAATTCTAAAGGCTTGATTTTGAATTTTTTCGTGTTTGTATAGGTGAACATTAGCACAATTGTCATACATAAAACAGCCATAGTCTAACCTACTTCGAATTAGAGATATATACAGAGATGTTTGGGATGAACACCCCAGGAGGGACCAGCAAGTACTTTCAAAAGGTTCAGAAATTTTGAGGTTTTATCACTAGTTTCAATAATGTGTTTTCTCCAGAATAGAGATCTGTCTATCCACATTCCTAGGTACTTGACACATTCAACTTTTTTGACCAAATTGTTTTGAATTGACAAGTTTATATTGTTGCTTTTATTACCTTTACTAAAAATACAGACACATGATTTACTAGATGATAATTGAAGTCCGTGCCGTGATTGCCGTGGCGGTGCCGGCTTAGAATAGCACCCCCCCAACTCTATCCGTGGGTGCCGTAGAAGCCGGCTAAGGGATAACAAATCAGAAGGTGGGCAGCAGCACCTTCCCAGTCAAACACACACAAACTGCGCTCGCCAACCCGCCTGCCAAGCGTGGCGAGTATTGGCAAAAACCCCTCAATGGATTGGACAAAAAGAACCAGGCCCCCAGTCCCCGGCAGCCCCGCTATTCCTGGCTACGGTAGCGGCCACGGTAACGGTGGGGCAGGGGGTGCTAAGAATCCCCGGCAGACGCCCGGCTACCACCCCCAACGACGACGACTGGCCCTGGTAACACACAACATACGCACGATGAGGACAGACGAGAAGATATATGAGCTGGAAGAAGAAATGAGTAAGCTACGCTGGGACATTGTGGGGTTATCTGAAGTCCGTAGAGCGGGTGAGGACACGATAACCCTAAAATCAGGTAACCTACTCTACCACCGGGAGGGCGACCAACAGTCCCAAGGTGGTGTCGGGTTTCTCGTCCACAAGTCCCTTACTAACAACATAGTTAAGATCGATAGCGTTTCCAATAGGGTCGTATACCTAATACTCAGAGTATCCAAACGATATTCGCTGAAGGTCATTCAGGTATACGCACCGACGAAGTCGCACCCGGATGATGAGGTGGAGGATATGTATGAGGACATTAGTCGGGCCATACATACCTCTGAAACGCACTTTCTAGTTGTTATGGGGGACTTCAACGCGAAGTTGGGTAAGAGAAGCGAGGATGAGTCGAAAGTGGGGCAATTTGGCTATGGACAACGGAACCGTAGGGGACAGAGGTTGGCCGACTTCCTGGAGAAAGAGGGACTCTTTATGATGAACTCTTTCTTTCAGAAGCCACCTCACAGGAAATGGTCCTGGCTGAGTCCCGATGGTTCCACGAGAAATGAGATTGACTTCATTATGACCACCAAAAGGCAAATATTCACTGATGTCTCCGTGATCAACAGGGTTAAAACCGGTAGTGGTCACCGAATGGTAAGAGGCACGGTGAATATTAATGTCAAACTGGAGAGGTCTCGTCTGATGAAGTCTACGCTCCGACCTACTCGTGCCCATATTCAAGACCCCGAGAGCTTTCAACTTGAGCTATCCAATCGCTTCGATTGCCTTGAGAACATCGCTTCAGTGGACGAGATCAATAACAGGTTAGTAGAAACTGTCCATACAGTGGGTTCCAAGTACTTTAAACCCCACCGTACAGATAGGCCACAGAAACTCTCCAACGATACCCTCAACCTCATGGCTGAACGACGCTCATTGAAACTGCAGTCTTCGGATGATGCTGAAGCATATAGGCTGCTCAATAGACGAATATGGAAGTCCTTGCGACACGACATTCGGATCTTTAATACAAACCGTATTAAAGAGACGATAGAGCGGAAAAAAGGCTCCAAAGTGTTTGCAAGAGACATGTCTATTGGGCAAAGCCAGTTGACGAAGCTGAAGAGAGGAGACGGCAGTGTAGCGTCGACCAAAGCGGAAGTGTTAGGAGAGGTCGAGAGTTTCTACGGACAGTTATACACCTCGGTCGCTAAACCTGTTAGCAGCTCGGCCAAAGACCCAAGAGCCAAGCTGACCCGACATTATACCGAAGATATCCCGGACATCAGCCTGTACGAGATTAGAATGGCCTTGAAACAGCTTAAGAACAACAAGGCGCCTGGTGACGACGGTATCACATCTGAGCTTCTGAAAGCGGGTGGAACACCGGTACTTAAAGTCCTTCAGAAGCTCTTTAATACCGTCTTACTCGAAGGTTCAACGCCAGAAGCATGGAACAAAAGCGTGGTGGTGCTGTTCTTCAAGAAAGGTGACAACACTTTACTTAAAAATTACAGACCCATCTCGCTTTTGAGCCATGTTTATAAGCTGTTTTCGAAGGTCATAACGAACCGTCTCAGTCGCAGGTTTGATGAATTCCAGCCTCCGGAACAAGCCGGTTTCCGAAAAGGCTATAGTACCATAGACCACATCCACACGCTACGGCAAGTTATACAGAAGACCGAAGAGTATAACTTGCCTCTTTGTCTAGCGTTTGTGGACTATGAGAAAGCCTTTGATTCGATCGAGACGTGGGCAGTGCTTGAGTCTCTCCAGCGGTGCCGTATTGACTATCGGTATATTGAAGTGCTGAAGTGTTTGTACAAAAACGCCTACATGTCAGTCCGAGTACAGGAGCAGAGTTCGAAGGCAATTCCATTGCAAAGAGGCGTGAGACAGGGAGACGTTATATCTCCGAAACTGTTCACCGCTACATTGGAAGACGCCTTCAAGCTTCTGGAATGGCAAGGACTTGGTATCAATATTAACGGCGAATACATCACTCACCTTCGATTTGCCGACGATATTGTAGTCATGGCAGAATCCATGGAAGACCTCAGTACAATGCTCGAAGGCCTCCATCGAGTTTCCCAACGGGTAGGTCTTAAGATGAACATGGACAAGACGAAAATTATGTCTAATGCCCATGTTGTACCTACTCCAATATCAGTTGGGAACTCAGTTCTCGAAGTTGTTGACGAGTATATCTACCTGGGACAGACAGTCAAACTAGGCAGGTCCAACTTCGAGAAAGAGGTCAATCGTCGAATCCAACTCGGCTGGGCAGCGTTCCGGAAACTTCGCGAAGTCTTCTCGTCAAAAATACCTCAGTGCCTCAAGACAAGAGTCTTCGACCAATGTGTGTTACCAGTGATGACTTATGGCACTGAAACGTGGTCTCTTACTATGGGCCTCATAGATAAGCTCAAAGTCGCACAACGAGCTATGGAGAGGGCTATGCTCGGGGTTTCTCTACGTGATCGAATCAGAAATGAGGAGATCCGTAGAAGAACGAAAGTCACCGACATAGCTCAGAAGATTAGCCAGTTGAAGTGGCAGTGGGCAGGGCACATAGCACGCAGAACAGATGGCCGATGGGGCCGAAAGGTTCTGGAGTGGAGACCACGTACCGGCAAGCGCAGCGTAGGTCGTCCACCGACACGGTGGACAGATGACCTGAGAAAGGTCGCAGGACGACGTTGGATGCAGGCCGCTTCCAACCGGTCCTTTTGGAAAATCATGGGGGAGGCCTATGTTCAGCAGTGGACGTCCTACGGCTGAGATGATGATGATGAATTGAAGTCCTATCTTATCAAGAAACGCTGTCATAACGTCTAAGGCTGTCTGTTTACTATTTTCGCAGTATTTAATATTCTGATGTCTAATGTAAATATGAAATCGTCAGCATACTGTGAGATGGTTATAGTATCTCTTACCAGATGAAACACATTGAAAGTAGTAATATTAAAAAGCAGTGGGGAGATTGGGTCCTCTTGAGCCAGCTCTTTACTGGTCCATCTGACATATGTCTTTTGGTTGTCCCCTTCTATAATCGTAGTCAAACATCGCGCAGTCAAAAACGACTACATATATTTTATCTAGAGTGTATATTACTTGATCAATCAATATGTTATTGTAGGCATTCTCTATGTCTAAGAAACAGGCCACTGTCTGTATGTTTTTGGTAAAACCTATGTGGATAAATGTTATTAGTCTGACTAAAGAGTCTAGGCACGAATGAGATCTTCTAAAGCCTGTTGTGTAGGGAGTTAATATTTGATTTTTCTCTTCATACCACTCTATTCTTTTTCCAAGCATGTTATGGAGGATTTTACACACACAAGACATAAGAGATATAGGTCTTAACTTGGGTTCAGTTGTTGAGTTGTTGTCCCTGGCTACTACTAACTACTATTGTTCGCCATTGGATTGGAACTATTCCTGTTTCCAAGATACTGTTGTACAATTAAAGAAGAAACTCCTTACCAGCCTCTGGTAAATTATATATCATTGAGTATGTTATGTCATCGCTACCTGGAGCAGTATCCTTTTTTTTAAACAATGTTTTAGTTCTTGCAGCTGAAAAGGTGACTCTAAAAGGCTATTTCTATTTTCGAATATAGGTTCATTATTATTTACAGAATCTGGTGCTAAGAAATTAAGCAATTCTTTTTGTTTGTCTTCAGTAACATAAAATCTAGATTGTTGATACCCTTTATACCATCTCATTTTACGCCACATATCCGAGACAGAAATAGTCTCGTTGATGCTATCACAAAACTTTTTATGACCGTTGGATCTGGCATCTGTTATGAGTGATATAGCATTTTTAGTTTTATTTTCGATTGATTCCAAATTATTAGGGGTAGGATTTATTCTAAACATACTTAGTGCTAGCCTTCGCTCAGCTACAGCTCCAGATAATGATGGATTCCAATATTCTTTTGGTTTAAAGTTCCTAGTTGGATTATTGCAACATTTTATAAATGGTATATTATTATCAGCGGATGTATTTATCACCTTTATACTCGTAAAATAGTCATTCATAATCTGCAGACATGTGAAACTTGTGTCTCTAGAAAATGCTTCCTTTAACTCATTTTTGTAATCTACCCAGTTAGCCTTCATTACGTTTATTTGAAATTCTGAAGTGATCCGGAAATTGAAAAAAAATAATAATAAAAAGGTGGTCACTTCCCAAGTTTTAGTTAAAAACTTGCCAATCACAACTAACAGCAATATCAGAGGAAACAAATGTGATGTCTGGGGATGATTTCTAAAGGGTCCCATTGACCATTCTTATCCTAGTGTGATCTCCATTGTCGAGTGACACAAAGCTATTATCTAATGATGCATCTGAAAGATAAATACCCCTTTGATCTGTTTTATAAGATCAGTTTGTGTGGTGTCCATTAAAATCACCTGCAATCAAGGATTTACATGAAAATAGTGAAAATAGTTCATCCCAATCAGTTAAGTTAGTGTGTAGTTCGTGCTCGGGCCACTGAGCTCTTATTTCTAGCTCGGTTAGTTTAGCACAATTCAGCAATTTTTCTGTATATTCCATATCATTCAGTTGAATAAACACTTTATATGGAATTTTATATTTAATTCTCAAAATACTTTGAATACCCTCATTTCTTAGCAACTTTGCCATAGCAATCTGTTTGGGTAACATTGTTAGTGACATCAAACATATTTCATATCTACCCACAATTTCATCACATTCCTCATTTTCCTCAATTTTATCTTCTGAATCGGTTCTGATAAGCCTCTTGGGCTTCCTTCTTGTAACTGTAATAAATCAATCTTCACTACTTTCCTCACTATTTGATCTTGGCCTCTTTTCAGTATTTTTTTCAGTTGATTGGTCTTCACTATGACCCCCTATCGTATTTTCACACATATTTATATTAGTCACATCACCACTTTTATCAGTAATATCATCCCTATCTAACGTCTTTTCATCCATTTCCACAAAACAACTCCAAACAAACGAAAGCAGAAAATTCGAAAAGGGAAAAATACACACGAATAGAAACTACGTGCGCTCGACTCGGCGACGCGCGCGGCAATGGTATTTTACTTACATAACCCGTCCAATAATGTTCAGAGACAGCGAGTCATGCATATTATGGACAATACAGCTCCTGCTAACTTTCGAATGGCTTTTTATCAGAAACTCAGTTTTATTCCGAGACTCAGTTTGGTTTTCGGAAAGGCAGGAATACTCTGGATAGTGTGGCTACACTTGTGACGGATGTTCGAGTAGCTTTAACATATAATGAATGTGTTTTGGCCGTGTTTTTAGATATAGAATCTGCATATGATAATGTCATTTTTCACGTACTTAAATCAAAGCTTGACAAACTTAAAATACCAGATGCACTTTCGTGTTTCATTTTTAATCTCCTTTCTGGTAGATCTATAAAATTAAATCAAGCGCGAGATCAACATAGACTAGTATGGAAAGGTCTTCCACAGGGTTCAGTACTAAGCCCCATTTTGTACAATATTTATACGTACGATTTAGAGCGGTCACTTCAAAATTCTGCCAATATCCTTCAATATGCGGATGACATAGTTGTATACTCAAAGGGTCAATCTGCTAATAAAATATGCACTGAAATGTCAAATTCCTTGAACTATTTAAACAATTGGATGGATGCTAATGGTTTAAGCGTATCGGCCCATAAGAGCTCGGCGGTATTATTTACACGCCATAGAATGCCTCCCTCGATAAATTTACAGTTAAATAGCAATTTTATTCCAATTAAAAATCAGGTCAAGTTTTTGGGTGTGTTATTGGATTCCAAACTTACAGGGATACCTCATTGTGAGTATGTTACGGCCAAATGTGAAAAGCTCCTCAATTTATTGAGATGTCTCTCGGGCGTTTGGTGGGGTGCGCATCCTTTCTCATTAAAGCTTCTATACAACGCCCTTGTACGAAGTGTACTTGATTATGGAACCTTCGTACTAGAGCCTTGTAATGTAGCTGGTCTAAAGAGACTGGATGCAATTCAATCAAAAGCTTTGAGAATTATCTCAGGAGCTATGAAATCAAGCCCATTGAACGCTTTGCAAGTAGAATGTAATGAACCTCCACTTAATTTAAGACGTCAATTTCTTTCAGATCGTATGTTTTCACGTGTTATTCAATTCTCAGATAGCCATTTAATTTCAAATCTACGTCTACTTGCTGATATTACTGAGAATTCAAATTATTGGAATCACAAATCTTTGCCCTGTTTAGTAAAAAGTTATATTCGGTATAAAACATTAAGTGCAGTGACACATAGGTCTCCCGTACTAGATTTATACAACTGTGAATATGAAGCTCTTATTTACACCCCAACAGTTTGTTTTAATTTGGGAATTGACAAATATAATGCTAATGCTAATACACAATTCAAATCTATTGTCAATGAAAACTGGCCAAAATGGCATCATATATATTATACAGATGCGTCCAAACATAGTTCACACGAATTTGTTGGTGTGGGCGTATATCATGCTCAATATAATATCGTTCAGAAAATACAATCCCATTTGAAACGTCTGTATTTACAGGTGAATGTCTTGGCATCGTTAAAGCCATTGATTATGTTATTATGTTCAAACTAAAGAATACTCTAATTATTAGCGATTCTATGAGTGCATTGCAAGCTCTGTTGAAATTCCCTTTTAAATCTAAAACTCATTTTAGTCTCATTGCCGAAGCAAGGAGCAAATTGTATACATGTAGTTTGAAAGGCTTTTCTATCACTTTTGTATGGATACCCAGCCATTGCGGCATTAAAGGGAATGACACAGCCGACAGGCTTGCCAATGAAGCAGTGGTTTGTGGAGACCAATTCCCTTTTAAAAACTATTCCCATGACCTTGCCACTCTTCCCAGGTTATTTCTTCAGGAATCCTGGAGTAGTATCTGGGCATGTAGCGGCCAAATAAAAGGAAAGCATTACTTTAGCTTACAGCCGTTGTTACGTCAAAAGCCATGGTTCTCATTCATAAAACTTACCAAAATTGCCACAACGATTTTTATAAGAATGCGTCTAGGCCATACAACTTGCCCTGCCCATCTTGCAAGGTTTCACATAATTAATAGCCCAGACTGCGAATGTGGGCATGATATTGGAGATTTGGACCACATAGTTTTCTCTTGTCCTAATTATGACCGTGCTTCCTTATACAATAGCTTAATAGCTATCCACATCTCATTTCCTACTAATGTAAAAACGCTTCTTTTTACGGCTGATACCTCAATTTATACTATTATATCTGATTTTATTCGTAGTAACAACATAAAATTGTAAAAATGTATAGAAGATAATTAGTAATTTGATAAGTATAGAATAATAATTGTAAATATTGTAGTTAGATACCTTTTAAAAAATATGTAAGTACCTATATATGGATACTCTTTCTGATCCGAATTAATTTTACCTTTCCTAATTTTTAGGAATTAATAATTCCTAATTTTATCCGGTCTTTACGTTTCTTTCAAATTATTTACGCGTTAAACGTTTCCCCTCTTTTATAAAATTTAAAAGATATAAGTCAAAAACGCCTCGTATAAAGACCTACTAAAGACGTTGAAGAGAAACTCTACCGCTAGAAATACACTTGGCAGATACACCTAGTATATATTTTAGTCTATGAGATACACAGGCAATACACATGGCAGATGCGCAAGACGCGCAAAGCCATACTCCCTAAACAACAGGGAAAGGAAAAAAAAATGTATACTGGAGAAAGATAGGCATCTTAGTATCCAAAAATGGCTGCGACATTAGCGCCAGCTTCTGCCGCGGATAATTTAACAACTCTGGTGATCCATATAGACCTATAGATATTTCTATTTTTAATTGTAATTTATTTTACTTTATCCGGGCGTATACTCAGAGGGTAAGTATACATAGATAGATATATAGCTAAACTCTTTATTGCAACACCACAGTACAACAAAAGTAACAAAAAACAATGATACAAGACAATTTCGTCAACAAAAAATCGCGATATTTTTGCTCACAGTGCTATCGTCTACCAAAGCAGGTCAGTGACAAATATCGCGATTTTGACAGCTTGTGGAACTGTAAGCGTGTTGATAAATCGGACCAGAGTGGTAGCAATAGCGAACCATTTGCGCGCGAAAAACAAATTCATAAAAATAACGTGCATAGTGTGAAGGTTAACTATGTGGTGTGTGGATTAAAATGAAATAATGGAATAGATGGACCAACTTTTACAACTTTTATATCATAAACAAGGGACACCAATAAAGACCTTGTAGAAATAAACAAACACCTGTCACTTTTGACAGAATGCTCACGACGATTATAGTGTAGAGCATGGTTCATGTAATGGTCAATTTGGCGGCAGTTAAGACGTCATCGATGACGTAGCGTGGGCCATCGTAATCACGCTCACGGTGAATGGGACCGACTGTTATCGCGCTAATATCAATTATGGCTTAATTGGACCGTACAGGTATGTAGGGGTATAGTATACAGGATCCAGTAGTTATGAAAAAAAATTGGCTATAACAGTTTCACAACTCGCCGCTGGGTGCGCTGCCTGAAGGATTTCTGTTCTGTAATTTACACTAAGATACCATAGCATACAAAGTACTTTGTAGCAGTTGAAGTCTGTAGACTCTGTAGCATAGAGTAAAATAAGTAATGTAGTACGTTATTGTTATTGCCCTCACTCATAGATGTGAATATATGATTATATATATAATCATCAGAATATATGATTGCCCTGTCCTCCCCTTATTTTGGTACAGTTTTTTTTCTGTTATGAGGACTTATGGAAATGAAACGAAATGTGGTAATTCAATTCATCGAATCTCAGAGTCTCAGCGCAGAGTGGATAGCAATGTGTTACCCTCTACCTTCATTTTTTCATTCTTCCTTATTCTCCCAAACTCCCCATAATTTCGCAGGAAAATTTTAATAATTTGTTTTTAAGGATATCTATAGTTCTTCTTGAGATAAACAAATATAGTTTCAAACCCTGAGTACGTAGTTAGCTGATAGGTACCTACCTACTACGGTTTGTAAAGTGTTTTGGAAAACTTGAATTGGTCAGACCACAATGTTTATTGTTGGTCTCACCGGAGGCCTGGCTACTGGCAAAAGCACGGTGCTTTCAATATTCAAGGAGAATGGCATCGCAGTCATAGACGCAGATGAGGTTGCCAGAAAAGGTAACTAATATTTTGTTTAAATGTGTGTACCTATGTCTTGGTTCGTTGCCAGATCGGATTGGGAAAGGGATAAGCATACTACAGTATGCATATCCCTTTTCTTTTGCTACCTACTTATTAAATTATATTCTTTGCTCCGGCTGTGTAAAATTGCTTGATCTACTGGGATAATTGGTGTCAAAATAAAATAATTTCTGGTATTATTTAAAATATAATGTGTAATTGTTCCACAGTTTTAGAACCTGGCACAAAAGGATGGCAAGAATTAAGAAAGTCCTTTGGAGATGAAGTATTACTACCTGATGGTAGAGTAAACCGTGCTAGACTTGGTGAGATAGTCTTTGACGATGTTGAAAAGAGAAAAAAACTTAACTCTATCACACACCCGAGGATTCAGAGTGTCATGATGAGGATGGCAGTGTCTTATTTCTTCTCAGGGCATCAGTTCATTGTAATGGAAGTTCCATTGCTGTTTGAGACAAGGAAAATGATGGCATTTATGCATAAAATTATTACTGTTGTTTGGTGAGGAGTTCAATATCTAATTACTTACTAATTAAACTAAATATTTTTCTCTCTAGGTCCCATTCCAAATATTAATTTTAAAACTATCAGGTTTACCTCGTAATCATTACTTTACGATAGAATATTATTTGCGATTTGCAGCTGTGATAGTTTTATAAAGCTTGGCAAGCTATTCAATAGATGTTGCTCTATCGCCATACAAGAATCAAAATCACCCAGATAAAATTTTTGTATATATTAGCTTATTAGACGAATTTAACTCTCTAGTCTCGGTGGTCTAGCAGACATGGGCTTGAATCCCGTGTGGATGTGTAATTTTGTCCTCTAAAATTGTAAAAAATATAGTCCCATATTAATACTTGCCCATTAAACTTTTCAGTGAAGATCATCAACAGTTAGAAAGGCTATGTAAAAGGAGTGACTTCTCCGAAGTGGTTGCCAGGAAGCGAATTAAGTGTCAAATGCCACTTGAGGACAAAGTTGCCAACTCACATTTTGTTATAGACAACTCAGGGGATTTTGTCAGCACAAGGCAACAAACAGACAGTATCATAAGGACATTGAAGAGATCAAAGTATTCTTGGTAAGCTTCTACAAATATATTTAATCATTCAATCGACTTTGTTTGTGGCACTACTGCTTATTGAAGCTCTGCCAACGCCTGTTCCATGGTATTTTTGTTTTCTGCTAATAATTAAAGGAGCTTTTTGCTGCATTTTAGCACAATTGAATATCTAAATCTAGAGACTGCTTAAACACTCTGCTATGCATTCAAATAACTGAGTTTATTTCCAAACTAGATTTTAATTGGTTCGGTATGGGTGTATTCCATTAAAAAGTATTGTTGATGTCCTTTTCAATGTCACAGTAATTTTAAATGCCCGGAGTGAAGCCTACATGACACATCATTACTATCATAAGTCTGCTTAACTTAGTCCTATTGAATCATGGCACAATAAGGTGTATCATTTTGTATTGAACTATACCAGATACCTTTGTTTTGAGAGGTGTTTTCGAAATGTTCATAAACTTTTGGGGAATGTTTAGTTACTCTAATGCTCGGTTTCTGGATTCATTCAAATCAAAAATTTAGTAGACATGTGTTTGACACATCTCTTGTTAAGTCAACATTGGTTATGCAAGAATGCTGATTAGGTACTTCGATTTTAATCTGTGCTCAGGTAACATAGCAAACAAATCTCTAGTTAAATAAATAATAAATAAATAAATATTCCACAACTATCACACTACGCCATCTAGTCCCAAGCTAAGCAGAGCTTGTGTTATGGGTACTAGACAACTGATAAACATACTTATATATTTCTAAATACATAAATATTATAGATAAATTACACCCAGACACAGAACAAATGATCATGCTCATTACACAAACATTTGTCTTGGGTGGGAATCGAACCCACGACCTCCGGCATAGCAGTCAGGGTCACTAACCACTAGACCAACAGGCCTGTCATTAACTCACATGTTGGGTTTCTGAACCACAATTAAGCTTGATTGCCAAGTTACTGACGATTACTGAGATATTTTTATTCTTATATGATCAACTACGCTCCCTATTTTGTTGTTTTCTTTAGATATTTAAACTTATTTAAATGCTTAACTGATGTTGCTATGCATATTGGACTATATGTTTTTTTTAATGACATTTAATTTGAAAGTTTTTTTATCACAATACAGAGATATGGTGGAAAATTCCTTCTACCGTCGGGATGCGGACCGGTCTGGATCGGGAGGCGAAAAACGCGACCTAAGAGGTGATAGATAGGCCTCTTGTGCAAGATTCCATCATGGTTGGTATTACAGCACCAGATATTCTGCCGCTCAGTAATAGAGCGCAAGCATTACTGTGTTAGGGTGTGAAGGACACTGTAGCAAGTAAAATTATTGGGCGGTCTGGGGGTGGCAAGTATAGTGCAGTGACAAAACTCGTCACTTGGGGATTGAGTCTATATCGCCCAGTAGTTTCACTTGCTAAAGTTCCCTTCTCACCCTAACACATGAATGCTTGTGGCGTTGCCAATATTGCTTTGAGGCATAATATCTGGCACTGCGGTGTTACTAGCCAATAAGGCCTTTTGCACAAGAGGCCTACAATCTAGGTCGGGTTTCTTCGCATTTAACGATTCTCATCCCGACGCCTGACAGAATATACTACTCCAATCGCTCACGGAGGAAAATGAATAAAAGCAAGCAAAAGCAAAGCAGCCGTTTGAGCGAAAGCGAATAACAAACATCCATTCATCCATAATTACAAACTTTCGCGTTTATAATATTAGTAAGATCAAACGCAACTAAACGATATCCCCATTCCCGTCGCCTGTCGATAAGCTATATCGAGGTCATTTTCAAAGCTGACAAAACAATCGTTAAATCCGATTAAATAGACGATCTCAAACGTAATTTAACAGTTTCACGCTAGGGTTATCGTAAGAATCGTAAAAGCTTATCGAATTTGTCAACCGATCGCTTAATTTTGTTACTTACTTGCAATGATCGACACAAGATCTATATAGCCAGTTTTTTCGAAGTGTGACGAATTCAAGACTCAAATTTATCGATCGGTAAGTTCGGTAGGTACCTACTTACACTGCCGGTCACGCTATAACTTGAGATGAGAACGGCTTTACCGATTTCATTCATATTTTTTTAAATGTTTTATAATACTTTGTAGAAGGTTCTTACATTAAAAAACAAGAAAAGACGGGAGGTTATGGCGAGGCCGATGGCCGAGCCTACTACGCGAACAATGTCGCAGGCAGCCGCTTGAAAATAATAATAAACTATAACCTACAGTTGGTATTTAATGTAGGTTAATAACTACAGCATTAAAAAAGTTCATTGATTACTCGAAATACGTTGAATGAAGAAAAATTAAACGTGCTCCAACACGTTGAATTTTTCGTTAGGCACGTTGAAATTAGGGTGAATTGTCATTAGCCTTTTCTTGGGTCATTTTTTGAACGCAGTTACATTTCCTCACTTATTATTTATTCGTAGGGCACAGATAAGATAAAAAGTTTTTGTACCTTTAAAAGTTATAGACTTGTTAATCAGCTGATACAAGATGATGAGATGTTCTGTTTCTCTTTCAGGTATTTCCGGACTATAATTTTGATTGCGTTGCTCTCCATTGCATTTGGCGCAGCGCATATAATCAGCAATTACATCGACGGAACGCGTGAAACGAAATAGATATATGCCGACAGGACATCGCGTCCGCATAATGGTCTTGAAACTATAAAGTTCTATTAGACGGATTTGCTTTCAATGAACCTCATTGCGATGGCAGAGAAGATTAGTATCGTAACACTTTATTAGTTAAAGAAAATGAGTTGTAATTTATATTTATGGCAATACCGAGGGAAGGCCTGTGGGCCTAACACGGTGTAAGTGTAACGCCACCGTATCGTTGACAAACAGGACAAACCATAATCTTAATTAATCTTGTAAAACTATGGCACAGATAACTCATAGCTTGTACTGTATACGACCACGATGCGATCACGTTACATTTACGCAAATTCTCGTGCTGGGCCCACTGTATATTAAGGGATTCGGAAATCTATTGATATTTATTATGTATTGAGTATTCCTTTGTAGGCTATACTCCATTTTGTTTTGTTTTACAAAGATTTCTAATTTGTTAATCGTTTGTGATGTTATTGACCTAATGTTTTTATTATCATTAATTATATTATACACATTTCAAATATTTCATTAAAAGAATGTTAAATGACCTGTTATTAGTAAGCATGATGTAAATAATTTTAATAATACAGAAGTATTGTTTAAGATATGGACATGCACATAATAACGATTGAGGAAATAGTGATGGATTCTTGTAATTTAAACCTATAGCAAGTTCAAATATTTAAAGTTATCATTTTTGATCCAGTTGGTAGATTGACTGTTCTGACAACATTGTTATGGAGCGGTGTTCACTTTCGGTTTAATCGATCTCATCATCATCTCAGCTGTAAGACACTCACTGCTGAAAATAGGCCTGGGAAGGTTGGAAGCGGCCTGCATCCAACGTCGTCTTGCGACCTTCGTCAGGTCGTCTGTTCACCTCGTCAGTGGACGACCTACGCTGCACTTGCCGGTCTGTGGTCACCACTCCAGAACCTTCCGGCCCCATCTGTTCTGCTTGCTATGTGCCCTGCTCACTGCCACTACTGGTTTATCTTCTGGGCTATGTCGGTGACTTTTGTTCTTCTAATCTCCTCATTTTTGATTCGATCACGTACAGAAACCCCGAGCGTAGCCCTCTCCATATCTCGTTGCGCAACTTTGTGTAAGCTACAAATAAGGCCCATAATGAGAGACCACTTTTCAGTGCAATTATGTCATCACTGGTAACACACATTGGTCAAGAACTTTTGTCTTGAGGCACTGAGGTATTTTTGACGAGAAGACTTCACGAAGTTTCCGGAACGCTGCCCAGCCGAGTTGGATTCGACGATTGACATCTTTCTCGAAGTTGGACCTGCCTAGTTTGACTGTCTGTCCCAGGTAGATGTACTCGTCAACAACTTCGATAACTGAGTTCCCAACTGATATTGGGGTAGGTACAACATGGACATTAGACATAATCTTTATCTTGTCCATATTCATCTTAAGGCCTACCCGATGGGAAACTCGATTGAAGCCTTCGACCATCGTGCTGAGGTCTTTAATCGATTCTGCCATGAATATCGTCAGCAAATCAAAGGTGAGTGATGTACTCGCCGTTGATGTTGTCTTTGCCATTCCATGAGCTTGAAGGCGTATTACAATGCAGCAGTTTTGGTGATATTACGTCTCCCTGCCTCATGCTTCCTAGGACTGGAACTGCCTTCGAACTCTGCTCTTTTACTCGGACATGTTGGCGTTATTGTACGAACACTCAATACTTCGATATCATAATCAGCCCATTTTGTTCCCACTGTTGGGACTTGAGCCTTCCTTTCAGAGAGAGGAGTTGGGCCATAATCTACCACGCGGGCCCAGTGCGGCTTGGTGGATAGGTTAGTGGCCAACCCGTGTCGAAGTTTTCAGGCCACCCGAAGGCCTTCGACATAGTCTAACGACTGTTGTCCTAAGACAAACAACCGGTACCGACGGCTTAACGTGCCCTCCGAAGCACAGAAGCGCTCAGGTGAATAATGCCTCTAGCGGTCATCCATCCAAGTCCTGACCGCAGCAAGCGTTGCTTAACTTGTTGATCGGTTAAGATCGCCAAGTCAAGCTTCGCTACGAGCGCTTCACACTTCACACAATGCTTCGATATACCGATAGCCAATACAGTACCGCGTGAGAAACTCAAACACTGCCCCCGGATTGATCGAATCAAAAGCTTAACATATTCAGTAATCTGTGATATAGGCAAGTTAGTCTTCTGTATAACTTGTCGTAGTGTGTCGATATGGTCTATGGTTTATATAATATATATTACCATAGACCATATCGTTATATAGTATTATATATGGTATGGTATGGTCTTTTCAAAAACCGGCTTGTTCCGGAGGCTGGAATTCATCAAACCTGCGACTGAGACGGTTATTATATATATTATCTATATTAACCTTCGAAAACACTTTATAAACATAGCTCAATAGCGACATGGGTCTGTAATTATTAAGCAAAGTGTTGTCACCTTTCTTAAAGAATAACACCAACACGCTTTTGTTTCATGCTTCTGGGCGTTAAACCTTCGAGTAAGACGGTATTAAAGAGCTTTTGAGGGACTTTAAGTACCGGTGTTCCATCTGCTTTCAGAATGATACTCAGATGTGATACCATCGTCACCAGGTGCCTAGTTCTTAAGGAGTTTCAAGGCCATTCTAATCTCGTACAGGCTGATGTCCGGGATATCTTATCCCGGTCTATCTTACCCGGTATAATGTTGGGTCAGCTTGGCTCTTGGGTCTTTGGCCGGGATGTGAACAGGTTTAGCGTGCGAGTAGTATAACTGTCCGTAAAAAATCTCGACCTCTCCTAACACTTCTGCTTTGGTCGACACTACACTGCTGTCTTCTCTCTTCATCTCTTCTTTGTCTACTGGATTTGGCCAATAGACATGTCTCTTGTAACCACTTTGGAGCTTTTTTCCGCTCCACCGACTATTTAATACGGTTAGTTTTAAAGATCCGGATATCGTGTCATAAGGACTTCTATATTCGTCTATTGAGCAGCCTATATGCTTCAGTATCATCTGAAGACTACAGTTTTAATGAGCGTCTTTCAACTATGAGGTTGAAGGTATAGTTTAAGTGTTTCTATTGTTTATCGGTGGGAAGTAAGTACTTGGAACTCACTGTATGGACAGTTTACATATACTAGTCTCTTGTTGATCTTGTCCACTGAAGCGATGATCTCAAGGCAAACGAAGCGATTAGACAGCTCAAGTTGAAAGCTCTCGGAGTCTTGAATATGGGCACGAGTAGGTCGGAGCGTAGACTTCAACGGACCTCTCAAGTTTGACATTAATATTCAATGTGCCTCTTACCGTTCGGTGATCACTACTGATTTTCACCCTGTGGATCACGCTAATTAATCTAAAATACACAGTAATATTATAAAAACGTTTGTAACTCGGGCACTCTGTCCCTTTGTCTGTTTTTTACCTTATTGCGCCTAAACTGGAAAAAATGAACAAACGACATCCAAGATGATAGTAAAACCGCACCGAAATGGATGAGTACTTTTTATAGAGTGGCATCCGAATAAATGAGTACACATATAGGGTAGACTATGTAGGTACTTATGTTACAAATATCTAAAAATGAGAAAATATAACAAAGTGGGCTTTTGTGAACCTTTACTTCCTGTAATATTAACTGAAGCGAAGCGAGATTTATTTTAAAATATTTAAGGCGCTATATTACAGGAATATTATTCAACCAATATCGAAGTGCGTGAGAATAGTTAACGTGATATTGTATGCTGATTTTGGCTTTAAATTGTTGCGTCATAAAAAGTACTTATCGGCATGTATCTGACAAACTCGTTTTTCAGCGCAGCCAAATGTAAATACCGAAAAAGTATTTACCTTAAAATGGAACTGACTACGACACTAAAGCGTGAAATAATTTGTTGATGTCGGCACCATGATAATTCAAAACTACCGGATTCAACAAGATATCACACTTTTTGGTGTTGAAGTCTGCTCCATTTTGAAGTATCATTTTTTTTCTCTTTTTTTAGTGACCCTTGCTACTTACGGGATCGATTGTCATTCACTGTGAACACTTCAGTTATTGGATTTCACCTCAAAAACAGCTTGATCAGAGCCTGCAATTTAAATGGGACCAACTCTTAAGTACTCGTACTCTACTCTACCAAACACAAAAAAAATCTAAGTCGGACTACATTGTTCAAAGTTAGGCGTAGTTTAAAAAAAAATTAATATACTTGTGGATTTGAAAACCTCCTCCTTTTGAGAGTCGGTTCAAAATAGCAAACACCGGGAAACCATACCGGTTATTTACAACTTTACAATTTATATTACTTTGCATTAATCAGCCAAAACAGTAAAGCGCCTTTTTTACAACGTTGACTTTAAAAATAATTTCCAGCATTAAAGGATTATTTGCTGTCCAATCCACGATGCTGGAGTCGACAAAGTCAGTTTTCTAAATGCAGGATTGCCCTTATACAAAACAGTCACTCTCTCCGGCATAATACTATTCGTTGGGGTGTTGCTCCCGGTCCTCTGAAATAAGTAATATTTTCAATAAGTAATCTGTTAACTGCTGCGCCTAAAACGGTAAAAATAAAAACAAAATATTACCCATGATTAAAATTAAATATTCAAGTAAGTATTTCTTACAAAGTTAATTTAGAAAAATACGTCTTAAAACATTAGAACGGTCGTATTTATAGTTATTATTTGAATCAGATTTTTTGCAGAATCAATGGTTTTTATTTACCAGAAAATGCTTCTGAAGAACAGTTTCTGTAGTTGAAGCAAATGGCGTAGTTCTATGGTTTGCTATTGTACTGAAATTCCTGTATACAGGGTTGTATCTGAAAGATCCGAATATTGCCCTGAAACAAATAATAATGTTGCTCAAGTAGTCTTATTTGCTATTCGCTGAGTAAATTAAGATAGTACCTATATCTGCCTACACTTTACGGAAACAGGTACGGAACACTTTAGGTTCTCAGTTAATGGGCTCAGTTAAGAGGATTGCATAGCTAGTACTTTCCATGCTAAAAGAGAAAACTCTTTTCTAACTCTTAACATTGTGCGATTTCAGTGATTTTTTTTTCATGGAATCATGACATTGTTTACTATGCCCGTACGTTTTAATTTTTTCAGTATTTCAAAGTACTATAAATTTCCTTTTTTTAGAACTTAAAAAAAAAACTGAAAAAATCAAAACGTACGGGCATAGTAAACAATGTCATGATTCCATGAAAAAAAATCACTGAAATCGCACAATGTTCAGAGGTAGTAAAGAGTTTTCTCTTTTAGCATGGAAAGTACTAGCTATGCAATCCTCTTAATGCGAGTAATGTGGTTACCAGCCTATGAAAAAAATGGGTGTCGATTTTATTCGTAGAAGGTGTAGCGGTTGTGTAGAAATTTGATACGCACAAGTGATTCAAGGTACATTTAGTAGTTAATGCTTAGAAAACTACAATATAATATTCGATCATATTACAACATGCCGGCGATTAGATGACCAATCTGGCTTCGCCGTAATTCTTAAACTTCACGTTTATTCTAGATCATGAGTAGACAAGTAAATTATAATAAAAAAATATTACCATTCAAATTATAAATATGTACCTAAGAAATAACAAATCGTTATGTAATTAAAGTATAAGATTTATTAACTATATTCAGTACCTACCAGTCATTTTATATATGTAAACTAAGTAGTAACTACATGTTTATTTTTTACACAATACGCAGATTTAGAGAGGACGCTGACTTTTGTAACATATTTTCACAACTTTTTATAAATATTTTAATTTTCTCTTTATTGTATGTATAATGTTGAGTTTTACAATAAACTATTTGTATTTGTACATATTAACCCTTCAAGAGTCGTTATATTATAGCAATGAAATTTCTATTGTTTCTGGCCGCATGATGTTGACCTTTGATGGATTATATGATTGTGAGATCTGTATCATGATCATACATATTATACTATCTATAAAGTATCGAATATTTTGGGCCATGCCTGTAACGAAGAAAAATTTCACTTGATACAATTCTATGTATTAACTATTTAACTTGAGGAATGGCAAAGTCCACTTATAAGACGGCTCAGTTACAGATTGAGCTGATTCTTTTGTTAGATTGATCTTCTATCCTCCGCCGAAGCGTAGCAGGGAAAAATGTGTTAGTGTTTTAAATAATCTTTATATCAATGTTAGTGAAATATATTATATTAAAGGACCTTACTTGTAAACGCTGCTTTACTATGTAAAACGTATATCCGGCGTGCGTCACAAAATATATATGTAAAACGTATATACAGCGTGCGTCACAAAATATATATGTAAAACGTATATACGGCGTCGACGCTGCGACGTTTTACATATATATTTTGTGACTCAACGCAACGTAACGTACCAACGGGGCCTCGCTCTAAATGACGTTATTTCATTTTAAGCCGCGTTTGTAAGTTAGGCCGTACATACGACGGTCATTTGAAAAGTTCTTAGCCTAACATACTTAATGAAACCACACGATTTTGAGTTAATTTTTATTTTTCAGCATACTCTCCTCCGAGCTCAAAACACTTTTTCCATCGACCCGGTAAGGCTTCGATACCAGTTTTAAAAAATCTTCGTCTAACTCCTCAATATAAGCGTCCACGGCGGCTATGTAAAAAAATGTTTACCACCTAACATTTTTTTTAGCTTTGGAAACAGATAAAAGTCGGACGGTGCTAAATCCGGTGAATGTGGGGGATGAGGTAACAATTCGAAGCCACATTGATGGATTTCTGCCATGGATTGCACAGAGGTGTGAACGCGCGCATTGTCCTGATGAAACAAGACTTTTCTTCTCAATAAACCTGGACGTTTTTCTTTGATTTTTTTCTCTCAAACGACGCAACAGGTTGCAATAGTAATCGGAGTTTATTGTTTCACCCTTTTTTAAATAACCCACGAGAATTATACCCTTTGCATCCCAAAAAACGGATGCCATGACTTTGCCCGCCGATAAAACCACCTTTGCCTTCTTTGGGGTGGGCGATCCTGCTCTTTTCTATTGTTTCGACTGTTCTTTTGTCTCGGGTGTATTGTGGTGAGCCCAGGTTTCATCCACGGTTATAAATCTTTCAACAAATTCTATTCGGTCAGCTTCATATAACTCTAAACAGTCGCGAGAAGTTGTGAGTCGGTTGCGTTTTTGTTCCACTGAAAGCAGTCGCGGTACCCACCGCGCAGACACCTTAGAGAATCCAAGTTCAGTAGTAATTATATGATGTGTTCGCTCAGATGTGATGCCTACAGTCTTAGCTATCACCTCGACAGTCAATCTTCGATCAGATAAAATTAAATCACAGATTTTTTCTTTGTTTTGATTAGTGGAAGCAGTCGAAGGCCGGCCACTACGGGGCTCATCTTGAATGGTCTCACGACCACGTTTAAACTCTGCCACCCAGTTTTTAACAGTCGCATACGAAGGAGCGGACTCACCCAAAGTAGCAGACATGTCTTCATGTATAGCTAAGGAGTTGGAGTTAAACCTTTCAAATTAAGGTATTTTATCACTGCACGATGTTCAATTTGATCCATTTTTAAAAATAGCTCTGACTTGACTTACGGTATCACGTGTAAACGAACAATGAGTTACTGTGAATAAACTAAACTGTGCATACTTGTTGCTAAATAATGTAACTACAAATTGAGGGTAGTTATAAAAAAACCAATGACTTTAACCATGTTAGGCTAAGAACTTTTCAAATGACCCTCGTATATTAAGCTCGTATCAAAAGTCACATGTAAAGCTTTCTATTTAGATGCTGGTAAAAATATTGAAAATGAACTCACGGCCTTAAATCTTCTTCTATCAAATATCTCGGAAGCTTCCCTTCAGGTTCAGCAGTTGCTTTATTGTTATCATTGTAGGTACCATCGTCTGCTCTAAAATTCGATAGTTGTCAATGTAGTTTAAATTCACTTGTAAACGTAATCTCTCAAACAGTTGTCATTTTAATTTCAAAGTTGCAAAAACAAGGAGCAATTATTATTTGATTACATCCCCTAAGTTTTAGCAAAAATACTACCGTTTTGTTTAATTGTATACCTACTTAGTCATTTCTTTTGTTGTGATTTTACTATAATTATAATGAATAAAACCGTTTGGAAATGGAAACATTGTTTTTATGTTATGTAGTACAATAGGGTATGAATTTATTTCTTTTTATACATTAGGGGCCTTACTTATAAACGGATAAATCCATGCTAGTGACAAGATACAAAAGATAATTATTTATAAATCAGTTTGTCGACGTGACAAGTTTACCAATCCTGGAGGTTCGCACTCCTCATATGTTACGGGGCAAGTAATAAGTCATTTTCACTGGAAGTTTATAGTCGCTATCTTAATTGCGCCTTTATAATAAGTTGTAACCGTCCGGTTCTGGACATCGAAATGAAGAAACAAATATGGGAGCAGTACAATAAGAACATGTTTGTAGATGAATCTAGAAACTGTAATGTCAATTCGAGCATAGACGGTGGCTTGCCTATTCTAAAAAGTGAAGTTAAGAAGGCATTACTTAAAGCAAAGACCGAGAAGGCTGCAGGACCGGATAGCTTTTACATAGATGCTGAAATTCGAAGAAGAAGAGAACATAGATGGATTAGTGGAGTTTTTGAACCTGGTGTATGACACAGGCCAAATTCCTAATGATTGGCTCAGATCCGTCTTCATTACCCTTCCAAAGAAAGCAAATGCAAAGAAGTACGTGGAGTTCAGGACTATAAGTTTGATGATTCAGGTGCTGAAATTGCTCTTCTTTATCATACATGAACGCATCAGGGTGAAGTGTGATGAACAACTTGGTGATAGCCAGTTTGGTTTCCAATCCGGCGTGGGCACAAGAGAAGCACTATTCGCTATTCAGGTGTTATTTCGAAAGTGTAGAGACATGCAACAGGACGTCTTCCTCTGCTTCATAGACTATGAAAAAGCCTTTGAGTGTTGCATGTTCGTCTGCTTGACATCCTAAAAGACCTAGATGATAAATATATCCGTAACCTAAGTATATTGGAATCAGTGTACCACCGTAATAGTGGAAGGAGAGGACACCGATGCTTTTGTTGTTGAAAAAGGCGTTCGACAGAGTTGCATTCTGTCTCCTGTTCTCTTCAACTTATACTCGGAAGCCATAATAAAGGAAACCTTGCATGATCTTGATATAATATAAATAATGTTTGCAATGCGGATGACACAGTTTTGATTGCATCTACAGCAGAAGATCTGCAACGTATCGTGAACGTATAGCCTCGAGGAATGTAGTCACAAAATGAAAGTTAAGAAGACAAAATGTATGGTAATCTTGATACGTCTAACACTATAAGGGTATCTGACCAAAATCTGGAAAGAGTTTCAAGGTACCTACGAATATTTGGGTACATGGCTAAACGAGGAGTGAAATAGTGAGCTAGAAATAAACTCCCGCATTGAAATTGCTCGCAGTGCTTTCAACACTATGAAAAACGTCCTTTGTAGTCGAAGCATCAACAACGCTTTACTCACTCGTTTACTCTATTGCTACATCTGCCGCATTATTTTGTATGGATGTGAGGCTTGGACCATTAAAGATCTTAAAAAAAACGTATTGAAGCTTTTGAGATGTGGACATATAGATGCATGCTGTACATTAACTGGACTCGGGGGTGACCAATTCACATGTTCTTCATTGGATTTGCCAAAAACGCAACCTCATGCCTACGGTTAAGATACGTAAAATCTCATACCTCGGTCATGTCCTCCGTCATGAGCGGTATGACCTTCTGCAGCTGATAATGATGGGTAAAATTGCTGGAAAAAGAAAGGTGCGGAGAAGAAGGAAGTCATGGTGAATATCCGAGAGAGAACTGAAATATCGGGGGCGTCTGAGTTGTTCCGCCGAACCAAAACAAGATGGACTGTACCACTCTGATCGCCAACCTCCACTAGTTGGAGAGGCACTTTAAGAAGAAGAAGAATAAGTTTTGCCCTATTAATATATATTTGTATGATTGTGCTCTCTAGGTAGGTAGGTACTGTTATTAGTTACGAGACAATATCCACTACGTGCTCTTTAGTCGTAGGTACCTGACCAACAAAACTTACTCAATGAGTGATGATGAGAGTGAACATAATAAATAAATAGAAAACTTTAAAAACTTTATCATTTTTAAACTTATATGCAAGCCGCTGCCTTTTGTGGTAGTCGTGATTGAATACGAAAAGTTATTGTCTGGTTATTGAAATTGAATTTTTGTTACTGCCGATAGTTTTATTTTACTATACATATATGTGATTTCGTAAAGATTAGGTATGTTGCATGGAAAGTAGGTAGGCATTAACCTATATATGTGACGACTGAAGCCGAAAGGCAAGAAAGTAGGTTTCTAGTTAAGTAGATATAGTGATAATATTATTTTATATAAATATAATAGGGGTTTAAAAATAAAATTGGCGATTTATGGCACTTATAATTAAAATTAAGCCTCATTGTGTCAGATTTCAGAGTGAAACTTATTTCACACATTACTTAAATATTATAACATCCTAAAGTAAAAAAAAAATGCATATTATTGTTTGACATTTAATTTGTTTTTACATTCAGTTTCTAACGTGAAGGTGGAAACCATAGACTAAAATATATACTAGGAAACAGCTAAAATCAGAGTTATATTAGAGTTCGAGGTCTGACGTGGGACTAACGCAGTAGAAACTGCTCGAAATGTCAATGCTGTGTTTGGAGAGGATACGGCTAACGAACGCACCGTGCGTTTTTTGTTAAACCGCTTCCGTAGTGAAAACTTCCACGTGAAGAATGAACCACGAGGAAGACCAGCCACTTAGGTAAATAACAATGAATTGAATATGGTGGAAGCCGATCCGTATCAAACAACTAAGGAATTAGCGGAATACTCACAACATTGACCCATTTTAACCAAATCGGTAAAATTTAAAAAGAACTTGGAAAATGGTTCATGATTTGACTGATTAGCAGAGTGGAGCGCGCATTGAAGATACAGAAATTAAGGGAAGGAGGGGAAGATCGAATTGTGACGTGTGATTAATAGTGGATTATTTATAATAATTGCAAGCCAACAACGCAATAGTTTGACCCTAGGGCGCCAAGTCACTTAGCTATTGAGCAATCGCCTCACTACTAAGACTGGCGACGCTTCTGCGATTGTACTGCTTTTAATGCCAAATTCGGTATTCTGTTATATCTTGCTCTCAAGCAATCGCATCGCATCGCTGTCATATGGCTGTGCTGCATATGGCTCGTGAATCACGGCCGGTCCCAATAATCTATCTATCGCCGGTTTACCTTACTAGAGATAGATATTTGACACTTTTTATATGGCCGTTATGTCAAATTTCTATCGGTAGTAAGGTAAACTGTGGATAGATAGATTATTGGGATCCTCCAAAATACCATATAAAACTTCGTTCCGGGTTATTGACATTTTTGGTTTTGATACGGAATCTTGTGATTCTTTAAAGTTATGTAAATACTATATAATGGCAGGCATAAAACTGTTTAAAAATATATATAAAAATACTTATTACATTTTAATAAAAATAAACAAGTAAAACCATATCTCATTCATCATTTACTTATTGAATCAAATTTATATATCATTAGCACAATCTATTCTAAATTATTGTATACCAGTCTGGGGGAGCTATCAAGACAATTTTTTTAGAACTCGAAAGAGCTCAACGGTAGGAAGCCGGGGTTACAATTAACAGGAGTAACAATTAACAAGCGATTTGTCGCTAAACTAATCACAATATTACTCCATACGCGGAATATTCCAATACTTTGAATAGTGCCGAACGCGCACATACCAGCCAGTCTGCGCTCAGCCGCCACTAGAAGAGGTCGCGGCACTGCGGTCAATTTAACAAGGTAATCGATCTTTTTTACTCACGCAATTTTTTGAATTTTTGTTTATTTAAATTTATAAATTAATGTTTGATTGTTTTATTCGGTGCATTGGTTATCTGTCTTGTATTTTTTCCTTGCATTTTGATTAAAAAGTCATTACCTAATTAATAAACAGATATTTTTTTATAAATGAGGGCACGGGGCTAAAAGTAACAAACCGACTGGGGTAAAAATTAATTTGTTAATACGTGCCTTGCACCGTCTTCTGGATTTCTTAGTTTTATAGTCCATTTTCGTTTATTTTGCAGAATGAGGACCTATAATCGAAGAACGGAAAGAGGCACTACTTCGAAAGAGGTATACGAGTTGGCTGCAAAAGAAGTCCTAGAAAAAAATCGAAAGTTGCGACCAGTGGCGCGTGACTATGACATTTGCCATACATACGTTACTCTTTTTAAATTTGTTAAGAAACTTAAGCAAGGTGTTCCAACAGAGAACATAGAAGTTGGATACAAGAAGACTCGGCTCGTTTTTACACCAGAACAAGAAGCAGAGCTATCAAGGTACATTCTTCATTGTTCAAAAATATACTTCGGTCTTCTCCCCTCTGAAGTTAAAAAATTGGCGTATGAAGTAGCAGCTTATCATGAAGTACCAAACATGCCAGAAAGTTGGAAAAAGAATAAAAGTGCTGGACCAGATTGGTTCACATCATTTATGAAAAGAAATCCAACGCTTTCCATCCGTAGCCCTGAAGCAACAAGCCTAAGTCGAGCCACGTCCTTCAACCGAACCAACGTTCACGACTTCTTTGAAAAATATAGGCAAGTTTTGATCAGACATAATCTCAGACCGAGCCGAATTTGGAATGTGGATGAGACCGGAATTACAACTGTACAAAAACCTAAAAAAGTTGTGGCAGAGCGAGGTTCATGACAAGTTGGAGCAGCTACCTCAGCTGAAAGAGGGACGTTAGTGACTTTGGCAGGAGCTGCCAACGCCATTGGAAACTCCATTCCTTGCATGTTTGTTTTTCCCAGAGTGAGGTACAGTGACATGATTATTAGAAACGGCCCACCTGAAGCGATAGGCACCGGAAACAAATCAGGATGGATGACAGAAAAGGAGTTTTTGCTCTTTTTGGACCATTTTATCAAGCATACAAGACCATCTGCTGAAGATCCTGTGTTACTTTTATTAGATAACCACCATTCTCATGTGGCTTTTGAGGTGGTGAAAAAAGCAAAAGAAAATCATATTGTGTTGCTATCGTTTCCACCTCATTGCTCGCATCATATTCAACCTTTGGATGTTGGTGTGTACGGACCGCTCAAAAGCTATATTAATACCCAACAAACAAATTGGATGGCCAGCAATCCAGGGAAAACAATGACTATTCACGACCTCCCACAAATAGTTAAAGCAGCGTTTCCTTTGGCTTTCACACCGAACAACATAACAAACTCATAGGTATAGAAAAGCCGGCCTATGGCCATGTAATGAGGACGTCTTCGATGACAACGACTTCGCTCCGTCATTTGTCACGGACAGGCCAAACCCATATACGTCTGAAAGAATACAAACTACTCAGACCCCATCAGTAGTGCCTAGACTACCAGCTGAGCAGGAAGCATCATTATCAAATATTAACTCTCAGAACGAACTGTTAACCAGTGCAAGCAGTTCTCCTTCAACCCTGGAATCACTAGTGCAACCTTCAACATCTGCTGTTATCGGTTTGGAAGATCTAAATAACGACCAAATTCTACACTCGGCTATCATGGAGGCAGAAGACGATCGGGTATCCCTTAATCTGGATTTATCAATCATTCCCGAAATTGAAAAAGAAATTCCAGACGGCTTGAATATCAGTGTTTCCGACGTTATAGGTCAAATGTCTTCTGAATCGCAACCAGGACCATCCGGACTTATTCAATCTCCTAAATGTTTTGACATAGAATTGGTAAGACCACTTCCGAAAGCACCACCACGAAAAACAGAAATAATACGTAAACGTACGCGCAAATCAGCGATTCTCACCGACACGCCCGAGAAAAATAACCTGGAAGAAGAGTTCATGCAAAAACAGAAGAAAAAAGGGAAGTTAATTGCAAAAAAGAAACGAACTGACAAACCAAACCCTGCGATAGATACCAAAAACACACAGAAAAAAATGGACAAAGGAAAGGGCAAAGAAAAAATAACCAAAAAGGAAGCTGATAGAGTAAAAAAAAAGATATTGAGGGAAGATAGTGAAACAGACGATGATGACTGTATTTGTCTTTCCTGTGGAGAATTATATTCTCTTGACTCAAGAGGTGTTGATTGGGTACAATGCACAGTTTGCAAGCAATGGGCACATGTCACTTGTGTGAGAGGAGACACTATATGCTTTGTTTGCACAAACTGCATATGTGATTTAAGAAATGTGATTTTAGGAGTATTATTACTGATAACGTGTTATAATTTGTATTATTTAAAGTTTATTAAAGCAAGACTGCCGTTTTTCTAGAAATTTTTGTGAAAATCCTCATATGTGATTTAAGAAATGTGATTTTAGGAGTATTATTACTGATAACGTGTTATAATTTGTATTATTTAAAGTTTGTTAAAGCAAGACTGCCGTTTTTCTAGAAATTTTTGTGAAACTCCTCATATTTCATTTAAGAAATGTGATTTTAGGAGTATTATTACTAATAACGTGTTATAATTTGTATTAATAAAAGTATATGTATGCAAGACTGCCTATTTTCTCGAAATATTTAAGAAATTCATCATTTGTGATTTCAGGCGTCAATATATAAATAATCAATATAATTAAAAGGTAATGATCAGTAGTTTAATTTCTTGAAAACTTAATTAATTTGAGGCTACCCCCCATGTTTAAACCTGCCCCATCCATGTTATAACTAGCCCCAACACCGGGGCTAAAATTAACACGAGACAATTTTTAAAAAAGGTGTTGCTGTTAGTTTTCTATTTAAATTACTTTTTTTTTTGCATTGACTATTGAGAGCCAGATAATTTTATTTTCCCATGATCTAATAACCATTTTTATACAATCATCCGTCCCAGAGATACAAGATCTTATCTAAAATTTGTTAGTTTTGACCCCTCTCTCCCTATCTTTTAAAAATCATGTATTTTAAACCCTACCGATATTTTACTGATTTGCTTTACAAAAATTCGTGACTGCTATCCGTCAGAAAACTATATACTGTAAACACAATTTTAAAGTTACATAGATCTCTCAAGTATAACCCATAAAAATTGGTAAAGCGAAGACGAGGAAGAGTAGCACCTACAGTTTCTGCTCGATCGCAGTTTGCATCCCGACAGTATGCCAAGCAATCTGGATATCTTTACAACACCATAAACAAAATTTTAAATATTTAAAATTTTCTTCGCTTTACCAATTTTTATGGGTTATACTTGAGAGATCTATGTAACTTTAAAATTGTGTTTACTGTATATATCCCTTAAATATTTATAAAAGCAAGAAAACTCTTAATGAATGGATTATTAATTTAAGCTATGAAGAAGTTGAAAAATTCCTGGAAATAGTTTCGTAGCATAAATACATTAATCTCAAACAATCACTTTCTACCGATCATGCACATACATACACTCACACACATACATTCTCGCACACACATACATTTACTCACAGAAATGGACGAGCTTTAAAGTATAAAAAAACTTAAATTACCTTTTCTTCATGATAGAAAGCCAGCCGTCTTCAATTTCTTCTTTTGGAAGGTATGCTAAGCAGATACACAGTTTTACGTACAGTGTGGTCGCGTGTGATCTGCTTACTGTAGCGTTACTTTTGTGAAATTTGTCTACGTTCGAATAGATTAATTATTTATTTATATTAATTTTCCAATGTTACTGATACGGTGTTCATGTAGGCTTTAATGCAATTGTTACTTAACTAATGTAAGCATACTGTAATTTCAGTTGAATGTAATTGGTATAGATTTGCGTTTCAAGTTAAGGAATACACGTGCATAATCTGGTTTTATTGTTTTATAGTAATGGGCCTTACAAAAGCATACTTCAATGGTAAATTGATCGACGAAGGGTCAGTACCAGTCGAGATTTGATCAGTAAATGGTGTTTTATATGCTTCTAGTCAGTAAAATCAAGGATGGAATCATTTTCCATCCCTGGATAATTTTTCATCATTTTATATTATGCTGTCCTGATGAGAATTTGCTTGTATTTGAATACAAATAAGTTTGCATTCAATAATAGTTAGTAAGGCTTGATGGATCATGAAATGATAGGAAGAACTCGGAAATAAAAAAAAAACATTATTACTCGTTTTGTATTTTATTTTGAATATTTTTATACTTACAGTTATACTTAAGCAACAACTTAAAAATAATATGAAAAAAAGGTTTTTGGGCTACTAAGGTATACTGAGCCATTTTTAGACACTACTATTAGGTACCTACCTACTTGTAGGTATCTATTGAGGGCAGTGTAGTAGGTATCTTTAATAAGCGATAAGTTTTGGTACTCGCATAGGTATAAGAAAACATAATAGTTTATTTATTACTACCTAGATATGACAAATAAATACCTATAAGCAAAGGAACTACGAAAAAGATTAAAAACGCAGATATAAAACAAATAATTAGGAATGTTTATATGATCTTATTTTTAAATCAATAGATTTTTACATACCAATAATATTATATATACCTACTTACACTTCTGTCTAAATTAACTTGAGCTTCTAAAACTAGTGTAATTTGTAATGAGATATAGGTACCTACGTCCCGATCATCTATTTTTAGTAACAATATGATATTTAGTTTTATTTATTTATTTCAAGTAATTTTTGCAACGAAGAACGAATTTTATTTTCAGTCTCCGGGTATTAAGTAATAAGATTACAACTATTTGTTTATGATATCTTCAGTCCATGTAGACCAGTACAATATACATACCGATTAAATATTTTTTGAATGAAAATCTAAATATCTAATATTGTAAAAACGATTTTAAACCGATCGTCTAATAAAAAGTTAGTAGGTACACTATATAATTTTGAATATATTGATGTATAAAAGTATTATTACATACCATACATATATTATACTTAATAAGATTATTCTATATTTTTAAGTATAATTATTTAAATGTTTAAAACTAAATAGCTGTTTATGCAGCTGAGTTTATATAGATAGTCTTAGGAATATTTGTCAATAGAATGAGTTCACTTGCTGAATATACGTGTCACCTCAGCCAATGGGGTGTCGTAGGTGCCGGGCTTGACTAAGTTCACCAGCTGTTCAGCTATCTCCTGGCCAACACGTACTTGTGCCTCGCTAGTAGATGCACCTGCAAAATAAACAAGCTTTTAATTCACGAACGAACAAATAACTTACTGTATTTAAAACATGATATTGCAATTTTAAAAATACTACTTAGTATAATTAAAACATACACGTTGTGTAATTTAAGCGTAGAAGATTTTCCCATACTTAAAGGCATCTGAAGATGGTAAGGAGTAATTACGAAGTCGTTATACATTATTGTTAAGAAAGCACTTTACGTTTGGAATCATAAGTAGAATGTTTAGTATTTGTTCAAGTGTTCACTATTTTTGATACATATGAAATATCTGCTATGTACGCTGTTGTGATATTATGTCCAATCTCCCAAATAAAAGGCATGCCAGAAATTATAGTCAAGATATTTAATTTTGGTTTTGTACACGAGTATGTGAACGATTCCCACCACACAATTGGAGACGTGAAAGGTGGATGGAATCTGTGAAGGACGATACAAATGAAAAGTGTGTTAATGATGAGGTGACGGCTGGCAGAGGAGAGTGGAAGTATTAAATAAATGATTCAAACTTTGGCTTACCAAGATGAGGAGTGGCTATGACAGCCGGATTATCGATGATCTGCAAAGTGAGGGGGTCTGTGGGAGGCTCCTTTTCAAACACATCAAGGGCGACTCCGTGTACCTGTTAAAAAGAAAATACAAACATATTTATCCGTAATACATTTATGTAGCATAAAGTTATGGCGTATCGAATACGCTCTACCAGAATGATTCTTGTCAATTCTTATCTATCACGGTAGTAAGTCAATACTAGTATTAGCACTATCTACCCCCTTATTAATTTTTTTTTGTATCAAGGTCTAATCAACTGGTCACAAGTTATCGTCGACAATATAACATAGATAATAGTGATAGAAGTAACTTACGTGTCTGCAGTTCAGGGCATCAAATAAATCACGTTCATTAATGAGACCTCCGCGGCCAACGTTCACGATCTTGATCCCGAATTTGCACTTCTTAATAACCTTCTCATTGATTAAATCTGCAGAAAGGATTAAATTGATTATCATTTCTTCTCTTCTTGTGGTGTACAAATGGAAATCCAAGTTCCATCAATACAATACAATAGTATCCTACAATAGCTATTTAGGTAATTAGTTTCGGTATCCAGGCAAGTTAAAATGTGCGAAAAAGTTATATTTTTCTCCAATACACAGAGCTGCGAAAAATACGTCACTCTAAAAAATATCTATTCACTGGCACTTCTTTGGGGCAGGCAAGCTTGTCTCCGTGTATGATAGGTATCTATCAAATCTCTGCCTTGACGGGTACTGTTCAGAGTTAATTGGAGTCCATATGACGCTGGTCCAAATAACGAAATACCAGTGGTTATTTGTGATATATTTTCGTCCATATTCACTTCAGTGAAGCGGGCTGTATTACTGGAGATATTCCATGATTGCTATGTTTATCGAGTACCATCTTTAGGTGGATGATTCTTATATTTAACTAATAGGTCTGCATAATATGCTTACTTCTTGTAGACTGGATGAGAGGCGTGTGCAGTGTGATGTAGTCAGCCAGAGGCCAAATTTCTTCCAGCTCCATCTTTGTAGTGTGGAACTCTTGGCACTGCTCGGCGGTCACATAAGGGTCGTAACCGATGATCTGTGGACGCAATTTTGAGTTTGACTGTTGGCAAATTATATGGTGATGGACCTCGGGCCGCGGTCGAGATACTAAATATTCATCATCATCATCATCATCTCGACTGTAGGACGTCCTACATATTACATACTAATGAAACTTAAAATACATGTACCTACTCGTGTGTTAAGTGTTAAATCCAAACTATTCCTAATTGTTTATAAACAAACATTTTTACTTAATTTTTCGATAGTAATTAATTTATAGGCATGAGTATTCTCTAATAAAAAAATGTGTAATAGTTACACATAACAATACTCTTACAACTACAAAATTAAGAACGTATTTCTCATCGTTAGGTATATCATATTAACCACGAAAAAACATCACCATCAAAATTAATTTGAAAGGCATATAATACCTATCTACCTATTAAAATTATAAAAGTGTAAATACCTGTAGGAAAATGCTTGTACGTAACACATAACGTTCCCTGTGTACCAAACTTGGTAAGGGTCGTATATTTACTAAAAGATATAAGGCATCTACTAGGAAAGTTACTGACAGGTAGTTGTTAAAAATCACTCGTTCGCTCTTGTGTGTTAAAAAGACTAAAACGAATGTAGTTGATATTAGTACAATTGCCGTTAAAAAAAAAGTAATACCACTACAATAAAGAGACCGTGATAGACTCTACAAAACTTTACCTTCATTCCAAAAGCGTGCATCCTGATAGCGACTTCTCTGCCAACCCTGCCTAGGCCGATAATGGCGAGAGTTTTCCCATTGACTTCTGTACCGGTGTAGAGGGCACGATCCCATCGGCCATTGCGGAGAGCAGTCGCCGCAGGAACCACGTGTCGAGACAAGTTGAGGATCAAGCTGCAGGTCAGCTCACAAGCACTCAACGCATTCGCACCAGGCGCGCTACAAGTAAATAGGTACCAAAAGGATGTTGAGAAATAAACTATACAAAGTAGGTCTATTACTTGTCCTGTGGTTATGTTACGGGATAATGTGTCGTATAAGAGTATGCAGAATTGCGGATTAAGTTACCCCTAAAAGATGTCTTACATGAGATGAAAAGAGACGAGAAAAATGAAGAGATCAATTCTAGACTTTTAACATTGTTACGTGCTGATATTGACGCAGGGCCACTATATATCATGGAAATCTTGGAAAAACTACTCTATGGAATAATAACTATTGAATAAAGCTAATTTTACTGTTGGAGTCCTTGTCGAATAATATCTAATAACAGTTGAATTGCATTAACTATCCGTTACTATCCAACATATACATAAAGCTAAAAACATTTAACATGCAAACTTAACGATTTCTTCGGAAAGTCACTTTTGAGAAAGCTCATTTCTAAAATTAAAGAGAATGCTAAAACAAAAAAATAAAATAAAAAATAACTAAAAGTGTTAGGCCTCGCGAACAGCAACCCGTCTTGTTGGCTACTGCCAGGGCTAATCAGAAGTATATAAGTATACTACCGCTCATTAGGTTTGAAAGCACTGTGACAAATGAAATTACTGTGAAAGTGAGCCTTGCGAACTATAAATGCAGTGTCATAGAAAAATTTACAGCCTAAAGCATAACTTGGCACTTTAATCGTCAATAGTATGCGAACAGGATGCCCTTATTGTCAACAGGGCTGATAAAAAGTAAATAGGTAGGTATTGTTTGTCAAGACGAATGCCCTATGCTATACGTCCGGTCATTCATCGTATGATAAGCAAGAACTTACTTGATAACACCAACACCTTTCTTATCTGCTGCATGCACGTCGATGTTGTCAACTCCAGCGCCAGCTCTGCCAACCACCTTAAGCTTGGTACCAGCTTCCAAGACCTCCTTGGTCACTTGCGTGGCTGAGCGGACCACCAGAGCTTCATATTCCTAAAAGCAAAGCACTATAAAGATGGGATGGATTCCTTAGCATCTTATGCGTAGCAGAAACTTGACTACGATCTACAATAACAGAAACCTGGTTTTACAATTTTGTAGTAACTGTGCATATAAATAGGAGGAGGAGTACTATTATCTATAATGTATACATACGAGTATATAAGTATCATCATCATCATCATCATCAGCCTGTAAAAGTCCACTGCTGGACATAGGCCTCTCCAATTGCATGCCACTTAGGTCTATCTTGGGCTTCTCGCATCCAGTTTTTGCCAGCCGTCTTGCGCAGATCGTCACTCCACCGTGCCTCAGGACGTCCTACACTACGTTTGCCGAGACGCGGTCTCCACTCTAGAACTCGTTTACCCCAAAGGTTGTCGGTTCTACGGCTAATATGGCCAGCCCACTGCCACTTCAGCTTGCTGATCCGGTGGGCTATGTCGATGACCTTGGTTCTCTGACGGATCACTTCATTTCTGATGCGATCCCTCAGAGAAACACCGAGCATAGCCCTTTCCATAGCCCGCTGAGCGACCTTGAGCTTGTGGACCATTCGAGCCGTCAGTGTCACACTGACGGCTATAAGTATAAGAGCGAGAATAAATATGACCAACTATAATTCGCTTAGCTTTTTTTTTTTTAATTTTTTTTTTTTTCAAATTCAAATTCAAATTCAAATGATTTATTTTCAGAATGTAGTTAACAATTTATCTACAGACAAAATGTGTGATGTTACAGGATATATAGGATTTTCATCGTTTCTACTGCGTGACTTGAATTTAAATAATCCGAAAAATAAGTTCTCATCTTCGTCTACGTAGATAACTTACAGTATATGTATACATATTCATTTTGATGATTTATATTAAGACAAGTACTTAGTATAATATGCCTAGTGTAGAATAGCCATAATCTTGTGAGATTGTGGTACCTAATGTACTAAAAACGCTTTTCGCAATTTCTTAAATAATTTATAATGTACATTATAGGAATTACCGAAATTGCGTACTATACACTAGGGTAATTCTCATTTCCTTTACATGTCTTATGTGTCTTATTCATGATCATGATTTCAATTGTAGGATGTCCACTGCTGAGCATAGGTCTCCCCAATAAATTTCAAAAATATCGGTGACTTTCGTTCGTCTACGCATCTCCTAATTTCTTATTTGATCACGTAGAACTGTGAGTAGCTCTCTCCGTAGCGCGTTGTGCGACTTTAAGCTTTTACATAATAGCCACACCACAGTCAGACTTATAACTTAATATAATACTATTTATTAAAGTCAAACGGTTATTCACTTGATATACGTATCAATGCCAAAGAAGTGCGTGATGATTGTAACTACATTATTAGACATCCACTATCGTTTAGTTAAAGGCAAAAGTTAAGACAATTATTTGCGCCAGCTCTGTTTTAGTTGCAAGAAAACAATTTAACAGCTAAAGTAGTAGTAATGAAACTTTAAAGGTATTTTATATATTTTTTGTAAATATTAATTAACACTTGCCAGCTAAATATTCAGTAGTATTCTGCTCTCTCATTTGGCCCCCAGCCCATGCCTTACTAGCTGGCAATATAGAGCAAATATCAACAGCTGGCGATAGACCTGCAAGAAGCACCTACTCTACCCCAAATCTATTCTGTTCTAACTCTTATACGGATTCAAGTTTTTAAAATAATATCGCTAGTACGAAGTAGTAGTAAGAATAACTCACAACGATCTCTTTCAGAAGCTCCTCTTTTGTTATTTTAGGCTTATTGGTAACACTGATGCCGTGGGACCTCAGGATCTCAGCACAGTTTTCACCCACGCCGTCTACCACTAGCACTGACTTGATGTCCACCATCTTGTAACTGGAAGGAGATCAAACATAGTTTTTAATTAATTTAATAAATACTTAAATAATAAAATTAAATTGTTATACGTCATATCTCATCAAAACCTATTCTCATAGATTTTCTAATTTAAATTAATGGGATCTAGGCGAATACGAAATATTCAGAAATTTGTCCAAACGTTTGGTAGAAGCGTCAGGTGACCAGATTGCTGGCTTACAATTTACACAAAATTTAGCATAACTATTCAACGTGAAAATGCAGCTAGAATTCTGGGCACATTTCCTTCAACAAGTGGCTACGATGGTTTACTAATTTCTTGAGTGTTTTTAGTCTTTGTCCATTATTTTGTAAATAAATAATTTTCTAGTAAAAAATAAAGTTTACGTCCGTTATAGTTTTAATATGATTACTAATATTAGCTTTTATGATAAATATAATATCAGTTATTTATTTCATATATTTATTACTTCATCAGTGGAACGACCCAGACACAATAGAAATTTCATTGTTATATGGACAGTCGACTGGTGAGGGGATATAACACGGTAGAACAATACAATTGTAATTCTGTTTTACATTTTGTTGTCAAATGAACAATAAAATGTTTACTTGGAATGGAAGGTGATCATAACATTTTGATAGTTTCGCAATGCAATATCGCAAACGTTGCACTTGCACATTATTATCGCTGTTATTATTATTTCCATTGATTTTTGTTCGTAATACTGAAAATTTATTATTACCTATTGCTACTCTTTAGGAGGTAGGTATTTGTTATTATTCTTACTGTTAGTATTCGTAGATATATGCTTACAATAACTAAATAGTTCTTTGTTGATGACCAAGATGTAATTATTTTTTATAGGTATATATTTTTTTTAATTTACCTACATGACCGTAGGTAAATTAAAAAAAATATAAAAATAGAAGTCTAGGTATACTTATTTGTGTTTACAAATTTTACAGTAAGTTAGATCTAAATAAAATATATCAACGTTTGTGTATGTACCTTGGTACCTACGAGTATGTATACATATATAGTAATTAAGTATAGTTTAATATATATTAAAAACAGGCCACTACGTCGGTAAAACAAAAAAAACAGTTTTTGATACAATCAACTTAACTAAGTATGTTAAAAAGTAAACAACTATAGCATTAATTAACAGCCCACGGATGAAGAACCCACTTTAGTTATAATGGCGCTCAGAAATAATTATGTTATCGCATTGTAAATAAATTGTCCATAACCTAACTAATACATATAGAAATAAGTCGTATGCTTATTGTACTGCATACTGCACACCGGCACAAGTGTGTAGACAGTGAGGTTATACTAAAGTACTATAATGCTTTCATAAAAAATAAGTAAAACCTTGGAAACCCGTCCCATAACGACCAAGATAAACAAGTTTGCAGTTGTGCTTGGAATCTGAGACAGAACAAACGAGTAATTCATTCGCATTGCAAATATTATTCTCTAATAAAACCGAAGAAACTTGAAAGAAAAAAACGTAAGGCAGTCTATCAATGCCGATCACAGAAGGGTAAATTAAAATGATAAATTGCGAGTTCAATTGAGTCATTTGTGTTTGTTGCAAGTGTTCTTACGCTAATCAGGCTCTATCTAGGTAAATACTAAACATATGCCTATTGATTAGACAATAATAAACCTACTTACTAGAAAACCGGTCTTGTTTTCCACACTTTTAATAAGTTCGCTACACTATCGGGACAGAAATAGCACACGAGTAGTGGTTATTTGAATACGTATTTCATTAGTAGGTATACTGTAATCGCATATCATTAAATTAAATAGTGAGTTATTTATACTTACATTGATTGATTTGTTTAGATGTGGTGTGTGCAAGTTGATGTTCTGGTCGCGACTAAGCGTACCTTACAACTTGCGCCTGCGCATACTGATACACGGTCATAGCTGATAAGCGTACAGTAGATAAAATGGATATCTTTTTTAAAACTTGATTCTACTATTTACATTTTCAAACCATTAAAAGCTAAAGATAGTTGAACACGGTATTTCACTAAACATTTTTTGTCCGTACCGATGTTATCCTATAATAAATATATAGCTACTTACAATGCTTAACGACCGTAGTTATTTAACTTTTAACTAAAACAGAATACATTGGGAATGTTTAAATCTAACAAAGATATCAATAGAACGAAGTGGAATACATCTTACTAATTTTAATAGTAAATATAATATATATTTTTTAAAAACAAGAGCGACTTGCACACTAAAAAGTGTGAAATAACTTGTTGAAGTCGGTCCCATGATAGTTCACAGTGCATATTATGACAATACTGTGCGCATGGTACCGACTACGACAACTTATTTCACACTTTGTATTGTTGAAGTCGAATAAAAACATTTTTCACACTTTTTAGTGACACTTACTTCTAACAGATCAATTTTCATTCTCGGTCAGTAAGGAAATCATCACGATAGGCAAAACACTATTCAGTAATTGGGGTCTACCTAACTCATTTGATATACCGAACTAAACGATAGACCGAATTTGATAGTCAGTGGATACTTTTGAGAATCGGTCGTCAAACGGGGGGAAATCAGTGAACATATATAAAAAAACAGTAGAACATAGAACCTCCTCCTTTTTAATGTCGGTTAAAGAAACTGAATGCCATAATGAGCCGTTGTACCACAATCATATTTTAGTGTGTCATATGAGTCATGACTGGTAAAACTCTGCCTACAATAATTCGCAGAATAGATATATATAATAGATATAGATATACAAAACTGATCTAAATATGAAAAAAGGAATATGTTATGTACTATATCCAAAAAATAGACACTGTAGTTTTAATTCTAATAATATTGAACTTGTTAACGTACCTTTGTATTATTTCTAAGAACACTGCACGAGGTAGTAACCGAGAGTTGTCTCACTCTCCGAACACTGTAGGCTTCCAATTATATTATCTGGTGCTGCGGGCCAATGGACGCCGGGGACTGGATCTCGCCTCTTATATATACTTATATTGATGTTTGTTTCGTAGGTATGAATTAATCTGTCTGCATCGTGTGAATATTATACGAACTTATGATTGTGCCGTCTGCAACCTTTCGTCAGTTTGTATTCATTGGTATGATAATGACTGGCTTTTGTAACAACATGTTATCATTATTGAGCGACAGTATCGTACATGTAGGTACCAAAGTAGGTGTTTAGCTTATTTAGTAGAGATTTTTATGAACAGACCGTCCTATAGCGTAGAAGTTTGATATTCGTAGCACGGTAAATTTATTACCGTAAAATAACCGTGATCTTGGTGGCTTCAATTTATGTTCCTACCAATTACCTACCTAATTTATCTACTTAGGCGATAACTAATTTGGAAAATGTCACACTATCACATTAATATGGAAGGCTTGTAAATGGCTCCTCCGTACCTATATTGTTAATGTGTTGTTATAATAGCTGTAAGCCCCCCGAAAAAAATATATATATATATATATATTTACATAATTATAACGGTGTAAGATTGTACGTGTGTTTCTTGTTTCTTATCACGTATGTTTATTACTTCTTCACGCTAAAACAACAATGTTGATGAAAGTCGGTATGGAGGTAGTTGAGGCGCTTGGTACTTAGGATACTTTTTATCACCATCATCATCTATCACCACACGGGTATAACCGCGAGGCTTAGGCGTGTACCTATACCTATAGCATAAAAAAATCATTCGCGAATGGTTCTAGTAGCGTCTATTTAATTCATTTTTCTGATCACTATTAAAGTTTTGATCACTAATATTAAGCTGTTTACAATTTTATGCCTTGTAAACTCTAGTCCACAACGCATGAACGGCAACGGTGCTATGTTTCGACGCGCGACATCGATACAATGATTTAATTAATAATAATTTAATTAATAATTAATAATTTAATGATACAATGATACAACCTACAATGTTTTGAAATTTATGGAATAAATTGAGAGATTACGGCTATTGCAGCTGACTATTGGCTAATTATTACTTCTAATCAGTGTATGTTTTTATGAACTTAACCTATCAGGCAACAAATAATACAAATACATAATTCTATCTATGGAATCTCAGAGGCCTGCTTGCCTATTCGAATATCTTCGTTTTCAGAAGAATTCTGAACTCTCTTAGAGATAGACATGTACAAATCAAACAACATGGAATATTTTTACAAATTTAAGCCGCTTTCAAAAGAGAACACAGCGTTATCATTGAAGCAGCCGTGGCTACTTAGTAAACATTAGGGAACAATTACAGCCAGGCAGGTACCATCATAACTAAGTATCATTGCTGCTGTAATCGATATCGGGACTATCGCAGTATATGAATATCTTTCTAGATTTGGCTCTGTTACAGTTATATGTCTATACATACCTACAACAATAATGTAACGGATCGCTGTCTGTACATGGAAGATATATGAAAAAAATGATTCTTGTCTTTTAACAAACGAAAAAAGAATGAGCGAGATTCGATTGTTCCATCCGGTCAAAGTTATAGCGTGCCAGGAAAAATAGGGGTTCATTTCTAAATATATATCGATACATTTATTAATAATTAACTTTTGACTTAGATTTACGTTGGTTACATATCTTTTATAAAGCCTATTATACATATAAGTACAGCATTCTATTCAGCAGCGACATTTACATCTCTTTATTATTTTGTATCATGAGCACAATCGAGATCATTTTAACTAAGTATAAACTACCTATATAGGTGTGCCTTTTTTGTCACCTGATTCTGTGTTTGTCGATTAAAATCATAGGTAAGTGCACACGACATTTTCGGCCAGAATAATATAATACATAATAATATATTGCGCGTCGCTTCAGCGCCTAGTGCCGACTGCCGATGTGTAAATAACCTTATCGCTGTAGTAGATTATTTTAATATAAATATCCTAAACAGCATATTTTTATTTTTGCAAAGACAACAGCTAAGTAAAGTCTGTTGTTATCTAATCAATTAGATTAGGTACTTAGGGCAATAGAGTATTGTTAGTACCTACCCATCACTACATAGTATAAAGCAAAGTCGCTTCCTGCTGTCTATCTGTCCCCATGTATGCATAGATTATTAAAACACGCAACAGATTTTGATGCGCTTTTTTAATAGATTGAGTGATTGAAGAGAAATGTTTATATTTGTACATGCATACTCTAGTAGAGAAACAATATAAATTTTAGAGGTTTCTAATTTAATGTCGTAAATAAAAAGCAATTCTCTAGTATACATAATACTCTATTATTCTTTGCGCTTACAATACAAACGCTTACGTAGAACACATCTTTTATATTATTTTGAATTGCGAACTTTCAAATACTTTTTAGTGACTTTTCGGGTAAGGTTATATTACTTATTGGAGAGGTCTATTAAATAGATTATTTGTAATATTGATATACATATATAATAACTGCAATTGGTTCATTTGTTACAATGCCCTTCACACCCTAACTAATACAGTGATGCTTGAGGACTATTGCTCTGCAGTAGTCTCTGGCACTGTACTGGTATACCAACCAAAACTGCCTCAAAATGCTAAACAGCTTACAAGTTAGGCTTCCTTGCTTCTTACGATTCGTAATTCGTATCCCTACGGCAGAAGCAAATTTTTTTAACTCCATCCTCTCGAATAAGTATGTTTACCGAATATGAAGGAAAATTGAATTATAGAAAAACAACCAGATCGATAAAATTGATAAAAGGATATTAGAAATGAAACAAAACATTTCGAAACTTTACAATCTTATTATTAATTTTATTATCACACTTACGAAAGATACAAAACATATCACGATGGCACTAGAAGTCAGTGCTTCGGCAAACAAGTCAAATGTATATGTTGTAAAGTAATAAAGACTTCTTACTTGAGTAGCGCTATGTAGGCAAAACTTAATAATAAATAAAAATAAGATGAGTTTAATTTTGTTTAAAATAAAAACCAAAGTTGGTATCTAAATACAAAACATATAAAAATTATCAGATAACATATTATTTTGCAGCAGATAAATACTGTACGACTGATGATTTGAATTCCAATGCAAATGCAAAAATATTACACTGTACTGCAATTGATACAGTAATATTAAGTAAATCAATATATAAAATAGTAAATATAGTAAATAAAAAAGTAATTATAATAATGATAATTGAGATTCAATATAATAATCTTAGAAAGGATTTTGGTAAATATGAATCGAGAGTGATAGTCCCCACTATAAATTATAGAGCCAAACAAAGTTAGTTCAAGTACTTGAAAATGTTCAGAAAATTATAACGGTGTATGAAAATTACAATACCCATTTTTCTTGGTCAACAATTACATCCCGATTTGAAATATAAAATAATTTTGTGAAGGGGAACTAGGAGGAATTGAACTATGTCTTTATTTTGGTCTATCTTCCTACTTCAACTCGGTCTTATAACAATGTCTATCACTAATATGTACATAACGTTTTAGTTAAAAATGGAATACTCCAACAGTCCTACATATTAATTATTGGGAATCCTAACTAAGTACAGGTAATGTTATAACTCTACATTTATTGTAATTGTGCAAGTATGTATTTACGTGATCTTATCATCTAAACAGTTTGGGAATTAAATTGACTAAGTATAATGACATCTGAATCGTGCTGAACATCCCTGTTTTAAAATGCGATCCATAAATATATTTTTGTTTGTAAAAAAACTAGGCAATTTCATTCATCATATTCTAAACAATTCCTAAATTCAATGAGAAACTGTAACCAAGAGCAAAATGCCTGTCATATTATAATTGTATGCTAACTTCGTCAATAATGTACGTTGTGTTATGAGACGTTTCGCTCGAGTCATCAGTTTCTCATCAGTGAATTTCAGCACATGCCATTTTAGCAGGATGTCTGATTTGGTTTTTACCTTGACCCTATTAACTCTTTGCCTCAAACTCTTTTGAGTATATTTTACTACGTGTCATCACTAATGCTAAAAGGCAAGTTTTGATCACTTATCCGTCCAAGAGTGGTTGGTATTAGTCTGTATCAGTCGCTATAAGAAATTAAAGTACCAACAAAGTAAACTGTAAATAAAGTGACAAAAAATAGGTACTAATAACTCTACTTTATGAGTCAAAGTCGAATCGGAATTGACAATTTTAAGTGTTATATAGCACCTTTTAATCGAATTTCCTTACAGTTACATAATGTCTTATGATTTGCATTATCATAGTCAAATCTTTTATTAAAGTTGTAACTTAATGAATTTTACCAGAATTTCTAAACTACTTTGCAAGGTTCTACTTATTGTGTGGGGTAATAACCTTTATTTCTAAATAGACACAGTATATTAAGGTTACCGCTGTAACCTAAAATAATTTCATAGAGACTGGAAAAGTCTAAAATAACTTTGTGTTTGAGGCAGAAAGAGTTTAGGTTAAATCGATCCGTCGGGCACGCCGCCAACCTTACAGATACGATCGCCTTAAAATTATGCCAGAACGGAGCCTTTAAGTTCTAGAATGAGACGTTTTTGCTTTGCTAATAATCGTAACTGGCCATAACGGAGACGTGCATTACGACGTATGTGGATCGACATTTAGGTAAAGAAGTTGTAAAGCTTAGGCCCTTCGGGCAGGACGAGCGGGCCTAGTGCCTACACCTCCGGCCGCGCGCCTTCTCGCGATCAAAGCGTCGAGTCCTCTAAGTGGTGGTGCTGGTGTCGTCTCCACAGGAACAGGCTCGGTTTCCGTTTCCGCCTTCTCTCCGCTGGCTGTGCTCTCTTCTGCTGACTCGCTGGACGCCTTGGGAGGTTCAGTCGTCGCCTGTTCGAGATAATGTTTTAAGTTGTTGGTCACATGATCGGCATTTGGATTGGTTTCATGCGCTTAATTGCTCCCTTTGTATAAAAACCTTGGTCATTTAACTATATACACTCAACAAAGTTATGCAACAAGTGAAAACTGTGCCTATGAAATATAACTCTGTAATTCTAATAAGAAGTTACGTTTCTGATTGATGTTAATTTCTGGCATTAATGGACGGATTTTGAAAATTCGTTTACTGCAAGTAATATATGACGCTAAGTAATACATGACGATTTACGTGTTAACGGGTAAGTAAGATAAGTGTAGTAAGTTAATAATACGTAAGCCAACTTACTTATACCATAATGACTTACTTTTTTGTGTTAAAATACCTATATTGAAATATTTTTATGAGACGTTTAGATAAACTTATTTTCATTTCCACTTTTCATCTATTGGGAACTTAAACATAAATAAAGAATAATGTATACCTCAGTGGAAGGTTTCCTCCTTAGTAGGGGGTTAACTCGGCGAGCTGGGGGTGTGACGGGAGAGCGTGCCTTGGGTGCTACTTGAAGTCTGTTCGGTCGGAGCTTCAGACCACCTCGAGACGGCGTCTCAGGCGCGGGGGTTGGTGAACTCTGCATGAAGGCGTACATGACCAAATTTATCTCATTGGCAAATATTTATTGCGTGGTCCATGGATGCCTAATCATCCATGCCTGAATTAGGGTATACCCTGTTAAGTACATATATAATCACGTGGTCCCTGGGTGATGTCAATCAAGTTACTGTGATAGTAGGTACTACCACGGAGCTTGTATCAGCTCCGTGGGTACTACCACAGTGTGCGATATTCTACTTCGTAGCTATGTAAGTATTTGTTTATCACTTTTTAATTTTTACATCCAATAAGGGTTGAGTATAGCGAACAATATTAACACTGTAACACCACATGACTGAATTACCTGTACTCTACAAATAAATGATTTGAATTTGAATTTGAAAGACTCGCATGTCAAGCTAAATAAAATCTTCACGCAAACGCAAACAAAACTTCAACACACACACACTACTCCAACATAAACTAAGTAAAACCCAAATAGTAAAAGCCATCCTCCACCTTTCTTCTCACCACTTCTATGCAAGCGAATATCCAGCTTACAGATCTCAGTTTCATAAAATGAGCTGCATTTCACAATCCCACCTCTCCCGAGGCTGCAGCAAACACATAGGTACTGAGCATTAATGTGACAGGGTTTGGAGTGTAGCTATTGGAATTACTGGGCGAAAGAGACTAAATACTAATAAACCAATGTCTTGCGACGTTTTAACTCTGGGTGGCACTGCAACTTTAAAGCATATTGTGCTTCTGTAACAGTACTGCTTGCGCACTATGGCTTCGAGGCAGAAGATCTGGCCTTCCGATTATCATCATATGTTCCTGACGGTGGAGGGAATACACCTTCCCCCCATAAAGTAAAAATGAGTTGGTAAGGCCAAGGAAGTTTGTGTTCTATGTAGTTCCTAATAAATTCACACATAAGGCCAATAACATTAGAGTATATAGGATGTGATTTCACACACCATATACTACGAACCAGGTATAAACAATCGGTATAGAAGTTCATACAATAATAATGGTCCTTCCAATATAATAATTATTTACTAAAGCGCAGGCGTAGATCTTAACCGATACATGCTATGAGTACATTATGTACCATAGTTTATTGATTTAGGCGTTATTTCGCTGAAACCATTTTAAAAGACATATTTAATTATACCTACTTCCGTTAGAAATATGCTTATGGTGGAGATGCATTGTGCACTAACCTACCTCCCGCATAAAATACAAATAAATATATACAGAATAAGCAACATACAAAAAAAAAAACCCAATGAACCAAAAACAATTAGAGTAGTGTTTTGCCTGTACACTAGGCATCCTCAAGAGATCTTGACTCGTCGAGCGCTAGACCGACAGACTTCACCCATACGACGGTCAAAATCAAATAGTGAGTTACAATTCGATGCTCGGACCTCCTGCCTCATGGCATGGTCATGGCGTCTGATACGGATTGTTGGGTTCGAATTTGTCCGAGGATGTGTATTTCTCTCTCTTAAAATTTTAATGTTTGGTCTAGCTAAGCAGTTGTTAGTTCTTCAAAAATCATATATTAATACCAAATAATTACATTGAAGTTTAGTTTGATATTGGTTTGAATATGACTTACCTCAGCGTCAGTGTCTGTGGATTGCGACTCAGGGGGCGAAGTCTCTGCGGGTGCTTCGGAAGCGGTATCAACAGGCACTACACTTGATGCTCCTGGGCGGAGACGGGGGCTCGGGCGCAGGTTCAGCCTTGGTCCAGGTCTGAGAGGAGCTGGTCTGAGTCCTGGGCGGCTGCGGCTGTTAACCATTGTTGAAGAATTATTTTTAATAGTGTTAAGTTATGGGAAAATTATTTGGAACCACACTTGCGATTCAAACGTTTCGATCTTACCGATTCGATTAGATATAAATCCTTTAACCTTCCTATCTTATTCATTAAACCTTCAAAAAAACTTATATAAGCCACAATTAAATAAATTGAGCAAAATATTAATTTAACAGAGATGTATGGATGTATGGATGTATGGATGTATGGATGTGTGGATGTTTGTTACTCTTTCACGCTCAAATGAAATTTGGTATGGAGGTAGATGAGGCGTTGGATTAACACATAGGATACTTTTCATCATCATCATCATCCATCACCACGCGGGTGAAATAGCGTAATATTAGGGCACAGCATATACAAAATAACAAGACCTCCACCTACGTTATCAGATGATGACAGTTCTGTCAATGTTTGTGTCAGTTTCTGATGGCTTAGTCAGAAGCCAAGCCATTTTGACAGCTCGATACACTAGACGTGCTCGGCGACCGTCAAGGTTGATGTAATGTAACACAAATATTGTCAAGGGTGATGAAATGTAGTGACAGTTTTTTTCCATGGTGATTAATTTTATATTTTTATGTACGTATGTATTATGATTGTTTACTGATTGATTTACTTAGTGCTTACTTAAATTTACTCATATAACCATGTAAATATTTTGGTATAAACATAGATATAGCTTTGTAGTAGGTTAGTAGATAATAAACTACGCGAAGTAGGTACCAGTCCTGCGCAAGCACCTGTGATATTTTACGTCCTTATCGGAACTTATGATACTTCAATCAAGTAGTGTACATACTTGATCGAAGTTATGATACTACGAATATCTAACCAAACAGTTATCACGACAAAGGTAAAGCCGGGGCTCGACCGCGAAATAAGCGAGGTCATTAATGAGCTTGTTTAACTCACAAAGATAATTTTCATAGTTGAACCGCTTCTCCAGCCACATTCGCGGTCAAGCCTAAACTATGAAAATTATCGCTTAGAGTTAAGCGGGCTAATTAATGGCCTCGCTCATTTCGCGGTCGAGCCCCGGCTTTATAGGCATGTAATAATTTTATGCATGCAAAGTAGTGGATTGAATTAGAAACATAATATGATTACAAACATATATTTGTTGCTGAATTTTACCCAATATTCCTGGTAGAAACAGGCGTGGTCTCGGCGACTTCTCCAGAAGCTACATTGGGCGATGTGGTGTCTTCGGGTGCTGAGCTGATGGCGGCCGTCGTCGAGGTTGTGCCTCTGGTCCTCAGACCGGGGCGCAGACGAGGCCTGTAATATGAGTGTTATGTTTAGAGTATGACATTTGCTTGTCAGTAGAAATTTAAACAAGGTTAAATTTACCGTTAAATATATTGAATTAAAATATACGTTAGAAGTAGGGACGGAATACTTATTATAATCTATGCCTCGTAACGTTTGAAAAAGCAAGTCAACAAACCTAGCAACAAGATAAGAACGTGTACCTATATTATCGCGATTCTGTTCCTACCTACATACACACATCAAAAAAAGTTTGTAATCACTTTGAAAAATCGAAATCTTTTTTTTTTGGTAGATTAGTTACGAGTATATTATGATTTCTTCGGCTTTTTAGTTGCTATTGATGGAATTGTCTGACCAGTCTGAGTAAACCACGGGCACCAATTTGTACTGATCGATGATAATGCGCCCGACCATCGAGTACAACGAGTCAATGCTGATCTCCGAGAATACGACATCACAAGGTTAGACTGGCCTGCCGGCTCGCCTGACTTAAACCCAATAGAGCACGCGTGGGATGCTCTTAAGTGAGGTGTTTCGAACCGTCTGCCACGTCCCCAAGCAGCACCAGAGCTCAGCGAAAGGACAGGTTACCCCAAGAAATGGTGGATAATTTGATTCTTAGCATGCCCTAGAGGATCACCGCATGTGTTCGAGCTCGCGGAGGAGTTATATTATATTGAATATAAACCTTATATTAATAAATAGTTGATTAAGTTAAATTTAAAAACATATCAGCTTCTGCTTATGCTATTGATCACACACTTTTTTTGATATGTGTATAGTTTAATTATATTGATATGGGCGAATACACTTGTTACGTCAGCAATTGTGTTCAATTGCTTCAATCATAAAATAATTCTTGAGTCTTCAATTGAATCATTGTTGAACATAACAATCTTGTGTCACCCAGTATAAACGTGACCTTTAAAAATATCGAAAGCCGTTACAATTCTAGTTTTACGTAATCGTTGATCATGCGCGTGTATTGATCTACAATGATCTCCCAGTACTGAACTAATGACCCAGTAAACATGTTTACTGAACAAATATTGCGCAAGCGTCAATTGTTTTAACACAATGAAACTAGGCTGACATGATGGGTAATTATAATTGCATGAGACATGCCCTTGTTTGTTTGTAACTATAATTTTCATTAAAACTTGAACATCGGTACAATTGTAAATTAAAAAAAAAAAAAAAAACAAATTCAAAAACAAACAAATGTTATAAAAATAAATTTTGGTAAACATTTAACATTAGCAAATTTTTATCTGATATATTCGATGCGATTTGTGACATGTGGCATGATTTGTGATGTCATAGAGTACTTACAAAATCAACTTGTTTTTATAGTAAGTATAGTAGTTAACATTTTGTAGCATTATTAGTGATAAGAGTGGCTACAAAATAAACTTGTTTTTACAGTAAGTATAATAGTAAACATTTAAACATTAGCAAATTTTTATTTGATAGATTCGGTCGGATTTGTGACATGTAGCATGATCGCTGATATAGGTAAAGTATGTAGTAGGGTAGATTATAATATAATAATATAATTAATAATAATTATATAATAATAATAATTATATAATATAATAATATATAATATAATTAATAATAATATAATATAATAATATAATTGATAGTAGGGTAGCTATGAACCAACTTGTTTTTTTAAAGTAAGCACAGTAGTAAACATTTAATATTATCAAATTTGTATTATTTTTTGGTGATATCATGAAGTATCATTTAAAATCAACTTGTTTTTATAATGCAAATTTTTTGCGTGTTTAGGAATTTAACTTGCATTACTTAGTGTCCGAATTTGAATCAAGCCAGATGCAGATTTTTTAATTAAATGAAGGTAATGAAAGACAATACAAATCTTCAATTTGCACATGTTCATATATAAAATACAAACAGATATATACATGTGGTTTTCCTAGCTTTGGTATCTTCATTTCTACTTTTCTGTCAACTGTCAAGGAGTTCGGCAGATAGAGGGAAATGTGACGTTTTAAACACCTAATTGGCAAATATTTTGCCAATAAATAGGCCCTATCGTATTGAGTTACGAAATAACAATATTTTGTAATACAGCCATCAGTTCAAAATATTTACGACATAGTATTTATAAACTAAATAAAAAAACCTAAATCTAGAATAATTAATCTATAATTATGCGTCATATTAAGTATCAATTAACTGTTATTATTAAATTTAATCAAAATTAAGGTATACGAAAGTATAAAATAAACATAACCCGGAATATAACTAAAACTTGTTTTTTTTATCTAGAATCTTCTGTCTAGTCTACTACTGTAGTCTTTTAATATTCTCAAGTGAACAGTTTGATGTAGTACCTATTTTAGGAGACAATACAATAGAAAATACTTTATTTCATACCAGTCAATATATCATTCAATCAACCAATAATAACTGAAAGTCATTGTACAAACAGACTTCAAATTAAAAGTCAAGAATGGGTGCTGAAATCAGTATTTATATAAAGTTAGTAGGTTATTGTTTTTGATATTGCATGGCTGTAAAAATGTTGTTTTTAGTTCATTTTACATGAGATGACTATTCTTTTGCTAAGGTTCGTCAATAATAACTATTTTTGCTGAAGCATATTGTTTTATTTATTGACTTGTCTGGTGTATCCGCTGCGTTGCTATCTTGGCTATGTAAATATGTCTTACGTAATCGGGTTCACCGTCAGTAGGTATTTTTCAATACTTATGCAAGTCGATCATAGACAATGCCTTCAAAATCTAATGAAATTAATACAACTATAATGTAACACCCATTACAATAAAACCAGATTATGCACATGTATTCCTTAACTTGAAACTCAAATCTATACCAATTACATTCAACTGAATTTACAGTATGTAAACATTAGTTAAGTGACAATTGCATTAAAGCGTACGTAAACACCACATCAGCAACATTGGAAAGTTCTATTCGAACGTAGACAAACTTCACAAAAGCAACGTTACAATAATCCTTCTAAAACCAATACCACGACTAAAAAACAAAACAGAAAGTGCAAATATGTTTAAAAGTCTCGTGCTTACGAAAACACTGTCATAGGTTAGCTACTTGTAAATATGTTCAAAATCTCGTGCTTACGAAAACACTGTCATTAGTTAGTTACTTGGCCAATATGTTCAAAATCTCGTGCTTACGAAAACACTGTCATAGGTTAGTTACTTGGCAAATATGTTCAAAATCTCGTGCTTACGAAAACACTGTCATTAGTTAGTTAATTGGCAAATATGTTCAAAATCTTGTGCTTACGAAAACACTGTCATTAGTTAGTTACTTGACAAATATGTTCAAAATCTCGTGTTTACGAAAACACTGTCATAGGTTAGTTACTTGCGAATATGTTCAAAATCTCGTGCTTACGAAAACACTGTCATAGGTTAGCTACTTGTGAATATGTTCAAAATCTCGTGCTTACGAAAACACTGTCATTAGTTAGTTACTTGGCCAATATGTTCAAAATCTCGTGCTTACGAAAACACTGTAATAGTTTAGTTACTTGGCAAATATGTTCAAAATCTCGTGCTTACGAAAACACTGTCATTAGTTAGTTAATTGGCAAATATGTTCAAAATCTTGTGCTTACGAAAACACTGTCATTAGTTAGTTACTTGACAAATATGTTCAAAATCTCGTGTTTACGAAAACACTGTCATAGGTTAGTTACTTGCGAATATGTTCAAAATCTCGTGCTTACGAAAACACTGTCATTAGTTAGTTACTTGGCCAATATGTTCAAAATCTCGTGCTTACGAAAACACTGTCATAGGTTAGTTACTTGCGAATATGTTCAAAATCTCGTGCTTACGAAAACACTGTCTTTAGTTAGTTACTTGGCCAATATGTTCAAAATCTCGTGCCTACGAAAACACTGTCATAGGTTAGTTACTTGGCAAATATGTTCAAAATCTCGTGCTTACGAAAACACTGTCATAAGTTAGTTACTTGCGAAAATGTTCAAAATCTCGTGCTTACGAAAACACTGTCATTAGTTAGTTACTTGGCAAATATATTCAAAATCTCGTGCTCACGAAAACTCTGCAGGTTGAAAAAAGTTACAAATGCGTGTGATACGAGTACATATTGCATGGCTAGCATGACTCTTACAGCCGTATTTATAAACAAGCAAAAATAATTACTTAAGGAAAAGTACTTACTTAAGCAACTATTTTAATTCTATTAACTACAATTTGCCCGAAGTTAGAACTGTCATAGGCTAGAATTCTTAGCCAAGAATCTTTCTTCAAATAATTACTTGTTTATAAATACGGCTGTTAAACTGAGGTGATCGTTATGTCACTATAAATTAATTTACATAGGTAGGTACTTGGCAAAGTGTTCTTCATAAGGTTGTTCGATATTTTTATGTTATACTAACATATTATGTTAAATAAAATGTTATTGGATAGGTAGTTCACGTATCTGTACAATAATAGAAGATTATGCACCGAGGGAGTAGAGCAGTGTCATACTTCGGGCGCTATATTGAACCCTGAGTGTAACGGCATTGAACCCTGAATATAATTTTAATCGCCTCGCTGCGCTCAGGGGATTAAATTTTAAATCCCGAGCGAGGCGAGGGAGTTATGTAGAGTTTGAGTGAAGAGGGGTTAAAGCCGCCCAAGGCAAAGACAGGCTTTATCCTCGAGGTGCATACTCTACTATTCATACTTACTGCGAGAAAATAAAAACTCAGAGCTTTAAAAAAGCAATTTTTTCCTTCAACAAATGGTTTCATAAATTTTTAAGTGTCTTTTAATCTTTATAAGCCTATATTGTACCTTTTATAATATTTTTTAAAATTAGTAATGATAATTAACTTTAAATATAATAAGAATGTTATTAAGTAATTTAATTTTAAAATGTTCTACTATTCTGGAATGTTCTTATGCTTTCATTTTGAAACCCCACTTGATAGTATTTGGTATAGGTATTTTAATTTTAATATGCAGTAAGGTGATTTACAGCCGATTTACAAATATACATCTTCATGGACACAAATGTTTGACATGTCCGAGGGTCGAACCAGGGACTAGCGGCACAGTAGGCAATCAATTGCCCCTAATCAGTTAGTATAAATCAACGTACCTATATACAGAACGCGCTAATCTTACTTATTACCCTTCTATACACACGTAGATTTGTCTTCTATTATATTATATTTATATGTTATATTTATATATTAAGGTATATTCCGTATAAGTTTGTTTCCTTTTTGTTTTGTGTTTACCTTGGGGCGGAAGTCTCGCTGGTGGCTGCAGAGCTGGCAGAGCTGGCAGAGCTGACGTCATCCTGGACCGTGGCTGGAGCGGCGGTCGTGCCCACGGCGCCGGGGCGCGTGCGGCCTGCGAATAGACCACGACGACCGAACGCCTGCAACAAACAAACAAGCAATTTTTATCTTCTGTGCAATTGACACCAAGTTTCAGGTTTACATACTCGAAGTATATTACATAAGTAGGTATTAAAACATTTTTGTTAAGTGTTAACCTCAAACACTAAACGGTATTTAGAAGTTTGGGATTTTAGTTTATTATGCACCATAATATGCCTAGTTTAAAGAAAAACATGTGAAAACACATTGTGAACTTCAAGTCTTAAACAGCGCAGTTTAGTTTTATAGATTTCCGTGACTTCATACCTACCTACTTCAAAAACAATTTTAGATGTGCGCGCATATATTAGAGGTATGGACATGGTGTATCGTCCTACAAATAATTTGTACCTAAGTAGAGTGGTTCTTAAAAACAATCTTGGACGTTCGTATTCGACACTATACAGAACTTTTCAATCGTTCAACATTTAAAAAGGCTGAACAGTTATTGAAACGATACAGTCTACATCAAATATATTAAACAATAAAAACGCAGAACGTAACATATCGATGTACTATATTTCCGTTTACAACAATCTCTTTCATATTTTAGTAACTATTCACTAGTAGCAAATTGTATACCGAACAAGAAGTTTTAAATCTAGATTTACCTGGCAAGTACAACCGCTTTAAATCGTTTTAAATTAGCATGTCATTTGGATTTAATGTGGTGTCTACACGAAACTCATACCAATAAGACCTAAATTCGCATTGCAAATGAACAGTCGCTAAGCAAATTATTAACTTAAACTACCTACAGTTCTACTTGTCCACAAACCACAATTATAGCTGAACTAGCTACCTAAGTGTTAGAATTACCTGCGTGTGTACTTGAAGTTATTTTCAGAGAATTTACATAGTTACGCAATTTTATATTTAGAAAAAATGTTACTAAAGACTACTTATATTCACTTCGATCTTATACCACTCCAATTGCTATGAATATAAAATAGATAGTCCATCCAGTAAATCGTAATAATGTCAGACAAAACCTCTCCTGAGTGATGCATTTGTTATTTTTTCGCTAATACGTTTACGTAGTGCGTGGTGACGTTTGACGCTCCAACGTTTTATAACACGAAAAAACATTCTTCTACTCCTTTTGCTTTACATCATCTTACATTGCTAGCAGAAGTAATACCTGTAGTTCTTAATTACAGTGCCTTAAATCAAATCACTACTAAATTCAAAAGTATGAGTGCACACGCGGAAAGTCTGGGTCTATCCTCTAAGACAATCTGTTTTATGTGTGCACATACAAGTAACTCTACTACTACTACTACTACTAACTATTAATAATCAAAGGGAGTTGGATGAAATTTGGAATAAGTAAAGCTTATGTTACACGATTTCTTTCACGGAGGAATATGATTTGTATGCCCGTTTTAACTTATTTACGCGCTGTCGCAATGCAATAGTTACATGGCGAGTTTAACATCTGATAGGCTCCTTCCTTTCCACGCCATTTACTAAATTATTTGTTACCTTAGGCTGGGTTGGTTTCTCTGCATTGTTACTCGGGGCCTGGGTTGAGACTTCTGTGGCTGCAACGGCAGCAGCTGTGGTCTTTCTTCCTACAGAGGGCTTGCCGAAACGACCTGGATGAAACACTTATTTATTAGAACAATGCTCGTGAGGTCCAGCTCATTAAAATTCTTGTTTATTAGGCCTGCTCGCTAGTGGTTTGTTTGTAACGCTGATGTGAAGTACGCTTCGATAACAGAAACTTCGTTACCACAGTAACCTCGCACTAAATATTATAAACCACATACATAAATAACTTAATAATTCCACTTAATGATGTTTGTAGATAGTGAATTCTAAACACAAATGCAAGCAAGTACAAGCTTTGTGAGTTCGCAATAAATTTATTGGGCAAGCTTTCAGGGTCGACTGGCTAGGTCTTGCAGGCTTAATAACCTGATAATAAAATGTAACCAGATTGAACAGTAGGGTATGAAGTACCCAACTTGAATAGTGGTTTTAGTGATCTATTCACAAGACTCAGGCAACTCTTCCAGCGATAACCAATAAAAATAATTTGAATAAAGAACATTTCGTAACTCAAAATGCATAGTGTTAAACATATAGACCATATAGATCGCTGGCGCAGCGCTGACATGAAAAATGTTCGCATATACAATCGCATTGCAAGGAATTAATAATTAAACATTGCTTTCGCTGCGTTATTACAGTGAGTGCAGGTAAGATGCACGAGATAGCGCCTGACTTGCTGGTAACGACTTTAGTTTCCCGCATCTAAGTTGTCTTACTCCGAACCAGTTCCACGAGTTTACTTTAGCGAAGTCACGCGCGTGATTCATTACTTTATGTGTATTTCAGATGCACACAACTCTAGTACGTCATCGCCCTGAGTGAGCTCCATTAAAGGAGCGCGGTGGAATGTAGGTAAACCGGCCGCAGGCGACCTAATGCGCGTAAAATCACGGCTGTGACCATCGTATTCTATCGGCCAAGTAACTGGTTCAGAGCGGCGTTAGGCGTTGTGACTGTCGGGAACATTACGTATGAAGGCACGGGGCACTCCGCTTTCCATAACATTGATCTTTACTACCGCGGCGCTGAGAATTCAGGTAAAATAGCAAACCACACAAAGCCCTAAGCGCATATGTGAAAGTTAATACTCACGGCAGTGCATGCGCATGCAGCTTCAATTCAGAAGACCATCTACTTTCACTTTGCGTTAGCTTTTTGGATGTCATTATTTCGCATAACTGTAATTAATCTCACCTCGTGCTCTTGTGGAGACCTCAAGTGGGGCCTCCGTGGCGGCGGAGGAGACTGCGGCGGTAGATGGACGGGCACGTGCGCCGGGGCGCCCCTTGAACCGCGAGGGACGAGTTGGCGCCGCAGTAGTAGTCGTGGTCGGTGCCGGTGTAGTAGTCGTAGTCGTCGTAGTGGTGGTGGTTGTGGTCGTCGTGGTCGGGGTGGTCGCCTCCTCCGTCGTGGACATCGACTCCGTAGTCCATGACTCCGCATCCACGGTGGTGGTGCCATCGAAGTTGATCGCGTCAGTCGGGTTGATCTCGTTATTCAAGTTCTCTCCAGCTAGGTAGGCGTACAGGTCTAGTGCTACCTTTTCCATGGCAGTCATCGTCGTGTATTCGGTAGTGTCCTGTTCGTATGTCGTGGTCTGTTTGTAGTCAGGGGGAAGTTTGGAGTCATCAAGGATCTCCTGGAACCTTATTACGCTGGATAGACTGTGACCTTCACGTGCAGACTCTTTGGCGTGAGACGGTGCCTTGGCAGTAGCCGGATCGGCGGCCGGAATCTCTTCAGTCGTGGTCTTGCTCTCCGATGAGTATCGGCTCGGCTGTTCTTTATACTGAGATGGAATGTCTCCTGAGTTTGTTTTGAAGCTGTCGAGATCTACCAACTCCGAACTAGGGCGTCTGGAAAACATCAAAAGTAAAAATAATGTACTTTTTAAATCTATCATTAGTTTTGGACAATGTAGTCAATGAGCAAATACAATTTGAAAAATTTGAAACCGACTTCCATTCTATGCAGTTATTAGAGTGTAACTCAAAAATCACTGGACCGAATTTGATAAAATTTAAATGGGACCACACGGAAAGCACCAGCTATCAAACAAAAGGATATGAAACTGAAATTTGAGAATAGGTTTACCCATTCAAAAGGTAACAAACATAAAAAATATACAGTTGAATTGGGTACCTCCTCTTTTTTGGAAGTCAGTAGAAAAGAGCACGATAAAGCCTTGTATACAACTAGTTTCGCCCCGTAGTTTCACCAGCGCAGTATTTGACTATCTTTTAAAAATGTTTTTTTATGTTAGCCTAGGTAATGATTTTACATAATATGTACGTTCCAAAATGGCTCGGATGTTTCTTGATTGTATCGGTAGGTAATGCGTTCTTCCTGAGACACATTACTTGCGTAAACTAAACTAAGTTCTACCCTTTTCAAGGAATTTAGTTACGATACCTGATGTGAGCACGAGTTCTGCTTCTAGACTGGCCGATGGACTCGTCAGCTACGCTGTCAGTCTGTGAGCGGCCGCGGTGTCGAGGACTCTCCGACGACACTTCTGGTACGTATGTGGCGGTTGAGGAGGCGGTGGCAAGGCTACGACCACGTGGCGGGAACCGAGTACTCGAAGGTAACCTCACACTGAAATAATATTGTTTTATTTACCAGATGTTGTATGGCCGACCTTCGACCGTTTGTTTTCATGGTGTCAACAAAGTACCAAATAATTTACTGCAATTCGAATTAATCTGTAACAGAAGACATTGGTTTACTTTTATGAAACTCAGTGACAAGATGAGCATGTCCCGCACCTGATGTTAAGCGTCAAGCTTGCCCATAATAGTTCAGTGTCGTTCACATTTTTAAACTACAACCGCTCAAAACCCCGCATGGCAATGCGCTGCGAATTTCAACCTGAAACTAAGTAGTGTTATACTTCTGCTTGGCGGTTGAATAACTGGTGAAGGTGTAGTACTCTCCCAGCCGAGCTCTGCAAAAGTCCTGTCATTACAAAAAAGACATGAACTCACTGCAATATACTCTGAACACAAAAAATACTCATCGCCCATAAGATGGTTGCCTTCGGGATCTAGTCTTGGACCTTTAGTACTGGACAGGATTACTACCAGCTCCGGCAAAGAGTTGAGAAAGGAAGTTAACATAACGAAGCCGTGAAGATGAGAACTGCTGTTTCAGAGTGACGAGTTCAGTGCACTATTATGAGTAACATTGCACAAAACTCTGTTAAAGTCAAATAAAACTTACAACTATTTGATTCTTTGCAAATAATGTGAACTACAGCTGTTTCTTATTCAAATTAGTATATCAAGATGAATTTATAGTAAGTATCTAAGAAGTAGTGATATATTCGTCTATCTATCATGCATATAATATATATCGATGAACTTACTTGATGTCTTCTTCGGCATCTTCGTCTGCTGGTGCAGGGGTAATGTTACGTCCGCGCTGGCGGCCCCTGCTAGCAACAGCCGGTACCACCTCATTTTGAGCCTCGGGTGCAGCTGTGCTTGTGCTCGACCTGTTGATAGTGCTGTATTTGCTTTTCGTGTTGCTCTCGTTGGCGATGTGGTTGTCCGCCTCACCACGCTGCGGCCCATCGTGTGAGTTATGAACGGGTGAAGTTGTACTCGATACTTTCTTATCTCCTTTTTTGCCTGCCTCATCTTCTTCATCGTAGTAGTAATAGATGTACTCATACTCGTAGTCCTGACCATTCGGACCCTTTTTGATCTGAATACGCGAGTGCTGCTTCTGCTCGGACCCTGCTGTTTCCAAGTTTACGTTTGAAGACAAAAGCCCGCTGTTAATGTCGTCGATAGTATCAAAGTTGATAGGGATATATTCAAACTGCTTGGTGGCTGCAGGTGGCGCTGTAGTCAACACAGGTTTCTGCGTGGTGGTACCTGGAGCATCACTTAGCTTTCCTGACTCTGACATCGCTTCAAGAGCGACGGCCATCTCGGGATTTGTGTCCACATCCTTCGTGTTTTCTTTTATTCTAATGTCCTCCAGTTTAGAGATGGGGACGTCGATTTCGATTGATTCAGCAGCTTTGATCTTTTGTCCCTTTTTGTATAGAGCTTTCTTGTCTTCTTCAATAGCCACGATTCCTTCAGAGGGATGTTTGATTTTACCGCTGAGCAGTTTCTTCGTAATCTTATCGCCATCATTAATGACTCGGTGATGAGGATGTTTCTCGGGTATTTTGTGCGAAGTTTCGAAATTTCTTATGGGGGTCTGCTGTCCTGAGCTGACAAGAACGTACTCCTCACCGGGGCGTGGCTCCGTTATGATGTCCACATCGGCGCTAACCCGGTAAAGGGAGCAGACCAATAAACATCTGTAACAATGAAAATTCCTCTTGAGAAATCATATTACACGTTACGAAAGTGGTTTATTGTTGCATTAGGTGTCAGTGCTCCGTGAGTCAGCAATACGATGTTTGTGCGCTGCGCCTACAGACGACCCCGTGCCGGCAGCGACTCCGAGGCGACGAGGAGTCGTGACTCATCCGCGTATTTCATCACACCGTTCCTGGCGCATTGTCTGTGCGAGGCCTACCTGCCTACCCGATTACATGAGCATTACAAAAGTTCGCGGTTTCAATTAAGTTTCTACTTTCGTGTGCGCGTAGGCCCAGGCATTAGCACGTTTTTTGCAAATTTACCTTTCGCAATAAATTATCGATTTGCATAGCCCTCGATAGATTGATGCGATTGCAGGTCGAGAGACAAAGAAGTGGTGTGAAATATGACTAGGTTCTAAGAGACTGCCATTGTCGAACGTTGCAATAGTTGATGTGATCGTGAGAAATTGCCAGCGAAAATCAGAGCGTGGGTGTATTACGCATGCTGATCCTGCGCAAGTGCAGATCGATGAGGCAAGCGAACCAACGATCACTTTCGTTTCTGCTAATACTCTATGTCCCTCAATGTATAATGTACCTAATTGATGATACATCTTGAGCATATCCAATAACCTATGATTAGCCTGTACTAATCCTAATGACAATCATCATGTCAAAGGTTCACTTTCTTATATATACCTAAGTATAAATTAACGTGTCTGTTATGTGTGCATGTGATAATGTTTTGTAATAATCTCTTATGGAAACTGGAGTCGCATTGGACACACAAGACTAATGTTTCTCATTGCTACACGTATACCTACTCTATAGACAAATGTAATTGAGAATGGCTCGTGAATTCTAAAGGTTTACTTGATGTGTTGTTAAATTTAATAGAAAGTTATTAGTTTGAGAATGTCGACGACAGCTTTGACAGTTATATTCCTGAATGTACCAACAAAAACAAGCTTGTTATAGTGCATTTAACTGTAGAATCTCTTAAACCAATTCTTAATATCCGCCATTGTTAACTCCTACGATAATAGTCAACATACTAAAAGCCTGAATATAAATAACGTTATTAGCTTTATTTAAAACAATATGTGCAAAACAAACTCTCAGTTTAACCATATGGTTGAACCTGCAACCATAAATAAAATCATAATCGAAATTAATTTCACCTCTTGCCATATTTTCGAGCAGATGGTGCATTCATTACATGTCATTAGAATGTAGTGAATCATAACATGCCATAGGCCAATTACATGTGGGAAATGATGTCTTCCGTATTTAATGGACAGAATACCTTATAGTTACCAAGACCCTGTAGCGGAAACCTGATGAATCGATAGGAGCTATAAATGTACTAATTCGTATGAAAAAGTTAAAAAGAGATAACTAAGGGATTCCGTGAATAATGAGTAGGTACAATAAGTGCAGTATACAATTGTATAGTTATACTGCAGTTGTTGTACTCAATATTGTTGTTAATATGAGTAAGTATGTTTCATTATTTAGTATAAATAATAAAATTTAAAAGAAGATTTTTGTACCTAATATGTATGTGTTTATTACTTTGTCGATGTCATATTTTTACATGTTTTATTACATATGTCATAGTGAGTTACTTATACTTAATTCCAGGGTAAACAGGGTCAGAGTAAGCAGACATGATTAAACATTCGGAATTCTTTGAACAAACAAAACAAGGAAATATAAAAGTCTATCCTTATATGGCTAGTTATTTTTACTCATATTCGTTTCCTAGAAATCTGTAATGCAAACTAGCTTCTTATGTACCCTTGTAAAAAAGGCTCTAGGCTTAATTTATTCATGGACTATTAAAAAGCCATCTCAGTCAATAAAACGTCGCATTTCACTTTCAAATATCATTTAATAGTTTATCTCATTCGACTCGTAACGTTATATAACGATTAAACAATATATTGAATAAATTGATATTGTTTTTAATGTGATTAGAATATTAAGCCAAATAGGTATTAAAGAATGAGTTCTCATACCGGAAGCACCCTTTTTGCATATATATTATCTATTTTGTGTACAGTATCTTTTTTACATACCTACATCACATTCAGTCAGAGTCATGAATAGGATAAAAAATAATAATTAAAAGTTGCTAGGTATGTACAATGAAAAGACACGTGTTATCATTAATTAAATGTGATTGCTGCACTGATTATTATCTAAAAGTTAAAGGCATGTCACTGCAGAATCTTACAGTGAATTCATGAATGGTCAAGTGTTATCAGATTCATATACAGGGTTAATGCATTCGGTAAATGTATCGTATAATAGTAAATGAAAAGACAAATTCACCGTCACATACTCATATCCTCGCACTGAGACTCTCTGTGTCAGGCATGAACACACACATTAACATATCACAAATGTCCAATACCCAAGAACAAACACATAAATACTTGATCCGGTCAGGGATCTAACCTGGAGCCTTGCACTTCTAAAGCAGGGACCAGCTAGACCAACAGGGCCGTCTATAGATACTTATAATATAGAAATTACATGGCGGCAGAGTATTACATAGCTCTACAATAAAAGCTCTAGAAGATATCGACTGTGGTGACAAAGTAAACGGACGTCTCATCAACAACCTGAGATATGTCGATGACACAGTCCTCATAGCATCTTCAGAGCAGGAGCTCCAAAAAATGGTCGACTCTGTGAACGAGTGCAGCGTAAGAACGGATCTCGAAGTTATGGTTATCTCCAAAAACGCTACTCTACGACCAGTGGTGACTGCAGCAGGCCATACATTGGAAAGATTACGCAAGTACAAGTACCTGGGCACGTGGTTGACTGAAGAGTGGAAAACTGATACGGAAATTAAAACCCGCATAGAGATTGCCCGTAGTGCATTTGGGATCATGAAAAGCGTACTATGCAATCGCAGACTAAATATCACACTGCGCACACGCCTTCTTCATTGTTATATCTGGCCGATACTTCTATACGGATGCGAGGCCTGGACTATAAAAGAGCAACTCAGGAAAAGTATAGAAGCATTTGAGACGTGGGCCTCCAGTCGCATGATGCCGATTTCCTGGACTCACGGAGTTACTAATGTGGAAGTACTGCGGCGAGTTAGACAAGAACGCAAACTTTTGAAAACCGTCAAAGAAAGAAAAGTAGCATATTTGGGCCATGTACTTAGACATGACAGATATTACCTTCTTCAATTAATAATGATGGGAAAAGTTGCGGGAAAGAGACGAGCTGGTCGCAGGAAGAAATCATGGCTACGAAACATCAGGGAGTGGACAGGTATTGCGAGTGCCGCTGAACTTTTTCGCCTCGCCAAGGGTAAAGACGAGTACGGAAAGCTGATTGCCAACCTTCATTGATTGAAGAGGCACCGAGAGAAGAAGAAGAGTATTACATATTTATTAACATAATACATTTTTCGAGAATAATTGTAACATGACTGAAAGTTTGCACTCAAAATGAGGTATCTTTTACCCCTCGTTTTCTGCAGGTGCAAACACATGTATCAAGTATAAGACTGCAGGGTTGTAACTAAAAATGCCATATCTGGGAATATAATACGTACGTTAGACATATGCTATAAATGAAATGCCCCCAAGTAATATGCATCTAATCTAGCTTAAATTATATCCCTTTTCATCACTTTAATACAACATATTCCTCCTCATAATACGTTGCGCAGAGGCGTTGACTCCCAGAATAAATACGCAGGATTAACAACAACCAATTAACACTACTGCGTCCCGGTAGCTCTTATATTGCGTTGCAGACTCTACTACACTTACGTATTTCTTTCTTAACAGTATCATTGTTGTAACACAATATGGAAAATTAGTTAGTGAATAAGTCATGCAACCTCGGTAATTCCGCACAGCAGTAACCGGTTCAATTTCACTAGATGTAAGGTCGCCACCGCAAGGCTAGTAAGTGGACCTACTCGGGACTAAAGCAGTCTATTAAGACCTTTATGTTAACTAGGACTTTAAAAAAATTTATCGAACCGCACATTAACAAATACTGAGGATATGCACAGACTCACTGTCAATTGAGCATGAGTAAAAGCTGTTTAAGCCAACAGCAATTTGTCAGACAAATAACCTCCAGTAACCTTATAGTGTTATTATAAAATGAAGTAAAACGTAACATGGCTTCACAAATGAAATTCTTAAATGGTAGCCAACCATCATCATTAAATTTAGACTAAACAATTACTTAATGTTAAGCTTGAATTTTGTAATAACAGTACATACAAAATCCTAGGTAAAACCGAAAGGATAAAGCTGAGCTGCTTTCCAATTGCTAGGATCTGGAGATCTACTTTTCTTTACATCAATAAACAGAATTAGTTTTCTTTAAGTCAAATAACTGTCCTGGTTGCAATTCTTTAGGAAATGAATACACAACATCATTGCATTATGTATTATCTGCGCTCTGCGGTTCACCCGCGTTGTGATGGCTGATGATGAATGAATCAAAATATATAACCTATGATCATCAGGAATAATGTAGGATCCTAAAGCGAAATAATTTTTCAAATCGGTCCAGTAGTTATGGAGACTATTCAATTCAACAAAGAAACAAATCTTTCCTCTTTATAATATAATTAGTATAGATGCACATTTCATTCACCAACTAAAACCAAGCAGTTGCGAGGCGTGGTGGATTATATAAAAAAAACACATGTTATCAAAGAGGGCTTCACAGTGAAAATGTAACAGCTTAACAATAACTAAATACCTACGGTACGTCGAGAATGCGAGGCATTAACACAAGAAGAGTAAATGGAATAACTTTAAATGCATCAGGCAGATGTAAGACAGGAACCGATGTACAAAATACCATTGTACGAATGTGACAAAATTCGATTAGGTACTCGGGCTTTTTTCTGCTCCATGCTCATTTAAAAAATTTACTCTTTGGTCATGGCTTTGCTTTGGTACCTCAACTAATGAGCTTTAGTTAGTTACGATATTAACTTAACAATCGTAACGGAGGCTACAGCCGTAGCACCAGCCAACACTACACAGATGAGTTGGGAACATCTTTACATTATATATATATATATAACCTAAAATAAAATACAAAATATTGGTGACAAATGATTTAGTCGATTAACACATTTTGCGGGACGAGTCAAAAAGGTCAAGTAAAGTGGTTAGACTTGTATGGTCCTCTTATTGTCATACATGAATCTCATTTAGGCAAACACGTTAAGTGCCTATTTTAAAGATCCGTAATAATTAATTTCAGTAATAAATATAACTTGTGAGGACCAGGAAATAATGAAAATACATTTATATAAAAGAAATACACGTTTCTAATCATTTGATTTGAATAATATTTGTAAGCTAAAGCTACGTTATGTTAAATTATTCAAAAGTCTATGGAAATGTAATTTGATAAACTTTAGGTTGTATGATGATACAACCGTATAATTAGTAGTAATTTATTATAACCTATGTGTATATATGCCAAATATATTGGGTGAATATTTATAAAAGGGGAGCGCGCGCTCGACTCGCACATTTTTTTCATTTATAAAGTACAAACTCTGTGGTATGTATCTAAAAATCTCAGCATTGTTAATATTTTTAAATATTATAAATACAAATACGAGTAAGTGTGTCCAGACTATAAACTAATCTAGGAATAATTTTAAATTCAAATAAGATAATTATTATCGTATTTGAATATGTGAAACTTAACTCTTGAGGTCTATTCTATTATCTATAGTCTACTGATGCTTTTAACACGACCACACCAACCTAGCTCAAATACGTACACAATATTGATATATTTTGTACTGGCTACCACAGAAAATATATCATAAATAACGGTTAAGGACATTGACATTTAATATAGAGCCTTCGCCTCCAGACATACTGTAAAATACCAAACTAAATTGATATTACTATTATAATTTAAGGCCTTCTGTTTAAATTTATTTTAAGTTGTTTCTACAACGTCAAGTTAATATTACTGTTTTTGTTGCATTATATATTTTACAATTTCCATAAATGTAACATATATTTGTTCCATATTTTATATAAATAACTTGCCTTTGCCTTCGACTTTTTGACTTCTTGACGTCCGCCTAAAGTTTTTTTATAATTACTATCTAAACATAAATTTTTACATCAATAAGTTAAAATACGAATAATTTTCCATGCAAAGTTTCACCTTCCATTTTACCCCTTAAAACATCTCTGTTAAACATATTAAAGATTAACATTTCTTTTAAATTAATTATCTATTTACAAATTTTCATACTTATAAGGTTACAACAAAGAACTTTCATACAAACATTTTCACCCTTTTTACCCCCCTTAGGGGTTGAATTTCGAAAAACACTTTTTTGATACACCTTTACCCACCACTACAAAAACACCCTCCAAGTTTGAAGTCTCAACGACCAGCGGTTTAGGCTGTGAGTGTCAGTCAGTCAGTCAATCAATCAGGATTTAGATTCTTATACACACACATATATATATATATATTGATTGATGATAATATGTAATTGAATGCGAGTACGGTAAGGGATTACATAAAACTAATTATACTACAATTGTTAAACGTATGATGACGTACAATTGTTAAAGTATGATAAATATATGGACATCGTGAACTAAATATCGTGAAAGAAAGGCAACACATCCATTCAACCGAGAAGTTCCCGTTCCGGTCTAGCAGTAATTATCAAAAAATAAATATGTATTGTACAGTTCTACCACATTCAATTCTAAGAAATTTTATTTGAAATATAGTATATATAAATATAATGAAAACTTTGTGGATAAAAACGAATGTTTGATAAAAATATGTCTACGCTATATGTCGTTCAGAGGTACATTTTTCGTACAGGTAAAGTACATCATAATTTACGACAACCAAATCTTGCAGGTCGTTTTAAAATATAAAGAAATTAGTTTCCGGACGATATATTTTTCGGGTTCCGTACCTTAATAGGAAAAATTAACTCTTATTTATGGGATCACTTTGTTGCCCTTTTTGCCTTGTCTTTAGAGAAATTTCACAAGGGAGTCAGAACATACTTCCCGTTGACCTAGGCAAGGAGCAATGTCTTACTTTATAGGTCATGTAACGAAACATCTGTAAACCGAATTTATGTAGATAAATACCTAAAATAGTAAATTTAATTTAAAAAATTAGCCCTCCATCTCGTGTGGTATCATTAAAAAGGGATTTTAAAATGAAGCTAAGGTTTATTAAATCATATTTTCGTCGAGCATACCGTTTGCGATCATACTCTATCATGAAAACTAATCTGTAACTTATGAATTATCTTACTAGATACATGTAAATCAACAAATCGAAACAGAATAAAACATGAAGTGGCTCTGCATAAGCCTCAAATCACTTTAAATACAAAAGAAGTTCACAAACTTACGTGTAACAAACATTTCATTGTATTTCATACATGTTCATAGTGTTGTTCAGAGGATAACCGTGTCGTGTGTTACTTTGCAAGATGTATTGTTTTGCTACGGTAGCTGTCTTTAATGCTTTCTGAATGTACGGAACCCTTCGTGCGCGAGTCTTACTCGCACTTTACAGATTTTTTACTATTTACGACTATTTTTTTTATAAGCCAGGTAGCTAAATGAGGTTAAAGAGTACGTATCAAAATATCATACATTTTGTAAACACAATACAGTCACGCCGTTACATCTCTCAAAGGGGCGTCAGTAATGTTTGTTCACCCACATTTCGTAAAACATTACTATTAACTATTACTACTTACTAGGCCTCTTGTGTACGGGACCACTTTTCTATGCGAAGTGGGGCACGCGTGGTAAAGTTCAAAAACAAGAGATATAGATTTTAAATGTATAGAATATACCTATTTATAGTCTAACGTATTTATATATACGTCATATATAATATATTCCTTTGCGAGATTAGCGCATAGCAGAGCCAAGCAAAGCTTCAGATGAAAGCTCTGGATTGACTGCAACTGTCATGGGCATCAAATACGGTGCTTGCCATTAACCGCACGACTTTCTTCTCGTTTCTTATTCACAATAAAAAATAATGGCTAGCCGGGTTTCTTTTGCCATCTTATTCCTTAGTTGGCTTTTACGACACTTAGAATACTTGGATCGCCAAGTATTGTTTTATCTAAAGAAGCTGATCAGAGGCAACGTGGGCAGACGAGTTCAATGGAGTGAGATAGCAACGTTATGAAACAAAATATTGCCATCGTCACTAACTGAGCATGAATACACATTCACTCATAAAATATGATGACGCGGATGTGACCAGTGCGTGCATCCGATATTCTATGGTTCTTGGTACTTGATAACGTCTAGGTTCTACAGCCCCATACTTGCTTCGTGGAAGATAATGGGATGCAATTGGCGAAACAGCGTTTATTATATTGGCTTTAAAAGTGAGGCTTGAAAAGTTGTGGGGCACGATATTTTAGGTACTTACTAGTAATTCACGAGACGTGTGATTAACTTGCTTGTTTCTCTACGAGATAACTCACTTTGTTGTGAAACGTGAATGCTAAAAACACCTGAAGACCATCTAGGCATCCGTCTTATCTCAACAAGACAATCTCGAGAAGCTAGGATTGGTTTCCCAGTCTATCTACAAATGTACAAAGTAGTAGTAGAAGAAAAAATCAACCAATAATAATAACCGATTTTTTTTGGAAACATGTATGGTAAATACTAGGTATTGGCGAAATTAACAACAGATAATTTAATAATATTTTCTATTAAAGATACGAAATCTCTGCCTTTTCGTGTAGCTTAATAAGCTGAAAATACTGGTAAAAAGAAAAAATACAGTAGATAACTCGGTACTAGAAATAAGTTTACTCTTCAACTCGTCATTGTTAATAAAACGACTGCCCACAAAAGAGAGTGTACAGCACAAGTATAAATGTTTCCTTTGCCATCCGGTAGAACAAGTTTCTTTATATTTCCGTTGCATGGAGGATAAATGAATAAAAGTTTATGTACGGTGAACGCAAAACAGCCGCAAGTCCATAAATCAACTTGAATATAAGTAAAACCTGGAGAGTTGTTTCCAGCGAGAAGATTATAAATGACTGCATGTGTGACATGATATATTATGCACAGATAAGTTATGAAAGATGCGTAGTGAGTGTGTGAAAAATATAATATACAAATGCATTTGATAACAAACATCTGGACGAGTAAACCTATGAACGAAGTCCTTCGTTTGTTTCCAAGAAAATCATCTATTGTCCAAGCTCTAAACTGCATCACTTCTTGAAACTAAACCAAATAAAAACGAAATAGAATCCTAAATAAGTCTTGTCATAAAGAGTAATAGAAATATAATTTCTCAACAACTACAGATAATGGTACTAATATTCCTAATTATCTTTTGTTATATCTTGGATATATTAAAATAGTCATCAAAAAAGTAACAGTAAAGTTAAATTCCGTCTGAAAACCACGTGTCTATACAAATTTAAAATGATGTGTAATATTTTGGATCCTACGCAACAACTTCATAAAATGTGTCATTTTAATTTTAAGAACTTGCGCCATCCATAGAGTTAATATAATGACACAGGACACAAATTAAATAAGTTACTACAACAGGCGCAAGCAAGGCTACGCTCGTTATGCTTCTTAAAAAGGCACGTAAGTAATTAATTGCCCGGTTACAAATAAGCACAGAGACTTTCTGTGCCAGACTGAACCAAGCCACTCAAATGGTTAGTACCAAAGACGAAGAGAAAGAAATTAGAGTTCAATACCTCAAAAGATAAAATGATGTGCTTCAACGATCCCTTTGTAGTTCGCTTGTAGGTCCATTCGAATTTAACGCAATCAATAAATACGGCAATTAACAGCGCACTTTAACGTATTTCCCAGCGATATCGAATCATTAAGCCAGAATCAAGGTCAGCACCAGAAACAGCCGAAAACATCATAATTTATAGTCATATCCCGAAAAAAAAATTTGCTATTTTTGACTCTGTCTGACTCTCTCTGAGGCTTAGGAAAACATTTTGAAGAACTCAAACACAAAGTAAGTTTGTTCTTCGATGCGATTTATCTTTGGTAATTCGTACGGAACACTCGATCCGCGAATTAGGCTCACAGATGTAAAAAATTCAATTTATATTTGTCGAAACAACTTTGATTATTTAAAGTCCTCGTACTTACGTTATATAAATATACCACTAGCATTTTATTCATTGGTTTTTCGACGTAGAAATAATTAAATAATAATTTCCAGTGAGAGAATTGATAAGTATACGGGATTACTATTACAGTATAAATTGAATAGTACTTACAAATTTGAAAGTTACGATGTATGTATGTGTACTAAATCTCGCAAAAATAGCTGAATGACTTTCGAAGAAGTTTGAAGTGGAGATGGTTTGTACCCGGAATAAATTTTTTGCCTATGTGTTATCTACACTGATATTTGTTTGTAACTTTATATTTACGTGTATATGAAGAGGAAATATTTGTTTGTTTGAATTGAATAGGCTCTGAAACTATTGGAGTAATTTAATCAATCACCATTAGAATCCTACATTATCCCTGATGAACACAGGCTACTATAGGCTAGAACATATTTCACTGACGTACAGGACAATAAAGCAAGGTTTTTTTTTTAAATATGCAACCAATAACTAATTTCCAAGAGCAAATCGATTGAACTACAGAACAGCTGCAGAGCAAAAGCTGGTAAGTAGATAATTGAAAAAGAATGTGTGTCTTATCCCGAATTCAATCGTATAGCTCCTTTCTTTAGTTCAAGAATATTTTTTAGACCAGAATAAATGTACAGCTTTACTCTTATTTGCCTTGGTAAGCGATGCCATTTGTAACACATGCCATTTGACATTTACCCACATGCACGCTTCACGACCCTGAAATGTGACTGTTACTAAATTTTAAATAATTCAACCAATCTCATCAGATAATTAACATTTACATCTTTAATGTTAAATATGTTTAAACTATTAAGTATCGAGACGGGCAAAACATGCACCAGATGGTACTTATACCATGCTTATCCACGGCTGCTCATTCACCCAGTAATTTAACACATTATTACACATGCTACAGACTTACTTACTTACTTACTTGTTTAGCATTATTTTGTTATTATTATTTTTAAATACCTTTTTGTGTCTGAATAAAGGCTTTTATTATTATTATTTATTTCAATTATGGTTATTAATTCAATTATTATTATTATTCCTTTTATTAAAAAAGGCCTGTTTGGTATAGCAAATACAATGTAGTATAAAAAACAGAAACATATTGGATGGATGGTGACAGGGTATATCTATTATAAAAATGGGTACAATGGCAAGGCTATTAATATGAACTAATTAGTGACAAGGGAGATAGTAAGCTATTCAAGAGACTACGGCACCTGCCAATTTCATTCTCATTTAGAAATATTTAAGCAGGTGGTGACTTGTCACCCACTAAACGGACCCCCATGAAGGCCACCAATTATTATTATTATTATTCCTTTTATTTGACATATTTCACGGGTTTCACCCGGTCCTTTACATAGGCATAAGTGGGGCTATAGCCAACACTTAGAGGCCCGTTTGGTATAAAAATACAATGTAGTATAAAAACAGAAACATTTTGGATGGATGGTTACATGGTATATCTATTACAAAAATGGGTAAAATGGGCATGGCTATCGATATGTACTTATTAGTGGTACGGGAGATAGTGGGCTATGGACGAGACTACGGCACCTGTCAATTTCAGTCTCATCTTAAAATATTTAGGCAGGTGGTGACTTGCCACCCACTAAACGGGCCTACCATAAGAGCCACCATCAATGGTGACAAAAGGGGCAACGTTGGTGTGGATATCTGAAGGGTGTTGAGAGATGTGCTGCGGTTTCACTAGAGCGCTACTGCCGGCGTTATGCCCTTTAACACTTCCACCCTTGGAGCTTTTTGTTTCTTGCTCTTGCGTCTCCACCCCCAGACGACCAATTAAGGCAAGCCGGGGGTCAGGGGTCTCATTTAGCCTGGGAGAATCAGGGTCCGCGGTGTCGCCACTCACCGACGGCTCGCCACAAAGCCGCCCCTGCGGTATTATAATTATTATTACACATGCTACAGTACCTACCGTTCAAATCTTAACTAATTATTTTAAAGAAAAAAATTTAACTTTCGTACGAGATTCGAACTCGGGTCCTCTGAGTAACTGTGCCAGATGCTGTAGCCTGAAATCGCGGTTCGAATATTGCCCTCTAGTACATAAATTGTCTCTCTCAAAAAATCAATTATTCAAGTATATAAATCATCACGTACTCGTATATACCCCGTGTAAAGAAGTAGAAATAAAAACATTTTGATAGGAAACTCACGAGTACTGTGGAGTACGAGTGGAATTCACTTCCTCAGAATATCCGTGCTAGCCGTTCTTTGGATGATTTTAAAGCGAGAGTAAAAGAGTATTACCTCTCCAACTAATTCTTAATTGGCGTATGTTTGTATTGCTTATATATTAATTATAGAATAATATGTATTTTATACTAATATGTATTTTATAATGAGTTGTATGTATATATTTTGGTTAGTATTATAATTTTATATTTATACGAGTATGTTATGTTTGTATATATAGGGTCTTGATATTATTTTGTAGTAGTAAAAGTATCATGATTATTTTATATCTTATTGATTGATGTACACAGAAACCTACTTAATCATACTTAGTTCTCTGTCCTTAAGGTTTGCTGGAAGAAAACTCTCTTTAGGGTTAAGCTCGCCTATGTACATGCCTTTATCTAATGCCTCCACTGTATCTGTGTTTTGTGTACAATAAAGAATATGAGAATATGAGAGTACTCAGTACCTAATATTTTGTTTCAAATACGAACAACAAATATAGTGATTATTTTCCGTGGGAGATCGACCATGGAGTGTGTCAAGGGCCGAGTTTAGTTCCCAGACATTCAATACTCCGTATGCCGCATTCAAAAAGCAAGAGCTTACTAAATGTACTTAAATCTGCATAATCACTTGATGCATTATTTCGGGTCCTAAATGTTTTGATTCCATGGACCACATTTGACATTACCTATTCGGTAATATTTCGCTCAATATTATATATTTTGCAATCGCATATTTCGTTGTAATTGTTGAGAATATTGTACTTAAGTGAAGAAATGAAATAAATCACTATTAATTTATTATTTTGGTTTTGAACCCAGGTATATAATATATATATATATATATATATATATATATATATATATATATATATATATATAATGTGAAAAAATATATATGATGCAAAAACATGTGACGTAACGACCCTGCCATAAGGTCAACAACGTCACTCTGGGTCGGAAAATGAATAATCTCCGACGGTAATAGGAATTGACCGTGGTTCAGTAGTCTAGATGCCCTGATAAAAAGTACATACAGCACCTTACCTTAGCTACCCAGCCTCCAAACGTGCCTCCCAAGCTTTAGCTAAGTCTTATTACTCGTTACTATAAGGGAAGGTCTCATTGGGATTGGTTCTTCACTTATGTTTCTTATATAGTCTGCACCACACTTCGCACAGTTTTCAACTCAACAATAGTTCCTTTTAAAGGGTTGATAGTGAAATAATTTACGACTTTCTCAACCTTTGTTAACATCGAATATATATATATATAACTAGCTGAGTAACAACTGTATATATATATATATATAGTTGTTACTCAGCTAGTTAGTGTATAAGAGGAATGACGTTATTTTGTCATACTATCTCCACTGCGATACCTTTTTTATATTGATTTATCAAAGTGACTCCTTCTCACCTGATGGAAAGCAAAAATGAAATCAAGAAGCAATGACCATTAATCGCTACCCCTATGATGACCTGAGAGATGCTTTCTCACGCCCCGCTTAAAGACCCAGGGTCATACCTGCAAGGAAATACGTACGCCGGCAGAGCATTCCACAATTTACTTACACGACAGAGGTAGAAACTGCCATACTTTTTGGTTCGTGGTAAGAAGTTTTGAACAGCATATGGATGCAATCCTAGGCCAGAACGAGTAGTTTGGGATCGGAATGGTGAGGAAGGAATAAGATTATGAAGCTCTTTAGAACATTCGCCATGAAACAACCGGTAAAAAACGCTTACGGGGTTCTAGGTGTTGAGTGACTTCAGCGTCTCCAATAATACGGACAGCGCGACGTTGGAGTCTGTCGAGCGTCCATAAGGTACTTAGTGGATCCATCCCAGAGGTGGCAGCAATATTTAATACATGAGCGCGTGAGCATACCTACGTGGTGGATGACATTATGGCGCGCGGTTGCAAAATGTTTGCTAAAGTATGCAAACAGTCCCCGCGACTGATCATCTGCAATATTAGATGCAATGCATTATGCAACAGGTAGAAACATGTGCTGTAACTTCAAGGTGGCCCCTCTCTGAACCTAATTGTTTCGTTGCAATGAATACAATATCTGTGTCTTATTCTTTTTAATACAGGTTTTTCCGCTTGATTTAAATAATTCAAGAGCATTTTAAAATATTACTAAAAATTATTTTTCCTGACTCAAGTAGGTACTAACTACAATACTGTATTGCAGAAACGACAGTACTGACTAATAACATGTGTTTCTTAATGTTAGATGGAAGGGAAAGCTCTTGAAAGAGAAATTTCAAAAGTAAAGTCCCTAGGGCAGGGTTGAACCTTATGTCATTATAGGGCTTTCTTAAGAGGCAAAGGTCACAATAGAGCTTGTCAATGCAGAGAGACCACTTTCCATATTCCCATTTTATTAATTTCTCTTAAGCAAAGCCTTAGTTTCACGACTAAACACTATGGGTGCACAAGAAATTGTAAGCGTGTCTAGAATGCTAGCAGCTCTGTAATTGCTAGCATACTGGACACGCTGTAAGCAGATAGTGACTTGAAGCATAATAATATAAGCCGTCTATAGGCCAGCTGGTTGTTGGTGGCTTGCTCAACTCTGGTTGTAAAAGCCTTTTCGTAATAAAGCACCCGTGCATTAAAAATATATTCTGGCGTTATGTAATATGAGCATGTTAAGGAATTAATTTTCTGAAATTCCACTTTTTATACTAAACATTTGGGCTAAACTCACAGCACAACACAGCATTTAGATGATTAGCCTAAAGACCTAATGAACTTAGGCAATTAAGATTCTTGTGTAACTTAGAGGCATGCCTGCCTAGGTCATTGCGCATAAGCCTTACATGGACTAAATGCCATTCGGTATTTAAAGTGGAAATGTGTTAGTAAATAACAAGTTAGGATGTAGTCGCAGCAAGTATTTACTGTAATAGTGACACATCATGTGATTGGTGTACATTGAGAACCCGCCTATTATCGTTATAAAACAAGCTATTTATCACTTTTTAAAGCAGCTTTAAAATACTTCATTTATTACGTATTTTAAAGCTATGATGTCAACGTGTTTGCCCTTAAACGAATTTATAATGGTAATTTTATAAAAAACAAAATTAATAATGAGTCAGAGAAACCCGGATCTGAATCATAAATAATTTCTATAGGCGGATGTCAAGCTTGCATAATCACTGGTTCTCATTAAACGTTACCCAAGTTAAATTCCTAATTCTACAACGCCTTTTGTGTTTCTTCATAATTACGACCACAACATAGGTGTAAATAAACGATTAATTTAATCTAATCGAGTTAAGAGCCGCATTTTATTAGCTATAGTCACGGAGCCGTAACTGGCTAAAACGCTACTTACTACGGACTACGGAGACATTGCCAAACCCGTTTCGTACACAATATCTACTTGCGTTTATTATTAGAAAGTGATATCGAATAAAAATGTTGTGATCGGTTTGTCGTGCTCAGGGTTACAAAAGCACACATTATTGGAAAAATTGCCATAGATTAAAATTCGTTACAATAACTACTTACATGATATGTTGTTTATTTGCCATGGTTATGTGACTTCCTGAGACTAGACAATATAATTCTAGTAGGTACACTACGCATATCTATAATAATAATGTATACGAAGACCTGCCCGTAACAAACGAAACGAAGAATCTTCTTAACTAAGAAATGCTACAACTTTGAAAGGGCTTTGAAATGCAGCATTAGCCACAATTCGTTTACCGTGACTTCATCAGGAAGCAGCATACAGTTCAAGAGCATGTGAGCCGTATTGAATAGGACACTTCCTAAATGAGCACGTGAGAGCCAGGCCGGGAGACAGCTGCGGCGGTGCTGGTCGGCGACAATAACTATCTATAGCTTGCATTGTGCAGTGTCCTGAGGCAAGGTCTGCTACCGTGCGCGGGCTCGAGGTCACCGGTGAATGTACGGGGGCAAAGTATACCCGTAATCAATTGCCTATTACCAGCCATACCTACACTTACTACGTGAGCAACGGAGGCCGTACTAACAAATACATATTTCCTATAAAAATAACTCGTAATGATCCGTGAGGACCAAATCGATACTTGACATTTAAACTTCGACACATGTTGGGAATTCATTAAAACTACTGATTCACGTTTGTCAGTCGTGGCCTTGTCTGCGTTCAGTAAAACATTAATAGCACGAGATATTTGATAGGTTTAAGTTAAACCAGTTCATAGCACTTCGGACGCGGTGAATATAGATATCATTACGTGAAAGATCTCATAGAAATGAAAGCGAACGTGATGATGCGTCGAACATGAAATCGAAAGGGAAAAATATGTATCGAGCTTATTTACTCGCACTTTCAAATCGAGCAATCGCACAATCATCGGAGGCGTTAAGATCCGTGCCGTCCCGACCTCAGTGTCGAATAGATTGAGGTGAGAAAATAACAGCTATTGTCATCACACACTTACCATGTTGCATACTTGCGTCGTGAGAAGACATATCAACAGATTTGCAACTGAGCTGAGAAACAATCAATTTGTATTGTCTCGGAGCGGTCGCAATTATAAAATTCCATAGTAATTAGATATTGAGTAATAGATCATTAAACGGATCGCTGTAATTGTCAGTGGCTTTGTTCATAAGACATTCCTTTACGAAATAGACTTAATGTATGAACTTCGTGAATATGCCTAAGTGAGTTTCCATAAAAGGTATTATCAAGGGTATCAACATTTAGTTCGCGGAAGGAATGCTATTCGTAAAACCAGTCATTGCCCTTAGATATGACAAATATAGTCAGTTATCCGGTGCGTAAATGTATTGCTTGAAACGGTATTGCGGTTCAACAACCCTGTACACAGTAAAATGGCGATCACGTAAAAATTAACACTTAGATCGTGCGCAGACCGCTGATGCCATGCTTGTAGCTCATCGACTTGTTTGGACATCAGATTAAAATCAAATTATAAACGTTAAGGCACATAGACGATTCAGTAAATCCGTTTGAAAAATAAGTTTGATTAATAATTAGATATGCGTGTGGAATGCGTTTTATTTACACAACTATATACTACAGTCATAAAAAAACATTGACTTCAACTTGCAATATACCTACGCCCAAAAGAGATCATGATATTACGGTAATTCACCTACCTACAATAAGCAATAAACATTTCCGATTAATAATTAAACTAATCGCCTATTATAACAGCAATTACTAAAGAATTTACTTGCCTTAGACGAGTTCAAGTGATTATTATATCATATTTACGTAACAAAACTAATGTCGTAAATCTTCGGAAGTATTGTTGCAGGTCATAAATTTCTTAAATCACTTCCATATGTTCGGATATAGTTAATTAAAAATATAAATCTAAGTCTAGTGTAATTATACTGTTTTAGGCTATGAAAACTGAGGTTTACCCTAAGATATATTATGAACAGCTTTATACATGAGAAATGAATGGGAAAGATATAAAAATTTTTTAACCGACTTCATTACCAAAAATGTGAAATGACTCGTTGAAGCCGGTACCATATTAACTCAAAAGTAGGTACGCTATTATCACAGTATTGTGCTCATGGTACCGAATTCGACCATTTTATAGTAAAAACATTTTTATCCGTTTTTAGTGACCCTCCTACTTATGGGATCGATTGTCAATGGTGATATCATCAAGATAAATCAACACTTTTCAGTTTATGAAGTGTAACTCAAAAACTGTTTGACCAAATCGGGACCACCTCGGAAATATACTCTGCCAAACAAGAAATAATTTAGAGAATCGGTCCATAAATGGGGGAGAAATCGTCTAATATACACAAAAAATAAATACATACAGATGAACATATAACCCCCTCCCTTTTTGAAGACGATTAATAATAGGTTTCAATTGTGGACTATAAAAAGGTAACAACCTTTATAATTTTCGGATAGAAGAGGAAAAACACTGGTTGATGCCAGGATGAAGGCGGGCAACACACTCGTATATTCTCGGACATGGTTGGAATCACTAACAATGGCATCTGAAGCACGCACTTGGCTTGGCTGTCTGCTGGTGACACGAATATACTGCCACTACGATGCATGCAAATGCTACGTTTTAATGCCGCATGATTCACACGCCGATTTATTTTACATTAAAGTTTGGCCAATGTCTCGTGGAATTCGGCGAGTGGTATGTTGCAAAATCTTCGAAGATTTCTCTTATGACTCTACATTGTCGCGAAGATGCGCTACCACTGTTACATCAGCAAAATCAAATATAGCTGTCAATAAATAGCCGCCATGTTTTCTTTTTCGGTTGTGATGGTAAAACATTACAACAGAAATTTAGCGTTCAAACATTATTGGATAATGTAAACATTATTACTTATCACTTACATATTATAAATGCGAAAGCTTGTGACCGATTGCGTGAATATGTATATATTATTATATATACTTGACGCGACTCAGCGGATTATAGTGCGATTGAGAGTGCACATATCTTAAAGCCAGAACTAACACACGGGATTTACTTTAAACTTATTTTAATGGGTAGTTTCCGAAGAATCACCAAAACCATATTATATCACTTATAACGTAATTGCGTATTTAGCGCGACAGAGTTTAAGTATCGCCTATGTTACATCTGATATCTTTTTACACATGTAATAGAAATGTAACAGATCGCTGTCTTTACATGGAAGATATATGAGAAAAAAAAATATTGGGACTTATATATACGATCAAAAAAATAAAAAATAAATATTGTTACATGTTTTGTCTGTTTATTTGTTTGTCTGTGCGTTTGTGCACGCTAATCTAAAAAACGGCTTATTTGATTTAGGTGTGGTAAGATTTACTTATCATTTAGTGTTTGTTTCATGTCAACCGGTTCATAAATGAAAAAGTTATTGAAATTTAAAGAATAACTCTCTCGCCACTACACCAAGACCAAGCAAGCGAAACCGCTGGCGGGTCAACTAGTCCTTAATAAATACTTTAACAAAGTTCATCATCACCATTATCATCTCAGCTGTAGGACATCCACTGCTGAACATATGCCTCCCCCAGAACTTTCCAAAAGAACCGGCTGGAAGCTGCCTGCATCAACGTCGTCCTGTGACCTTGATCAGGTCTTCTGTCCATCGTGTCGGTGGACAACCTACCCTGCGCTTGCCGGTCCATGGTCTCCACTCCAGAACCTTCCGGCCCCATCGGGCATCTGTTCTGCGTGCTATGTGCCCTGCCCACTGCCATTTATCTGGATAACTTAAGTGATGATAAAAGTAGCCTCAAAAGTGTAGTTTTTATGGAAAAGTACACTGGCTACATTTCAACTTTTGTGAAATAAATTGGTTACACCCGTGTGGTGATGGATGATGATGATGATAAAGTATCCTTTATATATTGTAAATGTTATTCCAGCGCCTCATTTATCTACGTACCAAATTACATTATAATCCATTCAGTAATTTTGCGTGAAAGAGTAACAAACATCCATACATACAAACTTTCGCGTTTATAATATTTGTAGGTAAACATTATATCTTTTGATACTAGAAATGGCTGGAAATTAACAGGTGAAATGGAATCAATGAATCTTGGAAAATAGGGAAATTATGAATACACAAAACCTAAGTAAGAATCAGAAAAATCTATTTGCAACAAACTAGTATCAATTTAAACAAAACAATAAATATTATAATAATTAAGTCGATGTATCGACCGATGACGGCTAAGGGCTTTAAACCGCAAGCCAAGGTTCTTGCTGACGTGCCTACCAAATACTTACCTACCTACGCTTCCCAAGCAGAAAATCAACTTTTACTACAATGCAGGCACCGTAAACGTGAACCGATGCAGGCAATTCCGGCCACACATCATCGTCACCATGTAGTTATTAAAATCCTAACTTATGTTAGGATTATTACATTACATGCAATAATCAAAATAAGTACATATATTAGCTTAGTTATAAACGTTGAAAAAATAAGATTAGTGGTACAAATTGTTTAAAATAATTTTAGAACCATAGTTGTACGTAAAGTAAGTGTATATAAACAAAAAGTACGTACCACATTACCTCTAACCTTGCTCTAACTAACCGTATCTACGAACTAAGTAGAGGTCTAAATATGTATACTGACTTTTAAATTTAGTTTTTCTTTTTTACCTTTTTCCCTGTATCGTAAAAAGAATGGCACTCACACATTATACATATTACAAACATCCAAGGGATCAAACATTTCTGCATATCAACCAAATATTCTGGCCAGGAATCTAAGCTACAACCTCGTGATTCGAAGGTAGGCTCGCCATCAACTGATCGAACGGTGCAGTCTTATTATACCGACTAGAAAATAGTAAGTATATAATTTTGTGAGTAGAGGAGATATGAATGAAGACTCTCTAAGGGTTTGCTAATAATTTCAAATAAAACGTTACGCGATAGTGATAAAATTAGAACTACATCACCAACCATCTATTAGGGTTCAAATGATACTGCCTTTTGAATAAAGGACAGATAGATGAACAGTGCTGGTATTTGAGTTGTAGTTGGATTTAATTAGTAGGTATTAATTAGTCGGGTGACCGAAATGCTGGCGCCTATTTTGGGCAAAAACTTAGCATTGCCATCCAGCGTGGCAATGCCGCCAGCGTTTTGGCCACTTTTCCCCCCACCATGGGGCTTATAGATTAGATAGTTATTTTTTTTTATTATTTTTTTTTAATTACTAACAAAGTAATGTTTAAATTAAATTACTTATGTATATATTGATTATATTAGTATCTAAGTATTTAACTTTTTGATTTTTCCAGTTTTGTTTTTGCGATGTAAGCATAATAAATTGTAACTATAAAATATCTCTGGCATTTTTTTCAATCATAAATTAGTTTAACGCAAATTATATTTATCCATTTTCGTACAGTATAACCTTAATTTATTAACTACATTTAGGAATAATACTCAAAAAACAAGGTGAAGAAAAAAAACGACATTTTACAAATCCAAGAAAAATCCGGGAAAAAATCTTGAGCTCCGACGTATGCAGATAACTATTAACTGGCACTGATAAAATGGTAAAGATTACTGATTCCACAGGTAAAGTCAGCGTAAGACGTCTATTACATTTTGGAGTTGTCGTTTGGCGTTACCGTTAACAGAAACATCTTTTGTCTAAGCCTGCTGTAAATTATACGGTTTATGCAAATAAGACGGTATGACATGAAGGTATTGTGTGCATAATGTAAAGGTCTGGAACTGAGCTACAATATGCTATACTCCCTCGAGCGATGATAGCAGCTCGAAACAAGCATTAGGTATGTTTTATTCATCCGTTATCTCAGCGCATTCCTCGAAAGGTCGTCGGCAGGAAAGTGAAACTGGTCGAAGCCGAAAGTGACGCTTACAAAACGCGAAGAGCTACATAAATATCCGATTATACTAGCGGCGGCGGCGGCGCAGCGGCGCGGCGCGGCCTGCTCTACCACTCTACCTACTCGCTCTACCCAGGCCCATGGATCACTGATGCAACAAACTTAATCCAATGTCAATTTATTATGACACACTTTACTTAGCCTTTTCTCCACGAGTGATGAGCACCCGCCGCCGCCGCCGCTAGTGATGAAACCCATGATATAATGTATGTACTGTTTGCGCAAATACAGCTAGCTCTCGGCCGTCAATAACTATTTAGCCTCTAACTATCTATTGCTAAAAGATTCGGTCGCTATGTACACACTGCTTAGTAAACTTTGCATAACTAATGTATATTTTATTAAGCTCAAAATATCACACGGTTATTAGAATTCTTACAGTATCAGAATTTACCTACAGAATGATTTAATCATATTAAGCAATCGATAGAACCGGACGGATAAAGAGCACGATATTGTAATTTCTGAAATGTTATGAATTTATTCAATAGAAGATCTACATTTGTATAAAAGCCGATTGTTGCTGAGGAGTTCGTTTTTATTGCCCAATATGTTGACGTATATCTGATCGGCAAATGCTAAATTAAAATTCATAGTCGTAGTTGTTTTGGTCGAGGTAAATCACCAGTATTAAAGGATTGTAAAACCGATGACGACCCGTTAAGCGCAAGGTCATCTGTGACTGAGAACCCATTCTAAGAAAACAAGACATTATACTCGTGTACTATGCTAATTTAGGGCATGACCGCATTCCGCGTGATATCTTTAAAGCTGTGCAATTATTCTACGATACGATCAAAATGGCCTAGTGGGGCATGTGTCTAGAACATTTGGCCGTTAATTTTCCGCATGAGGCGTCATCATGCTGAAATACGAGTACAATGCTGAAATGTTGCTACAACAATGCGGCCTACAGCGTTACAGAGCCGGTTCCGAGGATGGTTTTATGTTAACGGGTGGGTGATGAGTTGAGTGGACAATGGCTATCGACTAGCAAACGATATATCATTAATATGGTTGAGGCACCCAAGTCTATAGGAGGACACACATCAGAGCTTCTCTACTCATAGTGTCACATTCAACACTCATCACAACCACAATTCACAATTCAGGTTGACACACCCACAATAGAGTTCTTGCGGAAAAGTTAGTAAAGTGGTAGAACTTTACCGCAAGAATCCTTGTTAGTCAGTTCTACTCTACCAGATACACTATTTGCAACTCGTAGTTTATAAACTATACTGTATTAGAAAAACACTTCAGCAAGTAAGATTACATGGCAAATGGGACTGTTTAACTTGTGTTGTGAAGTGATGTTCCTAAGTGAGCGTAGTTGAGTACCAAAGACAAATGTGGCCTGAAATTAAAAACTCTCAGCTCCGGTTGACACTACTATTATACAGGCGCTTCACATAAGGCGACGGAGTAACCCGTACCATAAAAAATATAAAATTACTTTCTCATCAGCTTCATGCACAAATATATTTTGAGCGCATTGATTGGAGATTGCAATCTTTGACCGTGAGGTTTCTGCACCCAGATATTACGTATAGACAGCTAAGACAATAGCTAGCGTGAGTGTTGCGTAAGTATCACACGGTTAGCAGATTAGCGCATTCTCCTCCCTCCGGCAGGTCGTGACTCGTCCCCCAGAACCGGGTGCCCTTGACATATCCAATAGGAGTAGAAAGTGCAAGCATCCGAGCAGACCACGCGGTCTAATAGCAATTTAGTCATTTAAATTATAGCTTTGTCCCCTCAGCCAAATTGTAAGTTAACTAATTAATAAGGCTCCGTATGGATCAAGAGTGAGCTGCATAGTTCTTATGGGTGAGTAGTGAATAGTTCTTATGTAGATCTAGGTATGTAAATCTCATTATAAAATTTACAGAATGTTAAATGTGTTTCAACATAATTTATGTGTCAACTTCTCACGAGTCTTTGTTACCATTCCAACATATAATGTCAAGAACCTTTTTCATGGTACATATTTAGTTCCGAATCGTGCAAGTCAGTTGTCTTTTGGTAATTTTCACACCATTATACCCATTACAGCTGACGTGCACCCAGTCCCAGAGCTTGAATGTATTGAATATTATTGCCACCTCTGGGATGGATCTGCTAAGTACCTTATGGATGCTGTCGACAGACTGCAACATCGCGCTGTCCGTATATTGGAGACACTGAAGTCACTCAATACCTAGAACCCCTACAAATGCGTAGAACTATAGCTTCTCCAAGTTTTTTACCGTTTGTTTTAAGGTGAATGTTCTGAAGAGCTCTTTAATCTTATTCCTTCCTCACCATTCCGATCCCGAACTACTCGTTCCGGCCTAGAATTTCATCCATATACTGTTCAAAACTTCTTACCACGAACTAAAAAGTTTGGCAGTTCCTACCTCTGTCGTGTAAGTAAATTGTGGAATGATCTGCCGGCGTACGTATTTCCTTGCAACTATGGTCCTGGGTCTTTCAAGCGGGCGTGAAAAAGCATCTCTTAGGTGGTGATAGGGGTGGCGATTTATAAAAATAATGGTCATCGTTTCTTAATTTCTTCTTCGCTTTCCATCAGGCGAGAGGGAGTCACTGAACCATTATAAAAAAAAGCTTGAAGCCGCAAATTTCTGAGTTGCTCACACCGTAATATACTTTCAGCGCCATCATCCTATCCAAAGTGAGGCTGGTACAATACGTGATTTTATTCCCATATACCTTTTTATCTCTAGAACTAGAATAGAACTCTTTTATATCTAAACTATTTGGTTTTGCAGCTTTTTACAAGTGCCTGGAGGCAGAACATTTGACGCTGTGATGGTATAAATCACGACTGATGCTAAAGAAGCCACCAAGTAAACCTTGATAAACTGAACGTCAGGAACTAACATTATCCGAAAAGCAATGAACTACCCATGTATGACCCATGTTCTAGGCCCAATGTCATTTCCCACGCGCTCGCCGTTTACAATAGTTTACATCATTGTGCAATTGATTATCTTTAAATTCATTACATCTCTTTATCTCGTAAAGCCCATTGCCACGGAAGGAACGCGGTAAACAATGACAGTACTTAACAAGTCTAGAAGCTTTGTTCGTTTTTAACTAGTTGTCTTACGCAATACGTTATCAATGATCTTGTGTAGAAGAATTTCGGATTTCCGGGCCTTTAAGACACAAAAGTAGAGCGAAAGTCAAAAGCTCATCTTGAAGTGTTATTAAATGATGATGAAAATGCAATTGTTATTACGTCGTATTCATGCAACTTGGAATGTATTTCAGTTCCAAAGAGGAATTTAGTGAAACAGATGTTATATCCATCTGTCACAAATAAATAGAAACCGGAAAGCTTGAAGCAAAATTAAGAAACCAATTAGGTACCTATTAAATTCATGAATACAAACATCTAATACAACTATAGATTCGTGAAAATCAATTCAGGCCTGGTAGAGCTAGTGTGTTAAACAGCAGTTCAGCTGTGGCTAAAGATAATGTGATGATTATAATAATGGTGATGAAGATGATTATATAATGACTCGTGGCATATGGTTGTCATTACACGATTACTGCGCTGATTAAGGTTCGATAACTTCCATTAAAGCATTCAAACACAAACTCTAAGCTCCGAAATTCCACTAAACAACATTTTCGGCTTATTTCAATAAAAAAGCTGTATCCAAATAAGGCAGTCTATTTCTACAATACGCGGATACAAACAAATCAGTATTAGCAAACGCTACAAACATAATCTTTTTTTTGTCAGAGAAACAAAAGGCCAAGCCTCTTGTTAAGTAACGGACCAACTATCTAGTCCACATGGTCATAAGTAATTAAGGATTGTCAACGTGTAAACTTTGAAAGCACTTCACAACACTCAAGCAATTAATTCTAACATTTAAGCACGTGTCTATTAAATAAATATGCCGTTACATATTATATAAGCTGGTAGGTATACAAACACGCGACAGATGCTGGCTCTGTTATGAACATGAACAAGTATGGGTTTTATTTAATAGTTACCTCATAAAATTTAGGGGTCAAATCACAAGCATATGACATTTTAATGTCTGAAACAAGAAAGTTGATGAACAGGCATATATATTTTGAAGATTAAAAATTGAAGCAATTTGTGAATGTTACAACTTGCCTTTAGACTGAAAAGTTAAATATCTTTTGGGGAACTTAATTAATTTTTATTAATGTTATAGCTAAGCACGTTATTTATCATTGCGTGGAGACTATAATTTTTGTATGAACTCCAATATGAATGTGTCTTGTACTACTATCCTAATAAATCGATGTTTCATTTTCTTAGTTAATAATGTGCGAGTTCTCACGTTTGACTTTTAGCTGGGGTATATGTGTGATTATAGAAAAAATTCAGTTTCTGTCTAATGCAGATAACGAAAATAGAAGTTACTATAATGAAACAAAATGGTGTATACGTATATGTCTTCATCATCAGCCTGTTGTAAGTCCGATCCGACCACAGGTCCCTCTAATGCTATCCCACTGAATATGACCTCGGCCTCTTCGAGTAACTGGACGCTTTACAAAGATCTAAAGCCTAAAACCTGTCTCCACAATATTGTAAAATATTATAAAAGTACATAAATAATATTCGTAAATTCTCAATTGATAGACCTTTTAAATAAACGAGCCGTCATATACTGCAATTTCAATCCTTTGGTTATATTAGGTAGATATAATACAATTACATATGTTTTCCGTAACGAGAAGTATTCTTTCCTCAGCAAAGGTCAGATTAGTAATCAGTAAGAGTTTATCTAAACGATCGGATCCGACCGCGAACTAAAATAAGTAAACTGAAGTGGTAATGGGGTAGTTACATCAGTCATAGAACTGATAACCGATGGAAAATACGTGATCTCAAGTGGACCACGTGTCGACAAGCGTAGCGTAGGATGACCTTCAGCAATATGGAGCAACGATCTGCGCAAGGTATAGCTGGATAGCAGCAGTGGCTCTACCATGAGTTGGCATCGTAAATGTCATCTATAGTCGATCCTCGATCTCGCCTACCTATTAAGCTTGTGATTGGCGTACTCGCTGTCAATTTTAGTTCCACAATTGACCGCAAGGAGGCACTGTTCATTTTTCCATACATTTTTTAGCGGCAGTCGATAGCGAGCGTCGATTGGTGTCAATGTTGTAAACTCATGGTAGGCCTACAGTCACTGGATGAGCAGAGTTGAATACCGGGCTCAGTGGTGCGCTTTGGGAGAGGCTATGTCCAGCAGTAGACTGTTACAGCCCGATGATGATGATAAACTACCGCCATTCAGACACAAAAATACATACTCACTCAGAATACAATAACTCTTTAAAATGTGATCGGTAGTAGAGACAAGTGTAGAGTTTTTGTGTAAAAACAGATATATTGGCTGAATGATTCTATCAAAATTCAGAATGGTAGGTAGGTAGGTACTGTTTGCGGAAGATTTTGGGTGAACCACGTGCGGAGGCGAAAGCGGAATACGGATGTGATGTGACATCTGCAGCCGTAGATATTACGTATTGAGCTGACATAACAGTCGTTCGTATGTATAATTTAAGTTCCATTATTGCGCAGCCGAGATTTGGGTAAGATTATTTGTTCACTAAATGCTTTATGATCTTGTATTGATTTGACCAATAATGCAAACTTTTTGGTTGTTTGCTTTAATAGCACCTACATTATTCTTCAGGCTGAAAAAAGACGAATGCCTAAATTTTTAAAGGTTTCTGTAAATGAAAAGTACTGGCCAGCAAACGTTTTAGGTTTTCTAGTTTCCTTTTTTAAACATTTACTCTGTATTTATTTGAATTTTATAGTACATGATGATACACCACACTGTTCAGAAACAGTTGCAGTCCTTCACTTTCAAGATTTCTGTGCCTTATAGTTTTCCCTTCCAAAATTGAACATAGTGATACTCGACGCCCGCTACGCAGTTACTGCCTGGATACAGAAAATATGGCATTGCAGTGGTATCCACGAAGACGAACTTGCTAAAGATTTACCTGATGGGTGATCAATAGTAAGGATTATGCAATTTTAGTAAATAGGTACATTGTAAAAGTGCGCCGGGCACTGTGTCAAGGTCTGACTGCGTATGTGCGCAACGAATAACTTGTCTAAAGAAACAAAAATGCAGCTAGTAAACCTTACAGCATAATCCTTCGAAGAATAGCGTAGCAGTCAAATAGCACAATCACTGGTTGTATAAGTATGTAAATATACAGTTTTTGAGGCTGGTATTGGAGTGGTGTGTTCAGAGTATCGGTGCAAAGAGCGAAAGTGAAGGTCGTTCGGTCGGTCGCCGCGCGCCGCTGTGACGCGAACGCGACACCGTCTCGGCAGCGCTGGACCTCACACGACCTATTTTTAAACAGAATCCTTGAAATTTAAAACATCTTTTGGAATTTTACGACAGGCTCGAAATTCAATAACCAATAAGTCGTATAAGGCAAGGGTCTTTGTGCATGGCGAGTTCATCTTTTTTGTGCCAGGTCATTTTAACGCTATGCGAATTTCCTCCGCGTATATATAACCCGCGCGATAAAATAATTCTTAGAATTTGACCAAAGAATAAAATTTGTACTTATTCTTGTGATAACAAGTATTCTGGTTTTGCGTACTCTTATATATTTTCATTATACATCATTAGGTTAAGATGGTTATTGTCACGCGTGGTATGCAGGTATTACGGCGTTGAATGCAATCTGATTTAGACCCGATGCAGAATGGGGATACATCCGTATGCGAATCAGATTCCACGCGCGGGACCAGATACGCGATACAGAAAAAGGTAATAAATAGTAAAATCGTTGTAGGCATACCTACTAGTACTAAACATTTAAGTCGAAAAACTTATAGGTCATCCACGATATCGGGTTTTTTGAAATTAGGAGTGAGACATTAAAGGTCAAGGTGTGGGCACGGCAGGCTACATCAGAAAAGAGATGAGTTGACGAATGACATATAAAGTTGACAATCCATCATTAATTTATCTACAAAAGTAGACGTCAAACAGCCAGTGTTAAATTCGTTGTGACTACATACGGCAACATTATAGCAAATATATGTATACTGGCATAACAGAGCAAAATTACATATTTTAATGTGTATACTTTAACTAGATGTGCTCCGCGGTTTTACCCGCGTGATGATGGAAGATGAAGATGAAATAGAAGTAGCCTGGTAGTAGCTGAAGTTATACTCTGAGGAGTAACATGAGATATCTGCCAGTGAAAGTCCCGTTAAAATTAGTGCAGTCTTTTCAGAGGTTAGTCGAAACAAACAGACAGACAGACAGACATTTTTTTTGTATGTACTCTATTGAATAAGTTAAAGACTTCCCTATGCATTTAGTATAAAGCTGTCATGGACTACTGAGAAAAAAAAGCTCCCACTAGTTCCATGGAAATAAAACACGATGGAGTTAGTGAGAATTACCCTTATTTTGGAATCACAAACAGACACGTTAGTTTTATTTCTCTGTGTAGATATAGAATAGAACTAATACAATATACCTTGTGCTTTTTGATCTTAAATCAGTCTTAGTAATATCGCCCGCGTGGGCCTTAGCATGCTTCTAGATACTTCATAATTTTGTTAGCAGGGTTGAAGTTTGGAGTCACAAAATAGTACATTCCACATACCATGAATAAATAAACTGTTAATTCTCGTGAAATCAAAACATTATTTTACATTTACGATCACGCGTACCAGCGCTGTGCTATTAGCCATTAAAAAGTGCAGGTCCGGATATGACACACACACACAAGCACAGACAACGGCGACGACGTGCTTCCGGGGAAAACCAGTGTCCGCGCCGACACGAGCCGAGGACGTCCGGAATAACACAACTACATCACCACCGCTGCATATGCTACAAAACGTAAACTGATAATCTATTTATCCATAATACCAGAAACCATATCTATATCATAAATTTTGAATCCAAAATCTGTGAGTATAATGTCGTAGAGAAGCAGAGGATTAGGAGACAGTACTTCATCTTTGTCACATGATTATTACACGGCCTTAATAAACTAAGTATAATTTAAAAGACACTCTTACATATTCAATGATATAAGAACCATTTATTAAAATTTATAAAATATGTCAATTTTAAAATGGCTCGTACGCGCGTGTTAACGCGTGCACAAGTCGGAAGAAAAAGTATTGTACATAAATTTTATTCAACACTCAATGTTAATTTCGTTAATAAGCAATTTTTACACGACATTTTTATGTGCTTGTATCCTCCTCCACCAGCTCTACTTGGCTTAATGGCAAATTAGCTGAAAATGTGTATTACAAGGCAAGGCTAGATGGTGCTGTACGTCTTAAAAGGTACGTATGTTTCTTCTAAAACTTAAACAACTTCTTACTTGAATTCGTGAATTTTGAATGAATTGATTTTGACACTTTTTAAATTGATTTCGAGTTGGATACATTTTGACTTCATTGCGCTCTGCCATGCGATTCTCTAAGAGCGAACATCGTTGCATCCTTGACAACATCCGTGAAACAAATAAAGAAGTGACAAGAAACGTTGGAAAAGCAACGTTTTGGTTTGTTTTGGTCATCAATTTCTATGTATCAAATCTTATTAAAACGATGACAGGCCGACATCTGCTATTATGGATTATCCTGACACATTAGGTACACTAAATAAGTATTATAGAATACTATTTCTACAGACTAATTCACGTCGATTACTTCCTTGCCGTTGATCGCAAATAAACAATAATTGCAAAAATCTAATTTTAAAAGATTTCAAGATAACCTCAGAGCTAAATGATTATTGCCGGTTTGCGAGCATGCAATTGCAACGAACAATTTGAGTTTACTCGTCTCATTCGCAGCATGTACTATGTATGTGCGGAAGATTACGACGATCGTATATATTACCAACGCGGGCCCAACTAGTCGTAAACGTCGATCGTCACGTCACGTTTAAATCACTTTCTTTTTCACACATGCCTCATCGAAAATTTGTAGCATATAGAAATTCCCAATCTAATTTGTATTCAAAAACATAAGCCGGAGCGAATTTCGCATTTGACTGCGTAACGTTGCGTTAGCTTTTGGAAAGCGAAACAGTCCAGATCTAGACATGACATTACTTAAATTGCCTAATTAGGAAGTATAAATAACAATAAAACACTATAGTTCCTATATAATCTATGTAATGGTGTGTCAACGCTCGGATACTTGTTTCATTTACTCGAATAACTTTCTTTCTAAGCAAAAACAATGCATAATGTCCGCCGCGTCAATTAAAATCATTTTATTGTATACATTACTTAGTTTCAATACTGGAAACAATGTAGGTATGATATATAAACATGAATTAACTGCTTTTTTATTGTAAGATGTTATTATGGACAGCAACTGACGAGTCCTGTATTTCAGTAGAGTTATACAGAACAGCAAAGGAGCACCTAGGCGTGCTCGACGTAACAAACAATTTAAGTGATTCATTCTGTGTTCCTGTTTCATCCTGCTTATTTAAAAGTTAATTAATTTAAATTAATAATATATAATTAAATAGTTTTAAAACCTTGGCTGCTCATTGGCGACATTAACACACTTGTCCACCTACCACAATATATTTACTACTATTGAATAAATGACAGTATCCAACAAGAAAATCAACCATTATAGTCTTACCTTATTTCGTAGGCTTCGAGATACCTCTGTTTTAAGAACCATCAAAATTAATTAAGTCCTGAAGAAGTAACAAAATCATTTGTGCCTTTGTTTTCCCGTAAGGGACTTACTAATGCAGAATAAACAGTATCTTTCTTTGGGCTTTACGACTATTCCTAATTTCATCAGCGTGGATATTCAGATTGGTGTCGGTTCTGCTCACGTCTTCTGAACTGTTATACACAAATCTATCATTATCTATCTAGCTATATTATAAAAATGAACCCCTATTTTTCCTGGTCACACTATAACTCGAGAACGGATGGAACAATCGCGTTAATTCTTTTTTGTTGTGTTAATTATTGTCAGGAGATGGTTCTGACGAAAGAAACACTAGGAAAAGATGGGAGATTATGGCGATGCCGAAGGCCAAGCCACAACGCGCATGAAGTCGCGGGCAGTAGCTAATTAATAAAACTAAAATAATAAATCTGTTAAATAATATGCTGCATTCAGCAACGTAAAAAATATATGGCAAGGAAAAAATTACTCGTATGTTCACGCGCCGATTCTCATTATACTCATATAATATGAGTAACCTGCTATAATATAGTAATGAGCTTTTAGTTAAATATGTTTTCGATATAAAAGGTAATTTTCTTCACCAATCGTCTTATGGTATAAATCTGTATCTTGTAAGGTTTTAAGTGCATGAATATAAGATGTTGACCATCATAGAATGATCTTGGTTTTGGAATGCCATAATGATATATTATTATTAACCTATTTTATATATTTAAAAATATATTCACATCAAATCTTATACACAACCTTAATATGCCTCAAATTAATAAGGTTTACTCATGTGCACCATCAGAATTCCACGCCAAACTTTTTTGCTGTCATATTTCGTGTTTAGGTAAAAATCAGGTCTTGTTTTCAAATTAACTAAACACATATCGAGTTGGTGCCTTAAATAAAAAAGCAAAAGTTTTACGGCCGTCTTTATGCGATTTTGAAAACACTCCAGTGAATTTTATACCTGAGTTCCAAACATTTGACTTTATTAAATATTTAAGATATCAATTATACTTCAACATAGTGTAGTGTCAATAGTCATATTGAATATTTGAATATAATTCTAGTAATCAGTGCTATCATTTCAAGATATTTTATTATGAAATTAGGGACATAAATTATCAACAAAGTTTTATGAAAAGAGTTAAAAAATATAACTTAACCTAAACATAATAAAGGTTCCGGAGGCCCCACTCCCCCCTTCCCATTCTTCCTCTCCTTCCCCCTCCAACCTTTACCCCTTCTATCTCTTCCTCCCTATCATTCTTCCTCAAAGGTCGGCAACGCATCCTCGAGACCTCTGGTATTGCGAATGTCCGTGGACGACGGTATCACTTACTTTCAGGTGAGCCGCTTGTTCATTTGCCAACCTATCCCATAAAAGCCAAGAGAATCGGAAATCTATTGATTATTTTAAAAGTGAGGATAATAGAAAGTTAAGACCTTAAGATGACAGATCCCGGGGTGGTACTCCCTGTGCGCAGAGGCAGAGTTTCATTTCACAGTATTTATTATTCCTAACAATATATTCACATACGCTTTACCGCGTTTATAACTAAAGATAACCCTTCGTTTATCGGGATCTTTTCGCCCTTCTGAGTTCTTCTGCGAGATTAAACAACGCGCACGCGGATGTCTAAGCTACGGCACAGTAACGGGTTCCGGGAAGTTCTGGTCACGTAACTCGATAAGACGCGCAGAAATCTTGGATAAGTGAATTAACCGAGCAATCAACGTACCCGCTTGAAGTCGCTAATGATTAATTAGGTCACAGACAACTTCCTAACTCGATCCGGACGTTGAAATGAAGAATCCGATGAAGAACCAATCAAGTATGTAACTTTTGGATTCGTGTGAGATCAGATCGCATGTGCATCATACTTTTAACAGGTCGTGGAATGTAACCCAGAACTCAAGATTTACAAAACAAGGGGGAGGTAGGGGTGAAGACGAGAAATCACAACCAAAAGAGTCGGAGGGTCGTTGGAGTACTATAATTAAGGAGGCACTAATAATTGGCCTAAACTCTGATATTTTAAAGTAAGGTCAGTTTTTCAATCTCTCTTGAGCAAATATCATTTTAGGTCAGCCATTTGTGTATGTCTAAAAAGCCTAATAGAGTAGCGCACGACTTTAATTTTATTAACAAAATACAATGGCTAATTAATTTACATTTGGGGAAGTTAAACTTAAAGGTTTAATGTGAACTTATTGCCATATGTTTTGAACAGGTAGTATTTTATTATTGCACGGCATCAAGCGTAACTAAATTTTGTAAAATAAAAGTCAAAGTTGAGTATGTCATGTGTCACAAGTCATATCCGCCTGAGCACTTAACACTTCTCAGCATAACTGAAGAGAGAGTTCACTATTGTTAGATCATATTGTACAAGAAATACTATATAATAATGCGTATGATACATATCGTATATGAATAAGCTATGTATATGTTTTCAATTAAAAAAATAACACATTACAAATAATACAGTTTTGACTCTTGAGTCCTCATGAAGATGACTTGGATACACTGAGAGACCTAAAGCTGAAACTAGTCAACGACTTCCTCCATCCCACGTAGTCACTTTACATACTTAAAATGTATGTCTACATACTCAAATGTCACATAGCATAAGATGAAATAAGTGTTATTACTATAAAAGGACTGTCATATAGGAATATGTTTCTCGAGATAAATAGTTGATTAGATATCCAAGGAATTAACTAAATCGCTATTCCGAATTACAGCGTAAAGAAGAGTAACACATTCGGATAATAAAAAAAGTAAATGTAGTATTCATTTATTCATAAACATTCGCATTTATAATATTAGCGTCGTGCTCACTACTTTGAGATATGCGTAAATTTTTTTTTTATAATTATTCTACTGTATCAGGGTGTCCTGAAATTCAACGATAACCTGGTACCGGGCTAATAGCCAAATTATACCAGTTATGAAAAAATAAGAAAAAATCCTGTTTTATTTCAACATGAAGTGACAATGTTAACTGACAGTAATTTTGTAAACCAAAACTCGTCAAAACCTAATTTATTTTACTTAATTAACAATTTTTATTACTTCGATTTGTGTTTTAGATTATTAGCACTGTTATTTGAGATTACATTATTAAAAAAATTACTGTAAACAAATTCAACTTACGATACGAAGAATGTCCATTATCGCTTGGCTAAGTGACATGGATTTTTGTTATTTTTTTTATTACTGGTATACTTTGGTCTTTCGCCCCGTACTTACCAGACCATCGTTGAGTTTCAGGACACCCGGTATATCATATTGTGTAGCCTACATTAAATTATTATTAATATTTCTTTACTCACCCTCGTGCTCAAGGTTCTATTTATTAACGGATATGGAAAGGACGTCATCTTTGTCAGTATCCCAATATTTCGTAAGAATTTATTATTTTTCAAATACCCCTAGAATCTGCATATATATAAAATTTTATATTACTAAAAAGAAACGTGGTATTCTAAACCCTCTCGGCTCTCTTATTAAATTAGTTTCGGGAAACTAGGATAATGACGATGCTTATCTCATTACGGTAGGTACGATGCATTAATCAAGAATGCTAAGAGAAAACGGAACGATATTACTAGAAATATTAAGTAATGTTACATACAGATAAAATAGTATTGTTAAAGTATGGATCAAACCTACGTCTTTTGGAGTTTTCACCCCTGCGTGCGTCTATAACAGAACTACTCTGCCGTCGAAGCACCGTGAATATAAAATAATGACCAGCTCTACATTTCTCCGAAACTAACCGTGACCGCTTTAACAAAATACATTAGTTATTGTGAATTGAATGGCCGTTAACTCTAATTGTCGATTTAGTTGAGAAACTCGTCAAGTGAAGGAAAACCTTGTACAGTGCGTATTAATTTCATACGACGCGTGTCGCACAAAAAGAATGGGCGCAGTAAAACTGGTGTTAATCTTACGAAAGCAATTCTAGTAGCTGTCAACTAGGTAACCTATAGCGATTATATCTCATTAACTTTTGATTATCACTGTACCATGTGCACGTATCTAATTATCGTGACTTTGATATCAAATTCAAAATTCTCCTATTTTATTATGTATACATTAACGCTCTACTAACGAAGTAATTTATGAATGTTATGTCAGCATGCATAGAAGTTTTATGAATGTCGTCTTCAAATCCACAACAGTAAAACAAAATGCCATTTAAAAGTATACCAGGGTCACTTCGGTATGACACAATACTTTAAAATATATTTAAATTGCCTTCAAGGATTGTATACTACGTTAATATATACGCTGAATTATTATAAGGAGGATGTACCTTTCATTAAATAGTTTGTAACATTTAGCCCGTCGCTGGTTTCCGCGGTGCTTGCATGTGAGGTGGGGTATAGATAGACAGAGTTAAATACAACAATATACATATATACAAAAATACGTTAACGCACGTTATTTGGCGTTCTCATATTCTTCTTTAGTTTAGTTATACGGATCGGAAACACATTGCAATTTGCAATTGTTCATATACAACTTGGTTATAATCAGTGAGTCTACCCGTGATCGTGATCACTGAAAGTCTTTGAAAACTCGGGATGAAAATAATATGTCATATACGCGATTTAATCTGTTCAAAATACTTTAATATTATTGTGTATAAATCTCCAAAAACATCACTGTTATGTGTATGGCACATTATATAAAAAAGGATTAATTCCTTAGAAATCTCGAGAATCAAAATCATTAATGTTACGTGTATGACACCTTATATATTAAAAGGGATTAGGTTTACGACGAAACGCTTGAGTCAACGAGAAAACAGTGTGACGTCGTGAAAATAAAGCTTTTCCAAAGAAAGCTTGTTGGCAGAGCATCCATTTGCGGTAGAAAACTATTAACGAGTTTCAAGTGTTTTACAACAAATAACTATTATACGTAAGTAACAATACTATTGTCAACTTCAACGTCGACATATATTCGTACCTAAGATATTGCTGTAAAATAAATTCTTAACAAAGTCTTCCATTTATATTATTTATGATTTGTATAAGAAATCTTTTATACTTTATCATTTGTAAGGGCTTCTAAGTTTAGAAAGTGCAAGGGCTTGGCGGCGCTGGCGTCGGGCGGAGTCGAGCCGCCCGCGCCTTCGGAGACAATATGCGCACAAAGTCGTGCATATTTTTAAAGCAACGTTTCGCAGCCTTTATTGAGAAATAGCGCCCCCATTCGTGATGTCAGTCAACTACAGTTGGGCAATGAAAACTTGATTTCCACACAAGAAATCAGATCATATTTTAGCCACATTAGATTACCTGTGTCTGCGGTGTGGTAGCGACGAATAGGTACATCCCGATAGATTACGCAATGCCAGCCGCGAGATCAAATGCAAACAGACAGCGACACGCTAACAGATTCAACACACAAGTACACATAATAATTATCGGCGTCGCCGTTAGAAAGTGATTGTGTACAATTACCACGTCCAATACAATAGTAATTATCGCATCGATAGCAATGACCGTAAAATTTGTGTCTAGTTACTCACAGAGCGGTGTTAAATCAATGATTTAGTTTTTTATATGTGTAGTGCGTAAACGCGGGTACTTACAGCGCTATCCTGGCGATCATGTTGCGTGTTGCGCGTAGCGATGAGTTGCGAAGTGCGTGCCTGCCCGGTTCACTCGGGCTGCTGGCTGCAACAGAGACCTCACGTCAGCACACGCGCCTTTCCCAAGCAAACACACAAGTTGCAACAGTGAAGCTCAACGAGGAAGCTGCATCGCACATTTAAATGCAACGCTAATGTCAGAGAACGCTTAAATGCCAATAACGACGACCTTTCGGTTCGGAGTCGAATTGCGCAAGCGAGGATCCCGGTGATCGTGTGAGAAAGGCGAGTGTGTTTAGGGGGTGGTGGGGTGACGCACCGGAGGGGGGATGCGGGGTAAGACCGCTGGCGACGCGCTGCCGTACGGCGACTAACCTCGCCGCGGCGTGCGCACCTCTTACTTATAGCCGCGCGCCCACCAGCCGGTACCAGCGCAGGAGCGGTCCGCCACCGCCCGCCACCAGAGCCCCAGCATCCCGATAGCTGTGGCACTGATTCCTCCATCCTGAACTGCACCCTGCCACAGAGCCCTCTTAGCCTCTCGAATCACACCACACTGCATGACTATATTATCAAAAGATAGACAGAAAATAGAGGCCATCGCGGCTAAGTTGCGACCTTTACGCAACTCTATTACGGATTCAGCCGCGCATTCGGACCCTCGATTTTTTACATTAACAAAAGTGATTTCTAAGTGAAACGCAAGGGGTTATTCAAAAATAGGTGAATATAGCAATTAAAGTGACGAAGTAACTATCGGAAACACAAAATACACATGTCACGTAAAGGTCGCCTAGCTTGCTGTCGCACCGCAGTATCAAAGACATCAAAGCGCTCATCGTTTTCTTTATAATTTTAATGGTCACGTGGTTGATATTCATTGCATGCCCTTTTGGTCTGTATTGGTCGATATCTATATATTCAACAAATACCTTTTATATCATTACTAGTAAAACCACCCGCAGCTTTACTCGCATGGTCTACTAACTAAGTTGAATAAATAGTTTGCATGATTGAACGTTACCTTTTAAGGTTTACGTTGAGGAGTTCAAGAAAACCTTATTCTTTTGTTTTACCTCTATGAAAAAGATATCAGCGATTTCCCTAATGTTACAGATCAAAAACTTTGGTATACCATAAACTTATATATAAATCACAAAAACATATACGGAAAATTATCGTATGATTTTTTTAATATTATATTTCGGTTCGATACCATCGGCTTAAAAACTATATGATGCACTAAAATACCAAATTCGGTAATATTATGGCGTATAAGCTATAGATATCCTTTTTATTAAGACCCCCATGGTTATTTTCTACTCAACGTAAGAAAATCGAAAGTTCTTCCCAAAGTTTAGACTTGAACCCATTAGACGTTATTACCATGTCAAAATTCAACTTCTATGGCCTTTTCTATGAGTCGTGCGATTCTCTAACGGCCGTTTTCATTATTCTATCTATCGCCGGTTTACCTTACTAGAGATAGATATTTGACACTATTTGTATCACAATATGGTCTGTGATTTGTATGGACGTTACGTCAAATTTCTATCGGTAGTAAGGAAAACTGTGGATAGATAGAATATTGAAAACGGCCGTAAGAGTATATCATATATATTATTATAACATCGGTGTATCTTTGACAACAACCGTGAAACAAATGACGAGATGACAAGAAACGTTGGAAAAACAACCGTACAAGGGCGATATCTCATAAAGTATTTGACATCGGTGCGCTCGTTGACGAACGCAACGACGAATCATTAGAAAATCGCAGGGCAGCTTACTTCAATATTTCTATGATGGAGTGACGACACTCTGACACCTTATTTTATAATGAAAACTCAACACCTCAGGTTGTTTTCATCCAGAAATGCAGCAATTATTCTTTAAACTTTAAGAGCTCAAATTGAGAATTGTGACATGTACCGAGTAAAATGAATGTTACGTCCATAATATTCTATGTCCTATATGACAGCATAATGTTGTAACATACGCAAGTATTTTCATTATGTATGTTGATCTTTTAACTTATACTCAGATAAGACATATTTGGGTACTGGGGTCGTGAAAAATGTATCAAACCGTGGGCATTTCGGTACCTACGCAAGTATAATACGATCTTACTATTTTCTAATCTATACCTTAACGCCTTCCTATATCAACTCCTGTCTAAATCCAAAAATATAATAAAAATGAAACGGATAGCTAAATGGAATATATATGAGAACAATATTATTGAAACTTTTTTAAACAATAATAGAATGAAAAAAAAAAAAAAAATTTTGTCTGGTGTCTGTTTATCTGTTTGTCTGTGCATTTGTGCACGCTATATCTGGTAAGCTTCACTTTTAACATTTAGTGTTTCATGTCAGTCGATTCATAAATAAAAAACTATTGAAATTTAAAGAATAACTCTCTCGCTACTTCACCAGCACCAAGCGAGCGAAGCCGCTGGTGGGTCAACTAATTGTTACTAAAAATATTGGCAATATCAGCCCATTGCGTTCCCACCACTGGGAACATCCTTTCAGGTTTTAGAGCCTGCATCGTAGGCCCAGTTCAGCTAGCGGACAGTGTTCACACATTCACAAACCATAACCAACGATTCGTAAAACTCACTATTTAGTACAGATTCTGTGTCTGCAATTATCGTATAGTAATTATTGCATAATCTGTGTAAATATTAATATTTATATTTGTATAAATATTATACAAATACGTGGGGCACACTAAAAGTTTTGCACTTCTAGCAAATCGGAACTATTTGAATTTCGAATGTAATATTTTTTGAAACGTTGCAACCTTCTTAGTTATAAAAAAAACAATTGGCGGGAAATCATTTGTCAATTTTTTTTATCACACATATAGTTCAACGTACACAACGAAGATGGAATTAAGTCAAAAAGATTTTAGCTCGATGATTTTTTATGATTATAAAAGTTCTCTCTCTCCGCAAGATTGTGCCGCTCGTCTTCAATATGATTTTGGGAGAGAAGCACCTTGTTTGAGCACCGTGAGGTGATGGTTTGCTGAATTTGAGAGTCAGTACATGACGAATTTCGTGAAGGGCGGCCTTCAACTGCCGTCAACGAAAATAATGTGGCTACTGTTAAGCGGCTAATTGAAGAAAACCCGCGGATTACCTATGAGACAATTCGAGGACTATTGGGGATTGGTATGAGCCAAATTCAGAAAATTTTACACGAAGTATTGAAAGTTCGGAAACTTTGTTGTCGTTGGATCCCTCATGAACTGACAGCGGAGCAGAAGCGGGCTCGCGTGGAATGGTTCTCACAGATGCTACTGAAGTACGACCACGGACATTCTACTGCTGTTTTTGGCATTGTCATAGGAGACGAAACGTGGATTTATTGTTTTGAACCTGAAAAAAACAGCAATCTTGTGAATGGGTGTTTGAAAATGAGAAAAGGCCAACAAAAGTGAAGCAGGCGAGAAACGTTGGTAAAAAAATTATCGCGTTTTTTTTCTCAGCTACGGGTCCCATCTGCACAATTCCACTTGAAGATCAAAAGAGTGTTAATGCCGAGTGGTATTCTACCATTTGTTTACCCAGGGTGTTAGAAAAAGTTCGCGAAAGACTGACCAAAAAGCCGCGTTCTCCTACATCATGACAACGCTTCTTCACACACAGCCAACAAGACAAAGTCATTTTTAGCCTCCGAAAAAGTACAACTCGTCACCTATCCTGCGCATAGCCCTGACCTAGCACCCTGTGATTTCCCCAAAATCAAAGATTTGATGAGAGGTTTCACTTTTACCAACTCCGAAGAGGCAGTGATAGCGGTCAATCAGCACGTAGAAAACTCGCCTTCAGATCTGTGGTCCTCCTGTTTTAAAAAAGGTTCGATCGCATGAAAAAAATTTTAAAATGTAAAGGAGAGTATTTTGAAAAACAACAAACATAATATTTTGGTCATAACATGTGGTTTTTTTTAAGTTACGCATAACTTATAGCGTGACCTACGTATACAAATATTATCATAAAGTAACTCTTTTGTTTTATGTCTATTTTTAATCGAGTATTTTTAAATAGACATGTTGTAACCAAAAACTATGTGTACCCCGTAACTATGAGTTTTATATCACTTGATACTAAATTGTTTTGGGAAATTGATTACAGTGATGACGTCACCCATTGTCATTATATTTGTATTAGGTAAGTGCTAGTTAATGTATTTTTGTGTAATTATAAAGAAGTTCTACCTACGAGTATTTTCTTATAGCTGAACTTGAGCATTTTTTCTCAGTTTAATGCACATAACTTCGTTTTGGAATAAACCGATTCTGACGAAATAGGAACAAAAATACAAATCAGTAAATGGTACGTTTTTTTGCGTATACAAACAGACAACAAAGAAAAATCTGGACAGCCTCATTTTTACTCTCATACCATCCTACCATTTACATAGATTTTTCTTGATCTTATTGATTACTAATATTTAAAAATGCGAAAATTTGGATGGATGCAGATTTGTTACTGAACCAAATCAGAATCGATTTAAATTTAGTATGCAGATAGAAGAGGTTATGGAATAACACAGTGGATACTTTCATCGTTGTCATCATCGGAGTCCACAACCGTGCGATAACTTTGGTTGTAACAAATTGAAAATAAACGCGATACATAATGCAATAAAAAGGTTTTACCCCCATCTCTTTTCGGGTATAAATCAAAAATATCGATCCAACGAAAAAATATTCCACTACCAAAATTGAATAGAAAGCTTCATTCTCAACAACTTTGTATATAACAATTTTTCATTTAAATTAATAATAAATCAGTTGTTGATCAAACCAAAATTCATCCCACTTTTGGATAAATCAATCTTAAGAAAAAAATTACAGGAATCAAAATTGTAGGACATAAAATATGAAACATCTTTTGTATAAACTATTCATCGTGTGAATTTGAAAATAAACGAGTTATTCATTAAACAAAAATGTACCTTTAAAATCAAGATGGCGGATGACGCAACGGATCAATTACCACGCAAAACCAAAATTTAAAGCGCCAGTGCACTTCCCCAACGAATTCCGAAGGAAACTTGATTTTTTCCGGGTTTGCCCCTTTTTTGAGCGAATTCGGCTGGGCTAAAAATAGTTGCGATGGGTTCAGTTTAGAATTTAAATCGGAAGAGTTAGGAAAAAGGTCGTAGGGTGAGACGTCATAGGATGAATACGGTAAACCACCGACATAATTTTGTAAAATTGAGAATATTTAAATTGTGCCAGGAACGAAAGTCTGCGGCGGCAATTGTTCGCCAGTGATCACGTTTTCTGGCAGGTAAGCGGTTGATATACAATATTATCTCAACCAGAAACAGATGATGCTAGAAAGTTGTACGATGTCTATTAAGCAGCTTTAAAAATCAGGTTAAGTTAATTAATAATTAAGTTAACTAAGTTCAATTATTAAATGAAAAAAAAAACTGTTAAGTTAATTCATACCTATTTAAGTTCATTACGAGGGTGGCATATTCTCGTAGAATAAAACCCTGTTTAATAATAAATGAATAAAAAATGTGAGGCCGCTGTTTTATATTACTATTAGGTAGATAAAACAGCTATACTTAAGCTACAAGTTTAAACAAAGTATCGGCTACTGTCAAAATACATTTATGCTCAATCACTGATGAAACAAGGAAAACTCGTCATCCCTCCTCCTCCCTCACTCGTAATCGTGTTCAAAGCTTGAGCGCTTTCGGTCAACGTCCGGTACCCGTTCTGAATTCCGGGTATGAGAAAAAGAAATAAAACAAAACTTCTGGCAGTATACACAAAGAGCAGGTTAGTAAAATGAACTTAAAATCTTTTGGAGTTACTCAAAGGTTATCCTGTCATCGGATAACATTCCCGACTTACCACGATTGATAGATTTTATAACATTGCTTGATCACTTTGAGATGTAGTAGTTTTATTAGAGTACTACTACAGTATTGAATTTGAATTTGATTATTTTACAATAGTATGTCATGCACCTTACTGTTCGGAGACATAATATTAAGGACTGCAATGGTACTGGCTAAAATTACTGCCATCTGATGAATAAACGAATACACTATGACAAGAATTCAATCTGTAAATTATTATTGGTGCAATGGCTGTCTTTAGTACGAATTTAATACGAAAAGGAATACTCTACGGTGAAATAAATTATGATTTTTACAACAACATTAATACTTTTGGTTTATCCTCCTTACCACTCCCGTAGCCCGACCCCTCATTGTGCATCTATGCAACTTTGAAAACCTTACCTTACCTTACATTAGATAGTTTCTCTGATATCCGAAAACAGTTATTTTTGAACAGGCACCATTCCATGTAAAATCCATTGCATGGTATGATTTGCGCTTGTCTGCATCTCGTGATCTGTCAGAAACTACCCGATCAGTTGGGATACATTTCTAGCCTATATGTAAATCCTGGTTTATAACCTATATCAAGACTCCAATGACTAGTGAAAACTCTAAAAATTTTACTTACTAAAAATAATGTACAATATGAATAATATTGAGTCGACTTTTATTCATTTATAGATGACACTCATTTATTTAAGATTCGATAATGGTGATAAAAGAGAAGCCTACAAAAAAGATTTTTAATTCGTTTCACTACCGACAAAATTGAGTAACATACAATATCCATGGTTTTTTTATAATAATCCCTCAATAAATTTCGATAAAATTTATATGAAACTGCCTCTGCATTACGAATAGGTACTTACCAAACAAAAAATAATAATAATATCATCATTTCATAAATGACGGAGTAATCTCGTAACAAAATTATATTTTTTTGTTTTCTATTTATTTGAGAGCCTTCAATATATAAATCCTTACATTAAAATGGGATCCTTAGTACCTCTGCTTCCAACTCACGCATAACCTGTTTACATTATTTGTGGTTTTATTATAATCACATTAAGCTTGAGTTTTTTTTGTATTATCATTGTAGTATTATCTGTCTATCACCGTGGTATCATCATTTTCACGATGGAATAATGATAGAACAAAGACTCTTTGAATTGTAACAGTACGTAGACAGCGCGATTGTTTAGCGAATATAGCTCCAGATACTGGATTGCTTCAATAAGCCATTGTATGCATAATAATAAAAATAATATCAAAAAGCATTGTTCTAAAAATAAATATATTGCATCAACGATATGTAAATACCTATATATTTTTGATACGATTAATTCTAGGAAAAATATTGCAGGTAATTAAAGTATGAGTAGTTCTTCTCAAAATCGATAAACGAATGACTTTTCATGGGGACTTTGAACTACATGTTTATTAGTACGACTTTATCCTCGTATTACTTCTACAATGAACATTCAATTATTGTAGTAGCTTTCGACAAACTTTCTACATCTTTTCAAGCTATTAATTAACTAGCAAAACACTGACTGACGTTGACCCGGCGTTTCGAACATAATAGTCTGAAACCCGAGTCGACGTATTTGATCCCTAGTGTGAGTGTTTAGGCGGTTAATTAAGTGTTTACTTCTTTCGGTGTACCAATTTCCGAACTCCGCATAAAATTTCAGATAAAATCCCGTCCAGTGTTTACTTCTTTCGGCGTATTTCCGAACTACGCCAGTCCAGTTCATATAAAAAAAATGCACTTGAATAGTTTGACCAACTAAAAGCAAGTTTATAACGATGGAGTGCATTTAATCTGATTAAATTAGTTACAAACCAGAGGTATAAAAATGTGTACATTAGGTGTACGCGCAACATAGCATAGCACTTTTTTGTACGTACACATGGTGTACGCGCGACGGGTACCTAATAGTTAAATGTGTAAGCTCACGGAAATTTCAGCACATATTCTTTCTACTACTGTAGAGAGACGTAACGAATATATATCTAAACAATCCAGCCTTGCGATTCTGCCGTGCGATTCTCTAAGAGCAAACATCGTTGCATCTTTGACAACATCCGTGTAACAAATGAAGTGATGACAAGAAACGTTGGAAAAGCTATCTTATGTACAAGGGCGATATCTCCTAAAGTATTTGACATCGGTGAGCTCTTTGACGAATGATTACAGAATCGCACGGCTGTAATGATTCGTCAATGCGCTCGTCGACGAGCTCACCGATGTCTTAATACTTTGAGATATCGCCCTTGTACATAAGGTAGTTACCCGACGTTTCTTGTCAATCATCATTTGTTTCACGGATGTTGTCTAAAATGCAACCATTTGCTCTTAGATAATCGCACGGCCGTGCGACTCTTGACATCAACATCTTGTTGCATCTTTGACAACATCTATGAAACAAATGACAAGATGACAAGAAACGTTGTAAAAACAACCTTATTACAAGGGTAATATCTCATAAAGTATTTGTCATCATCAATTTGGCATCAGTGAGCTCGTCGACGAACACAACGACGGATCATTATAGAATCGCACGGCATGTAGGAGCTAACTTAGATGTAAAGTTGTAGCACTTGTAGCGTGGCACTGCTTTGCGCTCGGTAACCTCGATATATTAGTTTTTTAAGGCTCATTCGCGATGATTTCACTAGCCACCGTATCATTACAACCTAGTACTACAACACTAAGGCTACGTTCCGGGAAGCGCCGTCAACGCTCACAACTGTCGCGCCCCGGTTTAGCGTTCCGGTTAGAATGAATGCATGCAATGTTCAACTTAAGTTCAACTTACTCAACATACTCTTAGCATGTCTGGTGATTGGTGCACCTGTGAGAGCTATGATGCTGGTTTAGGTACCATTGGCGTGTCTGTATTTTAACCCTGTTCAAAAATCATATGATGTGGCTATCGTGAAAAATGCATCATCTGTTTAGGGTTGAGAGGGACGCAAGCAACGTCCTGAAGTCAGACAGTTAGCGCTTCAGATTGCAATACAATCAGCTATTAAATCGAGCTCCTAAAACTATTTAAGTACAGAGTATACAGTTGCATCGCGTATTGTCAAGTTACTTAAGTTAAGCGGCTAATTGAAGAAAACCTGCGGATTACCTATGAGACAATTTGAGGACTATTGGGGATTGGTATGAGCCAAATTCAGAAAATTTTACACGAAGTATTGAAAGTTCGGAAACTTTGTTGTCGTTGGATCCCTCATGAACTGACAGCGGAGCAGAAGCGGGCTCGCGTGGAATGGTTCTCACAGATGCTACTGAAGTACGACCACGGACATTCTACTGCTGTTTATGGCATTGTCATAGGAGACGAAACGTGGATTTATTGTTTTGAACCTGAAAAAAACAGCAATCTTGTGAATGGGTGTTTGAAAATGAGAACAGGCCAACAAAAGTGAAGCAGGCGAGAAACGTTGGTAAAAAAATGATCGCGTTTTTTTTCTCAGCTACGGGTCCCATCTGCACAATTCCACTTGAAGATCAAAAGAGTGTTAATGCCGAGTGGTATTCTACCATTTGTTTACCCAGGGTGTTAGAAAAAGTTCGCGAAAGACGACCAAAAAGCCGCGTTCTCCTACATCATGACAACGCTTCTTCACACGCAGCCAACAAGACAAAGTCATTTTTAGCCTCCGAAAAAGTACAACTCGTCACCTATCCTGCGCATAGCCCTGACCTAGCACCCTGTGATTTCCCCAAAATCAAAGATTTGATGAGAGGTTTCACTTTTACCAACTCCGAAGAGGCAGTGATAGCGGTCAATCAGCACGTAGAAAACTCGCCTTCAGATCTGTGGTCCTCCTGTTATAAAAAAAGGTTCGTCCGCATGAAAAAAATTTTAAAATGTAAAGGAGAGTATTTTGAAAAACAACAAACATAATATTTTGGTCATAACATGTGGTTTTTTTAAAGTTACGCATAACTTATAGCGTGACCTACGTATACAAATATTATCTATACTAAATTGTTTTGGGAAATTGATGACAGTGATGACGTCACCCATTGTCATTATATTTGTATTAGGTAAGTGCTAGTTAATGTATTTTTGTGTAATTATAAAGAAGTTCTACCTACGAGTATTTTCTTATAGCTGAACTTGAGCATTTTTTCTCAGTTTAATGCACATAACTTCGTTTTGGAATAAACCGATTCTGACGAAATAGGAACAAAAATACAAATCAGTAAATGGTACGTTTTTTTGCGTATACAAACAGACAACAAAGAAAAATCTGGACAGCCTCATTTTTACTCCCATACCATCCTACCATTTACATAGATTTTTCTTGATCTTATTGATTACTAATATTTAAAAATGCGAAAATTTGGATGGATGCAGATTTGTTACTGAACCAAATCAGAATCGATTTAAATTTAGTATGCAGATAGAAGAGGTTCTGGAATAACACAGTGGATACTTTCATCGTTGTCATCATCGGAGTCCACAACCGTGCGATAACTTTGGTTGTAACAAATTGAAAATAAACGCGATACATAATGCAATAAAAAGGTTTTACCCCCATCTCTTTTCGGGTATAAATCAAAAATATCGATCCAACGAAAAAAAATTCCACTAAGTACCAAAATTGAATAGAAAGCTTCATTCTCAACAACTTTGTGTACAACAATTTTTCATTTAAATTAATAAAACAGTTGTTGATCAAACCAAAATTCATCCCACTTTTGGATAAGTAAATCAATCTTAAGAAAAAAATTACAGGAATCAAAATTGTAGGACATAAAATATGAAACATCTTTTGTATAAACTATTCATCGTGTGAGTTTGAAAATAAACGAGTTATTCATTAAACAAAAATGTACCTTTAAAATCAAGATGGCGGATGACGCAACGGGTCAATTACCACGCAAAACTAAAATTTAAAGCGCCAGTGCACTTCCCCAACGAATTCCGAAGGAAACTTGATACTTATATTTTTTTCCGGGTTTGCCCCTTTTTTGAGCTAATTCGACTGGGCTAAAAATAGTTGCGATGGGTTGAGTTTAGAATTTAAATCGGAAGAGTTAGGAAAAAGGTCCTAGGGTGAGACGTCATAGGATGAATACGGTAAACCACCGACATAATTTTGTAAAATTGAGAATCAATATTTAAATTGTGCCAGGAACGAAATTCTGCGGCGGCGCCAGTGACCACGTTTTCTGGCAGGTAAGCGGTTGATATACAATATTATCTCAACCAGAAACAGATGATGCTATAAAGTTGTACGATCTCTATCAAGCAGCTTTAAAAAGCAGGTTAAGTTAATTAATAATTAAGTTCAATTAATAAATGAAAAAAAAACTGTTAAGTTAATTCATACCTATTTAAGTTCGTTACAAGGGTGGCATATTCTCGTAGAATAAAACCCTGTTTAATAATAAATTAATAAAAAATGTGAGGCCGCTGTTTTATCTTACTATTAGGTAGATAAAACAGCTATACTTAAGCTACAAGTTTAAACAAAGTATCGGCTACTGTCAAAATACATTTATGCTCAATCACTGATGAAACAAGGAAAACTCGTCATCCCTTTAGTAATCGTGTTCAAAGCTTGAGCGCTTTCGGTCAACGTCCGGTACCCGTTCTGAATTCCGGGTATGAGAAAAAGAAATAAAACAAAACTTCTGGCAGTATACACAAAGAGCAGGTTAGTAAAATGAACTTAAAATCTTTTGGAGTTACTCAAAGGTTATCCTGTCATCGGATAACATTCCCGACTTACCACGATTGATAGATTTTATAACATTGCTTGATCCTCAACACTTTGAGATGTAGTAGTTTTATTAGAGTACTACTACAGTATTGAATTTGAATTTGATTATTTTACAATAGTATGTCATGCACCTTACTGTTCGGAGACATAATATTAAGGGCTGCAATGGTACTGGCTAAAATTACTGCCATCTGATGAATAAAAGAATACACTATGACAAGAATTCAATCTGTAAATTATTATTGGTGCAATGGCTGTCTTTAGTACGAATTTAATACGAAAAGGAATACTCTACGGTGAAATAAATTATGATTATTACAACAACATTAATACTTTTGGTTCATCCTCCTTACCACTCCCGTAGCCCGACCCCTCATTGTGCATCTATGTAACTTTGAAAACCTTACCTTACCTTACATTAGATAGTTTCTCTGATATCCGAAAACTGTTATTTTTGAACAGGCACCATTCCATGTAAAATCCATTGCATGGTATGATTTGCGCTTGTCTGCATCTCGTGATCTGTCAGAAACTACCCGATCAGTTGGGATACATTTCTAGCCTATGTGTAAATCCTGGTTTATAACCTATATCAAGACTCCAATGACTAGTGAAAACTCTCAAAATTTTACTTACTAAAAATAATGTATAATATGAATAATTTTGAGTTGACTTTTATTCATTTATAGATGACACTCATTTATTTAAGATTCGATAATGGTGATAAAAGAGAAGCCTACAAAAAAGATTTTTAATTCGTTTCACTACCGACAAAATTGAGTAACATACTATATCCATGGTTTTTTTATAATAATCCCTCAATAAATTTCGATAAAATTTATATGAAACTGCCTCTGCATTACGAATAGGTACTTACCAAGCAAAAAATAATAATAATATCATCATTTCATAAATGACTGAGTAATCTCGTAACAAAATTATATTTTTTTGTTTTCTATTTATTTGAGAGCCTTCAATATAAATATATAAATCCTTACATTAAAATGGGATCCTTAGTACCTCTGCTTCCAACTCACGTATACCTAACCTGTTTACATTATTTGTGGTTTTATTATAATCACATTAAGCTTGAATTTTTTTTGTATTATCACGGTAGTGTTATCTGTCTATCACCGTGGTATTATCATTTTCACGATGGAATAATGATAGAACAAAGACTCTTTGAATTGTAACAGTACCTATGTAGACAGCGCGATTGTTTAGCGAATATAGCTCCAGATACTGGAGCTATATTCGCTTCAATAAGCCATTGTGTGCATAATAATAAAAATAATATCAAAAAGCATTGTTCTAAGAATGTAAATATATTGCATCAACGATATGTCAATACCTATATATTTTTGATACGATTAATTCAAGGAAAAATATTGCAGGTAATTAAAGTATGAGTAGTTCTTCTCAAAATCGATAAACGAATGACTTTTCATGGGGACTTTGAACTACATATTTATTACTACGACTTTATCCTCGTATTACTTCTACAATGAACATTCAATTATTGTAGTAGCTTTCGACAAACTTTCTACATCTTTTCAAACTATTAATTAACTTTATTTATTAATTAATTTTAGCAAAACACTGACTGACGTTGACCCGGCGTTTCGAACATAATAGTCTGAAACCCGGGTCGACGTATTTGATCCCTAGTGTGAGTGTTTAGGCGGTTAATTAAGTGTTTACTTCTTTCGGTGTACCAATTTCCGAACTCCGCATAAAATTTCAGATAAAATCCCGTCCAGTGTTTACTTCTTTCGGTGTATTTCCAAACTACGCCAGTCCAGTTCATATAAAAAAAATGCACTTGAATAGTTTGACCAACTAAAAGCAAGTTTATAACGATGGAGTGCATTTAATCTGATTAAATTAGTTACAAACCAGAGGTATAAAAATGTGTACATTAGGTGTACGCGCAACATAGCATAGCACTTTTTTGTACGTACACATGGTGTACGCGCGACGGGTACCTAATAGTTAAATGTGTAAGCTCACGGAAATTTCAGCACATATTCTTTCTACTACTGTAGAGAGACGTAACGAATATATATCTAAACAATCCAGCCTTGCGATTCTGCCGTGCGATTCTCTAAGAGCAAACATCGTTGCATCTTTGACAACATCCGTGTAACAAATGAAGTGATGACAAGAAACGTTGGAAAAGCTATCTTATGTACAAGGGCGATATCTCCTAAAGTATTTGACATCGGTGAGCTCTTTGACGAATGATTACAGAATCGCACGGCTGTAATGATTCGTCAATGCGCTCGTCGACGAGCTCACCGATGTCTTAATACTTTGAGATATCGCCCTTGTACATAAGGTAGTTACCCGACGTTTCTTGTCAATCATCATTTGTTTCACGGATGTTGTCTAAAATGCAACCATTTGCTCTTAGATAATCGCACGGCCGTGCGACTCTTGACATCAACATCTTGTTGCATCTTTGACAACATCTATGAAACAAATGACAAGATGACAAGAAACGTTGTAAAAACAACCTTATTACAATGGCAATATCTCATAAAGTATTTGTCATCATCAATTTGGGATCAGTGAGCTCGTCGACGAACACAACGACGGATCATTATAGAATCGCACGGCATGTAGGAGCTAACTTAGATGTAAAGTTGTAGCACTTGTAGTGTGGCACTGCTTTGCGCTCGGTAACCTCGATATATTAGTTTTTTAAGGCTCATTCGCGATGATTTCACTAGCCACCTTATCATTGCAACCTAGTACTACAACACCAAGGCTACGTTCCGGGAAGCACCGTCAACGCTCACAACTGTCGCGCCCCGGTTTAGCGTTCCGGTTAGAATGAATGCATGCAATGTTCAACCCAAGCGGAACGGTTACGCGGTCACAAAAAGCGCGTCAACTTTTCTGTCAAAAATCGATAGAATCCTATACATTTGATGCTTGACAGTGACAGCTCGTAAACGACCGCCAAAACCCACCTACGATATGCGAGCGTTGTGAGCGTTTTTGGTGACGTCATCGATCATCATCGATGACGTATCCAGTTCGCTCACGATGACCGTGGGCTTTTAAGGGAATGGGTGTGCGAACGCCGCGAGTGATTTAGGTCCTTCCCGGAACGTAGCCTAATACTCTATTGCATGACATTGGCACTGCGGTGATATTAGACATGGCAGTTTTATGCACTTTAACCACCTAGGAAGTAATGTGATCGCTAGAATTGTGCCAATATAGAATTATGAAGTCCAGTTTTAACATAGAATATCTATAAAAAATTTGAAATAATTGTAGTTATTATAAATATTAAAACCGACTTTACTCACGTAATTAGCCGACGTTATCGACCTAGGTTTCGGGCATGTCCGATGCCCATCCTCAGGGAGTTTACGCTGCGAGATCGCGGCGACTACATCCCCTGACTGACTTCCTGGGGATGGGCATCGGACATGTGGGATGGGCTCGTACTTTGCTGATTTTCGGGTGGCTGTGACCACAACCTATTTCGTGGGCTGGATCCGCGCCTGTAGCCTTATGACTGTTGTCATAACCGGGATCAAAGCTTTAACGTGCCTTCCAAGCATGGAAACTCTCAGTTCATGAAAACGCAACTAGTGGTCACCCATCCAAGTCGTGACCGCTACAAGAGTTGGTAAACCTCATTGATTAGTTGACAACGTTGACAAGTTAAGGCGAGTGCTTTTAATCGCAATTACAGTCAAAGAATAATAGTAGATTACAGTGCCATCACTCTAGTCATACAATTAAGATGAAATCATTACGAAAGTTTATGAGTTTGTGTGTTTGTTACTTTTTCATGACAAAACATAAAATTGAGATAGGCTATACTTAGATTTCACACATAAGCTAATTTTTATTCGAATTCAACGAGTATCTCTTGGCACACGCAATAATATTATTTCACGCAGATGAAGTAGCGGGCAGCACATTAATTCAAAAGATCTTTGAACAGGATTGAGATGCGTTGGTTGGTATGACTCATGATTATAGAGATTTGCCACGCCTTCATACGTTATCTACATAGTTTTGAGCAACAGAACTCGACACTCCCGCTGCGTTTGACAATACGCGATGCAACTATATACTCTGTACTTAAATAGTTTTAGGAGCTCGATTTAATAGCTGATTGTATTGCAATCTGAGGCGCTAACTGTCTGACTTCAGGACGTTGCTTGCGTCCCTCTCAACCCTAAACAGATGATGCATTTTTCACGATAGCCACATCATATGATTTTTGAACAGGGTTAAAATACAGACACGCCAATGGTACCTAAACCAGCATCATAGCTCTCACAGGTTCACCAATCACCAGACATGCTAAGAGTATGTTGAGTGATCTTCCGTAAGAATAATAGATATTTGATCCCAGGACATTATTATATGTTAAGGAAGCAAATAGATGAACGTTTACAGAAATAGAAGATCTCAATATTAGTGGTCTGCTATCCTCTTCCAGGCAACTTTTAGATGACGACATATTCAATTGTAGTAAAAGACCTATTTCTACCAAAATGCACGTACCATTATGTGCTTCGCTTTGAACGGTATCTACTTTTTCAAAACTATTGGTAACGGTGAAATTAAAGAAATGGGACTTAACAACTTAATGTATCCGGGTAATGGACGCAGTGCAGTTCGCCACTATGACAAACTGCATCTGTTTTAGTTAGAGGTTATAGCTTAATTGTCATAAAAGGACAATCATAAAATAATAGATAAAACATTATATTGAAAAAAAGTTAATTTATACGTTATCTGCCATGCGATGAAGTCATGTCTTCAGTCAGTCTGTCATCACGATCAGTCAACCAAATTTTTAAAACACATCTTTAGTTGTATAAGCCAGTAGAGCACGATATTTTCTCTCAATTTGGTTATAAACAAGGGGAATGAATGGGTTCGATTCACGCTGTGACGTGGTTGAAATATATCTTCTATGTTTTGTCAATGGTTTTCCCCAAAATAACTTGGGCTTTCATTGTAACTGAAACAACCTCGAAATACAATCGTTTACTACGTGTTTAACCTCCCACTATTTATTATATGCACTATTGTATTGTCAGTTGGTTTGATTTTTTTAAAATATAAATGTTAAGTTCTTATTCTAATTTAATTTAATCATGTCAATAAATTTAACCACGTTGCAAGGTATAATATACAGTGGATACATACATAATAAATGTATGGTGAACATACATTCTACCTATATATCATGTCTAGATATGTTCTTACATTAAAATACTTACTTATTAGTCATCATATTATTAAGTTGACATCAATTCGCGGCCAGATAAGCGACTCCTAAGATTAAATTTCCACTATACCTACCGTGATGGTGGTAAACTGTTCAAGGGCGAATCGAACTCCGGGGGTTCGTTATACAATATATATTTTTTATGTTGTAAGTACCAATAAAGCTATTCTTTCGTTTGATCCTGAGCGTGTAAACTAAACTGACTCATCTCGTACTCAGCACTTTAATTACATTTTAAGCTTTTATTTATAACCGTTTCTATGAATTAACAATACACATCACAATTACAAATCTTAATAATTGCTAGAAGAGATAAATAATATTCTTTGAAAATGTCTACCAACTACTTTTTACAGGGCCAGAAGATATGCTTTAATTGTAGGACAAACACAGCATAGTCTTATTCATTTACAGATGATGATCGTGCAGAACTGTATAAAATTTCTGTCTATTCATACAATATCTACTGCAGGAGGCGCCTTCTCTCGTTGACGCCAGTTTTTCCAGTTCTATTAAACCAGCCTTACTCACTGTCAACTACTCAGTATCGGAAGTCTGTCTCGATTTCGAAATCGACGCATAGCCACTCATATTCTGTCTTAGTTCATCTGCTCTTTCGTGTACCTGCACAAAGTAGGTATGTGTAGTGGAAAAGGTCATGTCAGTATAGTCTTTATAACTGTCCCAAATTGAGCAGTATAAACAGATGCTGCAAGAGAAAAATATTTGTAGGGATTTGCATGACTGACATAACCATTACGTCTTCAAAAGTATCGTCATCCGATGCGGCCATTCGACCTTTCCCAGAGTTACCTACCAGTTTCGGCTACCGAAATTTGCAGTAGGTATGACATTTTGTTTGTTTATTAGTAGATTTTTTATTTAAGCACCATGTAAAATCAAGTTTACATAATAAATGCAATGGTTGTAATGTTAAACAAAAAAGGTATCCACGCTATAAATTTATAAAGTTAGTATACGCTGGGATTCTCTATGTATAGTTGAAACCGAAACTGTTCACCGCTGCATTGGGTTCAAGCTCCTCGAATTGCAAGGACTTGGCATCAATATTAACGGCGATGACGGCGAGTACATCACTCACCTTCGATTTGCCGACGATATAGTAGTCATGGCAGAATCCATGGAAGACCTCAGTATAATGCTCGAAGGCCTGCATCGAGTTTCCCAACGTATGTCTAATGCCCATTTTGTGCCTACCCCAATATCAGTTGGGAACTCAGTTGTCGAAATTGTTGACGAATACATCTACCTAGGTCAGACAGTCAAATTAGGCAGGTCCAACTTCGATAAAGAGATCAATCGTCAAATCGAACTCGACTGGGCAGCGTGCCGAAAACTTAGCGAAGTCTTCTCGTTAAAAATTCCTCAGTGCCTCAAGACAAGAGCCTTCGACCAGCGTGTGTTAAACTGTGTTACCAGTGATGACCTATGGCACTGAAACGAGGCCTCTCACTATGGGCCTCATAAGTAAGTTCAAAGTCGCACAACGAGCTATGGATAGGGTATTACTCGCGGTTTCTCTACGTGATCGAAACAGAAATGAGGAGATCCGTAGAAGAACGAAAGTCACCGACATAGCCCAGAAAATTAGCCAGTTAAAGAGGCAGTGGGCAGGGCACATAGCATGCAGAACAGATGGCCGATTGGCCGGAAGGTTCTGGCATGGAGACCACGGACTGGCAAGCGCAGCGTAGGTCGTCCAGCGACGGACGACCTAACGACGTTGGATGCAGGCCGCTTCCAACCAGTCCTTTTGGAAAATTATGTGGGAGGCGTATGTTCAGCCGTGTACGTCCTACGGCTGAGATGATGAAGATGATATAAAACTGATTTCTAGTTCAAGTTACTCTTAGAGGCTTACCAAGAAGAACTAATTTTGGATAATGTAAGTGGCTTATTCATTGAGAACGATCTTGTGGGGGCCAGGTTTTTACAAAGAGTGGTACAAGGTTCTTACAAGGCTTGTATTCCAGAAATAATAATATGATGCAATTGTTTAAGACAAATATACGGCATATCGGGTTTTTATTATTACTAGTTACAAGTAAAATATAATCAAACCTACACAAAAACGAAAAATAAAATTAAAATAACTTAGTTTAATGACTGATACGTTCGAGCAACGTCCCCAAAATGCTGACAGCATTACTCGTACCACGTCATGATGCAAGATAAAGCCCAACATTTTGGTCACATTTTACCTCGACTAGCCGGTTCCCACAGTCCTTGAGTCTGAACCCTAATAAAACAACACCATACCTATATTTGATTGTTTATTATGATTAATCCTTTGGTTTGCGGTTTCTGAATTTTTTGTGTCGTGGGCCAATCAAAAAGGCAGTTACTTATTATTTCTTAATATTCCAGTTCCTGCAACTACTAAAAGTGGCCTGCCAAAGTACCCATACATAGTCGACTAAATTTTTTGTATTTGATATACGTAACGCGAAATAATAGTGTAATGTATCACTACGTCACTAGAATTCTGAGCCCAACCCAAGCTCTTAATCAGGGGATGGACCAAGCAAGCGTATGCTAACTAATCGAGATAGCTGATTTTGTAAGTTACATTGCATATCCTTCTTGTACCCAAAGTTCTCTCACGATATTTAGAAACACGTCGAATAACAGACGATGTGACTAGTTACGGAGTAGGAAGTACACAATGTAAATAAGATTTCTCTCGAACTTAAATAAATCCAATTTTATCGGAACGAAAAAGCAAATCGTTGTGAACCTGGATGAAGCACGTTGATAAAATAAACTCTTAAATGAAAATACTTTTCTTTTGTCTACCGACTTCAAAAAAGGAGGAGGTACTCAATTCATCTGTTTTTCTTTATTTTTATGTTTTTTACCTCATAACTTTCGACTGGGTGATCCGATCCTCAAAATTATTTTTTTGTTTGATAGCTGGTACTTCCCGTGTGGTCCCGTTCGTTTCATCAAATTCGGTTCAGTAGTTTTTGAGTTACACTCCAATAACTGAATAGAATGGAAGTCAGTATAATTTTTTTCTAATTGTACTTGTTCTGTCTATTTTTAAATGGAGCTTATACGTAATGTAGGTATACTTAGTTGTGACCATATTATTGAAGCTTATGCAGTAAGTCGGTTAGATGACAAAATGAGCAAATCAAGGTTCTATTCTCTACATTACTTCTTTTTCGTTGTGAGGTGTCCAAACACATACATTTCACACATTGGTTAGACAAATTACTATTACCTATACTGTGCCAGAGGCATCAAAAGTCAAGGATTTTCGGCCACGGGTCAAACTAGTTTTGGATCCTATTTATTTTTAAGTGTTTTATGCATAATGACCCATCTAACTCTAACTCTAGCTTTAACCTTTTGTTTAATTATTTTGTTTTAGTCTTTCTGTAATTAATTTATAAGAGATGGTAAGGTAAGTATTCGAAATACCTACGTATGAGTACATACATATGTACACGAACAACTACGTCTTTTAGTATCTGAAACTTCTCTTTCCTTAGAAAATAATCAGGGTTTATCTACGTATGGTTTAACCATTTTCTATTATAATTCTTATCCTTGTTCTATAATATAATCTTTCTATAATTAAAGAACTGCTTAACTTAAGCTTATATATAAATTACGTCCTACGTACCTACGTGCTCTACACAGGCATAGAGTAAGTAAATTTACCGATTAAGACACTTGATAATAAAAATAATAATTGCTAGATAATAATTTATCTAAACATCGGGTCTCTAATTGTGAGTATTTTCAATAATAAAATGGAGGTCGGTTGCAAAATAGTATATTATTTATTTTTCGTTCCATTCAAGCATTTGCATGCGAGTGATATAATTCAGATTTAGGGAAATTTTAAAAATTAATCCAATCAGGGATTGGATTATAGAATCCAAGAAGACCAAGTTTTTTATAGGCGATACAATAGAGAAGTTGGATTTTTTTACCTTACGGAGGATTGATGTCATTTTGTATAACAAAAAAAATTGCTCACTGTTTTAAACCATTGTTTATTTTCAATCAGTGACAAATGCAGTTGAAAACCTAAGAATGGCAATCAGAAATAATTGTCCTTTTGTAAATATCATTGAATGCATCCTTACGAAATAATATTATAGGCTACGGTTAAACGTGATTATATTGCAAACAATGGGTGCCTACCTATTGTAAATATTGAATAGAAATTTACACGTGGGTTTGGCGAAGGTTCATTTCATGATTAAGATGTCGCTTGCACATTTTGTAAGATGCCATCTCTTACATTTAGTTATATATATGTTAGGTATAGATTAATCACCTTAGGGATAATATTGTATTCGCCTTGGATGGATTTAATTATTTTATGTTATTAGAATACAACTATCAAAATGGCCACCCATGGATCAAAACGGAGTGGTAATGGAGACCCTGCTTCAGTAAAATACAGGAGGCAGGGTCCTAAGTAAATAAGTTATCTTGAACAAATAAACATTAGTAGGTATTTAAGTTAAGCTGCATTTGATAAAGAGTAAGTATGACCATTCAGAGTAGACACGCTGACGATAAGGTGTCGGCAGGCGGTGGCGTGGTGTGGCGCCATCTTTCCTCAATATAGTTGAGGAAGGCGATGGCTGCAACATGCATCAACTCGTGAACGAGTGCTGTCTGCGGAGACCAGTCTGCTCTGAATGTTGATACAAACTCAGAAATTATAAAGCGCAGTAATTTATCATCAAAAATCTTATTTCTCTTAGTTAAGCATGTATTGTTACCTCTTTTTAATTATACTTATTTAGATGTAATAAATTCGCAAATAACTAAAAAATGCCACGGATTTAAATTTCATCAAATTCGGTCAAGTAGTTTTTGAGTTACACTCCAATAACTGAAAAGAATGGAAGTCGGTATTAAATTTTTCAAATTGTAGGTACTTGTTTGTAGTCTTAACACCCTCGGAGTTAATTTTGAGTGAACCGCGTCATTCGAAATTAACTCAACTCGCTAACTCTGCTGTATGTTAACTCTAGAATCATTCATCGCTTAAGGGATTGAATATATTGCCGATGAAGTAAAACATTGTTTCATCCCCTTAAGGCATATTCGTCCTTACATCTACTATTTTCACACTCGACAATCCTTATCTTTTGAGTATCACAGGCTACATGAAGCTCTCTTCTGGCCGTCATTGTCATAAAGTTGTTACGAACGAGGTAAGGTGTTTCATGCTCTCTTCTTGGTAGGTATGTCAAAACAGAACCTTACCTTGCACATGTGTTTTGAGCTCGTTGTATCGCATTTTCTGTTTTGGCGTACAGTCTTGGCCCATATATAACACTGCAATAATTAAATGGCAATATTAGGTACCAAGAGATCACATAGCAATATCCTCACCTCTCTCGATACACTGTTCCTTATATTAATATAGGTACAACACTTTTTATTTGTAAAAGGATATTTTGAATTCTTCCCGTTATATGCTTTTGAAATTGTAAAAAATGCATTTCACTATCAAATAAGAGCCCCAAGTTCCTAGCTTCTATTTTAGAGGTATTGTGATGCCATCTATCGCAAGTTTCGGATTATGACTTTTAACTTTAGAGATCTGCTTTCTAGTACCAAGAATCAACAACATTGACTTGTATAGATTTAGAATTAGCGAATATCGATTAACCCATTTAAATATATCAACAAGATCGCTATTTTTTTAAGGCTGCAATGGTTTCTTCGGATATAAAAGAGAAGTATACTCGTATTTACGTATCGTCTGCATAAAGCTGGTACTTGCAATATTGTGTATGGTTTGGTAGATCAGCTGTGAAAATAGAAAATAAGAGTGGAACTATAATCGGTCCTTGTGGTACGTACCTCGACATAATTTTCTTATGATAGGTGCAGTTTTTGTACCTTCGTGGGATTCTGTTACCACATATTGCTCTCTGTCTAATAGGTATGTTTGAAACCATCTACAAGCATCAGCAGATACCCCATGCTACGATATATTAGCGATAAGCATATCAGGATTCAAACAGTCAAATGTGAGAAGTAAAGTAAAACCATAACACTACTCAAGCCTGCATTCGATGCTGTTAGGAGGACTTCAGTAAAATGCAGCAGTGCAGTTTCTGTTCCATGTCCTTTCCTAAAGCCTGATTGGAGAGAAGGAATAATACTTTTAAGTGTTAGCGTACTTTTCTAGTAGGTTATATACTACCTTTTGCAAGAGTCCATTATATAGTGTCGGAGTAGGTACATGTCGGTTCCCATTCCTATCGTCATTCTAGAACGATTATAAAGTATCTACTATTTGAATAAGTCACGTTTTGATTGCGTTTAAGTGATCGCGGTGGGATGCTAGTATAGTACAACGTAAAAAAAACAATCTTTTTTATAAAATTGATCTTCGAAAACTATTTTTCCATTTATACTTGCTTTATATTTGAAACAACATCCTTCGGCTAAAAGAAAAAGATAACAGAGCATTTACTAAGGGCAAACATTCTGTTATCTCTGAAAAGGTAAAAATGAGCCACAAGAAATAAAAACAAATGGTATTATTTTCGAAATTATCTATTTACAATGCGTTAGCAAACACGGTACAGAAATATTAACAAACCCTTGTCCTCTGACGATTTATCGAGTAAATAAATAACTACCTAAACTAGGCAATCGAACAAAAATATATCACAATATTATCTTATTTATAAATTCAACTAAATATATACAAAGTTTTATAATTAAAAAACACAACGCAATTTCGATCGAAGGGTATCTTGTCGGTAGATATTTATTGCTAACATGTAATTAGGTACTGCATTAGCAGACGCGTTTTAGAATAACATTACAATTTAATTAGCGACATCGAGTTAAATAACCTACACAGGTATTATTTGTTAATTTACTTATTATCTTAATCATTAGATTTTTTCAAGAATGTGTGTTCAAATGCGACCATTTCTACTTTATTTTTTATTCGGCCAACGTAGTTTTTGTGTGTTCACCGTGACATAAAATACCATTGCCGGTTCTACTAAATGTAAGAGAAAACTACCTTTTTTTACTACGGTCCTACACCCCCACTAATTCATGAATATAATAGTACAGCTAAGGTAATATTTACTACTTTTGATGATAATATAAATAAGTCATTACCGAATCAATTTATATTTATTATTATATGATTTTTAAAGCATAGTATCTAATGAGTGCGTTTTTGTACTATACATAGCTGTTAGTGGCTGTAGAATTTACTTATATAACTTTAACTTCAATTATACTCCCAGCTTTATCAATGTTCTATCGACATAACGCAACATGAATAGGTAATGCAGTAAATAGTCATTATTGAACACACACTCCGACGTCAAAGTTAAAAATCACAACGTTCTTCGAAGTTTAGTGCGCCAATACGATTTGGCAAATAAGGCAATAAACACACAGGAAATTTACTAAAGCTTTACGAGTTATATAGTATTATAGTACGAACCAGTAAGCATTTGTTTAATCACGACAATATGCTTAAACCTACGTGTATAATTAAGGCCTAGTGTTCACTGGCGCCGTGGTAGGCCGATTCTATTATATAGTACTAAATATATAGTATAGTACTACATATATAGTATAGTACTACATATGTAGTATAGTACTACATATATAGTATAGTATTAAAATAACCGCATGACTTCAAGAGTATCTTCGTGTTATATAAATCTTATACTATGGAAGCACGTGTTTAACTAATACAATCATAGCACAAATAAGGAAGAAAGATATAGTTCCATTGAGACAGCCATGGATGGCTACGGAAGAATTTACATGGCGTTACTACACGGCGTAAATGGACACTAGTCCTTTTGGCTTTTATTAGTAAACGTTGCGTAAACATTAGGCGTAACACGCTGTCTTGCTTTCACGCGTGACATTTACTGTAAGCGTAAAATTTACAGATGGATGTTTAGACTACATCGAGTGTAGCCAAGTTCATTAATAAGGTTGTAAGAATATGACCGCTGCGAACATTTTGACTAAAAATTATGGAAAAGTAGACACGGGAACATTCACGTTTATACTATTAACTCTCCAGTGGAACACTAATAATGGAATATTTAGTGGACGTGAATATTTCCCGTGCCGTCTTTTCATAATCATAATATTTAGACTAATCATACTTAACGAGTTGGTCTCGTAAGGATACATAAGAGGGATGTTGCGTTATAAGTGATATTAGTTCACAATATATATAAAAAAAATTATAGAAACAATACACTTATATGTAATCAAAGATTTATTATCACCTTGCCTTTGCGACAGTTATAAGGTAGCAAATCCCGGAGATTCAGGCGGCAAGCTTTATTTCTTATGGGCAAGCCGACTTAACCCACTTAAGATCTTATACTCAGAACATAAAGTTTATTTCAGAATGTATAGAGACTTTTTTTTACTGTCTTACATGCATAATTGTTTTTGTTGATATTAAGTCTATTAAAGGAAATATGGCATATTTTTGTTTATAGAACTCAAACGGTTTCATTATAGTGATGTACATTCGTTAACATTCCCACTATGTACAACCGGTAGCTTATATAATCCTATAATGTCATAAATTGAAATAATTGAAACGACCCTTTCAAATTAGACATATTACAGCTTTGGCATAATATTACATAGTCGTATAGTACACCTCCATTACTAATAAAAGTTGCGTAAACATTATACTAGACGTAACATTCTTCGTCTTGCTTTAACGCGTGACATTTACTGTAAGCGAAAAATTGACAGATGGATGATTTAGCTATTCCGGGTATAGCCAAGTTTATTAGTAAGGCCGTAAATGTATATCGTATATATGTCATATATTGTAGCTGTAACTGGAGATTTTACATCTTTGGTGTAAATCCGTTATTTATTACTATGCTTGTAACAACTTGAAATAACTTAGATCGTAGGATCGTGGCGTCAAATACGCTTGATCAAAAGAAGCGAATTTAAAAGTGTTATTTAAATCCTTAAAACATTTAGTTTTTATTTATTAAATGATAGGTAAAATTTGATATCATAAAATGTTTACATGTATCACAAACATATGGATACGGCAAAATATGGATGTGGACAGTCACTAAACTAATTATAAGAAGTTACATGTACATTAAATTCTTACATTCATTATTACATTATGATAATATATTTTGTATGTGTATATTATTATTATTGCACTATTGTTATGTCAGTAAGTACCTTCAAAAATAAGCGCGAGATATTTATAAAAGCATTTGTAATAAGAGAAATGTCTTTAATATTATGCTATATAAAAATATCTATGTTATGTGTTTAAAATAGTATTACAAATATTTGCCAACGTTACGAAACATATTAAATTCAATATTGAAAAATACAGGCAAGTCAGCCATTATTAATAATTAAATTATAAATTGCATATTAAAAATTGTCTATTATATAACAGGAGTATGTAGGTCATGTTATATAATAGACAATTTAAATTCACTTACCTATATAATTTGTGTCGTACTAGGCCTAATTGGTGCAATAGGATTTAAAGTTGTTTAATTAACAGCGCAATTTAAAGCATATTTACTACATCTCACTATTCTAGTCTACTTGGGTACCGTGTTTATATTTATTACGAAAAAACATTAATACCACGGTAAACTTACGTTTAAGTTAATAGTAAGATTTAAGTTTTTTTTTTTTTTTTCAAAATATGATTCGACATTGTTATTTTTTAAGAGGAAATATCACATCCGTCTATCATTACCTTTGTAAAAGAGCCATTGTCTCTAACGCGTTGCCGTTATATGCGTTGAAATTTACGAAGAAATAATATAAGGAAGAGTAACTGCCTTAAAAAATTACCCAATAAAAGTCGTTCTAAATCAATAACATCATTCACGCCGCTATGACTCAGCTGTCATAGTAGACGTTGCTGCACGCGCGTGGACCAATCCCTGCTTTCATTTGAACCAATCACCGAACATGTCTATTTGTAACCTCGGAAGTGATTCTTATTTGGAATCATACGTCGTTTTGATTTGAAGGACCACTTTTTGTGTGGAATTTGTTCTGAGTTATACTTCCTGACATTATTTCTTCGTAGGTTGAAATGTGATTATCTATCAAAACCAATGAAAAAACCATTGATGTTAACCCGTTCAGTGTCTACTTCGTTCGATGTCTTACCGAACTACGCATAAAAGTTCTGATAAAAAATACTATACTTGAATAGTTTGACCAACTAAAAGCAAGTTTATACTAATGGAGTGCATCTGATCTGATAAAATTAGTTACAAACTAGAGGTATAAAAATGTGTATACATTAGGTGTACGCGCAACATGGCATAGTGGTACTTTTTTGTACTTACACATGGTATATGCGCGACACACGACGGGTCCTAGATTTGATCCGATCCTCGAATGACATTGTATTAAGTTAATGACACAATGGACTTATGGCAACGGTAGAACTGTTCCAAGGCGCGAGTATACGTCACCTAATTTTTTTTTATTAATAACATTGGAGTATCGGATCAAATTATTCGTCAGACTTTAAGCACTCTTTCCTTAACATCAATAGTGGCATCTAAAACAAGAATCGATACTATTAAGGTAGACTGCGCGAAACTACCCTCATCTATCTGAATACCGGGTGAAAACATCTTTAAAACTTCAAGATGTTCTTAATGTATTTTAAACATCCAAAATGTCTTAAGGTTTTGACAAACAGCGGCCGTGGCGGGGCGAACCGTTAGCGCGACGTGTTCTTGGCGCGCTTACTTCCTATGGAAAACATAACGTGCCATCAGAACACGCCACGCTAACGCCGAGTCTCGCGCGTTTGTGAAAGTTTTGTGTTCTTTAGTTTGGCTTCAGTACAAATTTAGCGATAACCTTACAGAAAGCTCAACCATATAGTTTAGATTATGCAACTTGCTCTGACAATAGTCCCCGGGTATTAATGTTTTACGCATAACATTTAAACTTTTGTACATATATTACAGGTATATTTACAAAACAAATCGTCAAAAGCCTCATCCTGAAAAGTAAAACATATTTATGTCTTAAGTAGAAACATTGATTGCTGCATTACTTATATGGAAATGGTGTAAATATCAAGATAATCAAACAATTATTGCAAATAAACTATGAACCTATTAAATGTAAGAATAGTATTGATTAGCATTAAATTTGCCATTGTTTTAATATAATGCTGTTTAAAATATTGATTTTCGATATATTCCTAATATTCACAATAACAAGCGACGTTCACAAAATATACTAACACGACAGCGTGAAGTGAGTGAAGCAATGATGTTATGAAAATGCAACTTATGTGTGTTTTACATTTTACATAAGGCGCGATGAACCGACTTAAATATTAAGCGGGAAATATATTTTTGGCAATTCCATCAGACATTAATAAAAAAGTAGCGCTTAACAATGTGCTACCGGTTTTTGTACCTCAGTTTTTGGTTCCTCTTTTCAAAATCATTGACAGTTCCATACCAAAACTGTCAAATATTTTGAGAGTTTATGTAAACAGCGTATAGCTCTTGAAGAAGTCATTTACATATCCCAGTACGATTATCAATGTTGATTTTACGTAGTTATTTTCAACTGCAGATCGCAAGAAGCTTTATTGTTTATGCGAAACCACTGATTACATGTTCCCTATCGAATTATCAATTTCTCAACAACTTGGAAACTATGGTATCAGATTATACTTGAATGGGCTTGGGTTAAACCTTGACAGGTTTTGGTATATTTTTCGGTTATTATTTTGTTATCACATAATACATAAGAACTTAAAGATTACTCTGAATTAAACCCGCAATAGTTTCTGGTCTATACGTATATATATATATAAAACATACCAAAACGTGCAAATCTTTCATCGAGTTAAGATTTCATGAAAGGCGTTTATTTGAATATATACCTAAAGCGAGAAACAGTTCTTATCTAAGTTGACCTTTATATAGGTACTTTGCTGTTGATCATACAGCATTTAGTAACGAGATACTACATCATTTTTCGCTTAGCAACGTGGTTCAGTAAAGAGATACTATACTCATATTGCTTTCTCGCTCTAGCAAGGGTAAGGCAAACATGTACACAAAAATGGTGTTCAACGCCAAGCCGGCCAAGTAGGGATGAATCCTACCCCACTATAAATATTGCATATGTAAAAAAATCTTTAAAAATGTTCTGACTATCAATATATGAACACTACGATAGCAGAACTACTGAAAAATTGATAAATTTATATTTAGTGTAATCATTTTTTGTAAAATATTTAGTTTTTTAGAAAAATATATTGACACTTGTCATGTATATATCGTATTATCCGAACTACATGAATACATGGAGTATACCAAACAACGTGTGCCGTATGAAGTATGATTTCACATAATATTTCGCATTTAGTCTCTGAGACTACGTTTACTGAAAACTTTACGTGACGTATCGAGATCGTCGTAATCGCAATTTCACCCGACGCATTTATTTTTCTGTATTAAGTTTGAAATGTTTATATGTGAACAGGTTTTTAAAATATAAAATGGGAGCTTTATATTCGGGACGAAATTTCGTACATTAAATTATGAAATGTTGTCATTTGTCAGTTGGCTGTACGATCTTAAATATATGATACTTATCATACTCCCGACGGCACAAAAAGCCTAGCGCGCTAAATTGTGGTTACAGTTATAAATTCCTAAGTTTTTGTTTAAAGTTACGACATTCTCATCTATGCTACGTATTTTTCAAGTCAGTATAGCTGCATTCGTCAACCCTAATTAAACATGGACACGTATTCAACAGGAGTTTATAAAACAGGATTAGATGCAGACTCGTTTATATGTACTGCGAGGCTTTCAGGCTTTTTGATATTCGTACAATCAGTATTACAAGACTAGGTCCTAAAGTACTCTCGAAATTATAAATTTTGAGATTGCAACCAAAATTATATCCACTCTCATGTCATTATGGGTGCTTATACACGCGAAATCTCGGTATCTGAACAAGAAGCGATTATAATCAAGAGTTTAAGTTTGAAAAAAGTGTCTTACCACTACAGATACTCGAAGAAACATAGAGACAAAAACTGACATTGCTTTAATTGGTATTTTAACAACATGTTTTGTTGTCCAGATTAACGTTACAAAAGCACTAACATGTGTTATACACAAAATGGAACTTTTGAGATTAAATTTAAAAACCTTAAAAGTCTATCAATACTGAACTATCGAAACACAATATATTGTATTTTATATATATTGTCAAATGCGTAGTATTGACGAGTATGTCGCTTATAATATATAATATTATAACTTTACTTTTGTACTAATTTTAAAGTAAATAAGTATTTAGAATTCATATTATCCGATCAATAATTGCTAGCACACAACATTGATAAAAGCACAATTTTACATTGTTTTATTTTGTTTTTGAATACGCTCAGATATATATTTTCAACAATTTATATACTTAAATAGTTTAATCTAGTTTCTATATATAACTATAATATATAAAATTTAAATAATTTTCGCATTATTCAATATATAAAGCTTATGTTGTCCTGTTATCCATATTGCTCTGTCAATGAATGGAAAATATTCTGAGTATTATTATTCTTATTTTAAATATATATATATTATAATATTCTGTACATTATTCTATAGTTTGATGCTTCGTGGAAATAATGCAACTTCGGATATGAGCGATATAAGCAGCTTAATTCTCCTGTCTATGCCTACACTACTCTATTCTAGAAATAAGTTTAAAAATAACGCCTTGATCGATGTTTCGAAATGGGCATACACGCGTGCAAACTACAAAAATTTATGACTTTATATCTTCTGTATCAATAGCAATAAATGTGCGTTATTTTATTCAATACGTGTTTAGCAGATTTTGAGATAAACTTGTATTATTCGCGGCACATAACTTGAACTATGTGCAGAACACGTTTTTTGGACCTCAATCGAGGTGAGGTGTGAGGTGCGACGCAAGGGGCCGTGCGTAACCGTGGCGACGCTTGCTTCCAAACAATCACACTCCGCCCCCACTACCCGCGCACGCCCCGCGTGGCCCTGGAGTACAATCGTGCACAAAGGATTCAGCCCTTCGACATTTATATATCTGTCAAAATATGTGTGATGACCATGTGACTGGAAAAAGCTATGCGACAAGGCCAATAAAATCCTGGAAACTTATTTCAAAAGCGACCACGTCATCGATAAAATTATGGAAGAATGTATAATACGAATAGGAGATTTTGACAGCAGTGATTCAGAATTGGATTCTTCGTATGACATAGATATCTCTTACCAATTTATACATAAAATAATTATAGTCAAAACACCTTCTACATAATACCTATATATTACGTAGAAGGTGTTATGCCCACGAGTGATACTGATTGAGCATGTAGGTACATTTACTTTTATTGTATTCAATTATTACTAGTATTCCTATAAGCTTTCTATTCAATAACACCTAACGATCCCACAACATTTTTGCTCGAGAAATACGTTGATTTGAAAGTAAATCCAAGCTTTTATTATTTTAAGTTTTCGGTTCAACTTGTGTTTCATTTTTAACGACAGCGGAGTATTCGTCTATGACTTTTGTACATAATTGTACCTGCGCGGACGTCCGCCATTTTGGTTCAAGTTATGTGCCGATAGTTATATATACTTGTAACATATTATTATAGTATGTAATTTGAATATTTTTTTATCAGTCAATATTTAAAGCACAACACGCGTTATATACTACACAATATAATGGTAGTGTTTATAGTAATATATCTATCACGATAATATAGATACACTATGTCATTTTTATACAATATTTATAATGTTTTGCATTTGTTTTAGATAAATATACAACTTTATAGAAATACGGATAAGTAGATATTTTCAAACTAAAACTTTTTAGTGGTCAGCATTTAGTGTTTGTTTAATCTGTCCGAATCAGCAAGCCTCATTAGAGGCAAGTTTCATTCATAAATCTATTGTTATTTTTGGTCCTGATGCGGACAGATTAAGTTAGTAGTTGTTAGTTTTTTGATTAATTTTGTTTTATTTACAAACACTATTGCACTTGTATGATTTAGGGCTTAGACAAACAACGGCGTGGCCGGGCACGTGTTCTTGGCGCGCTTACTTACGGTAGAATGCTTAATGTGCCGTGTGTTCCATAGTAAGTAAGCGTGCCAAAAACACGTCGCGCCAACGTCGCTCCCCTCCGTGTTTGCCAAAGCCTACTAAAAGTAAGTAAGTTTATGAAACATTTTTTTTTTTGTTTTGTTATTTTTTATGTGTATACGCGAAACCTAGCAGATGACTGTACGATGGGAAGTATCCTTTAGACGTTAACTGAATTCACTACTTAACCGTATTTTAATCTCTTAACGTAGAAAATTTTAATAAACAGATGCAAAAATTCCATTTATAAAAAGTGACCACTCAGCAAGGGCCGATTATTGTGCGATAATTTCACTTCGAATCTTATAACTATTAGATGGATGGACTAAGAGTCAAAAGCTATTTTAAGCGTTCCTTTACAAATTCACAGTAATCATTTTTTGCGTAATAGTAATCGTTTTACATAATTTTTACTGCTATAGATCATAATTTTAAATTCATAAGCACATGTGCAAGGCTTAATCTCACTAACCCAGAGTCGACCTAACGCATAGAACGTCGTCGTATCGGCTTTGAAGTCCTAAATATTTATTTATCAATTTTGCAATATAGATTTTTAGTAAAAGACAATTACACACACTTGCTCACAGCTAGATTAACCTGGCATATACTGTACCTACATATGTACTTGGTTAATTATAAACTTTTCATTATTGTATAATATTTTTGTTTGCAATATTTTAGTATTTTTGCAATGTTTCTACTGTGGTGTTACAATAAGTAGATAGTTATTCTGTATAGTTTACACAGTTACAACGGAGTCTTCGCGACAATTTTATCCTATATTCAAGTTAACATTGGTAGAAGGTCAAATACATATGAAATTAGTTTTTGACATGAAAACTGATACTTAATATGTATCTCTTTTTATCTATCTAATACTAATATATGCAATCAAGTACTTAAAGACGTGGTACTAACTCCTATCCATATCCAACCGCGGCCACGGGGGTTTCGCAGCGTATTCGAAACGCCCAAGATTTGGCTTGGAAAGCATGGAATTGGAATGTGTAATACAAATAACGCTGGACCGATCCTCTCTCCCGACCGTCAGAGCCATGAGAGCCAGCCCACTAGAACATTCTTCTTGGCGTTCGCGATCAAGGCCGCCCGAATCGCAGCGGCGAGGAACAAATAAGGTTGATTGTGCTAAGTTATAAAAACTGCTGGACGACTCCGTATTAGATGTTTAAATTGTAATTAGACTTATGACGAAAATATAAAAAAGGGGGAAAATTAATTAAGAGAATAAATAAAAAGAGAAAAAAAAACTTTTTACCCGTACCTTAGATTGTAAACTTAAATTCTTACTTTTACTTATTTGAAATTGTAGTAGAAAGTTGTTTGTTTGGAAAAATAGTTAGGAATTAATAAATAAAAGAAAATATATGTTTCAAAAAAACATTAAAATTGTATTACTCGTACCAAGGGCATGGACCTTATGTCTGTGGGCCAAGCAGCTACGAAGTAAAAAAGGGCAATCAATACAAGTCAACGGATACTCAGTAGACGATTATATTAGTATCGTGATAGCGTGAACTTATAGAATTTATTTTGAAAATAGTTTGTCTCTCTCATACGTCTCGCTACGCTTATGAGAGCGACAGAGACTACTTTATATTTTTTTCTATTGCAGTAACTGACAACAAGTTACTTCTAATAGCTTTTATGTTACAAATGCGTTTGTGGCTACATTCAGGCAAGTTTTACAAAAGTATAGGTGTGTACAAGTGTGGGTAATTGTCATTTTTTCTTGTAAGTGGTCGACAGTCATCAATAATTTTAGTAAGAATTATCAATAAAAATTTATCGGCTGTACATGGGCCTTGTTGGATTCTTATAATATTTATAGATTTAGATTCAACATGTTTAAATATGAACTTGAAATTACTAATTAAAGTTTTTATAGTTTCTATGACTAAAATACGTGAAATTTACGACCGAGTGCGTATTTATCAGAGTTCCCGTGCAATTGAGCAGACGTTTATCCAAATTTAAAATACTTTTTTTATAATATTATCGTTCTGTCTTTGTCTAACAACCTTTCAATATATTTTTATGCGAGGATGTAATCTTATTATATGATAATTAACTCGTGTACTATACGTGGCTATACTATATACTACACAATACGTGGCGCGATGTTTCAAGGTTTACGATACATTGAATAGTATAAAAAACTTTCGCTAATTATTACGCAGCGAATACGTAAAAAATACAGCATATTAGATGAGTAGGTACAATACAGTCACATACATTATACAATAAATTATCTAAAGTATTGAAGATAAGCGTTATTGTGTACAACATAAGGATCGCATACGCGTCTTATTAAATACGAACGCTGTGTTCAGCTAAATGTAACAACATTAAAACATACTGCTATTTCTTTCCTTTCTTTGAAGTTAACAGAGACAGAATAACTTCAAAAACATGTTTAGCTTTTAACGTATTTAGAAAAACGTCGTCCAATATAGGCTTAATCTTCATATCTCGAATGGCTGGGCGATGTAGTTTGGAAGTATTTTTGACAATTACAGTTTAAATAAATGAAGTTAACTATTTACTAAAATATATGTAGTAGCTTGTCATAAGTTAAGGAAGATTATAATGTACATATTAGAAAGGGCTCGTATACAACGAGAAGCGATCGCCTAAATATAGATCACAGTCATTTATTCACGAAAAATAACGAAAAACTAACGTGGAACTGTAACAGCAAAACACAATATTCAATCTATAAGCGGATTTACTTATCAGGGTCAGAAGTTTAAACATTTCTAACTCTTTAATCCTACTTTGTACCCCATAAGCTGTTCACCTAGAAAAGTTAATATTGCGTTGATCGTCATACAAATGTGTGAAAGAAACACATTTATATGGCAATGAAAGGAACAGATTAATTAGGTTTAGAGTTCACGTATTAACTTAATGGGTGAAAGAAATATTTTCTGCTATTGACTTTATGGGTGAATGAAATATTTTCTGCTATTGACTTTATGGGTGAAAGAAATATTTTCTGCTATTGACTTTATGGGTGAAAGAAATATTTTCTGCTATCGACTTTATGGGTGTAAGAAATATTTTCTGCTATTGACTTTATGGGTGAAATAAATATTATCTGGTATTAACTTTACTCGTTGAAGTTATGCTAATGAAAATCGCTAACAGATTGAATATTGCGAATCGCTGTAAGTGGTAGTTAGCGATGGCGCGTGGTTCCGCTATACCCAAACGGGTGCGAGATGGCGGGCCCCGGCCTGCGTCCAATGTTAGGGTCGCAACAGTAAAGGTGTGTCTTCACCACTCGCCCACCGGGCGTCTTCGCGCGGACGCGAGCTACAGTTGTTCGTACAGCAAGCAGATACGTTTGGCTCGGCCTGGAATCACAAATATTTTTTTTTTTTTTATTATTAGTAATTTAAAACTTAAAATTCAGGACAAAGACATTTTGACAGTTCACGGGGACAGCTATTTACTCTTCACATTAATATTATAAAGACAAAAGTTTATTAGTGTATTTGTTACTTATTCACTCCAATTTTGATTAAATTTGGAGATGAAGCGCTGGATTAACACATAGGATACTTTTTATCATCATCATCATAATCATTCATCACCAAGCTGGTGCAACCGTGGAGCGCAGCTAGTCAGTAAATAAATGCCAAAGTATAGTAGTCGGTTTGCCGTTTATTTATCCTTCGTTCACGCTCAAAATACGGACCGATTCTGATGAAATATGTCAGAGGTTTACAGACAAGAAAATTTTACTTCCGAAAAAGTTTCTGAATGATGTCACTATGCGCGGAAACCACGGAGGGCAGCCTTGTACTTAATCTGCGTTATATAAAACGCGGACTATTGATAGTCTCTTGGTTTTAGGGAATTTCCCGTAGATTAATTGGTTGGACAATGCTTTAAACGTCACCACGTGAGTCTAACCGCAGGCAAAGTAAGTAAATACCTATAAGTAGGTAGAACGTCTTCCCTACCAGCGCTGATTCACGCAGGTTTGGCGCGAGATGTGTGTAGGGATGTCAACATCGCAATCTACGAACAAATCTTTGATCGATCTTATTTGTTGGTAGCCTACATACACAACAGCCGTACGATTCTCTAATGATTCTTCATTGCGCTCGTCGACGAGCTCACCGATGTCAAATACTTTAAGAGATATCGCCCTCGTACACAAGATTGTTTTTCCAACGTTTCTTGTCACATCGTCATTTGTTTCATGGATGTTGTCAATTGTTTGTTTGTAATGGATAAACGCAAACTAACTAACAAACAGCAACTTCATTCCGAATCACGAGCGTAGCGAGTTATTCAAGTGTTAGAATTCTGAGCGATGAGAGTGATGCATGGCCCTCGATATAAATCCGTTTTATTGAAGAGTTCCATACTATATTTTATACCATGACTATGAGAAAAAGAAATAACTTTTACAGGCAAAATAAGGGTTAAATTAATTAAAATGCACATTAAAAATAGAATAATTACTAAACATAAGAGCCATTTTCTTATTATTATTATATATTTTTTCTGTAATGGCAGCAAAGGACACAATACAGTTTTATTCTAAGTTTTATTCTAATGCTAAACTCCTTGTCGCAAATACCGACCAATCAAAACTCGAGGAGTTATTTGCACAAAGAGTATGTCGAGTATCTTTGTGCAAGGAGTTTGTATCGAGTACTTTTTGCGCAAGGAAGTTGTATAAGCATTGAGATGGAGATCGAATATATATTATTGGTGTACTCTAAATTCGAACACCAAAATAGTGATTAAAAGGCCTTTTTATTCACTGTTTTCAGTAAATAAAATAAGCTTTTTAGAGTGGGAATGGTATAAAATCGTTTTTACAGTAGAAAGCTACATGACATACATACACAACTAGCATTCATCATAAATTCGGGAGCGCAGTTTGTAGGTTATAAATACGAACCTGCGACAAATGCAGGTCGTACAGATGCAGCGTGCTGACAGACATGTCTTGTGTATCATCGCTGGGGGTCTCGGCCGGCGTTAACACTCCTAAAGCGCTTGCACTCAACGCCGAACTGATTCCGGCCAAGCCGTGTGTAGCGCGCGTCGAAGGTTGCTCGTTCGAAGCCTGAGCCGTTTCCTCTTCGTCACTCGTTTCATCCATTTCCTGTTAAAAACGATTGTATATATTATATTATGATTGACCGAGCGAGTGAAGTGTCTCTGCTTTAAGCCACGTTATGACGATAAGAGTTCTCTGACTTAGTGTACTCAGACGGCCACTCTGATGGTACTTGTATCGTGGGAATCGGACATCCGATTGCGCTCGGACAATTGTTCGCGATCATAGTAGACTAGGACCGTGCTGTATTTTTCGAGGGGGCTCTCATCAGAATGATACATGACTTGAAAAATAGATTCCAACTAATCAAACAAGTGAACTCTTACCGTCAAAACGCAGCTTTCAAATTGACTTAAATCTGTCCGTATTTTTGTTTCATCGTATGTTGGTTTTCATGTACAGATTGCATTTTTCAACCAATCTTGATGAAACTTGATATGCTTGTTCTACTATTCAATATAAATTTTAGTAGGCTGCAATCTTTGATTGTGGGGGTACTTTTCCTAAAAAAGGGGAAGATAGCTGCGGCGCTATTTACCGACAGATTTTGATAAAAGGTTATTACATTATCACACATTAGGTGCCTGACTTTAAAGAGGAATTTCGAGTATGAGCATAATTGGTCAATCGGTTGCCGAGATAATAGGTTGTAACGTCTAATCGATAATTCGATTTTCGTAAAAATATATTGCGCGCGAGATCTACTGGTATATACTGTAGCAATCGCAGCTATATCCATATTAGAGACAAAATAAGATAGCTGATAAATGTCATTCTATCGACTCGACAAGTTTATCGTGAGAACCATGCTCGCATAGCAAGTCAGACTATATTCGTCAAAGACATAATTATGTCTTAATTATTTTTGTATTTACTCATTTAATTAGAAATATAATCACAAACATATGAATGTACTTACAGGAAGTCTGTATTGCTGTTGTCTTTGTTGCGGGTAGTATGACAAAACTGCGGGCATCGGCGTTATGGCACCAAACAAGCTCTGCTGAATGTACGAGCCTAGCATCGTTTTATTCTGGAATTTTGTTGATTTAGTCAGAAACATTATCAAATCGTGCATGGACTATGGTTGAAAGACACGATAGAGTTCTTTATATCCCGCGTTTTCACCAAGATATTTTAATACCTTGTACCAAGTATAATGTTTTATGCAATGTTTTCGTTTACTGTTCATGATGAAAATGGGTTATATTCTGATATTTTGGTTAAGATTAAAAAACTTCAAGACGGCAGGTCCTCGGATCCATCGTTTTCACCAAGGTATAATGTTGTATGTAATGTTTTCGTTTATTGTTCATGATGAAAATGGGTTATATTCTGATATTTCAGTTAAGATTAAAAAACTTCAAGAGGGCAGGTCCTCGGATCCATCGTTTTCACCAAGGTATAATGTTTTATGTAATGTTTTCGTTTATTGTTCATGATGAAAATGGGTTATATTCTGATAGTTCGGTTAAGATTAAAAAACTTCAAGAGGGCGGGTCCTCGGATCCATCGTTTTCACCAAGGTATAATGTTTTATGCAATGTTTTCGTTTATTGTTCATGATGAAAATGGGTTATATTCTAATATTTCGGTTAAGAGTAAAAAACTTCAAGAGCGCAGGTCCTCTGACCTCCCGTTTTCACCAAGGTATAATGTTTTATGCAATGTTTTCGTTTATTGTTCATGATGAAAATGGGTTATATTCTAATATTTCGGTTAAGACTAAAAAAAACTTCAAGAGGGCAAGTCCTCGGATCCATCGTTTTCATTTGGTTTATTGTTCATGATGAAAATGGGTTATATTCTGATATTTCGGTTAAGAGTAAAAAACTTCAAGAGGGCAGGTCCTCGGACCTTCCGTTTTCACCAAGGTATAATGTTTTCGTTTATTATTCATGATGAAAATGGGTTATATTCTAATATTTCGGTTAAGAGTAAAAAACTTCAAGAGGGCAGGTCCTAGGACCTTCCGTTTTCACCAAGGTATAATGTTTTATGCAATGTTTTCGTTTACTGTTCATGATGAAAATGGGTTATATTCTGATAGTTCGGTTAAGATTAAAAAACTTCAAGAGGGCAGGTCCTCGGACCTCCCGTTTTCACCAAGGTATAATGTTTTATGTAATGTTTTCGTTTATTGTTCATGATGAAAATGGGTTATATTCTAATATTTCGGTTAAGAGTAAAAAACTTCAAGAGGGCAGGTCCTCTGACCTCCCGTTTTCACCAAGGTATAATGTTTTATGCAATGTTTTCGTTTATTGTTCATGATGAAAATGGGTTATATTCTAATATTTCGGTTAAGAGTAAAAAACTTCAAGAGCGCAGGTCCTCTGACCTCCCGTTTTCACCAAGGTATAATGTTTTCGTTTATTGTTCATGATGAAAATGGGTTATATTCTAATATTTCGGTTAAGAGTAAAAAACTTCAAGAGGGCAGGTCCTCGGACCTCCCATTTTCACCAAGGTATAATGTTGTATGCAATGTTTTCGTTTATTGTTCATGATGAAAATGGGTTATATTCTAATATTTCGGTTAAGAGTAAAAAACTTCAAGAGCGCAGGTCCTCTGACCTCCCGTTTTCACCAAGGTATAATGTTTTATGCAATGTTTTCGTTTATTGTTCATGATGAAAATGGGTTATATTCTAATATTTCGGTTAAGAGTAAAAAACTTCAAGAGCGCAGGTCCTCTGACCTCCCGTTTTCACCAAGGTATAATGTTTTATGCAATGTTTTCGTTTATTGTTCATGATGAAAATGGGTTATATTCTGATATTTCGGTTAAGAGTAAAAAACTTCAAGAGGGCAAGTCCTCGGATCCATCCTTTTCACCAAGGTATAATGTTTTATGCAATGTTTTCGTTTATTGTTCATGATGAAAATGGGTTATATTCTGATATTTCGGTTAAGAGTAAAAAACTTCAAGAGGGCAAGTCCTCGGATCCATCCTTTTCACCAAGGTATAATGTTTTATGCAATGTTTTCGTTTATTGTTCATGATGAAAATGGGTTATATTCTGATATTTTGGTTAAGATTAAAAAACTTCAAGAGGGCAGGTCCTCGGATCCATCGTTTTCACCTAGTTATATTGTTTTATGCAATGTTTTCGTTTATTGTTCATGATGAAAATGGGTTATATTCTGATATTTCGGTTAAGATTAAAAAACTTTAAGGTCCTCGATCCATCGTTTTCACCAGGGTATAATGTTTTATGTAATGTTTTCGTTTATTGTTTACACTACGAGTGTATAGTACATGTATATATAATAAGTATATATGTATAACTTGTATGAAACATGACATGTTTCATAGCATCGTCAGCATTCACGCCACAAACAAATGATTATGTTTGACAAGTATTCTACAAGCTTGGTATAAAAAGAATATTTACCTTGTTTCATGATGAAAATGAGGGATAACAACTCTCTAATTTACCTCATTATAAAACATTACCTTGATCCATTTCAATGTATCGCGTCATGATAAAAGGCTAAGAAAAAGATGTCAGGGTAATGTTTGCCTAGTAGAAGGACGATATAAATTAATTTAGATAAAGCAACTCATATCAACATTTATACTCGTGTCAAACCATCGCTGCCCGCAGAGCAATAAAGGTGTGGGAAAGAGATGTCTATATAGTATAAGATAAGCGTCACGATGCACTATATAGGCTATTTATCTTTTTAGACACCACCGTCCACAACTTCAATTTTGTCCTGTCCATACATAATTGTTTGTAAAAGATTGCTTTTAATTTATTTTTGTCTTTATTTGTAATTTCTGTTTATCTGTTTATCTGGCATCTCTATCCCACACTTTTATTGCTTATAGTAGTGTTTAATGTAACATACGGGGCAGAAAATATATAGCCAGTTAACTTACGAGATGGTTATTCCCAGGTAACGCATGGTTCATGCTTTGACGAAGTGATCTAAGGAACTGCCTTTGCGACGGCTCGGCAGGTTGCCACCCGGGGTGGCGACATGAGAAAGCAACTAGTGACAGCTCGGTCTTGCCACCCTCGCCTTGATCGTATTGTGTGTTGCCAGTGGCTGCATTATAAAAAAATTACATCATTATGTGACGCGCACGGAATTATGTCTATAAGCTTAATATAAAATATAATAAAAATGGCGGCTTTATGTCACTTTTGTCAGCTCCAGTCAACAACTTACTAACGTTACTGCTTTGTGAAAACTAAGTCGTAATTTTACAAGATTTCAATCATCCTTCAATTCTAACTGTGATACGTAATTGACCTACAGGGCTATTTTGTATCTCGGTTGCTAACGAATGCTGATTGAAATCTTAAAAAGTGGCGGCTCTATAACAGTTTTGACAACTCTAGTAAGCAAAAATGTTAGTAAGTTGACGACTGGAACTGACAAACATAGCGCGGTCCGTTTTGCGATATTTTTGCTCACAGTGCTATCGTCTACCAAAGCCGGTCCGAGACAAATATCACGATTTTGACAGCTCGTGGCACTGTAAGCGTGTTGATAATTCGGACCAGAGTCGTAGCAATAACAGACCATTTGCGCGCGAAAAACAAATTCATAAAAATATCGTGCATAGTCTGAAGGTTAACTATGTGGTGTGTGGATTAAAAAGAAATAATGGAATGGATGAACCGACATTTACAACTTTTACATCAAAAACAAGGGACACCAGTAAAGACATTGTAGAAATAAACAAACACTTGTCACTTTTGACAGAACGCTCACGACGATTATGGTGTAGAGCATGGTTCATGTAATCGTCAATATGGCGGCAGTTAAGACGTCATCGATGACGTAGCGTGGGCCATCGTAATCACGCTCACGGTGAAAGGGACCGACTGTTATCGCGCTGAAATCGATTATGGCTGATTGGGACCGCACTGCTAATTGACATAGAGCCGCCTTTTTTTCGATTTAACTTAAAATGTGTTAGCAACTGAGATACATAATAGCCCAACTGCTGATTACCACGAACTAATGGATAAGTAACTAAATAGTTCTTCTGTTGACATTTTACCGTTGGAGCATGTTACTTAATTTAACCTGTAGACTCGCGATTCGCCATATTGGCCAATAATACAATAGATTTCGCAGAAATCTATCTATCTTTCCAGGAACTGCAACACGTGTGGTTAAGCGAGATCATAAATAAAAAATATACGCATCGACATGAGAACCTCATTTTTTTGAAGTCGGTTGAAAATATACATGCACCTAATTACAAAACTGGCAAGTTTCTCTGCGGGAAATAATTTAATAGCGATAGCGGGAATCGCCATTTTAATGGTTATGGCATTGTTCCAATAAGAGACGACGAAGCTCACTTACTATCACGTACGGTTTGGCGTTCCCTTTGGGATCAATGATTATAATACCCTACTCAAATGGAACGCTTCCGGTGTCAATAAAAGCACGCCAAACTTCACGCGACATTAAAGCGAATGATCAAATACATATTTGATCTTATGAAGAAAAAACATTTTTTTTACTATAGGGTGTATAAATTATGTACTAAAGTACTCGTCTTTTATTGCAGGGCCGTCGAGTACCACCGGAGGCGGAACTAACGACGTCTCAAATGTGAAGCTGAGGGCAGAACTCAGAAAGTTACAAGGTTCGAATAATTAATTTGGTCACCGCTAATGAAGACTTGTATAGATTTATTTTTGAGTATTAAATTTTTAACGCTTTCTCGGCGCTTTCGCGACGGGGCGGTCGATAGTAATACTGGCGGCCGTGACGAAGCGAATAAAGAGAGCGTTAAAAATTCAGATATTTCTTGAAAAATCGCAAAAAAAACTGAATTTTTGAAGAAACAACAGTTTTTTACTAGGTTAGGTTAGGGGGTCTCGCGACGGTAGAGCGTTTTGAAACTTGGTATGTAGGATCGGCTTGAAATGGTCTTTTTGGAAAATCGTGGGGGAGGCATATGTTCAGCAGTGGACGTCCTACGGCTAAGTTGATGAGATGATGATATTGACGAAGTGAAAGCTCGAAACGACTACAAACGGTATAACATACGGGCGCAGTGCAGCTCGTGACTTGTGAAGGCATACAGGATTAGTTTTTGATTATAAGACTATTATACCTTTAACTTTCTCCTTATATCTGCCAGGTGTTTGCCAGTCGGGATGACCATGCCGACGAATATCCAGCTGAAATAAATTGTATTTTGATTAAAACTTCTTGAAATATATCGCCGTCATCATAGCCACCGAATATACAGTAAATATACAGTGGTAGCAATTATATTGATCAGAACACTAAACTAGCAAACAAAAACTTAATATTCTCTAAACTATGGTAGTTCTTATTCTGTTCATTACCTGTGCGAACGAGCAGACATCGCCTATGCCGAGCACGCTGACCGTAAAGTTGCGGTAGAAATCGACGATATCGACGGCTCTGTGCCTCAGCGATAGTAACACCAGTGGACATATCAGCGGGCTCAATAGTTCGAACAAAATGTACACCTGTAAAACATCTACGTATTAAATAACCGCAAAATCAAGTAGTACAGTTATACAGCAGTAAAACTCTTTACATCTCTCATATTCGGTAAGTAGGTCCTTATTACCCCTAAATGGGGCTTGTAGGTGACCAATTAGCGCTCTAGAGTAATAACGTAGCTAAAAAAGCCCTAGGGCGGTAAGTAATTAAAAAAACACAAATGGAGCTTGTAGGTGACTAATTAGCGCTCTAGGGTAATAATGTAGTAAGAAAAGCCTTAGGGCAGTAAATAATTTAAAAAAAAACACTTCGCTCTATCAAAAAGTTCGCGTACATCTAACCATCATAGTGGCAATAGACATCATGCATTCAGCCCAATGACAAAAGAGGTCGCTTCGCTATTCAGCCTTGTCTTCGTATGAGTATAATAGTCATCAATTTTATTTTTGTAATGCCGGTTTTATTCTCATTTCCTCACAATCGAGATGTAAAGCAGAGTAGTTAGCGCGGGTGCAAGCATCAATTGCACCCTCTGCGCTCGTGCTCCTATATAAATGGCGCCTAAATATCTCGGGCTGCAATTGATGCCTTACAGCCCTTGGCTACAGGACTTAACTTGTACGGTCTCCTACATTAAAAAAACTAAAGTAACCCAAGCGGTACATTGTGTCACCGACGTTTATATGAAAGCTTTGCAGAGAACTCGTACACTGATCCCCGGGGAATGTCAACCAAAGGATTATTCTAATTTACTCACTCCCACAAGATGCAATAGGGGATATGCATCAATATTTCGTTATTAAACTTTCCAAATTTAGAGAGAAATATAAACATCCTCGGATGAGTTTCGAACCAGCGTCTTCTAACGATCCGAATCAGACGCCATAACTACTAGGCCACCGAGACATACCGTCCGAGCATCGAATGTTCTATCGAACTCTCTACTTCGTTTTTTTATTTCTCTCTAAATTTGTAAAGTTTGGTCTTCGCTAAGCAGGCGTTAGTGCTTTAAAAATCATATAATAAAAATTATGAACGGTTTCGTCATCAATGCGAAAGTTAAGTATTTGAAAAACTCGGATAATGCTATAAAGCTGTTCAATAGATGTCGCTCCGTCCTCATACGATGCTTAAAATCAAATAGAGAGTTTAAATTCGATGCTCGGACCTCGTGCCTCGGTTGCTAGCGGTCATGGAGTCTGGCACGGACTGTCGGAAGACGCGGGTTTGAATCCCATCCGAGGATGTGTATTCTCTCTAAATATAGGTTAAAAACACCACGCAGGCCCAGTGGGGGTTGGATAACAAGCTAGTAACCAGCCCTAGTATAGATATATTTACGAACTATTCGAATACATCCAACATGACACTTGCCGTAATGATTCGATTGTTGACCTGTTAACCAGACAACATACAAATTCTTATCATGACCTGTATTATGTATCTCAGTTGCTAAGAAATGTTGATTGAAATCGAAAAAATGGCGGCTCTATGTCACTTGTCAGCTACAGTCATCAACTTGCTAACTTTTTTGCTTACTTGAGTTGTCAAAACTGACATAGAGCCACCCTTTTTCAAGATTTCAATCAACATTTGTTTGTAACTGAGATACATAATATTATAGCTCTGCCTATCCTATACCCATTCAATATCTTAAGACAGTATACATATAGAGAAACAGTACGGAAACTACCTACAAACGTTCGAAACGGCTCACTCACACAAACATGCGCATCGACGAGAGCCCTAAGCGGTTGTCGCGGTGCTGTCAGTAGTGAGGCCACGTCAAGATGACTGGTTACCAAGTCCACTGGTGGACACGAGAATTAAAATTAATAACACGAGATTTCTGCCTTCACTGTGTATAACTTTCCCTATGTTATTCTGGTTTGAACACAGTTCAACAGTTAATATTCAACAATCAACAGTAACAAAAAACTTAACAAAACATTAATCAAAACAAAAACAGAAAACAAGCCAAATATAGCAAGAAAATTAGCCAAATTATCGACGCATGTATCGGTAACAATTTTTGTTACCTGACCTGCTGACCGTACTGACACTTACCGGGCGAGAAAAGGGAATGCGGGGGGAAGCGGGCGGGGACCCGCATTCCAGCGATGCCTCGAGTTAATGTGACCGCGTTGTATGTGTTGGTATGATTGTGCTACCTATATGCCCTCCTTTGAATACCCGAAATGCTCCCATTGCCTTAATACGAGCTCTGTATGTTAGTAGTTCCTCACCGCTCTAAACTGGAACAACTGCTGGAAGTGAGCAGCCACGTCCTTGGTATGCGCCCGTCCACGCCACGCCGCCGGCAGATAATGCACGTGACCCAAAACTTGCACAAACAGTTCCTCTCCCCGCGCCGGACCCGTACACCCCGCTCCTAATCTGTCTTCCTCGCCTATTAGCGCTCTGGAAACAATCACGTTCATAATTAATATGAGGTCAAATTAATTTAAAGTTGCTATTGATATATATTTTTGGATTTTTGTTTAGTTTTTGTTTGTTTCGAAACTTTGTATCTTACTTATAAAATAAGTTGCCAAAAAATTTAACCGACTTCAACACTAAAAAGTGTGAAATAAATTGAGGAGTGGATATTACAAAGGTGCTAAGTGATTACAACATAAAAAGAGATATTAACGTTAAACTGTCTACTGAAAGAATTATGTATGCATGGGTATATTATGTTATTTATTTATCAATGTAATGCTATTGGATGCTTATATTAAACATAGTTAAACTGAGTATAGAAATGTATTTAAAAAGCAATAAAATAATAAGTCAATCATTTTTAGCAAAGAGCTATATTAAGTTTGTTTTTTTTTAGAAAGGTGTTAAGTGTTATTTATTATTTTCTTATATTGATGCTATCTATTTATTTATATTATACTTATATGTAATAACTTATTCTATACTGAAGTACACAAATTTCTGTAATATTGTTTATGATTTTCATCTTCTAAATAATCAATCATCGCTAGCAAATCAGCTTTCTTCTCCCTGGTTATAGTATTCAATCTTGAAGATCCTTCCAAGTTCAGCTGTATTAAATCCCTTTTTCCTTTTCCTCGCTTCCAAACATTTACTTGTCTAAAAGATTCCAGTTCAGAAAATGATTCTTTTACTTTGACAAGACCAGAATCATCAGAATCTATCCTCAGCCATACCGCTTTGCTTATGTTTATATTCTTAGTATTTATAATGGTATCAGCAGCCTTGTCTATGCTAAAAAAGTTATTCATGTCCATTTGAATGACTTTAAAACAAGGAGGGGTTACCTTAGCTGTGGTAATAATATTCTGCAAATCCTCTGGTACAAAAGCTTTGCAACGCCTCTTCCTTTTTTCGATGAGCCCAAAGTCGCGGTCACAAGGCAAAAATGAATGACCCGAAACCAAAAATTTGTGATCTATTCGCTTAAAGTGACCTAGAGCCACCAGAAATATCAGTGTAAACAAAACCATTCTATTTTTGTTTTGGCCGGCACAGTTGTCGCTCTAAATAATTAGATACTACTTAACACCTTTGAAAAGATAAGACGCTTTCGATATAGCATCAACGCCATCTTTTATTGAATTTTTGAACTACATTACTATACCAAACCACTTAGCACCTTTCATGGGATATTGGCATTAACTTTTAGCACTTTTCTACACCAAATAAATAAAAATCTTTTTTTAAATAGTTAGCACCTTTGTAATGTCCACTCCTTAATTGTTAAAATAGGTACCAAAGTAGGTATTACAAAATTGTATGCATGGTACCGACTTCGACAAGTGATTTCAGACTTTTTAGCGTTGAAGTCTGTTCAATTTTTAGTGGACTTTATTGTCTTCCTTTTAACTCTTGCTGCTTAAGGATATTTTTTGAACACAGTGATCAGTTTCTACAATTTTTGTTTTAGTATTCAATAATCATATAATTCAGTCTGATCCCGGGATACAAACTCGAATATAATATCACTGGCTTCGTCTGACACTTACGTTTCTTGAAACGTACGTTCGTTTTCATTCGAATGGACAATTTCTAGATTTGCGAAAACTACACCGTAAAATAAATGTAAAAACCTTAAACTTATGAAAGATTCAATTGAAGATCCGTGAAGAGAGTTGCTGTATCAGTGTAGCATTTAAAAAAAGATGTATTTTTCATATTATTTACTACTTAGGGTACTAATCCCCTGGTTCTAAGTCGCTGAAGTCTATACACTATCCAACGATTCTAAATAGCAAAGCGTTATTTCTGTCCTATATTGCAATCAAAAGTTAAGGATGGATGTTCTTATATTTTATCTTATATTGCATCATCATCATCGAAAGACGTCCACTTTTACACATATGCCTCCCCCATAATGCGGCTCTTGGAACGGCTACTCGTTTCCTGCATCCAGCTTTTCCCCGCGGTTTTGACGGGGACGTCTGTCCACCTAAGGGAGGGCCGGCCTCTTCTAGAATCAGGTTATCAGTTCTGCGAGCGACGTGGCCTGCCCATTGCCACTTCAACTTACTATTTTTCTTTTATATTGAAATTTTTACACAAAGGTACTCATAGTTTTTAATTTTACTGTCACTGCGAGACCACTAGTAGAAGGAACCAATTTCCTAAAATATCATAAGACCTGTTTCCTTTTCTCTAATAATAATAACTACTAGTAGTTGTCTAGAAGTCTCGTCTATAACAGTCTATATCCATTGTCGCATATAAGTTCATGTCAATAGACTTACCATTTTATCTTTTTTCTAATAGATATACCATGTTACCCTTCATACAATTTGTTTCTGTTACCATTCCAAACAGGCCTTTTAGTCTTGGCTACAGGACCACTTATGCGTAAGCGAAATAAAAGATTAATTAATACAAATTTAATTTAATCGGTGAAATAAATTCAATAAGATAATAATTATATTGGACAACATCCACACAAGGTCTTCAGGGCCCAAACTAGGCAAACCCTGTACTATGGTAATCTGATGACTGATATATATATACTTATGCACACAGGCACAAGTCAAACAGACACGTACGTGTACACAAATGTTTGATCTGTCCGGGGATCGAACCCGGAGTCAGCGGCTCAGAAGGTTGCTACCAACTGCGCCAACCTAAGTTCAATTCTAATTACTGAGTTGTCCCTTTTTAGTAATTATTTAGTATACATATTGAACATGTCGATTCGGCCGAAGGTCTCAACGGCTGATAAAATTCTAGAAAGTTCTAAATACAACACTGATTAGACTCACCTAGCGCCAGCCAACACACATCCCATGATCGTGATGATACTGAGGACATGTTCTACTGTCAACACGTCTTCGTCATAAACCGACAGCACTACCAGAACCCCGAGAATGCTACCAGTTAGGAAGACGACATTCCTGTGAAATATAACAAATACTTGACTGAGCGAGAGTAATTTATTGTGGGATAGATATTTAGCCTTCGATTGGGCTTTAGGATTATTTAGGATTTTTAGGATAAATTCACCACCTTATTAGAAAACTTAGAGTAAAGATAGTCCCGAGTTTAAACCGTGGTTTAAAGGAATTTCTAAGGCCCGTATATCATCCGCAGTTTAATCCATGACTCTCAGTTTAAACCGTCTTTATCAATTTTTCGTAATATGAATGGCAGTTAATCTTTGAATGTGAGTTTATACCATCAGAAAATTTAATCGGTCGAGTGAAGTCAGTTAAACTGCCATGTAGAGTTTAAACCGTGACCATAAAACATGTTATAATGTAGTTAATATGGAGATACGTTTAAAGCGTTCAATAGTGTTGTCATCATTGTATGTGAGGTCATAGGTGCATCATAGCACCTTGGGAGACGTAAAACACATTGATTTTAAAAGCGAAACAGCTGACATGTGGTTGGCACTCGGCCCATTTCTATTTTCCAATCGAATGACACATTTTAGTAATTGGTCTATTTCTGGAGCTTGCTACATTGTTTCTATATTTTTTTACGTTACAGTTGCGGATTCTGTGTTGATAAGTATATTTTTCCTGTTTGCTTCAGATATTTTGATAAGTAGCTAATTGATTTAAACTTATTTTAGTGTAGCAAGACTCACTAGAGAAATAGTTACATATTTTATCATGTTATTCAAACCAATGAATTAAATACAACCTATAATTTTGATCTAATACTTAACTATGTTGTGAAATAAACGATAGTTCGAGCAATATTCTACACTTTTTGTCGACGATTCGAATAGTTAATTACTCCGCAATTATCAGCACTACCGCAAATTTTCGCTATTACCTATACTTACACATAACTTTTTTATGTGTATAGAGGCACAATTATAATTATATCGAACACTGGACCTCTTACGACTGAAATAATTATACGTGAAAGAGACAGATCATCATAATGCCCTCATGTAATATGGGCTTACATGAATGCTAAATCCAAAGCAAGTGGTGCACAACTCTATTTCTTACGTTCGCGGTTATAAAATAAAATAGCAAACTAGGTAAGTTCAATAAAAAGTAAAATATCAATCTACTCCTAAAAACAAAAAAAAAACTGAAATCAGTGCCATATTAAACTATTTTTATCGTCCAGCTTGGCATTAGACAACTTCGAAAGGTATTTTTTAAGGAATTCGAAAGGTATAATAGGTGTCGAATATTCATTCTTTTGATCGCGATATCTTCAGAAAGAAGATTAAACTTAAAAATATTTTTATCAAAATACATTACTTATATAATATGTTACTAGCGACTGCCCGCGACTTCGTTCGCGTAGTAGACTTGGGCTTCGGCCTCACCATAACCTCCCATTTTTTCCTGATTTTTCTTTCGTAAGAACCTTCTCCTGACAATAATAAACACAACAAAAAAGAATTAGCGAAATTGTTCTACCTCTTCACGCGTTACAGACACTATGACCGAGGAAAATAGAGATTTTTTTATATACATATAATAAGCACCAATAGTTTACAGTAATTACCTGTGATTTCTCTAGCATTCGCATAATTTTATTTGCTTTGTTCTAGTTATTAATTGTACTTCAATACTCACTTGGCAATAACAGTTGTGATAGGCGATGTGAAGCTGGAAAGGTATTTGGTGGCTGGTTTGTGAGCGCGATTCAGGCGGTCGCGTAACTCATGCTCCAACTCGTTGAAATGTCTGAGTGTTATCCGGGCGTAGAGAGACCACGTTCGCAGCCCCAGAGACGCGGGCGAACGTTTTATCAACTGGAAACATACGTTTTATTATAATAATAATTAAATAAAGGTAAAAGTTTTCTTTTGATCATAATTTTTAATGTTCCCCGTCTTCGGAACGGCCACGAGAACCGATTGTGCATTTTCGTATTACAAGATTATCACAAAATACTAATATACGTATAAAGTTATGATTATGACGATTTACGATATAACAATAATCATAAATTATTGTTATATCGTAAATATATATATAGTTCCAATTTATATATTATAGAGATATTTATTTATAGAGTCTCCAAAGTACACTATAATGAATAATTTAAGTTCATAAGTGCGTCTTCGATGCCTAAATAGAATAAATAATTTTGACTTTGACTTTGAAGACTACTGTTGAACATATGCGGAGGCCTTTGTCCTCAAAATTAACTTATATTTGTCATTTGCATCGCACGGTCTCCGCGACTTCGACATCGATTCGTCAATGAGATTGAACAAGGTCAGAAAACACCTTAAATATCCAATATCATTCATGAAACGAAACGAAGTCTTTTGCTGCTATCGGGTGTTTTCAATAGTGTACAATCATCACCAAAGGTACGCACGCATATTCTTTTACAATTGTAGTAAAAAGATCAAAAACGATATTAGAAGAAATATTTAGTGACATTGCCGCTGCGGAAACAATGCTTATATCGGTTTAGCGCTCGACGTGTCAACATCTCCTGAGGATGCCTCGTGTAGAGGCGAAACACGTGTCAAATCGTTTATGCTTGATTGGGTTGTTTTGTGTGTTGTTTATTCTGTATACTTCCTATTTGCAGTTTGTGCGGGAGGGAAAATAGGATTTTGGTGCACACCGCAACTCGGCCACAAACATTGTTTCCAGCGGAAGTGTGACTAAATATTTCTTCTAATATCGTTTTTGATAATGGATTTCCGCAAAGTAACGCCTGAATCTAGTAAAAATATCTTTGTACGATACTGTACTAACCTCAGCGTAGTTAAAGAAAAAGTACATTACATGGTTGTCTCGAAGAGATCGCTCTGAGTGATAAGACCGTCTATTGTAACACTTAACTATAAGTTTTCCATTGTTGAGTGATGATTTTCTATAATATTATCCTATTTCTTTGTTTGTTATACTTTATTATGTGGTGTTGCAATAAAGAGTTTATCTATTTATCTATTATCCACAAGGTACAAATGGAACGAACCGGATATTAAATAAGGTCAGCAACCTTATGCATCAGGCGCTTGAAATAGCGTGGAATCACCGTCCGCTTGGAGGTGCCTTGTATTATAGTGAAGTGGCCTTTGTATGCTACTCGTAATGACGCACTTACCTCAGCATAATTGAAGAAGAAGTACAAAATCTGCCAAGCCTGTATAAACGGCGCAAATAGAAGATTGAACAAGGCCAGCAATAATATCTGGCGTTCTAATTGACGAGCGAGCAACATTCGCTTCGAATGATCCTTGTAAGCCTCACGTAGCTGCCAGCAGTTTTCCCAAGGACTCCATGGACTAGCTAAAAAATAAGTCTTAATTAACATAACATGTAAACAGTATTTATTTTATATGTATAGCTATAAATTTAAATCATAATCAACTGTAATTTTCTGCCCGTCACTTCCGTACAATTGAAAGAAAGTTTTAGGCGACATACTTGAGTTCGCACTGTGTAAGGTAGGGCGACCATTTTTTCAAATTAGTTTTAGAATAGGTTTTGCTAGGCCCGCCGTTTGATTAGGGGTAACACCCTACATGAGAAAGCATAAGCTATCAATTCCAAATATCATTCAAATCCACATCCATAATTAATCGCCCACAAATTTTCGGGATATCAAAAAAACGTTAGAAAATGGTAGTTCAATGACGGCACATAGAGTATCTCTTCTCCTCGTTCCCTCACTACTGAGGATCGCGACCACGTATAATCAGTCTCCATTGGGTGCGGTCATAGGCTGGGTATGGTTATATTTTTAATAATAGAAAGAATATTGTCCATTGTGTCGGGCGTTCAAGAAATTAAAATCATATAAAAGAGCAATCTGGGTATCAATCAAGTAAAATTGTCTAATGCAAGAGCCATCATCATTATAATTTGTGCGATAGCAGCATTTATCGTAGTATTTTCCAATTCAATGCTTTAATCAGATCGAGAGAACACCATCTATAAATATCGCTGCATACAGAATATGAATAGGAGCCAAAAGTAACCCATATTTCGCAAATATACGAGTAGTTGGGCACCGTCTGATGAAGTAAAATTTTAAGTCTATGCCTACATACTTTAAACCTTTTAGCGTGCATTATCTAAGAATGTGTACTTACAAAATAGTAGGAATTCCAAGTTCCACTTTAGCCCCCTGGACAAGTAGTGGAAATCTCCAACTAAAGGCACATGTAATTGAAGAGGTAAAAGGTTCTTGTTCACCATTGCCACCATATAGTTATTTATCCTGAAATAGGAATTAAATATTTTCTTGTAGAATAGACTGGTGTTTTCATAACACAATCTAATTATTAAATGGTGGGAATCCATTTTGTACATAGCAGGATCCGTATAGGTACAACCCGGTCACAATATCTGTGCACCTGACCTCGTGACGTCATATCGGCGGTCTGGGTACGGTGTGAAAAAATTTTTTTTCGAGAAAAGTAGAGTTAAAAAAAAATTACTAACCTTTTCAAATCAATTTATTATTGATGAAGGGTTTGTTATTAAAAAACAATAATTTTGATTACAAAACCATTTATTATTAAACTCAGTCACTATAAATTATTGACTCTATGCCTGACATTGTATCTTCCTCACTCTCACTTTCTGAACTCTCCGAACTGTCTTCCCCTAGTGATATTAAAAGTTGTGTGATGTTGTCATCTGCTAGATGATCCTTTTCCCAGTATTCTCGCTGTAGTCTCTCCACGTGATTCACTTCTTTTTTCCAGTCAGCTGGCGTAATTGACTTAATCGCATCTTTTGTAAGTTGTTCTATTTTCTTTTCCGATTAGTCAATGTTTTATCTGCCACCCTTTGCTTTACCAAGTTCCATATATATTCGATAGGGTTTAGGTCACAATGATAAGGTGGCAGACGCACAACTTCTTGGCCATGCTCTCGCATCAAATCTTCGACGACATATTTTTTCGGCGGCTTTGTTCTCAGTATAATGGCATACAATTCCCTCTTTGTCATTTTGTCATTAAATGGAATATTGTGTTCACGTAGCCAATTTTGCATGTCAGCTTTAAGAGCAGCACTAGTGGGCGCTTTCACCGACTGCGTCGAATGGTAGGGTGCATTGTCTATGACAACTATACCGTTCGGCGGTAAATTTGGTATAAGCTTTTCACGGAGCCATTATAAAAAAAATGTTTGTGTCCATCTCGTTATGATAATCGCCGATTTTACTTTTATTAAGTAATTCTGCACCTTCAATGAATCCATTTTCTCCTCCAGCGTGTACAAGAATCCAACGTTGACCCGGATTTAAATTTTTCTTCACACTGCTGTCGGTATTATTTTGCCAGCATTTACTGACCGTATAGTGGGAATGGATCCACGTCTCGTCCAGGTAGGTAACCGGTTTTTTATCAGCGCCAAGGTCATTATTGTCTTTCATACGGCGTAGGTAGCGAGCCCTCCATGCGGCGATGTCCGGCTTTTGTGTCAATACACAACGGATATTTTTACACTTTTTGAACTTGTAGCCCAATTTGTTAATTAAAATATTTCTTAAATATGTTCTCCCACCTTGAAAATTTAGGTCTCTCTTAACTGCTGCCAGAATTTTCTTCAATGTTGGGATTTCTTTTTTTACAGCATAAAAACTGTTGATGATATTTCGTATTGCGCAAATGTCAAAATCATCTACTTCGATGCGTTTTTTGTACTGTTTACGCTTCTTACCCGGTATCGATAATTTTGGTTCTGGGTGGGTTTCTAAATTGGAGTCTGACTAGCGCCCGGCAAAGTAGGTGGTTGTACTTTGGCTTCATGTTTAATTTTCATTAGAGTCCTCTTTGATATCCCAGTTGCAGCACAGGTTCGTTTCACCACTTGGTCTACAAGTATGGTGTACTGTTTATTTGGTTTCTCCGATTCCAAAAACTTGAGCACTTTCAAGATTAAATTTCTTGCTTCGCTGTGTATTGCTTTTCCCATGACTTCAGTTTAACAGCTACAACAATTTTAATTACAACTAAACCAGTCCAAAGTTAACAGTAAACAGTCTAAACTTAACAATAAATATTAAAAAACAAAACAACAACAAAGCGAAAATATCAAAATTATCGGGACGTGTATCGGCAACGAAGATGCTAACCGTACTGTCGCACCGGGGAGTGCGCGGAGAGGTGACAGGGGAAGCGGGAGATGCGCCGCATTCCAGCGAGGTGCACAGATATTCTGACCGGGTTGTAACACCTGAGTAGACCTGGCACCTGGCAGAATATAGACTATTCTGCCCCAAAGTTGTAGTAAAAGGTAGAAGGACTATAGCAAGGAAATTACTAGGCGAATAAGCCTAAATAGCTCTATCATAATACGAGCGCAGTACCGTGCATAACTTTATTACTACTGTAGTGCACCCTGCAACTGGCATGAGTAGGCGTGATGCCTCCATGATGCGAACGGCTTGCCGTCCCAACCTGTCATTTCTATCATAAAAAAGTAAGAGTAGAATTAAGCATAACAATACATATTTTTTATAATTCCAATTCAGGGTGAACTGAATCAGGATAAGCAAGTTGAACTGGTGGTAGAGCACGTAGCAAGAACAACTGATGGGCGATAGGGTTGGAAGGTTCTGAAGTGTAGACCGCACGGACCGGCAAGATATGCGCAAGTCATCCACCAACAAGGTGGATGACTTGCAGGACAACGACCTGATAAAGATCGCAGGACGACGCTGGATGCGGCTGGTGCTTTTGGAAATATGGGGATGTTCTGCAATGGACATCCTACGGCTGAGATGGTGATGATAATCCCAATGGATCGTCATGTTCGTACAAAATTGGCTATTTGAGAGGTTGTGTTGCGAGCCTAAAACGAAGATCTCAAACGTAAGTTGAAGTAGCGTAACCCTTCAGAACTGAAATCGGGGTAAACTTTCGTGACCTAAATCACTTCGAAAGTATGGAGTTGATGAAGGGATTCTATGTACTCCTGTATGAGGACACTACCCTCGCTTTCAGTTAAAGTTATTTGATAGCCACTGTATAACAATAACGTAACTGTCAAAGAGTGGTAAGTAGTGCTAGGCGATTTTAACCTCCGAAGAAATAATATCAGGAAGAGTAACTGCCTTAAAAATGAACCAAAAAGTCGTGCTAAATCAATTACATCCTTCACGCCGCTATGACTCAGCTGTCATAGTAGACGTTGCAGCACGCGCGTGGACCAATCCCTGCTTTCCTTCTGAAATTTAAACCAATCATCGAACAAGTCTATTTGTAACCTCGGAAGTAATTCGTATTTGGAATCGTACGTCGTTTTGGTTTGAAGGACCACTTTTTGTGTGGAATTTGTTCTGAGTTATCCTTCCTGACATTATTTCTTCGTAGATTTAACCTACAATGTCAGTTCATTCCAGAAACCTTGTAAATACTCGTATCTGTAAGAAACTGGATAAAGCCGCAGTGAACTTGTTTACCATAAATATAAATACATTATTCAAGATACGTGAACACAAATTGCAAATATGAACTCTCATGATTTATTCGCATGATAAGTTGGTCGTTGCACTTGCATCAAACAGGCATAATCATTTAAATATATCAACAAACGCGAGACATTGTTTATTATTCGTTCAGAAATGTTTTTGTTTTAAGTAAAAACATAACTGCTGATAGCGGCTTTCTAGGGCAAATGGCTATGCCATAGTATTATTTCCGGGTTAAAATGTGTTAATCATAAGCATGGTGTTAATAATAATATATGCGTTAATCCAGGGTATAAGCTATCTCCAGCACAAATTGCATTCAAACTCCGTGTCAGCGTATACGACTAACCAATATACCCGTACATACGAGTATATTGGTACTCGTAATCACACTTTCGCATTTCGTGACATAAATGGGGGATCCCAACAATCCATCTATCCACAGTTTTCCTTACTACCGATAGAAATTTGACATAATGTCCATACGAATAGTGTCAAATATCTATATCTAGTAAGGTAAACCAGCGATAGATAGATTATGGTCTCCGGCTGTTAGTGTGATCAGACCAGATTTTTTCGGGTAAATTTGCACCTTACGTTAACGTTTAAGTTGCAGTCAAATTAACCCCTAGTTTTGGAGTAAGTATTAATTTTATGGATATTTTAACATTAACGTATGATGGTGTAACTCACCATACGTGTTATTACAAGTCATCGTCTATAATTAATGTTACACATTGCTGTTTATCGGTTCAGGAGTTATGACGTAAGAAAGATCCAACATGGTTGGGTATGTATATTAAAAGACTTTCGCATCAGAAATATTAGTGTTGTTAGTGTTAAATGGTAAACCACTTCTTGCGAGCACAAAGCCTTATTAGCTATTTCTTTCCGATGTTTGGATTCCGTACTCAAAGGGTAAAACGGATCCCTATTATTAATACTCCGCTGTCCGTCCGTCTATCTGTCTGTCACCAGGCTGTAATAATATTTCTGATACATAATTATTTATCTATATATATATATATATATAATATCTATACTAATATGTAATATTTATTAAATACGGGACCCTACAAAAGCACACAACTGCATACCTGATTTACACTATTATTAATTAGTATAAAAAGGAAAAGTTTATGAACTTCTAGGTTGGTTTACAGAGTTAATCTCTAAAAGTACCCAGGGTTAAGTGTCATAAGTTACATGTATGTCGCCGCAAATCTATACAGTAAGCAGACAGATAAATAAGAGAAGTGTCTGTTTGTAATTTCAAATTCACAGCTTTTCACTAAATGTACATACATACGGTACTTAAATAAAAAATATATTTTTGTGTCTTTTTGTCAGTTTGTTCCAGCTCATCTCTGAACCGATTTTAACGTGACTTTCCCTGGCAGATAGCTGACGTTATAAAGGGTACGTTCCGGCAAGCGCCGTCAACGCTCACAAATGTCGCGCCTCGGTTTGCCGTTTCCTTTGGTTGACAGTGACAGCTCGCAATGATCACGTAACCCCACCTTCGAAGCGCGAGCGTTGCGGTCGCAGCCTGAGCGTTTTCGGTGACGTCATCGATGACGTATCGAACGCCACGAGTGATTTCGGCGCTTTCCGGAACGTAGCCAAAGAGTAACTAAGGCTACTCGTACTTTTGTTATAGAAAAAAAAACCGTCTGTTTTTTACCTTATCACGCCTTACCGGCTGAACGGATAGTGATAAAATGTGGCAAGGTTATAGATTATGTCCCGGGGAAGCACATATCATAATTTTCATAGTCATCGTCTAATTATATAAATATTAGTTTGTGGAGCGTTAGAACTGCTTATTTAGAACATTCAAATCTGATTTTTGTTAGAGGATCAAGTATTATTGAAATACTCGTAAAAATACTACTTCCAGGAGGACACTGTCTGGTACCAATAACTTCGAAAAAAGAGAATATGAATCCGGAAACTTATGTTGACGGGATTAACAACCTACCAAAATGTAAATACATTTTGGAGGCTTCAGAATCAATTACAAATTAGTTAGTTATTAATAGCTAGTAACAAAAACTTATTTAATGGTTATCCATTCCAGCTTTGAAAAATTAGAACATTCTATATATGTAAGTATATATATTTATATTTATATATATATATATTACATAAGATGGTTCTTCACAGGATATTAAGGCATAATGGTATGCATGTGTATATGGATGTGTGTTGTGAATTGTTTTGAATGTATTACAATGTAAATACAAAAAAAGCGTTATAACATTTCAGTTCAAGGATATCTCGCCAAGTTTCGCATATTGTTAACATACATATTTTTAGTAAAAAGAAAAAATCGCACAGGCAATGTTAGAATTCATCAAGACAGTGAATAGGAATGAATGTTTACTATTGAGGTCGGTTGTATAATGGAACAGCTGACCTCAATTCCATTCTATTAGCAGAGTGATTGCACTCTGGTTAGAGTGCAGAGTAATAGAATGGCATATTGACCCATATGGTATCAAGTGATTAAATTAGAAAGTTGTGCACCTGATGGTGCACATTTCCCTCGCCCCTGCCAGTTTCTGTACTACCCAGAACTTAAAACTTTAGTATCGCTAGGTACTGCACTGCCCTTGTACCCATGTGATATTGAATTTTCTTCATATTCTGACGCAGATAATGCGTAAACCAGACACTGCTGACAAAAGATTCAGGCATTGATCTCTTGGTTATTAAGAACAGAAGGTGCCAGTTTGAGAACCTACATTTGAGCTAAAGTTTTTATCGTGCATGATGACTGAGATCTGTTAATTACAATATTTTCTCTCCTAGTGCCATAAATTACACAATAGAGTCAAATTCAAAGTTTTTAACATGAGCAATATCAAACCCTGTAAATGGCTGAATGACATTCTGTCTAACATGGCAGGAAATTTTTTGATTCAAAAGTTAAGTTTTTAAATAATAAAATATTGAATCTATTGATCTGAAATATTGAATTTCCTTCCACATACAATGCAGATCTATCATCATTAAAATATTATGCTCGAAAGGAAACGAAAATTCACTCGGTTTATATATTTACCACAAGTAAATATATAAACAGGGTGAATTTTCAAAGTTGGCATAATTAAATCATGAGCAATACCGGAAAAGGCAACCAACCAGCCAAGCCAACCCGATCATGTTGAAACGTAAAATGGTCCATTAATCTTTTAAAAAGGATTTGTCTTAGCAGGACATAAAACTAATTGATTATCCATTGCCATGTTCATAATAAAGGTCAAATTCTCTGATGTAGTCATAAATAAAATGAGAAGAAACAAATTTTCTTTCATTTTCTATACCAACTCCCACTTTTGCACCAATATTATATTAAACTGCCACATTTGTCATACTGGAGTTGCCAGGTGATCCCACAGTACAAGGTAGACTCAAAGTCTATCGCTAGCGTTGGACCTAAATCCAGAGTTATGTTTCTACACTGTGCTTTACTTTACCTTAGTATCCTATGATATATGTCTAGTTCGTTTATTTCTTGTTTATGGACGCACATATGGTGTTCCGGTTGAGCCTCCCGAACTCTGTCTTGTATTGTTGACCAATTGACCCAAGCAAGATCGCTCTGGAAATAAAAACCATAAAATATATTTAATTATCACTAATACTAGTAGTTAAATATGCTAATACTAGTGTGTAATGAAATATCGAGATTTTTACCAGAATCGAGAAATAACACTGGCTGAACTGGTCACAGAAAATATCAACAACAATATTTTTTTACTGAACAACTCATAATCTATATATAAAAACAAAGTCTTGTTAGTTACACCATTTATAACTCAGAATGGCTGGACCAATTTATATGATTTTTGTGTTTTTCATTTATTATATCTTGGGGAAAGACATCGGATATTTTTTATCATCATCATCATCATTCATCACCACGAGGGTGAAACCACAGAGCACAGCTAGCCAACCCAATTAATGATTTTTGTGTTTTTGATTTGTCATATGTCGGGGAAAGACGTAGGATACTTTTCATCATCATCATCCATGCGCACGCAGGTAAAACCGCAGGGCGCATTTAGTATAATATTTATAATTTAAGTTTAGAGCAATATTTCAGTCCATCTTAATAGGTTCATACAATGAAATAAGGAGGTGTATTTATAAACTATGGAATGTTTACTATGTTACCATGTACCATCTTATTTGAGCCAATTGTAATAAGTAAATATTGAATAAAAAATAGTCCAGCTTAAGCAGGAGGATTAAGTGGTAGCTTCTGCATATGACAGATGCATTTCACCACAAGTGACAAACTGGACTGGGCCCATAACCCTGAGACATTTAATTAAAAGTCCCGAAGATTCGTTAGGACGTAGTGTAACTTTTGGCTCTAATGGATTGTATGGTCCTGGCATAAGGTTGGTCCCTGGGTATAACGTTGCATCGTTAGGGTTCGGTGTAACTTCTGGCTCAAATGGATTGTATGCTTCTGGCAAAATATTGGTCACTGCATCGTCCGATGATTCATTAGGACCTGGTGCAACTTCATGTGCCTATAATTTCACCTGCGCTCACACTCTGACAACCTGAGCTATTGGACTGCGTTATTGCAACTCGATTGCATGAAAATTGTTGTTTTTGACGGTTTTGTGTAGTCGCTATTTAGATTCGAACGCGATCGAAATCGACGCAATTGCGTTGCAATAATGCAGTTCTATAGCTAAGAGATTAGGGCCCTGAGCAAAGTATTGTGAACATTACTGCTTCACAGTAGAAAAAGCGTATGATTGCACTACATCCATCAAACAAACTCATTCACAGAGTTCTACTGTTACTAAAATACAATAATACAAAAAACAACAAGATACTCACCTCTCTTATTCGCAATGCATTATTATAAAATAACTTTGTGTCATATGCATAATATAAATGGTATATTGATAATACTAATCTCATTAACCAAATTATGGAACATAAAACCAAAAGGCACCACCTAGAACAAAGAAAAACTTTTGAAAAATAGTCAAAATTTTATTAATCAACAGATAGGTATAGTTTTGGTCTACAACGGCTTGACAGCTTTCATACTTAGATTAAATTTATATACTTCAAATTATTTATTTCTCGAATATCTTTATCGTCAATGTTAAATAATGATTCTGAATAAGTAGGATAGTATTTAAGGGTCCAATTGTTGTACATATCTCTTGAAAATAAGTCACATTAAAGCATGGTTTTCATATTCAGAATATTGGACAAACAAAAGTTTATATTTATACTTTTGAAGTGAACTAAAAAATAGTGTCAATCATGCACTTTGTTAATCAGTCCAGGACAGGTCCAGGTTTTTACTGGGCTTATGAGGTTAAGCTTATATGCAGGTTGTGGTAATGCATGTGCCCTTGTTTAGTTTTTAAATGTATAATTTGGAACACATCATTGGTATTTATCCTAGAATGAATATTGTATAGTGCAACAGTTCCAAATATTAATGCATTAGATGTGGAGTAATGTTGCATCTGTAAAAGAAGTAAATTAAGATTTCCAACTCACCATTTCCATGATATAAAACTTACACACACTGATGATGGATAAATAACATCATCTAATGTAAGTTTCTCACTTCTGTTTGCTTCTGGATCATTCCGGAACAATCTTGGATAGTTTACGCAGTGTATTAAAAAAGTGGAGAACCATATTATGAAAAGAAATTGCAATAGGCAAAAGAGATCAGATAATATCATTGGATAAAACCCCCCTCGTACATAATATCTATACATTCGTGTGAAAAATGAGTCTAGGTCTTCTATATGTGTCCATTGCCCTGAAATCAAAATATTAGCCATAGTATAGCATATTGATTATAGTTAATAGACAATGTAATATCTGTACATTATATCCCTACACAATTATCATTTTTAACACTGATAAATACAAAACTCCAGGAATTGCATAAAAACTAATCCTCATATTATGATCATATTTTATGTTAATTATTTAATTATAAAAGTAAAAAGTTTAATTATAAAATATCACTATGAGACACAATGATATTACTGTATGTACAACATTTGAGAAATTACAAACTTAACTACTACCAATAAACTACTAAAATAATTAGAAATTAAAGCAAGTTATCAGAGAAAACAAATATAGAAACAATCACACACATGTTGTACATACATACAGCATTTATAATAATATTGGCAATATTGCGAAATCATTCTCAACCTTGAGAAAAAAACACTGCGCCAATAGAATTTGATAGCAGTTTGTTTATGCGTAATTAGGCGTCTTAGAACAAAGACATGCTCTCAAAGGTACTTGAACTTACCTTTGTTTTTGGGAACTTTGTGAATGATATGCACATTTGTGGCATCATCGTGTTCATGGTCCAGGGTGATCATTGTAGGGGCAGCATTCGTGTGCTCCGCCAAATTCCCCAGAGGTGGACTCGTTTCATTATCCAAAGCACTATATGTAACATCGCGCCGCGCAAAGTGAGCCATATTTTTGTACTACGATTCCTATAGACTATTATTAATTTCTACGTTTTGTTTAGATTTGTTGGGACTATAAAAACTATTATACATTCTTGACTTTGTCCCTAAAACGTAAATTAACTATCAAAACAAAACTTATTTATCATACAAAGGATTTCGATAGATCCACATGGAGTGACATTCTTCATACAATTTAAATGAAATTCACATGTATTATAACATATTATGTTCATATATTCAAGGACACGAATAATTTTGTACTAATCAACATAAAAACACGGAAAAATAAACACAACTTTACACACAATGAAATGAATGACACAATTTTGCTGCTATTTTCACTCAGTCAGTGTAATGTCAATGTCAAAATGAGATAGCTCTAGTTATCTGTGGAACCTATCATAGACAATACAAGCGACTAGGTATTTATTACCTATGATACCGAGTATAGATAGACATAGAGTTAGGGCGCGTTCCCACTTTGTCGTGACGACAATTTATTATTAATCGTGTAGTTTTACGTGTCGTAGCTTATATATTTAAATGGAGGTATTCACATATTGGACGACACGATTAACTGTCATTGTCGTCACAAATTCCGTGAATCGAAAAAATGATCGTCGCAATCCAAAACAATATTTAATTATTTAGTTAGAATGGGAACAGCTAGAGACGAGAGACGCGTAATACCTATTATCTATCAGTATTGTTACTCGGCCCTGTTCTTGAAATAATTAAATACAGTCGTGCGGACCGTAAATACGCGGTAGAGTTGCCCGAGTATAGTATTATAATATCATCTTCCTACTTGAGTTTGTTAGTAGATTTGTGATTCTAAATATTACATTTATTGTTTTAAAAAAATAATTAAATTTATTTATTACTAATAAAAACGCAACATGTATATTTAATTAATTTATTAAGAATTATTAAAAATCATGCTTTTAAATAACAAACTGAGAAACATTTGCTCTTCTTTCAACTGCGACGTATGAAAATATTTATTGTAAAATTTAACTGTATAAAAAATCCGCATTAACATCCCAATTATATAAAAATAATAAACTTGAGGTGTTTTATCTCACCTCAGACTGCATATATTGAAAATCGTATATAAATTATTTTTTCCCAACTCACCCTACGAAAAAATAATGTCCGGAAGCATAACTCAGAACAAATTCCTCATAAAAAGCGGTCCTTCAAACCAAAACAATGTATGGTTCCAAATACGAATTATTTCCGAGGTTACAAATAGACATGTTCGGTGATTGGTTTAAATTTAGAAGGAAAGCAGGGATTGGTCCACGCACGTGCTGCAACGTCTACTATGACAGCTGAGTTATAGCGGCGTGAACGATGTAATGATTTAGCACGCTTTTATTGGGTCATTTTTTTAAAGCAGTTACTCTTTCTGATATTATTTCTTCGTAGAACTCACTCCAAAGTTTCAACGATGAACGTGGAATAAAATAAATGCGCCACTTCACATAATGATTTGATCATTTTCCTTTGGAAAAGCCGTAAAATATCATTATGAACAAAAAAGACACTCATTTTCTCCATTTTCTTAAATGGTGCTGATACATGGACCATATATAAAGCATCAGACCGTAAACGCATTGACGCATTCAAGATGTGGTGCTGCCTCATCGGAGTAATGTCTCCATTCTTAAGCAACTGCATATCAGAGTCAGGCTGTAATCAACATGCCTAAAGAGAATTCTTGAGTACTTCGGTCACATAGCCAGAACATATGGTGACTATCTGGAAAAGCTGATGGTCACTGGCAAAATAGAAGAAAAATAATCTCGGCGTCGCAGTTCGATGCACTAGTCAGACCAGATACGCTACACACTCTTGATTCCAGTACACAAGGATCTGCAATAACCGCCGGCAACAGATCGAGATGGCGCTTAATAATTAAAGACCGAATACTTGGTGGAGGAGTTCTCGACCCTCATTAATGAGGATAACGAATAACGGAGGAGGGGAGGTTTTTAACTCAAGCGTAGGGGGATCTCTGGTGTGTCACTTTTTTACCCTATCCACTTAATTATTTATCAATCCAGGTATTTTACTCGGTGGAAAAAAGCGAAATACCTACCTATTAAAAGAAGGAAAGAAATTACGTACTAGTAGGTACTTATATACATATTATTATTACAGGTAGTCTTTCTTACCTTTCGGAGTTACCAGGAAATTAAAAAAATGTTAACTCTGGGAGCGTTAATAAATATGTAGGGGTTTTTCAAACTCCAATCGTGCAAATTTTGTAGCATCTATAGATAGCGTGGACTGGACTGATATCACCAAACGATATAATACTGCTGATACGTTAACAACAGCTATAACGACAGTGATAGTAAATAAATTTGACATATGTTTTCCTTTAAAAAAGAAAAATATTAAAAAACCTGACTCATCGTGGGTAACTCCCGATGTAATAAATATGAAAAACTTTTTAGTTGAAGTTAAAAAATTGTATCAAACATTTCCAAATGACAGTCATGTGAAATACCTGTTAGATGACTCACGATTAAGATATGACATGCTAATTAAAAACGAAAAATGTAACTATTATGTCAACATTATAATTAATAATAGTTCGACCGCATCAAAAGGTGTGTGGAATGTTGTGAATAAAGAAAGAGGGAAAAACAACACCCCAAGTATACAATTTACAGATGTCATGGACCAGAACGAAACGACAGAAAAAAAAATTTTGCAGTCGAAAAGATGCAGTCAATGCGATAAATTGACGATTTCTAAGTGCAGCAGTTGCATGCGGTTCACCTAAAGCCGATATTGCCAGTGTGCGGAGTACCTTAGCAGTAACGTGCCCTCCCGCCGATCGTTCGCTAAGACTGCAACCTTTCACCGCAGAGGAGGTATACCACATAGTTACTACGCGTATACCTCCGAAGCAGTCAAAAGACGTATATGGGCTCTCAATGGAACTACTGAGGATGGCTATCATGCCTCTCGCTCCTGTATTGGCGTTCTTATACAATATGTGTTTAAAGGAGGGAACGTACCCAACAACGCTAAAAGTTAGTAAAATTACGCCAATATTTAAGGGTAAGGGAAAGTGAGAAAATTTAGATGGGTACAGACCCGTTGCAATCATCCCTGCGATTGCTAAAGTATTTGAGAATGGCTTGAGTTCAAGACTTGTCACTTTCCTAACATCAACAAACGCGTTATCGGACTACCAATACGCATACCGAGAAGGAAGATCCACTACGTCATTGACTCGTGAAGTAATCAAGCGTGTAATGGCTGCACGTGAAGTTAAGCAGCAGGTTGCAGTTCTTTGCTGTGACTTGTCGAAGGCCTTCGACGTCGCAGACTACAACGTTTTGGCATTGAAGCTTCAGCATTAAGGGATAAATGGCGTATCACATGACATTTTGACGGATCTCATGCGTGGCAGACAACAGGTAGTCGATGCGGGGGACGGCAAAAATAAGTCAGATCCACTCACGTCTACTATGGGCGTGGCGCAAGGCTCGTCAGTGTCGAACATACTATTCTCACTCTTATTAAATGACCTGCCAAGGGCGCTGACAACCGCAGACATCCTTATGTATGCTGACGACGTTGCTGCGATCATCACAGCTACCAGGCTTTTTTTTTTTGATCCCGGGGAAATCCTTTATGAATTCCACCTACCACGGGGAGGTAGGTGGTTATGTGGGAGTCCGTATACCCACCAAAACCCCGAGGTGTTCCGTCAGTGCCGCTTTTGGCGGGAACGCGGGACAGATTTTGCACACGACCGCGAACCCGCCGCGGCTGCCCGTTGCCGGACCCTTCTCTTCGCGGCGCGCCAGAACACATGGCGCGCCGCAACTGCCTCGGAGACCGAACCCGCCAAGAATGAGCGCCAGACTTCCCCGTGTCTGGACGCTCGTGGTCTCCCTGCGGTGGGTCGGATACGTAGCCCCACCGCCTGCTACGTCAGCCACAGGGGATATCCCCCCCGCGACCCCACCTCCTCGAGTCCCGGCCGAGCACCCAGACACCACCTCCTCGAGCCTGCACCAAAGTGCCCGGGCCCCCCTCCTCGAGCCTGCGCCAAAGTGCCCGGGCCCCACTTCCTCGAGTCTGCGCCAAAGCGCCCGGACCCCGCCACTCCTATGTGGACTTGGCGGCCAAAGCCCATAGGAGCGGCCCCGCCTGAGTCGGCCAGCGCACCCCAACGCCGGCACGGCCCTTGGTTTCCTCTTGGCTTCACCGTGGTGATCCAAGCCACGGCTACTGAGCCCCCCGCCACGTCAATGCGAGAACCCTTCGGGGGGGATAGCTCCCACGCTATAGCAACTGGAGTTGAGGTTAAACAAGACAGCCTCCCATCTTGCACGGTGGTTTGAATGGGCTAGCTTTAAATTTAAATAAGACAAATTATATGCACTTCAACTTGTCAGGTCGTATGGTGAGGCCACTGGCTGTCAATGTGAACGGTAACGAAATCCGGGCGGTACAGACCACTACATTTCTCGGCTTTGAAATTGACAGGTGTCTGACATGGGAGGGACACATTGACAAACTTTGCGGGAGATTGGGAAGTGCGTGTTTCGCCTTGGGTCGGGTGTCGCGAGTGGTTTCTAAGGACGTGGCGCGAGCTTGCTACTTTGCGACAGTACACTCGTTACTGCAGTATGGTGCTGAGCTATGGGCTCGCGGTGCAGAGTGGTTAAGAGTGTTCCGATTGCAAAAACGCGCCATACGAGCTATTGTACGCGTTCCTCGGGATACACCCGCAAGGCCCATATTTAAAGATCTTGGGATTCTCACGCTGCCTTCAATAGTCATTTTCCAGGTGGCAACGTTTATGAGAGCGAATCTTCACACATTTAAAAAACACAGCGACTTACATTCCTACCACACGCGCAACTCTGAAAAGCTCGTATCATTGCCGCATACGCTTGCCAAATCTGGTAAGTTGACGCATATAATGGGCCCAGCTGTCTATAAAAGACTTCCTGATGACGTCACCACTGCCTCAAGCATATCATCTTTTAGGAATAAATTAAAACGTTGGCTAATTGAGCGGACCTTCTATAGCTTTGAGGAATTCATGGATCAATCTTTAACTTGTGTTATTAATTACGGAGACATTATTTAATCAACAATCTCGAAATTTCGACATTATCTGTTAACAATTTTTCTTCATTTTCTTATATTGACATTTATTATTATTATTATTTTATTGACATTGAAGTTGCTGAATGCAGTGTAGAATTATTTTTAATTAATATTTTTGCATGTATACTTGAGTATACATTCTACCGTTATTGACATGTAATATTTTTTACGAATAAATTACTATTGACTATTGAAGAATCTAAGCTACCAAAAACTGCAATATTGTCTACTTTTGCTATTTTCCATATCAAGTAAGTAGGTACTAGTACTTATTACAATCAAATATTCACAAAGCAAGAAAACACAAATCACACGTTTATTGTTTACAAAACCATCAAACCGTTCGTTTAACACTCGTCACGTGGCACATGGCGCAATGCGTAATCGCAACTGATTGCACGCCGAGTGCACACCGAAATCGAGGCGCGGTAGGTATAACTCACGTTTTGGTCGTTTCTATGAAGACAGAATACTGGATAGATAATATTATCGTGCGGTAGCCGTCCGACGATAAATTAACCGTTACGACATAGTGGGAACGCGCCCTTAATCAACTTGAAGTGAATATGCAGCTTTTAATGGTCCACCTAATTTTAAATTAAATATGTATTTTCTTTTTATAGTATTACTTTTTAAAGCACTAACGCCTGCTTAGCGATCTCAAACATTGCAATTTATAGAGAGGAAAATTCACATTCTCAGACGGAATTCGAACCCGCGTCTTATGACTATCCGTATCAGACGCCATGGCCATCCAGGCCACCGAGGCTCGAGGTCCCGCATTGAATTCTAACTCACTATCTGATTTAACCCTCTTACGTGGACGGAGTGACATCTATTGAACAGCTTTGACAGCACTATCCAACCGAAAGAAGTATTTGAGAAATACTTAAACTTTCGTATTGGCGTCGCAACCCTTTATAATTTTTATGGTATTACTTTTTTAAAGCACTAACGCCTGCTTAGCGATCTCAAACATTGCAATTTATAGAGAGGAAAATTCACATCCTCGGACGGAATTCGAACCCGCGTTTTCTGACTATCCGTGTCAGACGCCATGACCATCCAGGCCACCGACGCTCGAGGTCCGAGCATTGAATTTTAAATCCCTATCTGATTTAACCCTCTTACGTGGACGGAGCGACATCTATTAAACAGCTTTGAAAGCACTATCCAACCGAAAGAAGTATTTTAGAAATACTTAAACTTTCGTATTGACTTCGCAACCCTATATAATTTTTATACTCGTAGTATTACTTTTTTAAAGCACTAACGCCTAACTAACGACTTAACTGTAACAGTTAGATATTATGGTAATGTGGACTTCTTTGTAGATATAGAATAGAATAGAATATAGATTTATTCCAAATCATCACACAAGATAACAATAAATTACATGGTAAAGATAACAATGCTATTAACGAAACCTGAAAACAAAACACTTTTTGTAATGTTGTGTGATGTCAGGAATGAGACCCGCCTCAGCATATGCTAGGGTTGGAAACCTTAGCGCTGTTTTTCAGTCGGAACTCATGACCGACTTTACGAACATAATAAACATAATTAAGCTTAGATAAAACTAGGGACTCGCGTTATAATAACATACACTAAGGTACGGTCTAGCATTGTATAGTACCTTCAACCTATAAAAACTGTTGCGTACCGCTTCCTGCACATGATTGTTGTTCAAAGCACAGGTGGCTATCCATAATTAAACCTAAATTTCTAGCTTCAGACACACATTCAATTGGATCATTATGTATAAAAACCTGCAGGGCTAGCACGGGCAGTGGACTATTTCTCCCCGTGGAGAGGAAAGAAATCATTTCCACCGTGTTATTTTTATCTCCCTTGCGAGCACGGCAACGTCAGAGGATAGTGTATCCACGTGGATAGACGGCGGGAGTAGCGTTCTCTATGGTTTTCTTATATCTAAAGCAAATTTAACAAAAAAATATTATAATATTTTTGAGACATTTATGAATAGAAATAAACTTTTATCCACCACCTTCAAAGAAGATGATTACCTCTCTCCGTATTATGTCAATCGGACAGAATCATATCCACGTTTCGACGAGTCCGTGCTCTATAGCGGGAGTCGCTACTGTCGGACATACTGTCTACGAGAAACGTCAAAAGGAAACATTTTATCTCTTTCCCCGGTTGCTGTGCTCTGTAAGGTGGAGAAGACAATTATTTCCACTGATAGGTGGATAAAAACGGTGGAAAGAGTATTTCTCTCCGCTGCGTGCTAGCCTTGCTGAGGGTTATGATATGATTAACGATATTGATGTCTTCTATATAAAACTATAGCAGTTCGAGGCACGTAAGTTAAACTTAAATGATGTTCGTCCGCGCAGGTAAAGTTATGGAACAATGTGATAGACGAATACCTACTCTGCGGTCGTTAAAAATGAAAAGGAAGTTAAACTAAATATCATAATAGCATAAAAATAATCTCAGATTTCCTTTCAAGTCATTGTATTTCTCGAACAAAGTGTTTTGGGAAGTAATCGTTAGGTATTATTATATATAAGAATTATAGGAATACTAATCTTAATCACTATTATTCATGGGCGTAACACCTTCTACATAATTTATAAGTGATATTCTAAAACTTTGGCAAAGAGTTGCGATTTCATCTTCTGTGTCAGTTAAAGAATCCCATTCCCGTAATAAATTCTTCCGTCATATTACCGAAGACGTGGTCTCTTTTGACGTAAGATTGTTCAGTTGTATTGACGCTATAGTATAATTAGTATTATTATTTATGTTGTTTTGTCCTAAAAAAAATATATTATATGTCAAAAACTATTCCAGCCGCCTTTCTCCTTAAAGTTGGTTGTAGTCGTGTAATTTTTTTGAAATTTAATTTAATGATCACACATTTGACAGATATATAAATGTCGAAGAACTGAAACCTTTTTTCCCAATTGTACTCCAGGGTCACGCGGAGCGTGCGCGGGTAGCGAGGGGCGGAGTGTGATTGTGTACTGTAGATAGAGCAAGCATCGCCGCGTTGCTGTGGTTGCGCACGGCCCCTCGCCCCGCACCGCATACCTACTGAACCCGATAATGTGTTCTGCGCATATTTCAACATAGGTACGTGCCGCGATCTGTAAATTCACTTCGCTTTTGTCAATAGCATAGAATATTATATGGTCAATAGATTCCGCAGCGTACGCGACATAAGAACTTTTTCCGTTGCGAAGGTATTTTTTCCACACCTTGTGTTACATTGTCGAAATTTTCTTACGGATTCCTAACATTTTTGAAAATATTATATGGCCTATGTTATCAGGAAAATGTAGGATCCTAATCGTGAAAGAGTTTTTCTAATCTGTCCAGTAGTTTCGGAGGCTATTCAAAAGAAGAACAAATTTTTACTCTTTATAATATTATTAGTGTAGATAGAAAGTGTAGATTACAATTTTAAATATTCATTTATGTTTTCCTTTACTATCAGTAGAGCGAGTTCAAATACAAAATATCGACTCCTCTTCACAGAACTCGACGGCTTAGGCCATTTTCATCTCCGAGGTCATTACCAAACATATTACAATTCCTGGAAAAGTAGTAGGTACGATACCTATGATATTTTCTGAGAAATCTTTTATATTATTGGCCAAATATGGCGAACGGCGAGTATGCGGATTGATTAATGCCCATCCACAGAACCTCAAGAGTTTGGCTATAAATATTCTACAGATATACTCGTAGGAGGAATTACAACTATTGCACAATACCGCGGCGTTTGAAAATGACCAGAGGACTACATTTATTTTATAGAATTTAGTGCTAAAACCAAAGCCAAGCAAAAATGGGGGTGAATGGGGGCCGCTTGCGGCCCGCCGATATGTTTTCTGCGGCCCGCCAACAGCACTCTCAATAACGACTACAATTAAATAATAAAAAGTACCTACCTTTAGGTTGCCGAAATTAGGGAAAACTGCACAGTTCTGTACGTTCTTTTGTCGCTTTATTATCCTAGCCGCTAGCCTGTATTTAACTCGACTGTCGACATCATGCATACCAAACTTTCTAAGAAATTCGTTCTTTTGTTTACAAATTGGGATTGCTTGCACATGTAGACTGTTGTTGACCATGACCATTGTTAAAAATAAAGTTTCCACTGTCGGCGTAGAAGGCACCTACTACTTATATTTATTACTACTATTATTTGCTATATGTTCAAATGATATCTTCCCTTCATACTTTTACAGGATTAGGACTGTCAACATACTATTCTGTCAATTTATTCAAAGCGTAGGCTTTGGAAGATAGCGTATTTATGAGATTTGAATTCACTAAATGTACTTTTATAAAAATGTAATCATATAAATAAAAGAAAAGTATCTTCTAATACCTACATATGGAAATCTAACAAACACTGCACAAACTGCACTTTAAATAAGTATACAATACTTTTTACTTTCACAAGAATACTAGTCTGATACTCAATTCTACATGTAACAAGACGATGTATGTATGTATTGCATCGTCTCACTTCAACCGGACTTCAGCTTCGGCTTCAGCGTATGAGAGAGAGAGACATAGTACAGGTGATGTACTGAATTAATGCTTATTGTGAAGGAAGACTAGTTAGACTTAGTATTCCTAAGATTGGAATAGGTGCCACCTAGTCTCGTAAAATACCTGTTCCTTTGATCTGTTCTAGTAAATACGACTCACCTGTACTAGCTAGTCAGTCAGTGCCGAGCATTGAACGGCATGTGTTGTGCGGTGGTAGCCAGCAGTCGAAAACGCAAAGTTACGGATGAGCGCCGATTATTTTAAGACAAATGGACGAACTTATATTTGTTTGTTTGTGTTGGAGAAAAGCCGATTTGCCTCGTATGCAATGAATCGGTCGCTGTAACCAAGGAATATAATATCAAACGTCATTACGATTCCAAACATTCAAGTAAGTTTGCTCACCTTCAAGGACAACTTCGTATTGATAAGGTGGAGTCCCTGAAGAAACAACTTGAACGACAGCAGCATTCATTCTGCAAACATAATGAAGACAGTGAGCCAGTACTAAAAGTAAGCTATATTATTTTAGAAAAAATGCACGTAAGTCTAAACCATTTACTGACGGTGAATTCATAAAAGAATGTTTGGAGGATGCAGCAAAAGTGTTATCTCGCTTACAGAAACCATTTTACTCCAGAATAAGTTTGTCTGGTGTTACTGTAGCTCGGAGGATAGAAGACCTGGCAGGGGATATAGAAAGAATGTTGCCGGAACGTGCGTCACAATTCGTTTATTACTTCGTTGCGCTCGACGAGAGTACAGACTTAACTGATACCGCGCAGTTGGCTGTGTTTATTCGCGGCATTGACAGGAATGTTGTTGTCACTGAAGACTTAAATCAGAAATTACAAAAAATAATTTAGTTCATGAATTACTTGATTTTTTAAAAGCATTTGAATTAAAAATCGAACCATGGATCAGCCAGTTCCAAAAAACATTACTACGCATTTTCTTCATTTGTCATTATTCCTGATTTCGAATATGGACATATATATTTCTGCACTTCAGGATCTGAAAACAGAATTCCATTCGCGATTCCTTGATTTTCGGAGTGACCAAAAGTACCTGAATTTATTTGCTCATCCATTCAGCGTTTCGGTTGAAGAAGTTTCGGAAGAATTTCAGATGGAATTGATAGAGCTACAATGCAATTCAACCTTGGTTTGCTGGATTTCTATTTGAAATACGTCTCGATCAATCAGAGATCATGCACTGAAAACAATATCACTTTTTGGATCCACATATACATGTGAGCAGTTATTTTCACCTTGAGAACAGTTTGAGGATTGCAACCAGCAATATTAAACCAGATATTGATAAACTAGTTAAAAATAAGCAGTGTCAGACATCACATTGACCAATTGCATTGTATTGATTTTTATTTGCCCCTTTTGTTGATGTTGGCTCAATAAATAAATGTTTTCTACTTATCTACTTGTTTAATCATCTTGACCATTGCCAATAAAAAAAATCCTTATAAAAATACCTATGTTGCGGCCCAAAAAACATTTTTTTGGCCCTCGATTTGTAAAACGTTGAGGACCGCTGGTCTAGTGGATTCCCCGCTTTAGTACTCTCCCGTTTTACCCTTTGGGTTAGGAACCCCAAAATTACCATTAATATTTTTTCTGTTTTATTCGAGATACATCACGGGTAATTCGATATATACACACAAAAACTTCACACATTTATCCTGAAATCTGCAGAAACATAAATTTTCTTGAAACCAGAATATACACATTTCATTATACGAGTACTAACCACACACACTGCAATTCCTGAAATAGTAGTATGTTTTAATGTATAATATAAACTACCCATTGTATTATTGACTAAATATGGCGACTATCGAGTCTACGGGAAATCTGTTGAAATTAGTTGCAAATATAATATTTTTTTTCTTTTCCTCCGTTCTGGAGGATTTGGCCTTGCAAGACTAATGCATCTGCCAGTGTCAAGTGGTTAATATAATATTTAAAATTAAAAACTGAGCATAATACTGGTGACGATGTTTTAAATAAAAAAATAAACTTTAAAACCGGCTAATTGACAAAAAAGTTCTGATATAAATAAGGTAACACATAAAACTTAAATTGTAATTGAGAACCTCCTTTTGTGGAATTTGGTTTAGTCAGTTGATAAAAATAAATAGCAAACTATAATCATCGAGCTACTATAATCTAGTTACACGAGACACGAATGTTTACTATTCTAGTTAAATCTAGTGTTACCACTGATCTGATATCTGATACAAAAAATACCCTTTCGGGCTCCTACCCATTCAAGGGTTGACCGGGACCACGACAGAATAAATAGGTATTTATGCAACTCGCTAAAAGGCAAAGTTAACAAAAAAAGTACAAACGCTTTAATGCTAAAGTCCAACCCGCACTCGAAAGATTCCCAGATAATATACTCGACAGAGATAATATTTGGAATATTTAAAGACGTGAAAAAGAAATGTCGACCTTACTTTCGTAGAATTGAAGTAGCAGATAAAGTGGACTTCGAATCAGTTAGAGTACTGATGGTGCCTCATGACTTATGATCGCCTAGTACCTAAGGTTGTGAAACGTGAAGTGACAAATCTGCTCATAGAAACTGTTAGCTAATCTGTAAAACTGGCCCCGAAACGGAACATTTTCCACCAAATTGTACTAGACGTTCATAACTTACGAGGAGGTGGGTTTAAGTAACTATTGGCTAATCTGTAAAATCGGACCCGATTCGGAACACTTCCCACCAACGGTACCAGGCAATCATAACCCACGAGAAGGTTATTTTAATAAAGGGATTGTTTATAGCCTCACGACACGATTTGAATTGTGTCGTATGTCTATTTGAATATTGTAATTTATGTCTGTATGTTGTCGGGTTTGTTTATACTTAATAACTTTTAATTTCTTGTTTGTATTGAAATTTTTGTGAGTTTGGCAGATATTTAACTATTACTATTAACCGGCAAAACACCGGTGTGCCTGCCGGGAGCTCGCAGACGCCGCTGCGCATTTGCCCCGCAGATGAGCACCTGACATCTAACTTGTGAGTGTTTTTCCGGTTAATAGTAATAGTTTAAGTATTAAGTTGTCACTATAACAAAAGTAACCTTTTATAAAAGTACATTAATATACATATTCTGCTTAATTTAATTTATGATTGTGTATTAGAAAAAGCTAACGGTATTCTTTATATATGTAGTAGTTTTTTTAATAGGTTTCCGTAGCAAGGAGCACATATAGGATCGATATAGATTCCTGTCCATATATCCATCCTAATCCTTTACAAATTATTTTATAAAAATAAACTTCTACAGCTTCTGCATAAACTTATAAGTATTAAGTTATACACACAAATAATTTAGGTACAAATTACAAATTAAAGACACGCGATTATGTATTATGTCACTCATATCAAAGCAAAACATCGCATAAGAACTTATACTTAATCGTGTTCTCATTGATATACTTTAAAATGTGTTTTAGGCTCTTGAGTTAATCCTTCTTTTATATATATCTTCTTTTATCCTCTTTCAGTATTGTAACGGATGAACTGATGGACGTATTGTTTTTGCGTGCTAAGATAAGACGTGTAATAAGATACATGTAGGGCAGTCATTGAAGAATGCAGAAAGAAGTGAAAACTAAGCAACTCCAAGCTTTCGGTGACGATAACGCTAGTTCCATTATTTTATTCACCCAAAAAGTGATCAACACGCCTAAAGAAGTTTTCACTTTAAAAATATTTCACCATTAAGATTCTACATTATCCCTGAAAAACATAACATATATATTTTGTTTCATCATCGTCATCATCTATCACCACGCAGGTAAAACTGCGGATCTCATCTATATAGTATGACATGAACTGTGATCGTAGAAATCATCATCATGGTATATTGAAACCAGTAAAGTTCTGCGTGTTGTATTTAAAATAGTATGGTAAGGTAATATATACCTACTATTAAACAATTCCTTATCAAGTTGCTAAGTATCGCCATAAACTATACATAAGACTTAATTTATGCACAGGGAAATAAAATATCCTGTAGTAAAAATGTATCAAGCGGGCTGAGCTGCAGGGCGCAACTAGTTTAATAGTAAAATCAGTCTTGTAACTTCGGAATCGTGTCGTGTGAGCTAAAAAAGGAGGCAGGGCTAATGTGATATCAATATTGCAAGAGAGACTGTGATTGGAAGGTGCATGAAAACAAATAAAATGTTGCCTCCAATGAATGCTCGAGGCGGTTATGAGATAGGGTGAGAGAAAGAGAGGGAAATGGTGCGAGTGGTGAGAGGTATGTAGACAGGGCTGCGTTCCAGTAAATCAGAGGACAAGCCAAAATTTGACAAAACAGCCGGTCCACGAGACGAAAGGATCAAGATTTGATCACGCCCGTTTGACGACCAATTTTGTCCCGGCTGGCCAAAAGTGACAGAGTGTTGACAGTGAAACAGTATTTAGTCGCATTTTCACGACGAATAGATAGATTTATTTATTTGTACTAAACGCGAAGTCCCTAATTACATTTCCCTTGTATAGTCCCTTGACCAGTGGACAGTAATTAAAGTCCATAAACTATTTTGAAACCAGAGAAGCCTTAGCTTAAACTAAGACACAGACCTAAGTTATATTATGTTTCGTTGACAGATAACAGTAAATGCTGTTCTAGAAACACTAGATCAAATCTAGGCAGAGCATTATTTGGTCTAAGGCTTGCTGGTACGCAGCCCTGATAACGATCCCTCAATAAACCTCTTTGGAAATTGTACCTTCGTGCATACATAATAGAATACTGGTTTTTGAATGTTGACGACTGACGATATTATTGGAGTATGCGCAGAAGCTATCACAATATCCTTCTCGAGTTCTCAAGTAATGAGGTGACCGCACGGAATTTTCCCGTGAATGATCGCCTGGTACAACGAATGGAATGATGGGTAGTGCTTCTCAAATTTTGCGCTACGAGCATGAAGGGTTATCCTTATGCTAAGTGGCTACGGCTTCCATAATGGAATTCATAGAATGTTCGCATTTTTTTTTTGTAAAATATTGCTGCGAACCCCGATCCGAAGACCGAACCCGACAAATTGGCGTAGCATGCTCCCCTAAAGTACCAGGCAACCATAACTTATTAAGAGGTAATTTAATGTATCAGCTGAATGTATGACGTATACTATCAGATTAATACCTAACATGTATTGTCACTTTAGCACTGAAGCAGTTTAAAAAAATTGTTTTGTTCGAAAATAATGCTACTTATCTTTATGTTTGTAAACAAACCTTGTCCGTTGATTTTCACCACCTTTTATTTAACAACCTATAACTATTTTATTATAGAAAAATACTAAAACACCTTTCAGATTCATGACTGTTTTCAATCTTTTTAGCGGATGTCGTATTAGTACGCAGTACTATTATTTATTCTGTGTTAGTAATAGCGACTGTAGTAAGACACTGGTAACGTGCGATTTGATGGCACCTTAGATCATGCAACATACCTTTGTTTGTATGATTTGTCATCTGAGGCGGACACCATGTTGACCCATGGATAGTAACCGTTCCACTCAGAGCTTTTGCGTGGCCAGTGCCACCGTAATATTTAGATAGTATTACCACAGTATAAAATTACCGTGCCAGTGCCTTGCGTTGCGCAGATCTGTATCTATTTTGTATCCGTTTATCACCCAAGGCTAGGGTTGCCATCCGTGCGGCTTTGGATCGGATTTGTCCTAGTTCTAGGGCATCCGGGGAGCGTCCGGGCGGGATTGATTACTAGTCCGGGTTTAAAAATTAAGTCTTGGGCCTAAAATAAAAAAATATCTAACAGATTATTCACATAATTTGTAACCAACTGTGATAACATTCTGTTTTGTTAGGTACATTTAAAATGATGATAAAAGATGACTATATTTAATATTAATTAAGGTCTGAAAATAAATAAAAACGTGATGTATGACGTTTTTTTATTACACTATGTTTATGTTAAAATCTATTGACATGTCCGGGTTGTGGGCTATAAAATCCGGGGCTTTTATTATTATTAATTTTAGAGATGGCAACACTACCCAAGGCCAAAATTAGGTTTGTAACTTGGAATAGACCGTGAAAGCTGTGACGTTACAAAATGACAGTTTGGGTAAAAACAAAGACAAAAACGCGCTTATTTTGTTATGAAATATAAATAAAATGCCGTATTGTTTTATCTCCGGGTGCAACCATGTCTCAAGAAGAGAAAAAAAAAGGTTTAACACACAAGTTTCCTCTTTAAATTGCTCTACAACTGTGCTCAAGCTAACAATCCCTTTCCTATATTTGAATCTATGTAACAATCGAAGACATTTTAGAAAATTTATTGATTCAGGCGTTACTTTGCGGAAATCCATTATCAAAAAACGATATTAAAAAAATATTTAGTGACACTTCCGCTGAAAAGTGTTTCAGCGGAAGTGTCACTAAATATTTTTTTTAATATCGTTTTTTTTTACATTTTAGAAACGTGCTAATTCTAAAAAATCAATACAAATCCCTTGTCACAGAAGTTTGTTTTTACCCAAAATGTCAAATACTGCCATTTGTGACATCACACTTCTGTTGTCTATTCGGGGTTTTTTGTCATGTACGAGTTGCATCCCGTCGGTACACGTGTTATCCCCATGGTGTGAAATGTGGGCGTTGATACTATTTCTAGATATATCAAAGGGCGGGAACTTTAAGTACCTATACCTAACTTTGCTACGTCATGCTATCACCGTACTTTAAATATGCGAATTATTTCAGTTCAGGTGGATAGAGATATTTACGTGTATTCTATATCAAGCAAAAACTAATGAATGAAATATCATGTTTTTATATTACATTGATAGGATGATAGGAATAAGACATTATAAGTAGTAGAAACTGTTTGATCTACTATCCATCTAGGTACTCGTACTATATGCGTTTATAAACTTCATAACGAGTTCTGATTAACGTAGATAGGTACTTTATAAACACAATTACGAATTAACTATTGAACACTATTTTCTTAGAGAAAAAGTGTTCTATAGATATTTCTATTTATTTGTTCTAATGGACCACATAATAAGCGCTCGCCATATTTACAAAATGGTTTTGATTTAAATTTTTAATTGTGGCAGCGAACATAAATTTAAAACATTTTAAGCGATATTTTTTTACTAAAGACAACTTATATCTCATACTATTTAGTTGGTTCAATGCCAATGTATGAGAGTAAGTACCGAGGTATTTATGGAACAGTTTCATAAATTAATATTTCCAGAAAAACGGCATATTCTTATATGACAGGCTTTATCCGCACATGCTACTCATTACATTACTTTTCATACCACCTGCTCGAAAATGTTCTATTACATGTCACGCAATCTCTACGTAAAGCAAGGCATTACATACGCGGGGTGTAAAGTTGTATGAAACTCCCTAGGGAGTAAAGTGATTTGGATTTGGAACGTTAATTGTAGGAATACTCTTAGTACGGAAACAGCATACAGAAAAAAAAGAAAAAACGCTCGAAAAGGTTTAACTAAAAGTCATCGTCATCATCCATCATCTCAGCCGTAGGACGTCCACTGCTGAACATAGGCCTCCCCATGATTTTCCAAAAGGACCGGTTGGAAGCGGCCTGCATCCAACGTCGTCCTGCGACCTTTGTCAGGTCGTCTGTCCACCGTGTCGGTGGACGACCTACGCTGCGCTTGCCGGTCCGTGGTCTCCATTCCAGAACCTTCCAGCCCCATCGGCTATCTGTTCTGCGTGCTATGTGCCCTGCCCACTGCCACTTCAACTGGCTAATCTTCTGGGCTATGTCGGTGACTTTCGTTCTTCTACGGATCTCCTCATTTCTGATTCGATCACGTAGAGAAACCCCGAGCATGGCCCTCTCCATAGCTCGTTGTGCGACTTTGAGCTTTTCTTTGAGGCCCATAGTAAGACAAGTAACTATAAGTAGTGCGTTCGAATAGCCCTAAGTTGGCGAAAATAACGCTAATAATGCTCACAAGGGCATTTGAATTGGGAATCTTTGGATGAAATGTCGTTAATGACTCTTTTTGTTCAGTGTTTGAAAAGCTAAAATAGAGTTATTTTTGCCACCAATACTGAGCTTGACGAATGCTTTAACAAAAGAGCCAACAATAGCAACGCCACCAATGAATGCCCTTATTGCTAAACAAACGCACAATTGTTGTGCGCCGGTTACTATGGGTTACACACGGCCTCTCTCTGCGCATGCGTTAGCATCTATACTAGTTTGTGTTGTGGTTCAAGGTCATAATTGAAGTCATAGATAATACTATATATTGGTTGAACTTAAAATATATTATTATTTCCAACGTGGTGCATGTAACTGTACCGAAATATCGGGAGCTCCAAAAGCAACTAAATCGTGGTCTACATCTCGTGAGTACTAATTATAACTTAGTTAACAACCGCGAAAGTCTAGAACAGTGTTTTTCATAAAATGTTCCTTCCAAAAATATTACTCTGTCCTGTGTGTTCCTCTATAACGTTACAAATGTGTCCAATACTGCTATTTTACAGCTCTGAGTTTTTATTGTCTCGCAGTAGGTATGAAAAGTAGAGTATGCACCTCGAGGATAAAGCCTGTCTTCGTCTTGGGCGGCTTTAACCCCTCGCTTCACTCAGGACTCTACATAACTTCCTCGCTACGCTCGGGAATTAAATTTTAATTTAATTAACCCAATAATCCCCGTTACACTCAGGGTTCAATATACCGCCCATGACGTAAGACACTGCTTTGCTCCCTTGGTGCATAATCTACTATTACATTGTAGGTGCTTATGCTATTTCAGCGATGTATATTTTGTTATACTATATTAGCTAGCGGTATTTTATAAAATTGAATAGAATCTAGACGTTTTTGAAAATATAAAGAAAATTCATGCAACATATTTAGTTGTCACCTATCTTTTGATTTATATTCTATAGTAGCGGCTGCCCGCGACTTTTTTCGCGTCGTAGGCCTATTACATTTACATGACCAAACACATATATGGCGAAACGTATGCGTTGAAAACAACGCTGTTTAGTGTTTACCCCTTTAAGGATATACCTATAGGCAATAGTATCGATTCACTTAAGACCGCTAAACTGATGTAACCGCCCCGCGGTTTCACCTCCGTGGTGATAGATAGTGATGATGAGGAAAAGCATCCTATTAAAATACCGCTGCTTACCCCTTCGAGGATAGGCGAAACTATTTGCTATGTTGTGTTTAAAAATAACATGTAAGTATTGCGGGCGATTCACCCGTATTATATACAGTTTTCTCTATGACTCAAGCCCGCTAGACTGATGTTTTACCTCCATGTCCTCCATGGTGATGGTGTAATCGCTCGACTACAGTCGGCAGAACATCTAAGAGTGATGACATGTCGACTCTATCGCCGAGCACGCTTTCCGTGTGGCGTCAAAATCTCTTTTAGCGCTGTGATCACCATTCCAAATCATTAAAGCGCGACGTGGTCGACGTGGTCTCTTACTATGGGCCTCATAGACAAGCTCAAAGTCGCACAACGAGCTATGGAGAGGGCTATGCTCGGGGTTTCTCTACGTGATCGAATCAGAAATGAGGAGATCCGTAGAAGAACGAAAGTCACCGACATAGCCCAGAAGATTAGCCAGTTGAAGTGGCAGTGGGCAGCGCACATAGCACGCAGAACAGATGGCCGATGGGGCCGAAAGGTTCTGGAGTGGAGACCACGGACCGGCAAGCGCAGCGTAGGTCGTCCACCGACACGGTGGACAGACGACCTGATGAAGGTCGCAGGACGACGTTGGATGCAGGCCGCTTCCAAGCGGTCCTTTTGGAAAATCATGGGGGAGGCCTATGTTCAGCAGTGGACGTCCTACGGCTGAGATGATGATGATGATGATGAAAGCGCGACAACGTAGACCCATGTGACGTCACGGATTACGTCACCAAGGACCCAATTCTGCGATTTCAACGACCACTCTACAAACTGAAATCACCGTGATCAGTCCGTCAAAAAGGACAGTTTGTTGATGTGCGCGTGATGCGATAGCTAGCATCTGTCTGTGTATGCGTGTATTCCATGCTGTGAGCAGTGTGAGCAACGTGAGCGTGATATCAACCCATTCCGAATGGCTGACAGATCTCACCTGTCAAAAGCGCGATTTTGAATTGGAATGGAAAATAGTGATAATAACGCCAAAAGCAGTGCTAGTGTATCGAGCTGTCAAAATCATTGCCTGTATTGACTTGAGGTGCGTTCGTTTAGCAATGAGGGCATTGGTGGCGATGCCATTGTTGGCTCTTTTGTTAAAGCGTTTGTAAAGCTCAAAAACGTTATTTTTGCCACTTTTCCTACTCTCTACTTGAACGCCAAGCCGAGCATAAGACCTGATATCGCACGATTATGCTATCAAATAGATAGTTGTCAAAAAACGATTAAAAACAACTATGCTCCGGACGTGGGTCGAAAATAGCATATTTTTTTATTTTAATTTTCGGTGGCATAACTGTTTTTAAGCTTTGCGAACGGTGACCAAAAATAACCCTAAACGACAGTTTCGCCCACAGATTCCCAATTCGAAGGCCCTTGTGAGCGTTTTGAGCGTTATTTTCGCCAAATTGGGGCTGTTCGAACTTCGAACAGCCATCATCTTTGACAGAACTCTATTAATAGAAAGTAAGTAGTCATTACGATCTTGGCGTAGGGGGAGATCTTGTTATTTTGTCTATGTTGTACCTACCCAAGAATATTAAGCTGTTTCACCCCCGTGGTTATAGATGATAATGATGATGATGATGAAAAGTAGCCTATGTACTATTCCGAACTATAATCTATCTGTGTATAAAATAAAACACAAAGTTTTATTATGCACCTGTTATTTCCGAGGTACCTTGCGCGAAGAAATTAGACAGATTGAGATCGTCCTCTCCAGGCTGCGTACCTGCAAGACATATACCTAATAATGTTCGGCCAAGATTAAAAAAATCGAGAAAAATTATGAAGAATGATAAAGAATGAGATGAAAAATTATGTATGATGGTGGTTTAAAATCATTTCAGGTTATTAGTTGTCCGAGTTTAGTAGATAATAAAATAGATAATAAAAATACTCTTAGACAATTCAGAACGAGATCAGCCAAGCACTACTTTCAGTACTAAATTATTTCTGCCACTTTTCGCAGGAGGTGAGGTAAACAGCTAGCTACAGCACATATTTACATAATCACGCATTAGTGTGAAGCGTGCAGAAAAATGCAGCGTCTATACAAATGCACACATAAGTGAAAGCTGTAGACGAACACAAAACGCACAATCAATTAGAATTATTGTTGTTACACAAATTTTTAGTTGCACACTAACACAAACCGTAGTGATAAGGTTGTAAAAGACCGATTAATGATATTAAATAAATGAAAGGATTTTTAATTTATTTATATATAAGGATTGTATCTACGGTTTTTAATATAATATTTTAAACTCGTTAATAATGTATTTTTATGAAGATTTTTTCTTAATTAGAATGGTAGGGTAGGATAAGAACACAAAGAGATTAGCTGGTGCAAGAACGTGTAATATACGGGTAAAATATTTATCAACTCAGGTTTTGGTTTTGATGTTTGCTTTTGGATCAACAACATATCGTGTGTAACGAAGTACCACCATGGTAGGTTGGATGCTAAGATGGGAGCTCAGCTGCGCTTTGCTCTCACATTACCGTTCGTGGTTACTTTTTTATTACCACCAAAAACATGTGTGTAATTAAAAAAAATTATACCCCAACTCCCAAGTCCTAATTTGTATTGAGTAATAGTAAATATTGAGCCTTAAATCCATACAACTTTTGCAATGAAACTGCCACTAGCGGCAGTAGTGAGCCCAGTTCTAGGATAATTTCTACAAAACGTAGCTACAGCCACAGTTTAAATAAAGTTCTTTTAGTGATAATACAATTAAATATAAGTGCATAAATTAGTTTAAATACATACTGATCCACAGACAAACAATGTACTGTCTGAGTAATATAAGAATTATATCTAATTCCGCCTTAACTCTCAAAGCATCCAATATTTTGGATTCTAGTAGAAGGCATACATGATTCGCACTGTTATTTATCCGTCTGCATCAGTGACAACGTACAAAAATATTATGACTTTATGCTTGCAAAATATTAGAATATGCCTAGACGTGTGGTAAATAAAGTGATTTCATGAGTACAGATGTGAGTGGCAGATAACCCAAAAATATGAACAAACTTACATTAAACTTACGTTAAACTTACATTTCGTCATCTTACCAGATGACGAAATGTAAGTTTAACTATATGAATAAAAGTTAACCTTTCGCCCGGAGTAACTATTGATTTTGACTCATTTAGGATTCGACTAATGGTCTCGCATAATAAACTAATCCGTTAACATCAGTAATATCATATTATAACTATGTAATTATTTTATATTTTGAAGACATCAGCGCAAGTTCAAACGTGCAGAAAGTACTTAGTTCTATTTCTTAAATTCGATACTAATAACTACTAATATTAATTAGATGCTATCCTAGAATCATCGGCCTTAGTATAACTATTTTTATAAAACAGCCATTTAAGTATAAACACTGATCTAATTAAATTAAAACCATGCGTTCACTCATTCGTTCTATTTTGTCACATCATTAGTCCCCGCGGTCCATTAAATTACGTATCATATTTTCTTACTTTTAAAAAATGTATTTAGAGTGAAAATAATAGCTTATTCGTGTTATCAAGTACTATGTGTATAAGAAACTCCGTTTTACTTGAATTTGATGTTTCCGATTACCTTTTACATGAAATCACGGCACAACCAAAGATATTTAATGAGCTCCGTATTGCGACAGCTATGCAGGTAAAATGGCAAACTATCGCGGCAAACTGCCATTGACCTGTCCATTTGTTGTGAAAATGCAACAAAACACTTTGTCACTGTCATCACTCTACCACTTTTGACAGCCGTCCAAGATTTAGCTCTCTCAAAGGTTAAAATTTTTTGCCGGTTGGGACAAAATTTGTGCTGACGTCATGTCGTGAAACGGGCGTGATCAAGAATAAATGGTCTCAAATTTTGGTCTAGATGCATCGTGGACCAGTTATTTGTCAAATTTTGGCTTGTCCTGTTGCTTGCTGGAACGCAGTCCCACAAAAAGAGATATTATATCAATACCACGGTAGTATTATCTATAATATTATCACAGTCTATGTAATACGATCTTTATGCTGCGATATTACATTGTCAACATGCTGTAGCCTGTCCATGATCAAATAGAATACAGGACAAATTGCTTGTAAAAACTATTGTATCCTGATATATTGATCCTAACTAAATACTCTACATAAACATACCAAATTTTTTTTAAGTAAAAAACATTCAAACATGGTATGTATCTTTTTTTGGAATCTATATCACTTACCCTACACGATGAGTTAAGGGTCTGAACTTCTGAAGGTATAAGGTATCTCAAAAGAAAGTTTATATTTATTTAGCTTATTGCGTGAATGTTTCAGAAGCACATGTCAATATTCCGCCTAAATCAACGCTACGCCAATACTTGTCTGGCCCTTTATCATATTATTTGCCAGCTTTGATAGCCATAGCATCAAATATTAAAGCGACGTTCATTTCACCCTTTTCAGCCTTATCCGTCAAGAATTCCATCATTACTGCCACAAAATCCAGGTCGCATTTATGCGTCACCAATATCCTTCGCAGAGTTGCAGGGCGAGGTAAATGGATGCGATTCCTCAAAAATTAATAGGATTAAAATTAATATACCCGAATAATCATATAATAATAAATAAACGGTTTAATATTATCTCAATATTTATTGGACGTGTTAGTTTTTGTCGTATTTAATCTTGTGTGAATGTTTTCTAAATTATGTTGGACCATCTGTTCAATTTCAGAATAACTATCACATTATTTTTAATGAACATTTTAGGTTATCAAAAGTTGTGTAACGTCTTTTCAGGCGTTGTAAGTAGCCCCCCCGAAGGGTTCTCGCATTGACGTGGCGGGGGGGCTCAGTAACCGTGGCTAGGTACACCACGGTGAAGCCAAGAGGAACCCAGGGGCCGCGCCGGCGTTGGGGTGCGCTGACCGGCTCAGGCGGGCCGCTCCTATGGGCTTTGGCCGCCAAGTCCACATAGGAGTGGCGGGGTCCGGGCGCTTTGGCGCAGACTCGAGGAGGTGGGGCCTGGGCGCTTTGGCGCAGGCTCGAGGAGGTGGGGCCCGGGCGCTCTGGCGCAGGCTCGAGGAGGTGGGGCCCGGGCGCTTTGGCGCAGGCTCGAGGAGGGGGGCCCGGGCACTTTGGTGCAGGCTCGAGGAGGTGGGGTCCGGGCGCTCGGCGCAGACTCGAGGAGGTGGGGTCGCGGGGGGGCTATCCCTTGTGGCTGACGTAGCAGGCGGTGGGGCTACGTATCCGACCCACCGCAGGGAGACCACGGGCGACCAGACACGGGGAAGTCTGGCGCCCATTGTTGGCGAGTTTGGTCTCCGAGGCAGTTGCGGCGCGCCATGTGTTCTGGCATGCCGCGAAGAGAAGGGTCCGGCAACGGACAGCCACGGCGGGTTCGCGGTCGTGTGGAAAATCTGTCCCGTGTTCCCGCCGAGGGCAGCAGTGATGGAACACCCCGGGGTTTTGGTGGGTATACGGACTCCCACATAACCACCTCCCTCCCCGTGGTGGGTGGTATCCATAAAGGATTTCCCCGGGCCAAAATAAAAAAGGCGTTGTAAGTAGTCCCCCCCGAAGGGTTCTCGCATTGACGTGGCGGGGGGGCTCAGTAACCGTGGCTAGGTACACCACGGTGAAGCCAAGAAGAACCCAGGGGCCGCGCCGGCGTTGGGGTGCGCTGGCCGGCTCAGGCGGGCCGCTCCTATGGGCTTTGGCCGCCAAGTCCACATAGGAGTGGCGGGGTCCGGGCGCTTTGGCGCAGACTCGAGGAGGTGGGGCCCGGGCACTTTGGCGCAGGCTCGAGGAGGTGGGGCCCGGGCGCTTTGGCGCAGGCTCGAGGAGGGGGCCCGGGCACTTTGGTGCAGGCTCGAGGAGGTGGGGTCCGGGCGCTCGGCGCAGACTCGAGGAGGTGGGGTCGCTATCCCTTGTGGCTGACGGAGCAGGCGGTTGGGCTACGTATCCGACCCACCGCAGGGAGACCACGGGCGACCAGACACGGGGAAGTCTGGCGCCCATTGTTGGCGGGTTTGGTCTCCGAGGTAGTTGCGGCGTGCCATGTGTTCTGGCGTTCCGCGAAGAGAAGGGTCCGGCAACGGACAGCCACGGCGGGTTCGCGGTCGTGTGGAAAATCTGTCCCGCGTTCCCGCCGAGGGCGGCAGTGACGGAACACCCCGGGGTTTTGGTGGGTATACGGACTCCCACATAACCACCTCCCTCCCCGTGGTGGGTGGTATCCATAAAGGATTTACCCGGGACAAAAAAAAAAAAAAATGGCGTTGTAAGTAGTAAGACTTTAACATCTCGACGTAATTTATTTTTACATGGTGAGGCAGTAGTCGGAGCAGATGCAGTTAGCGTGCAAACACTGTCCGTACCTAGTAATTATTTTATTTCTGTCACTTTCTTGCAGTTTTATCGTTTTTGGTACTTGTCTTTCTTCTATAGGTAAGTACATACATTGATTAAAACATCACTATTTTTTTGCATGGCTCGATCTGTAACATGGTATACACGAGTAGACTGGCGTAGAGTGGTGAGATCAAAGCTTCTACTAGCAATCGTTGAAGTGTTTTACTTTTGCCTTCTCATCGGACCCTCATCACCAAAATTTTATAACGTTTAAATATTTGTTGTACAACATACAGGGTTATTGATAATTAGACCGGATCCTTTTAAGGTGTGGTAGGGAATGCCATTTGCAACAATATGACAGTACATTGTGATATCCGGAAATGAATCATTTCTGTGATATTCTTTTTTTTTATTTTTTTTTGGAAAATCCAGTTTTACTACTTTAAAATTCAATAAAAAAAAAGTAATCAACCGATTTCAATTCTGTTCGCAGTTTTAGAGAAACCTTGTTACAGCTCTTAATAATAAACAATAATATCGTACTAATGTAGATCCATCCAAAAACTAGAGGCTTTTTCATAATTTTTATTTGATAATTTTTGTAAGATGCTTTACAAAAACCTTTATTTTCTCTACAAAAACGATAGTAAATTAAGTCTGCATTTTATTTAAAAAACATCTACAAGTCTTTAGCTATCCAACGAGGTAAAAAAATTAGCACTTTATTGCACAATTGCAGAAATAATGCGATAACAAAGACTCAGGTAGAGACATTCCGAGAAAGGGTTTTAGACAACGGTATCCATGTTGAATGCGCTGTCTCCCTCTCGCTTATGTTTGTTGAACGAGCAATGAGAACCCAGTTTGCTCAAGCGCATCGTACTGTTCAGACGCTCTTTGGCAACCCTTTATTACGATTAAATTTCGACCTTGATAACGTTATTGGACTTGTGTAACTTCTTTTTCTGTGATTCGGCTAGTGAACTGGACTTTTTGATTGATTGCTTACCCGACGACTTGGCTTGTACTAAAGGATCTGATCATGACTGCGGAATCCCACGACCATCTACCTCGGCTTCGAGAGTTCACAAACGAAGAGTATGCGGACATACTGTTTTGCTATGGTTTTGCCAACGGCGTCGCTACACATGCTCGAACGGAGTATCAGTCTCGATTTCCACAGCGCCGTTTACCCCATGTGAGTGTATTTGACGGAGTGTACCGGCGACTACAAGAAACTGGTCAAGTTTAAAGACGACAAAGTGATGCTGGACGATCTCGTATTTATCATTCGGATGAAGAGGAACAGATAATTCGCATGTTTGAGCAAGATCCTACGACTTCAACAAACATCATTGCACGACGTCTTGGCATGTCGCAATGGAAAGTATGGAACACAGTGCACCGCTCAAGACTCTACCCGTATCATTTGACTCCGGTACAAGTTATCCAAGACGGAGATCCTGCACGTAGAGTCGAATTTTGCAGATTCATGTTGAACACCGATATGGAAGATGCCAATTTTTTATTAAAAATCTTATGGACCGACGAATCCAAATTTGATCAGGATGGAATATCAAATTATCATAATATTCATTATTGGGCCCCGAAAGATGACGGTAACCCAAACAAGAAAAGATTACAAGGATCACAAAGAAGGTTTTCCGTTAATGTGTGGATGGGCATTATTAAGAATGAATTGATCGGCCCTTTCTTTCTGCCCAACAACCTCAATGGTGAAGTGTATGAATTTTTTTTGAGAAACGAACTTTATGAGCTACTCAGTGAAGTACCCCTTGAAACCCGCAGAAACATGATGGTTGCCCCGCACATTTTAGTTTGAGCGTCCTCAATCGTCAGTATCCCAATAAGTGGATTGGCAGAGGAGGACCCATTCCGTGGCCGGCCAGAAGTCCCGACTTGACTCCCGTCGACTATTACGTATGGGGTCACATGAAAAGCTTGGTGTACGACGATACTCTTGGACCTGTGGCAACCATCGAAGAACTGAAACAGCGCATAATAAATGCAGCAGAAAAAATGAAAATTAATTTAAATACAAGTGTTGTTAAAAGCAATTTACGCAGACGTATGGGTCTCTGCATTCAAAATTCTGGCTCACATTTTGAGAACGAACTGTAAAAATAATAAATACAGACTAATTACATCTACTCTTTTATTTCTTTAAAAGAAATTAAGTTACCTTAAGAAAGTATTTCTTCCATAGCTACTTCTCATGGACTATTCTCATTCCTTTCTCGGCCTTTTGTAATCGCATTATTTCTGCAACTGTGTAATAAAGTGCTAATTTTTTTACCTCGTTGGATAGCTAAAGACTTGTAGATGTTTTTTAAATAAAATGCAGACTTAATTTACTATCGTTTTTGTAGAGAAAATAAAGGTTTTTGTAAAACATCTTACAAAAATTATCAAATAAAAATTATGAAAAAGCCTCTAGTTTTTGGATGGATCTACATTAGTACGATATTATTGTTTATTATTAAGAGCTGTAACAAGGTTTCTCTAAAACTGCGAACAGAATTGAAATCGGTTGATTACTTTTTTTTTTATTGAATTTTAAAGTAGTAAAACTGGATTTTCCAAAAAAAAAGAAAAAATAAAGAATATCACAGAAATGATTCATTTCCGGATATCACAATGTACAGTCATATTGTTGCAAATGGCATTCCCTACCACCCCTTAAAAGGATCCGGTCTAATTACCAATAACCCTGTATACTCGTATGTATTGCCATGCGAATTTTATTATAATCAGTTCAGTAGAAGTAGAATTATGTGAAAAGCCGTTGCAAGACTTGAATCTTCAAGATTAATAGGATAATGCACGTACGCGTTCTGATGATTTATTCTTTACTTTAGGAAATACATCTCCAATTTAAGACAGTCGGACAGAAGTATCTACCGACGTACTATGGGGATACTATGGAATTGCAAAAAATCTTAGATCAACAATATTCATGGTTACCCTAAAGAATATTCAACAAACCACCATCTTGCATTTAGTATTACCAGGCCCAAACATTTGAGTACTACTTTTTACTCAGTATTAAAAATTATTTACATGATTGATTGCCTCGGATTAACAAACAAATTGATGGAGTTATATACAACTTAAATTACAAAACTAAAAATAAATAAACAACTGAAATAAGACGCTTTACAGTATATTTTTTTTACTTAAATTAGATATACATACAGATTAATATAGGTCAATTTTAGTAGGTCTCTAAACAAGATTTTCTAGACAGCATGATTTTATGTATATGGATCAATATACAATATTTTCAGTGTCCCCTAGGAAAAACTTATGTATTTGAATGAGTATTAAATATCTCACAACTTCGCAATGTGTATGTATGTGTAATGTTATGGGCCAGAAGATGATTTCTTTTTTTTAAGTTTTATGGGCTCCAGGGGAAAATGTGTATTCAGGGGAGTGACACTATGAACAGGGTAGTGATAAATCGAGACAGGAAAGTGACATCCTATTATTTACTTTTATTTATATATTTGATTATAGGCGAGCAGCATGATGCTGATGTGCCTGTATCCTGCTGTGTTGAAATATTGTAATATCCACAAATACACTGTTTTAGTTCACTGGCTAGAGGTTGGCAAGAGATTTTTTCGTTGTATGCAGCCAGCCATCCAATCGGTTCTTAAACATGTTGACTGATGTAGCACAAACCATCTCCTCCGGCAACCTGTTCCAGTTGTGAGCAACTCTGTTGCTGAGGATATGGTGTGCAGTGTTGGTGTTAGCAGGTACACGCTGAATTTTCTGGTTGTGGCCTCTGGCTTCCGCATTGCGGTTAATTTTAATAAACCAGTTGTGTAGGTCTGGGAGGTTGTAGAATCCGTTGAGAATTTTGAATGTTTCTATGAGATCCCCACGTAACCTCTTTTCTTCAAGAGTAGTGAGGCGCAGGATTTCCAATCTCTGGTCGTAACTCTTGCGACGCAAGGCTTGCGGTATATTGGTGGCTTTTCTTTGCGCACTTTCAAGCAGGTCTATATCCTTTCGAAAATGCGGGCTCCAGACTTGATATCCATACTCCAGCATTGGTCTGATATATGTCTTATAAATTTTGCCAAATACTTCAACTGACAATGCTTGGAAAGCTTTACGAATCACATATATGAAGGAATTTGCCTTCTTCACAATCATTCCAATATGTTCTGCCCATTTGAGATCAGTGGAGATTATGATACCAAGATCTTTTTGCTGTCTGACAGAAGCTAAGGTTAGGCCATCCAATGTGTATGTCACTTGTGGGTTATTCCTTTCGAGATGTAGAACACTACACTTGGCAGTATTCAGCGTAATGATCCAATCTCTGCTCCAGTGCTGTATTTTTTCTATATCTTCTTGGAGCTGGCCTGATTTGATGAGCGGATTAGCGAAGAATTTACCGTCGTCCGCAAAAAAGGTGGTTTGACATTCTATGAGCTCTACCAAATCAGTTATAAAGATCCCAAACATGTGAGGAGCGAGGACTGAGCCCTGCTGTACACCGCTGAGCACTTGTTTTTGCCGCGATAATGTATTGCCAACTCTGACTTGGAAGGTTCTACCTGTCAAGTAGCTTTCTATCCACTTGTGCAAATTTCCACGTATGCCAAAGTGATCCAGTTTCATTAAGAGGCGTTGATGTGGTACTTAGTCAAAAGCACGATCGAAATCCAGGTAAATTATATCCATAGGATTTCTTCTGTCAACCTCTTTGCACCAAGTCTGAACACAGGTGAGCAGGTTTGTAATGGTTGACCTCTTCTCGACGAAACCATGCTGTTTCACAGAGATAATGCACTCTCTATTCAAGAAGCGGGCTAGATGCATGCTTATGATTTTCTCTATAACTTTGACCACAATACTTGTTAGACTGATTGGCCGGAAATTCTCAGGTTTAGTTTTGTCGCCTTTCTTGAATATGGGTGTCACAATAGCGTCCTTCCAGTTTTGAAGGAGATATCCTGTATCAAACGAACTCTTCAATATCCGTGTCAAAGTTGGGGTAATAACAGTGGCACAGTTCTTTAAGATGCAGCCAGGAAGAAGGTCTGGACCAGGAGAGGACTGAGTATCCAGCACCAACAATGTCTTCTCCACTTCGCTTGTATCAAATACTATGTCACATAAGCTCTCTTCGACTCTGGCCATACTAGTAATTTGGATATCCTGGTTAATCACTGGTTCTGTAGAGTATGCTTTTTCAAATGTTTCAGCAAATACATCGGCAATCTCATTCTGTTTTGTCACAAGGTCTCCATTGTGGTTTCTAATCGCTGGTGGGGTGCAGACTTTCGTTGTGATACATTTCCGAATATGAGAGTAGAACGCCTTATCACCAAAATCAAGAATCTTTGACTTATAAGTGCTTCTTTCTTTTCTGGTCAGGGCCACACAATTATTATTCAGTTCACGGTACATCTTATAGTTATTTTCCTCGTTTGATGCTTTATACTTGTCATAATATTTTTTTCTTGATTGTTAGCTCTAGTACATCCTTGCTTATCCAAGGCTTATTTTTAATTTTACTTGGTTTAACTTCCCTTACGGGAGCAAAACAATCTGAAGTCGAGTTGATCGCATTTAACATACCCCTCCAAAGTAGATCAGTGCAATTGAAGTAGTCAATAGCTTCTAGTTTCTTAAGTAATTCTGAGTTGTAACTGTCAAAGTTATTGAATGAGAATACAAAAGAGTGAATAATTTCTTCTAAGTTTTGGAAACACATGTTCATTTTGCATAAGTAATTGGATGCTAAATTCCAGCACACAGTGGTCACTCTTTCCAATGGGTGGTTTGTAAACAACATCTCTGATCAGAGCCTCTTCATTCACCAATATAACATCCAACATTGATGGTACCTGGTTTGCTTGAAATCTAGTGGGGCTATCAACTATTTGAAACAGATTGCTGTTCACATAAAAATTAATAAAGAGGTCCTCAGATTTAGTGATCTGTTGTCTGACCTGTAGCTGTTCAGCCGGTATAGGCCACTTCAAAGATATGTAATTAAAATAAAATATTTGTATTAATTAATTAATGTTTAAATAGATTTAGCTTGTAAACCAATATTTTAAATAAAAAGGTGCTTTGGTTAAAAAATCATTAAATATACTAACTAAATGGCAAAATTTGTCAATGTTTTAGTAGGTACCTAGTTATACATCCCCCTCGCCCTTCCGTGCTCGACTAGAGGGCTTGCTCAGCAGTAGCTGCAGTATCATGTAGCAGTTACATGTAATGCTGACCAAGACTTCTCGTTGTCCTGCGGTAGGTTAAGTTAGCTGTTAAGATTTCTTTTGTTCATTTTATTATTCATTATTAAATCAGCCTCCGAATCGGCAACACTTAGTTTTTAATTTTAGTTTTTAAAAAAGGGTTTTCCTTAGCCCAAGTTTTGACTGGCGCAGCCGGTAGGATCGGTTTTATAAAGGCTGTGTCGTTCCTGCTATACTCCGGGTGTCCAAATCCATCTGGAAAACGCGAGTGCGACGCGAAACGCCGAGAGCCGATCCTCGAACCAAATAAATTTGTCAAACGGGTGAATCCACAGATGACCATGAGAGTAACGGCGGGTGCTTGGTGAGTCAAACTTTTCGCCATACCCTTCCCGAATCCTCCTCTAGTTATCCTAAATTTTGTTTTGTTATATTTGAGATAAGACTTCGCTCACTATAACGTATCTGGTTTTTTGTATGCAATTCTACGAACTACCTTAGCGATAAGCATACTGTAGAGTAAAGAGATTGAAAAAAAAATAAGAACGATTTATAATTTCAGTTTCAAATTAAATATACTGTATATTAAAATTTTGATAAAAGTATTTAAATTGAATAATTATTAAGTAGATAAATTTGCTTTTAAACGTTATTTATAATTGTTAGTTTCGAGACTACAATTTTCTTTTTACTGAGTTATATTTACTGATTTTTATTGTGTTTTACTGGATTTTACTGTGTTTTATTGAATTTACTGTGTTTTACTGATATTACTGTGTGTACTTGATTTTACTGTGTATTTTACTGTGTATTTTACTGTGTGTTTTATTGTGTAAGTGGTTATTTATACTTTTTATATTGTGAATTGGTCTCTAAAGTTTGCTCTATTCTATAAAAATGGAACCGGCCCAAGAAGTTACCGCGATTCCAAATGAAATGTTAAAGCTTGTGCCTACATTCAATGGCGATAAAAGGCAACTTAACTTGTTCATTAGGAAAAGCGAATACGTAATAGCTAGGTATAGAGGTAGCGAGGAACAAAATCTATACGTATATCAAGCGATCACAAGTAAACTCACGGATAAAGCGGCCGCGTTATTATCAGAACGCGAAGATATTATAACTTGGACCGCACTTAAGGAATTGCTGCAACAACACTTTGGCGACCCTCGTAGCGAACAGTGCATTAACCTTGAACTTGAATCGGTTAAGATAAAGCCCGGTGAGAGTTATTTAGAATTATGTAACCGCATACAAAGTATTCGATCTTTATTAATTTCGAAGGTTAATATGTCAAACGACGCGGAATTAAAACGTGCAAAAACCACCATCTATAACAATACGTCCTTAAACGTATTTTTATACAACTTGCCCGAAAATATGGTACGCATAGTAAGATTAAAATACCCCGCGACTTTAGAAGATGCGCTAAGTATTGTTCTTGAGGAGGTTAACTTCCATGAGCAATATAATATGCGGAACCGCGTTTATGGTAGCGCGAATAATAGTGCAAATGCCCCGAAACCATTTTTGACTCAAAATCCTAACTTTGGTTTTAAGTTTAATGGACCATCACAACCGAGTGGTTTTAGAATTCCGACCTACTCGCCAAATAGCGTGCCGCCAAAATTCAATTTTGGTAGTCAGCCCGCACCGTACCGAATGCCTCAAGGGCAATCACACAATTTCGGATACCGTCCGCAGTTGGGCTACCGCCCGCCTGCCCAGTTCGGTTCACAACCACCCCAGTTCGGTTACCGCCCACCTCAGTTCGGTTACCGACCACAGTTAGGGTACCGTCCAACTTTTAATAATAATACTAATCAACCCCTACAAACAGGCTCTAGGCCTTACGTGGGTATGACACCCCAACAATTCGGATACAAACCACCCCAAGTTAACGCTCCGCATTTTCAAGCCTCAGATGCTACGATGAGGACTGCACCACCAAGGCCGCGCGACGGATTTAAAATCAATGAATTGACCGATAATGACGAAGCGCAATACTATGACTTTTACTGTGACCACGAACCTGACTATAATGCATATGGCTATATTGATGACGCCAACTGTGACGAGTACAGTGACGAAATGACGTATGAGACCACACAGACAGACTCACTTCAGGACCAGCCGATAGAAAATTTTCCAACAACAGCCTCCATAGAGGACAAGAAATGATAGAACTAAACTGTGACCCTACACTTAAGTTGCCTCATATATATATCCCGGAAATAGACGCGAAACTAATGATCGACACTGGCAGCACTCGATCATTCTTGAGTCCACGAAAGGCGTATGAATACTTTTATAACAATATTAGGTATGAACCATTTAAAGTCGTAAGTACTCACGCCTCCAGTGACCACAATGAAGCAATAGAAATTCCGCTTTTACCAACCTTTCAAAGCAATGAGTGTCACAAATTTTATCTCTATGACGTCGATCCACGTTATGACGGTCTTATCGGGAATGACTTATTGAAACAATTGAATGCGATTATAGACCTTAAAGACTTATACTTGAAGACTAAAACTGCGTGCATTCCAATTATTAATAATAACTTAGACTACGTAATTGACTTACACCCGCGATCTGAACAACGCGTGAAATTACCCACTGACCAACACGCAGGTGACGCAATTATAGACTACAAAGAGTTCGGTCCTGGTGTTCGAATGCCGAGTGCTGTAGTAAACTGTACCAATGGTTACGCTACAACTGTCGTTCAGAACACCTTAGACAAATCAGTACGACTGACTGTTAACAAACCTCTCAAAGTAACGCCTCACCAAGAAACCGAGTGCAATCTAAATTTTACAACGAATGAGATTGAAAGGAATGTAGTCCCTATTAAGGTAGAAACAGAACGTAAAAATACTAAAGCACCGATTAAAAATATAAAACGCCCTCCGCAGGTGGTGCATTCTGACATTAGTGACGTCAGCAGTCGCCCTTCATCTGCAATCACTTAAAGGGAATCCAGGACTCCTGCCGGTAAAAGAAGGTCAAGCGTATCTGCAAATCGATAAATGGACTATTATTAAAACTCTTAGCTTAAATAGTATTCACGACGACTTACATTTTGTGATAAGGAAATTTACTGAATTTAATAGAATAGTTTCGTTAAACAAACCGTTTCCCCATGACTTTATAAGCATGTTAATGCATGTCGAATATCTACGCGACATAACTATAGATAAATATCGCCAACTAATGCCGCAACGTTTTAGAAGAGGAATCCTTAATCCATTGGGTTCTATTATAAAAATTGTAACAGGAAATCTAGATCACGATGACGCGTTAAATTATGACCATTTAATATCCGAAATAAACCATAATCAAGTTATTATTTCAAAGAAGGCTACCATTATCTCCCAAGCGTTGAACAGTCTCATTAACACTTCACAGTTGCTTAATGAAAATACAATTATTCTTGATGCCCGCCTTAAAAAGGTTGAAGCATCAATAAAAGACATAGCAAATAAGGAAACTAATTTTGTTCTGACTTCTTATATATTAGGATTATATAGTTTATTTATAAGTAACTTCCAAACTATCTTTATAAAATTGAGCGAATTAGAGACGGCACTAGCATTAAGTAAAAGCTCTATATTACATCAGTCTATTGTGAACTCTACCGAACTTTTAGATCACCTAAAAATTATTTCTAAGACAGAAAACTTGGTTTATGAACCAATTGAATCAAATTTAGTTAATATAGAAGAAACAATTTGTGTAAAATCATTCATAAAGAAAAACCAGATTACGTTTATCTTACAAATTCCACTTACTGATAATTACAATTATAACTATTTTAAAATGTATACCTTACCTGTTTTCCATGAACCTGAAAATACAACCTTAGTTATAATACCCAATTACCCTTACCTTTTGGCGAAAGGAAAGACATACTTACCGATCACTCAGCCATGCCGTCCTCTAGCTGCTGGAGACCACTTCCTGTGCACAGACGATAACAGAGCCCTATACGTTGGATCCACCTGTGAAGAGCAACTCATGAAGTATGAGGACAACCTTACCTGCTGCAGACAGTACCCGATTCAGTTGGAAGATGTGAAGGTCCAAAGAATTGATACTGAACACTGGATCATCTATACGAACCTGAAAACCACACTCAACAAGCAATGTGTTGAAGAGACTACTAAATATCCTGTATACGGCACGTACTTGGTAACCATCGACGAGCCTTGTGATTTGGAGATTAACGGAATCCAAATTCGTCACCACCGTGCCTTCATAGACGTTGAAGCTGCGACGCCACTCCCAATCATAAATTTACCTCAACTAAGACCAAACGCCAGTGTATTAAGTGCGCGTGCACTCAACATGCATAAAGTGAACTTGGACGAGGTTAAATATATGTCCTATGCGTTGAAAAATAGTGAAGTGCTCGAAAGTGTACAAAAAAGAGAAACGGACTCTAAAATCAGTGTGTTAGTTTATATCATGTTAGGTCTAGTTATATTTAGTTTTGTATTTTTTGTATTTTATGTGTTTCGTAATAAGTTTATAAAAATATGTGTTTTTGCGAAATTATCGGAAAACTCTATAATCGAACCTTCCGATAATTTCCCTCTTAGGGAGGGAGGAGTTATACATCCCCCTCGCCCTTCCGTGCTCGACTAGAGGGCTTGCTCAGCAGTAGCTGCAGTATCATGTAGCAGTTACATGTAATGCTGACCAAGACTTCTCGTTGTCCTGCGGTAGGTTAAGTTAGCTGTTAAGATTTCTTTTGTTCATTTTATTATTCATTATTAAATCAGCCTCCGAATCGGCAACACTTAGTTTTTAATTTTAGTTTTTAAAAAAGGGTTTTCCTTAGCCCAAGTTTTGACTACCTATATACCTTTGGTTTATTTTGTTAGTTGTTAGGTTGTTAATTATAAGATTGTTTCTATATAAATCGTTACTTAAATATTAAACTATTCATATGTATACTTCATATGTTTAAGATAAGGAAGAGCGGGTCTACCTGGCACAGGTATTTCACTATACCTAAAAGGTAGTCCCCACCTCATTTTGTAAAATGCTTAGAAATGAAATAAACGATTTAATAAACGATTTATTATTATTATGTAATTAAAGTCCCCTACAATCACCACAGTGTTGTTCTCTGAGGCCGCTTGGAGATTCTCCATCAGTTTGGTGTCACGGTGCTTCCACACACATTGCTCCTTATCGTCAGATCTATATACTCCAACTACCAGAAAGTGATATATACCATATTGAATGTCAAGGTATAGTGCTTCTACTTCATTGCACATGTATCTTTGGTTCTGTCTCGCTATGATAGATACTCCATTCAACTGGTTTCTTACATACAATGCTACTCCCCCACCTCGTGTTTTACCTTCTGATGTCTTTTTTTTGTGGTTGCGGTCTAATCTGTAAAGAGTGTATCCTGGTATGTTATATGAATTATTACGGTCTCTGCTATTTAACTAGGTCTCTGTAGCTATTACTATTGATGGGTTTGTTGAACTCACATGCAATAGAAAAAGATCAAATTTAGGAGGTAAAGAGAATAGATTTGTATACATAAAAGTAAAGTCTTGGTATGGATTCTTGGGGTCGTAATTTAGTTTTTTTGTACTAATTATGGCGCACCTCATTTGAGAATTTGGTAGAATTGCCAGCTTAGAATACTAAAATCTACTTCTATGTCTGCCGTGCAATTGGGCCGTGTTATGCCAAAATGTTCCAGCCCTTAGAATAGCCAATCTGAGATAGTGATGAAGTTGTAGACGTGTTTTTTCTTTGTTCTACATCAAATATGAACTTGTAAAACTTATTGTATTATATTAAGACAAAATTTAGTTGTGTTTTTCATATAAACAATTTGTGACTAATTTTATAGATACCATTTATAGTAAAAAAGTAGTCTGGATAATGTCTGCAAAAAAAACTTTGTATGAAATAGTTCTATAAGTAATTTTGCAAAAATGATCCAAACTATTTATGCGTTTAACGTTACTTGTGTTCGTAGTTTTTCTTGCATGATACTAAATTGAAAAGTAACAAAACATCTGCACTACTTTACGACATCTATCGACGTAAAATTTCATCCGAATCAGTTTATCTGTTACAGCCTAAGCCACAAAAATAAACATTTATACCTCCTTACAGATAAAAGCTACATGAAGATGAAGTAACTCTGAATTTCATTATAAAATACGCATAAACGGCGGCGCCAATTTAGATGAAATTTGGTATAGATGTAGATGAGGGGCCGGATTAACACTTACGATACTTTTCATCATCATCATCCATCACCACGCAGGTGAAAAAGCGTAATATTATTGTGCACGGCATAGATAAAATAATATAAGACTTCCGAAAGAAGTCAAAGTTTGTGTCAAAAGAACGCTATCATGTTGACAACTCGATACACTAGACGTGTCGACGACCATCAAGGGTGATGAAGTGTGTAATGACTTTTTTTCCACGGTGATTAATTTTCTATTTGTATGTACGTAAGTACTGTATTTTATTATTAGTATTTACTGATTGATATACCTATTAAGTATTTAAATTTACTGATATAATACTATTATTGCAAGTGCGTTTGACCATGTAAATATTTTATGACATTTTGGTATAAATATAGATCTGACCTTGGAGAAGATAATAAGCTACTCGAAGTACTAATCCTGCGCTGACAAAGTCGCAGGCACCAGCTATTTTCAATACTATGACACAGTACTACATTTTTATAACAACGTAGATTATTTTAAGCAATACATTATTTTAAATATCCTCATCCTACTAATATTATAAACGCGAAAGTTTGTATGTAGGTATGGATGTATGGATGTTACTCTTTCACGCTCAAACGGCGGGGCCAATAATGATGAAATTTGGTATGGAGGTAGATGAGGCACTGGATTAACAGATAGGATACTTTGCATCATCATCATCATTCATCACCACGCGGATGAAATAGGCCTACTAATTCTTGGCCTACGTCAAGATCGTAATGATGACTTATCTTCTATCAATAGAGTTATGTGCGTGTGAGTGTCAGTTTCTGATAACTCACGCAAGTCAAAAACACGCTACGATTTTGACAGCTCGATAATGTAGACCCGCTCGGCGATAGAGTCGGCATGTCATCCATCTTTGTTGTTCAGCTGACTGTAGTCGAGCGATTTCGATCCAGAACGTATCCATTGGGACGTATTGGCATAACTCTGATGAATTCATCAATTAAGATAAATATTATATATATTATATTAGATAAATATTATATCCCATCATGTTAAATACTAAAAAATATGTAAATGTATAAATGGATACGGTATTTCGGCATCTAAAGTCTCTTAATTATTAAAAGTTTTTATATCATATACTAAACACGATATCGGTTTGAAAGCTTTTGTGTTTAATTAAGTTTTTTTTTTTAATTTAATGCATGAGGTTTACTTCCATTTTTATTTAAACATACTAGTTGCGCCCCGCGGTTACACTCGTGTGGATGATGATGAAATGTATACTATCTGTTAATCCAGAGCTTTATGTACCTCCATAACCAATTTGATCAAATTGCCTCAGCCGTTCGAGCGTGATAATAACAAACTTTCGTGTTTTTAATATTAGTATTATTTGGCTCTGATTGTTAGCGTCTTTTTTGGGATAAAAAAACAGTGTTTATAATAATTTATTAATAAAATCCATACGTACCTACTTCAAATTGTAGAATGCGGAAAAGACAAAGGAATTGCAAGCCTACCTTCATCGCCTTGCTCTAAGTTTTGTCGCCAAAGTGTAGATAACTTAATAACTTTTCAACTTATTGGTGACCAATTTTAATATTTATCTTGTGTTATACCTTATATAATTTATATTACCTGTTATATATACCTTACTAAAAAAGACTATCGAACTATGTTATGTATCTTACTAAAAAACTACCATTTTTCATAATTTATTTGGTTAGAAACACAATCTAGTTTGATAACAGCGCTATCTGTCATTTTTAGATGACCCTAAATTATAGTGCTATGATACAAAACTCAAAAGTCAGTTACGATAACTATCATAGAACAGACAATTGACACTTTAAACTATTTGGGTTACTGCTCCTTACTTTTGCACTAAGATTGTAGCCACTGGTCACAGAAGCCATTCAAAAGAAGAAGAAGAAGATTTTGGATTTAGGAGGATCAAGGAATATTTAACTCTCTACCGAGAGAGGAGGATGATGGCGGCTTCTGTTGAAAAATGAGCACAATTATTTAAAATTATTGGGAGTCTGAAAGAATATTTTTGTTTTTCTGAGCCTTATCTGGGATTATTTGTAAGTGAGTTGGCTATTATACGGAAGTTTAATGCGTAGATTTCTTATTAATTAATCTTGATAAAAAACTTGGTTTCGTTTCTTTTAGTAAGTAATTTTTTCTTGTTGCTTGTAAATAGTATTTTTATTATTGGTAAAAGCGATTAAGATCACTCATTTTTCGAAAGAAAAATGAGTGATCCTGAACTGGATCAGTGGAGTGATCCTCCTGATCTTGGTTCGGAATCAGATAATACAGATAGCACGTTGGTTAGTCTTTCTACAGGAGCTAGGAAGTGTCAACGTGCTCTAGTGCTCAGGATGACTTAATTCCTAATAAAAAAAATATCAGCCCTTCAACTTCGACGCAACATTTCTATATTGTCCCCCAGTTTGACGTAAAAGATCTTCATTATGATCAGACGGATTTAGGCCCCTATGTGGTCCACTTAACAAAGAATATCGCAGACCCTGCTTCTGGTTATACTTTAAGAGTCTTAAAGGTAGCTCAACTTCTTTTCAAAAATAAAGTTACAGGCATTTGTTCGGATGGAATAAAATTGATAGGTCGAAATAAAGTTGCGTTTCAATTCAAAATGTGGGATGAGGCTAACAAGTTTTTGGAATGTGAATTTCTGTCTGCTTATGATTTTCATGCTCAAATTCCGAATTATAACGTAACGCGCACGGGTATTATTAAGGGCATTCCAGTGGATTGGTCCATGGAGGAGTTGGTTAACGCACTTGAATGCCATTCTGGCTGTGGGCCGGTTTTAAAGGCAAGGAGATTAAATAGAAAAACATTTATTGAAAACAAGCCAGTATGGATTCCGACTCAAACGGTTGCAGTGACGTTCAAAAGTACGCCTTCCTCAAGGATCAGTGCTGAGTCCACTACTTTATAGCTTATACACATATGACCTTCATCACAGTGTTGACTCATTTTGTGAAATCCTTGAGTATGCTGATGACATAGCTCTTTATTATTCTTCTAAAACTTTTTCGGAGTCAGTTTCTCGACTAAATTCTGCTCTCCATTATCTAAATATCTGGCTAGTAGATCATGGGCTTTCTTTAGCTTCAGAGAAAAGTAATGTTGTAGTATTCTCTAGAAAGCGGTCTATCCCTAATGTTCAAATTTTCGTTAATGATCATTGCCTTATGGTTAAGAATCAAGCGAAATTTCTCGGTCTTATATTAGACTCAAGACTAACTGGTTCTCCTCACATAGAGTATATAAAAAATAAATGTGAAAAAAATGTGAATATTCTCCGAGCACTCTCAGGGGTTTGGTGGGGTGCTCATCCTTTTTGTCAAAAAATACTATACAATGCAATTATAAGAAGTCATTTTGATTACGCTACTTTTCTGTTAGAACCTTGCAGTAAACTTTCTTTGAGATTATTTGATTTATTGCAATACAAATGTCTTCGGATTATATCTGGGGCCATGAAATCTTCTCCTATCAATGCTCTTCAAGTTGAATGCGTAGAGCCCCCTCTTTATCTTCGTCGTCAGTATCTTTCTGATCGTTTTTTTTTTCATGCTGCTCAATTTTCTAATCATCCAATTTTACAGAAGTTAATTTGTCTTAGTAATTTAGTTTCATCCTCTCGTTACTGGCGTCACAAGGATCCTCCATGTATTTTGAATTCACACAACAAATTACTTAATTTGTCTCACACTATTTATCAATTTACTATACAACCCATTTTTACTGTTCCCTATGAGTGTTTAGTTTTCAGACCTAATATTATTTAAAATTTTGGCGTTGATAAGAACTCTCCTGGTGCGGATAAAAAGTTTCTTGATATTTTAGATCGTTCTTGGGCAGGTTGGCTTTCGGTTTTTACGGACGCGTCTAGGTTAACGAGTAATGGTTATGTCGGAGCAGCTGTTTGGATACCTAGGTATCGTATTATACTTAACTTTAAATGTTCGTCTAGTTTATCTGTTTATTCAGGTGAATCAGTGGCAATTTTAGAAGCTGTTAAATATGTCAAATCTTATAAATTAAATAAATGCATCAAATTTTCGGATTCTCTTAGTTGTTTACAGGACATTTATAAATTTCCATTTCGTGCGAAGGATATGTTACACACTAATTTGAAAATTAGAGAAATTCTTTATAGATGTTATTTAGCTGGTATCGAAGTAGTTTTAGCTTGGATACCAGGCCATAGCGGCATTAAAGGTAATGAAATTGCAGATAATTTTGCTAAGCAGGCTACTGATTTAGGGCTGGAATCATACTGCAACTGTTTTTCTCGCGATTTACGTAACTCTACAAAAGTGCAGTTAAATGATAAATGGTCGAATATTTGGAATCGAACAAGAATGATCAAAGGTAGGCATTTTGGCTTAATTCAGCCTACCATACCTTCAAAACCTTGGTTTTTTAAGTTTAAAAATGCTGAGAAATGGGTCACTTCCACCGTAATTCATTTGCGCTTAGGTCACGTTTGTTCTCCCGTGTTTCTTGCTAAAATCAGGGTCAGGGATCATTCGCTTTGTGAGTGTGGCCTAGATGACGGTACTTTAAATCACATTTTCTTTTCATGTCCTAAGTTAAATTCTTCTTTGTATGATAAACTTAATTCTGATATCGCTAGACCTACTGATATTAACTCTCTTTTATCGCTTGTTTTCACACCATTTATTTATATGTTATGTAATTTTATTAAAACCAATAATATACGTTTGTAAAAGCGAAACCAGATTTTAATACTTTTGATATTCATATTACTTTCATTTGATTCCGTACCGTACAATGGTCACTCCATCAGGGTTGGGGGAGTACAAGGGCAAAATATCCGCCAAAACAGGACACTGGCAGAGTAACGTCTTTCCACGTTAAAAAGCCACATAAGAAGAAGAAGAAGAAGAAGAGTAAAAAAAGAAGAAAAAAACAGAAAAAAAGACCAGCCGAGCCGAGCCGAATCTAAATAAAAATAAAAATCTTTGAAAATCTTCTAAAAAACAGGTTAGAGTGGTTGTTAGAACATCGTCAAATTTTATCGAAGTCTCAATTTGGCTTTAGAAAAGGATTTGGCACTATTCATAGTATAGGTGTTTTTACCACTGATATTCGCATTGCTTTTTCTAAGAATGATCATTTGATTGGCGTCTTTTTAGATATTACGGGTGCTTACGACAATGTGCAACTCCCTATACTAAAACAAAAAATGCTTCAGTTAAATCTTCCTCAACGGATGACTTATGTCATTTTTAATCTCTTGTTAGGTAGACTAATATCGGTAAGATATCAAAATTCTCTGTTATCCCCAAAAATGGTATGGAAAGGCCTTCCTCAAGGATCAGTGCTGAGTCCACTACTTTATAGCTTATATATATATGACCTTCATCACAGTGTTGACTCATTTTGTGAAATCCTTGAGTATGCTGATGACATAGCTCTTTATTATTCTTCTAAAACTTTTTCGGAGTCAGTTTCTCGACTAAATTCTGCTCTCCATTATCTAAATATCTGGCTAGTAGATCATGGGCTTTCTTTAGCTTCAGAGAAAAGTAATGTTGTAGTATTCTCTAGAAAGCGGTCGATCCCTAATGTTCAAATTATCGTTAATGATCATTGCCTTATGGTTAAGAATCAAGCGAAATTTCTCGGTCTTATATTAGACTCAAGACTAACTGGTTCTCCTCACATAGAGTATATAAAAAATAAATGTGAAAAAAATGTGAATATTCTCCGAGCACTCTCAGGGGTTTGGTGGGGTGCTCATCCTTTTTGTCAAAAAATACTCTACAATGCAATTATAAGAAGTCATTTTGATTACGCTACTTTTCTGTTAGAACCTTGCAGTAAACTTTCTTTGAGATTATTTGATTTATTGCAATACAAATGTCTTCGGAATATATCTGGGGCCATGAAATCTTCTCCTATCAATGCTCTTCAAGTTGAATGCGTAGAGCCCCCTCTTTATCTTCGTCGTCAGTATCTTTCTGATCGTTTTTTTTTTCATGCTGCTCAATTTTCTAATCATCCAATTTTACAGAAGTTAATTTGTCTTAGTAATTTAGTTTCATCCTCTCGTTACTGGCGTCACAAGGATCCTCCATGTATTTTAAATTCACACAACAAATTACTTAATTTGTCTCACACTATTTATCAATTTACTATACAACCCATTTTTACTGTGCCCTATGAGTGTTTAGTTTTCAGACCTAATATTATTTTAAATTTTGGTGTTGATAAGAACTCTCCTGGTGCGGATAAAAAGTTTCTTGATATTTTAGATCGTTCTTGGGCAGGTTGGCTTTCGGTTTTTACGGACGCGTCTAGGTTAACGAGTAATGGTTATGTCGGAGCTGCTGTTTGGATACCTAGGTATCGTATTATACTTAACTTTAAATGTTCGTCTAGTTTATCTGTTTATTCAGGTGAATCAGTGGCAATTTTAGAAGCTGTTAAATATGTCGAATCTTATAAATTAAATAAATGCATCATATTTTCAGATTCTCTTAGTTGTTTACAGGACATTTATAAATTTCCATTTCGTGCGAAAGATATGTTACACACTAATTTGAAAATTAGAGAAATTCTTTATAGATGTTATTTAGCTGGTATCGAAGTAGTTTTAGCTTGGATTCCAGGCCATAGCGGCATTAAAGGTAATGAAATTGCAGATAATTTTGCTAAGCAGGCTACTGATTTAGGGCTGGAATCATACTGCAACTGTTTTTCTCGCGATTTACGTAACTCTACAAAAGTGCAGTTAAATGATAAATGGTCGAATATTTGGAATAGAACAAGAATGATCAAAGGTAGGCATTTTGGCTTAATTCAGCCCACCATACCTTATAAATATATAATGTCCTAAGTTAAATTCTTCTTTGTATGATAAACTTAATTCTGATATCGCTAGACCTACTGATATTAACTCTCTTTTATCGCTTGTTTTTACACCATTTATTTATATGTTATGTAATTTTATTAAAACCAATAATATACGTTTGTAAAAGCGAAACCAGTTTTTAATACTTTCGATATTCATATTACTTTCATTTGATTCCGTACCGTACAATGGTCACTCCTTCAGGGTTGGGGGAGTACAAGGGCAAAATATCCGCCAAAACATGACACTGGCAGAGTAACGTCTTTCCACGTTAAAAAGCCACATAAGAAGAAGAAGAAGAAGAGCCGAGCCGAATCTATTTTGCCAAATTTTATTAGCAAGATATTTTATTATTGTGAAACGTAAACATGGACGACCCAGAATTAAATAAAATTAGACAACAGCGTCTTGCTCAGCTTCAAAACCAGCAAGGGGTACGCAATATTTTTAATTACTTTTTTAGGTTATAAATGAATTACTTATACTTCAGTAATCATTCTGGTTTACCATAGGATACTGTACTCTACGGTTCTCCTATACGTGTTCCAAGATGGTTCTGGGGACACGTATAGGAGAGGGAATTTTTATGACTGAAGGTACTTTCCTATATGTCACCATTCAATGTTATACCTATATACAAATTTAAGTAAACTTCGTTCCACATCCTAGCTTTCAATTCGGTCACATAATACTTATTTCCTTCGTTTATGTACTTTATTTGTAATTTGTAGGTAGTCAAGTCACAATCACAGTCCAGAGCGAAGGTAGGAGAATAAATACTAGGTTTGTTTCTGTCTGACACTATAAGTAAAAGAAGGGTGGAAGCATAGAATTATTACCTATAGAGACTGAGTTCGCACGCAAAATTTAAGCCGTCAAGTGAAGCCAGAAATGACTTCTCATGACACCTGCTCTGTCAGAGCTCTCATTCCAATGACAGAAAACAGCTCTGTAAAAAAAAACAAAATGATGATTTGTGCGTTGAAATTGTGCCACATTTCAGAAAAGCTGCATAAGAGTTATGGTGTGACATTTCACAGCTGAGCCGTTAATTTTAATGCTTATATTGTCTTAAATACAAAAAATAATAAATACAAATTATCCACTCTTTCAGACAGAATGTTGCCAGCTATGTATTCAATTATTATTATTATTTATTTATTTATTTTCTTAACTTACAACTAATTAATTAATTAATTATTCCAGTTTTAAAATGTTGATTAGGTATGACATAGCGTTATATTCTTTTAGGGTATGATATTGTTTGTTTTACTATACCACTGCATAAAAAAAGAAGTTGTGTTTTAAGGGCTCATACTAAACAATATATGTTCCTATTTATATTTGTGTGGTGAGTTTCTTTATTCCACCATATTTCAAAATTGCTTTGACCAATTTAGATGTATATGGTAGCGTTACAAACTTTACATTATCCTGGCAAACAAAGGATGAGATAAATCATGAAAACGTTAGTTAGTTCCCAGAGAGGAAAAAACTTTAAGAAGGTTATACAACAATCAAAATTTTGATTCTGCAGACTACAATTAAAACTAGATTCAAAATTGGTTTAACAATAACTTTTCATCTCTTTCGTTAAGAGTTAATCACAGTCTTATCTTATAGTTGGTGGTGATACTGTTGATGGTGGAGTATGCTTGCCTAAAATATACGTTTTTTCACATACCCATAAAATAAATGTGAAAGCAAACATTTTTATCCGTAAAAGTTCATAGCTCTGAGCATAACTGGTTAGTCTAGGTTTCAAAATAGTCTCCTAAGCATCAGTGGCTCAAAAACATGAGCTGCTTACACGCTATAAAAAGATGTTATATAACTAGTCCAAAGTCCATTATTAAACTATTTATATTCTATTTTATAATAAAGGAGAAGAGTCCAAAAAGTCTGTACTTGGATGACAATAAAAAATGTGAGTCAGGAGACGTAAAATTACCTACTGAACAAGAATATGACTTTGAAAAAAATGTCTGTCTGTATGCTCACGCATAACTTAAAAGCTACAGCACAGATTTCAATGAAACCAGGTATATCAATAGAAAAAAAGTCCAGAACACTCAACTAATTACTTTTTATCAACCAACTTCAAAAAAAGTAGGAGATTTCTCAATTTTACTGTCCATACATAATTTTTTAAGTGTATTTGCAGATAAATTCGTCGTTTATGAACCGATTTTGATGGTTCTTTGTTATTTGGAAAGATAAAAAAACCAGGATCTGATGACAGCATTTCAGAGAAATCGATGGGAACCTCAGAAAATCGTAGTGGCGACTAAAGCGTTTGTTATTTTTTTCATTTAGTATCTTGAAGCACTTCTCATTTCTTCGTAGCTTTTGGTTCCATTATCATATCAGTTCCAGAGCTTAATTAAATAGTAGTCTATTTAATGAAGGTCTGGAGCCGATCTGATAATGGAGCCGAAAGACTTGGTGTTTGGGCTTGATTAATTTGTATTGATGACAACTTTACACCTAGACTGTCATCAAGACGAAGAACAGTCAAGAGAACTCCTCAACGTTTTACAGTAGCTACTTTGTGTTTGTACTTAATCTGTCCACATCAGGACAAAAAATAACAATGGATTTATGAATACAGTATGAAACAGCTACTAAAATGTCTAATAGAAACACGGACTGGGAATCATTCAGAAAGCTTATTGAAAACAGACTAGAACTACAGATTGCTCTGAAGACCCCCGAAGACATTGAAGTGGCTGCAACTGATTTCACCAACCTTATCCAAGTAGCCACCTATGCCACCCTAGCACTGCACAATCACTCACTGCACCAAAATCAACCAACTACTCCCTCTGGAAAGCCACATCAAAATGAAACCAACCAATGAATACACGGCCACCTCTAAGAGTTGCTGATAACATATGGGCCAGAACAGCACAGCAAAGAGTCAACACCTTCGCGAACCACTTGGCAGAGATATTCAAGCCTATTTGCGTAGACTATACTACTAGAGACAGAGACACAGAAATAGACTCCATAATTAATCATCAACCAATCAATCAATTAATCTTTCCAGCTGGATTTACTGCTTAAGCCGACAAACCCTAGAGAAATAGTCAAACATTTAACAAAGCTTGAAGACAAAAAGGCTCCAGGATTGGACCAAATCACCAAAGAGATCCTTATGCAGCTACCAAAGAAAGGAGTATTTTTTCTCACTATGTTACTTAACAGCATCATGAGAGTTGGCCACTACCCAAGTGTATGGAAAATCTCACAAATAATTATGATCCATAAAGAAGGGAAATCTCCCAATGAGGTTGGATCTTATATACCTATCAGCTTGCTACCAGTAATCCCAAAGCTCTTTGAAAAGATCCTACTTACTCGAATGCTCAAATCTCTTACTGAAAGATCCATAATCTCAGATCATCAATTCAGATTCAGACAAGAGCATGGAACAATAGAACAAGTTCACAGAGTCGTCAATCAGATTAGAAAAACTCTAGAACTCAAAAGAGTACTGCTCAGCAGCTTTCCTAGACATACAACAGGCCTTTGATAAGGTTTGGCACAAAGGACTCCTCTGTAAAATTAAGACTGCTACCATCCCGTTCTTCGAAATTCTTAAGTCATATCTCTCGGAAAGAATGTTCCAAGTAAAGTATGGAGAGTACACTTCGGGCTTTGAAGCTATACAAGCAGAAGTGCCTCAAGTACCAGTCCTTGGCCCTGTCCTGTACACTATTTTCACTTCCGACTTACCCGAAACTCCAGGGGTAGTAATTGCTACCTTCGCTGACGACATTGCTATCCTCGCTAGCAGCAAAGACCCAGCTAAGGCATCGCAGTCTTTACAAAGGGGGCTGCACAAAATAGAGCAATGGTTGACAAAGTGGAGAATCAGTGCCAAAAAATCAACACACGCTACATTCACCCTTCGCAAAGGAGATTGCCCACCTGTTAACTTGGGAGCAAACACACTACCACACAGTGACTCTGTGAAATACCTAGGAATGCACCTAGATCGTAGACTGATGTGGAAAACACACCGTCGAAAAAAAAGAGATGAACTCAACTTCCGATACCGTAACCTTTTGTGGTTGATAGGTAGAAACTCTGTTCTAAGCACAGACAACAAGTTATTAATTTATAAAGCCATACTAAAGCCCATCTGGAGTTATGGCCTTCAACTATGGGGATCTGCTTGCAACTCGAATATCTCTATCATACAAAAAGCACAAAATAACATCCTAAGAAGCATATCAAATGCTCCATGGTTCCTGAGGACCACTGAGTTGCATGAAGAACTAAAAATGAAAACAGTAAAAGATGAAATAATACTTTTGTCGGCTAAGTATAAAAAGCGGCTGAGCATGCATCCTAACCCATTAGTTACACAGCTAACTGCCATCACCTATCCAAAGAGGCTGCGAAGACAACACATCATAGGATTAGACGGAAATGATGTTTAAAGAAAAGGAAATGTGCTCATTGGATCACTCCTCCTACATGCCCAAAATAACACAACAAACCTGCTCACACACAAAACAAACAAAAAAAAACAAAAACAAAAAATGAGGTTTGCTGATTCTGACAGATTAGTTCATTTTCGTTGATAAGAACTTTGCACCCATGTGGGTTATAAAGTCCAGCAGTTTTTGAGTTACACTCCAATACCTGAAAAGTATTTCGCCTCTTTGGATGATATCATCATTCACGGTGAATGACAATCGATCACGTAATTAGCAAGGGTCACTAAAATTAGCTAATTTTTATACGAGAAATTGAACCGGCCTCCACACCAAAAAGTGTGAAATAACTAATAACACACAATATTGTGATAGTAGGTACTTTTGAACTAACATGGTACCGACTTCAACAAGTTATTTCACAATTTTGGGTGATGAAGTCGGTTCCATTTTTAGGTAACAATGTTTTGCTTGATCCGTTACATGAATCAAAGAATGTGGCTTGATCTCTCTATGCTACACGGCCTCATATAAAACTAGGGTCCCGATTAACTGGTCAGCGCTCATGAACTTCTATGGCACGGCTAAAATCTATGCTTTAACAAAAAATTAAATCCAGCACACCGGTGCGTGTATTACTAGAGGTAGGGGTATAGAGGTGTATAAATATATTTTCATACCACCGGCTCGAAAATGTCCAATTACATATCACACAGTATCAATGTAAAGCAAGGTATTACATCCCCAGGGCAGTAATGTTGTATGAAACTCCAATGGGTTTACTGGGTGATGGGTATCACTTTACAGTGATTTGGATTTGGAAGGTGAGTTGTAGCAAATCTCTAAATACGGAGACAGCATACAGAAAAAAATAAAAAGGCAGGATTGTACTATATACCGACTTTGTAGCGTTTTAAGAAGAGGTTTTATGGAAACCTTCCTATATATTATTATATAATTTATATATAATTCTATGGGTGGAAGCTACCATAAATACTAGGTTTGTCTCTGTCCGACACCATAAGTGAAAAAAGACTTAGGCCACAAGATGGTATTTTGTTCATATGCAGCACACACAGCCCAAACATCACAGCATCTTGTCAGTCACTGGTATAGGCGATTTTTGTCACTGTGTTGTTGCCTGTGATGAGAAATCTAAATACACCTCACCTCTATAGTAAACCTAAATACCATGAGTGCTCATGACAGTAGCAGCGCCAACCAGAATTACAAGCTAAAGTTAATATTATAATAATTTTTATAAACATTAGTAGAATATTCTAACCTTACTTAACTGTCATCTATCAATTATAAAAAACAGTAAAAGTTAACTTGTCTGTGAAATAAACAATTCATTATCAAACACTTTACAGGGAATGGGTGACTCAAGCCAAAGAATAGGACAAGAAGAGAAACAACAAGCAATGGAAGAGGCAAAACACACAATTCTTGCACAAGCACTCAGCCAAGATGCTAGAGCCAGATGTTAGTATTGCAGGTGACCTATAGCATCCTAGATTGTTGTGCTTGATTATCTTTATTTCACTGTATAATTGAAGAAGTTGAGATTCAAATCTCATCATCCCATCATGCACTATATGCTCTTTTGTATATTTCTAGCTTACACATATGCTAAGCTAAGCAAGGGTACCTAATCAAGGCAATCCTAGGGATTGCACTACATAACAACACTACAAATTTTGGACCATATTGTTCAGATTACTCCCTTACCTCACTCAGTTGGTACAGTCAACCGGAATCACATATATGTATACATTCCACATAGTTGCATGCTAATATACTGCCGTGGTATATCTATAATGCCGTTATCTACCTAAACCCAATTTTAGGTTATGAGCAAAAAACGCGGGGGAAATTTGAACCTATGTAACTTCTCGATTATAACACCATTTTGTAATTTAAAAGCACCAAAAAATACTTCAAGTAAAATACTTTTTAATTATTCATCTGCCATATTGTAAATATTATTTAATTATATTAAAAAACGCATTTTTCGTTTTAGTTTATCATCGATGTTTCTGATTTTTAATGAATAATGGACTTAAATGCCGTTAAGTATACCTTAACGGCATTTTAGTGTGTCTATTTAAAATAAATATATTATCTTTTAAAACACTTTAAAAAATCTTATAAATGTTTAGCTAAATAGTTGTTATAGTACACAACCTTGGTTTAGCTTATCATTAGGTTATGAACAAAGGACTCATATTACCGTTTATTGACTTTAGTGCCGTTATTGCATTTTACCGCATTTTAGTCTAGTAAACTACAAATGTATATCAATTTTAAGGAAAAACTTGATTCATTGTTACGCTACAACGCTACGCTTATTTTTTGCCAACAAAAAATATTGGAATTGAATATTCAACATTAAAACATTAAAACACTAAATAAAGACAAAATTTAAATAATTAAAGGCCAATGTTTTGCAAATTATCACAATATTTATTTATACTTATATACATAATTGATCATTTTATTGGTTTTGCCAGAATTTCACTCGATTTGTGAATTGAAATGTCATTAAACGTGGGTTTTTTAATTAATTAAGTAGTTATCATTCGTGAAACGAAGAGAAATGTACATAGTATCTTCGAAAATGTTCTACATGAGGTAATAACTACCAGGGAAAAACATCCCTCTATCATAATTTTTCAAATAAGCCCTTGATCGGTTGCATATTCGGTTTTTTCTGTGTGACACGTAATTCGAAATATTTAAAAAAAAACTCTCTACAAAACTCTTGATTTAAGAATTCAAGACTAAGTGCCAACTCTATCTGGTGGTTCACTTAGTCACTGCTCATAAATGCATGGCCGGGTTCAAAGTAATGGAGAATATTTGGTTTTTATAGCAATGGCTTCATCACTGTTAATCATATGAACAAGCGTTGGACATAAGAACCAATTTTTGTTTTGTGCGCTGCAATTATCTAGCCTGATATGTACGTGCTAAAAGTCTCTAGTACGCAAAAGAAGGCAGACATTATGTGTTCTCGTTTTCTTCCTGTAATGTCACCATGCCAGACAACAGTAAGCGGTTTATATTCTGTGTTAATTTTGCCAAGTGTTGCGAAGGTTTGGTTGCGTGGAAGAGATAGCTCAACTGTAACACTTAATTTTAAGTTTTCATTTGTTTTTTGTACTTTATAATGTGGTGTTGCAATAAAGAGTGTATCTATCTATCTATGCTATAAGGTGCTGACAGAAAATTGCTGCTTTAAATATTTCCAATCTGGGCAACATGATCACTTTATCCAGATCAGCATTATTATGGAATACCTGTGAACTATTTTGAGGTTTCACTTCGTGTGCTGTTTAAAGATCTCGTGCCTTGATGAATCCAATTCACACAAACTGTATACTCTGTCTATTAGTTTGCTAGTGGCATCATGTCGGCAGTGCAATATCAAAACATAGTAAAAGACACGAAACAATTTTACAGGAGAGCGAAAAACCGACTTTGCCTCTTTGAAAGCGTGCCCCAACTAAACTATGATACTTAGCGAACTTAATTTAATGATACACTAATAAATAAATTTAATGATAACGAGGCTAAGGTCACAATTTGCGGTATATTCTTGGTAGGTGATAGGTTGTATATATTTTCGTTTTGCATTAATATTACACGTAATAAAGCACTTACTAATTAGTAAATGGTTATTTGAGCTTAATTTACAATTTGATACCACAGTAAGTTGCATTACTAGTTTCAAATCTGACTTTGGGCAGAGTCGTTATACTATGAAATTTGGAAATAGCTGTTTTAACATATAGTACATATGGTCATTATATTGGTTAGTCTGATTTCTATATTGAATATCTCTACATTAGCAATGTCGTAAACCTAACACCTAACCTGTACATAACTGTTGAATAAAACTAAGGGTTTGCTTATGATTTGACAAGCAAACCCTTAGTTATATAAATATAAGAATATTTATTCATCAATTAGTGAGATATTGCGAAAACCAGTAATGAATTAAGATTCAGAAGAAATTTGACCACTCGTTACTAAATCTTGAGAATCATTGCTTGTTGGTAAATGAAGCTGAAATTTTTGAAAACTTTGCAATTTTTGCGTCCGAGGGTGTGAGTTTTTCTCTCTAAAAATTGCAATGTTTGGTAACGCTAAGCAGGCGTCAGTGCTTTAAAAAAGTAATACTATAAGAAGCTAACTGTTTGTAAAAACGGTTAGGAAGTGTAATATGTATAAATAATCTGAGCTATACTGGTGTTTACACGCGCAATTCAACTTTGATGTTACCATTTCAAGCCCTAGTAAGATGCATTGACAATTCGAAATCGAGCAAGGGACATGGCTTTACTAAGTTTTTAAATTGTTGTGCTATAGATACTATGTTTAAAAATGATTTAATTAACATTTATTATGCTACCTAACAAGCTGCAATTAGCAAAAACACGTTTATACAAACGATGTCCTTTGCTAGGTTTTGAAACTGCATAGCCAATATGATGTTGCTTTTCTGTGCAAATAACTTAGCATAATTCATACTCTTCATTGTCAAGAGTAGTGAAAGATATGTTAAATTTAAATTTATATATTTTAATTTTTGTTTAACATGTGATCTGTATAAGATTTACGAAATATATTTATCGGGGTATGTCCAAAGGTTTCACAAAAATGTTTATGCATTTGAGGTCTGCTAATGACACTTGGTAAGTATATTAGCATAGGTGCAGCATGTTCACGCCTGTAGTGTGGTTCTAATTTGTTAAATAACTCAACGTGTTGATTGCGTAAATTGCGATTGATTTTTTGAGTTTTTTGGTGTTTTCCACGTTCATCTGTGGAAGGATCACTGAAAGTTCTATGTAAGTAGGAGCCTGTCATTTTCTTTCAAATAGCCTAGAGTAGTAAGGAAAAATATTTTGCATTCATCTAACTTAGTACCGCCATTATCATCCCCGCCGGGCGAGATTAGTTAACGGCACTATAACGTAATATTGTGAGATAACGACAATCAAATCTAATTTTTAAGGACAGATAAGTATTAAAATATGTTAGAAATGTCGTTACTGTATAAATCAAAATATACGTATACCAAATGTTAAGCTATAATGCCGCTGAGATTAGTTAATCACATTTAAGTCTAGCTCTTTCAGTTAACGGCTTTATTGCTCAACAAACGTAAACCTCTATATTAAACAAATAATAACTATAAAACAGTTAAAGTACTTTAACAGCTTTACAGTGTGCAAAAGACGTACAACGGCAATCTAGTGAAGCAATCATAGGAAAAAATTATAACAAAAACATAAGTTAAGGAACTTTAGCGGCTTTATTGACTCGCAAAGATACTTAACGGCATTTATGCATATTACACATATATAAAACAGTTAAAGTACTTTAACAGCTTTACAGTGTGCAAAATACGTACAACGGCAATCTAGTGAAGCAATCATAGGAAAAATTTATAACAAAATCATAAGTGAAGGAACTTTAGCGGCTTTATTGAGTCGCAAAGATACTTAACGGCATTTATGCATATTACACATAATAAAAAAGGTATATATCGGCATGATTACTATAATTATTTCCGAAACTAATGAAAATATCATAAAACCGCGTATACAGATCGATAGAGATTTTTTTTCTTATTAATATACCATCAAAAGTTGAAAATCGACCAGATGTCAGTTAATGGCATTTTTGTTATACCACGGCAGAATACATTACTACATTTCTTAAAAATATACACTCGAAAAAAGTAATAAGATATATAAAAAAAACATTATGAGAGTATATTGTCGTACATTTTGATGAAATTAGATACTGAGACATTTTTAATAATTATAGAATGTATACATCGTATTGCAGGCGGCTGTACACACCTTACCTTTGACGCGGGGTCCCAGGTTCAATTCCTGGCAAGGGCGAACATTTGTGTGTTTTTTTTCTTTATTTTTTATACAGGGTTTTAATGAAATGCCACCATTATAACTAAACAAGTATGTACTTTACATACATGTACATAATATCTTAAACTGCTGGTGATCTACTTTTGAGAGCTGTATGGTAGGTACGCATCGAACAACGCTGTGACATCCTGTGACTCAGGGTGTTTATGCGATGAGCAGAAAAAAATCACAAAGTTCAACTGCTCTTAAACTTGCCGGCCAAGACATATACACATGATAGGATACTGTTCATCTTATGCTTTATCCATTATGCTGTGAGAGGATGAAATTAAAATTTTAACATTTGTAAGAGAAGCACTTGACATACTGTAGGTAAGGTAGGCCTTTTGAGCAGGTATAGCTTGGCTGGTACCACCACAGTGCTAGGTATCCTGCCACGAAGCCAAAGTTTTCAATTATTACTGTGTTAGCGTGGAATGGGGACTGCAGGAAGTCAAATTGTACCAGTACCAGTAAAACATCCTATCCTAATATATTAAACGCGAAAGTTTGTTTGTATGGATATTTGTTACTCTTTCACGCTTAGGGTCAATATTGATGGAATTTGCTATAGATGAGGCGCTGGATTAACACATAGGATACTTTTCGCCGTCATCATCATTATCATCATCTTCGTTGGTGTTGCCATGAGGGTGAAACCGCGGGGCGCAACTAGTATACTATTATAAAAATGCACATGGAGGTTTATAAGTTATAGATTAATTTAAGCAAGTCCAAAAACTGAAAAGTGTTATGCCTACACATATCTTAATGATATCATCATTGACGGTTAATGACAGTCGATCCCGTCAGTTATAGATATATTACCTAACTAAAATGGTGAAAAAATGTTGTATACCAAAAATTAAATGGACTTCAACACTAAAAAGTGTGAAATAACTTGTCGAAGTCGGTACCATGAGCGCAATATTGTGATAATAGGTACTTGCTTTTGAACTATCATGCTACCAACTTCAACAAGTTATTTAACACTTTTTGGAGTTGAAGTCGGTCGTTCCATTTTATGGTAAAAATATCGTAACATCATATTATAACAAAATGATGACATAATAAACTTGTTATAGTGAACACAATCAAGGTGAGCAGACCAGAAAAGGGTGCTATGGTGGAAAATATGATCTGCAGGATGACTCAAATGGGACAGATACGTAACAAAGTGACAGAGGAAGAACTTATTCAAATGTTAGAGTCTATCAACCAACAAATACCCAAGGCGTCGAGCACAGTAAAGTTTGATAGGCGCCGTGCAGCACTGGACTCAGACGATGATGATTTTTAGCAGATGCTTAAATTTAAGAAAATAATACACTATCCATTTGTATTTGTATCTAACACAGCTTTAAGAATGAATGCCTTATCATCTAATATATTAACATTAAGTATTTTATTTTCTCTGTTATCGTTTTTATGCATTTAGATTTGCTAGGGGTTTGCTTCTTTTTAATATTTTTATTTAATAAGTGTAAAAGCCGTATTTTGTTTGAATATGCATACTTTATAATTTTTAGTTTCTGTTAATGTTAAATATTACTAAATTTATTAGTCTAAAAGTTTGCTTTTATTCATGAGAAATCCTCTATTTGCGCGATTGCCCGCGACTTCGTTCGCGTAGTAGGCTAGCCTCCGTCCACTTGGATCCACAGCTTGGCTCCGCATGTGGATCCGCGGAGACCTTTATCTCCTCTTTAATCCATAAATACTAATATTTTTATATGCCACTTCGATCCACAAACGAAGGGATCCAAAAATACTAATATTTTTATATGCCACTTCGATCCACAAACGAGGGGATCCATAAATACTAATATTTTTATATGCCACTTTGATCCACAAACGAAGGGATCCAAAAATACTAATATTTTTATATGCCACTTCGATCCACAAACGAACGGATCCAAAAATACTAATATTTTTATATGCCACTTCGATCCACAAACAAGGGGATCCTTAAATACTAATATTTTTATATGCCACTTGAATCCACAAACGAGGGGATCCAAAAATAATAATATTTTCACAATCCGCTATCAAGGCCATTTCAAGACTGCTTCTTTTTCTCTGAAATATCCCTGAATATGAATACCCCTTTATGAAAAACTTTTTTTTTACTATTAATCAGTGTACAAGCATGACAATGACGGGATCTCCATTTGAGATAGGTACAAATGTAGCAATTGTATAAAAATATAGGTTCATATTGTTTAATCTGTCCGCATCAGGACAAAAAATAACAATAGATTTATGAATGAAACTTGCCTCGAATGAGACTTGCTGATTCGGACAGTCTCAACAACAGATTTGATCAATTATTTATTATGTTAAAAAGGTGACGAAACGAAATAGGAAGCTGAAACGCTCGTAGCGGAGCTTGACTTGGCGATCTTAACCGATCAACAAGTTAATCAACAACGCTTGCTGCTGTCAGGACTTGGATGGGTGACCGCTAGTTACATTGTTCAACTGAGCGCTTCCGTGTTTCGGAGGGCACGTTAAGCCGTCGGTCCCGGTTGTTTGTTTTAGGACAACAGTCGTTAGGCTATGTTGAAGGCCTTCTGGCGGCCTGAAAACTTCGACATGGGTTGGCCACTAACCAAGTCGCACTGGCCCGCGTGTTGGATTATGGCCCAACTCTTCTCTCTGAGAGGAAGGCTAGAGTCCCAGCAGTGGGAACAAAATGGGCTGATTAAGATGATGATGATTCGGTCCGAATCAGCAAGCCTCCGCATCATTCATAAATCTTTTGTTATAACCTAATCCTGATTAAGTCTTAAACCTGATACTAACGTAAACCTGCTTAAAGGATCTGTGAATATTTTGAAAAGGAATCAAAATATTCACAGATCCATCTGTGGATTTAAGAGGAAAAAGCAGTATCCACGGATCCACCTGTGTATTTTAGAGGAAAAAGAAATATCCATGGATCCACCTGTAGATTAAAGAGGAGATAAAGGCATCCGCGGATCCACACGTGGAGCCGAGCTGTGGATCCAAGTGGACGGAGGGGTAGGCTCGGCCTTCGGCTTTATTGATTTAACTTTTATAGATTTTTCTTTTATAAGAACCTCCTGACAATAATTAACGCAACAGAATTAGGATATTGTTCCATCTGTGCTCAAGTTAAAGCGTGACCAGAAGAAATAGGGGTTTATTTATATTATAATGTAAGATGACACACAGTGAGCCAGCCATTAGTGACGGTATGGCCGTTTGTCCACCGCCACCGTCACCGGGACCATAGACTAAAATATATTTCACCGGGACGTCATCGACGTCGAGATGAGGGCGCCGATTTAGCGATACATACATTTGTTATGGCCCGTCACCCGAGCGCCGGCGCCGTCTTCCCGTCCACCGAAATATCGCTTAGTTCGGCGCTACCGCTAGGACTCGCCCCGAGATTGCGACGGGCCGAGGTGGCGGTTATTGTGAATTGTTTGTAAACATCACCACAAAATATAAAAAAAAAAACAGTGACACAGTACAAACTGTCATGTAAGGGGAACTGTGACACAGACAACTCACAGTTTGTTCGCCGAGCGTGACGCGTTGGCTCTTACATTACGAATCAAATACTTTTTCGCTAATAGTTTCTACAACGGCCTCCTAAACAGCTTGAGAACTTTATAGCAAAGAATAAGGAAGATTTCTTAAAAACTATTGACTTTAATACCTTTCTAAATGTACCTACGCCTGTTTGGCGTAAATCAAACATCGCACTTTAGAGAAAGAGTTGAATGAGTAGATTGGGTCCCAATAGATCAACAACTTTAGCTGTGATTACGATATGGATGGATGACCGTTAGTGCCATTTGAGGGTTCATTCCACAAATTCCTTTAACAGATCCCCTGCGAAGGGGATTTCTCGACTTTTTGTCACAAAATCCCCTGCGCGTTGTCTTATGATGTCGGAAGATTGGAAACTAACACCACCACCCCCTTAACCATGTGTCTGGTGTTATTGTCCAATCCGTGCTTCAGACCGCACGCCAAGCTGTCAGCCCCAGTTGATTAAAAGTTTAGAAATTAGGCTATGTTGGAGGCATTCGGGCAGCCTGACAACTTCGACACTAGGCTGGTTTATTCACCAACCTGCATTGGGCCCGCGTGGTGCATGCCTTATGCCCACTCTATGTTGTGGTTTTAAAAAAGTTGCCAGGTTCGATAAGTTGCAATTTTTTGGAGTTTTAACCTCAACTTACAATACAAATAGTTCTCCCTTGACTTATTGGCTTTTATTGAACTTATGCGGACAAGGTGAAATCATTGGTGCATAAATTATATATCCAGTACTTAGTGGCCTCGTGACTAGGGTTCGATAATATATTGATGACTAGCTGGTGCCCGTGACGTCGTCTGCGCAAGATTAGTACTTCGAGTAGCTTATTATCTTCTCCAAAGCCATATCTTTTGTGAAATATTTACTTATGTAAATATTTTATACTAGCTGACCTGCCCGCGGCTTGGTCTCGATCAAGTAGTGGAAGCGCCGTTTTGGAATCTCGGTATCCTGCGTTCGATCCCCGAGTTGGACAGATATTGGGATTTTCTGTCAAAGAAATTGTCAATAGTAGTCCGGAGTGTGGAACAGTGTCCCATAGATAACAATAGGCTCGTTCCCCTATTAGCAGGTGTTTCACATCGCTGCTTGCCCCTTCGAAGATATATAGGTGCGACGATTGAGCTGACCCGCCAGCGGCTTCACTCGCATGGTCTTGGCGCCGCTTTGGGATTTCGAGGTCCTGGGTTCAATACCTGCGTCGGACCGTTATTGCTTGTTTTCTGACACAGAAATTCTCAATATCAAGCTAGAGTCTGGAACAGTGCTCCGTAAATGGAAATACGCTCGCCTTCTATTACACGGGACCAAAAAAATGTTGTCCCTCTGGCGAAAGGTAGGTGTTGCTAACACCGCTGCCTACCCCTTCAACGATGTAGGGCGTGACGACTTGTTATGTTGGATTTGAAAATAACATGTATTTCATTATGTATATTATAAAGTACTCTAAGGTCTAAAGTATTCTACTTACATTCTTAATTATTAGTAGATTATGCACCGAGGGAGTAAAGCAGTGTCTTACGTCACGGGCGGTATATTGAACCCTGAGTGCTACGGGGACTCTTTAGTTAATCCCTGAGCGCAGCGACGGCTTTAAAATTTTATTCCCGAGCGAAACGAGGGAGTTATGTAGAATCCTGAGTAAGGCTAGAGGTTAAAGCCGCCCAAGACAAAGACAGGCTTTATCCTCGAGGTGCACACTCTACTTTTCATACCTACTGCGTGACAATCAAAACTCAGAGCCTTTAAAAAAGCAGTTATTAAGTTAAAAGTAAAATAAATTAATAGTTAATATTCAAATTGGACACATTTGTCCCATTATAGAAGGACAGAGTAATATTTTTGGAACGAACATTTTATGGAAAACAATGGTTAAGACTTTTGCGGTTGTTAACTAAGTTATAATTAGTATCTACTCACGACATGTAGACCATGATTTAGCTACCTTTGGAGCTCCCGATATTTCGGTACAGTTAGATACATGCACCACATCCAAAATTATAACATTTTATGAAAGTTGTTAAAATAGCACCATACACCAGTTCGCGGTACGTAACTTGAACCTTGAATGTGCAGAGAGGGGCCGTGCGTGACCCATAGCAACGCAACGCACAACAATCACACTCCCTATAGTACAATCCTGCCTTTTTTTCTGAATTCTGTCTCCGTATTCAGAGTTTTCCTGCAACTCACGTTCCAAATCCAAATCACTGTTAAGTGATACCCATCACCCAGTAAACCCATCGGAGTTTCATACAACATTACAGCCCCGGGGATGTAATGCCTTGCTTTACGTTGATATTGCTTAATATGTAATTGGACATTTTCGAGCCGGTGGTATGTAAACAATTTTTCATACCACCTGCTCGAAAATGTTCTATTACATGTCACGCAATCTCTACGTAAAGCAAGGCATTACATACGCGGGGCTGTAATGTTGTATGAAACTCCCTGGAGAGTAAAGTGATTAGGATTTGGAACGTTAGTTGTAGGAATACTCTTAGTACGGAGACAGCATAAGAAAAAAAAAGAAAAAAGGCGCGAAAAGGTTTTACTATAAGTAGTGCGTTCGAATAGCCCTAAGTTAAAATAACGCTAAAAACAAGGGCGTTCGAATTGGGAATCTATGCATGAAAATGTCGTTTATGGCTTTTTTGTTCAGTGTTTGAAAAGCTAAAAAAGAGTTATTTTATGCCACCAAAACTGAGCTTGAGCGCTTTAACAAAAGAGCCAACAATAGCACGCCACCAATGAATGCCCTTATTGCTAATCGAACGCACGATTGTTGTGCGCCGTGTTGCTATGGGTTACGCACGGCCCCTCTCTGCACATTCAAGGCCATAGTTGAAGTCATATATAATACTATATATTGATTGAAATTAAAATATATTATTAATTTCAACGTGGTGCATGTAACTGTACCCGAAATATCGGGAGCTCCAAAAGCAACTAAATCGTGGTCTACATCTCGTGAATACTAATTATAACTTAGTTAACAACCGCGAAAGTCTAGAAAAGTGTTTTTCATAAAATGTTCCTACCAAAAATATTACTCTATTCCTCTATAACGGTACAAATGTGTCCAATATGAATATTAACTATTAATGTATTTTACTTTTAACTATATAACTGCTATTTTACAGCTGTGAGTTTTTATTGTCTCGCAGTAGGTATGAAAAGTAGAGTATGCACCTCGAGGATAAAGCCTGTCTTCGTCTTGGGCGGCTTTAACCCCTCGCTTCACTCAGGACAGGACGTAATATAACTCCCTCGCTTCGCTCGGGAATAAGATTTTAGTGCCGTCGCTGCGCTCAGGGATTAATTTTCACACAAGCCTTATTTTATAAAATTTAAAATACTAACAATAGTGTCAACATATATTCTGGAAATGTGTAAATTTGTAAAAAAATACCCAGACTATTTTAAAAAGGCATCTGATAATTCGCGCAGTATTAGGCCGCAATTTAGACATAAATTAAGCGAACCAAAGTCCAACCTAGAAATACACAGCTCTGGCCCTAAATCAATGGCCGTTAAGATATTTAATAAATTGCTAAATGAATTAAAAGATATCGAAAAAGAAGTAACTTTTATAAATAACTTAAAAGGTATTTTAGAATCCAAATGTTATTACAACTTAGAAGAATTTTTCAATGATAATTTCGACAAAATGAACATAGATCGTTCCGTTCCGACTATTGCCATACCCAAATAGGGTCATATGTATTACTTTATATTTAAACATGTTAATTTAAGAACTCCATGTACCCACATATGTCTGCAATAAAATATTGAGTATTGAGTATTAACTAAAGAGTCCCCGTAGCACTCAGGGTTCAATATACCGCCCATGACGTAAGACACTGCTTTACTCCCTTAGTGCATAATCGGTGTGCTAGGTGTGGACCCTAGTCTTATATGAGGCCGTGTAGCATAGAGAGATCAAGCTGCATTCTTTGATTCATGTAACGGATCAAGAAAAAAATTACACACTTTTTGGTGTTGAGATCGATTCCATGTCTCGTAAATTAAAATTTGCTAATTTTAGTGACCCTTGCTAATTATGTGATCGATTGTCATTCACCGTGAGTGATGTCTGATGATATCCAAAGAGGCGAAATACTTTTCAGGTACTGGAGTGTAACTCAAAAACTGCTGGACTTTATAACCCATATGGGTGAAACCTTCATTAAATAGACTACTATTTAATGAAGGTCTGGAGCTGATCTGATAACGAAAATGCTAACATGAAATGAGAAGTGCTTCAAGATACTTAATTAAAAAAAATAACAAACGCTTTTGTCGCCACTACGACTTTCTGAGGTTCCCCGCGATTTCTCTGGAATGCCGTCATCCGATCCTGGTTTCCTTATATTTCCAAATAACAAAGAACCTTCAGCGATTTATCCGCAATTATCCGCTTTTATTTAGTTAAAAGTAAAATAAATTAATAGTTAATATTCAAATTTGACACATTTGTCCCGTTATAGAAGGATAGAGTAATATTTTTGGAAGGAACATTTAATGGAAAACAATGTTTAAGACTTTTGCGGTTGTTACTTAATTATAATAATTATCTACTCACGACATGTAGACCATGAATTAGCTACCACCGGAGCTCCCGATTTTTCGGTACAGTTAGATACATGCACCACGTTCAAAATTATAACATTTTATGGAAGTTGTTAAAATAACACCAAATACCAGATCGCGGTACGTAACTGGAACTATGACCTTGAATGCGCAGAGAGGGGCCGTGCGTAACCCATAGCAACGCGGTGCACAACAATCACACTCCCTATAGTACAATCCTGCCATTTTTATTTTTTTTCTGTATGCTGTCCCCGTATTCAGAGTTTTCCTAAGACTCACGTTCCAAATCCAAATACCTATTACCCAGTAAATCCATCGCAGTTTCATACAACATTACAGCCCCGGGGATGTAATGCCTTGCTTTACGTTGATATTGCGTGATATAAAATTGGACATTTTCGAGCCGGTGTTATGAAAAAATATTTATACACCGCTACCCCTTACCTCTACTAATACACGCACCGGTGTGCTGGATTTAATTTATTGTTATAGCGTAGATTTTAGCCATGCCATAGAAGTTCATGCGCACTGACCAGTTAATCGGGACCCTATTTTTATATGAGGCCGTTTAGCATAGAGAGATCAGGCCGCGTTCTTTGATTTATGTAAAGGATAAAGAAAAAAAATATTACCTTAAAAATGGAACCGACTTCATCACCCAAAAGTGTGAAATAACTTGTTGAAGTCGATACCATGTTAGTTCAAAAGTACCTACTATCACAATATTGTGTGTTATTAGTTATTTCACACTTTTTGGCGTTAAGGGTGGTTCCATAACTCCTAAAAAAAATTAGCTAATTTTAGTGACCCTTGCTTATTACGTGATCGATTGTCATTCACCGTGAATGATGATATCATCCGAAGAGGCGAAATACTTTTTAGGTATTGGAGGGTAACTCAAAAACTGCTGGACTTTATATCCCATTTGTGTGCAAAGTTCTTATCAACGGAAATGAATTAAGTACAAACACAAAGTAGCTACTGTAAAACGTTGAGGAGTTTTCTTGACAGTTCTTCGTCTTGATGACAGTCACTACCCACCTAGGCGTAAAGTTGTCATCAATACAAATTCATCAAGCCCAAACATCAGGTCTTTCGGCTCCATTAACAGGTCGGCTCCAGACCATCATTAAGTAGACTACTATTTAATGATGACCTGAAGCTGATCTTATAACGGAGCCGAAAGCTACGAAGAAATGAGAAGTGCTTCAAGATACTAAATGAAAAAAATAACAAACGCTTTAGTCGCCACTACGATTTTCTGAGGTATACCTCGATTTCTCTGAAATGCTGTCATCAGATCCTGGTTTCCTTATCTTTCCAAATAACAAAGAACCATCAAAATCGGTTCATAAGCGACGAATTTATTCGCATACACACTTAAAAAAATATACATGGACAGTAAAATTGAGAAATCCCTCCTTTTTTTGAAGTCGGTTAATAAAAAGTATATAGTTGAGTTCTCTGGACTCTTTTCTATCGATATACGAAGTTTCATCGAAATCTGTGCAGTAGTTTTTAAGTTATGCGTGAGCATACAGACAGATTTTTTTTTCAAAGACGTCATATTTTCGTTCAGTAGGTAATTTTATGTCTTCTGACTCATATTTTTTTAATTTGTCTTCCAAGTACAGACTTTTTGGCCTCTACTCCTTTATTATAAGTATAGATAAAATATTTACATGGTTATATGAGTAAATTTAAGTACTTAGTAAATCAATCAGTAAACACTAATAATAAAATACAGTACTTACCTACGTACATACAAATACAAAATTAATCACCATGGAAAAAAATTGTCAATACATTTCATCACCCTTGACGATATTTGTGTTACATTTCATCACCCTTGACTTTCATCGCTGAGCACGTCTAGTGTATCGAGCTGTCAAAACGATAGCGTGCTTTGACTAAGCTATCAGAAGCTGACACAAACTGACAGAACTATCATCACGATCTTAACGTAGGCCGATATCTTGTTATTTTGTCTATGCTGTGCCCAAGAATATTACGCTTTTTAACCCTCGTGGTGATGGATGATAATGATGATAGTGATGAAAAGTATCCTATGTGTTAATCCAGCGCCTCATCTTCCTCCTTACCAAACTTCATCAAGATTGGGCCCGCCGTTTGAGCGTGAAAGAGTAACGAAGATCCATACATCCATACTCACAAACTTTCGCGATTCTAATATTAGTAGGATAGGAAATATGATTGAACTCGTCTGATGCATACGTCTGGTGCCTCTCGTCACAATACTTTATACCATCTATCAAGAGGTGATACACATCATCGTGTATAGCACGAACCTCCTAATATGAATGTTGCACACCTCTATATAAGGTACGAGTAGATTGTATGGTGTTTGTATGTGGTAAATAACTTGTTAAAGCCAGCATTCTCATGCATAAATGATTGTGATTTGATTTGACTGGGGAACTGGCAGATACCTCCACGTCCATAGTACGTCAACCTTCAGTGAACACCGTCCCTGGGTTGGGTAAGACTTCTAGCTAACAGCCATAGGCAGAGAGTATTTGGTACCTACTTTCATATTAACATAATGCAAGACTGCCGTGGGACCGCACTTGCGATGTACGATTATTCCACTGGAACATTATTCTGGGCTAAAAAGTATCCTTTGTCATTTTCCTTTGTGCCAAGTCTTATCAAAATTAGTCTAGTGGTTTAAAGACAAAGAACTCAAAAACATATTTCGCGTTTGTCGGTCAAACTGTTGCTATATTGTCAACGCAATGAAAGGTGATATAAAAGTACATTTGAACCTTTTTGGGGAAGAACTGAGTGCAATCAAGTAGGTATTTAGGCGTGCATATAAAAACGAATATTTAAAAATTTAAATTTATTTATTACAAATACTTAAAAATACAATTTACAAAAGTATAAAAAATCCTACATACCTATATTCATCCACGATTAATGGTCCATGGAGTGTAATGAGGACTGCACTAGTTTGAAGCCCTCTGGGCGCTGATAACATAATATCCCAATTTACATATTCCTACGGCCTGACTAATAAACTTCGCTATACCCGGAATAGTTATTCGTATCCTCTGTCAATTTTTCGCTTACAGTAATAGTCACGCGTGAGAGCAAGACGGAAGAAAGTTACGCCTAGTATAAAGTTTACGCAACGTTTATTAGTAAAGGTGCTATAGTTTTACTAGCTGTATCTATATTTTACTCTCTTTGTACATATGTAAGTATGCAGGTATGATAATCTGGCGCTAAAACATTACCACATTTTGGCGCAGAACTAATATTTTTAAGCATTGGCACTTACTTCAGCTTAAAACAAATGGAGCAGTCAAATAGGGTAAGTAGGTACCTATGTAGTAATCTGTACTTATTTCCCTAAGCTATTTCCATACTGACTACTTATTTGTTATATATTATTTTAACACAATTCCTGTTTGACATTATATAATATGGCTGTGATATTTTTAGAACTCCATTTGATAATCTTCTTTAAAAACATGTACGAACATTTACGTCAGCACAGATTACATTTTAATCAAATTAGGTTACCTACTTAAATTTTATACCAGATGGTTACTTATATAGTATAAGTTTTATTTAACAAGAGTTTCTAGGCACAATCCGAATCGCTAAATAACCATTATATACTTATATGTATACATAAATAACATAATATCTAACAGCACAGTGGATCAATTGTCATGAAGGATGTCTTAGGGGAATCGTGGGAGGTTATAGGGGATAGGAGGTTAGTTTCGCCTAGCGAATGTCCTGCCATTCTTCACAGGAGCGGGAGCAGGGGCGATGGCCTCTTCCTCCCCTTCAGCCTGTACTGATCGCGTGGCTGCTGCAAGAAAAACAATTGTTTCAATCACTTACATCACATAAATCTGCAAAGAAGCCTACGAGGAATATGATGTCGGTAAGAAGTTCTAAAACAGCATTCAAATTCATGCAATTATGTAGGTAGGTAGTTACATATATTATATTTAACTACTTCCGCACACAGAACTAAAAGGCAAGGATGGCAACATCATGAAGAGTATAATATACCCATATTATTTATACCTTTTGACATTTACGCATTGCTTTACATAAGCATAACATTCCCGATTTAAAGACATTTTCCTACTTGTAACAAAATACTGCGAAATAACCATCTAGGAAAACTTTAGCCACGTATGTTCAAAATATAACGGCTTTTACTGAAATATCTACTTATGATATCTGGCAGTCTTTTGTGCAAACTTAAGCACCTACCTAAGTAGGTAGGCAGGTACTTGCATATAAGTCGTTGAAATAAGCTTAGTTTTAAGTTAATTGTTTAGTCTTTTCTATTTTGGTCAATAGAGTTAAAGAAAGAGAAGAAGAAAGAGAAGCAAATAATACTTAATATACCTCTTTTTCAGGGTATAAGGTGTAAACACTTTGAGAAGAAGTAAAAAGATTGATCGCATATAAATCTTATTAATAAGTAAGTAAAGTATGTACTTATGTACCTACTTCAAATTAATTAGGTATGTATTTACTGATATAAATTAATCTTTGAAACCAGCTATTTCTAACGGTTGTAGTATAAATAAATAAACTGCAGCTAAGACATGTGACATGTTTAGACGCCGCTTTATACTTATTATGTGAATTAAAACTTGTCTTCCATTATTCCACCTAAATTATTTAATCGGATGCAGTTTCGTTCTTCAATATTAAATTAAATTTAAACAGAGTTTGATATAAACGCCATGTTTTTTTCCCACCCCTCAAACTAAAACACAGCAATGCATTATTTTGTTTGGCTGCAAAAACACGCATAAGAAACACCTCAATGGGCGAACTCTTTCAAAATGTATCGGTACCTACTTAACTTGAAGAAACGACAATGTATATAAAATGGACAAATGATAAATATTATCCACATATTTACTAGTTGTATAACCTGTTCTCTTTGTTTTGTATTAATTTCCAATATTAAAAGATTTTATCATTGAAGTTTTTATTTTACTTTCTCATTCCGTTGACATTTTTAAGCGTAAACCGTATTATTACGCGCTATCAAAAAGATACAGCCATAAAGGGACAAATCTTTTGACTTCTTCTCAAAGTGTATATTTTCCGGTGCTGTACCTATGAGATGGTGGTGGTGGTGGTGGTGACTACTTACGCCTCTTACCAAACCGTCCCCTGCTGTTGCTTTGTTTGGGTGCTGATACGGTCTCTTCACCGCTGTTAGCCTCTTTGGCAGGTAAATTGTTGAAGCGCTTCTTACCTATAATGATATGGATAATGGTTTGATGAAGATGTGTTGATATTCTACGGCCTGGCACAAAAAAATTATAAAATTCTCTGTTCTTTTGTTTGGTGGCTCCTTTTATGAACTCGTTCAACACTTGATAAATTGATTGATTGGCAAGAAAATGGAAGATATTGTTGATTGTTTTTTTGAAACATTAACTCCCATAGTCCTTGTTTCGTGATGAATTGTGATGAATTAAGTTGGCAGGAGGTTCATGAAAAGGTGCTAAAAGGCCAATGCTATGAAGTTTAATGGGTTTTATGTAACGATTGAAATATAATAGAGCTAGTAAAAAGATTAAAAGGAAGAAGAAACGTCTTATACTTAATAGCCCAATTATTCATTATAATAGTGATAGAAGTACAGTTACAGAATCAAGAACCCATGATGGTTAGAGAATTTTAAGTAAGTATATAGAAAATATATTTAAATCTATACGTTATATTTTTATCTATACGTACTGTAACTAGATTTGGCAGGTTCAGCCGGAGGCTCGGCTACGGGTGACCCATCAGAGTTGGAATGTGCGCGAAGTTTAGCTGTAAATAGTATTATAATAAATTTTGATATGAAACCTAATTTGCTGAACTATCTATTAGCGTTGTTTAAAAGTACTTATAAAGTGTATTCCTACAGAGTAGTATTGTAGTTCTACTCATGAACAATTAGCGACCAAAATAATTTTGCAGTTCAACTGTTTCAATTGGAGGCCTTACCCTCAGCAGCTTGAGCCCTTCTTCTTTTCAGGGTTTCCAACAAGTCAGTGTTGCTTCTAAACGGCCTGACACCGCTGCCGACCAGTTTTTTGCCCTCTGTGGAGGATGGTGGAGCTTCTGTGGACGGTTCTTGCTGTCCTTCTTCAGGGTACTCTGCTTCATCTTCATATTCGGCTTCTTCCTGTAATTAAAGAGTAAAACAATAATCGAAGTTCACGTGCAGAATCTGGCTTTGGCTGGTGGTTTTTGGCTGAAAATGGGATAGGCATGGTAATTGACTGTCAAATTGACTAGTCGGTTGTCGTAGTTGGTAACAACCCTGCTTTCTGAAGCCTCTAGTCGCAGGTTCGATCACGGACAGTTCAACACACAATTGTGTGTAAGAAAATGCCTGAATGACCTGTGTCTGCTGGGTGTGTATGAATAAGTACTTATATATATCAGCAGGGCAAATACGTACTCATCACAGTTACAATCAAATGTTGATCGAAAACATGAAAAAAAAATGGCAGCTCTATGTCAGTTTTGACAATTCCAGTCAGCTGACTGGACCAGACAAAAGTGACATAATTATTTTTTATTTTAATCACTATTTGATTGCAACTCCGATACGTAATAGCCTTGCAGGTCACCATAATATACAGCTTCTGTCTAGTTTAGGGACCTGAGGACCGTGTGTGGATGTTGTCCCATATATAAAAAATAAGAATTAGAAGTTTAAGATTTAGGAGTTTATATAAAAAGTATTGTTAAAATCTTCACACACATTTGATTTACAATACTATTTAATATTGTAAATCAATAGTGTGCAGAATCTGTACTTTAAGGTCCAGGGAAAGTACATAATGATATATCTTCTTTATGTTGCTTGTATTATGTGGAAAAATGTTCCTTTAGGATAATCAGTTTCCTTGTCGGTGGAGCTGCAAGGTGCAGTTTAATACTCACTTGGTACTCACAATTCAATAACTTTGAATAAGTACCACTTACAGTCAGGAAAAATACCTTACAATAGTAGATGATGCACAGAGGGAGTAAAGCAGTGTCTTACGTCAAGGGCGGTATATCGAACCCTGAGTGTAAACTCACACAGAGGGCTCTTGATTTAATGCTCAGTAATTGCGCAGCGAGGGTATTAAAACGTAATTTCGCGAAGTGGACAGTTTGGTAGAGTCCTAAGTGAAGCGAGGGGTTAAAGCCGCCTAAGATGAAGACAGGCTTTATTCTCAAGGTCCATACTCTACTTTTCATACTTACTGCGACGCTTTTAAAAATAAGTTATTGATTTAAAAGTAAAATAAATTAATAGTTAATATTCAAAGACAAATGTATCCAACATTTGTCCCGTTATAGAGGGACAGAGTAATATTTTTGGAAGGAATATTCTATGGAAAACACTGTTTTATACTTCCGCGGTTGTTAACTAAGTTATAATTGGTACTCATGAGGTGTAAACCGCGATTTTGTTACTTTTGGAGCTACCGATATGTCGGCACAGTTACGTGCACCATTATCAAAATTATAAAATTTTATGGAAGTTGCTAAAATAACACCAAACACTGTGTTATTGTTCCAAATTCATTACAGATCGCGGCACGTAACTTGAACTATGACCTTGTATGCGCAGACAGGGGCCGTGCGTAACCCATAGCAACGCGGTGACCAAACAATCACACTCCCGATAGTACAATCGCGCAATCTAAGCGAGCCTTTTTCTATTTTTTCTGTATGCTGTCTCCGTACTAAGAGTTTTCCTACAACTAAAATTCCAATACCAAATCACCTTACGCCCATGGAAGTTTCATATAACATTACAACCCCGGGTATGTAATGCCTTGCTTTACGTCGTTATTGAACATTTTGAGCAGGTGGTATGATATAATTATTTACATACCCACTCAAAAAGTATAAGTACTACGAAAAGTAAAACCAAGTCGGTTTCATCTGTTCAAAAACAATGTAAATGAATGTCCGTCAATAAAGTTCCCTGAGAACCAGTTCCGTCGATCTTGAAGTGATCATGATCTCAGTACGGCGCCATAACTGGCCGAAAAGTCAGGTAGAAATTCCTCCAACGAAAGGGAGGTCTTGCAAAGGTCACGTACGAAGGTGACCCGATCATCTCACGCTGGTCGCTGTGACCGGTTTACCCACTTGCCTTGAACTAGATGGTAGGCACTGTCACATCATAATTTGCGAAACTCACTTGGGTCCGGTTACATCTTTAGGTATGTATTGAGGTGATGACGTGGTGACTTATAAGCATAGCACAGCAGGAATACGCCCTGAGAATGCTGAAATTTCAATTCCAATTTAAAATCAACTACAGAGTTAAATTCAATGCTCGGATGGATCACTCATGGCCTCTGACACGAATTGCCGGAGAACGCGGCTTCAAATCCCTTCCGATAATGTGTAAGTAGGTACTACCTGATTTTTCTCTCAAAAATCACAATGTTTCGTCTCGCTAAGCAGACGTTGGTACTTTCTCTTACATTTTCAAATGCTTGTAAATTAATCTCCTCTTCATGAAAAGGTTGACCTGGATTAGTTCCAAGTTCCGAGCGTTGAACCTTTCCAGTTTCACTAAGGCGACAATACGTATTGTAGAACACTCTGGCGTTAGGCACTCTACTATCAGGATAACGTTACTTGTACTTATTATTCTGTGATAACGTTCTTGATACATTCGTCGTGCCAAAGACCCATTTCCTTCGGTTTTACCATACATGAAAACGATGTTATCATACTCTTCGTTAGTAAAAGAACTCATTTTAAACAAAAACATTTTCTTATAAAAGCCAAAGAGAACCCAGTCACTATTGAAGTAGCTCGACGCCGGGACAGATAGCGGAGCGACTACACTGACAGCACATAATATATATATTATAACAACAGATATAGATAAAATCACGGAGTTTAATGGAATGAAATGCAAGCAGTCGTAGGAAGTCAGTCAGTGAAGAAAAGTGTCATAGTTTTATTAGAAATCGCCCCTCGCCCTATTTCAAAGCGCTACCTGAGTCCATTGGTAAAAAAAGCCTATATAGGTATTGTTGTAACTGATAACTGATAAGAGCGTAGGGCAACTAAGCTTTGGGCTTAGTTCTTAGAACAAATATACAGATATACATGTACGATATATCAAGCGAAAGGGCATATTGTAGTCTTTTTTTTTTAAATTTGATTGTGTTAGTCAATGTTTATTTTAAACGCTTTGACAATAGGAGTTAAATGCTAGTTTTGTAATAAATGTTAATTTCTTCAAAATGTCTTGTTTATAGTAGCGTGGATATAGTTGATTGTATTGATTTATATTTATTTATATTATTTATATTTATCCATTGATTAAACATTAAGCTAAGACAGTAACAAGATTTTTGTTACCAATTATGGCCTATTTGAATATTACGAACGAAAAATACCTAATTTTGGGTAATTGGCCTAAACCATAAGTTTCATGTTAACTAGTAATCCTAGGGGTTACCTATCTCCTCCTCAAGACTTCGTGGCATCGACCTTCCGGTCAACCTGTGTATTAAATTTATATGATCAATATTTTACTCCTTGAGGATGTGTTTATGTAGACAAGAAAAGATTTAGGAATGAAACCTAGACCGTTAGATCTCTAAATAAAAAAATGATCGCAAGAGTAAACAGCATTTTTATATCGCTACATTAAGTTTTGTACAACTGTTTCCCTCGTAGGTATCTGCTAGGGCACTAGCTACTTAGAAGGTAATTTTTTAACACCAAAAGCCTCAACGAATGGTACGTCTGAGAGACATTTTATAACTTAAATATTGTACGCTTTCTAAAACATTATTACCGTAACTACCTTTATATGGTTAGAAATTAAAAGTGTTACGTACAGGCACAGAATAAACAAGAGTTCGTACAGGCTGCATCTTTACCTATGTCACACGCTGCTCGTGGGAAAAATTGATGTGACGACATGATGAAGTAATCACAGATAATTTCGGCAAACCTCCTAAAAATTCCATAAACGTCATCCATTTTCAATGTTATACTAATCTTATAAAAAAGGCAGTTCGAAACCGGAACACAACTAGGTACATGTATCGAAAAAACCGCCGATTGTCGAAAAAGAGCAAAAAGACATTAATTAGTTATTTTTTTAATTAAATACATTAATATAATTGTACAGCTCATCCCGCCAGTTCATCATACTTTCTATAATAACCTAATCGTTACAACAGAGTCCTGTATTATGATTCAAGTGTATTATTATGAGACAGACGAAGAATTACTCTAACTTTGTACTATTTTAATAGTTTCCATATTAAACTTGTGTTCATATGATGTAACCTACTTAATATTTTGGATACAACTAAAATGTTATATATGCAGAAGTGGTGTAAGCTGGTTACACCACTTCTGGATATATTATATTATTATTATACTATATATACTCTTGTTCTATTGTTTTGCTTTAATATGCTCCGTACAAAAACAATCTTTTCAGCCCCATCTATCGATGGATTCTAAGACGTGGATTACGTCACTATTGTTATTACCCCCGCAGTAGGATACTCTGTATCTATATGGGAGGCACAATTCAAGACCCGAGAATAAATATTCTGCTCTCTTTCCGCTAATCACACATCTGCCCGGCCAGGATATTTCACTTCGATGGCAGGTTTACCTACCGGCGGCTTAACACTGCGTCACCATCATCGGATTTTTGGGTAGCCGCGTTGACACGATCAGAGTCTGCTCGGACCGAGTGAACTTGTACGAGTAAGCTGTATATATAGCGAGTGTACTAGGACAGCTGTTGATACTATAACACAGCTCACTCGGATTATTTTCCTCATTCTTCCAATTATGATGATGATTTCGTAGGTCACACAAACCCTGTGCTTCGTGTACGGTTGGGTTGCATGACCCTTCCCCTGATCCGTATCCTTTGCCGACTAAGAAGGAATCTTCCTCCTGTGTCAGCGCTAAATATAGGGTTTTCGGGAGGTACGTTGGGATTTTTACACCTGTGTACCGTTCCAGCTTCAGGGAATGAACTCGGGACTCTAGACGAGCAAATACCCGTATACACTTCGCTGAGTGCGTATGCTACATCCATTGGATTACGGCGCGTGCAGAACAGCTCTTGGCTGATGGACACCAAGATTTCAGGACTACTGTACTTTATCTCGATTATGTAGTTTTGTAGTGAAAACTTCTTTAGACGCGATGATTTTGATGAAGTTACCATGACTATCCATTGTTATTAATTGCAAAGACTAAAATATAATGATTCGATTTTTTTTCCTTCTATCGGCAGTCTCCCTCCAAAGACAGCCCCGCATATTTTTTGTGCGGGACAGGACAACGTCTGTGAGTCGCCTACAATACCTACGGTATGATAAACATGCGAAACCAGTATGAATTGTTGTGTTACTCGTATTTGTCTATATAGGTGTCTAATATAAGCTGCCTATATTATAATAATATTAACCCAACATATTAATGTTATCCAAAAGCAGGTATTTTGAGGAAATAATCTAATAATCCGGTTATTCTTCAGAAGGCAACGCCACGGTATTATTATCTATCTACGAGTATTACCGTGACAACCATAATCTTGTTGCTATCTAAGTTACAATGCAGAACTTTTTAGATAGGTACCTACACATATTACAGGGGATTTAAAAATTAAGTACTTAAATAAATTATAATATGTTTGATATTATTGGCAGTTTAGAATACGGTAAGCGGTCACACACATTGCAGGTGATGTAAACTATGTAATACTATAAAATCTACGAATTTTTAAATATGCTTAATAATTCTTAGACCTAAATATTTTTGCTCTAAGTAATTTAAAATAATCTTTTGGGTGTGTTGTATTCCAAGGTAGTATATAGTACATATAGTAGTTACTTATCACACATAGAATAACAAGTATATTAAGTATAAGTCTATTTTGTAACACGTTTTATTAAAATGTACCCATTGGTAATTTAATATAGTTATATATATATATATTATATACCTATTAAGTGGATATCATAATTTAGGAAATGGTGATTTTGTAGGTGTTGTAACAAAATCGTCGTTCCGTTGCGGTGAGCCTGACCGTGGCATGCAACCGCAGCATATATTATTTTAAGAAATCTACTCGTACTATGACCAAATAATGGACTACTACTCTACTACTAAATACTACTTTGGATAGGAATAGGTTACATACTATTAGACTTCTTTGCCTCACACTGTGGTGGATTTTGGGAGTTTCATGGTCTAACCACGTCGACAGATCACGTTAGAACATCAAAAATTATCTAAGCACATCACCATAGTCGTTATACGTGCTGTGTTAACATACTACTCGTCTTGTTATAACAGTGTTAAGACCGTGGTTAGACCATACAACTCTGACAATGCTGCGCGCGTTTGCGTGTTGCTGCCGATGGGTTCCCAATGTTGGGACACAAGACTTCTCACAGAGAGAATTTGGGCAACAATCTACATATTTTAAGATAATATCTGGACTATTTCCCGCAATAATATCAATACTTAATTTTGACTAACCTCGCCGTTTCGATCGAGTGGCATCGGCCGTGGTCACGAGATGACTCAGTGTGGCAGTGGAATCGTGCTTAATTGCGAACTGCCGTGCGATTCTCTAATGATTCGACGATGCGCTCGTCAACGAGCTCACCGATGTCAAATACTTTGTGTGATATAAAATGCCATACCGATATAAAAGATATTTTAATGTCCTCGAGGAGATATTACTTGATCGAGTGCCCCGGTTTTTAAACTTTTTAAATGTGCATTAACACCCTATTTTTTCAACTTTTTCTTTATGCGATGTATTATTAATCAATTACTTTGTATGGAAGGGAAGAAAGCTAGAAAAAGGTGTAGGCACGGCTACTTCGACAAGGAATTTCACAGTCGGAAAGTAAAGAAGAACTGCGATTGCCCCACAGACAAGAAGATAATGAGTAACAGTTATAGGACAAGTTGTTTTAAACTTACTTGTGGGGCTGATGTGGTTGTGGTAATGGTAGGCTTGCCTCGTACTGGTGGTCCTCGCTTCAGCAGCGCTCTGGGTGCGGTTCTGGGCTCATCATCCTGAGCACACACTTGCCACGCCACGCACGCTAGCAGTACAAACCTGAAACATCACAAAGTAATGTAGGTAGGTATATCTTATAATCTAGAGTCTAGATTGATAGACAAGGAGATAAGATCAGACTTGTTCTCTAGGCATATCCATAGAGATTAAGTTTGGCCACACTTGTCGCCTTTCGAGTTTTCTCGACAAGTTTTTAAATATAAAATACCATTTGCTAATTTGTTGTTATTATTTTTGTATGTGAATTGGTCATGGGGCAAGTACAAGGTCCGCTTGGAGTTAAGATGGAACCTCTGCCTATAATAAACGCATTTTATCACAAGACTTGTGACAAGACGAACTGAACTGCGCAGTTAGATATTAAGTTGTACCTTGCATATGCCTTTAATTTGTCCGTTTCCCATACCTTTCAAATCGGAATAGGTGTTAGAAATAAGGATGGTGGCAGTATTCACCCGAAGGAATTCGTCCTCAGAGTTCTATTGCTACTAAAAAATATATTTTCTACCGACTTCCAAAAAAAGGAGGAGGTACTCAATTCGACTGTATTTTTTTAATGTTTCTTACCTCATAACTTTCGATAGGATGAACCGGTTCTCAAAATTATTATTTTGTTTGAAAGCTGGTGCTTCCCGTGTGGTCCCATTTAATTTAATCGAATTCGGTCCAGTAGTTATTGAGTTACACTCCAATAACTGACTAGAATGGAATTCGGTATAAAAATTTTCAAATTGTAGGTACTTGTAATATTCATAGAGTACTCGTATACTATTTTTATCTTACCCAGTTTTCTGAATGTACTTATATGACAACAAATCTTTTGCCTTATAAGTAATCACGGTTCGTAACATGATTAGTAGGTACTTTATTACCCTATAAGGTAATTGGGGATTTAGGCACCTTCTGTTTGCCCACTTATTTTAAAGAGGGTTTAATCTTTTGGACAAAGACAATGAGAGCTCAACAGGTGAAACGCAATAATGTGGAAGTATATTTGTACGTTTAGGTACATATTTACTCTGGGACCATGCATTTGTGCTTATGTAGGTAGTTATAGCTCGTGCAAATGAAACACTTCTTCACTGCTTCCCATACAACTATTTGACACGTACGTACCTATATGAGAAATCCTAATATACATAAGTACATCAATTGTATTTAGTATGACGCCATTGTGCGCTTGCAGATTGTGTTCAATCTTATTCTCACGTTGAATTAGATTTAAGCACAACAGTTTATGCAATGATTTTAATTCCTAATTAGATTCTAATTTACTGAAATCAGATAAAGTGTGTTTCAATATGGATAATTAGCTGTGCCACCTTACAACCACGTATCACCTCATCATCTTTAATCTAGTGCCAAATCTTCTTCCATACCAAACTTTATAAAAGATGGGCTAGCTGTCATACATAAAATCCATATCCTACAGCCGAAATGGAAATTATAAGTCATATACTTAAATTGTATTAATTAAATAGCAAATTACTAAATATCAACTTTTAACAATACTAGTATGACTACAATTATATGTAGTTTAAACAATTATCGGTGACGTGACCAAAATCCTGGTTGCGTCAGCGCCCCTATTTGAGGAATAATCCGGTGTCGCCTGGTTAGACCTACATGTGGAAAGTCCTTTCGAGGCAAATAAGCAGTTCATTAAGCGTTTCAACGCGGGGTACCTGTAGGTTGATTTTTATATTATTACTAGCAACTGCCCGCGACTTTGTTCGCGTAGTAGGCTCGGACTTCGTCCTCGCCATTACCTCCCATCTTTTCTTTCGTAAGAACCTTCCCCTGACAATCATTAACACAAGTAAAAAAAATAGTGAGTTTGTTCCGACCGTTCTCAAGTTATACTCGTAGCTGGATAGGGGTACATTTTTATAATATATATAAAAATCTACCCCTTATATAAAAATTACCCCTAGATTTTTATTTGCTACTTCTGTCAACCCAGAAACGTGGGAATTCTTGGATATATAGTAGGTATGATATAAAGTCGATTATCCGTCTGTGTGTATATCCGCATACTCCTCCTAAACCACGCAACTGATTTTGATGCTTTGAATTTAATTTTGACACCATCAGTAAAATATTTTTTCACGGAAAGTTTTGTTAAAGTTTGTGTCGGGTTTTAGGAAATGTTATCCTAGAACCATTATTTTTATGTGAGTAGAAAAAACATCACATTTACACATCATTTTCTTAAATTACACCCGTGGTAACCCGAAAGGCTATAATGTATCTCAGTTGCTAACAAATGCTAATTGAAATCTAAAACAAAGGCGGCTCTATGTCAAAGGAGGATCCCAATAATCTATCTATCCGCGGTTTTCCTTACTACCGATAGAAATTTGACATAACTTCCATACAAATTGTGTCAAATATCTAACTCTAGTAAGGTAAACCGGCGATAGATAGATTATTGGGACCGGCCGTTAGTCAGCTCCAGTCATTAACTTACTTACATTTTTGCTTACTGGAGTTGTCAAAAGTGACATAGAGCCGGCATATTTCAAGATTTCAATGAACGTTTGTTGACAACTGAGATACATATTATGTAATGATATATGATATGACTGGAGCTGACATTAGTGACAGGGTGACAGGGCTGCGCTCAGGGATTAAATCTAGAGCCCCCGTCACACTCTGCTGGGCTGGTCACTATCGATAGTTAACATCTCGATCGTTCTTCTATCTTTGTAGAGATATTATTCATGTCATTGCTGTACCTACCCCTTGTTTTACCTATCATAATATAAATATGCTCAGACTGTTTGAACACTGATCCAAGAGATCCATATAGATCCAACAATAGAATGGCCGCATAGGCCAACCAGAGGTATAAGTATGTACCTAATTGTATCGAAACGACTACGGCGAAGATTAGTTGTAGGTCTACCATGAGTTTACAACGTGGACACCAATCGATGCTCGATATCGACTGCCGCAAAAAAATGTATGAAAAAATGAACAGTGCCACCTCGCGGTCAATTGTAGAACTAAAATTGACAGCGAGTACGCCAATAACAAGCTTAATAGGTAGGCGAGATCGAGTATCGACTATAGATGACATTTATGTTGCCAACTCATGGTAGGGCTACTGAAGACGAGTAAGATACTCGTAACCGTAAGTGAGATAGGTACGTACAATAGACTAGATAGGAGACAAGACTAGACAAGACTAGACTAAAGAAGACTATACAGGACGTGACTTTATGAGTATTTTAGATTGTTGTGGTGTTATGACGGAACACGTGTGACCTTTAGTATGTTTTTATGGACTTATTGAAATAGACAAATTAACAAAATTGTCACGTACTCGCAAAAGTTTGGTACCTACTAAGTACCTAAAATACGTATGTTTCTAGTATTTAGAGTAATTCTACGTTTGAATCACCTAGGTACTAACTTATCCTTGAATTCGCTCCGTAATGTTCGCAAGTAATTACCATTAGATTAATGTGACCTGTGCATAGGGCTGCCACCTTTCAAAAACAGTAGACCCGGAGTTTATAAGAAATATAGTATTTTTTTAATTAAAATGAAGCTGTTTTACTACGAATTATTTCATTAAGGCAAAATGTCATGGTAAATCACTATTTAATACATGGTAAGTAAGGTTTTTATTAAATATAAGTGACATAGCTTGTTCTAGGCTGACTTGGACCAGCTTGCCACATAAAACTATATTTTTCATTCTGAAGGGATTAGACTAGATAAGTGGCTTAAAACTTTTCTAGCCCAGGTTTCTTCAAAAACTATAAAAAGCTTGGCAATTCATCATTGTAATTAATCTTCACAATTAAGTCTGCCTTCACCATGTCCACTGACAAGTAGTTTCGCTCGTCTGGCCACTAACTTCCCATTAAAGAAAAGACGCGGTAACAAAAGCATTGCTTATATGGACGGAATATTCATTAATTATTTTTCATCATTGCTACCGCCCGGTTTGACCCGGAGATATCGAAGTTCAACCTGTAGCCCGGACATGCACCATGCAAACCCGTAGGTAGACTCCGGGTCAAACCCGGAGAGGTTGCAGCCCTACCTGTGCATTAGGCCTATTGATACTTACTTAAGTATTTTATACATCTAGAATCTACTAATAATAACTATTCACTTCGACTAATTGGCGATTGTAATTCGTAATTGGATGAAATCATATATATGATAATGATGATTACCTGCGCATGTACATATATGTATTCTATTTTTCATACCACCTCATCGAATATGTCCAATTCATCCCGGGACTGTACTGTTGTATGAAATTCCCATGGGTGTAAAGTGATTTGGATATGAAACGTTAGTTGTAGGAAAACTTTTAGTGCGGCGTAGATACGGGCATTGTGAAGAGATTTGAATTGAGAATTGAACCGGCCACCACAGACAGCATCAGAAAAAAAAGAAAAAATGCGCGATTGTAATGCATTTGGAACAAAACACGTTATTTGTTTGATGTGATTTTAACAACTTCCATAAAATGTTATAAATTTGAACATGGGGCATGTAACTGTACCGAAATATGGAGCTCCAAAAGCAACTAAATCGTGGTCTACGTCATGTGAGTAGATACTAATTTATACTTCCAAAATATTACTCTGTCCCTCTATAACGGGACAAATGTGTCTAATTTGAATATTAACTTATTCATTTATATTACTATTAACTAAATAACTGCTTTTTCAAAGCTATGATTTTTAAATTCGCGCAGTAGGTATGAAAAGTACAGTATGCACCTCGAGGATTAAGCTTGTCTTCGTCTTGGGCAGTTTTAACCCCTCGCTTAACTCAGGCCTCTAAATAAGTCCCGTGCGAAGCGAGGGAGTTATTTAGAGGAGGGAATATTTATATTTACGTAATAGTAGATTAGTAGCCAAGGGCTGTAATGCAATCGATGTTTACACCCGAGCTAACTACTCGGTTTTACATCTCGATTGTGAGGTAAGTAGAAAAAAACCGGCATTACAAAAATAAAATTGATGACTATTATATTCATACGAAGACAAGGCTGAATAGCGAAGCGACCTCTTTTGTCATTGGGCTGAATGCATGATGTCTATTGCCAGTATAATGGTTAGATGTACGCGAACTTTTTGAAAGAGTGAAGTGTTTTTTTTTAAATTACTTACCGCTCTAGGGCTTTTCTAGCACACTATTACCATAGAGCGCTAATTGGTCACCTACAAGCCCCATTTGGGGATAATAAGGACCTACTTACCGAATATGAGAGATGTAAATGTAATTTATAATATATATTAGGAGTCCCCTTTACACTCAGGGTTCAATATTTCGCCCGTGACGTAAGACACTGTTTTACTACCTCGGTGCATTATCTATTATAACAAAAAAAAGTGTGTTTTATTTATAATAATACCTTGAAATAAGAATATATCATGTCTAATATACCCATCAAATTGGTAATGAATAATTTCAGACATAATTATCGTAAACTACTCAACCCCTTTTCCCTCACACTCCCTCTACCATATGTACCTACCGTAATAGGTTTAGGCTGGTAGCGGCGTTTAGGATAAAGAAACATCTCATGTTCTAATCTAATGGTTCCGCGAGCTTCTTCGTAAGGTATAACTTACAATTTATACATAATAAAAATAAATAATTTCAATTAAAAAAAATGGAATGGTATCAATGGAATCAATAAATGTAATCGACTTCAACACCAAAAAGTGTGAAATAACTTGTTGAAATCGGTGGCATGATAATTCTAAAGTAGATCTATTATAACAATATTGTGCACATGGTACCGACTTATTATATACGACAAGTTATTTCACACTTTTTGGTGTTGAAGTCGATTCCATTTATCGATTCCATTGATACCATTCCATTTTTTTTAATTGAACTTATTTATTTTTATTATGTATAAATTGTAAGTTATACCTTACGAAGAAGCTCGCGGAACCATTAGATTTGAACATGAGATGTTTCTTTATCCTAAACGCCGCTACCAGCCTAAACCTATTACGGTAGCTACATATGGTAGAGGGAGTGTGAGGGAAAAGGTGTTGAGTAATTTACGATAATTATGTCTGAAGTTATTCATTACCAATTTGATGGGTATATTAGACATGATTTATTCTTATTTACATTACATTTCGAAAAAAAAAAAGGTATTCGCCATTTTGAGTGACTGTTACGGGATTTATTGTCAATGATTATATCATCAATATAAATCAACACTTTTCAGTTATTCGTGTGTAACTCAAAAACCACTTGACTGAAATTTGAATGGGTGGTCCCATTCAAATTTCAGTCAAGTCGAAATCAGTCATCCACTCGAAAGTATACTCTTGCAAACAAAAAAAGAATTTTTAGAATCGGTCCTCAAATGGGGGAGAAATCGGCTAACATACACATAAAAAAAATACATACACACGAACATATAACCTCCTCCTTTTTTGAAGTCGATTAAAAAGTAACCTTTTCGATAACACCATTGAAACAAATCACTAAGTACTTCGTTATGAATGAAAGAACAGTTAAGGTCGAAGCTTTTTAATAAAAGGTTACACGTAACGGATCCTAAAATAAACACTTACCCGTTTCGAAATACATAAGTATAATAGATAATATATAATCTACATATGCAAATGTAATTGCTTTAATAGATGTAGATACACAGTGTCACATCACAACACGACAGAAGTGCCTTCCTTGTTTTTTTTCATAAATTAAGAAGATATTATGTAAATTTACGATAATAACGGCATTAACCAAAACAGGATTTACGAACTCTGTTAGAATGGCTCTTTAAATCAAAAGTATCTACGTAGGTATACATAATATTGCATAATGTTAATATAGTCTCTTAGTAGTAATAATAAACTACCGGTCCATATCTAGCAACCACACGTCATAAAAAGTACCTACATGTGATATTTTCAATGCTTTCAAGGTATACAATACAACATAAAACTGTTTAATTTATTCAGTCTCTGTTTTTGTTGGTTGCGTGTGTGTGATTGATTGATAGTGTATTTATTATAGTACTCTGACCATTATTTGGTCAATTAATTAAATTCAAAAAGGGAGCACCTCTCGTTTTTTTTAATAATCACTTACTAAAACTATATTATCTAACACTAAAACAACAGGTACTTATAAACATTATGGCGGGCATAAATTCACAACGAATAATATTGCATAAAATATTTGCCACCCTTAGGAAACCGGCGCTAATTTGTCCTACTTTAGCAAAGCAAGCCTACATAGAGGTTTATATACTGTCACAAAATGCCAATACATTTACATAACAACATCTACTACTAATATAATAACGAGTTGCGTATGCGCAATAATCGCGTAACTGAACTGGCAAGGTAGCGTTAGAATTGTAAAAAAATGTTCTTAGTATAAAAGTATTTTGATATAGGTACGTAAGGTTGTAAATGATAACATTTTTATAAATTGTTACGAGGTTACCTGCTACATATATTTTTTGATTTTTTAAAGGTGAATTGCCTAAAAGGAAAAGTGACCGTTGAATAGCAAGTAACCGTCGATTCGTAATTCATAATTAACCGGTATGATTTTCCATACAACGTTCATTTGAAAGATTAATATAATATACCTATCTAGGCACTCTACCCTTAGACAGGGACTTAAATGCTGTTTTTTATCTGTAATATATATATATATATATATATATATATATCTGTAAGTATAATTTAGAAATATATATTATATATAATTAGTGAATTAGTTTTATTGTAATAGGTAGATTTATTCTATATCAGTAACTTTGTACTTATACAGAAATAAACTTTCTACCCTATCTAGTGTAAATTAATATGCATGCCAAGATTTGTGCTCTAACCACAGTTTTCTATTTCTTTGTCACAGATTTCACAACTCGGTTGAAAAATCACCTGTTGCTTATAAGTATGCTAAGTGTATTATTAGATAACATGATCGAACCCGGTTGTAGCGTAAATGTCACACAATCATGCAATGATCAAGGTTGGACCAGTCGGACGCAGCACTGAGCATTCCATCGACTACGGGTCGCTCTTCCACCAGCCACGACGCATAGGATGCGGTCGTGTTTTAGTAGTACCGCCCTGCGCGAGAAAGGTCATCCTGTCACTCTACCTACTATAGATTGTTGAATAACAACTCGCACAGGGTCGGGTCAGGTGGACCGACGCCGCCACGCCAATCGATTCCGTATCCGCTTCCGACACGGTACGAGAACTCCTTCCCTTTGCTTTCTCTGATTTATGTAATTCTATTCATGTCATCACCAACACCTACGTTACATTATATGCCTATCACTTTTCATGTTATGCTCGATCACGATACGGCACTCATCAAAGAATTCAATTGTTTACTTTGAATAGACCGATGATATTTTATTGCACATAACCGAGCGATTGCATTTGTGAAATCTATTGTGAAAGAAGCTTCGAACGGCCAACTAGCCGGTCGCTTATTTACCATATGTTTTGCGAGTAGAAATCGAAAATTGCAAATTCAATCCACGTAGGAAAAAGTGCAACTTTCTACGGTACCTAATGATATTGCTATGTATCACGCGTGTGGCCGCTCCAAATACGTAATTGCTGCCTCAAATCACGTCAAGGTCAGTCGGGCAGAAACCAGAAGTGGTAAAAAGTAGGCTGACCTCGCAGCGCAATGCGGTACCGAGGGCCTATGTACACCGCATGCCGGCATGGCGCACGCGGCAATGCAATCCACAAATACACCCGAGGCGTATTACTACGTAGGTTCTACCCACAACGTTGTTGCTTACGCCTTTGGTATTTCAGAATCCCCAAAATATTACACTGACTGGATTGACATAATTTCACAACCAGTTCCCACTCATGCAGCGACCCCGCGAAGAAACAATGTCAAAGATTGTGAATCTGATAAAATACCAGTTACCATACAACAGTCGCAAATTCATCTCGAAGCTGTGTTGGGCAACCAATATAAGGAGCTCACGCGTACCAACCATCACACTCATCTCACGGGCATAATGGTTGAAATCTTGTGAAAATAACAAAAAACGCGATAGGTAAACAGATAACGGTTATGGAGGTGACCCCTAGATACAGATCCAATTTGTAAGTTATGCAAGATAAAACATGCGCGAAAGGAATTATGATTTGCTGAATGCCTCTTTACATTTCGTAGGCAAATGTCAATCGTCTGGTTTTGCAACTATGTTTTATTACCAAACGTCTGCAAGCTCGCAGCAATTTTGAACTATTGGGTAACAGTTTAAGTATTATTAGATGCATCTTCGTTCTACAATTTTTTGGCTCAGTAGGTATTAAGTAGGTAGTAAAAATAAATAAGTAGACAGTTTTATACCACAAATATAATGTCTCCTGACAGGCAACAAAAGTAGATGAGTACCTAGTTATTCAGGAATAATCGCTCACATCAATGTGTCAATTAATAAATGCCCGTAAATCATATGAAACGTAGATTATAGGAATGAAATGTACTACACCATACTATAAACGATTAAAATTTTTTACAAATTTTAATGGTCTAGGTTGTGGTCTAGGTTAGTCTGCTTATGCAACATCGACCACAACTACTTTTGAACTATACATATTCAAATTATCAACAGCAAAGTTACCATGTATATTTTCTGTGAGTTTAAAACTTATTACTACATAGTTCAAATGTATATGGGGATACATTCATTTCATCAGGTGATAACATTCCGAACCTCAATCCTATATGAATTAATAATATATGTATACTCAGAAGTGCTTCTAAATAATTCATAATTAATTAATTTACAACGTTCATAGTAGGTACTCTCACAGTTGGATAAATAAACCACTGCCACATTATCCATTTTGTTAACATTTGAACTTCCAAACCTACTTTACAAGTTTAAAATTAGTGCGGAATTTTAACAGGTATAGCAATATAATCTTTATTAATTGAGGCCAGCCAGTAGCAGTGGCTGCATTAATTAGGTAGGTACACGAAATATATTGCAAAATGTAGAAACACTAATTCTTAGGCCTTGTTCTAACTTAACTGATAATACCTGATTTCCTTTGGAAACTATATAGGCATCCGTAATCTGAATATGAATTCGGTTCAATTCTTCACAATTTGGCTTTAAATGTCGATAACATCAATCTTAGTTTCATTATGCCTCAAGTCACGATAACACTTTTATAAATGAGGCAGTGCAACCGATGACCATTCACATCCTTAGTAATTTAACTTATTACGTGAAATAGGTGATGCACAAAGTATACAATGTTAAACCATTTAAAGAAGCACCTGATAAAACGACAAGTACAATTTGAAAAATTTAATACCGACTTCCATTCTATTCAGTTATTAGAGTGTAACTCAAAAACTACTGGACCGAATTTGATGAAATTTAAATCGGACCGAACGGGAAGCACCAGCTCAAACGAAAAAAGATTTTTGAGAAACGGTTCACCCTATCGAAAGTTATGAGGTAACAAACATTAAAAAAACCCGTGAATTGAATACCTGCTCCTTTTAAGAAGTCGGTAAAAAAGCAAAGCCAAAAAAAGCAAATTTACATCGGGTCGGATCTTTATCCATTACGCTGGACCTCTTTTATAGATAAGTACATAAACCTTCATTAAAAGCGTGATTGTAAGACCATAAAAAATTTAAAAAATTGTTTCTCGACTACCTACCTACTTACATTTTCATACAAAAAGGTTGATATATTCAGAACACGTTTACCACCTACGACGTCACTAACTTACGATAGTCCAACGCAGATTCCGTATTCTTAACATTCAAGCCATACTCTCCGTGTCTCTGATAAAATAAGTTATATTGTCTCAATCGTGATGGATGATCACGCACTTAAAAACTTTCAAAAAGTTTAAGGCAGAAGCGCAAAAGTACGCTTTGCAAGCACGAACCGAATGAGATGGCTCTCGTGTTATAACGTTATGTGAATAAAAACCAGAAACATAAACACACACTTTCAAAAGCCATATATATATTATATCCTAGATATAAGCGGTATGAACGTTTACATAACTACCGCTCGTAAACAAATTGTTGCTCAGTTCTAGGAGACCAGGGCATAGTGCACCTTTTCATCCTACATAACATTAAGACTGTTGCCTAATCATAGGTCGCTCACTTTCAACATGGAGCCCACTCATTGAAACGACCAGTTCTCTGTATCGCTTAATCAATTTGATAAATAATTGGTAAGTTACACCAGGTCAGTCTGTAGTCTGTAGTGTAGGTAAATAAATACTCGTATTAATATACATAAGATAACCAAAATACCTACATAATCTTAACACACTCAAAGTTCTACTGTAAAGTTCAAAGCACTAAATGCCAAGTTACGAGTAGGTACCTATTAATAGTATATAGCGTGTTCCGCTGCCTTTGTCCATTGCCACAGCACCCTAGATACGATTTACCATTGAGAATGATTTTAGAAAGGCAAAACATTTTTTATAGAAACATTCATTGCAATTACGAGTAAGTAGAATGAAGAGGACTCGCGGGCCTAATCCAAGTATGTATTTTTACTTTTTAAATAAATAAGTAAGATGACTTGAAAGCTCTACTCGTGTGTACACTACTCAGCGAACCTTTCAAATTATGTCGCTATGGGCAAAACTTGACAAAGGCCACATAAATATAATCGGCAAAGAAAAAATATTATTTAAGTATCCCGTTTATCAATTAAATCAGATGGGAGTTCTGATTTTCTGATATTTGTTATAAGTTATTTAAATCGCAAATGCAGACGCACAGCTACGTGTTTGAAATATTGGACATGTCCTGAATAATCGGAAAGGGTGGAAGGATAATAAGGATATATTTTAACTAATAAAATAAAATTAGCTACTTACAGAGGCAGGATCTTCATTATGCAGTAAGTATGTGTGTGTTGTGCGGATGATGCAAAAGCACTAGCGGTCGGTCCTTTCTCCGTGAGACAGCTGTGTGCAGGTCCACAGTGAACGGAGGCCACGCTTGATCTGAGGTCGGAATACGGGCTCCTCCGGTACACTTCGTGGGTGAGGGTACAGTATGCAGTATCGCATGCCACCGCCGCCCGCCGCCACCGTCGCTGCCGTCCCCAACCTGCTTTATATTCTTCATAACACGCGCGCACCGATATGCCACACATTATCCACATTGTTGCTTAAAACAACCACATTCTGTTTGTGCCGTCGTCGTTGCCTACTGCTTACTGACTACGTTACCTACTGTATGAACTTGTCGAAAACTCTAACGGTGCATACATGGGAAACTGTATAACATATCGTAGTGTAATGAGTCGAACCTTTTTGTTTTAGAAAGCACCAGTAGAATAGATAGGTAACGATGTGTTAATAGAAAAGCATACACTCATGCACATTGGTGCGGTACGGTTGTATGGTGTAAATTTATTAAAGACTAGCTGCGCTCCGCGATTTCACCCGCTTGGTGATGGATGATCGTGATGATGAATTAAATTCAATTTTTTTATCCATTTATTAAGGCGGCTCGTGCCTGCCTGCGTGTCGCCACGCTGGGGGGTCTCCTCGGGATATCCTTACCGGCACGAAGTGGTACACTTCGGCGAAGATCTCCGTTTGGAGCTCCCAGGGAGGATCACTGGCCAGCACGCAAGCTGCCGTCCAGGACTCCATCCGGTATCCACGTATCGCCCTCGTCGCGATAACCCGCTGTGGACGTCGCAGCAGGGTCTTATTGTGGTGACTGAGTGCGTCCGCCCAGACTGGTGCCCCGGTGGTTGAGAAAAATTACCCCCAAAAGCCCACCTTCCATCCAAGCTTAGGCCCAGATATCTCATTTGAGCTCCAACCGGGACCAGGACTCCATCCAGGATAACCTGCGTTCCTAGAGGGCACCACCCTTCTAGGCCCGTGGAACACGACACCAGATGCGATGGCGCTTCAAACCGTCACGCCCTTCCATCAGGATCTCGCGGTCTTGGAGGTAGTCGGCCAACAGCCTCTGCAGATACAAGGGCACTATAGCGGAGGTCCTCTTGTATTGCTCCATGCGGGAGGCAGTTGAAGGCGTCGGCTATATCTAGTGAGATAGCCAATGCCTTTTCTCCCTCGCCAGAGCAGGGCATCTATTGTAGATCGCCCCGTTCTGAACCCGAATTGGACCTCGGACAGCCCAGGCCCATTACCCTCCAGATGCCGGATGACACGTGACGCAACCACCTACCTCATCGAGCAGTACGATTGGTCTGTACCTGGAGGGCGAGTCAGGGGCTCAGCCATCCTTCCGCAAGATCCAGGGATCCCATCTGGACCCGGTGCGGTCTTTTTGCCCTGCAAGCGGCCGACTGCTACATCCATCTCCACCTCCGACACAGGAGGGATCGAGGCCACGTCCAATAGTCGTGGGAGGGCATCATCATTAGAATCCTAAATTATCTCTGATGAACATAGGCTATAGAAAATTTTCAAAAAATTAGGGATCTGTAAAAAACCTTTGATAATATAAACCCAAGGTGTGGAAATACTACCCAAAACAATCCTTACATCGCAACTAGACAATAGAGCAAAGTGATGTATAATCCTTTTTATGGTAGACTTTAATTTCTACAAAAATGTCTGTAATACCATTGGTGCCTTCCGATTGAAGTCAAAATCGATTTTAGCGCTATGATCGCCATTCCGAATCAGAAAGCGCGATAACGTAGACCCATGTGACGTCATGGATTACGTCATCATGCAATAATTTCAACGACTATGCTGCAAACTGAAATCTCCGTGAGCATTCCGTCAAAAATTAGTTGATCGTTGAATTGCGCGTAATGCGCTCGCTTTCATCTGTCTGTGTGTACGTATTCCATGCTGTGAGCAACGTTAGCCTGGTTTCAACATACTCCGAATGGCTAATAGATCTTACCTGCCAAAAGTGCGATAGTGAATCGGAATGGAAAATAGTGATAATATCGACAAAATCAGTTTTGACGCCACTCGGAAAGCACTACATACATGTCTGACTTGTAAAGTTATGTCAAAATAAATACTTTTTCATTTTCCTGTATAGGCAATTGTATCGCAGAAAAGGCTTTAACATCATGACAAAGAAATTTTCAATAATGCCCCTCATTATAGATAGTCTGATTAATATATGATGCCCCGTATATGGTAATAGGCTCGCCCCCTATCACTTGGGACAAAACATATCTCTCTTGCTTGAAACATAGGTATATAAAACACCACTGCCTATCGCTTCATAGTTATTTAGGCGTGACGATTTGTTATGTTGTTAGTATTTCAAAATAACATGTATTCCATTATTAACGTTAGGGTTTATTAATACCAAGTTTTGAGTGAATCGCACCAGAAATATTACTTCCCCATTTTTTTAATTTCTGATCTTTGCTGCACTCCTAGTATTCATCATCATCATCATCTCATCATACGTCTTCCGATGCGTGGTCGCCACTCGAGAACCTTTCTTCACCATCGGTTATCAGTTGTGCGACCGATGTGGCCTGCCCATTGCCACGTCACCTTACTAATTTTGTGAGCTATGTCGGTGACCTTATTTTTCCCCCAGATCCACTCATTTCGGATCTTATCACGCAGGAAAACCCCAAGCATAGCCCTTTCCATAAAGGGACCACGTCTCAGTGCCATAAGTCATCACTGGCAACACACACTGGTTGAAAGTCTTCGATTTCAGGCTCTGAGGTATTTTTGACGAAAAGATGGATCAAAGCTTCCCGAACGCTACCAATCCGAGCTGGATTTTTTGCGACCTCTTTTTTGAAGTTGGACACACCTAATCGGACAGTCTTTCCCAGGAAAACGTACCTACTCGTCTACTATTTCGAGCATATAGTTACCAACAAATATTTGCGTCTTATCCATGTTCTTCTTAAAACCAAACATTTGGAAAACTCCTCTGAGGTCGTTGAGCATGGTGCCGATAATCTCGGGCGACTCCGCCATCATGACTATATCATCGGCAAAACGAAGGTCAGTGATGTACTCGCCTTTAATGTTGATGCCAGATCCTTTCCAGTTCAAGAGTTTGAAAACATCCTCCAATGCGTTCGTGAACAGTTTCGAAGAAATAACGTCTCCCTGTCTCTTACCTCATTGCTCCATTTCCAAGGAGCGTCGTTAAACCATGAGGTTGAGGGTATCGTTGGAGAATTTCTGTGGCCTATCTTTACGGTGGGGTTTAAAGAACTTGGCAACCACTGTATGGACAGTTTCTGCTAACCTGTTCTTTGTCTAGTCCACTGTAGCAATGTTTTCGAGGCAATCGAAGCGATTGGACAGCTTAAGTTGAAAACTCTCGGGTTTTTGAATATGGGCACGAGTAAGTCGGAGCGTAGACTTCATCAGACGAGACCTCTCAAGTTTGACATTAATATTCAACGTGCCTCTTACCATTCGGTGATCACTACCGGTTTTATCCCTGTTGATTACGGATACATCAGTGAATATTTGTCATTTGGTGGTCATAATGAAGTCAATCTCATTTCTCGCGGAACCATGGGGACTAAGCCAGGTCCATTTCCTGTTAGGTGGCTTCTGAAATAAAAAGTTCATCATAAAGAGTGCCTCTTTCTCCAGGAAGCCGGCTACCCTCTGTCCCCTACGGTTCCGTTGTCTATAACCAAATTGCCCCACCTTCAACTCATCATTGCTTCTTTTACCCAACTTCGCGTTGAAGTCTGAGATGGTCAAGGAAGCTGCGGCATGTGCAAACAATAAATAAAATATCTTCGGTTCATCAGACAATAAGTCAATTTATTTTAATTTAACGTGTGTAACAAAATTGTGAGCCAGTGTCATTTAGTATTCCAGTACGGTTTAGTAATTCTTTGTTGTAAAAGAGTTAGGTAAATAATGAAATAATAAAGGCGACTATATAAACCCGAGGACGACGTATGGTAAAGTACTGTTTTAATATTACACCATTTGTTAAGCTATTTTCCAAAACTAGAACACACCAACAAGGTTTACAATGGACGCTACTGATTTTATACCAACCTATATTCTAGGTCATGTACCGAACCTAACTGTTCTGATTGTTACCCTGTTTGATTATCTCTCGTGTATAGAGTTGATTAAATTTTTTTGCTGTAATGAAACACCGTGAGAGACATTACCAATGCAAGATATATATTATATAAATGATAATGTAGCTCCAGGAAGAAAATACACACCGATCGCTATAAATATTATCGCTGAAATGACGAATCTTGTCTATAATTATTGATTAGTTTATGGAAATAGTTTAACAAAACTCTTGTATATGATTGTGTATTAATTTGTGTATCCTTAATGTGCAAATGACTCTTTGTTCTGTATTGGAACTAAATTTAATCTAGAGAGAATAATATGAACGATTAAAGTTCAGTGACAAGTGCTATATGTGGATATAGACCTATTATTGAATCAAATACTTATCATGATTCATCCAGATGTAAATTGTCAAAAATCAAAGTCAAAGAACTAGAGCTAACAACTAAATAACTTAGTGTCATTTATAAATCATTGCTGTAATGTATGTGTGTGTTAGTAAAACAAGATAATGTGTATAAATGTGTACATGTGTAAATATAAATGTGTACATATGCTAAGATAACCATTGAAAAGGTCCATGTGGGGTTTTTCATTTAAGCTTTCGTTTTCCCCCTTGGAAAAGCCTAGGAACTGAAAGCATGTCTAAACTGAGCCGGTGACCGCTAGCTTATGGCAGACTAATTAATCAAACAGATTCTAATTAATAGCCATATGATTTTTGATTACTGATTTCATTAATAAATGATGGTTAAATTATTAATCCCTGTTTTCTTATTTCTAGACTAAGCTTAAGATTAAATACAGTGGTAATTATGTTCTGCAATTCTACAGAATATATACTTCTAACCTTTCTTGAAACAGTAACTTAATGATAGGGACATTATTTAATAATATAATATCCACTGTCTTTATTCGAAAGAACCACCCGATACTCGATAGTGAATAAGTGGGTAGCTATTTTAGTATTATACAACTAAGTAGATCTGAATTAATAGGAATACATATCAATCTCATAAAAGGAACTTAGGATACATTTGTTCCAATAGAAGCAAGCTTACTGTTAATTACGTCATCTGAACTATATTGAGACAGACTGGACGACAGGCTTTCTTTAAATGAACTAAGGAAATAGGATCTAGGTATTAGGGCGTCGGAACGAGACAACCGAGTGGCGAAGCTGAGCATCACGACTACTGCCAAGAGACTCATAAGTATTAAGGGTATTACATTGCCCAATGACCTTGAAGACCTTTGGCGCCATCTGCCGACAAACGACTATACTACGATAATATGAACTGAAGATTAAGCAAGAACACAGATGTGTCTCAAAATTGCCCTATTTATTGCCTAATTTATTTGCTCCCTGAGAGATAAGATCTAATACATTTTATTCTTGACGAAATCATTGACGACATCACAATTTATATATTTTCAAATGATGCACTTTGCCTACTATACTAGCTTTGAACATTTATCTAATTGATCACGGATGCTACTTACATGGTAAGTACATTCTGAAGGTCTGATGATGACCAGATAAGTGCTTAACGGTTCTCAGTAACGGAAATAGTTAGGAAGACCTAACTTTGAACATTTACCTAGTTGTGCACAGGTGCTACTACATGGCACATTATGAAGGTCTGATGATGACCAGGTAAGTGCTTAGCGGTTCTTAGTCACGGAAATAGTTAGGAAGACCTAACTTTGAACATTTATCTAGTTGTGTACAAGTGCTACTACATGGTAAGTTCTGAAGGTCTGATGATGACCAGGTAAGGGCATAGTGGTTCTCAGTAACGGAAATAGTTAGGATGACCTAGCTTTGAACATTTATCTAGTTGTCCACAGGAGCTACTACATGGTACATTCTGAAGGTCTGATGATGACCAGGTATGTGCTTAGCGGTTCTCAGTAACGGCAATAGTTAAGATGACCTAGCTTTGAACATTTATCTAGTTGTGCACTGGTGCTACTACATGGTACATTCTGAAGGTCTGATAATGACCAGGTATGTGCTTAGCGGTTCTCAGTAACGGAAATAGTAATGATGACCTAGCTTTGAACATTTATCTAGTTGTGCACAGGTGCTACATGGTACATTCTGAAGGTCTGATAAATAGTTACCTAATTGAGCACTGCATTCTATGCATAATGGTCTCAGTCTCTCCTCCATGAGCCCCTTCACGTCACAAGTCCAATGTCGATTAACCTTTTGCATACCAGAGACGTAAATATACGTTCGTTTCTTTCATCAATCTTTTATTTTAATTGTTATGGTACAGGACGGGTTATAATGAAAGTTCTTTGTAGTGCTGTCACTGAGATCCTATACCCACCCTTAGGAGTCTACCATCGGGTAGGTGACATCACCAGTCACTAAGGTCTCCATGAGCCCTTTCAAATAAGTCCAAACTCGAAGGTTCTACGTAGTGCCGTCACTGAGATCCTATACCCACCCTTAGGAGTCTACCATCGGGTAGGTGACATCACCAGTCACTAAGGTCTCCATGAGCCCTTTCAAATAAGTCCAAACTCGAAGGTTCTACGTAGTGCCGTCACTGAGATCCTATACCCACCCTTAGGAGTCTACCATCGGGTAGGTGACATCACCAGTCACTAAGGTCTCCATGAGCCCTTTCAAATAAGTCCAAACTCGAAGGTTCTACGTAGTGCCGTCACTGAGATCCTATACCCACCCTTAGGAGTCTACCATCGGGTAGGTGACATCACCAGTCACTAAGGTCTCCATGAGCCCTTTCAAATAAGTCCAAACTCGAAGGTTCTACGTAGTGCCGTCACTGAGATCCTATACCCACCCTTAGGAGTCTACCATCGGGTAGGTGACATCACCAGTCACTAAGGTCTCCATGAGCCCTTTCAAATAAGTCCAAACTCGAAGGTTCTACGTAGTGCCGTCACTGAGATCCTATACCCACCCTTAGGAGTCTACCATCGGGTAGGTGACATCACCAGTCACTAAGGTCTCCATGAGCCCTTTCAAATAAGTCCAAACTCGAAGGTTCTACGTAGTGCCGTCACTGAGATCCTATACCCACCCTTAGGAGTCTACCATCGGGTAGGTGACATCACCAGTCACTAAGGTCTCCATGAGCCCTTTCAAATAAGTCCAAACTCGAAGGTTCTACGTAGTGCCGTCACTGAGATCCTATACCCACCCTTAGGAGTCTACCATCGGGTAGGTGACATCACCAGTCACTAAGGTCTCCATGAGCCCTTTCAAATAAGTCCAAACTCGAAGGTTCTACGTAGTGCCGTCACTGAGATCCTATACCCACCCTTAGGAGTCTACCATCGGGTAGGTGACATCACCAGTCACTAAGGTCTCCATGAGCCCTTTCAAATAAGTCCAAACTCGAAGGTTCTACGTAGTGCCGTCACTGAGATCCTATACCCACCCTTAGGAGTCTACCATCGGGTAGGTGACATCACCAGTCACTAAGGTCTCCATGAGCCCTTTCAAATAAGTCCAAACTCGAAGGTTCTACGTAGTGCCGTCACTGAGATCCTATACCCACCCTTAGGAGTCTACCATCGGGTAGGTGACATCACCAGTCACTAAGGTCTCCATGAGCCCTTTCAAATAAGTCCAAACTCGAAGGTTCTACGTAGTGCCGTCACTGAGATCCTATACCCACCCTTAGGAGTCTACCATCGGGTAGGTGACATCACCAGTCACTAAGGTCTCCATGAGCCCTTTCAAATAAGTCCAAACTCGAAGGTTCTACGTAGTGCCGTCACTGAGATCCTATACCCACCCTTAGGAGTCTACCATCGGGTAGGTGACATCACCAGTCACTAAGGTCTCCATGAGCCCTTTCAAATAAGTCCAAACTCGAAGGTTCTACGTAGTGCCGTCACTGAGATCCTATACCCACCCTTAGGAGTCTACCATCGGGTAGGTGACATCACCAGTCACTAAGGTCTCCATGAGCCCTTTCAAATAAGTCCAAACTCGAAGGTTCTACGTAGTGCCGTCACTGAGATCCTATACCCACCCTTAAGAGTCTACCATCGGGTAGGTGACATCACCAGTCACTAAGGTCTCCATGAGCCCTTTCAAATAAGTCCAAACTCGAAGGTTCTACGTAGTGCCGTCACTGAGATCCTATACCCACCCTTAGGAGTCTACCATCGGGTAGGTGACATCACCAGTCACTAAGGTCTCCATGAGCCCTTTCAAATAAGTCCAAACTAGAAGGTTCTACGTAGTGCCGTCACTGAGATCCTATACCCACCCTTAGGAGTCTACCATCGGGTAGGTGACATCACCAGTCACTAAGGTCTCCATGAGCCCTTTCAAATAAGTCCAAACTCGAAGGTTCTACGTAGTGCCGTCACTGAGATCCTATACCCACATTCAGGAGTCTACCATTAGGTAGGTGACATCATCAGTCACCAAGGTCTCCATGAGCCCATTCAAATAAGTTCAAACTCGAAGGTTCTACGTCGTGCCGTCACTGAGATCCTATACCCACCTTCGGGTCTACCATCAGGTAGGTGACATCATCAGTCACCAAGGTCTCCATGAACCCTTTCAAATGAGTCCAAACTCAAAGGTTCTATGTAGTATCATCACTGAGATCCTATACCCACCTTCGGAGTCCACCATCAGGTAGGTGACTTCATCAGTCACCAAGGTCCCCATGGGCCCTATCAAATGAGTCTTATCTCGTAGGTTCTATGTAGTGCCATCAGTGAGATCCTATACCAACCTTCAGAGTCCACCATCAGGTAGGTGACCTCATCAGTCACCAAGGTCTCCATGAGCCCTATCAAATGAGTCTTAACTCGTAGGTTCTATGTAGTGCCATCAGTGAGATTCTATACCCACCTTCAGAGTCAAACATCAGGTAGGTGACCTCATCAGTCACCAAGGTCTCCATGAGCCCTTTCAAAAAAGTCCAAACTCGAAGGTTCTATGTAGTGCCGTCACTGATATCCTATACCCATCTTCGGAGTCTACCATCAGGTAGGTGACATCATCAGTCGCCAAGGTCTCCATGAGCCCTTTTAAATGAGTCCAAACTCGAAGGTTCTATGTAGTATCATCACTGAGATCCTATACCCACCTTCGGAGTCCACCATCAGGTAGGTGACATCATCAGTCACCAAGGTCTCCATGAGCCCTTTCAAATGAGTCCAAACTCGAAGGTTCTTTGTAGTATGATCACTGAGATCCTATACCCACCTTCGGAGTCTACCATCAGGTAGGTGACTTCATCAGTCACCAAGGTAAAAAAATATACACCAAAGAAATAATGTATCTACTCAGGGGATAGGTACCAATAATATATACCAATAATTTTGATCGGCCACGCTTCGCTTTACTTTTATGCTTGTATTTAGGCATAGTCAGACTTACTCTATGATAGCTTCAAAAAACAAAAATAAATAACAAACTATTTTAGATGTGTTTACAAACTTAGTTTCAACTTTTACTTTACGTAATATTTTTATTTGTACTATTTACAATATGACTTCATTCAAAAATCATTCAAAACGTGCATTTTTGGATTTTATTCTGGAAAAAATAACACGCATATAGTCCACCCGTCACAAGAGTCACCGAGACACTGACGTACCGCAGCGCGCAGCATCCTGAGTATGCGCCACGCCACAGGCCTTATCGGGGGTGCCTCTCGCGGGGTACGGGGAAACCCACTTGGAGAATACAAGTTGGCCAAAAAAACCCCCTAGCCCCTAATTTTTTTTAACTTTTTTTTGTGAATTTTTCCTTATTCTCCGAAATTGTACCTATTTACCACCATAACATTTGTACAATCTGTTTTAGACCGGATGTTTTTAGTTGAATTTGGTCTCTAATACACCTTCAGGCCACGCAAAGCAAAATTGGATACTAAACAGAGCTAACTGATTTAGAGCTCATAGAGTGAAAATATGAAATAAATTTTACCTCATAGTTCAACTTTCACAGTGATAAAAAACCTAGTAGCAAGCTTTTTTTTAAAAAAAAGGAACAAAAAATATTGGGGGTTCGGAGATTTTTTTTGGCCAACTTGTATTCTCCAAGTGGGCCCCCGAACACGCTCATTTGGTTTGTCGGTCCCTCTACCAAACACCCTGTATATTGAAGAATGCTTAACGAAATAAGAAAAAAAACAATACAAATTGTTAAATACGTCATCGCCTATTTTTAGGTACATATTTCATGGCGAACTATTATGCCGTTATAGAGAAAAAGTTCAACTTAGTTTAAAAAAAGCCATTTGTTTCAATTTTTTTTTTCAAAATTTGGGAATGTTTATTAAAATTTTAAACTACAACAAACAATTTATTTGTGATGATCTAAAGAATGACATATTTTTTATATTGGAAACGCACCAAAGGTTTTGTATATAAACTTCTTTAAACAGTGTTTTTGGGTTTTGAGCGGTGTAATGCCCTTAACATATTTTATTCTTAATATAAAATCATAGAAATGGGGTTCATAGGAATCATTTGGAGATTCTATCTTTGTTGAAGAGGTCGGAAAAGCTTTTATGATAATTGCATTATAGTCAGGTGTCATGTGCGTATGCTTGAGCGTGGAATGTGTAAGCTTACAATAATTGTCTGGAGGAGACAATACGTAGCCAAAGATTACGCAGATGGGTTCACACATTCCCTGGAATGAAAAGTAAAGTCAATACAAATTCACACGGCGGGACAGCAGCGTTTCTGGGCACACAAATTACACGCCATGTCTTACACACTGATCTTCGACCTTGGGTTGGCCAACCTAAACATGTATATAATAAAACATAACAAATGCAAATATAATTCCATGGATATATGGAGGCGGTTGCAATGCACCGAATAAGTGACTCATGTCTACGGATATGATAACTAACGTGTCTGAGCGAATAAGGAGATCAGGTGTCCCCCTAAACTGCAAGCAGTACCAGGATACCTGGTGTAGGATCCCTGTTGCCAGAGTGTAAACGGTTGTCGACTGAGTGAGAATTGAACTCACGCTGAAACATTACACCCTTCCTTGCGAGTAGATCACTTACTGTAATTGACTATAATTGTAATTAATTTAATTCAAGACATGAATAATGACGTTTGTCATGCCTCTTCTCTTCTTGATCTTTTGTGAAGGAATACAGATCTGTTGCTAAAGTAAGCTCTATGGAAAGGACTGGGTGATTGTTCTCAGTACTGTACTGTCATTCATATGTAAAATCTTAACTTCACACAAGTACAAGCAATAACTCCATCTCTTCCACACGATAGCATCTCTGAATCTAGACGATAAACAGTCGATATATTTACTTATAGATTAATTATAAAGACGATCACAGCTTGAGGTATCGACCTTTACCACTACAAGTCCCCCATAACAACAAGGAAGTGCGTTTCAGATGTATATATGGCCCGACTAATGTTCTCATACATATTCTCCACCTCATCATCCGACTGCGACTTTGTTGGTGCGTTTACCTGAATGACCTTTAGCGAATGTCTTCTAGATATTCTGAGTATTAGGTATACGACCCTGTTAAAAACGCTCTTGATTGTCACTAAGTTGTTAATGAGGGACTTGTGGGCGAAAACAGTTAACTATACAGGTTGTTTGGTGCATGGATCGACAGGATTTTTTGGATAGATCGTATGTCCTAAGTATCACGTCAGTTTAGATATGTTATTTTTAGTTATTTTTTTAAATCACCCGGAATCTTGCCTTTAAACCGTCATAACTTTTTTGTTTGTAATGAAAGATGAAATGCGGCTTCTTACCACAACCACAGAAATTAGGAAAAGGTGTCGTGCATGCATTAAGTTTGGAGGCGGCCAATTTGATTAAACATTGTAATTTAAATTCAATAAAAACATAATCAACATAAAAAAAGTATTTTCTTAATCTTGACCCTAGCAACCAAATATCTCTTATGTTGACCCCTGATATGATTTCTGTCTTGTAGCACATCGTTGGAAAGGGTAATAACTAAAGAACTTTTTAGAAGAAAGTTAAATTCAAAATGGCTTTTAGATTTGTTTGTAATGAGTTTAAAAGTTGTCACTTTTCATAACATTTACACAAATTTCCCACTTTGAAAGCTCATAAGTTTTCTTTTTAATATTAATTGTATCAAGGTGTAATTTATTTAGAATAAGGATACATTGCAGAATACAAGCATAAGTGACATATCTAAACTACCGTGACACTTACGACATATGATCTATCGGGGAAAACTAGCGCATTACCCCCCTGCCCTCAAAAAATCCTGTCGGTCCATGCACCTAACAACCTGTATATGCATTTAATATACCTATATACAATAGTTTAATCAACCTTGAAAATTATTTCTAACTACGTACTAACTACCTACTTAAAGTAAAGACTTATTTTAACACTGGCCATATGCATGTTTTGCTATGTATAGTGCCACCAACTTATCTGTTCAGGTGGGCAAAATTGGAACTACAGTACCTATACATCCATTCAATTACCTACTGACTTTCGCGTTTATAGTATTAGTAGGATTATAATTGCAGACTTTGCATATTAAAAAGTGGCTTGAAAGACTGCCTTTTGTACATATATGTACCCTATGTATTCTCTTTTTTCTTGGTGAATTTCTTAGGTTGCAATACCAAATTCTACACTAGCGACGCAATCAACTGAACAGATAAGATGGTGGGACTGTAGGTATTATGTTATTAATTTAAGTGAATAAGTAATAAAAGTAAAGTATGTTTTTATTTAAATATGACTATCCACATTGGCTTTATAAATAGCATATTGGCTTGTCCTAACTCTAAAGAAGCCAAAATATTATATAAGTTAGCACATTTATGTTTGGTTAAATCTTGATCTGTATACCTACTTTTAATTTTGTTGTTTTTTGTGTGGACTTCTCGGGATGATGTTGTCGATCAGCGACAAAGGCCTGTAAATAAATGAAAAAAAAAAAAAAAAAAAAAAAAGAATATAAATGCCTGTAAAGATAAGAACACGCGCTGGATCCATGCAGTTTTGTTTATTGTGTACCCTAATTTTATACTCGTATAAAGTATGCTTATATGCATTTAATTGTTGATATCTTAGATTATAGGGAGGGAGGGATGTTAGTCCCTTCGAACGATACCTTCAGATAATTATGATAGAACTTCACGTACAGGTAAGTTCGTTTAATCATAAATTATCGTAAGGCTTCGTTCGAAGGGAATATAAATAAAAATAGTAGACCTTTAGAGATCAGTGTGAAATATGTTTCTGTATTAAAAGAATTGTAATGCGAGAAATAATTCAGTCATTATACCTATAACGTCAATATGTTTCGTACTGACAACTAAATAATTTTTATTTTATTTTACAATGTTGGAAAACAAACAGTCTTAATCAACAAAGTTAAGATTCGAAGAAACAACAGGAACAATTGACTTTTATCAATTTCCGCTTATAAATATAAATGTACAATGTCCTCGGAAAAAGAACACATTCGAAAAATAGAGAATTATCCAATTTTAACATAATATGCGTTGCAGTTGAGCTATAATATATTGTATATAAATCACAATCATAAAACAATTTCAAAAATTATCATCAAGCCCCAAATTGACTATAATTTGGTTTAATTAAGTAAAGAATAATTTATTCACAATCAACTTAAATTCATTTTGCCTCATCATAAACAGATCGGAATTTGGTGAGTAAACAGAGTTGAAAACGTTAGCGACTCGTACGAGATAAGAGTTTTTCCGGTAATTGGTGGAGCAGTCCGGGTGTAAAATGGTATCAAAATATTTTGTTTTTGATGTCAACTGCTCCAATAGAATGTATTCTATGCTCGTATGTATTATTATTTCGAGAAAAATTCTTGGTTTTTGTGAAATATTGATTTTTCATAGTCATAGATAGTGCAAAAACATGTCTGGTTTATATGCGTGTAACTTTATAGTACTTTGAAATACTGAAAAAATCAAAACGTACGGGCATTGTAAACAATGTGTTGATTACATGAAAACAAAAATCACTGAAATCGGACAATGTTAAGAGGTAGAAAAGAGTTTTCTGTTTTAGTATGGACATGTGCTTGCTATCGAATCCTTTTAATGTTTTTAAAATTACCGTGAATGGTGGAAACGCATAACAGTAAAAATCAGTCCAAGAAGTTGTAAAGGCATTGATGGTCATTGCGTCTGGGTCTCTGTGCCATGAAACATATTTAGCGCATTTATTATTTATTCGACTAGCAAATAAGTCTACTTGTGGTGCGCTGAGCTTAGATACTATTTCGAGGTATGCCCAATCAGCTAACTCCCATTCTATATCCGGGTGTACGCGTCTAGATTCTGCATCGGCCGTCTTGTTATCCAATGATCGAATGTATGATGCCATAACATACAAACTACGACATTCACGCCATTGCCATAATTGTTTCGTAATATCTGTCAGATATGGAAACTGAATGCCTCCCATTCGATTGATATAAGCAAAGACCTTACACTTACTAAGTTTAAGGTCTTTGGATATAAGAAATGGCCGTCGTGTTGTCAACGCGAAGTAAAATTTGACAATTATTTAATTCCTACGCAAACACTTTTAAACCGAAAAACGCCACTTGAATTTCAAGGTAGTTAATGTGTTGTGTTTGTTCTTGTAAAGTCCACAGCCCGCTGGCCTTCTTTTTTTGGCATGCTGCCATTATTTGCCCTTATTTGTGGCATCTGAGAAAATTTCAAATGTATGTGTGTCCTCCCTGATTCTACTAAATGGTTTCTGCATTGCTATATACCACCATTGAAGATCATGTTGCAATGATATGGTATAAAATATATATGGTACATTCATAAATTTATCATAATTCTCGTCGGACTTTAAATTTAGATATTTGATGCGCTCTTAAAGTTTGGTATATAACCAACTACAACCCGGTCAGAATATCTGTAAACCTCGCTGGAATGCGGCGTCTCTCCCGCTTCCCCTGTCACCTCTCCGCACACTCCCCGGTGCGACAGTACGGTTAGCATCTTCGTTGCCGATACACGTCCCGAAAATTTTGATATTTTCGCTTTATTGTTGTTTTGTTTTTTAATATTTATTGTTAAGTTTAGACTGTTTACTGTTAAGTTTGGACTGGTTTGGTTGTTATTAAAATTGTTGTAGCTGTTAAACTGAAGTCATGGGAAAAAAATACACAGCGAATGAAGACATTTAATCTTGAAAGTGCTCAAGTTTTTTGAATCGGAGAAAGCAAATAAACAGTAAATTACGTGGGCAGCAATCGGAGGTTGCAAAAAAAATGATATTATTTAATAAAATTTAATTATAAAAATTACAATATAAAATAATTATTCTAAGTAAAACTAAAGTAATGAATCAATGATCAAAGTTGGATCAAGAATGCCAGGTCGATGCAGCGGAAGCGCACGTAGCCTCCGATTGACGTCAATGGCTTCAAGTTCTGCTGACGGCGCGCCTCGTGTGGCGCGGTGTTTATTCAGGTCAATGCTTGCGGTGTGGTTTCAGTACTTTAGCCTTGCGTAACACCTCCCCCCGTAGAACAGCGAGTATTGAAGACTTTTGTCGTAAATTGAGCTGGGGGTTGATCGTTAGCAACCCTTCTGGTAGTAGTGGGCAAGGTGTAGATTTCTTGTAGCTCTAGCTCTTCTCGTTCTGTGGTTGCGGGTGGTTTCTGAGCTTCTGCGTTGTACTTGCGATAGTACAGGGCACTGGCTAACGCACAAGTACCTATTATAATTGCATACATTGGTATGGTAGTATGATAAATGCTGTAGTTGATTTCTTTACTCTGATTGATCGGCTGCTGTTGCGAGATCTTCGTGTTTATTGCATGAAGGTTATCCAGATTAATAGAATGCAGTTTCATCGTAGACATGGCAGATTGAGCGGTGGTAGTGATATTAGGCAGGTCCATTATCTTCATAGCTTGTCCCTTTAAACGATCATTAGTGTTAGAGATCGTAAAGTGTGGTGTTTCTAGATAGCATTGCTGTGGAATTATAGCGAGGTAGCTACCCAGTAGTGTTTTGTAGAGGTCTTGACCGCATGATAGATGGATTTTTGTTGGAGCGGGAAAACTGAGCGTATAGTGTTTCTCGTCTAGTTCTTCATATGCAGGTATTTCCAAGGCTACAGGAGTAGGGCTGCAGGCGGCGCTTCTTTGTTGCGTGTCGATGAGTTGCATAATGCAGTCTTCGGATGTTCGGCTTTGGAGGCTTTGTTTTTCCACACAGAGGTACCATTTACTGGTCTTCGGGCATTCTGCCACTATGTACCTGAAATCTTTCTCATGGAGGACTAGGTAGGGATATGGAGGAGATAGGATCTCGTGGTATTTGTTCGGGACAATAGATAATTTATATAACTCAAATACATATGATAGAATAATAGGAAATTTATAGACTATAACTACTTCATCACCTACGTAGTATGAACCTAGTTTTATTATATCGAAATATTCTCTAGTATCTAAGTCTACTACTCTGTCTCTGCCATAAAGCGAGCTCAACTTGCTTATCATAGAGCGTATCGCATACAAATTTAATATTGAATGATGCGTTGTGGATGCCCTAATAAAAGCTAGGACGTTCTGTAGTTTAAGAAGTTCCTGTGAGATAGAGTCTACGTTATCACATAGTATAATAAGAGTCTGTGCCAGATGTGCGTATTTTATTAAATCGGTATCTCTAGTAGCTTCACTTTCGTTAATTTTATTTACAAGTGTTAATATTTTATTCTGATTATCTACTATGCTATCTATGACTTTCGAATATTGATTCGTCCAATCTTTTGATAGACTAACATGACTGTTAAGTTCAGTAAATAATTTATCCTCGTTATTTTGAAGAGATTTTAACGCTTGGTTATAATGTAGTGCATCAGTGTAGTCGAGGTTGCCTGTAATGCTTTTAATAACGGACCCAAGACCATCAACGAGCCCTCTTTTAACACGATGACTTTCAAAAGTCTCTAATTATTCTAAAACACTATCAAGCTTATTTCTGAGGTAATTTGTGTGGGGTTCAAATAAAGACCTAGTTTTATTGTGAAGGTCAGGGCTAACACTATCTAACTGTGAGTTAACTGAATTAATCTTGTCTCTTATATTCATAAGATTAACATGTTGTAGAAAGGAATGGTAATGGGAGACTATTTTAGCTGGTCCTAATTTGAAAGGTAAGATGCCAGGGCCGTCGTCGAGACTCTCAAGTCTTATCTCCTGCATGAGAGCTGGTCGCAGGAGGAGATGAAACATCAGGAGCACTCTGCAACAATGTGGCTGACTTAGGAACTCTCTTAAGTCTAGTTTTTGCAATGGGACCTCGCTTTTTCTTAGTATATATATGAACTAGCTGCGCCCCGCGGTTTCACCCGCGTGGTGATGGATGATGATGATGATGATGATGAAAAGTATCCTATGTGTTAATCCAGCGCCTCATCTACCCCCATACCAAATTTCATCAACATTAGCCCCCCCGTTTGTGCGTGAAAGAGTAACAAACATCCATACATCCATACATACAAACTTTCACGTTTATAATATTAATAGGATAGGATAGGATAGGGAGATCAGCCATTACAACGTCGTGCGTGTACCGGGGAGCTAGTTTTTGGCGCGAAGCAAACGGATTTTTGACGAAAATCTGTTGCTCAGGGGAATACTCAGCTTCGGGTTCCCGGTTCCTATTCCGATTTTCAGTTAGGTCTCTACGAGAGGTATTAGAGAGTTCTTGTATAGTGTTATAGGCCAAAGTCATCTTAGCTTTATGATTTATTGTGTACTGCTGTAATAGTTGAGATGAGACGTCAATGTCAAATGGGTCGCGGGGATCATAATGTCCGGTAATTACTTCAATTGGTTTGCATTTCGTAAGGCTATGGATGCTGTTATTGTAGGCTAGAATAGCGTAAGGCATTAGATTAATAATGGATTCAGATTTGTGGCTAAGTTTCAAGATACGGAGATGTTCAAGTATCGTTGAATGAAATCTCTCTACTATCCCGTTTTCGTTAGGTGCGTGGGGTGCTACCCGGTGATGATGGATTTGATGAATTCTAACGAATTCCGCGATTAGTTGATTTGTGAACTCAGTGCCGTTATCAGTGACAATAGTAATAGGTATAGAATGATGCGTGCTGAAGTTGAGTAGTGCTTGAACTATGCTGACTGCCGTACCATCCCTTAAATGATAGGCTTGGGCGTACTTAGAAAATGCATCTACTATTGTTAAGAATTTTTCACTCTGAATAGCCAATACATCTAAGTGAATCAATTCGAATGGTCTAGTAGTCGGTGGTACAATCTTGAACTGTTGTTTTATTGGATTGCGATCGTATTTTGCCTGTCCACAAACAGTACATTCATTTATAAATTTAGTGATGTTCTCTCGCATTTTCGGCCAATAGTATTTATGAGACAGTGCAAGATAGCACTCGTTAATGCCCCTATGATTAGTTTTCCCGTCATGATACTTGTTAATTATCTCCTGCTGCCTAAGGTACTCTCTAACGTTTTCTACTTCATTTTTAGTAAGTGTTAGGTTCATAGATGAATTTTAAATGTTTTCTGAATGATGGGGATGATTTTGTACATAGCTAAAGGTGGATTGATTAGTAAGCCCGTTTTAATTTTAGGATGAACGTATTCTTTGATGGCAGCGATAACCTCTTCTTCTAAGTTATTTTCTGATATTTGAATAGATATTCGCGTGTTAGTTTCAAATGGCTTTGTGATGACCGGCCTACTCTTGGTATCGCCAACTACATTAAAGATTAGTTGTTTAGTAAATCTGTTGAGAGGGTCGTCTGAGATTGGAATTTCTAGGATGGGACTTTCTTGATCAGTATGAACAGTAGCTGTTCTAGAGTCATCATCAGCGTCTGCTGCAGTGATGGTCCTAGAGTCATATAGGGTGGGTGCCTTCTCGTATGTATTAACTACTATTGACATAAGCTCCTCATTGTTAACCTCGATCCTTGACAATGCGTCGGCGTTAGTGTTAAACTTGCCTTGCTTATAGATGACAGTAAAATCATACTCACTAAGCTTTAAGCGCCACCTAGTGAGTCGCGAATTCGGCTCTTTGAGGTTCATGACCCATTGTAGGGGTTTGTGATCCGTAATAATTTTGAACTTACGCCCAAACAAGTATGGCCTGAAATATTTGGTGGCCCACACGATTGCTAGAAGTTCTTTTTCTATGGTACTATAGTTACATTCACTTGAATTTAGAGTCCTTGAGGCATAGGCAATCGGTTTATCCGAGCCTACAGTACCTTGTGATAGTATAGCACCAATAGCAACATTGGACGCGTCTGTAGTGAGTACAAACTCTTTTGTAAAATCCGGATATTGTAAGATAGGATCGTTTGTTAACAGCGTTTTGCAGTGTTCGAAACACTCGGTATATTTTTTATCAAATACAATTTTTGAACCCTTTTTAAGACATTGTGTTAGTGGTTTAGTCACACGTGCAAAGTCAGGGATGAATTTTCTATAATAGCCAAGTAGACCGAGAAAACGTTTGATTTCTGTTGGGGTCTTAGGTAAGGGATAATTTTTGATAGCTTGGATTTTATTGGGATTCGGTTTAACACCTTCACGACATATGACATGCCCTAAAAATTCCGTTTCTAACTTCAAGAATTCAGATTTGTCCATCTGTACTTTGAAGTTAGATTCGCGTAATTTTTTAAAGACTTTTTATAGGTTCAGGATAAGCTCCTGTAGCGAGGTGCTGAACACTATAATGTCGTCCAGATACACTAAACAAACTTCGTTCTGCAGATCCTTAAGAACGTTATCCATCACACGTTGAAAAGTTGATGGAGAGTTCTTGAGGCCCAGTGGCATTCTCAAAAACTCATAATGACCATTCTCTACGTTAAAAGCTGTCTTGTGTATATCTTCAGGGTCCATTTCGACCTGATAAAATCCACTAGCCAGGTCAAGAGTTGTAAAATATTGGCACCTACCCAGTTTGTCAAGTACGTCAGTTATATTGGGAATGGGGTACTTATCATCAATTGGTTTCTCGTTCACTTTTCTAAAATCAACGACAAGGCGCCATTTGACCTTACCAGATGCGTCCGCTTTTTTGGGTACAATCCAAATCGGGGAGCTCCATGCAGAGTCCGAAGGTCTAATTATGTTTTGCTCGAGCATCTTACTGATTTGATCTCTGACCTCTTGTCGATGAACGTGCGGGTATCTATAGGTTTTAGTATGTACTGGAATTTCATCAGTGGTTCTGATTTTATGCTTTATCTTGTTGGTGAATGTTAATGGTTCGCCTTCAAGATAAAAAACGTCAGCATAGCTAGCACAAAGACGTTCTAGATTAGCACGTTCTTCCGCGTTCAAGTGTTCGGTTCGAAGTCGAGAAACGACTTCATTAGCACGGTCCGATAAAATTTCAGTACTTTCTGTTTCTAGGTTAAACAGTTCAGCTTCTACTGGCCTATCCATAGAAAATATGACGTCATTTGTTGTAGAGTTAGTAACTTCAACCCAACCGCGATTATTCACAACATTTGTTACACACTCTGTTATAAGACAGTTACAGATGGTTTGCGTTTCTACTATCACATCTCCGTCTCGCGAATTTACTGGTAACCTTAGTAACTTGGACGAGTTAGCCGGAATGATTTCCTCGTAAAGATTTGCATTTCGTGAGTCATACATTTGAATGGGAATATGCGCATTACGGGTCTTTAGTAGTCTATTTCTTAGATCTATGTTAGAACCCCAAATATCTGACAAGTCCAGTCCTATCAGTCCGTCGAAGTAGTTATGAAACTTATACACGAACAAAGTTATGTCGCCTGGTTCAAAGAACTCAGGGAAACAGGGCAATGTGATGGAATAATTATTTCTTACTGGTTGCGTGTACGTTCGTTACTTCAAAAGGGTCATAGTTGAGTAGGACGTTACTAAAATTTTTCGACAGCTTCAGGACTAATAAAAGATTGATTAGCTCCTGTATCTATAAGTAGTTTTAATGGGGGGTTACTTATTTGAATATACCCCAGCTGCCGTTGTATGTGAAGGTTGACTTCTATTTTTGCTTTTCGGAATTCGAGTCCGTCCGAAAATTTACGTCACTTGATGAAGTAGCACCAGCGGTTGCCTGATCTACCTCTTCTACTATTGCGGTCTCTGAATAAGAGTATGGCTCCTGATAGTACGGATATTCAGAGTAGTCGTAAGTACAGTATGGTTGGTCGTAGTCTAAATACCCATAGTCGTACTCGTAATTATAGTCATTGTAATCACTGTCAAATTCATTAAAGTTTACTTCGCGAGTCTTAAAGTAATTACTCGGGGGCGGATTACCTGATTTTCGCCAGTCATGTAGGGTCGGTGGTAAGGTTCGCGGTACAAAGTGACTTACGCCACTCATTGGACGGGGCTGATCATTACCGAACCTAAAGGATTGCTGTGGTTGGCTCGGCATCCTAAACGCGTTATTTTGTGGGTTATAGTTCTGTGGAGGGGCGCGCATTATTTGCTGGGTACGCGTTGGACCACGTGGTTGTTGCATGTGTGGTTGAAAGGGTGGTCTCCAGCCTTGTGCTGGATGAGGGTGCATTGGCTGTTGCCGAGACGGACCAGGCATGCTAAAAAGTGGTTGCCTTATAGGGGCACCGATACCGAATTTTGGCATAAAGTTGTGCGGATTGTGGCTCTGCGGGGTTTGCAAGTCTTTCCTATTAGAGCTACCTTCATTTCGTTGTTGGATGTACAAAGTATTGAGCTCATCCTGAACGAATTCGAGCGCTTTTTCCATTGTACTAGGGCGCATGCAACGAATTCTGTATCCTAATGGGTCTTTTAAACCTCGCAAATATGCTTGAAGTGTAAGTTTGCTATAAAGAGCACGTTTGGATTCGATAGTGCTACCGATATTTTCATGTAGGGACACATAAGTCATTATCGTGCTGAAAAGGTTCTGGCACCGTTCATAGAACTCTTGAGGGGTGCTAGACCCTTGGGTTTGAAGGGACAAATCGCTATACAACGCGGTCTCGTCTCGATGGTCGACAAAGTTGTTGATTAAAGCACTTCTAATACCCTGCCAGTTTTCGGGGATACCGTTCCCGTTAATTCACCTAGCCGCGGGTCCGGTTACTTTATTTAAAATACCATTGATGAGGGCCAAGTTTTGTAACTCGTGCCCTGCTTCAGTTTTAAAATGTGCTATCACTATTTGGTCGCATAGATGTATGAAACGCGTTAACACGTGCGGGTTGCCGTCGAATTCCGGTAATAGTCTGAGTGATTTATAGATCGTATCTATGTCTGAACTCATCGTAAGCTCTTCTAAATTCCTATGTTCGTCTATAACACTAAGGCGACTATTACTAAATCTACTACTATTACTTAACCTAACAGTCCGCGATTCTCTCGGATGGAAAATTTTGGAATATTTATTCTAACACATAAGCTAAAAATAACATATAAAATGCACAGACAAGAAAGTCACACAAAATATACAGTTACACAGAAAAATAAATAGCAGTAAGTAAAATACGGTAAAGGATTATCAGTAGGAAGGTAAGGACTGAGAAAGATTCAAAGCACTTACAACATTTTTTTCGCCGAATCTATGTCCTGATTCCGTCCAGATTGCCGCTCCCAGTAGGTTCGTGATAGCTGCGGGGCCCGTGATCTATTCACTTGACTCTATTTTACAGCTATCCTACCGACTGCGCCAATTACGTGGGCAGCAATCGGAGGTTGCAAAAAAAATGATTTTATTTAATAAATTTTAATTATAAAAATTACAATAAAAAATAATTATTTTAAGTAAAACTAAAGTAATGAATCAATGATCAAAGTTGGATCAAGAATACCAGGTCGATGCAGCGGAAGCGCACGTAGCCTCCGATTGACGTCAATGGCTTCAAGTTCTGCTGACGGCGCGCCTCGTGTGGCGCGGTGTTTATTCAGGTCAATGCTTGCGGTGTGGTTTCAGTACTTTAGCCTTGCGTGCATCATCAGTATCATCTAGCAGATGACAACATCACACAACTTTTAATATCACTAGGGGAATAGTTCGGAGAGTTAAGAAAGTGAGAGTGAGGAAGATACAATGTCAGGCATAGAGTCAATAATTTATAGTGACTGAGTTTAATAAGAAATGTTTTTGTAATCAAAATTATTGTTTTTTAATAACAAACCCTTCATCAATAACTTTTTTTCACACCGTACCCAGACCACCGATATGACGTCACAATATTTGTGGACCTGACTAGGTCAGGTGCACAGATATTGTGACCGGGTTTTATATTCTACTGCGGGACATACAGAAACTAATATGCCAACTAATCTTGAAAATTCACATATTTTACATCTCGTAAGAGTTGTAAACTTTTTAATTTCGTCAGTTACACGATTGATTTTTTCTGCAGGTATTGTGACCTGGAATTTTTCAGAATTTAGAACATAACCTAAGAATGTACATATTTTATTAGGAATTGTGTAGCTATTCTCCTCATTTATAAGAAGCCCTAGAGATGTAATTACTTTCTTCGTTTGAATTGTGTTGTACAAACATTTTTCATAACACTGTCGCATTAGCCAAAAATCATCTAAAAAATTCGTTGATGTTAGTCCGACAGAACGTAGTAATCGAACTATCCATTTCATAACCTTGGTGAAGATATATGGTGTGGAGCTTAAGCCAAATGTTAAACATTGAATTCATTCATTTGCTGTTCAAATTTAAACCTTAAATATTTTCTTGAAGCAGGATGTATTTACATTAAATAATAAGCATCTTTTAAATCAATCTTTGTCATATAACAATTTCTTGTTATTAATTTTAGTATGGTACGTAAGTCCTCAACTTTAAAATGTTCGGTGTAATAAATTTTTTTTTTTTTTTAAGTTTAATCAAATCTAAATTTACTATTTGGCTTCGGTACCAAAAACACATTTGATATAAACTGGCCTTTTAAAGGCGTACATTTCGAAATAGCTCCACTAGACAATAAATTACCAATAGCCTCATAAAATGAGTGTTTCTCAGTGTATGAATATTCTTTCACTGTTGGAGGACACTGTTGTATAACTCGACTTGTAAACGGAATTTTATAACCTTTGATGCAAGAAAATACCACGTTATTACGTTAATACAACGTTATTAGTAAGTAATGACCATTGGTAATACAATGCTGACAATCTGCCTGCATATTTTACCGTGTCTAGCGGCGGCTGCGCGGCGGCTGCTGCTGCGGGTATCTCGCTGAGTTCGAGGGCCGATTCTTGTTCGGTGGGGGCTTCATCTTCCGATGGTTCGGCTGCTTCCCTTCTAGTTTAAATGCTTGGAACTAGCAGCTGCTGTCATCGGCAATTTTTTACTTGCTGGTGATTTAGGGATTGGAGTTTTCAGCTCGGCAGCAGACTTGTTAATGGCTTTGGCCGTCTTTATGGTCCCATTTAAGTTTTGGCCAAATAACAAGTTATCCACCTTTGTGTTTTGAAGTTGGTCTTTCATATCTTTTTTCAGTGACGACAGTATGAAACCTCTTCCATAATAAATAAATTACTAATACATAAAATAAATTCGAGCTATATACGAAATGGGTCCCCGTGAATCTTTGAGAGATTTATTTAAAGAAATCAATATATTAACGTTGCCTTCCTTATATGTATTTGAAAATATAATGTATGTTCGTAAAAATTTACATAAATATAAGTTAAATAGTGATCACCACACTTTTAATACTAGACATACAAATAGGATAGCTGTAGGTACCTAGTTTTAGACTTGCGAAGACTAATAAGTCATTCCTAGGAAATTGTGTGCGTTTTTACAATAAAATACCAAAACACATAACTGAGCTAACAGAGGGCAATTCAAGTTGACTGTAAAAACGTTTTAATAAAAAAAGCTTACTAAAAAGTTCGACATTATATAGAAGATATAGATGCTTGGAATACTCCGCTTCTGGCAAGCTGTCTCTCTGCCACCCATAAAATGTAATATTTGTAGTACCTAAGTAGAAACATTGTAAACATCTATATAAAAAGAATGGCCCCAAGTTTCTTGCCGCTTCTTCTCGGTGGGCTCTATATATTTTGGAACGCGGTAGAGTCTTTAAAGTACATTATAATGAAAAGTTGACATTCATAACATAAGTGCGTCTTTGATAAATTGAATAAATGATTTTTACTTTTGACTTCGAACTACTGAATCATTATATTGGCAATCACATAAAATGCGCTGAGCATCCATAAGCATCTTGGTCATTGCCGGATCTGCATTGTCACTCGAAATTAATTTATTTAAGGCTTGACTCAAGCACGATATAGCTGTTGCCATCTGTTTTTGTCTCAGTTCAATATTCTTATCTCGCCTTGCGATTATATCTGAGACGGCCGACTTTATTTCAGCATTTAACGCAGGAGCAGTAAAAAGTCTGCAGTTATTCTCCAGCAAATACTTCTCATTAATCTCTTTACGAATCTCCTTAGTTAGACCGTTGGTGGCCGCATATTTCAACCGAACTGCCAAGTCCTTATACACGTAATTTGTATAATTACCAAAAAAAAATGGGCGTAACAAAAGTGTTAATACATTGTAGATATGTAGTCAAAATTTTTTATTACTTCACAGTGAAATAATTATTAATTGTTAAAGTTTTCGAAAATTCCATCTAAAAGTATGGACACCATCTTAACAAAAATACTACATGCCTATATACAACTTATTAATGAAAACACATGATTCGCGTCAGTGAAAAAATATCTCTCTTACTCTTTCTTACACCCCCCACACGAGCGTTCGGTGTGAAAGAGACTGCGACTGAGCTGAGCTTTCATTTCGCCTTTCGGCTTTCGTTCGTTCGTTTTCGGAAGAAACAAAGGCCGCGCGGTGGCAGGGCGGAGGGTGCGGGGTTGGTCCGGTGGCCAGGTCTTGCGAGAATGCCCGAGCGCACAGAATGAATAATAATATGTACTAACGAGCTAGGACGCGAGTTTACCGAATGTTATGATTATGAATGATACATTCTATGTAGGGGTGTTAAGTTTCATGCATAAACCGCGCGCATGTAGTATATCTTAATGAATAGTGGAAATGCCTAGAATAAAATTTGTAGGTGTGAATCAATCTAGACGTTTGACCAAATATTGATGATTATGTGGGTTTTTTTTTTTAAAGTGGTTTTAAATATTCTTCCCATGTATATATTAAGTACCAGCAGCATATAGTGCTGTTTTTTTTGGTAATTATACAAATTACGTGTATATTTCTGCACCATAGTTGTTACAAACGGTAGGATCCTCACCTAATATTTCCATAATAGAATTATCTAGTGGTACGTCTGTCAGCTTTGGTTGTTCTCTTCATGCGCTGGTACTCGGATTCAGCTCCGTGGCGGGTACCGAGGTAGCGACAACCGTGGTTACGCACGTGGTGGACTCCGTACTGGGCTCTGGATCACACGCTTTTCACTTAGAACAAATGACAGAACTGTAGGTTTACCGGGAATTGTAATAGTAATTTTACTTTCAGTTAGATGACACTAAATACAAGTTCATACATTTTAATATTTTTTACAATGAAAATATGTTACCAATTATGTTACATTTTATTTAATTATTATATCTATTATTTATTTAATGTATTTAGGAAAAATAATATTGTTAGATGCAATGCACTAATTATTGTGTGGTACCAAGAAAACTTATGCGAGAAACGGAACGTAACCACATGTCAAACATTATTAGTGATGTTTCTATGAAGCGTCGTAAGAAAGAATCGATTAACGTTGGTCAAAAATTTTTGTAGAAATATCCGAGCAAGCTTACAATTGCTCGCACATTAAGATTTGTTTTAAACGTTGCTAAAAACGTTGAAACATAACGTAGATTTTTCAGTTGCACAAACATGTGCAGAAGTGACAGGCTCAAGTAACGCATTTAACTAATCTAAATTCAAGTTACAGCAATGAGTCTGTAAGGTTCATGTTTAGTGGGATGTTTAACAGTACTTAATACCTTTCAGTGACTGGGTATCACCAAAAAGGGTAAACCAAAGACACAGGGTTCACCCAAGAGCCCTAAATGTTGTACCTATCCCTGAGTCTGTTACGATTTTTAACGGCTGGCCTGGCTCGCTGCGTGGCAAACGGTGAATTTATTACTACTCATTATGGTTTTCCTACGAAATATGTTTAAAAAATAATACATGCGATATAAGATTTTAATCTGAGTTCGCGATAATGTATTGGTTGTTTGAATTGAAATAATACCGGATATATCACTCCTTTCTAGTTATTACAAAGTAACTACAGGCATAACCTTGCTGTTAATTAATCCTTATCTAGACTTATAATAAAGAGGAAAGATTTGATTGTTTTTAACGGATAAGCGCGATAACTACATCCGGTTCAAAAATATATTTTACCAGTAGATAGCTATATTATTATATGATTTATGCCTGAGTAACATACACTATATTATTTGATTAATCATCCATCATCGCGCGGGTGAACCCACGGCGCACAGCTAGTCATTATATAAGGCGGATACAAAACCAGGAGGGATTTTCAAATACTGATGGGTTTTTTTAATTACTGACCTTATAAATATTAGACTACAACCTACATATTCCTCACGGTTTATAACGCTAGCGTGTACAGACACTCGCAGAATTGTGACAATCAGTTTAGTCACAACACAGAAACCATAGACAAAAACCATCTATTTATGAACTCAAGTCAATTATTTTAAATATATTATATTATAATCGATTCAAAATCTTAATAGCTGTTCAGTTAGCATTATCGAGTTATTATAATCTATAATGCCCATCATTAAATTCAAATTCTTTTCTTTCAGTTTCAATTTTGTTTCCGTGAAAGTGCTTCAATAAATATCTTTGATAAATTACACTACTTTTTATTTGTTTACGGACTCCGACCACTCTACTTACAATTGCTCGCCCCTGCTACGCTCACTGGACTTTGATCTGCTTAACAACGACTCAAACCTACTTGGAAAAATGTCTGGTTTCGCAAGAAGTTGCTGTGTACCAAAATGTGGAAAAACCAGTAGGTACAGTAACTTAAACTTAATAAACTAGTAGTTCCTGTAGTTCTGCGAACAGTAGACCTCACGGGCACAGTCTATCTTATATTGAATAGTAGAACATGCATACCAAGTTTCGTCAAGATTGGTTGAAAAATGCTAAATTATGTCTAATGCCCATGTTGTACCTACCCCAATATCAGTTAGGAACTCAGTTCTCGAAGTTGTTGACGAGTACATCTACCTGGCATAGACAGTCAAACTAGGCAGGTCCAACTTCGAGAAAGAGGTCAATCGTCGAATCCAACTCGGCTGGGCAGCGTTCCGGAAAGTTAGCGAAGTCTTCTCGTCAAAAATACCTCAGTGCCTCAAGACAAGAGTCTTCGACCAATGTGTGTTACCAGTGATGACTTATGGCACTGAAACGTGGTCTCTTACTATGGGCCTCATAGATAAGCTCAAAGTCGCACAACGAGCTATGGAGAGGGCTATGCTCGGCGTTTCTCTACGTGATCGAATCAGAAATGAGGAGATCCGTAGAAGAACGAAAGTCACCGACACAACTCAGAAGATTAGCCAGTTGAAGTGGGCAGGGCACATAGCACAGATGGCTGATGGGGCCGAAAGGTTCTGGAGTGGAGACCACGGACCGGCAAGCGCAGCGTAGGTCGTCCACCGACACGGTGGACAGACGACCCGATGAAGGTCGCAGGACGATGTTGGATGCAGGCCGCAGGACGATGTTGGATGCAGGCCACTTCCAAACGGTCCTTTTGGAAAATCATGGGAAGGCCTATGTTCAGCAGTGGACGTCCTACGGCTGAGATGATGATGATAAAAAAGGGTGCTGAGTCATTAATGCTATGTGATTACATTAAAATATACCATCAGGTTCCGTAAATGTAGGTACCCGCCAATGTGAGTTAGATTAGATACCTAACATAACTAATGTCTTTGTTAGTTGTGAATACAAAGACACAATATCTTGAATTGATTTTGCGATCAATGCAAAAGTAATAATGTAAAAATGGCCTAATCAGTAATGCTCCAATTCTAGGTTAAGCCTATTTACCATCTTTTATCACCTCATCAGTTACCATCAGGTAGGGTTGTAGGCTCATCTTCAATCAATCTGAAACGTATCTCATTATTAGTATTTCCCTTTTTAGATAATCGATCCTATGGAATAGTAGAGACCTGTGTGTGTATTGCCAGCATAAACATGAGAAATGCTTGCTTGATTTCTGGCTAGGTGTCAAGGTACAACATAAATTAACAAGTCAAAATACAACATTATAAATCAATTTCTTTATTTCAGGGACACATGTCGACAACAAAACAATGTTTGTGCAGATGTTAAACAAGATTAAGAAGAAAAAGGATACTTATGCAACAAGACTGAAAAAAGCTCTAAACCTTTCAAAAAATGTAACTTCACAATACACTAAGAAAATTTACAAGCCTTGCAGCCTTTTTCATAATGATGCTATTTAGAGAAGTAACAAAAAACAAAATGGGTAGGAGATTCACACTATAAGAAAAAATATGGCTCTCAGTCATTACAAGCAGGGACCATAGATGTAGACCATGTTATAGAATGAAGGAAAATTCTAAATGAGCGTCATGGTTTTCATTCAAAACTATTTAAGCCAGGTTTAAGAACTACACGGAACTTGCATGGATTTTAGAAAGCTGATGTAAGAAAAACTTTGATATTATTAGAGATAAATATTAAGGAATATATTATAATTTTATTTTATGTCTACTTATGTAATTACATAAAATACAGTCAATAAAAGAAGAAAAAGTAAGGGACAGAAGAGATTTGAATGAAATAGGATGGGATATTTTTTGTTGAAGAATATCATACAGTGAATATATTAATTTTGGACAGCTAAAGAAAATATGATAAGAAAATAGCTTTTTTTTTTGTCCCGGTGAAATCCTTTATGGAGCCCAATCTACCTTCTTCCAATTACTCCGGCCCACACATTTACAGAAAACTTTCGCTGGTACGGCACCTGCTTTTTCCAGTGTGGATTGCTACCCTTGTCAACCCATTGATGGAGATTGTGGAAGTTAGTTATGCCCTCCCTAGAAAATTTGCTTTCGTCGGTCCAAAAGATTGATTTCAAGAACTACGCATCTTTAATGTATCTGTTGAGGAGGAAACGACAGAATTGAACCAGTTTATGGGGATCTTGCTCTTCCAGAGCTTGCATACCCGTCACATGGAATGGATACTTGTTATTCTGGTGCATCGTACTCCACACTTTCCATTGAGAAAAATAAGATTTCGAACTACTACTATGGTGCTGGTAACTACTTGACTTAAGCTAAGTGTGTAAATGAAATTCAAAACAGAGGGGTACAACAAAGAGATAACATTTAGTAGTAACCGCGCAAACTTGTGTTTTCTTGGGGTTAAATGGAACCAAGTTCAGTCGGCCCTACTTCGAGACGTTGGACAGTAAGGATTCGACTTCAGACACAAGTTTCGACTCTCGTAAACGTTTGCCAGAGAAGTTTTAGCACGGCCGGCGTATAGGGCATCGACGGTGCTGTTATCGCATGCATATGTCCTTTAATTGCAACAAGTCATCGATGTACAAGAGAAATGTCATGGAGTCATATTTATCTGACAGGATGCAAAAGGTTTGCATAAATGGTGTAACATCTTCAGGATCTATAATTAAAATGGGTGTTCCACAAGGGTCCATTTTAGGGCCCTTTTTTCTTCTTAGTATACATTAACGACTTGCCACTTATGGCCAAGAATCTTTGTGATATTGTTTTATTTGCGGATGACACATCTCTGATTTTCAAAGTAGATAGGAAAGATAGCACACTAATTCAAGTTAACAACGCTCTATCTAGTATCTCTAAATGGTTCTCAACTAATAATTTACTTCTGAATTCAAAAAAGACTAAATGTTTGAAGTTTTCTTTTCCTAATGTTCCATATTTGGAGTCCAACGTTACGCTTGATGGAGTTAAACTCGTAATGGACAAGGCAACAGTCTTCCTAGGCATTAAAACTGATTCAAAATCACAATGGGGTCCTCATTTAATGCCCTGTCTGGGAGACTCAGTTCTGCTGCATATGCAGTACGTAAAATAAGAGAGCTAACAGATGTTTCTACGGCGCGGTTAGTGTATTTTGCATATTTCCACAGCGTAATGTCATATGGGATATTGCTATGGGGTTCAGCGGCTAGGAAAGATAGCACACTAATTCAAGTTAACAACGCTCTATCTAGTATCTCTAAATGGTTCTCAACTAATAATTTACTTCTGAATTCAAAAAAGACTAAATGTTTGAAGTTTTCTTTTCCTAATGTTCCATATTTGGAGTCCAACGTTACGCTTGATGGAGTTAAACTCGTAATGGACAAGGCAACAGTCTTCCTAGGCATTAAAATTGATTCAAAATCACAATGGGGTCCTCATTTAATGCCCTGTCTGGGAGACTCAGTTCTGCTGCATATGCAGTACGTAAAATAAGAGAGCTAACAGATGTTTCTACGGCGCGGTTAGTGTATTTTGCATATTTCCACAGCGTAATGTCATATGGGATATTGCTATGGGGTTCAGCGGCTGATATAGAGACCATCTTTATCCTTCAGAAACGACATTTATTTAAAGAAATCAATATACTAACGTTGCCTTCCTTATAATGTATTTGAAAATATAATGTATGTTCGTAAAAAAATACATAAATATAAGTTAAATAGTGATCACCGCACTTTTAATACTAGAAATACAAATAGGATAGCTGTACCTAGTTTTAGACTTGCGAAGACTAATAAGTCATTCCTAGGAAATTGTGTGCGTTTTTACAATAAAATCCCAAAACACATACTGAGCTCACAGAGGGCAAATTCAAGTTGACTGTAAAAAACGTTTTAATAAAAAAAGCTTACTATAAAGTTCGACATTATATAGAAGATAAAGATGCTTGGAATACTAGTACTCCACTTCTGGAAAGCTGTCTCTCTGCCACCCATAAAATGTAAGATTTGTAGTACCTAAGTAGAAACATTGTAAACATCTATATAAAAAGAATGGCCCCTAGTTTCTTGCCGCTTCTTCTCGACGGGCTCTATATATTTTGGAACGCGGCGGTAGAGTCTTTAAAGTAATGAAAAGTTGACGTTCATAAGTGCGTCTTTGATGCCTGAATTGAATAAATGATTTTGACTTTGACTTTGAAACAGGGTCAGAGATAAGACACAGCTTTACGTACCAGCATTGATTGTTTTAGGTCGGAACATGTACCATTGATACTAACGACCTTGATGCTGCTATCTGCCAAATTACTAGAGATCCACCAACTAGAGATCCACCAACTAGAGATTTCACAGGAAATCCGTAGGAAAGAAAGCTTCGACTTCGCCTTCACTATGTCAAAAGTAACCACCTACGCCTCACCTTATTTTTAGCTCTACCATTTTTAGCTTTAGTTTCGCTCTAAAAACGCTCACAAGGGGCCTATTCGAACGCACTATATAGTAGTTTCCAGTATTGCCAGGTTGGGTGATTTGTCGCCAATTGGGCTACTCAAGAGCCTCCAGCGGCGACAAAAAATTCCAAATTGGTGACTTGTCGCCAATTCGGATACCCCAAAATCAAAATTGTTGGACGAAGCCAAATAAATTATAAAGTGACCTAAATTTATGTTTACAGGGAATTATATTCTTTTTAAATGTTATAACAATACGTGCAACGAACCAATTCTTCAACAATTCTATTTCGCTTATATATAATGATGATGAAGATAAGCGAGACAGCAATATCGATGACATATTTAATGTGCTAAGCTGAATGACAGTTATAATGTACCTACTAATTGGCGCCGAAGTTGTAATATTCTAATATGTGAGAGTACAACAGTTTGTACATTACTATTGTTGAAATTAAAGGCTGAAAAAAGTAGGTTATAAGATACATGTACTTAATCAAACAAAGTTAATTGTACCTTAAAATAGGAATTTGGATTTTTTTTATTTATGGTACAATATCGCGTGTAAAGGGAATATTAGTGAAAATATAATTTCTTTTCAAATTAAAAAAAAAATTATGTAATACCATAGCTAAATAGCTATGGTAGGTATAATATGATTCTTTTTTAAATTTGATCTTCTGTTCGATGTGTAGTAACCAGTATCAAGGTTGATACTATAGTAGTATATATGATGATCCTTGGTTGTATTGAACATAGGTTAAAAAAAATAGTCATAGTTTTGGGTCATCGGAAGACATGTTTGTTGGTGCGCTTCTTATCTTCTCTAACAAAGTATTCGAAAACAGAAGAAACGGACGTGGATGCAATAATCAAAATTATAATATGTACTTGATCTTAAAAATATATCAAACATGATTTGCGCGATTTGGGCTACCTTAGATTTCAAATTCAGCGACAAGAGCTTGCAGGCATCTGGCAGCACCGTTAGTTTCTCTTTGTTGAGTAGACGAGATGCACGTTTTGCACGTATTCCTTCGTCGGTTGTGCTTTATGCTCTTGCTAGAGACGGTTCGGTTCAACGGATAGCTAATTTGAACAGCAGGTTGTTCGTGTGAAAATTGTTTCAGTTTCATTTTGCGTTGATATCATACAGTGTTAACAAAAACTGACGGTCTGGTACTAATTTACCCAAATACAATTGTCTGAACAAAGAACTTAGAGCTGATAGGTACTATTCGACCAGCTTGACCAAAATGAAATTAGCAAGTGTCGTTTCCTTAGTTATTATAGTAGTTTTACTAAGAAGCACAGTAATTGACTCTTTTGAAGATTTAAGATACGTGGCCGTGATATACAGGCACGGGGATCGGACTCCGGTCAAACCATATCATAATGACCCTTGGAGCAATGAGTCGTTATGGCCTGAAAAGTTTGGTCAGCTAACCAACATAGGCAAAAATCAGCAATTCGCATTTGGACAATGGATGGGCAAACGATTTGAGGTAATTTATATAATAGTACTTACTCAAAGATTTGTTTTATAATAGTTCAGTATATGCAAAATTACAATTATTAATATTATGTGTACATAAAAACTTTAAATTATTTACTTAAATTTATATAAAATAAAATGTTACCCAATGTATGACAACTTAACCATAAGTAAAACGAAACATTTAATGGCGAGAATTCTATATGATCTGTAGGTATTGACATAATATTACAATAATAATTGATTTTCAATATATTTTGTTTTTAAAACTACGCGTCTGCATGTTGAAACTTGGGGCGTGTGCTTATAATAATGTAAAAAAATATCAACCCCCAACTCGAGGGACGTGGTAGGTATTGACGTTAATATTTCAATTATTAATTGATTTCTAATATTTTTTTTCTCATAAACTACCTGTCTCTGCAGGTTGAAACTTGGCGTGTGTGCTTATAATAATGAAACCTTTCTGTAAATAAAATGTCATCCCCCAACTCGACTGACATTAATGGAAAGTTAAGCCAGCATAAGACCTAAAATCGCATGATTATGCTGTGAAATACATAGCTGTCAAAAATCGATCACAACCATGCTCTAGATGTGGGTAAAAAATTGCACTTTTTGGTGGCAAAAATACCTCTTCTTTAGCTTTCCAAATGCTGAACAAAAAGAGACATGAACAACATTTTCATCCACAGATTCTCAATTCGAACGCCTACACACTATTACTATCATAAGTCTGCTTAACTTAGTCTTATTGAATCATGCCATTTGAGGGGGCTCATTTTGTATTGAACTGTACCAGATACCTTTGTTTTAGGAGGAGTTTTCGAAATGCTTTTTCCTATTAATAATAATAATTATGAGACCCCTGACCCCCGGCTTGCCTTAATTGGCCGTCCGGGGGTGGAGACGCAAGAGCAAGTAACAAAAAGCTCCAAGAGTGGAAGTGTTAAAGGGCATAACGCCGGTAGTAGCGCTTCAGTGAAACCGCAGCACACCTCTCGACACCCTTTAGCCAGCCACACCAACATTGCCCTTTCTGTCACCATTCATGGTGGCCTTTATGGAGAGCCCGTTTAGTGGGTAGCAAGTCACCACCTGCCCAAAAATTTTAAAATGAGACTGAATTTGGCAGGTGCCATAGTCTCTTCCATAGCCCACTATCTTTTTATCACTAATAAAATCATTTCAATAGCCTTGTCATTTTACCCATTTTTATAATAGATATACCATGTCACCATCCATCCAAAAGTTTCTGGTTTTTTTATACTACTTTGTATTTTTTATACCAAACAGGCCTCTAAGTGTTGGCTACAGCCCCACTTATGCCTTTGTAAAGGACCGGATGAAATCCGTGATTTATTTTGAATAAAAGGAATAATAATAATAATAATAATCATCAAGCCCTTTATTCTGAACTGATGAAATAAATATGTATGGATAATAAATATGGTTTCATTATAATATGTCCCGCAGTTCAGTGTGCCTCTTGGCATAGGCCTCCTCTAACCTCTTCCGCTGTGATCTGTCTAGTGCTACTCTTATCCAATGATGTCCAGCAGTGAGTTTCAAATCGTCTTCCCATCTCATTGTTTGGTGTTCTCTATTGCGTTTTCCATCTCTGGGGTACCAGTCAAATAGAAACTTTTGCTCCATTTGTTTTGTGGATCTCGTACCATGTGACCGGTCCATCTCCACTTCTGTTGGTCTATTCGAGTTAGAACATCTACTACCTTAGTTTTTTCTCTTATAGTACTACTTCTTACTTTGTCTTGTTTTTTATTCCTGTCATACTTCTCTCCATGGCTCTCTGGCAGTGTTCCAGCTGTTCCCTGTGATGTTTGGTAAGTGATCAAGTTTCGCATGACTGGAAGTATACAGGTGTCAAAGACTTTCCTTTTTGTTGACAAGCTTAGTGGCTTGTGCTTAGTAGTGCTTAGTTCCTTGGATTTCATAATTTTTCAGTGACCAGTACTTTTTCCATCCATTTGCTATACGTCTACTAATCTCTTTTGTAGTTGGTTACTATGAGATATTATCTGTCCCAGGTAGATGTAATCTTGTACATATTCCAGTAGTTGGTTATCAATTTTTATACTTACTGCTTTGGAGTTTGTGAGTAATTTTGTTTTGTCTTTGTTCTTTGATAGACCTAGGTACTTACTTACTTAGTACTTGGTCGGCGGGCTATGTTCCGCACTCAAGATGCCGTTTTGATGCGGCACTTTGTGCGTGATGTCGGGTGGTGCGCGTTAGTCCAGCCACCTGATGTCGTCGAAGAAGGACAGCTTGTTGTTCTTAAGCTGTTTCAAGGCCATTCTAATATCGTACAGGCTGATGTCAGAGATATCTTCGGTATAATGTCGGGTCAGCTTGGCTCTTCGGTCTTTAACCGAGCTGCTAACAGGTTTAGCGACCGAGGTGTATAACTGTCCGTAGAAACTATCTACCTCTCCCAACACTTCTGCTTTGGTCGACGCTACATTACCGTCTTCTCTCTTCAGCATCGTCAACTGGCTTTGCCCAATAGACATGTCTCTTGCAAACACTTTGGAGCCCTTGTTCCGCTCTATCGTCTTTTTAATACGGTTTGTATTAAAGATCCGGATGTCGTGTCGCAAGGACTTTCATATTCGTCTATTGAGCAGCCTATATGCTTCAGCATCATCCGAAGACTGCAGTTTTAATGTGCGGTGTAACTGCGTCATTCAGCCATGAGGTTGAGGGTATCGTTGGAGAATTTCTGTGGCCTATCTGTACGTTGGGGTTTAAAGTATTTAGAACCCACTGTATGGACAGTTTCTATTAACCTGTGATTGATCTCGTCCACTAAAGCGATGTTCTCAAGGCAAGTCCTTCTTTCTCCAGGAAGTCGGCCAACCTCTGTCCCCTGCGGTTCCGTTGTCCATAGCTAAATTGCCCCACTTTCAACTCATCCTCGCTTCTCTTAACCAACTTCGCGTTGAAGTCCCCCATAACAACTAGAAAGTGCGTTTCAGAGGTATGTTTGGCCCGACTAATGTCCTCATACATATCCTCCACCTCATCATTCGGGTGCGACTTCGTCGGTGAGTATACCTGAATGACCTTCAGCGAATATCGTTTGGATACTCTGAGTATTAGATATACGACCCTATTGGAAACGCTATCGATCGTAACTATGTTGTTAGTAATGGATTTGTGGACGAGAAAACCGACACCACCTTGGGACTGTTGATCGCCCTACCGGTAATAGAGTAGGTTACCTGATTTTAGGGTTATCGTGTCCTCATCCGCTCTACGGACTTCAGATAACCCCACAATGTCCTAGTGTAACTTACTCATTTCTTCTTCCGGGGCTGCCGGGGGCTGGGGGCCTGGTTCTTTTTATCAAATCCATTGGGGGGATTTCGCCAAAACTCGCCACGCTTGGCAGGTTGGCGAGCGCAGTTTTGGGGTTTTAATACTGGGAAGGTACTGCTGCCCATCCTCCGATTGTTATCCCTTAGCCGATTTCTACGACACCCACGGGTAGTGTTGGGGGGTACTATTCTAAGCCGGTACCCCACGGCACGGATTATTCTTAGCTTTGATAAATTAATTGCTCTCGTCTCTTTTATGTTTCCGAAGCAACCGGTTTCAAAAATTTCTGTACCTTTTGCAAGTAGTACTTAGAATACCTATAGTAAAACTTTCGTTGTTAGGAGATCTTCTAGATTTAATATGTAAGCGATCTCTGTTCCGTATACAGCGTAATAAACCTGGAGTTATCCAAGGCTTAATCGTACGCTGTGTCCTTGGTAGTTTGGTCTCTCTAGTATTATGATTGATAATGTGCATCAGTTTGAAAATAAAAAGATCAGCGGCTTCGTCAGCCTTCGTTAGTTTCAAAATATCTGAAAAATCAGCCATGTTTATTTGTGAAATAATAAGATAGATAATAGATAAATATATATATATATATATAAATCCAAGATAGCAGCCTGATCTCTATGCTACACAGTCTCATATAAAACTGGGGTCTGGATTGACTGGTCGGCGAGCATGAACTTCTATGGTACAGCTAAAACACCGTAATAATTAATATGAATGTAACACTCCTTTTATATTTTTTTGCAAGTATACCCATTTAAGGTGTGCAGTAAAGTTCAGAAATGATTAGGTAGGTATAAGGAAAAAATATTTCTGGTGCAATGCACTCAAAACTTTAACGAAAATAATGTAATACATGTTATTTTTAAATATGTACATCTAATCTAATAATATCATAATCTATATATCCTCGAAGGGGTAAGCTACAGTGTTTTAAAGACCTGCGTTTTAACGGATATATTTTTGGTCCCAAGTAATGGAGGCGAGCCTATTACCATCTACGGGACACTGTTCTAGACTCCTGACTGCTATTTAGAATTTCTTTGTCAAAAAATGCCAATAACTGTTCACCCCTGAGATCAAACTCAGGCCAGGACCCCGAGATTTCAAAACGGCGCTTCCATCACTACACTAAGACCAGGCTAGCAAAGCCGCTGGTGGGTCAGCCAGTATACAGTATATAAACTCTAATTATCGGCGGGAAAGCGACAGCGGCCTGGCGGTGGCCATCCACGTATTTCTATCTACTATTACTTATCCTGTGATATATAAAGCCGCTCGTTACCAAACCAACTAATTAACCACCAAAATAACGTTGTTTGAAATAACTATACGCGGATATAGATTTTCGGTAAACATCGAGTTCAGTTACCTAATAAAGTTAAGGTAAATTGTGAGAATGTTATCAATATTAATGTTTTGGAGACACTTTTAGATATAGGTATATGAGTATCATCTATACTTTCAATTAACGTCATGATGCCCTGAATCCTTGTATATCCATTCATTTCCCACGTCTATTATATTTCAGGTCAGAAATGGCTCACGGCTTCTTTACATGTAAACGCCCAAGATACTCGTATTTTAGATCTCCGACTTACACATTGGCATAGGGTAGTTTTTGTTGAAAACATTCTTGTGAGATAACATTATCAAATCATGCAGGCTGAGCTGCAGAGCAATATGGTATAACTTTCGATTGCATGTTACATAGATATTATATATATAGACTATAGATAATGGTCAGTTGACGCTGTACGTAGCACTCCTTCCTTCTGTGCCGCTGGTCCACGTTTCGATCCCTGGACAGGTCAATCATTTGAGTAATAATAATATAATAATAATAATAATATTTGTTAAATAATAATTAAATAATTAAATAATAATGTTGTTGCTAATAAGCCTGACATCGTGGTGATCGATCGATCTCAGCGCCGGGTAATGCTTGTTGACGTCACCATTCCTCATGATGAGAATCTCGTGAAGGCCGAGAAGGACAAGCTCAGGAAGTACCTTGACTTAGCTCACGAGGTGACCGCCATGTGGGATGTTGACGAGACGATCATTGTTCCGATAGTGGTTTCAGCAAACGGCCTTATAGCAAAAAGCCTCGACCAACATCTTAAGAGGCTCTCGCTAGACGGTTGGATCAAGAGCCAGATACAGAAGGCAGTACTCCTTGACACGGCACGTATTGTCAGGAGGTTCCTCAGTCTGCAGCCCTAACCACCGGTAGTTTGGGTCATGCTCCACTGCCGATGGCAATCTAGGATTAGGTTTTTTATAATGTTTTTATTTTATATAGAAATATTGTAAAAAATGTAATTTTAAGAAAAATAAATAAATAATGTGAATAATAATATATTTATTTCGAAAAAGTTGCACAGAGTTTTTATTAAAATTTAATTGGCTAGCTATGTTATCTAAAGAATCAGTTAACTGCTGCCGAACTAGGCACTAAGCCTGTGTTTCAGCGTACAGCGCCCTCCCCACTAGATTGTTTTATTTACTAGCCTAGACATATTATAAATTATCCATTTCTATACAATATAAATGTGACATCTACTATATATTTATACAAATTCACATTATCTTATATTTATACAGTTAAATTTAAACACAAAACTAACTTATATTATATTTATATATATGTTTTAATGAGTATCTACTTATAGCGAGTGTGTAGCTACTGTTCCTCTTTTTGTATTTTATGTTTGTGATAGGGTGTGTAGGGCGTGTGTATGTGCGTGAGGTATCATCGTGTACGTCAGCCTCGGACGAGTTGGGTTCACGGCGATGTCCTCGTGTGTGTGTGTTACTGGGTGTGCGGTGTGTATGTGCATGAATGGGTGTGAGAGGGTGTAGTTTATGTGATTTTTTGGAATTATACATTACTTGGGTCATATTACTTCTGTTGCTCAAAATTAACATCTGTAAAGGAGATAGTTACCTTACAACTTGTATTAATTTCTCTGCCTCTTCACAAGTTAACGTCTTTAACCATGTCGTGATTTTAACTTTAACTTCATGTTTCGATAATTTATAAATGTTTAGGAATTTATTGAATTTATTATAAAGAAAAGGACCTAGAAAAAATAAAAATCTTTTGATAAAGGCTGTGTTCAGTCGTTGAGGCAGTGAACAAACTGTATGATTTCGTCTACGATCTATTTGCGTCTGGGGATCATATATTAATAGAGCGTGCTGCTTTAGAATAATGCTTACTATAAATAATTGTCGAACTGTAAGAACATCACAAGATTTATACAAAAGTGTAGTATCAAATAGGATTGGTTTACCGGTACTAATTTTTAATGCAGCTCGTTGAGATATCTCAATAGGTCGCAAGGTTGTTTTAGGTGCACCTCCCCAAGATGAAATGCAATATGTAATTATAGATTGACAAAGAGCTAAGTAAATTTGTTTGACAAGTTCTGGTTTCGCAATTGATTTAAGTTTTTTTAAAACATAAAATGTTTTACGTACACGTTTACTTAAGTTTAGGATATGTTCTTTGAAATTTAGATTTTTATCAATAATGATACCTAAGTATTTTATGGAAAAGGTTGATTCTAAGGTCTTACAATTACACGTTAATAAATTTGAAGAGAGACATTTTTTAGTATGAGCTAATAAATTATTTAAATTATTTTGACGAGGAACATTTGTTATTGAGAATGTGATATATTTAGTTTTTTCCGTATTTAAAGATAAGATGTTATCATACAGCCATGTAGTAACTTTATTGAATCCAATTTGAGCAGCATCGTAGACCTCGCACCATGTATTAGCAGTGAACATTAAGACTGTGTCATCCGCATATGAGATAAGTTTTCCGTTATCAAGGTTAAGGGAACATAGATCATTTAGGTATATTAAAAACAGGGTAGGACCTAGAATGCTGCCCTGTGGAACCCCATGCGTGACTGGTAGTCCATCACTAATGTGAGGGCCAACTTTAACGCTCTGACATCTATTAGTTAAGTAGTCCCTAAAAAGAGTAAGCTGATTATCCCTAATTCCTTCTTTTTCAAGTTTGGATATAAGAATGGGCACAGAGACTGTATCAAACGCTTTTGCCAAATCTAGGAAAATGGCTATGCATTTTTTCCTTTTGTCTAGTCCATCTGATATAAAACAAGCTAATTTATGCACCGCGTCATCGGTTGATATACCACGGCGAAAACCAAATTGATTATTGCTTAGAATATTGTTTTGTTCTAAATAATTTATTAGTCTATTGTTCATTAAACGTTCGAGTATTTTGGAAATCGAAGTTAGGATAGATATGGGCCTATAGTTGTTGATACAGTCTCTGTCTCCTTTCTTGTGTATAGGTATAATAAGTGACTTTTTTAAGTCTCTAGGGAAAATACCCAATTTAAAGCTGAGATTGAATATGTAAGTAAGAGGAGGAACAAGTAGTTCTCTATTTTCTTTTAAAAATGTATTGGATATTCCATCCCATCCAACTGAGCATTCATTTTTTAGCTCTAATATAAGTCTTTCCACTTCCTCTGTGTCTGTTTCTAGAAGGACAAAAGATTGCATCTCTGATTCTGGTATATTAGGTGTGGCCGCAGTTAGATTATCTGTATTCGTATTAGGTGCTATAGCTTCAGCTAAATTTTTACCAATATTTACAAAAAAAATTGTTAACTTCATTAACTGACGAATTTGGAGAGTTACGGATACTTAGTAGCTCTTTAGGATACTCATGAATAATTTTAGTGCCTGATATTTCCCGTACTGCCGACCATATTTGTTTGCTGTTGTTACCAGCCTTTTCTAGTTTATCTTTTTCATAAGATGTTTTAATTTTCTTAATGAGTGAGTTACAAAAATTCCTATAACGAGAGTAGGTTAGTTTTAAAATTTTATTATTTGGCGAGTTTCTGGATTTTTTGTGCAACTTATCTCTATTTCGAATACATCTAAGTAAGCCTGTAGTCATCCATGGTTTTATAATCTTTTTACGCCTAGAGTAAGTAAAATTCGTTGTGTTCTTTTTTATTGCAGTTTGTAACTGTTTAATCAAATAGGATAATGCAAAATTAGGATCTTTTGAGTTGTATATAGGTAATAAATCAATATTTATTATATCTTGCTTTAACCTAACGCTGTCTATTTTAGAATAAGTAGTTTTTGCATAGTTTCTAATCACATTGCGTTCTAAACATAATAAGGTAGGTCGGTGATCAGTGATTTTTGTAAGTGGTACAAGAGTGAGTGCTGGAAATTCAGTTCTTATAATAACGTGGTCTAAGCAAGTACCGCTTTCTTCACGTGTCACAAAAGAGTGTGCTGGAAAGAGCCCGTGATATGCTAACAAATCCAAGTACTGATCGCAATCTTCACTACTTTTCTCTGGGTTTATCGAAATATTAACATCACCAGTAATAATAATATTTTTTATAAAAGATAATTTACTAAGTAGATTATTCAGTGATTTCAGGAATGTGTTAATCTTTTTGAAAGAAGGAGAGCGATATATTGCTAATACAACGGTATTTGCGTCCAATTTAATTACTAAACAGTTTCCCTCCTCAAATTGTGGTTCTTCGTAGGAAAAACTAAGCTCTCGTTTTACATAGACCACGACGCCATCATTTTCATTGATGTTTATTTTTGAGTCAACTGAACTATATCCATCTAGCATGGGTATTACAGACAAGCATTTAAGCCAGCATTCTGTCAAGACAAGAATATCGCAATCAAATTTAAGTCTTGTTAATAGAATTTCAAATTTGTTGATGTTACATCCGAGACTTCTTATGTTTTGCGCCAAAATAGAAAGAGTTTTATTAGAAAAAGGAAGAAATTGAATACATTTTTCTAGATCACATTCATATGCTGTAGACACTTCTGTGTCTAGTTCATCTGTTAAATGAGTTGTGTTACCCATAAAGAGAGTAAAGGTAGGTTGATCGTGCTAACCTTTTATTCGTATCTGTTTTGTGAACATTATCAAAGTTGTAACTATATAGAAGAAATATGATTGTTTGTAAGTAGCTAAGATAGCATGGTGTAATACAAAATAATTGTGAGTATTTGAGCAGTGAGTGTGAAATATGTGTATAATTGTTTTTAAAGATTTTTCTGTTTTTGTATAGACGTATTATAAATATACATAACAAAAAATGTTTGCATATTACAGAAAATTTGTTGACAAAAATTTGTAAATTTTGACAAAAAATATACTTATTTATACATATCTTTTTAACTAGTACATGCATGTTGTCTAGTCATGTTTGTTTACGTAGATTATCTAGATCCGCATCCCATTCTATCCTTATCTGTGGCATGTTATCCTCTTTACGTAAGTATATTACTCCACGCGAGGTCCAGCAATATTTATATCCAGAGCTTTTTTGAAAGTTGCGGGCCAAAAAGTATAGTCTCTGTGTTTTCTGTGTTAACGTCTCAGACACAAATATAGGTTTTGCCGGTTTCATATAAAGAAGATGTGTGGTATTAAGCTTGTCACCTTTAGGTTTATTTTTGTTAAAGCTCTTTACTGCTGTCAGAACTTTTTCCTTTAATAAGGTGGTAGTAAATTCCGTAATAACTGGCCTTAGCGCAGAATCTGCTGAATGAGTCCTGTACACATCTTTTATGTCTGATGTTTTAATCTCGATATTTAATGACTTTCCTAGTTTTTTAACGACCTCACAAAGTTCATCTTTAGACTCAGGTTTTTGATCTATTTTAGGGATATTTCGTATCTCAATACCAGACGATCTCGACCATTTTTCTGTCTTTTCTAGTCTATCCTCTAGTTGGAGAATATACTTTGATTTTTCTTGAATCACTCTTTCTAGATGTTGAATTGTTTTAATGAACTCGTCATTTTTTTGGGACAAAAGATCAACCGTTCTTGTCAGATCATAATTTTGATCTTTAACAGAGCAGACAATTCAATTCAAATTCATTTATTTCGATCGCCAATTTGATCATACAATTATTAAAATAAAACATTAAAAACATAAAACTAGGTACATATTTAAAATTAATAAAATAGATTTACACTAACACACACCTTTCACCATTTGCTTGTTAGTCAGTACATGTACCATTGAGCAGTGGTTCATGTACTGACAGTCAAACCTATTCGCAAATACGTTCAGGATGGTGTTGGGGCTGGCCCGGACCCTGCGCGCCAGGGATGTGCACCGTTTTCGCATGGTCGTGTAGAAACAATCGACCCGTGCTTCGGCGAACATCCCCGACGCGCTGCAAGCACGAGGCAGCCGCATCAGCACCCTAAACGCATTATTGTACTGCACACGAAGGGCATTGTACTGTTTCTGCGTATATGTCACCCACAGGCTGCTCGTGTAGAAGGACGTACAAAATGCTCTGAAAAGAGTAACTTTGACATCCCTCGAACAACGTGCGAACCTGCGGGCAATCATATTAGCCCTCACAGACAACGCCCTTCGCTCCCTCTCCACATCTGCATCGTCCTTCAGGTCAGAGGTTACTAAATGCCCGAGATACTTGAAAATTTCGACCCTTTTAAGTATTGTGTCGTTTAAACGAATGGCTGGTATAGTATCCGGACATTTCCCTCTGGCCCGAAAGACCATGCATTCGCTCTTCTTTGCGTTATAGAGCAAACCATGACGCTGTACGTACTGTTCACATATGCCTAACAGTTTGGTCAGCCCACAGACCGAGGCACTCAGCAGCACCATGTCGTCCGCGTAGCTAATATTATTTAGACAAACTCCATCAATATGGCAGCCGACACGTGTACTGCTGAGCTTCTCTACAATGCTTTTTAGTTCGCTAAATTGCTCATCCTGTTTCTTAGACAACGCTGCCAAGGACTCCTTGATGGTGGCCGCCATAACAATATCCTGGCCATCATGCTTTCTTTTTTTGTTGCGCGCTATACGTAAGTCCGGCTCAGAGTCATAGTGCACACTGTCACTAATAGTTCCTATAGTGCGCGTATCAGAATATGCAACCAACTGAGGTATTTGCGGTGGGCCCATTTCTGGAGTAGCAGGTGGAGTGCGCTTTAGTGGCATGTTGATACCAGGAGAACAGCAATCAAAGAGAGTTCTTAATAAATTGGAAAATTTCTATACACAAAAAAAACTATCTTTATGTCTCAATAAATATACAGCAAGTGGATCTAAAAATGAAGTGAAGTCTAAAAATCACCAGGACTTCAGAAAGATGCCGAAGGTATTATCACTTGTTCAGTAGAAGTGGTGCATTCGTGGCAATCTGTCCACGGCGGCGAGTGCAGCGTATATCATACAGACTGCAAAAATCAAACTGCACGTACCAGGAGCCCAGAGTAGTTCAAAAGGTGTAACTTAAAATCCACAGCGACTAAATGCGTGTGACTGTGACGGTGTACAGGCGCGTGCGCGTCAGTACAGATCTCTCTTTCTTACTGCTTGGTAGGCATTGTATGTATACCAACCTGTTGCGCGCAGGGCGTTTACAATGCGTGTGAGTGGAAAGGTATATCGGCGCGCGCCCAGCAACCTGTTGCGCATGCGGTGTTTTCAACGCGTGCGAAAGGATCGGATATATGTTACTTGGCTGGGTGGCTTACCGCATTGCAGTTCCGTGAAGCTATATGACGCGTTTCAACCTCCTGTGCTTTGCTGCGCTCCTATTTTTTGGTCTTGATTTTTGCGAAAAAATATTTATTTAGTTGAATTTTATACAACTTGACACTAATTTTGCACACGTCTACTCAGTGACGAGGTCCAGGGGGGAGAGGTAGTGCATGAGCATATCTGTTTGAACTGCGTCTGGCTGTGTATATGTATATATATACGTACGTATATCAGTCATCAGGTTACCATAGTACATGCTCTGCCTAGTTTGGAACCTCAAGACCTTTGTGTGGATGTTGTCCTATGTTATTATACTAGATGACACGCCCGCCGATCTCCAAACGGACAGTATAAGAATGAAATTGACTTTATTCTTTCAAATCAGCCAAACCTTTCCAAAATATAGAGGTTATGAACTTGAACTATCCATCAGACCACCAACCTATTAATTTAAACAACTATAGGCCTATTAGTTTGTTACCGAATACCCACAAACTATTCTCCAATATTATAAAAACGAATAAGAACTATACTAGAAGCAAAACAACCAGTAGAGCAAGCAGGCTTCAGTGAAAGGATTCTCCACAGTTGACCATATCCATACAATTGAAACAATTATAGAAAAGTACCAAGAACAACATACACCAATATAATATTACATTTATTGACTACCAGAAAAATTTTGATTCCGTAAGACATGTAAGTATATGGGAAAGCTTGAAAGAGCAAGCTGTCAAAAAATGATATTAAAAAATATTTATACTAAATATTTTTTAATATCGTTTTTCGATTATGGATTTCCGCAAAGTAACGCCTGAATCAATAAATAATCAGAGCAAGCTGTGGCAGAAGCATGCATAAAAGTAATTCAAAGTATATATAACAATATAACATATAACAATAGTAAAGGAACAATAAAGCTCAATTCCCTAGCTCCATCGTTTTATATGCAAAGGGGTAGGTAAGCCACTTTCCCCCATAATATTTATAACCGCCCTCGAAAATATAATTAGCAACCTAGACTGGAGCAAATCAGGACTCTATATAAAAGGCGGATATTTAAGCTACTTGAGTTTCGCAGATGACCTGATGCTACTGTCGGAGACAACTAGCGAGTCCAACTCATGATAGAACCCCTACATCATGCTAGTGCCAAAGTGAGATTACAAATGAATCTATCAAAGACTAAAGTAATGACAAATGCCGATGAGTCCGCGTCGGAGCCTAGCCGCGCACCATCCGTGGCTAGCGGATGAGTTCTCTGACTCCGACAACGAGTCCTTTGCATTCGAGTCGGATGCTTCGTTGCCGATACCGGATAGTCGCCAGCAAGCGCAGAAGCGGGATTTCTTGCGGACCGGGTCTTGCTCCTCGGACTCTACGAGGAGTAAGCCAAAAAGGGTGAAGGCTAAAAAGCCTTCCACTGTCGTTGCGGACACCCACGACGTGGGTCTCGCAGACGCGCAACGCCAGCTTAACCTTGCTCGGCGTGTGCAGCTCCAGCAGGACCTTGAAGCACACCGCGCGGTCAAAGTCTGGGTACGGCGTGTCCACCGTCATTTACTCGGACCACTCCTTGGTCGAGCTAGAGCGCATGACGCGGGAGGACGAGGAGGAGATGTTGGAGGTTGCCTCTAAGTCCTCCAACTTAAAAGGGACTTTCCAAAATTCCTGAAGTGACGAGCCGCGAGTATGCGTGACATTATCCGGGAGCTGGTGCAACGCACCGCAACCGAAGAAACGCGGCAACTGCAACCGAAGGTCAGTCCCGTGTGAACACTCGTTCTGACCACTCGTTCCGACTGTTCTTACTGGCCGCTTACCGCTGGCATAAATAGATCACCAACCTTTGGTTCATTTTCATGTGTCAATATTTGCTCTGTGTTGTAACTAAATAAATTATAAATTTGTTTCTAAAATGAAGTGTTCAATCTGCAACGGTGATTTAAACGATGGGGTCCAATGCTCTCTCTGCAAAAACCTTTTTGACTTTGGTTGTGCTAACATCTCGGAGACATCCTGGAGGAAATATAGTGCGGATAGGAAAGCACAATGGAAATGTTCAACATGCCGAACTCCATCTACTGCTGTTTTGACTCAGGCTGAAACTGTAACCCTTGAATGCATTATGAAGGAGCTTAGGGAAATGAATAGCCAGATGACTGCCTTGACAGGACTCAAGCAGGAAATGAATTTAATCAGGACTGAGCTTTCTGAGCTGAAGGATACGTGCCTCTAATCAAGTGGGAAAATAGATGAGCTCAGTGGCAGACTTTCAGGAATTGAGTCCAGAGTTACAATCATAGAAAGGCTCCAGGATACCGTGAGCGTCTTTCAGAGTGATTTTTAAAAGTGAAGATGGAGATATCTGCCCACGACCAACGATCTAGACTAAATAATGTCGAAATCAAGGGGTCCCTTTAAAAAATGGCGAAAACTTGTTCGCTATATAGCCCAGAAGATTAGCCAGTTAAAGTGGCAGTGGGCAGGGCACATAGCACGCAGAACAGATAGCCGATGGGGCCGGAAGGTTCTGGAATGGAGACCACGGACCGGCAAGCGCAGCGTAGGTCGTCCACCGACACGGTGGACAGACGCCCTGATAAAGGTCGCAGGACGATGTTGGATGCACGCCGCTTCCAACCGGTCCTTTTGGAAAGTAATGGGGGAAGCCTATGTTCAGCAGTGGACGTCCTACGGCTGAGATGATGATGATTACCTACTGGGTCACCCCACAAACCGTAAAGCAACCTACACCCCATAGCGAAAATAATCCTGTCAAAAGGTTATGCATATGTTTCTGTAAACGATAAATATTGCTTTTTTAATTGGTGGCCTTTAATGGTTGCATGTATGTAGCGACCAACCAATTCTATATTGCCTACCTATCTAGTCGTACTCAAATACATATATGATATGGATTAGATTTGATTGGATAAACAACCTTGGATCAACTAATTGGATGAGTTTCCCGTCAAATATCTACAAATAATAATAACAGTTGTGTAGTTTATAATCCTTTGCTTTTGAATACCTGCATATTCGGGTTAATCTATTAATATCTGGAATCATAGGATTAAAAAACTAACGATAACAGCAGATTCATGATCATGACATTAACTCACAGATGAGACACTCGAAACGGACGTTACTCGACGTCTCAGAGTTTTTCCCTTTAAAATTACATGGACTACGTTTGTGCATTTGCCATGCTTCAAGTTATTAAGTAATTAGGTAGTTTTTGTTTGTACAGCATGCGCGCTGCATTGAGGTCAGCACACCAAACCCTTCAACTTCTCGGTAATCTGTCAGCCCACATTATATACCGTAGGTCACAAATACCATAAGATATTGGTGACCTACGGTATATAGTTATCAGCACAGTAACACTCTAGTGCGTCGCGTGATGCACGTGACACCTCTGCCCGTAGATGATTCGAGCCCGCAACCACCGCGTTATGCGCAAGTTTCAAGCCCGTGACCTTCGTGTTATGCGCAAGTTTCAAGCCCGTGACCTTCGTGTTATTCGCTTAGACCTAAGCAGGATTCGAACCTACAACCGGTCACCAACATGAACCACTTCTGCACGTGGTGTAACACCAAGTCGCACAAATTAATTGCATGCGTGCAGTACAGTAATCAGCCGGTCCAAACCCGCGGAGATTTTATCCACGCAATCGGCGCCGTAAGTGCCTTGGCCCCACTACGAGGATGAGTGCAGTTCGACTAGGCAATACAAAACGTGTTGTAGTGCTAACCGTCACACTTCATTACACAGATCAGGGTTCACTTCGCCTACTCGTAGCTCGGCACACCTGCTATTTGGTTGACTAGTCTAATTTATATGGACCAGTAAATTTTTAACTTTGTGATATCTTTGGTCAAAATCTAATTACATAAGCATTGCCAAATTTATATGGTCAATGTACGGGTTAACGCAAACCTCTCAAACCCGAATTGGCTTCATCAAGGCCATAGAGAAATTATGTATTTTTGTACAACAAATTTCTTTTCATATACTAAAAACTAAAGTCAGTAAATGTTCCTAATCTAAAAACTCTAGAGGCAGTCATAGATGAGTCATAATGCGGAAGAGTACGCTTGCGTAATGAGATGGTTCAATGTACTAGATACACGACATTGACCTGTCCCCGCCCGGCTCTCTGCTATCCCTGTAGCAGAGAAGCGGGCGGGGCAGGTGGGTATTAAACTAGGTCAAGGACAGACGGTACCCACTTCTATTTGTAGCTCCACCCAAAGTACAGGCAGGAGTGTATACCGCGGCGATCCTGGTCGCGGTGTGGACTCGGTACACTCTCATGTACCGAGGCGATTCTCTCCGACTCCCCTCTCTCCTGGCGACGGGCCAAGAAGAGATTCGTACCTTAAACAAGTGTTGGTGCCCTTGAACAAGTCGCCTACCCTCTCCTTGCGGCGAAGCATCTTCAACGCTCGCCTTAGGCGGTGCGCCTTCTGCGCCCGCATCTGGCTGGGTGCCATCTGCGCTCGCCATCCGTCCCGGTGACGCTGTAAACGCAATGCCGGTAGAGGTAAACAGCATTAGTCCGTTCGAAAAAAATAAAAAAGAAGGTGCCCACTCCTTATGCTGTCCTTGACCTTATAGTTTAATTAGCCGATACTCGCAATTTTCGTGCTGTTCGTGTTTGTTTTTCGGTTGTGACTCCTGTGACGCGATAAATTCACAATGGCATTATTATTGATAGACTAACATTGAATACATCGAAGTGATGCGTATGCTAGGTGTGCTGATAATGTGTCTAAAGCTTGCCGAGAATTCTCAAACTACCACTACCGAGCCATTCAGGTCAGACAAGGTCAGTTAGTCCTCTATAGGTACCTACTTACATCTATACAGATCAATAAAATTTAAAGCGCAACACACACAGAGAGTGGGCGCGGTCAGCACTTGGAATAACATAATCATCATCGTGATCATCCATCACCACGTGGGTGAAACCGCGAGGTGCAGCTAGTATGACATGAAGTGCTAAAGCGCAAGGTTTTTAAGTCTTCGCGAGAATAAGTTCCTTAGTCGTTCACTCTTGACAGAGTGGTCGTGTCGTGGCTGAAGACGATGCCTTTTCTTTAAATAATGCAGCCCTCGCGATGCGCCTCCGTCCATTGCGGTCTTCTGCGTTTCGGGTGCTTTCGACTACGGACGTTTATAATGGGAATAAGTTAATATCGATCAAGGATTGTTTTTTTAATACCTAATGATTACGGTTTCTGCTTGGTAATCCTATCTTGGGCATGTACTACTTTTTTTAAATATTTATAAGTATAATTACGTATATTTATACTATTATGCCATGTTAATGTACTTACCTACCTACATTCATAAGTTATCTAAATTATATTTGTTTTATACGGCACCAATAAGTTTATACCTATTTCCTACCGTTCATGGTTGTCTGGAAGAGATCGCTCTAAACGATAAGACTGTGTAACCCTCAACTATAAGTTTTTAAGTTTCACATAATGTTTTCTTGACAAAATTATCTTGATATTTTTTTACTACCGACTTCCAAAAAGGAACTCAATTCGACTGTATTTTTCTTGTTTGTTATCTCATAACTTTCGACTGTATGAACCGATTCTCAAATTTCTTCGATCCATTTAAATTTCATCGTTTCATCGTCAAAATTCTGTCAAATAGTTTTTAGTCACACTCCAATAACTGAATAGAATGGAAGTCAGTATCAAATTTTTCAAATTGTACTTGTGTTATTTTTCTGTACTGTGGTGTTGCAAGAGTTTATCTATTTATCTATCTATCTACTTTTCTGTTGTTCATAGTACTTTTTGTTGCAGACGTTGATCGGTGACACCTTTGACCCGACTGTAATGCGTGTCCGATCTACTGATGTTGACAGGACATTGATGTCGGCGCTCACCAACCTAGCCGGTATGTGTACACAGCTTAAGCCTTATTTATGTGGTACATACAACAACGTACCTGTAAAGTACTATGTGTATGGTGTACAGTAGGCCTAGCACGAAAAACTGCGAGTAACGTGTTCACGTGAAACTGAACAAACAGTCATGTATCCAGGGCAACTGTGACACAGAACTCATTGTTTGTACAGCGAAGCGGGACGCATTGACGCTTGCGATACGAATACTTTTTCGCAAATTGTTTGTGCTACGGCCTCTGTACATAATTATTATTTTATTAAGTACGTATGTACTAAGAATCGTCGGATTTGTTTAATAGTTCCGTTCACAACGGTATAGTCAGCACTATAAATTAGCAAACTCACACTATATCTATAGTTAATTTAGTTAAGCTTTTTACGATTTTTCAACCTAAGAACCGTTGCATCTAGTTTTGCTATGTCTACTTGCCTGTCATAAGCATGCTACATAGAAAAACTAAAATTTATCAGAAATAACAAAATATCAATGTATTTTTTTATTGTTATATTATATGTCCACCGAGTAAGACGAATAGTGAAAAAAGTAACACCTCCTTGAGTTAGGTTAAGGCTGGGTTTTTTCATACATAGTTAACTAACAGCTAAGGCTACAAATATATAAATATTATTTACGTAAAATGTATGAATTGTATGTGATTTCCGACCATTTGTGTGCTTAACTATTTTATTTTAAAATGTATTAAAAATCCCGGCCTTGTATCCCAATCCCAATCTATATATAAATATATAAAAATTAACCCCTATTTTTCCTGGTCAAGCTATAACTTGAGAACGGATGGATCAAACTCATTTTTGTTGTGTTAATCATTGTCAGAAGGTTCTTATGAAAGAAAATTACGCGAACGAAGTCGCGGGCAGTCGCTAGTTATACAATATAAATTAATTATAGACTCTGAAGCGCGGTTTTAACTTATTAAGTAGCCGTGGTCTAGTACCAACCGTTTGCGGCCGACTTTTGGCATGAATTATTAAGGGCCTACCAGTGGCATCGTTATAATAGCAGTATTATGATATTAATTAGACATTCAAAAGAGTCAAATTATTACTTATTCGATTGTCGAACGGATACGGCAAAGATCTATTTTTACGTAAAGGCAGCTTGTACTTTTTTGAATGGAGCTTTCACACTATGTGTTGAAGTACGATGTTATATGCAACGAAAGTAGACTGCCAGACGCACAAAATCAACCTAGTGAGTTCAAGCCTATAGCTGGGATGAGGTTTTGAGACACGGCTTTACCTGTCTAGTCACATTTTGTATTCTCTTATGGCCATTTTCTATCTCTACTAATATTACAAATAGTAAAGATTTGATTGTTTGTATGTTTTAAAGGAAAAGAAATCCCCATTAGAATCCTACATTATCTTTGATGTACATAGGCTATATATTTTGTTTCATCATCATCATCACGTGGGTGAAATCGTGGACTGTAGCTACTAGTATCCCATATATCCATTGTATGCTGCATTATGCTCATCAATCCAAGATTTCTCTTACTACATATATAATTAGACATTACTTCCATACATTTGTGTCAAATTTATAGCACTAGTAGGGATAGGTTAAAAACTGGGTGCTAGAGATAACAATTTGACATTAGTTACAACATTAGTTAAAATTCGTTACATAATTCTTATAAATAAAGATAGAAAAATTCGAAGGATTATCGTATGGTAAACTTTCGAAATATAGAGACTATAGTATATACGAGAATAGAAATGATATAGAATTTAGAGATTTTGCCTTTTATTTCATAAAATGCCCACAGGCATGTTCCCGCCTACTAACAGCCACTCTACGTGGAATGTGAATCTATTGTGGCAACCTATACCAGTACACACGGTTCCCCAAAAGGATGATGAAGTGCTGGCTTACATGAAACCATGTCACAACTATGAACAGGAAATGAAGCGCGTCAAAGATACTCCGGAATACAAAGATAGATTGGGCAAATATCAGGAGTTGATGACGTAAGTATATGTCTCTATCAGCCAGTTGCAGAAACGATCTTAAACTTTTAAAGACGCTATTACACCTTAATCCGACATTAATTCGTTCCACAAACGAAATCTCTGTCAAATTTTAAAGTTCCTTTTAATTTATCTAAACCTAAAGAAACGTCAAATTGCCCTTTATCGTGTATTTTGAATTGCACAAAACATTAGGGTCTAGTAGCAGTAGTTCGGTTATTAGTCCGGTTGACCAAACTACTGCAACTTTTTAGTGGCAATAGTCCGGTGGGTACAAAGCACCGAAGAGCCCATTAGTGCTTAAAGGAACTTTAAATTCAAACAACTCTCATGCATGCATGCACGCAACGAATCCACATACAAAGATAAAAAAAAACATTCTTTGTTTGACACCTGCTTGTAATGACAAGCCAAGCATGTAGTTTGCAATTTGTTACTGCAATATACGTAGTATCTTATGGTCTGTGACTGCAACGATATTTTAAATATATTAATACATATTTTTTAAAATAGCTAAATCAAAACGCTAATGTTCACACTCCCAAGAAGGTCGTATCTGTTCGTTCTTCATACCTTTTTAAAATATTTTTGGCAACATTCGACTTTAGCTAAAGGCTCATTAAGATGTCAACTTTGTCTTTTGTGCAACTCCATTAAAATAATGGTTTCATTATCACTAAAGGTGGATTAACTTATGAACTGCTAATGAAGAGCTTTCTGCAACTGGATCTATACTTTTTTTATTTATTAACGTTATGGCCAATATTTGACCGGTAAAGTCACAATTAACTTCAGTGGTACAGTAAAGTAGGTCTAGCATGATAAGTATGTAAGCGTAAAGCATTAATATCGTTAAAGTTACAGTTGTACTAGCTAGATAAATCATGGTTTGAACTGTAGGAACTGTAATAAGTTACGTTCAGGGGTTACACCATGAGGCGAGGAATCAAAGGTTGTAAGCGATTAGTGATGTAGGTAGGAGTATTTTTAAGTTTAGATTTAAATTAAGGTACTGGCTTAGTGAAGTTTGTTAAAGTGTATCGTTTCGATTTGCGAATAACTTTCTATTTAATCACTCTTTATATTTCATTCTTTAAGTGAAATTCCCATTTATTCATAGTATATTTCATATATATTATTGCATTAGTAGTAGTATCATCACTTTCCTTGTTAGACAGTTTCGCAAAATTTACAGTTTACTTAATGCGTCAGTCTCGCGAATCCATCAGTTTCTTTATTAAACGGTTTAGCAAAGTTGTCAATTTCTTTAGTTCATCAGTCTCGCTGATTCATCAGTTCCCTTATTAGCCAGTTTCGCTAGAACTAAACTATCTAGTTACAAATATCCTTATTGGTCGAGGGAATTTCAATTATTGTAGTTATTGCAATTTCATAGCAATAAATAAATTATAATGACTGAATATGATATCGAAGCGCTCGTATCTCAATTACAATACGTAGCGTAACTTCAGTAAAATTGTATCATGCAGTCGTGGGCCCATCGTGAAACCGATATAAATATAATACGCCTGTATAGTCATACGAATAGGTACAAACACACAAACAAACAAACTGCAACTACCGTACAATACAGTATATCGCATATTTATGTGTTTGTGAGCGATATGAACAAAATTGATAATTGCCTTTATTTGCAGCTATTTGTCGAATCATACAGGTGAGAACGTCGTTGACTACGAGGATATCAATAGCATTTACAATGTGTTGTACATAGAAACACTTTATAACTTCACATTGCCTGAATGGACCGAAGCTGTGTTTCCGGACAAGATGGCGGAGCCGGCAGGATACAGGTAATGTATTATATTAGGCCCTCGCGCAAGCTTAGTTGGTAGTGAACCTTCTTTCGCAGTTCGTTCCTGCAGTTTGTTGCTTGTGACGGAATGCATCTGCAGGGCATTTACCTATCTCAGTTACAATCAAATATTGACTAAAATCTTGAAAAATGGCGGCGCTATGTCAGTTTTGACAACCAGTAAGCAAGATTTGTCAGTAAGTTTATGACTGGAGCTGACAAAACTAACATAAAGCCGCCATTTTTAGATTTCAATCAACATTTAATTGCAACTGAGACACATTATAGCCCTGGTGGTATTGACAGAGGCTAACCATTAACTCCAGGCGGGTTCTTGTAACCTAATAAAACATTTACTTATTTAACGCACAAAACATCTTTGAATTTAGTGACATTGATGAAATGATTGTGTGAGTTAATAATACCAATAGTAAATCGTACCAGTATATTCAACAAAGAAAGGATCAACAAAATTGTATCAGCAAGCCTCCAATCCATTCATAAATCTTTTGTTATAGCGTAAACTTGATGCGGACAGATTAATATCAATCACTCGGTAGTATTGGCACAAAGCGATGAAACATTCCAAGGCTTCATTCAATTCAGAGCTAGAAAACTGTAAACTGAAATGAAACAGTAGCTTCTTTTTAAAAAAGTAAAAATTTGCGCTATAGAACCTAATAATAGGGCTGTTCTGTGCAGCTTCAAATGGGTACAAATTAAAAACGGCATGCAGCCTTTGTGGGTGGGGTAAACCCCACCCACTCAGGCTCCCACTATTCAAAGGCCTTTGAGCCAGGAGGAACTTTGATGAAGAGCCCTTTGTTTCTGTAGGTAGAGTACATCGCTACTACACAGCGAGCTACAATCCTGTTGTACAGAATTTATGATGGCTTTTTAATTCAGGATTTTCGCATTTTTGACGGAAGAACATTTTGCAATTAAGTATTTTTATTTTCTATGTAGATTTAAAATGGCTTCAATAAGATTTTGAAAAAGAAGACTAAGCGTAGTACACACTTCAAAGAGTAAGAGAAAAGAGTTTCCTTTCTATCGGTCCAGATAACGTTTTGTCTTTTTTTAAATTGATAATTTGACCAATAACTTGGTGGATAATGTTGTAACGAGCAACTGTTGAATCAAATTAGTCAGTCGTTTTGGGGACCTATTGGATTAAGAAGGTTAGATGCTAACAATAAAAAAAGTTTATGCGACGTACCCTTTCACTGGTACGGGTCGCGAGTACAGGTCATCAAACATTTAAAAAAAAACAGTCACAAAGAAGTGCTTGTGCGCTCCAGATATTAAAAGCGTATGCGCCCCACGTCTTTCTGATGAAGAAAAATATTAATCTTCCGGTTCGCATACGGTGTGGGTGGTCGTACGAAGAGGTATAAAACAGAGGAAAAAATATTCGAGCGCGTCAGACATTGATAAGGGATGTTAAGTGAACCCTGCAGTAGTAGTGGTAGTAGTACTCCTATTCAAAAGACTGACGATTTGGACGTAATTTTTAAATTACAAAAAATAATCGCGACTGTGAAATACTCGAGCGCGTCAGATTATTGTATAGACGTTTCATCTTGATGTCGTACTGACCCATAATCTGACAATTATTTAGAGGAGTTTCCTTAATCAGATGATTTGAAGTGAGCCTCCACGTGTACCTTGGTGATGCGGTAGATTGCTCCCTAGAAAAGGAATTATCATAGGTCAAAGGCTGAGATCAGGACACATGCCTCGGAACAAGTCTTGTTACATGATGCGGAAGAGTGACACCCCTATCTGCTTAGCTTGCGGGACTGTAGAAGATGTACATTACGTGTTGGTGGAGTGTGCTTGCACAGTGAACGACAGGGGTTTGAAAGCACCTACGCTCCTACGACTTGAATAGGTATGATGTAAGTAGATACCTACCACATAATTTTGGCTAAACCAGCGTCTAACGCAGCAAAACATTTGTTCAAAATTATAAGTTGCCACAAGTAGGTGTTAGATTACAGTAGGTGTTAAACAATACAATATTTAATTTTAATTAAATAGTGTATTGTAACTTAGTGTTTCAAAATACGATGGGGCTGACATGTGCTAAATGTACAAAAGGCCCGAAAAACAAAGATTAAAAATAGATTGTACATTGTTTTTTCTTAATTTGTATATAATATAGGTAGGTATTTGTATTTTCTGAAACGTGTAAAACTTAAATCTGTCTATAATAACGCTACAGCATACTTCCCATTTTCTCCCTCCACTCTTCCTTTTGAGTTTTTTGGCAACATCTTGTGTAGAATGAAGTCCTTAGTGCTCCTTAGTTCTCAAATGTAATTGGAATCCGTCGATAAATAAAGCTACAGCAAATTTTCCCCCTTTTCAACACAACTGGTCGGAACGTACTATGGGGACGGTGCGAGAGAGTTAGAGTTAAAGAAAGTGTAAAAAAGGCAGAGTAGCGCGAAGTGGGAAATAAGTACAGCGGCTGTATTTCTTATATTGTTTTCAGCGACTGCATACACCACACTTTATGATTGTAGCTACTTTGGCTTGTGCAAATCGGCAGTTTATATTTTTTCCGTGATTCATCACTAATTTCCTTCAAATTAAACAAAAAATAACCGCGTTCAGGAATTTCCAGGTGACGTTTTTTGACACTTTGTGGCTCTGCCATTCCTTGTATCACGCTCAAATTGTCAGATTATTGAATATCTTACCGACTTACCTTACCTTAATCGGACGCGCTCGAGTTTTTCTAACGATGGATTTTTTTACTAATCTGATCGATTGCTCTAGACGTTCGACCCAATATACAGTGCTCAAGTATAGTGAGAGTACTTCACATGGTGCAAGGTTGCCACCCTAATGTTATTCTGTCGCGCTCGTGTAAATCCCGAAATCCCCGCTTGGGCTCCCCTACTATTAATAGCGAGCAAACTACAAAAGCTGTCAAAAATGTAAATTTTCGTCCAGTTGAGTTGCGATAACGCGGTTCAATAGCTAAGAGACGTGACCCCATGAAGTTTTGACGACCGCGTGGCACTGCGGTCGTCACCCAGCCAGTCATTGCTGAGTTTCACTCGCCCAGTAATTTCACATGCTAGTGTTCTGTTTAAACAGATGCTTGAGCACTATTGCAGCACGGTAGAATATCTGACATGGCGGTGGTACACGCGGTGTGTCTAGCACGGACTAGGCCGTCCTAGTCAGTAATTAGTCGAAGAAACGCCTCAATAATTTAACATTTTTGATAATTTATTGATTCAGGCGCTACCTTGCGGAAATCCATTATCAAAAAAACGATATTAAAAAATATTTAGTGACACTTCCGCTGAAAAGAAAATAGGCCAAAATCATTGTTTTCTTTTCAGCGGAAGTGTCACTAAATATTTTTAAATATCGTTTTTTAATTTAACATTTTTGTTTCCAGTTTTCAAACCGGTACGTCTACGCCTTTGCTTGCTCGTCTGCTGGTTGGACCATTCCTAAAAGAAGTTACATCTAATATGGTGAAAGTAATGCATTACTACAACGCTGAACAACCTTACCATGACGTTTATTATGAAGACTTAGATGGCAAACCTCCTCTGAAACTAAACATATACAGCGCCCACGATCTGAATATCGGCAGTGTCCTAAATGCACTAGGGTTATATGATGGAAATTGCCCGCAGTATACATCTGCGATCTTCTTGGAACTTGTGTATGGTAAGTTGTCTTATATATATACTAGCTGACCTGCCCGCGGCTTCGCTCGCTTGGTCTCGGTCAAGTAGTGGAAGCACGGTTTTGGAATCTCAGTGTCCTAGGTTCGATCCCCGGGTCTGAAAGATATTGGGATTTTCTGTCAAAGAAAATTCTATCAATAGAAAATATATCCGGCGAAACGCAGGTGTTTCACATCGCTGCTTGCCTCTTAGAAATATATAGGTGCGACGATGGAGCTGAGCCGCCAGCGGCTTCACTCGCATGGTCTTGGCGCCATTTGGGATTTCGAGGTCCTGGGTTCAATACCTGGGTCGGACCGTTATTGCTTGTTTTCTGACATAGAAATTCTCAATAGCAGTCTGGAGTCTAGAACAGTGCTCCGTAAATGGCAATAAGCTCGCCTTCTATTACACGGGACAAAAAACGTACTCGCTCTGGCGAAAGGTAGGTGTTTCAAACACCGCTGCCTACCCCTTCAATGATGTAGGGCGTGGCGATTTGTTATGTTGGATTTGAAAATAACATGTATTTCATTATAAAGTAGTAGTGTATAATATTATAAAGTACTCTAAAGTATTCTCTTACATTCTTAATTATTAGTAGATTATGCACCGAGGGAGTAAAGCAGTGTCTTACGTGACAGGCGGTATAATGAACCCTGAGTGCTACGGGGACTCTTTAGTTAATCCCTGAGCGCAACGAGGGCATTAAAATTATATTCCCGATCGAAGCGAGGGAGTTATGTAGAGTCCTGAGTGAAGCGAGGCTTTATCCCCGAAGTGTACACTGTATTTTCCATACCTACTACGTAAGAATCAAAACTCAGAGCTTTAAAAAAGCAGTTATGCAGTTTAAAGTAAAATAAATTAATAGTTAATATTCAAATTGGACACATTTGTCCCGTTATAGAAGGACAGAGTAATATTTTTGGAAGGAACATTTTATGGAAAACAATGTTTAAGACTTTTGCGGTTGTTAACTAAATTATAATTAGTACCTACTCTCGACATGTAGACCATGATTTAGCTACGTTTGGAGCTCCCGATATTTCGGTACAGTTAGATACATGCACCACGTTCAAAATTACAAAATATTATGGAAGTTGTTAAAATAACACCAAACACCAGATGGCAGTACGTAACTTGAACTATGACCTTGAATGCGCAGAGGGGCCGTGCGTAACCCATAGCAACGCGGTGCACAACATTCACACTCCCTATAGTACAATCCCGCCTATTTCTTTTTTTCTGTATGCTGTCTCCTACAACTCACGTTCCAAATCCTAATCACTTTGCACCCATGGGAGTTTCATACAACATTACAGCCCCGGGGATGTAATGCCTCGCTTTAGGTTGATAATGCGTGATATGTAATTCGACATTTTCGAGCAGGTGGTATGAAAAAATATTTATACACCTCTATCCCCTACCCCTATTAATACACGCACCGGTGTGCTGGATTTAATTTATTGTTAAAGCGTAGAAATGTATATGTACAGTAAAATTAAGAAACCTCCTCCTTTTTTTTAAGTCGGTTAATAAGAAGTGTATAGTTGAATTTTCTGGGCTCTTTTCGATCCATATACCAAGTTACATCGAAATCTGTGCAGTAGTTTTTAAGTTATGCGCGAGCATACAGACAGACAGATAGACATTTTTTTTAAAAACGTCATATTCTTGTTCAGTAGGTAATTTTACGTCTTCTGACTCACATTTTTTTAATTTGTCTTCCAAGTACAGATTTTTTGAACTCTCTCCTTTATTATAAGTATAGATATATCAAATTAACATGCAGTTTTCAGAGTTCCGTTCTTCAAGAGGCAAGAAATAACAGAATTACTTCGTTGTTCGTTTCTAGGTGTGTCTGTTTGTCAGACAAATACCTTTACTCTCGAGCACGCGTGGAGTTATCGAGTTAAAATCACATATTCTTAGGACATTTGTCCAAGGCAACTCTAAGCTCCAAGGGACCGTCTCATGATGCTATAAAAATCATGTATCTCAGTCAAAGCTATAAAACATACGAACATCTATAATGCATAGTTAAATAGCAACCGGTAAGCAACCGATATACATAGTAGCCCTGCTGGTATGACACCAATCGGCAGGGCTATTATGTATCTCAGTTGCTAACAAATGTAGTTGAAATCTTGAAAAATGGCGGCTATATGTCACTTTTGACCACTTTAGTAACCAAAAATGTTCGTAAGTTGACGACTGGAGCTGACAAAAGTGACATAGAGCTGCCATTTTTTTCGATTTCAATCAACATTTGTTAGTAACTGAGATACATAATAGCCCTACCGATATTCCGAGGCACCTAGTTAACATAGATTGTGAAACAGAAGTTTGTGAAGAAGAAGACCTATCCGATAAATATTACGTGAGTAATCCCGTATTTCTAATTAAAAATGAGTGAAAACCACGTTAGTTTTTATAATGAAAATAATTGTACTTAAATAATGCAAAATGAATTAAAAATTGCGCCTTAATAATAAAGCCCGCGCTGAAAGAGGTGCTATTGTTGTTTTTGGATTCTGCAGTTAGTTTGGGATAATCGTGTTCTTTCTTTGTATCCAACAACTATGAGGATGAACCAGGATATGAATCAGGCACAAATTGGGTATACTTTGTAATCATCGCAACGTTCTTTGTATTATTGAAGATATTAAAAACTAATCAGCCAAAAAGTTCAGACAGTATCAGCTGTCTAGAGCAGTACACACTATCGTTGTATATATGTCGTAGGATAATTTGATACTTCGAATCTTCGCGAAAATCCTAGGGGTTTTGCGAAAACGCGGATAATTAGACATAGGCGAAAAATTATCAAATCTTACTGGACAAAGTCAGGATTTTTGCGAAAAGTGCCTAATACCTAAAATTAACGTAAACCAGTCTAAGGCAAAGTCACAAATAGGTACGACGACGAGCGAAGCGAGGAGGAGTGTTAGGTTACTTGTGACAACAAAGCGCGAGCCGAGCGAGCGCAGCGAGCGTGCGCTGTTCGCAAAAATCCTGACTTTGTCCAGTAATTAAGATAAGATAATTTTTCGCCTATGTCTAATTATCCGTGTTTTCGCAAAACCCCTAGGATTTTCGCGAAGATTCGAATTATCAAATTATCCTACGACATATATAACATATCAACATTTATAGACACTTATCTATATTGTTATAGTTGCTTATCACAGTCCAGAGGTACACTAATTTATCTAATAGTCCAATTAGATTAAACCTCAATAGTTTCGAGCATCAGAGCGAAATTTTATCTAGTCGTTTTCAACAAGCAATTTAAATAATTTTTCATTGTAACAATAATAAATAAATTATAGTAATAATAATAACTAAGTTAGAAATTCAAAAAATGCATGCCTTGTAGCTAAAAGAGAAGATGTGCGTTATTGCGATGTACGTTGCACTCACGCAGTTATACGTGCTAGGGCCACTGTATGGTAAATATGACGTCAGACGGTATAATAATCAGCAAATAATTCGCGATAGTTTTCTAACTCAAATTACAATATTTATAGCTCTAGGTATGATATCTCTACGATTCCGGGAGTATTATATATCTTATAAGGGCATCCTCCCTTAGCTAATTAAAATATCAAATATCTACGAATGTATGTTTCCACACGTCCTTCTCGTTTTGGTCCCATACATATAGATGCTGTAAAGTGAATGATTATTATTAAAGTGTTAAATATAGTTGACGTCATTGCGCAAAGGGTCGTTGACGTCATTATTACACGCACAACTTGGATCTTGAAAATGCAATAAAAATAAGAACGTCATCAATAAATAATCAAAGTGATAATGGCATTTAAACTATGCTTAACGTTAACTAATCTATTACTTACGGTTTTCGTCTCAGGTGAACATTTCAGTTAGGAGTAGGACTGGCCATACTATAATATAGTAGTCCAGTCAAATTAGGCGATATTTTGCAAAAGAGTTAGTTTTTATAAACTTTCAAATCGCATTACTTCATTCAGGAAAGAGTGGTGATCACTGTATTCATACTATACTTTAAAATCGCATTACTACATTCAGGGAAGAGTGGTGATCACTATATTAATACTATACTTTAAAATCGTATTACTACATTCAGGGAAGAGTGGTGATCACTATATTAATACTATACTTTAAAATCGTATTACTACATTCAGGGAAGAGTGGTGATCACTATATTAATACTATACTTTAAAATCGTATTACTACATTCAGGGAAGAGTGGTGATCACTATATTAATACTATACTTTAAAATCGTATTACTACATTCAGGGAAGAGTGGTGATCACTATATTAATACTATACTTTAAAATCGTATTACTACATTCAGGGAAGAGTGGTGATCACTATATTAATACAATACTTTAAAATCGTATTACTACATTCAGGGAAGAGTGGTGATCACTATATTAATACTATACTTTAAAATCGTATTACTACATTCAGGGAAGAGTGGTGATCACTTTATTAATACTATACTTTAAAATCGTATTACTACATTCAGGGAAGAGTGGTGATCACTATATTAATACTATACTTTAAAATCGTATTACTACATTCAGGGAAGAGTGGTGATCACTATATTAATACTATACTTTAAAATCGCATTACTACATTCAGGGAAGAGTGGTGATCACTATATTAATACTATACTTTAAAATCGTATTACTACATTCAGGGAAGAGTGGTGATCACTATATTAATACTATACTTTAAAATCGTATTACTACATTCAGGGAATAGTGGTGATCACTATATTAATACTATACTTTAAAATCGTATTACTACATTCAGGGAAGAGTGGTGATCACTATATTAATACTATACTTTAAAATCGTATTACTACATTCAGGGAAGAGTGGTGATCACTATATTAATACTATACTTTAAAATCGTATTACTACATTCAGGGAAGAGTGGTGATCACTATATTAATACTATACTTTAAAATCGTATTACTACATTCAGGGAAGAGTGGTGATCACTATATTAATACTATACTTTAAAATCGTATTACTACATTCAGGGAAGAGTGGTGATCACTATATTAATACTATACTTTAAATACGTATTACTACATTCAGGGAAGAGTGGTGATCACTATATTAATACTATACTTTAAAATCGTATTACTACATTCAGGGAAGAGTGGTGATCACTATATTAATACTATACTTTAAAATCGTATTACTACATTCAGGGAAGAGTGGTGATCACTATATTAATACTATACTTTAAAATCGTATTACTACATTCAGGGAAGAGTGGTGATCACTATATTAATACTATACTTTAAAATCGTATTACTACATTCAGGGAAGAGTGGTGATCACTATATTAATACTATACTTTAAAATCGTATTACTACATTCAGGGAAGAGTGGTGATCACTATATTAATACTATACTTTAAAATCGTATTACTACATTCAGGGAAGAGTGGTGATCACTATATTAATACTATACTTTAAAATCGTATTACTACATTCAGGGAAGAGTGGTGATCACTATATTAATACTATACTTTAAAATCGCATTACTACATTCAGGGAAGAGTGGTGATCACTATATTAATACTATACTTTAAAATCGCATTACTACATTCAGGGAAGAGTGGTGATCACTATTTTAATACTATACTTTAAAATCGTATTACTACATTCAGGGAAGAGTGGTGATCACTATATTAATACTATACTTTAAAATCGTATTACTACATTCAGGGAAGAGTGGTGATCACTATATTAATACTATACTTTAAAATCGTATTACTACATTCAGGGAAGAGTGGTGATCACTATATTAATACTATACTTTAAAATCGCATTACTACATTCAGGGAAGAGTGGTGATCACTATATTAATACTATACTTTAAAATCGTATTACTACATTCAGGGAAGAGTGGTGATCACTATATTAATACTATACTTTAAAATCGTATTACTACATTCAGGGAAGAGTGGTGATCACTATATTAATACTATACTTTAAAATCGTATTACTACATTCAGGGAAGAGTGGTGATCACTATATTAATACTATACTTTAAAATCGTATTACTACATTCAGGGAAGAGTGGTGATCACTATATTAATACTATACTTTAAAATCGCATTACTACATTCAGGGAAGAGTGGTGATCACTATATTAATACTATACTTTAAAATCGTATTACTACATTCAGGGAAGAGTGGTGATCACTATATTAATACTATACTTTAAAATCGTATTACTACATTCAGGGAAGAGTGGTGATCACTATATTAATACTATACTTTAAAATCGTATTACTACATTCAGGGAAGAGTGGTGATCACTATATTAATACTATATTTTAAAATCGTATTACTACATTCAGGGAAGAGTGGTGATCACTATATTAATACTATACTTTAAAATCGCATTACTACATTCAGGGAAGAGTGGTGATCACTATATTAATACTATACTTTAAAATCGTATTACTACATTCAGGGAAGAGTGGTGATCACTATATTAATACTATACTTTAAAATCGTATTACTACATTCAGGGAAGAGTGGTGATCACTATATTAATACTATACTTTAAAATCGTATTACTACATTCAGGGAAGAGTGGTGATCACTATATTAATACTATACTTTAAAATCGTATTACTACATTCAGGGAAGAGTGGTGATCACTATATTAATACTATACTTTAAAATCGCATTACTACATTCAGGGAAGAGTGGTGATCACTATATTAATACTATACTTTAAAATCGTATTACTACATTCAGGGAAGAGTGGTGATCACTATATTAATACTATACTTTAAAATCGTATTACTACATTCAGGGAAGAGTGGTGATCACTATATTAATACTATACTTTAAAATCGCATTACTACATTCAGGGAAGAGTGGTGATCACTATATTAATACTATACTTTAAAATCGTATTACTACATTCAGGGAAGAGTGGTGATCACTATATTAATACTATACTTTAAAATCGTATTACTACATTCAGGGAAGAGTGGTGATCACTATATTAATACTATACTTTAAAATCGTATTACTACATTCAGGGAAGAGTGGTGATCACTATATTAATACTATACTTTAAAATCGTATTACTACATTCAGGGAAGAGTGGTGATCACTATATTAATACTATACTTTAAAATCGTATTACTACATTCAGGGAAGAGTGGTGATCACTATATTAATACTATACTTTAAAATCGTATTACTACATTCAGGGAAGAGTGGTGATCACTATATTAATACTATACTTTAAAATCGTATTACTACATTCAGGGAAGAGTGGTGATCACTATATTAATACTATACTTTAAAATCGTATTACTACATTCAGGGAAGAGTGGTGATCACTATATTAATACTATACTTTAAAATCGTATTACTACATTCAGGGAAGAGTGGTGATCACTATATTAATACTATACTTTAAAATCGTATTACTACATTCAGGGAAGAGTGGTGATCACTATATTAATACTATACTTTAAAATCGCATTACTACATTCAGGGAAGAGTGGTGATCACTATATTAATACTATACTTTAAAATCGTATTACTACATTCAGGGAAGAGTGGTGATCACTATATTAATACTATACTTTAAAATCGTATTACTACATTCAGGGAAGAGTGGTGATCACTATATTAATACTATACTTTAAAATCGTATTACTACATTCAGGGAAGAGTGGTGATCACTATATTAATACTATACTTTAAAATCGTATTACTACATTCAGGGAAGAGTGGTGATCACTATATTAATACTATACTTTAAAATCGCATTACTTTTTTCAGGAAAGAGTGGTGATCACTATTTTTATACTATACTTTAAAATCGTTTTACTTACTACATTCAAGAGTGGTGATCACTATATTTATACTATATTTTAAAATAGCGTTATTTCACTCAGGAAAGAGTGGTGATCACTATTTTTATACTATACTTTAAAATCGCATTACTACATTCAGGAAAGAGTGGTGATCACTATATTTATACTATACTTTAAAATCGTATTACTACATTCAGGGAAGAGTGGTGATCACTATATTAATACTATACTTTAAAATCGCATTACTACATTCAGGGAAGAGTGGTGATCACTATATTAATACTATACTTTAAAATCGTATTACTACATTCAGGGAAGAGTGGTGATCACTATATTAATACTATACTTTAAAATCGTATTACTACATTCAGGGAAGAGTGGTGATCACTATATTAATACTATACTTTAAAATCGTATTACTACATTCAGGGAAGAGTGGTGATCACTATATTAATACTATACTTTAAAATCGTATTACTACATTCAGGGAAGAGTGGTGATCACTATATTAATACTATACTTTAAAATCGTATTACTACATTCAGGGAAGAGTGGTGATCACTATATTAATACTATACTTTAAAATCGTATTACTACATTCAGGGAAGAGTGGTGATCACGATATTAATACTATACTTTAAAATCGTATTACTACATTCAGGGAAGAGTGGTGATCACTATATTAATACTATACTTTAAAATCGTATTACTACATTCAGGGAAGAGTGGTGATCACTATATTAATACTATACTTTAAAATCGTATTACTACATTCAGGGAAGAGTGGTGATCACTATATTAATACTATACTTTAAAATCGTATTACTACATTCAGGGAAGAGTGGTGATCACTATATTAATACTATACTTTAAAATCGTATTACTACATTCAGGGAAGAGTGGTGATGACTATATTAATACTATACTTTAAAATCGTATTACTACATTCAGGGAAGAGTGGTGATCACTATATTAATACTATACTTTAAAATCGTATTACTACATTCAGGGAAGAGTGGTGATCACTATATTAATACTATACTTTAAAATCGCATTACTACATTCAGGGAAGAGTGGTGATCACTATATTAATACTATACTTTAAAATCGTATTACTACATTCAGGGAAGAGTGGTGATCACTATATTAATAATATACTTTAAAATCGTATTACTACATTCAGGGAAGAGTGGTGATCACTATATTAATACTATACTTTAAAATCGTATTACTACATTCAGGGAAGAGTGGTGATCACTATATTAATACTATACTTTAAAATCGTATTACTACATTCAGGGAAGAGTGGTGATCACTATATTAATACTATACTTTAAAATCGCATTACTTTTTTCAGGAAAGAGTGGTGATCACTATTTTTATACTATACTTTAAAATCGTTTTACTTACTACATTCAAGAGTGGTGATCACTATATTTATACTATATTTTAAAATAGCGTTATTTCACTCAGGAAAGAGTGGTGATCACTATTTTTATACTATACTTTAAAATCGCATTACTACATTCAGGAAAGAGTGGTGATCACTATATTTATACTATACTTTAAAATCGTATTACTTCATTCAGGAAAGAGTTGTGATCACTATATTTATACCATACTTTAAAATCGCATTACTTCTTTCAGGAAAGAGTGGTGATCACTATTTTTATACTATACTTTAAAATCGCATTACTACATTCAGGAAAGAGTTGTGATCACTATATTTATACCATACTTTAAAATCGCATTACTTCTTTCAGGAAAGAGTGGTGATCACTATTTTTATACTATACTTTAAAATCGCATTACTACATTCAGGAAAGAGTTGTGATCACTATATTTATACCATACTTTAAAATCGCATTACTTCTTTCAGGAAAGAGTGGTGATCACTATTTTTATACTATATTTTAAAATCGCATTACTACATTCAGGAAAGAGTGGTGATCACTATATTTGTACTATACTAAAAGTATTACCTAGTATTATATATCTACCTTTTTACCTAATATTTTTCAACCGATTTCCAAAAACAGGAGGATTTTCTGACTTCGACGTAAATATATATATTTTATGTATAATCACGACGAAAGTTTTTGCGAGTAGTCCGTATATAAATGTCCGTGTAAAAAATGTTTTTTGTTTGGTAGTCATAACTGAAAAGTGTTTTGCCTGTCTCGATGATATCGTAATTGATATTATCGACATGGCGAAACGCTTTTATAGCATTTAGCCTAGTCAGTCGACTGGATTATAGGCTATCCATACTTGTCTACTAGAGAAGGAGGTATGAATAACTTCATAATTTGAGTAGTCCCAAAATTTGCGTCGATTGGCGCTATTGTAAATGAATACCCATTAAAACTTTTCCGTCTTCAGAATCATGAGATAGATTTGGTCAAATCATCCCTACCAGTACAGCCAGGCCAGCATGCTTAGCATTTCGTAGCTACCCGTAATAATACTTACCACCACCTCTGCTGGCATTTACGGGGATGTATACTGATATTATACCACTAATATTATAAATGTGAAAGTTTAGATGGATGGATTGATGGATGGATGTTTATTGAAATGTTTGTTGCTTATTCACGCATAAACGGCTGTGCCAATTTTAATGAAACTTGGTATGAAGGTAGATGAAGCGCTGGATTACCACATACGATACTTTTCATCATCATCACTATAATCCATCACCACGCGGGTGTAAGTGCGTTATATATAATATATTCACACTATCCCACTTAATATTATAAATGCGAAAGTAACTCTGTCATTCTGTCTCTTTGCTACCTAATCACGGCTGAACGGATGCAAATTAAATGTTGCAAGGAGATAGGTTGTATCCCGGGGAAGGACATAGGCTACTTTTCATCATCATCATCATCCACCACGCGGGTGAAACCGCGGGGCCCCGCTAGTATATATATATATATATATATAAGTGATATTAAAATAATCTTAACGATGTTACAGATATCGCTGCTCACACCCATTTCGTTAAAATCTCATATCGGAACACCACCTACAACGTGGAGCCAGTGAATCTGTTTATTCCGAAATGCGGATACCGATGCCCGTTGGAGCGCTTTGTGAAGATCTATGATAAACTAATCCCGACTGACTGGAACGAAGAATGTGAACAAAAGGTGAATAAAATTAATGTCATAGACTAATAGGGAGGCTAAACTTTTTTGTCTATGCTTAAATAAAGTTTTCCGTTGCGACAAACGACACTATGCAATTATTTTAGTTTTAAACAGACACAATTTTTATTTATTAGGCGGCGTGCTGTAAATGAAAACATAGGTCTATGTAAGTATTGGAGCATTGTTTTCAAATGTTATTAGGTAACGGTACAAGCACGAGGCCCACCTGATGTTAAGAGATAACATTTGCCTAGAACAGATGCACTTCCTCACAAGTGTCGAACTACACTGCGCCCATAACCCTGTGACATTACGTTGATAAGTGTTTCCTTGATACAATTTAGTTAAATACTGTTTTACAAAATATTTAGGTTAAAAAATTATGGTCACAGATTTCTTTGACCTTTTATTGTTTGCCTATTTTCGATTTAACCGTAAATACTAGTGCCATATTTGCAAAGATCAGATTATTGATTCTCCTATTACGCATTGACAAAGATTCCAATTTCCAAATGAAATAATTTTTCCCTGACAAACGTAATTCTTCAGTCTCTTCTATTTGTCAACCCTACCTACATTGGGCATACTCCCACAATGGAACTACGAAGTTTCGGTTGGGATTTCACGATTTCTACCGTGAATGTGAAAAAGCAAAAATACGGCTGTATTTGTGTGCCTGGGTGATGAAATGTAAAATGTGTGTCGGTGGCTCGCGAAGCATTGTTATTAGACCTGTACCTACTGAGGAGATTACCTAGAACAGAACAGTTAGAAACAGAAAATAAATAAACTATTTTCCACGCCCTTTTATGTATTTAGCGACGATAAACGTGAGGCTTGATATCATTTATATTTAGTTTGTATGGACCGTTTTAACGTATGGAATTTAATATTTATATTATATTAATTGGGCGCGTTAGTAATAGTATTTATTTACTTCGACGTTTCGATTGAGTTGCATTGATCGTGGTCACGAGCGGACTGAAGAGGCGGGTGTCATTGTCTTGAAATTCGTATGAAAAATTAGTATGAAATTGAACTTCGTGTATTTTTACATCAGGGTTATCTCAGTTAATATTGGTATTAACCCTTTGAGTACAATTTACGTACATTTACGTGCGTTTCATTCATAAATTATCACGGTATATGAAGGGTTCAACATATAAAAATATCGTTGAGCTAATATTATTTAAACTCAATGAAAAATACTCAGATGTTTGCGTTTTTTCAATTTTCTATTTAATTAAAATCAATAAAAAAAATATCCATATTGCCTATTGGCAACTTTTAAGGCGCGGTCTTACCCTGATAATAGTAAAAAGCAGAATCTCTAAACATCGAGTGTAACGAAACAGTTCGATAATAATCTATGAAAAAAAACTTAGGTTAGAAAAGGAACAGGCAAAGAGTAATAACCGAACAGAATTCATAAATATTACTCGCTCTCTGCAAAAAAAAATCCTAAACAGGTGCATTAGAATAAACTTTCACGTCCAAACTCTCAGAATTTTCAGCGATAACACTATATTATTTTTAGGTAATACATAGCCAACATATAGTACTAAAGTAGTAAGCAGCAGTTTTTTTAATTGTGTTAGTATATATCGAAAGATATAAAGAAAACGTACAAAATTAACGCGTTTTCGCATTACATCGTCCAATCTAACAAGCGATTTGCAACCTTTACGTAAAGCATCGTAAATTATTTTAAAATTGGGGTTGGACCGCGTCTTAACGATTCGTTTTGACGTTGTAGTAAGTGTGATGTGTCATAGTCATTTCACATTATAAAGTATTTATCTTTTGGGATCATCATCATCTCAGCCGTAGTCGTCCACTGCTGAACATAAGCCTGCTACCATTATCAGGTCATCTGTCCACCGTGTCGGTGGACGACCTACGCTGCGCTTGCCGGTCCGTGGTCTCCACTCCAGAACCTTTCGGCCCCATCGGCCATCTATTCTGCGTGCTATGTGCACTGCCACTTTAACTGGCTAATCTTCTGGGATATGTCTGTGACTTTCTTTCTTCTTCGGATCTCCTCATTTCTGATTCGATCACGTAGAGAAACCCCCCTCTCCAAAGCTCGTTGTGCCACTTTGAGCTTACTTATGAGGCCCATAGTAAGAGACCACGTTTCAGTGCCATAAGTCATCACTAGTAACACACATTGGTCGAAGACTCTTGTCTTGAGGCACTGGGGTATACATACACATATAAATATCTTTTGGGATATACTTAAATAAATATGGCGGTATCAGATAGATGCTTAGAAGTAGGTATTTACGTATCTAAGGCATGCCCGAGGAAACGTACAAGCATGCCCCGAATACCTAATTACATTACATTATATGCTATTGTTCAATAATTCTTATCAGTTATTTATGTGATTTAGTAGTTTTGTTGATAGTTAAACTGGACTGATTTATTTCTTCGACCTCTAAATGCCAAGATTTCATAAACTAACTGTAGGTACAAACAAGTAAATATAGGGCATACACTATAAAATAGAACGGCGACCCGCCTCAGATTAGCATGGGTGCATTTGATACAACCATTACGTTAAAAATATGAAGATGTTTTTTTACATGTATAAACTAATGATCAAGTTTTATTATATAAATAGTTATACAGGGTTATTGGTAATTCGACGTTTTCAGGTTAGAATGTGATGGGGGCGACTATTTGCGATAATTTTAACCCTTATATGAATTATTAATAATCTCGACGTATAGCAAGGCATTACATCCGTGGGGATGTAATGACTTGCTTTACGTGTAAGGATGTAATATTGTATGAAACTACCAAGGGCTTAAAATGATTTAGATTTGGGACGTTAAAATTTGTAGGCAAAACTCTTAAGCCGCGTTGATACGGTCAGAGTCTGCTCGGACCGAGTGGACTCGTACGAGTAAGCTTCATACTAGTGTACTAGTACAGCTGTTGATACTAAGTTCACTCCAATAATTTTCTTCATTCGTCCAACTATTTTTATTAGTCGATATCATAAAATAAATTCATAAAATTCGAAAACAGTTTTTAATAACTCCCTGATTAAAGGAATGTATTTAATATCTACCTCACTCGATGTAATTATGTACCAGATGCCATTAAGACCTTGGATGCGAATATGTTTAAAAGTAAACTATCAGACTGGCTTCTTGCAACTGGATTGTTTTTATACTGTACAGGAATTTCGGGATTAAGTATTGTGTTAGATTTTTTTGAATGTTCGAATAGTATTAGATATAGAAATTTTTTAAATACAGAATACATTGTGTCCTGTATTTTATAAGATCTCTACTACACGAGTTTTTGCAAATAAATCATTTGATTTCTTTACATTTATTAAAAGTCATCATAAAAATATAACTACAACGCGGCCACATTAACTAGATGCTTGACCATGTGACGTCATTTTGGCGCTCAAGTACGGTGTGCAAAAAAAACCGGCCAAGTGGCCTTTAATATGATCGAGTAAAAATTTATTAAAAATTAAGTTTGTTAAATTAATAACAAATATTTATTTATTTTGAAAGGTAATATACAACTACATATTCTACGAAAATTTAAGGTGTCTACCTGTTACCGTTATTAATATTCAAATTATCGACGCGTGTATCGGTAACGAAGATGCTGACCGTACTGTAACTTGCCGGGCGAGAAAAGGGAATGCGGGTGGAAGCGGGCCGGGACCCGCATTCCAGCGAGGCGTCGAGTTAATGTGACCGCGTTGTAGTTGGTACAGTTACCTTTAAACATTTCCTTTATTTATATCGACAATATCAAATATTAGTTAGGTGGTCAATATGCCAATGTATGTGTTTTAAAAATATGTAAGCATTAGTGTCAAGATTTAGGAAGAAAAACGAGGAATACCTCTGTATGGAAAAGCTGCCAATGACGTACTAAATAGATATTTATAATTTCCTCTAAAGGTAGCTACTACTGAATGTTGAGTGCAGTTAGGCATCCGTTACCGATTACCGCCGCGGTGTGGTTGTTGAATCACTACCGCAAAACAAGTATCATCGCAGTGGGAATAAACCGACCAAGTGCGAGTCGGACTTGCGCACGAAGGGTTCCGTACCACTATCAATAAATCTCCCATACAACAGACATGATTTATGGCCGTTTTTATAGATAATGGTACGGAACCCTTTATGCGTGCGGCGGACTCGCACTTGGCCGTTTTTTTAGTATTTATTGTTATAGCGGCAACAGAAATACGCCATCGAAAATTACAACTATCACGGTTCATGAGATACAGTGAGAGCCTGGTGACACATGGACTGGCTGACAAACAGACGGACGGACAGCGGAGACTAAGTAATAGGGTCCCGTTTTACCCTTTGGGTACGGAACCCTAAAAACGGATTGTTCCGTTTCTGGTGAAACCATGGTCTTGGTTTCCTGATTTTCAAGGAACAAGGTTCTTGGCTAGGGGTGGTAGATCTGTATGGGATAAATTAGGTGCAATGGTATTATTGATATTTTGTAGTTTACACCTTTTTTGATAACGATTATCCATGTACCTTGATTTAACAATGTACTTGCCTTTATTTTCCGGTATTATATATAATATAATATAGTACAAAATGTCTTTATCAAGTCTTTCATCATTGTCCCATGCAGATTACGCACCCCGACGCCAAATCTCGGATCTCGGACACAGTAAATTTTATGTCTAACACAATAGTGAATAGTTTCGTATATAGTACCAAATTTCCAAAGATACAGTTCAATATATTATTGATTTGCTATTGATGATTGATAAACCATAGCTTCTGATTTATCTGATCGATCGTCATAAAGCTGATACTTGGTGACGTGATCTTTCCATACACAGTTTGTACAATTGTACAGAAAGTACAATTATATATGAAAGTATCAATGTCAAAAAAAAGGGAAGAATTACGAGTAATTGCCGTTTTTAGTTCTATAAAACACCAACCGTTTTTCAGATCAAAGTCCTGCATAATATATTTTGTAGAATCAGATGAGATGAAACCTCCGAATGATTTCCAATTTTGGATTGATTCTGACGATAGCGTTGCATTTGGTGATCAGAATAATGTTGAAACATCTGCCCTTGTTTGTTTAAATAAGTTCAGTAAAATGTTTAAATTTCATAGAAAGTTAAGTATTCTATCGTATGGTTTCTTTACTACACGATCTCGTTTTATTATAATTTTTTGTTGTACTTACATATTACAAGTTTTCTCGCCACATACACAACTCTAGTAGAGTCGACGAGTCCAAGTACAAAGAAAAAACCATTCTATATTTGACACCTTGTTGATATTGACAGGCTAAACACGTAGTTTGCTTTTTGTTTATGCCTCAAAGTAAGTATCAACAAATAGAGTTGTCATTAGTGTATACCATTAAGAGACAAACGTAACGCACCCAACCAATTTCAGAAGTATTCATGACGCCTAGGAAAAAGTCACCTGGACTTATTTTACTTACCTACATAATTTGGGTGGTTAATACTACAAAATTTTGATTATTTTCTTAGGCCAGTTTATGTATTATTTCGTATTTTCTATACGTTGTTGCAATCTTGCGAGTCTTATAAGATATAATCTATATTTATTCATATCAACAAGGTAAAAATAAGATCAAAATTGTAGACTTACGAATGAAAGGTTATGTTTTCGTCTTTGTTTAATTAAGTACTTCGGCTTTTGCAGCCTAAAACAACAATTAACCATTTGTTTTATGATCTATGCTATGCACGCAAACACATATCACCATAACAATACAACACCGTTTTTTTTAATTGTAAAGTCAGCTTTCACTAGAATTACTAAAATCTCTTACAACTGTTGGGCACACCTTAGGCATGTGCCCAGCAAAAAAATGTGAGACTACAAGCAGGACAAAAAAAATATTCTCCAGCCCGGTCACTCATTGGGAATAGTGTATATACTCATTTCGCTCACTCATTACTACCCTGACAACTCTTTTTCTACCGACTTCCATAAAACGGAGAAGGTACTCAATTCCACTATAATTTTTTTTAATGTTTGGTATCCCATCCTCATAGCTTTCGACTGGGTAAACCGATTCTCAAAATTCTTTGTTTCTTTTTGTTTGAAAGCTGGTGCTTCCCGTATGGCCCTATTTAAATTTCATCAAATTCGATCCAGTAGTTTTTGAGATACACTGAATAATAATACCAATAACTGAATATAATGGAAGTCGGTATTAATTTTTCAAATTGTACTTGTGTTTATACTTACTCTGAGGTTTATGCATAAATATTTGTGAAATAGCAAAATCAATACACAAATGTTCACTCCTAAGGAGGTTGCATCTGTACTTTGTTCATCCTTTTTCAAAATATTTTGACACCATTATTTAATGCCGTCTTTAGCTAAAGGATCATTAAGATGTCAACCTTATCTTTTGTGCAACTCCATTAAAATAATGGTTACATTAGCACTAAAGCTGGATTAACTAATGGATTGATAATGAAGAGCTTTCTGCAACTGGCTGTTGTGTTGTGCATGGTTGTCTGAAAGAGATCGGTCTGAGCGATAAGACCGCCTATTGTGACACTTAATTTTAAGTTTTTTATTTGTTTGTTGTATTTTATAATGTGGTGTTGCAATAAAGAGTTTATCTATCTGTTATTGGCCTGCCACATTAGGCCTATTGGAATGCGATGGTAGTAAGCTAAATAAAAATCTAAAATGTTTTAGGTACTTTCTTGGTTCAGGCTGTACTTTGCGTTAATCCATTTACATGTTATGTTAGGAAAGATTTAGTGACACTCAATGAAGAATATAGAAGGAAATGTTTACTGTCAGAGATGCAATGTGCACCGGCTTTTCCAATGGAAGTACACAGAATAAGTAACGCACACTATGCTCGACCCAAAACTCTTCGACACGTGTTTCACGTCTAAACGAGGCATCTCGCGTTATTATAGTTGAATGTGCTAAAGAATGTTGTGCCAATATATGTCGCTAAATATTTCCTTTTAATCTGTCCGCATCAGGTTTACGCTATAACAAAAGATTTATGAATGAACTGGGGGCTTGGTGATTCGGACGGGTAATATCATGTTCTAATTAAATTAAGGTACAATAAAACGCCTTCGTTTCCTTCGTTTATTTCAAAATACAATAATTGTTTCTTTTCTATCTTTCAGTTTGAAAAGGACCAGATGCTTATTATGTCGTTTACATCTCTCACCTTGGCCTCCATCCTACTTTACAACAAGTTGTGGGCTGCTAGACTCGCGGCCAAAGCTCGCCGTCACCGGTAAGGATCTAAGTAAAATATTTTTACATTAACTTATATTTATTATATATTGACGAATAAATGTCTGTACACCGATGTATAGGTCGTGTCATGTAAAAAGAATGCTGGCGGTTAGGTTGCGCAACAGGCTATTTATTTGTTTATTTGGTGGTATACGGTGCGGCCCGGGTAAACGGTGTGTCCGGTCTCCGATGTCGGATACTTTTAAACCTTCCTATACCGTGATAATTAAAACAAAAGATTTATGAATAAAACTGACGTATATATACGTCTCTGGGTCGCAGATGGTTAAGTGATTAAAATACATTTAATTTTATTGACACATCATCATTCAAATGTTTTTAACGCCCAACTAAAAAATATTTTTTTGAAATTGGTCCAGTAATATTTGAGCCAATTCGTTACAAACATACATACAAATCTTTCCTTTTTATAATATTAGTTTAGATATAAAATAAAATAGGAAACATAACATTATGTTAACCTGTGCTTCGGCAACAATTTTTTTAAAGGGCTGTTTTTTTATAGTTGGAGATAAAAAACATTTGATCGATGATTTGTCAATAAAAGTAACTGTATTTTAAATCCCTTAAAGTATCTGACATCGGAGACCGGACACATTATATAAGGTTAATAATTAGGACCAATGATGACTTACTATTTTATATGTATTTATTATATACAGTAATGAAGCTATGCGCATGCGCCATATGCGTCGTGTTGCTGCGCGTTACAACACCACATCCGTTTAAACGAGACCAATAAGCATAAATGAACAATTGAAGGTATACCTTATAGGTCTTTTTTACATTGGTGTCGATTCTGTAAGCATTCTCATAACTAAAAATCTCTAAGTTATTGCAGTATTTATTTTGTTTTGGCTAAAATACAAATTAGTATAACACTTCCGAATGACAGCACTAAAAATAGATATTTCTCTTGAATTGTGGGCATATTTTAGACAGTTTATGGGGGATCCCAATAATCTATCTATCCACAGTTGTCCTTACTACCGATAGAAGTTTGACATAACGTCCATACAAATAGTGTCAAATATCTATCTCTAGTAAGGTAAACCGGCGATAGATAGATTATTGGGACCGACCGTTAGTCGTCACGTAACTTGGTGCTCGCTAAACTAACCTAAATTAATCCAAAATTGAATAGAATAATCCTAGTTTTAGAAGTGTCATTCTAAGTGTTAAATGATTTTGGATTTTATTGTTAACAGAATAAGGACCACCATAATACATTTTTAGTTCGATAGTTTAGTTTAGCTTTTTTGAACAAGTGAATCGCTACCATTGTGATGGTAGTGTAAGAAGTATGACATTGCGGACGAGTCCTGTGGCCCTAGAACGAATAATTGCGTAAGTGTAACGTAACGTGTCGTTCACGTGAAACAGTACAAACTGTCATTTATCTAAGGCAAGTGTGACACAGACAACTCATAGTTTGTACGCCGAAGCGTGACGCGTTACGATACGAATACTTTTCCGCAAATTGTTTGTGCTACGGCTTCTGACTGGTTACTTATTTACAGTAGGGGCGAGTTGCAATGTCAGTTTCGTACATTTGTTTCAAACAGCGTTTTTTAATACATGTGCGAAAAAGTAACCTGTTACAAATAATGCTAAAATATTACATAGCCAACACAAATTCATACAATACAAAAATGAGGACATTCGCGCATATAATTGAAACTCTTAACGTCGTACAGGGAAAGGGGGAGGGGGGGGTCTAAATATATCATACTAGCTGCGCCCCGCGGTTTCACCCGCGTGGTGATGGATGATGATGATGAAAAGTATCCTATGTGTTAATCCAGCGCCTCATCTACCCCCATACCAAATTTCATCAACATTAGCCCCCCCGTTTGTGCGTGAAAGAGTAACAAACATCCATACATCCATACATACAAACTTTCACGTTTATAATATTAATAGGATAATAATAATAATAGGATAATTTAATATATAGCGAACATTATTTGATATTCACCAGTTACATGCACGCCTTCACCCATTTGGTCAACGTATCATATTACGTATTATTTACACCTGTTGCACCTCTCAAATAAGTTAATTACAACAAACAAAAAAGAGAAACGTAACAGACAGACAGTTAATAATTTTTTACGCACCTGGCATTAAATTGAGGTATTTTTGTACAGTTTGTAATTCATTATAACGTAGAATAAAATTATGAGAAATGTTACATATATTAATATAAAATAACATTCACACAAGGTCTCCAGGTCACAATCTAGGCAGAGCCTGAACTATGCGAACCTGATGATTAATATACATACCCTGTCACAAGTCAAACAGACATGTTCATGTACACAAATGTTTGACATACCTGGGGGTCATCAGCTGCTCAGAAGGCAGGGTTTCTAATTACGCCAAACGACCGACTAACGTGCGTAATATTGTTAATTCCAGCGGATTACTTCTTGTGAATTGTAAAATTCACTTAAAAAAATCTCATGTAAATACCCACTTTTTGAGCACATATATTAAAAACAGTAATTGTAACCCGTAGATGCCGAGGCGTGGTGCATTAAGACAAGTAATAGTGAAAATTTTATTGATAATAGATAGATTTGTTAGAAACATACTCAGGTGACAAAAACACTTGTTGCCTTTGGAGTCTGGACAGGCGATTACAACCTGCCTTTCGACATGATCCGAACAATTGTGATAATTTTGAATGAAGATCAGAATTATTGTTTTAAATCTTTGATGAACATACGTATAACAAAATCAATATGCGCCACGCCACGACTGATATGGGTATTTATTCCTTTTAAATTCGTCGTAATAAGTATGTAGTCGCTTATTTCAATATTTCGCTCAATTTTATTTTATTTAGTTAAGTAGTTGTTGTTAATGAATGTTTGTTGATAGTAGAATTTGGAATTATCAAAACAGACTTCGGAATAAGAAGAATAGTAAACGGTTTTTCACTAGGTTTGTTGTCCAGCATGGCATCTTTGAATTAATTCTATTAGCAGATATTTAAACTGATGGCCTCTCTTTTTGGTGTTTCTTATAAACAAACAACAATTATTCAGCAAAGTACCACAAACCATAAATGAATTGTTATAACATTTCTTCTATGTGCACACTTATTGTCTTCTAGAAAAATATCTTACAAATAGAAAATAATACAAACCAAACTAAGGTAACTTTGGGTATGTTAATAACTATTGTGATGTATAAACCTTTGGTTTATCGTTATATTGCCTATAATCCTAGGTAAATTAATTGTTCACGTTGAACTAAAACCACACAACTTCGATAAAATCTCACTTAACTATATAAATGGTCTTGCATTGACTAAAAAAATAATGTAAACGTAAAAATGAAAACTATAAATTGTGCAGTATATTGTTAAACAAAATGCAGCAAGAGACACCTCACTCCGTAAGATGTAAAGTCACACCTTCACCTACTCATATTTACTTTATAACACAACATATTCTACGCATAAATACGTAAATAGAACTGTGTATACAGTTCCATGAAATACCATAAATTATTGTATAACATTTATTACCTTTTGTTCTACGTGTAACTTATCACTAACCTGATTATTTGACGATAAACCACTCGTTTTACAATCGGTATTATATTTTTTTATTTTCTCGTCTGATAGAAGTTGTTTGTCCGTGGTGTTGTTCTCCGCACCACGGTTGTTCATGTTTAAAGGCCGCTGTATACGTGACCGATTTTTATACGGACGGGACGGGAAGTTTTAGAAAAATATTTTCATACAAAATGTATAAAGATATGTCAGGGAGACAAGAACGGGGCGTGCTAATCATCGTCGTCACCGACGCGTCTGTGCCTTCGCTACGTATGCAGACCACTCCATTCGTTTCGAGAGAAGAGAGAATAAGTGAAATGAAAAATCCATCATTATAGTTCTTCCTTCACTAGCTTCCAACACTAGTACACTAGAGTTACTGTCACGGTTCGTATACGTCTCGGTCCGTTCACGTCCCGTCCGAGGTATTATCTCGTTACGTAGGCGGCCTTAGTTCTGGCTTTGCCATTGTATTTTATAAATATTCATGGTACACTAGACTTATCTTGATCGTACCCTTACCCCACATTTAAGGTGCTTGAAGAGATGTCTTTTGCTAGCCACCCAGGCACATATCGTTCTAGGTTTTGGTTTCAGTAGTATGGTACTTGCCTGACGTCAATACTCCTAGTAAATCCGCTTATGTATATATTATAAAAGCCTAACATGTAGGTCCGTTTCGGGTCTTAAGAGCGTTATTATTATTACAAGGCCTAATGTGCGCCTAATACACATCGGCGCGTTTTTCCATTAGCCGGCTTTTACGGTCACCCAACTTGTACAACGTCACCTTAAACATAAAAAATGATCTAAATCTGATAATATTATGCTATTAAATATCAACAATGTTTTAAAACTATTTTTAACATGATAAATTAATAGAAATATAAGTAAGTTATTAATATTTTTTATGCAATTTTATACAGATAATTTGGTTTCGCTTTCGTTATAATAAAAATATAAGTATATGTCAAAATAATGTATACATAATAAAATATATAACAATAACAAATATATAGTCGACATGGAAAAGTCAAATATACAATTATACACAACTCTCACAGAATGTTTGAGAAGATAATAACATTAATTAATAATCTACTGTTCTTTATTAATCTGATAAAGGAGTCTTATTAGTACTTCGTTTTAATAATAGCACTCCCATAGTTGTTAAGACACGTACGCACTTTAGTTTACAGGCGCTTCAATTTAGTAGGTACTGCTTTACGAGTATACTGTTTTAGTAACGATTACAACGCGGTCACATTAACTAGACGCTTGACCATTTGACGTCATTTTGGCGCTCAAGTACGGTGTGCAAAAAAAACCGGCCAAGTGGCCTATATTAAGATCGAGTAAAAATTGATTAATAATGTTTGTTAAATGAATATTTTTTTTTATTTATACAACTACACATTCTATGAAAATTTAAGGTGTCTACCTGTTATTGTTATTAATATTATGCATATCGGTAACAAAGATGCTGACCGTACTGACACTTGCCGGGCGAGAAAAGGGAATGCGGGGGGAAGCGGGCGGGGACCCGCATTCCAGCGATGCGTCGAGTTAATGTGACCGCGTTATATTATTTTTTGTTAGTTATAGTATATTGTTTTGTTTTTGATCTGTACTTATGTAGAATATATTTCTTAAACATCTGAAATGTATTTTTTATAGTATTACTTTTTAAAGCACTAACACCTGAAGATTCTCGGTGGCCTAGTTGGTCAATGGCGTCTGACACGGAGAGTCAGAAGACGCGGGTTCGAATCCCGTCCGAGGATGGAATTTTTCTCTCTATAAATGTCAATGTTTGAGATCGCTAAAGCAGGCGTTAGTGCTTTAAAAAGTAATACTATAAAAATTACAAGGGCTGCGATGTCAATATGAAAAATTCAAGTATTTCTAAATAATGCTTCTTTCGGTTGGATGGTACTGTTAAACTGTCCAATAGATGTTCCGTCCCCATAAGACGGTTAGTCAAATAGAGAGTTAAAATTCGATGCTCGGACTAGATTCTCGGAGGGTCAGAAGACGCGGGTTCGAATCCCGTCCGAGGATGGAATTTTTCTCTCTATAAATTTCAATATCTTAAATGTACTTTTTGTCTACCTTCATTACATATAAATATTATTATCTTTAAATGTAATGATAAAGTCAGTTGGTTTGTAAACACAATACAATGAAACTGCAGGAACTCCTAGTTTATTTTTTTTATACCATTACCTTATTTTTTTATGTTACATTACAATAAAATGCAATTCGTACTCTTACCATTACTTTTTAGACGATTCTCGTTTAACAAAGTCTTTGAACTTATTCTTACTTGAGGGTGCTTTAACAGGCCCTAAATGAGACGCATAACACACAGACGTTATTCCGTTATGGTCCCGTTGGCCGTTAAGATCTTGCTGGCACTCTTAGGGCCCGATGGGACCCTTCGGGTAAACGGCACTCATAATCATAATCAGCCCATCTTGTTCCCCATCTGCTGGGACTCGAGCCTTCCTCACAAGGTGAGGAGTTGGGCCATGATCTACCACGCGGGCCTAGTGCGGCTTGGTGGATAGGTTAGTGGCCAACCCATGTCGAAGTTTTCAGGCCGCCCGAAGGCCTTCGTCATAGCCTAACGACTGTTGTCCTAATACAACGGGACCGACGGCTTAACGTGCCCTCAGCACGGAAGCGCTCAGTTGAGTAATGCCACTAGCGGTCACCCATCCAATTCCTGACCGCAGCAAGTGTTGCTTAACTTGTTGATCGGTTAAGATAGCCAAGTCAAGCTCCGCTACGAGCGCTTCGAAAAAAGGACATAATATTTTAGTTAAACATATTATTTAATTGATTGCCTATTTTCCTTCAGATATGTATTGGCTGCAGCAATTGGTGTAATTGTTTTGTAAAGGTATTTCTCTACAGCGACATTTAGCTGCTGCAAATGATTTGAAAAGTTGTTGTAAAGGCGTTTCCAATCAGCAGACACATTGTACTGTTCTCACTTCCTTCCGTTCCTACGCGCACTTGGCGACCGCGACCACAACTATGGTATTTTCGGTGGTTGATCTTATATTTCATTATTACATTTTACCTAACACCCACATACTGGCGAAAAGGATATTCTTATGAAGGAAAGGATGGTCTTTGGTATTATTATCTAAGTTATGTGTTTTTATTCGCGTTTTAAAGTGGAATAATCCTGTAATCGTTGAACTGTGGCAACCGTACACGAATGTAGGCAGTGTTAGAATTTAAAATTTAAATTTAAAAATTTAAATTGGCAAATAATTTCATGAGTTCATTCATCTTGTTTTTTTAAGTTTTCTAATATTTCATAGAAGGTTCTTACATTTAACAAAATTAAGAAAAGATAGCTGAAGGCCGAGCCGCGAAAACGCGAAAGAAGTCGCGCGCTAGTGAGATATAAAAAACACCACTAATATACACTACCGACGTAGGATTATGATAACTAAACTTAAATTTTTGAAAACAATATGTTTATGAATTCATTGACACTACTGAAATACACAACAGAACAGTTAATTATTACTCAGTTATAATAAATTTAAAAATTAATTTATTAATACATTACGTGAAAGTAATATCACATAAGCACTTCAGCTTTAATGATACATACTCGTATTTGAGTTAAGTAAGAGCAAAGAGTCCCTTATCTTTATCTATGCTTGATGTCCATGGTTGTGGTCATAGATAATTACTTTATTATACTGGGTTGTGGTTACAGTTGCGTCAAGTGCGCGGGAGGACTAATGGGGGATCCCAATATTCTATCTATCCATAGTTTACATGGAAATGTGACTTAACGTCCATACAAATAGTGTCAAATATCTATCTCTAGTAGGGTAAACCGGCGATAGATAGATTATTGGCAACGGCCGTTTATGAGGTGAATAAACAGAAGTTACCGTCTCCAGGCGCCTTATCTACATAATTTTTATGTTGCAGTTGGATTCGCCTTTATCGTACAACATTCAATTAATAATATTAGTGTCTGTTTATTTATGTATGGGCTGTGTTATTATAATTTATCTATGGTAATTAGTAGTTACCTCTGGAGTCCTAGATTTACAATAACAATAGATAGATTTACAATAGTCCTATATTTGATATACGTGTGATGTCGTCAAATCAAAATGTTCATGACCAAATTGTTGTAAGTAATGAATTGTGTAAAGAAACTTTGTATTTACCGGAAATTATCTCCGACTAATTTCACCCTTGGGCTGCGTTCCAGCAAGCCACAGTACAAGCCAAAATTTGGCAATACTGCCGGTCCACGACACCTATTGGCCAAAATTTGCACTGATCAAAATTGTATCATGTCCGTTTCACGACACCCTGTCAGAACAAATATTGTCCCGACTGGCCAAAATTTTTCTACATTTTGAGACAGCCAAATTTTGGTCGGCTGTCAAAAGTGACAGTGTTGAGTGACAAAGTATTTTGTTGCATTTCCACGACAAATGGACAGGTTTATTTATTTGTACTAATCTCAAAGTGCATAAATAATTATATATTATTGACCGGTGGAGAGTAAATAATATCCTCAAATTAGTTTGAAACCAATAAAGCCAACACCTAAGTTATATATGTCAAACTCATTTTTGGTCGAAAGCTTGCAGGAACGCAGCCCTGTAGTCACTTTTGTGACAGCGGCGAGCGCGGGCCGCATCATGTGACTGACGCTGAGACCGAGATGGTTGCGCTGTGTCTGTCAAATTGATTCCGTTCGAACTGTCACTCGTGTCATCGTTACTGTGACACTATGGGCGCGTTCCGTTATGTGCTAACGTTTTTAATATACCTACGTAGTAGGGCATTTAAATTAAAAGCACAGACTATTTATGTGCTTTTAATCATCATCATCATCTCAGCCGTAGGACGTCCACTGCTGAACATATGCCTCCCCAAGATTTTCCAAAAGGACCGGTTGGAAGCGGCCTGGTCTCCACTCCAGAACCTTTCGGCCCCATCGGCCATCTGTTCTGCGTGCTATGTGCCCTGCCCACTGCCACTTCAACTGGCTAATCTTCTGAGCTATGTCGGTGACTTTCGTTCTTCTACGGATCTCCTCATTTCTGATTCGATCACGTAGAGAAACCCCGAGCATAGCCCTCTCCATAGCTCGTTGTGCTTTTAATATTAATGCCAAACCCCAAAGGAGCGCTCACGCGGTCGAGAAATGCGCACTTTATTTTCTGTCAAAATAAAATGAATCCTACGTGTTACAGTGTACATTTGTTTTTCCCACGACATATATACGAGTATTAATGAGAATCGGCCGGGATTTGTCCATTTCCAGTTCGCACGGCATCTATAAAATATAATACAGAATATAATTAATACATTACCTATAGATACAGTATCTTAAGGACTTATTCATACCCTCCGGGCCCTGAGGGCCTCGCTTGCCAGTCTATTGTTTTATCATTGTTCTTGTTAAATGCAGGATTCCAGAGATTTTACATTTGTTGCATTATAGTAAAATTATGTTTTTGTCTATGATATAGTCTTTTACGTGATATATAGTTAAATGTTATCTACATCAAATTTGGCAACAATTATTAAGTTATTAATGGAAGAATGCATGTGTTTCAGGTCCTGATATCGGCGAGAATCGATCCAGTTAGATTTAAGAAAGAGTTTTATTGTGGTGTTAATAACTACATAGTATATTTTTATGTCTCTCTATATTTAATGAATTGACGTACTTATTACGTAATCTTCCATGTACTTAATTTTAAATGCGTAGTTTTAAGCGCACAAGTTTAAAATTAAAAATGTCGACGTCCAAAATGTTGTGCTATGAAAAAAATATGTTATAAATGTTTAGTATTTTAAGTATTTATGTAGGTATTTATCAATGTAGTAATCCAGTTTGATCTCGTTTTTCAAATATTGTGCAATAGGGTAGACCGGTAAGTTTCTGAAGGACAATTGTCTTCATCATTCTAGTGGGAGGGGGGTCATTTTGAGATGTGGTAGTATTTGTGGATTGAAACGATTCTATATATTTATCACAACAGTATAAATGAAATAGATATGTTCGTATGTTTATTAATCTATTAGATATGTATTAAGTGTTGGTAAGTATAAACTTTCGACCTGGGAATGTCGTAAAATTATCCCATCGGATGGCAGGTATTGAAGAGTCCCCGTTAAGCGAGGTATTCCGCCACACAGCTGTGTCAAATTACTAATAAGTTTCGATTTAAAGCGAACAATGCGATAAAATGTGTCAAAGTGCCATGTACACTTTTTGTGTTGGAGGGAGTACAAAGTTTCCTTTATACTTTTTTTAATTTAATCAAAGTTATATTTTTGTAACTATAATATTAATTAACATATATATATTTATATACATAATTGTGGTTAGACTATTTACGAGACTAATATCTTTTATTTCTATGTATTTTTGGAAAATGTTAACGTATTAATAAAATTATTATATTAACTTCTTGAATAAAGAAGTTAAATATAAAAGAAGTAATGTTTTTATGTGAGGAGGGAGCGGAATATAATTTAGGGACTCTTAGTAATATGACAGGGATTTCTAGTGAGATTATAAATATTACTATCATACTCGTAGTAGTTAACTAAATGTCTATAGGTACTCAGCAGAGTCTATTTTCAAACATGTTTATCTCTTTATCTCGATAAATAAATGTTGCTTAAGTGTTCCTGATTACAAAATAAAATGAATTAAAAAAAATGTTTTGTTTTATTTAATATACAGGGTTACGGCGAGAATGTGTGGGGTGTGACACACCCCATAAGCGTATACTATTTTTTTAAACTATCGTTCACATATAAGACTTCGAATATCTGAAACTGCGAGAGTGGATAGTGGTGTGTTGTGTTGTGACCTTATTGTTGCGTTAGTCGGCGCATTTGTTACACATGCTCAAACGTCCGTGGGGAACTTCACACCTCGACACATAATACTTTACTTAGCCTTTTCGTGCCTAATTAATAAGTACAAATTGAGTTTTGATGTTTATTTACTAAACATGGACGTGAAAAGTGTAAGTACATAAGCGAATTACGTCTCTATGTTTAATAGAAGTTTTAGAATATTCTTTATTACGAGTAGAGCCATACTCCGTTAAATCATCGCAATGTAGGTACATAAGACGGAACAGGAAGTTTTTATCAGAAGTGATTATCACGGTGATAGTGGTAATTAATTCGAATTAATAGAATCGCAACAAATCAGGCCTTCCCAATCAGACACCCAAACTCGCCAGCGAGCTTGAGGCAATAATGACATCTTGTTTACCATACGACGGTTAAAATCATACAGAGGGTGTTTTTAATATCGTGCGGACTTCATCACGCACGCGGAATATTTCACGGAGCATGAGACACTCTAGCATCTCTGTTTTTTTTTAAATGTCGTGGGATATTATGCAAGGCTGCAGATGCACTTAGGTATAACCCGCGGCACATAACTCTAGCGCTGAGCGAAATGTGGAAGGGATAGCTGCGCATGGGTACAGTCGCGCACATGTGACAGAGAGACAACAGTCCCTCGTCTTCGATGTGACAGAGAGAGACAAGAGTCCTTCGTCCCTCTAGCCACCCTGTGATACCCAATTTTTGACTTCTGCGTAATAACGGTCAGCGCTAGAGTTACGTGCCGCGGGTTATATATCATAACACGTTCAGTGTCAATTATCATTTTTGATTTGTCTGTACTACGCACGCGGAGTCCACACGTGGGGCTTATGCCAGTATCACGCCCCGCGTCCCGAGTACGTATTCCACGCATTACAAAAAAAATACTTGTATGAAAAGGACGCATGCGGGGCAATCCCTCGTGCGTGATTAAATCCACACGATATAATAATAATAATATATCTTTATTCATTCTCTAATTCTATTCCAATTAATGATAAATTACACTGAACTAGGTAAGCCGGTTTCTAAGGGCTTCCGTTCACATAGCTCCCCTAGCATGGATCCCCTGGGGGATTCATTTGGACTGGGACATAAAAAAATGAAATTAAAATACAGAGGGCTTCCTAATGGCCGTTGTTTTCTAGCCGTCAAAATTACAGTTAATGCCGTATTTTATTATTTTGATTTCACACTCAGACTACCTACATTCGGCTTGAAAATAACATCGATTTAGGTCTTAGCTATGACAGCTGTCAAAGTGACAGTTGATGTCGTATTTTACGCTTTAAATTGAGACATCCTTCAATATGATAGATGATTATGTCGAGCATTATATTCTAAGATCTATAAATAATTAATAAAACAATAATTTATTGTTAAGTTCCATGTATCAGAAATATGCCGTGTTTTGACTGTTCTTAGTGATTTCATATGGAACTTGCAATTGGTCTGAAGATTCAAGTGCAATTTCAACCAATTATTGCGGTATATTTATTTATTGGCAAAAGTAGGCAATAAATAAACGGCCCTCCTGATGGAAAGTGTTCACCGTCGCCTTTAGACGGTTGCAACACCAAGGGCGTTACCAACACGTTGCCGACCTCTAAGAACTTTAATGACGCCCTTTTTAAACAAATACTTTCATATCGTAGCGCAAAGGGAAAACCTCGGTGGGAAGAGCTTCATCTAGATTTTTGTTTTACGCGGAATAATTGTTCTTGCAAACCGTTGCGAAGTTGAGCTAGGTAGCTCAAGGTAATGAGGGTGAACATTCGGCCGATGGTGAGCGGGGCGGTGGTGAAAGGGAGGCGTTGGTATCAAATCAAACAGTTCCTCCGAATACTCGCTGTTGTACAGACGGTAGAACACGCAGGCAGAGATACAAAGTCTCTCCAGAGACTAATAAGGATCGTCGACGATACGAACTGCACGACGCTGGAGGGGGTCAATCTGGTAAGCATAGATGTGAACAGTAGGTACCCCATATGTGGACTGACTTCAGATTTGTAAAGCGCAAGCCGTTGCCGCGGGGTGAAGTACTGCTTGGATCAGTAAAGCACACCAAGCTTTTAAGAGGGAAGTTAGGCCTTGCTCTCCAGGTGACTCCTAAACTACACGTCATTCGTTATGGATCCCGATAGTGCTAGAGATCTTTGGGGTTGTTCCTTGGAACTGAGGCGCAGGTGTGAATGGGTTTTTTTCGCAGGGCTTGTGTCTTTGTGTGGGGTTGAAATGTATAAGATTTTGTCATCCCCATTCAGATACTTTCTCTAAAGAGACAAAAATCCAAAGTAATCCCCCTGGGGATCCATGTGGATCAAAAGTCCAAATGGATCCCCGTGGACAAAAAATCGAAATAAATCCCCCAGGAGATCCTTGTCAAGGGAGCCAAGTGGACGGAAGGGTCTAAGGCGAAAAATGCTTTCACATGTATTGAACTAATAAATTAACACAATAATATACAAATAAACGATGAGTAACAAATTAAATATAATCAATATAAATACATGTATTACTAATTTAAATAAATTATGCCTACGCAGTATTTTCAAAGACACCTGCATGACTCATTTTTCTAGGTCACTAAACACAGCTATAACTATTAGGTACATAGGTACAGTAATAACTCTTTGGTTTCCTCGTAAGTCATGTTGGATAGGGCACACAATATGGTTATTTTACAATTCAATACAGGTCCTGGGTGGATCCCCGGGTTGGACAGTTACTGGCTTTTTCTGACAAATACATTTAGAAAGAGTGCCTTTAAACGTAGTTTGCAATAGACTCGCCTCTTGAGAAATGAGACTAAAAACATGTCTAGCGAAACTTATACGCTCAAGACACCGCTGCATCCCCCTTCGAGGATATGTAGGCGAAACTATTTGTTATGTTGTGTTTAAAAATAAATAGTAATTATTGCAGGCAATTCACTCAAGACCGCTAGACTGATGTTTCACCTCCGTGGTGATGGAAACGTGATGGATGATGATAAGGATGAGTCATGGGCACTCTTGGCAGAGTAGTCGTGGTCATGGTGACGGTAAACGGCAGATCCTCGCCAGTTTCCAATTCCAGGGCTGTTGATCTCCTCGCGATGTCTCTCCACTTTTAACGGTTACTGGCATTGCGAGCACATTGTACATTGGTGGAATTCGTGACCTTTTTAATAGAGCAAGACTAGCGTGTTGGTGAACGACCTCGGGATCTCTTTCCTTCCACTTGGCCTTGGTTCTTGTTCCTGGAGATATACCCGAAGAACTTCATCATTCGCATCTGCACAATCGATGTCCTCTATAATACCTACATCACTTCGCTCTATTATCAATAATTTCCGCATCGTAACCTGTTTAAGGATTTTTCGGTGATACAAATGCATATAATGTAAACATGAAAATGTATTTATTTTGATATAACTAAGTCAGACACAAATACAAATACAAAATATAGCCTCCTCCAGTATACAAATTTTTTCTATGGTCAGACATATGGTATTGCTGACATTTTTGTAGACATTTAATTACGCCTTATAATTATAAAAAGGTTCAATCACTTTGCTCTATGTCAATAGTTTTCATAGCGTACGCGATTTAAGGATTTCACACCTTGTGTTACATTATCGAAGTTTTCAAAAGTTTAGTTAAATTTGTGCAAATCTACTATGTCCTATGACTATCAGGAATAATGTAGGATTCTAATGGTGAAAGAAGTTTTCTAACTGGTCCAGTAGTTTCGGAGCCTATTCATATGAAACAAACAAACAAATCTTTCCTCTTTATAATGTTAAGTGTAGATAAACTGCGATTAAGTTTATTGTATAGATATGGCCCTAAGAACATAAAAAACCTAGTTGGGAAATGCTTATTTGTTGCTGTGTTAGTACAGACAATGTCTGCGTCTTTTGTTAGTGACTTCAGTGCTATATGAAAATGCTTTGTGCTGTTTTAAGACTGTGTTTAGTATAAATAGCTGTCAATAATAGTGTAGCTGTAGCTGAATATTAAAACCACCCAGAGAGTTAAAGTTCGAAGTTCAGCTGGCGACCCTCGGTGGCCTAGTGGTCATGATGTCTGACACGGGTTGTCGGAAGACGCGGGTTCTAATCCTGTCCGAGGAATGGAATTTCTCTCTCTCTAATATTTCAATCTTGGTTACATTATTTTCTAGTCGAGAGTAAAAATTCATAGGGCCCACATATTATATACGATTATGTACCTACTAGAGCCATTCCTCCTCCCCCCAAGCCGCGCGACAACCCAGGAGACATACTACCAAAACGAATTACGAAGTTTCGTTTGACTATTGATTTTTTCATTGTATAAGTGAAAAATCACAAATGCAGTCAATGGTGACGAAATGTACACAGGTTTTTCTTCTTAACATTATATGTTATTCTATTTTACAATTTTAAGAATACGTACATCTAGGTCTAATAACTAGGATACTTAAATATTGTATCTAATATGGGATATTTACAAGTTTCCACATATAGGATTTAAGTTATATCATAGGAATGAAGTAACTAATTAAGTAGGTAATTGTATTAGTTTTTAATAATATGTTTTAAAACTTTGATTTATATGTTAGACTAGGTTAGTACTTACCGCGCCAAATCGTTGCCACTGCACATATGGCCACAGCCATATGTCTAGCTAACATCACTTCAGTGCTCAGCGTGATGACAACCGAGACACACGACAAAAACGATCTCCAAAATTGGTAAATGCGGAGTGAAAGAGTGCGATTCAAGGTCAAAAAAACATAATAACTCAAGCGGAATAACTTTTCACACGTAATTATACTGTTTCTGCAATTATATTATCATAAATAACACAAAAACTGAAATAAAACACCTAATATAGTAATTTACTTTTAGTGTTACCACTAAAACATCTTTTTGGTTTTCCCACATTAATTGGAGAATTTGAAATTTATAGAATAAGTTAGTTCGTTTCGAATAAATTATTTCACATATTTTTTTTTTTTATGTTTGATTAATTAATGTTTTTATTATCACACAAGAGAATAAACCGACAGACTAAACCACTAAAGTAAACAACTGGTTCTAAAATTTTTAAGTTTAGCATAGAGGTTCCTTATGATTATTATGTTCCTTAATGTTTGGCACGCTGGTAAATGCAGTTCGATTCGGCTCGCGCGGATTAAGCCGCGAGTACAGTCTAATATTTTTAGGGTTCCGTACACAAACTGTAAAACGGGACCTATTACTAAGACTCCGCTGCCCGTACGTCTGTCTGTCTGTTTGTCTGCCTGTCCGTCTGTCACTAGGATATATCTCATGGACCTTGATAGTGTTGTATGGGAGATTTATAAATAATGGTACGGAACCCTTCGTGCGGAAGTTCAACTCGCACTTGCCTGTTTTGTTATAGATAATCGAGTTCAGCTCGCACTTACTTATATATACGAGTATATACAATATACATATTAATAACTTTCCTAGGTACTTAAAGATGCAGCACGCCGTGAGACTTAGGTAATAATTAGAAAAGAGACTGACTGGCTACACACTAAATCTACTGTCATTATTTTAAGCGCATTCGGGATCAAGACAACTAGGTTCAAAAAGCGATTGTAGCCATGTTTATTTGTCAAACGTAGCAAACTCAATGCGTATTTAAGTAAATATTTAGGTAATATGGTAATTGACATACCTAATCACATTGTGGCTTAGCTAATATTAGTACCTACCTCCTAAAAAATACCTTCTTGTAAAACAAACTGTTTTAATACGACTAACTGGTGTGAATTTTTATTTGTAACTTATTATTTAGGCGTTATAATGCTCTTTCGACTACAATATAATGTATTTTTTTTTCAGGACGACTCTGATATGCACGTAGATGCTGTGGAAACCGATGAAGAGATGGATGAAATAACTGAAACACCGCGAAAGAGCAAAATGAGAAAAAATATTCACCGATTGAAAATTGTATCCACTAGTACTATTTTATAGTAGTAGTTATTTTCTAAGTACTAGTACTAAATAAAAAATATATCACAGAAAAATAGAAGACAAGAAATGAAAAATAAACGTATGTTGAGTAAAGAATAAGAAATGCAGCTAAAATAAAAACAGTTCAATTAATGGAAAACAATGTTCATTCAATCTTACAAAACATAGTCTAAAAGGTATACGAAACTGATGCTTCTTAGCGGAGTTTGATTTTTTGGTATGTCACAATAAAAACATTGAAAGAGAAAAAAAAAAAAAAATCTCAATTATTTCGTTAAACTGCGTTACAATGACAAATAAGTACATAACTAAATGGTTTGAAAATTTTATTTTATTACATAGCGAGATTTAAAAACTATCTTTATTTAATATTTTTGGGTAAAATTCATACGGTAGGCAACACCAACCCGTTATTGCATGTTAATTTTGCGATCTTTATCTAATCTCAGCGCCGGTAATGTTCTTGCTATTTGTGTAAGCGAGATAGATATATGTTTCCTTTAATTGTTTACTTGTTTCAAAGCTACGTCATCGCGGTTATATAATGGTAGTTACACTTTTTTTGACGCATGGTATACTGAATGAAGTTTGCTGCTCTATTTGTTTAGCTCAGTGTTTTATGGGGGTACCCAATAATCTATCTATCCACAGTTTTCCTTACTAACGATAGAAATTTGACAGTCAAATATCTATCTCTAGTAAGGTAAACCGGCGATAGATAGATTATTGGGACTGGCAGTTAATATTCATTTTCATCTAGGTAGTATGATGTGAGAAGGAATTTAACACAGTATTACTCGTCATTATATATATATATGACGAGTAATACTATTACACACAACAACATGTCAAAACTGTCAAAATACTTATATCTATTCTATTCTATACTTATAATAAAGGAGTAGAAGCCAACAAAGTCTGTAGCTACTTGAAAGACAAATAAAAAAATGTTAAGTTATATGATTATTAACGGGATATTTACCGTGGTATGGTTGTGGAATGAGCTCCCGATATTTCGGCGAAGTTACATGCACCATGTTCACGGGAAGACACATTAGAAAAGTCAAAAAAGATCTTGGTATCAAGATATTAGATGTTAAAGACGTTACTTTCAACAAAATAAATTTGAGGAGACCACTTAATAATCTAAACAATGTGTTACAGGATCGCCCTAGCGACACACCGAGCGATCCAGGGCCAGGGCCAAGTAACTCAAGTATCCCTGACTCCGCTCACCAATAACCCCGGCGTATTGCCATTTCAGTTAGGCGTAGCAAAGATACAAAAGAGCGAACACACCTTTGTTCACTATATAGATTTAAATGTAATTAAGGATAGTATAATTAGTTTAGAAACTCATATAAGCGCATTTATCGATTATATTAAGCAAGCGGATCCACACTATTTTAGTAACTTTTTAGTATCTAAGCAAATTTACTCGATAGACTTAGTCATTTGTATTTGTATTTGTATTTATTTATTCAACTAGCACGGTTCAAAAACCAATTACACTAATGACAGACAATATTACATAATTATAAAATTTAAATACCTAACTACCAGATTAATTAATTACATGTCGAATAATACATTTTTGTCACAATAGATAGTAACAATATAAAAGGTGATGATAATATTATATACAAAATAAATAAATGGTCGTTATACAATAATTAATTAAAAGTCAAAATAAATTATCATTATAGAATAAATAATTATCATGCTAAAATGTCAAAAATAAAAAATTAAAAGAAAAGTCACAAAAATTAAATATTAAATAATTAAAAATTAAATAACACATTACAATAAAAAGTTAGCATGCATTAAAATTAAAACACCTTAAAACAAACAAATAAAACAAAATATAACAGGACCTATCATACCTACCCAATCACGCAATCATCTCACAGTACCGCAAACATTCCGACATTATCACCTTCCAGTCATCCGCAAACACGTCACACTCTTGTTTAGCGTCAAGGAGGTTATTAAGCGCAGCAAGTGAACGCGGTATCGGGGATTGTTCGTGGGCAACTGTCTTATAACAATCATATAACAATGAAGTATAATTCTATAAGTATCTCAAGCTCTAGGTATAAGCGAGGACTTATAAATGGGTTGGGTTCCGTGATAAAGAGCATCACCGGTAATTTAGATTATGATGACGCCGTTGAAATCACGAACGCTATCTCCACTTTGCATAAAAATCAGGAAATAATTCAAAGTTCATATAATAAGCTATTTCGTTAAATAAAAATTTACTTATTACTTTCAACTCGACAATCGCTGCAATCACTCTCAATCAAAACAAAATATACTTAAAGATGAATGAAATAGTCAGAGAAGTCAACATGACAAACTACAGACTCAATGATTTTATAAAAATGTTTAGTTTATTTGATTTACTGAAAATAAATTGCCAGACAATCCTAGATTCTTTAATTTCAATTGAAAACTCTCTGTCATTTTCCAAATTAGGAATTGTACACCATGATATTTTATCTTATCAAGATGTTAAATATATCTCTGAAACGTTAACTACTCTAATACAGCTCCGACGAACTTATTGTAAACAAGCGACTTGAGACATTACTATTACTTACTTGAATCTGGATCTTATTACGTTAACAATACGATTGTTTTTATATTGACATTTCCTATTATGTATAAGAATAAATTTAATATTCCTATTATCACCTATATCCTTCACCAACTATACATAATTCTATTATTATCCCTCCTAAACCATACCTGGCAATGGATGAAGAACGCTATCAATACATGGATGACATATGCAAGAAGTTTGAAGAATATTATTTTTGTCAAGAATCTACGTCATACCAGTACATGAGTAAAAACAAGGATTGCATCTATCAACTTATAACGGCTCAAGAAATCTCTACATGCCTATATACTACGTATAAAAGCACGTCAGAAATTTGGCAAAAGCTCGATGACAAACACTACCTACTGACATGTACTTTGAACACAAAGATAAGACTTAGCTGTCATGGAGATAGTCATAACTCACTACAAGGTACATATTTAATTGAAATACCGGAAGGGTGCAGCATCTCTACAAAATTGAAAACAAAAAAGAATCTTAAAAATAAACTTCGAGAACACCCAGTCAAGCTGTTATCCTTTGATCTGTCAAATATTACCATTAAAAACAAGGAGCAGCCTCTGAAATTAGAAAATATAGATCTAAACCGGCTCTACGAATTAGAAGCTCTAATAGAAATAGAAAATCCTATGAAACTGGATACAGAAACGACTTCGACTACTTTCAATTATTGGACCCTACCTATTTACGTCATTATTTGTGGAGCTGGACGTATTTTGATATTTAAGAAAATAAGAAAATTAAAATCACGGAGACCCACTGAAAATACTGAAAATTTGGAGATCCAACCTTCAGGACTTCAGCACTTTTTCACACGCTCCTGAAAAATGGGCCTCTGTCATAACGTGGGGGATGTTATGTACATCACCTTGCTTACCCTCTACAAAAAGCTGATGCAGCGATGCCCACGCACCGCAGCATCGTGGATCACCAAGCACCGGGAAGCTTCAGTTGGAATCGATCGCCGAAACCACTCACACACGATCACGGTAATTAAAATTATTTATCGTGTTTAAAATAAATTTAGTTTTTAAAAAGTGGGTTCTACCTAGAATCCACATAAGTTGTGCGAAAATGTCAATTTACTTATCACGCAATATCAACGTAAAGCAAGGCATTACATCCCCGGGGCTGTAATGTTCTATGAAACTCCCATGGGTGTAAAGTGATATAGATTTGGAACGTTAGTTGTAGGAAAACTCATAGTACGTAGACAGAATATAGAAAAAAAGGCGGGATTGTACTATTAGTAGTACGTTCGAATAGGCCTAAGTTGGCGAAAGTAGTTGGCGCTAAAAACGCTCACAAGGGCGTTCGAATTGGGAATCTATGGGTGAAATTGCGTTGCGATCTCTTTCACTCTCTCGCACAAAACGATCCACACATCTCGCTCATCCTTTTCATGGAGGCAACAGTCGCCCAAGATAAAACAAAATGACGTTATTTTCTATTTCAATCAAAATAGCCATACTTATGCGTGAAATAAAACATTTTTCTTATCTCTCACAAAGCCTGTATAATTAGTTTGGTCTCTACAGACACAGGAAGGCATTTTGTCCGCAACTTTTTCCTATAAAACACGATTAGCGGTGACGTATTTACCGGACGCTTGGAAATGCAAGACTGGTAGCGTCTACGGCAATTACCTTGCATACGTCTAGTAAAAATGGCTAGTTGACTACTCATCTACAGGTAAAAAAATCTTAGGCTGATTCTTTTTTTGTTTTGTTAAATTATAGTCAGGACAAGCCACCTATGTAAATAGGGCAAATTCTGTGAGGACAAGGTTCTTAGAAAAGAAGGGAGGTTATATAAGCGAGGCCGAGCCTACTACGCGAACGAATTCACGGGCAGTCACTGGTAATACCATAAAGAGGTAGAGTTAGTATTTTTCTATTTAACGAATAAACTTAAAAACTATACTGGGCCCCTACTCCCACCTCTTAAATATTCCAGCCCGTGTTGATAAAACGCAGCCAAATAATGCATAGTCTGTACGGCCAATAATTCGCGACCACATAATGCCCAGGTAATAATACGCATCCAATATTCCGTGTAATGGCTTCGAATTATTTATTAAGACTCTAAACTTTACAACGACTCTAAACTTACGACTCTAAACATTAGAGACTCTAAACTTTACCTTGAAGAGTGGCAAGTCTACAACTATAGGAATCCACCTATAAAAGAAGTCGAAATGTCAATCAAATGAAACTATGTATTTAAGGATGTTACATGCCAACTCAGGAATTAAGACGTCGGCTTGTCAAAATTATGGTACTTTAGGATAAGCTGAAAAAATGTACGGTTTTTATGAGAGTCGATATACATTGGTCGGACACCATAACCCCTCTCTGTGTGTGTACCGGGATTTTATTTCACAACTTACAACTCAATTCTGTAGCATACATGCAGGCAGCGAGTGTTGCCACTTGCCACTTTATAAATACTTCACTTACATTTACATGGACTTCATTACATAGATTTACAATAAATTACCCAATGAGTTCAGAATGCTAAAGGAGAATGAATTTAAAAAGAAAATATATACATAGCTCTGCGACAGATGTTTTTATTCTATAGATGAATACTTTAAATACAATTTCAAGTCTTAAATTATGTTGTAAAATTAATTGCTAATTATTATGTATTGTACTTATTAGAATTGTCATTTTTGAATTTCTATAATCTTATGTTAATTTGACTTATTTTATTTTAATGCATGATAATACTACGTAAGACATAATTAATCAATTAGATAGCCAAAATAAACATTTGCACGACAAATTAGTCGAGTACAGTGATTCAAGACATAATAGCCTAAGACCTAATGTACCTGTATTCAAGCAAATAAAACTTTCATTCATTCATTAATTTTTGATGTGTCTGACTGTCTGACTTTATTGTCTACTACCAACATTCACACAGGAAAAAAGTAGCGTTTTGGGTTGAATTTAATACATAACATGCTAAATTTTATTGTGATGTGAATGTAGGGATGATGCAAAAACCAAGATCATGCAACATTAAAAACTGATTTATGTAAATATATATTTTATCTATGTATCGATGCTAGATGAGTAAACGTTGGTATGATAGCGTATCATAATAGAAGTACTTGGTACGCAAACCTGGATAATGGTACGTGTACCATATTTATGGTATGTATCATACCTATGGCTATGACATCACTACGCTACGCTATGTATGCAATGCACGGGGGTTTCACTTCCTTACTGCCCTGTGGGCCTTAGAAAAAGATGTTGTCTATGGTTGTGCCACCAAGTATTACAACACCACAGTCATCTATGTTCTATTAAACGGTGGCTTCGCTATCTTCATTTCTATTAGAGCAAAGAGTTTGCGTAATCTCATATCGTTGTCTAATCATCATTGTTTGAGAGTTGACGGACGTATGTCAAAGGTGAAAATTACTGTGAGCTAAATTATATTTAATTATCGTGTTTCTATTCCAATAATATATGTTTATACACAAATGTTCTGTAACTTCATTGTACGTTGTCGGTGAGCAAAGATACTCAATCCCGCTCAGGTTATGTGTCAACTCGATGTTTTATGAAGAAGAGCACGGCTATTACGTATCTTAGTTGCTTACAAATGATGCTTGAAATCTTGAAAAATGGCGGCTCTATGTCATTTTGGACAACTCCAGTAAGTAAAAATGTTAGTAAGTTGATGACTGGAGCTGACAAAAGTGACATAGAGCCGCCAGTTTTTTCGATTTCAATCAACATTTGTTAGCAACTGAGATACATAATAGCCGTACGGGTGTAAACAGTATTATGGCTAGGCTACAGATGGTAAAGTTGCAAGCACGACTTCGAGCGGCGAACGACTGGATAGATCGCAGCCGGCACACGATACGGGTATGAGTTTAACATACATAGATAAATTAGATGGAAACTCATTTTACAAAACACGGAAATTCATGATCGAGTTGTAATAGCGACCTGTGGAGTACACTCATATGACACTGGTGAATTCTGATAAGGCATAAAGAGAGACCAAAAAGCAAGAGCGAGGATATGTTTGATGATATAATCACATTGCCTGGTTCACGTGAGACATGCAAAAATAGCAAAGGAGTCATGGTAAGTTTTAAGGTCAGCTTTTGAAGAAAAAGGTCTAAGCAACCGCTGCAGACTTTTGTCAAAGCTACAAGGCTTAGCGAAATATGTTCAACCAATGAGACTTGCAATGGAAAACTAAAATATAGAGTTGACTTTAGTCTATGTGAAGACAAAGCTGTTACAAATGCAGGTTTTATACAGTGCAGTGCAGATCCAAGTACAAACACCAAAGATACTGCACTATTAACGGATAAACCACACTAAGCAAGAAACCTCTACAGAAAATGGCACACATTATTGAATATTTTAATTTAATCTAGTCATAATATGATAAAATTAAAGTTAAGCCATGATAATTTATTGTAAAATTTACGTAATTTAACCTTCTATTAAAACCCTTGTATTAATGACTTGATACCTATTAGCCCAAATGTTCTTCAAAACTCTTATTATCAATGTAAACACTGCGTTAAAAATATAACTAATACTTGTTTAAACTGACATGGTCACTAATGCAAGAATTAACGTTAGGAACGGGATATTTACCATGTGTTGTATTTGTATTTATCGAGAGCTCACAATAAATACAATACATGGTAAATATCCCGTTTCTAACGTTAATTCTTATTACTGATATCTGTTTTACATAATTATGACTAATATGTACGTATTAACAGTTATTTAATACACATTAATTTATTAGTTAGTTACTTACCTAAATAACAAAACGAAAATGTTTAATTAGAAATTGTTGTGTTGTTTGTGTTGTTTTAAATCGTCATCTCACAAAACATAAGTATTTTAAATATGTAAGGTAAACAATATGTATTGCCCTTAATAAATTGTACTCTTTGTTATTTTAGAATGTGTTCGTCCATAAATGGATTAAATTATTTTAAACTTGATTTTTAATTTCATAAACCCTGGTTTACATAACAATATTTTAATAGATTAGATAGGAACGCTTATTGGAACCTCGATATCAAACAGCACATCCCTATTTATCGATTTCGATACTCGCGCGCTCGTCTTCCACGTCTCTAATGCGTTCCACGTCACTAATGTTACACTTAAGGTGCGTTCGTTTAGCTTATGAGGGCATTGGTGGCGTTTTCATTGATGGCTCTTTTGTTAAGGCGTTCGTAAAGCCCAAAAACGTTATTTTTGCCACATTTGCCCATACCCGATTCGAACGCTCAACTTAGCATAAGACCTAAAATCGCATGATTATGCTGTCAAATACATAGCTGTCAAATAACGATCACAAACAACTATGCTCCGGACGTGGGTCGAAAATTGCACATTTTGGTGGCAAAAATTCCTCTTTTTTAGCTTTCCGAACGCTGAACAAAAAGAAGCATGAACGACATTTTCACCGACAGATTCCCAATTCGAACGCCCATTGTGAGCATTTTTACCGTTATTTTCGCCAAAAACGATCAGAAGTGATCTTTTCGAACGCACTAATGGAAGACGAGCGCGCAACTATGATCCTTCAAAGTGGATGGCACTGAACAAAACAAACGTCACACTAACGTTCCGTTTGCTTTAGTTATTGCCTTCTGTCTTTAGATATAGTCCATAGAGAAAATTGTATATACGGAATATAATTATAATTGATATAGTCTGATTCATCTAGGATGCAGTGCGAGCAGAGAGCAAGCTAGTTTTGTTTTGTGGTGTGTGTTTCGTTCGATTAGCGTGTCGGAGTGGGTGGTTTTCATAATTATTTTAACATCATTCGTAACAAAGTTTATCGTACATTATATTTTTGAAACCACCTCTGTGTCGTTCGTAATAAGTGATGGAACACGCTGCTTCGTAGTGTTGACATTTTGTGTGTGTGATATTCATGTGTTTACGGTTTGTTGGATAGTTATTTGGTCACGTCTCCTTTGCTTATCCTCCTATTGGTACCTACTCCTGTGTAGTCTTGGATAAAAACTTACCAACGTCAGTCTATCTATATTATTCATTACCATAAAAATTGGCCTAAAAGCTTGAGGTATGTATCAGTTTGTTATTTATTCGTGGTGATGAGCTATGTAGATACACATAATCATTAAACATGTACTTGCACTCGTTGGAGGTGCTTTCGTTCTACAGATATCATAATCTGAGAGAGTTACATATTCAAAAATGATTAGGTATAAGTACTAAGAAGTGAATCTATTCTATTTCAGAACAAAGTGTATCTAAAACATGTGCTTAGGACACTGTATTTCTTATTTAATTATTGACTCTTATTATTCAGTTAGAGGTACTTATTAACATAAAATTAATTTTCAATGATTATCTTTAGCATAAACAGGTACAAACCTCATATACGCACTTCATTGATGTGCATATTTTCATCATATCCTAATATATATATAATATTGGTTTACTATTATTAGGTACCTAAGTATATAAAAAAATAAGTTTATTAAATTCTCTTAGTTATGATCAATTAACTTCCTACTATTTGTTTACAAACACACTCATTCATAAAAGTAATATGAGATACATATTCTGTAACATTATGCCACAGCTGATTTTCTTGCTGTGATTACAGTTATTATGATAGAAACCTGACTACTATTCCATAACCGATACTCTATCTCATAGTAATAATAATAAGGTACAATTCATTCACATTGTTTGGAAGTATATTAACCCTTTGCTTTCCAGAGATGTAAATATGCTTTGGTTTCATTCATAAATCTTTTGTTTTCATTATCACAGTATAAGATAGATTAATCCTTTTTATACTGTGATAATTAAATCAAAAGATTCATGAATAGAACTGACATAAACTAATGTCTCCGGTAGGTCAATGGTTAATATTAGTAGCAATTGAAAACATAACTTGTAAATTCTCTTTGCTCTGTGATGAAATTTCCATGTAGAGCTGTATTATATTAAAAAAAATATAATTTCTTTTTTTATTACCTTACATACCAGAAAACTTTTTGCGAAACTGTATATTTAGTGTAAAAGTAGTTATTGCATTCAGTTCCTATAAATCTCACACTAAAAAAACTTCACCACACATGTTGCAGTCTCTGGAATAGTATTTTGATTTCTGCGAAATCTATTGTATTATTTACCAAATATGGCAAATAGTAAGTCAATGGGTTAACCCTTTGTATACTGTGAAAAATAAAAAACAAAAGATTTATGAATGAAACACACATAAATTTACGTCTCTGGTAGGCAAAGGGTTAATACATATACCTATTACATGTCCCACTGAATTATGATAAAAAGTACCTTATATGTTAATTATGATACTAAAATAATTCCATTCCAAATTAACTTGTCCGCATCAGGACAAAAAACAACAATAGATATATGAATGAAACTTGCCTCGAATGAGGGTTGCTGATCCCAACAGATTAAATCAAAAATCTTCTGTGCTGTTAGAGCTTAAAGAGGTAACAAACATGTACACATTCACTTGCAAAATTTCTTATCTACTCTACTTACTACTATAAAGAGGAAAGATTTGTATTTTTGTATACTTGTATGTAACAAATTAACTTAAAAACTACTAGACCTATTTCAAAAACTCCTTTGCTGTTAGAAAGCTAAATAATCACTGAGTAACATAGGCATATGATAATATTTTCAAAAAGTTAGGGATCCATGTGAAAACTTTGATAATGTAACCCTATGTGTAAAAAAATAACAAAAACCATCCTTATATTGCATACTCTGTGTAAACTATTGACAATAGAGCAAAGTGATGTACGGCAGTTTTATACTAAACATCAAAATCTACAATAAAGTCCACAATACCATATGTCTAACTATTACTATTTACAGTTATGTCACAATAACTACTTTTTCATTTGAAAATATGCAATAGTAATGCTGAAACATTCTTATTTTGCATACACTGCAGTAACTATTGACAATAGAGCAAAGTGATGTACTATAGTTTTATACATGACATCAATGTCTACATAAAAGTATGAGAAACCATATGTGTAACTATTACAGTTATTTAAATGTTATTTTGACAGTTTAACTTATTCTGTAGGAAAAGGTCGAGTATCTCGACCGGTTTTGTGACTGTCTGAGCCACTTATTCATGGTGTACTTGCACGGACATGTGCCTGCAGATGTGGCCCAGGCGATCACGAAATACGTCGAGATACTTGACTATACCTACCACGTAAGGAAAACCATCAAAATAACATTAAAATAACTGTAATAGTTACACATATGGTATCACATACTTTTTTGTAGACATTGATGTCATCTATAAAACTATAGTACAGCTCGCTGAGCTAAAAGTGAAGCTGCATTGAACACAGAAAATGAACAGCAGTGTCGCAGTGTAATTGAGCATTAAATTTCGGATCAAGATTTAATGTTCAATTAAGGTCAGCAAGCAGTGGAAATAGAAACCCAAAATACCAACATAGAGAATGATCTAATGTCTGCTAGTTCCAAAAGTGATAACCATTGTGCTTAAATACTCTAGAGTAGAGATGCATTAGCAAACACGAGAGAAGAGCAGCTTCATGCTGTGTGAAGTGACAATCTTTGCAAGATGAACTTGAGCAAACAGGGTTTACTTCAGTACTGTCCATTTAAAAATCTATCTATACATACAACGGAAAGGTAATATTGAGTTTCTTTTTCATACTTATTTGTTATTATGACATCCTAGCTTTGTATCAGTAGTTTTCTACACTCTAACATTCATTTTTCACAAAATATATCATGGTCATATAATTTTTATATGGAAGTCTTCCATTTGTGATGGATCAATACATCTGTACTAGGTACTGTGTCTACTGTAATGTAGGTAGTACAGCACTTAACTAAAAACAAGGCATTTCTAATTTATCACTTGAATTTAGGGTTACTTTGGATGTTCTAGTCACCAGCTATCCGAGCTGGTACTATTTAAGACAAATCACAGTTGTGTGCTTGAAGGATGGCAACTTGATTTGATGGGAACAAGTACATTCACCACCAAAATCAATAAACTACCACTAAATCCCGAAAAAGTCAAATTTGCGTAATATCGCCACCTAGACGATCTTTTCACTGGACTATCTGTGGTTAGGGTAGTGTCAGGACACAATAACAAAATGTGAGCCGAGCAAGGATTATTAAATTGGTGATCATTTAGGAAGTATTTATTTGACATTACTACTAAATTTTGCCCTATCCTAATTTCATTGCTAGTAGTTGTCTAACAGTGCAGTTTATTTCCAAAAACTCATGTGGCAGACACTAGGATGTATTGTATAAACAGAAACATATTCTAATCTGAGATTCATTTTTTTATTTAGAAGTTTCTGTATTTTTGTTTGGTTATATATTCATCTTGATTTGTTCCTTGTAAGTAGTTCTTCAGTTCAGCATTTATTAAAACCCTGCATGACTGAATATTGCATGACTCAAAGTCGCACAACGAGCTATGGAGAGGGCTATGCTCGGGGTTTCTCTACGTGATCGAATCAGAAATGAGGAGATCCGTAGAAGAACGAAAGTCACCGACATAGCCCAGAAGATTAGCCAGTTGAAGTGGCAGTGGGCAGGGCACATAGCACGCAGAACAGATGGCCGATGGGGCCGAAAGGTTCTGGAGTGGAGACCACGGACCGGCAAGCGCAGCGTAGGTTGTCCACCGACACGGTGGACAGACGACCTGAGGAAGGTCGCAGGACGACGTTGGATGCAGGCCGCTTCCAACCGGTCCTTTTGGAAAATCATGGGGAGGCCTATGTTCAGCAGTGGACGTCCTACGGCTGAGATGATGATGATGATGATGATGACTGAATATTACATAATAGAACTAGTATATTATTTTTGTGTACTTAGTATTGCAATTTGACTTCATTTTGGTCTATGATTGTAGCAACCAGTAACAAAAACTACCTATTTAGATTTGTAAATGTATACAAGCACAGATTAATAAATATGATAAAGATTAAAATAATTTCCTTTCAAATTAAATGTGTGCAAACGTCACCCAGAGATAGATTTGGACACATTAGTAGCCCTACTTAATTTTCCTAGCCAATACTTGTTTGAGCTGCATGCATATTTTTAGACACTGATGCGATTTTCCTCTATGGTATGCCATCACCAATATGTACCTAATATTAATGATGAAATTAAGGTTTCAGATTTAAAGAACATTTATTCTCAATAAGACACATGCAGAGTCACTTATTTGAGAACTTAACTATTTATAAATATTAAACTTCGCCATATATCATTTCTAAAAATACATTAAAATAAAATAAACTATATTTCGTAAGTAATACATATTATTATCCAATAAATATTTACAGCCAACCTCACACATTTGATTTGTTTACTCATCTCACTTTACATCACTTGTAACATTATTTTAAAAGCTTGATGTCCAATATCAAATAATCAGCGAGGTGGTTTTTAAATGCGCTGAATGAGTGTATATAATTATAATAAATCCTTTATTATGGTGTGTATATTGTTATAATAAACCCTTTATTTCCGACATTAAAGTAAATTGTTTAAACAATATATAACTACATTGTATATATTTTATTGGTGTAAATAAATATAAGACTCCTCCAGCGCTCATTTCTTCCTTGTGATCTGTGTTCTGTAACTCGGGTCCAGTATGGCCCCACGGTTAGATGTATGTCTAGTTGTTGTGTTTATAGGCACCCTGTATACCAGTCCTTTGCTATATGGTCACTTGTTTGCTACGTTTTATTTAAATTTATCTTAGCTTGAGTGCTGTTTGGCTTCTCTTAAAATTATCTATAAGCACTATTATAATTTCTTTAGCTTTGGTTTTCGACCACATTGCCGATTTTTTTTATTTTATCACTTAGTTTGATTCTTTGGATGCTTATTTCCATTGCGCTTTAATGCTTGCTTAGTCTTTCTCTATGTCTACTCGTATCAGTTAGAGATCATGTTTAGCACCCATATGTAATGCAAGGGAGAATGTAAGTGTTGAAAATCTCACTCTTATTGTGCTGCTTATATATCCTTATTCTTCGTTATTTGTTTCAGACTTCAGTAGGTATGATATATATGTAACCACCACAGATGTAACAGACCAAACATAGAAACTTTAAGCATTCTTGCGGACTTAAAATGTTGTAGCCAATATATACGTACTATATAATAGGTACTTAAACTATCACTAAGTAAAGATTTCAATAGTTGCCTCTCTACCTAGTGATAGTTTAATTAATCATTTAATATCTGGTGAGTGTGGCTGTGAGACTTAGTTTTCAAAGCAGCAATGGGACAATCATGTTAATGTTATAGTTATAGTAGTCTGGCTAATGTAAATTTTTATGCTTAGGTATTGTTTATTACAATAGTTGTTAAGTGTGGTCTAAGAAGGGCGTACAAACGAGGCTCTACAAAACACATTAATTACAATAGGTATATGTGCCCAATTAGATGTACCTATAATCCTACGTAAAAAAAAGCCCAAGTCAGTAACAATCATCAAAATGAAGAATTCTTATTTGGTGCGTTATTATGGCGGCAATTGGCTTGCGTAGAAACAGAATAGTTAAACGTCACGTGTCGTCAACGCTTGGCAGATAGCGCCATTAACCTCTTAACTGGTGACGTCAAAACTCGGCATTACCACAACGATATGTAAGAGTCCGTCCCTAGAGTTGACAAAAGATAAGACGCTGGTATCTATGGTCAACATTGACATGTAAAATTAATTATGCTTGAGTCTAACCGCATTAACTTGCATTGAAGAAATAATCGTTATCCTTTTGCATTGATACAATAGCTCTGAGGTTCAGTACCTCAGAGTTTTGCTGTCTCCATTCATGTGTTTTCACATACTCCAGCACGCTTGACAGGAGTTTAGCAGTTGATTTTACGTTGCATAGGATAAATGCTGCGGCCTTTTCCTTGTGCAACCTCTGACCCTTCTTACGGCTGCCGCAAGGTGAAAAGAAATGGCAGAAGGAGAAGAAGAAATGATCTTGAAAAGAAGTTCATCATTGATTTGTTTTGCTAATTCAATGATATTTAAAACACCAAATGACGTACGAAAAAGCGGACAAACGATAGTGACCTGAATATATTTAGGACATCGAATTCCGAAATGAGGGAGCTGCTGCAAGAAACTAAATATTTGAATTCAAATTCGACGTTTCTAACTATCAAACCTTTTGCCTGTCTGAAATGAACACAAATTCACGAGCATGCGAGCTTTCTTAGAGAGATTATCTTCCGATTTAAAATAACCACAATTTAATGATTCAAAAATAACAATTTGTGTTGTATTGGGTATGAAGTTGAACGCAGGATGAAGTAGTTGTGGTTCGATTTTTTGAGGATTAAACCGATATTGCGGATTCGCAGATAGTGTTCGAAGTGTCTTAGCTAGATTTGAATGATAATGTAAAATAAATAATATTACAGTTTTTACATTACATATATAGGTAAGTCATCGTTCCAACAATATTTGCGAAAAAGTGACACAATCTGTGTATTTCGCACTGCGACGCAACTAGTTACAAGAAGCTAAATATAATAAGACGTGGTTTATACACTCAAATCTTACCATAATGTGCAAAATTAATAATACTTGCTCTACACCGTGAAAGTTACTGTTTGAAAACTCCACCAGGAAATTAACCTTAGCTGAAACTTCAAAGAAGAACTTGAAGTTTTTGTCATGCCATAATGGCTGAAATCATATCCATGTACTGCCAACCTCGTTATAACTATAATCAGAACTTGAATATAAAATGTTCATCTTCATGAATGATGTTGATAAAATATTAACATCGAGATCGGCTGGGCTATTATGTATCTCAGTTGCTAACAAATTTGGATTGAAATCTGAAAAAATGGCCGCTCTATGTCGCTTTTGTCAGCTTCAGTGATAAAATTATTAATATTTTTGCTTACTGGAGTTGCCAAGACTGACATAGGGCCGCCAATTTTTCAGATTTCATTCAACATTTGTTAGCAACTGAGATACATAATAGCCCCGCAGATGTAAAAAAATAATATAATAAAAAGAGATTCACCACCGCAGTGACGATTTTGAGATGTGGTGAATAACAGCAAACAAATCGAATCATGTAGCCAGGTCAGGTAAATCAGCAGTCAAGGTAAATTAAATAATCAGTCATTTATTACTACGTACTAAAAGTAAATTTCAATCGCATTATCTTAACAACCTACAGTATCTTTACCACTGGTTGAATGAATGAATGAATGAATGAATGAAATAAGTTTATTGTGGCAAAAAAACATGAACAAATACTTAACTAAACATTAATAAGTAAATAGTTATTGCCACAAAACGGCCTCTACTCAGCATAATGCCGGCTGAAGCAACCAGCGCTGATCTTCCGTAGAAGCCGCCCGGTTGGTATTTATATACTGTGGGTTGTAGAGATATTGCCATTGAAATTCGGGCTGCTGACTGTCGGGAGTACGTGTTCACAGACTCATTACGGGCCCTACACAAAGTTCTTCAGTTTACCCCTTGAAGATTATGATAGTCTAACTAATTAAAAAATCAAAAGCGGAGCCCGTATCATATCCTAATATTTGCAGTAAAGTTAGATTATCTAAATGTAAATACTGCTTTGCTGGGTGAGTTATTTGTGTGATGCCAGATCGCTCAAGGTCCTTAAGCAATCTTTAATAATGTAGCTAATTATGATTAATTGCTTTTAAACCCGGCCGTAGTACAACCGTCTTGACTCAGTTTATATCTAGATACGCGAACAGCAAATAATACTAGTGAAATTAAACTAGGCGGTCTATGCTATGCAAAACGTTAATAGGTAAAAACTTGAAGTCATCAAATAAAATAGGTCATTCATAAAGCCTTATTGCCTCGTCCGCAAAGAAAAAAACAACATTTGTGTTGGTTGTGGTTATCATAATTGACCCGTTATGGATCTGAACAGTACATGGACTCTGACGAGGTTCATCATGGTTACGTAATTTAGGCATAGAAGGCTAAATTACGTAACCTAAGTCAAAAGTGATTAATCACGTCACATGTCCACTTATGTCTGGTCAGATGATGCCAAAAGGTTGACTTTACTAGTGCTAAAGTGAGAAACCACAAAGCAAATGAAATCGCACTCGATCTGTTGACGGCCCGTTGTTTCGTCCTGAATAGATCACCAACATTTTTAAGGTCGCATGAAATGGAGCCGAGAGATGTTCGGTTGGCAAACATCCTTTAATTGTGGCATGAATGCCACAAACACAAGGACGGCTTATGTCCCAATAATGAACGTAATTCAGTGTATGATTCATAATACATTTCAAAATTAGGTATCTAATTTATAAAATTAGATAATTAAAATAAACGCTATCTCTTTCAAAAATACCAACAAAAGTTTCAGACTTAAATGGTTCCGCGTGTCACTGGCCAGTTTACTTATTCGTCAGTCTCGCTAATTCATCAGTTGACTTGAAAGAAATTGACTACATTACGAAACCGTTTAAGCCGTTGACTCGCGATTCGCCATATTTGGCCAATAATACAATAGATTTCGCAGAAATCAACCTACTTTTCCAGGATCTGCAACGTGTGTGGTTAAGGCTAGTTGAGGCTCAGAGCCATATCATCCAGCGGTGAAGTCATTTAAGTGCCTCTTTAGAGTCCTAAATGGTATCATGTCACGTAACATCAATTCAAGATACGGTGCTACACTACCCGCCAAGTCAATAAAGAAAAAGAAAGTTCTTTATTAAATGGTTTCGTAATGTAGTCAATTTCTTTAGTTCGTCAGTCTAGTTGATTCATCAGTTTCCTAATTAGCCGTTTTCGCTAGGTTGCCAGTATCCTTATTCGTCAAAGATATTTCAATCAATGCAATGTGCAGTACAAGACAACATTTATATAGTAATAAGTAAACCAAAATAAATAACAATGACCGGAATAATGAAGCGCTCATAGTAAAGCTTGCCTAGTTGTTCTAAACCGATTACCTAGGTTGAGCAACATCCGCTGCAGTCATGACTTGGATGAGTGGCCGCTTTTGCATTTTGCTACTGTTCGCTTCCGTGCTTAGGAGAGCACGTTAAGCTGTCGGTCCCGGTAGTTGTCTTAGGATGTTAGTCGTGCACTGCCGCCCGTGTGTGGCGAGTAACCGGAGAAGAAGACGCCAGAAAACAGCCAAATCAGAGGCTCTATACGCAGCCAACAGAAAGGCATCTAAGGCTCTCCGTGTAGCCATCCGCGAGGTCAAGGGAGAAGCCAGGCGGCAGCTGTTGAATTCATTGGATAGTAACCCATGGGACCGCCCGTATAGGTGGGTGAAATAGAATTTCCGACCCTGGGCTCCTCCCATCACCAGCACGCTTTAACCCTTAGTCCTGCGGCGGGTTGTCGACGAATTGTTTCCTTGTGTACCAGGAGCGGAGTTCATCTCAACTACCATGATGGAGCTTGGACAAGAAGAGGAAGAAGAAGAGGAGTAGGACGTTCCCCATATCACGGAAAGTGAGCTGGGTGCAGCTGTCCTGAAAAAAGAGCTGAAACACGGCACTGGAACCCGACGGCATTCCCGGTCGTGCGTGGACCCTCGCTCAGGAAGCTTCGACGCCTCAAATAAGGACCCTCTTCGATCACTGCTTGCGAGAGGGGAAGTTCCCCAGGCGGTGAAAGGAAGGCCGGCTCCTGCGGAAGGAGGGACGTCCGGTGGACGAGCCAGTTGGCTATCGCCCGATAATGATGCTGGACGAGGCTGGCAAGCTCTTGGAGTGTGTCGTTGCTGCCTACCTTGTCAAACACCTGACAAACACAGGCCCAGATTTAACTGACAACCAATTCGGGTTCCGGAGAGGTCGTTTGACACTGGATGCAATATTCCGCGTCCACGATCTCTGCGTGGTGGAGTGCTCCGACGGTGGGGTCATGTTGGCGGTGTCATTGAAACAGCTTGCCGTGGAGCACTATCATGGGAGCACTAGGACACTACGGCATGCCACAGTACCTCCAACGTATCGTTGAGGACTACTCTTAACACAGAGAGAAACGGTGCGTGACTTAAAAACTGACAGGTTAAGAAAATAACGAAGTAACGAGCTAAACTGATGAATTAGGAAAATGGCGAATAAGGAATCTGACTTACTAGAGAATTTGAACATTTAACCCGTTGACTAGCGATTCGTCATTTTCGGCCAATAATACGAGTACAAAAGATTTCGCAGAAATCAATCAAGACTGTCAATGAAACTGTCAAGTCGGGAAAATGGCATATAAGGAAACTCTAATAAGGATAGTGACGAATCAGCGATACTGACGAATAAATAAACTGATCAGTGATACGCGAAACCACTTAAATATCTAATTCCCAATTTTTCTTCATAAGTTACACACACAAAGATTAACCGTAATGATTCATTCATGTATGTCAACACTCATATTCCAGTTGAATCTAAATGAATGATATGAACTGGTCGAACAAGAAACTGGGCCGCATAATCAGTTCTGCGCATAAATGCGCATACATTTCCTGTCGTTATTATTTTGTTAAGATCGATGCGATGAGAGCATCAAAAATAACACTGCGAAGCTGTTAATACGCACGTAGTTATACCATTGTCTGAAAATGATAATTTGTTTTAGACGTTTAGAAGTACGTAACTATGTACCTAAAATAAAGTTTTACATTATCCACGTTGGTTCTATTTACAGCTTAACTTAATCTTTATATACACATAAATTAATATATATAATTATATAACTAAGCTAGTTAACTGAAGGAAGTGGAGATCCCATCAATCACCGTCGTAGTCCACTCAAAAGGGATGAAAGTAATTCGCGAAAGTAGATTTTTTTGCTTATTAGTTTGTACTTTAGTTTAATGCGAAGAATCATGTCTAACTCGATCCCAACGAAAGTAAACCTCCGGAAGAGGGTTAAATCGAGTAATAACTTTGTGATTGCATAACTTCATTCTGGAAAGAGTGATTGATCACTACATTTTTATAGTATTATAATCTACTACCTTCTTACTAAGTATTTTTCAACCGACTTTCAAAAACAGGAGGATTTTCTCAAGTCGACGTGTAGTTTTTTATGTATAATCAAGCAAAATTTCTTGCAGCGTATAATAGTCCGATAATAATAATTATGTTGTTATTTGTTAGAATATACGTCCAAGATAGTCTCATAATTATGCATTTTATCAAATTCGCACAATCGACTGTTGAGTTACATTCTATTAACTGAAAAGTGTTTCGCCTATCTCGATGATACCGTATGATTGTCCGGACTACCTTGGACGTATACCTACTCTACCAAACAAAACATAATACTAAAATCGGACTACTCTGTAAAAAGTGTTGCCTGATTTTATATAAAAAAAATATACACGTTGACTTGAGATAATCCTCCTTTTTTGGAAGTTGGTAAAAAGATATGATCTGTAACCTTCACATTAGTGCAAATTTAACTGAACGTTTATAATGCTTTTAGATACCTGATAGTAAATTTGCACCATTATTCAAAATTTTCCTACAGCCGCAAATTAAAAAATAAAAATAACAAATATTGCGTACGTCGCACGACATTTTTATTGTAATTTATTAAACATAAAGGAAGCCTTTATTAATAAATACAATAAACTATTACAACATCTCAATTATTTTTTTTGAATTGTGGACCGTTATAGTTTATACATAAAATATGGTTCCGTACGTGCTAGAAACGATGCAAACCCGGTAGATACTCCTAGCTGTGTTTTTTAACGATTCCAGAAGAATCTACGACTATCAGAATTATGTCCATATTTTATCCTAATTTGACTGCACTATCGAGGTAAGTCCAAGGCGTATTCGACCGTACGCTCTTGAGTTCGAACCCTACATCGAGCTTGAGATTCTCGTAAAGGTAACATAGTGAAGAAATTATATCCTAAAGGATTATATGCTGCGCGCTGGGGATTTCTAGTGCTTTCAAGCGGGTAAGGCGGCAGTCAAGAGTGAATGTAGGTTTCTTAGTCTACTGTACTGAAATCTTCATCATTCTTGAGCATCAAGTGATATAGTAGTTTTACAAAAAAATACGGGATTACTCACGTTATAATTGTCAGATGGATAATAATAATTATATTTTTTATTGGCAAATTAAATTGTGACATTACATAATTATATTCGAACTATTGATTAAATAATGGATACTATGGATGCGACTATTGTTTCGACCTCTGGTGGTCTTATCCAGCCATTGAGCGAGTCGTCATCGAAGCAGGCATCCCGAACACACCTGAAAAAGACCACCGGATTGTTGGGACGGTTAGAAAGGGGGCGTTAAAATAGGTGGTCGCCTCAATAATAACTTAAGGTTTGCTGATGATACCACAATAATTGGCGCGTCTGAAGCAGAACTTAGCAAACTTCTTCAAGAAGTGGGAAGAGTGAGCAAGGACTATGGACTGTACATCAATAGGTCGAAAACAAAGCTGATGTTTATCGACAGGGCGGGCACAAAGCAACGAACGCAACTAATTAAGGATCTAGATGCAGTTCATGAGTTTGTATATCTTGGAGCATTAATCGCAGACGATGACGAATGTGAAAAAGAAGTCATCCGTCCAGGGCTAAGTCAGCAGTTAAGCGGTTAGAAAAGATTTGGAAGAATAGAGGGATTAACCGAAATACCAAGATTAAACTTATGCGCACCCTAATCTTTTCTATTTTTCTGTACGCCGCAGAGACCTGGACGCTTAAAGCCCATTCGAAATGTGGTGCTGGTGTAAAATGTTAGGAATTACATGGACAGCGCAGCGCACCAATGCGTCTATCCTAAAAGAATTAAAAATTGAACCTCGCCTGTCCAGTATATGCCTACAGCGACTCTTACAATACTTAGGACACGTGGCCAGAAGAAACGCTAACAACTTAGAAAAGCTCATTGTTGTGGGTCACGTATAAGGAAAACGGAGTCGTGGAAGATCTCCCACCAAGTGGACTGATGTTGTCAAAGGCAAATGTACCATCTGCTCTGAGACAAGCCTAATGCCGCAATACTAAAAATAAAATAAAATAGTGCGCCGGCATGGAAACAAAGCGTTCCGATCGTGTTATCATCCATGAGCTGCTCGCCTTCGTGCAGCAGAAGCTGGATGTAATGGATGAGCTCAGTCTTGAGCAAATCTGCACGTCCAGCTACACTGAGGATGACATTGTTGCTGCCAAGAAGACGCTAGCTGACGCCACCTTGACCACAATCCGTCTCATCACGAGACAGAGGGACGGGCGCGGCCGCAAAGACCTACAGGACATCTTCTGAGTGTTCAAGGAGACCGATCCAGATGACGTCCCAACATTCGTGGCACGTAACCTACACCGCTTGCCTTGCGTCACTTTCGACCATGTTGACGTCAGCAAACTCCTAAAGGACATCACGCTCCTGAGGAATGACGTAACTGAAATACGCTCCAAATTAAATATGTCCGAGCAAACAGTGGAGAAACTTAAGTTGGAGTTAGCAGAATTGCGCAACAAAAATGCTGCGCCGGCCATTTCCGCACAAAATATTAACACGCGTCGACGCGGCGAAAACCCAAATTCCATACTTAGCAATATAGCGACTCCGACATCTGACCCCGATACATCGCTGCAGGTTGATGACCGTGATATTACTACGGTTAAAGTCAGGCCTACTACATCTACTACTAAGCCTGTTACATCAGCACCTCATCTACCGGCAGCACCCGTACCCGCCCGGCACCGAAGCACTTTCGCTCAGGTGGCGCGACCTTCACGTGTGCCGGGTACTGATTCTACTACGATTCCTGCGGGTACGCCAACCGTAAAAGGATCGAAAAAAGTCGACAAGGAGGGCTTGACCCTTGTGGAGAAGAAAAAGCGTCGACCTAGAGCAGTCCGAAACTTTCGCGGCACCGCTCCGGCTGCAACGACAGCCATCCATGCTGCAGAGCCGATGTCAGCTATATACCTCTCCCGATTTGAGAAGGGCACGTCAGGAGACGAGATCGTGCGGTATATACGCGACAAATGTGACGAAAGAAGGATCCCGGTTCAGGCCCTACCTGAGGTTAAGATAACGCGGCTGGAATCAAAACGCGAGACGTACTTCAAGTCATATGTGTTCAGATTTCCAGCCAAGTTGAGAGACACATTCCTGGCACCAGACTTTTGGCCTGAAGGGATTGTTTTCCGACGGTACAGGGAGCCGAGACTGAATTTTGAATCCCTAACTGTACGGTATAGTTTTGTTATATTAACCCTATAAAATATATATGTTAGTCTGTAAGGTATTTGTTTTTGATATGGGCCGCTGGTATTTTTACTGTACTATTGCCTGAAATAAAGAATATTATTATTATTATTATTAATACTTGGAGAAACATAGTCCAAAAGGCCGTTCAAGGTGATCACGACCCTCAGTCATGAGGAATCGATCAAGAAGAAGAATCCCGTATTTTTCAATAAAATCAGTGGAAACCATGTTATATTTTAGAACGAGATGGTAATACGCTAGCCTAAAATATATTATTTATTATCCGGACTGACTGACTGACTGGTTTGTAAACGTTGAGCCTAAATAGCTGGGGTACACGCTTGAAAATTTGGCAGTTGATGTCTTTGTTGATGTTACAAGCAATTACTAAGAAAAGATTTTTAGACATTTTTAAACGTGAATCCGAAATAACGTTGAAATAAAGCTAATTCCTAATAAGGTCCCATTTGTACCTTTCCTCTTAAAGTAATATAGGGTACTATAGGGTATTTGCTAATTGCTCACGTTATTCAAAATAATATTAGGTATATACTCATGTTTGTATACGTCACGCAAGATAGTTACCAATCTTAATAATATTATACATGCGCGAACGTTTGGATGAATGAAGGTTTGTTGCTCAATTACACCAGAACGGTCAACGGTCAGAATCACGTTGTATAAACTAAACGTGATTCTGACCTCATTCATGGTCTCATCAGGTCAAATAATAACATAAATGAGACCCCTGACCCCCGGCTTGCCTTAATTGACCGTCTGAGGGTGGAGACGCAAGAGCAAGTAACAAAAGGGCATAACGCCGGTTACTACCGGCGTTATGCCCTTTACTAGAGCGCTACTGCGTTCTAGTAAAACATCCACACTATATCGTTGCCCCTTTTGTCACCATTGATGGTGGCCCTTATGAGGGGCCCGTTTAGTGGATAGCAGGTCACCACCTGCTTAAATAATTAAAGATGAGGCTGAAATTGGCAGGCCTCGTCAATAGCTATTTACTCTATCATTTAAGAGTTCATGTCAATATCCCTACTATGTTATCCATTTTTGTAATAGCTCTACCATTTCACCTTCATGCTGTTTTTACGCTACGTTTTATATGTTATACCAAAAGGGCCTCTAAGTGTTCTGTAAGCCTTTGACCGGATGAAATCCGTGAAAAAAATGAAATAATGATAATAATAATCATCTTTATTAGGAGTTTATAGATAGATTAGGCGACGGAATAACACAATTTCATCATCACCAACATTCATTACCACTCTGTGAAACTTCGGTGCGCATTGTCCACGGTAAAATAGTTACATAATGGATATTAATATATTTTAATCAAAAAAAAAAAAAACCCTCTTAAAATGACCATTAAGCAGAAATATCTTTCTGTTACGTTTATTCTGGTTAGAAGACACATACCTGATATCTAGGCATGTGCAATAAACTATATATTGTACTCATTTAATCACTCAAATCCATTGAATAACAGTTATACGTAGGTATCACACACTAACTTCGTAGCTTAGAATTTTATGGTGATATATAATAAAAATCCCTGTTTACTCAATTTTTTTCTGTAAATACGACATTGGTGATCAAAGAAAATGTCCAAATGTATATAGTTGATAGATACCCTACCAAGCGTTTTTTATTTAATTTGATTTAATGTTAGATGGTACAAGCACGAGACCCACCGGTGTTAAGCGGTAACCTCTGCCTAAAACAGATACTTTCGTACAAGTGAAGAACTGCACTGAGCCCGAGATCTTGAGACATTAGGTTGTAAATCTCATGTAACTGTAATTTCGCCGGCAACCTTTCAAACCAGTAGGCCTAGCACGAATAGGCGTAATACTACCTGCGTAATGTGTAAAGTAACTTGCCGTTCACGTGAAACAGTACAAACTGTCTTTTCTACCGACTTCCAAAAAGGAAGAGGTACTCAATTCGACAGTATGTTTTTTTAATGTTTGTTACCGCATAACTTTCGATAGGGTGAACCGCTTCTCAAAATTCTTTTTTTGTTTGAAAGCTGGTGATTGTCGTGTGGTGAGCCCGTGATTTGAATGGGACCACCCATTCAAATTTTCTCAAATTCGGTCATGTAGTTTTTGAGTTACACTCCAATAACTGCATAGAATGGAAGTCGGTATTAAATTTTTCAAATTGTACTTGTATCTAGGACAACTGTGACCGCAGATAACTCATAATTGGTACGTCAAAACGTGACACGTTGACGTTTACTTTTTCGCAAATTGTTTGTGCTTCGGCCTTATCGATATGGTGGCAGTTCTCCCCTCACGAACTCATTAACAAAAAGTTCTACTGCATTATTTTTTTTATTTATGTGCTTTATGTTTTATCATGTTGTATTAACATTCCTCATCTATATATTTTACTTTAAAACTGATATTCCGCTATCTCGTCTCATAAATTACAGCAATAACGGATCGCTAAGAGTAATATCATCTATGTGTGTCAGTTCGTGATTATACGTCATCATAATTGTATTATAACAATTAGGTAAATGATACACGCGTAACTTCTTCCGCATAGAAACTCCTTATCTTTCTCCTCATCTTAATTACTAGCTGCATCTCGCGGTATTATACACGCGACGAATATGATGAAAATGTAAACTGTTCTATGGTCATTCAAATAATAATAATGCTACTATTAAATAAAGATCGGTGGGGCGTATGTGAGGGGGTTTTATTGTTAAAACAACTTACACAGTTCCCTAAGTAAATAATATGATCGAAGCCTTAAAAACACTTATTCGTCTTCTCTAGTCTAAGAACCGCAATCGATTATCGTTTCATGTGGAACAAGCAAACATAAGATCGGTTAAAATGTGGTCGCGCACTAACAGCTCTAAACAAACTTAGATTATTATGACTTACCAGCTACGTATTCGTACAAAAACGAATGGCGTGGGAATGGAAATGGGAGGGCAAGGCCAAAAGCACATATTCTAGTCCTTGATCAATTTGCGAAAACTAACCATATAGATGTGACAGGACGTCCCATCGTTGGACAGACAGATATTATTGTGTAAAACTGTAGAGTTACCAAGATAACGAGGAGCGAGTGCTATTCAGTGCAAGGTCATAGAAGAAATGAGGCAAATTCCAATTACGCATAATGTGTAATGACCATCGCAATCAGAAAGACACGACTCTATACTATTAAGGCCACGTAAGATACAGCTGAAAAGGTCCTGCCTGCTGCCGTACTTAAGTCATACATGATCTGATAGATAACAACGGGCTCAGATGGTTCAACCATACACAGCTGGCAGTGGTAATGCTGAATTGATACATTTTAGTGGGAAAGACGACTGCTAGTTGGACGCCTTGTGTCGCCCTTAGTCAAATGGATCTCCATGAACTTTGCTCAAGAGATATATTATATCCTGGGAATGACATATATATGAATAATATCAGGCCAAGATACGATACCCATAGTGATAGTGACTCTGAGGGCACATAATTCATCTTTTCACTACGGACAACACATCACATAGTTACGCTTAGAAGACCACTTACTATAAATTTACTTTTTTTAGAACTTAAACATACTGAAAAAATCATAACGCACGGACATAGTAATGAATGTAATGATTACATGAAAAAAAAACCATTGAAATCGGACAATGTTAAGTGGTAGAAAATAGTTATTTCTTGTTGTATGGAAAGTACTACCTATGCTCCTTAACGAGCTGGGATGGACGCCTTGGGTAGTGGCTGGCAGGGGGAAATTCACAAAACACCCTATGCATGAATAAGAATAAGAGCAGAGGATACTTCTCATCATCATACATCGAAACGCGGGCGAAGCCGCGACGCGCAGCTAGTATACATATACCTATACAATTATATATCTAAATTCCAGTTTAGAAATCCTAATTGTAAAATATTAATCTCACTTTATAATGTAGAGCAATTGTCTGCAATAATAATAACTGATGTTGGTAATAATATACTTCATTGTATTTTATTTGTTACAAAATTAATACATTCATAAGATAACATTAAGATATCTATTAAAATTAAACGGGGTTTAAAAAGACTGTATCAAAAGTGGACGCAAATTTAAATTAAACTATGGATATGCCTACTCTACTTTAGCTCTACTAAACATTAACAACAAACCAACTCTACTTACGAGGGTTTTTCATTCATATGGTAGAAATTTAAACGATGCTGTTTTTATGTTTTGTTAGTAAGTACTTACTTTCATCAAACTTAATTAGCAAAACAAGTTTTAGTAAGTACTTAGTTCAAACTCCACTCCTAGTTAAATTCGAATCACTTCCAAAATGCACTCATTATCTTAAAGGGTTAAGTACAAAATACAATGAATTTGTTATTGTTCGTCGGACGGTAGATGGCCGCTGATATGTATAGGTACCTATTCACGAATTGGTGTTATTTATAGAAAGGTGATGTCATCGGTGCGATTTGGCTGTAAACATCTCTTATAGAGCTCGCTAATCGAAATAGTTTGAGGACCCGTCTCGCTTTTGAATTTCAATGTTTCAATGCTTCAAATTGAGTTTGCTAAATCGCATTAAAACAAAAATAAAAACAATACTTGCCAAGCGCGTGTTGAACTTGAGCATCCAGGTTTCCGTACTTACCACGAAATATGTTTGGGTTATGTAAGAAAAAAGCCAAAGTAGTGTTTTAGTGCGACCATTATCCATTATTGTTGTTATTTTGTTTGCATTATAATTACTTACATTCATATTGACATCGGCATATTGTAATATGTTCTATTTTCATGATAGAGTTAACAAAGAACACTGCGAAAGCACGTTTATTGTATGGGGGTCCACTATTACTTTAAAAATTATGTATTTTTATTAATAGGATATCCGCCATAATAACATAGACTTAATACTTACTCTCTGTAAATGTCGAGTGGTCACCTATTTGCGTTCATAAGGTAGGTAACTCCCTCTTACAACGGATAGGGAAACAGACAGACGCGGCGTATCAAGGCTTAGTAATAGAGCCCAGTAATTACATACAGAACTCTGAAAAAAATACCAATAAATTGAACCGACTTCAAACATTAAAAAGTGTGAAATAACTTGTTGAAGTCGGTACCATGATACGAGTAGTTCAAAAGTACCTCCTAATATATTACATTATTGTACGCATGGTACCGGCTTCGACAAGTAATTTCACACTTTTTAGTGTTTGAAGGCAGTAAATTTTTATGGTAAAGACGTTTTTCACCGTTTAGTGGCCCTTGCTACTTACGGGATCGATTGCAGAGAGTTGAAATACAATCTTAGATCGATTGTCATTAACCGTCAATTACGATATGATCTAGAGATGGGTTGTACTAGGTAAATTCGAGACTAGATGCACCTGTTCCTAGTCCATGCAAATACGTGATCCAAATACCTGTTCCACATAGTCTTACCTAGTATCGCCTACGATTTGGGTAGCGTAGCGTATACAGTCTTCACATAATACTTTAAAAAATGACTCGATACTTCGATTCGATTCATGAGAGATTTTTGAATTATAAATAGTAAACTAGAACAAATAGAGTGTACTACTTATATTTATTACTAATATTATTTGCTATATGTTCAACTGATATCTTCCCTTCATACTTTTACAGGATTAGGACTGTCAGAGTATTATACTTTCAAATTATTCAAAGCGTAGGCTTTGGAAGATAGTGTATTTATGAGATTTGAATTCACTAAATCTACTTGTATAAAAAAGTAATTATATAAATAAAAGAAAAGTTTGTTCTAATATCTACATAAATATTACAAGCACTGCGCAAACTGCACTTTAAATAAGTATACAATTACTTTTTACTTTCACAAGAATACTAGTCTGATACTCAATTCTACATGTAACAAGACGATGTATCTATGTATTGCATCGTCTTACTTCAACCAGACTTCAGCTTCGGCTGCAGCGTATGAGAGAGAGAGATAGAACAGGTGATGTACTGAATGAATCCTTATTGTGAAGGAAGACTACTTAGACATAGTATTGCGAAGATTGGAATAGGTGCCACCTAGTCTCGTAAAATACCTGTTCCTTTGATCTGTAGGCCTACCATAAGTCCCTTATAGCAGGACAGTTAAGTGTTTTATTGAGCTGTCCTGCAAATTCGTAGTATGGCGGACTCTAGCAGGCCAGCCAACTATTGCCCACGTGATCTAGCCGGCCAGCAAAGGGCGGCCTGCAATTGACCTGCTGTAAGCGTACAATGACGTGTTTTTTGACTTTAGATATCCATCAAAGTAATCTGCATATCTGTCACATAAAGCAGGCGAAAGGCTAAAGCAACTTTTTCTGACCTATTAAACGTAAAAACCGTGAATTTTATTAATTACGCTATGGTTATTTAGAACTCCCATAGTACTTCTAAATGAGCTTACTTAATTCCAAGTTGAATAAATAAGAATTCACACTTGGAACACCGCCTTGATATTGTAGGTAGATAATAATCATTCGGGTCGTTTCTCTGGGAATCCTAGATTGGATGTGTTCTAATATCATTACAAAACATTTGTACTTTGTGTAACTAATGTAACTTGAAATTAATTCACTAAATCAATGTCACAAACTCTGTTGGATCTCTCAATATTATTATTATAACGTATTTTATAATGCCTGTGAATAATATTGGAATATATATATAATCCAATACTTTATAAATTGAACTAATTTATAAATCAGATCATTAGGTTTCAATATAAGGCTAATCTTAGTTTCAGAACATAACTTATGCCAACATAAATGAAAGAGTAAGAGCGTTATACAAAGTGGTAGAACGTCATCTCTTTCACGCAAACTGTCAGAGACAATAATTTAAAGCCCTTCTTAGCCGTATCAGTTCAAACGCATGTCAGTGAAATGAAGTTCGTGGTACGATTTTGGCAGGTCAATTTGAGATACTTTTATTGAACTGCTCGGAACTTGACAAATAATCTGAAAGTTAATGGTAGGCCTGCTGTTCTAGTAAATACAACTCACCTCTAATATGATCAAGGTTAAGGAAGTTTTCATACGGATCTCTAATTTTTTTAAAATATTATATAGCCAATGTTTATCACGGAAAATGTAGGATTCTAATGTAGAAAGAGTTTTTCTAATCGGTCAAGTAGTTTCGGAGCCTATTCAATACAAACAAACAAACAAACAAACCATTCCTCTTTATTATAATATTAGTATAGACTAGTATACATACGCTCTATCGCGACCGGGATGTACATTACCGCCAAAACATATAGGAAAATGAATCTCATTCCGGCCTTATAAACAGTTAGTGTGTTAAATACTTAATACTATAAATTAGCGGTCAGTTAAGTTAATATTGGTTCCAGCAACTCCATGTTGTATTTAATCAACCCATTCCCATTAGTTCGGTTGTATTTTCTCATTACCAGATTTTAAAATTATATTTTGAGAAGTACGCACACTTAAAATAATTATAACGGCAGTGTATAAAATAGTAAGTTTATAGATCGATATACGTTAGGTACAACACATTAGTTTTCCCAATTTCCTACAATGACCGCAGCAATTTAATTTAATTTGATAGCCCAGTAGGGCTATTATGTATCTCAGTTGCTAACAAATTATGATTGAATACTTGAAAAATGGCCGCCCCATGTCAGTTTTGACAACCTCCAGTAAGCGAAAATGTTAGTAAATTGATTACTGGAGCTGACAAAAGTGACAAAGAGCCGCACTTTTTTTCGATTTCAATCAACATTTGTTAGCAACTGAGATACATAATAGCCCTACCAATCATGACATGTAAGGAATGTGTCATGAATCAGTTAATCAATTAAAACAACCTTAGTACTATCTATTGTTGTAATTTTTTTTAATACTCTTCAAAATAGCCAATATACAACTTCTTTGTGTCTTCTTAAAGTACACACTATAAACCCGATTTATTGACTCGATTTGATTAATTTTATCTGGAAACAATTATATTTGTTCGTACCACCTGCTCTACAATGTCCAATTACATATCATGCAGTCGCGACGAAAAGCAAGGCATTACTATACCCAAGGGAGGTAATATTGTATAAAACTCCCAAGGGATTTGGATTGCGAAGGTTAAAATTTGTAAAAAAATTATTAGTATTTTTTCTTTTGATGTGATTGCCTGTGTCGGCCAGTTCGATTTTCTGCTAAATCCTCTTTACAATGATGTTTATATTTACCTACGTAAGTAGCCATGAGTTTATATTGTCTCGCAGTAGGTATTAAAAGTAGAGTACTCACCTCGAGGTTAAAGCCTGTTTTCGTTTTGGACACTACATATAATTTTAAATCTAGAGTCTAGAGACCCTCGTTACGCTCAGGGTCCAATATTACGCCCGTGACGTAAGACACTGCTTTTCCCCTCAGTGCATAATCTACTATTAATACATTTAAGTACATAGAACATAATTTAAGACACATTTGAGCAGAATGATTGTAGCTAAAAATAAAACCATAGCATCCGTAAACTTTTGTGTTTTCTGGCTCTCTGGAATTGCCATTCGAAAGAACAGCTAAATGAAAAATGGGAGGTACACTAAAACCAAAACAAACGTAAGCTACCAAATATTTGAATAAATACACTTGGTTTTCTCGAAAACATCCACGAAGTACATTTGTCTGTTATCATATTATCATACTCAAACATTAATGCCGTGCATTAATGTTTACGGTTAAAACACTTTGTAAGAGCTTGTTTACACCGAAATACATAAGAACGTAAATTATACAAGACAATACCTACTACTTCTTACTGTGACTCTCTGCTACTGGACGTTCACCTCAAAATTTCTGTTTCTCGCCTGATAAAAAAAAGGGTCTGCAATCTGCAACTCTGGAAATATGCAAGATTTGGTAACCACGGGCTTGAGCTTTCGGTGAAGGTAACATGGTGATGGAATCCACAGCCTGGTAGCTTGGCACTCTCTGTTTCCCACCACGATACCACCTTCTACGTTGAAAACCTCACGAAGCACTGCTAACGTATGTTCAAGCTGTCCTTGAGAGCCCGTCCCATTTTGAGTCTAGTGTGATAAAACAACTTCGTTCGTATCACAGCTGACCATCATCATCATTCACTGGGGATTGTTGCCCCGAGTTTCTTGCCGCTTCTTCTCGGTAGGCTCTATATATTTTGGAACGCGGCGGTAGTCTTTAAAGTACATTATAATGAAAAATTGACGTCCATAAGTGCGTCTTTGATGCCTAAATTGAATAAATGATTTTGACTTTGACTTTGACTTTGTTTTTGAATATCTGCGTTTTGATCTGTCAAATAGTAATTAACGTATACTTAAAAACATCGAAGATCCGCGTACAAACATCGAAAAACCAGCCGTATTGTTTTTCCCTACCTATTTAGGCTGAACCCTTTGCGTCCCAGATACGTAAATATACATCAGTTTTATTCATAAATCTTTTGTTTTAATTATCATGGTATAAGGAAGGATTAAGAAGCCTCATCCTCACCTGATCTAAACCAAAGGACGTCTACTGTTAGAAATAGGCCTTCCCCATTAATTAGAAAAACCAGTTGGAAGCGACTTCCAATGCTGTCCTGCGATCATTACCAGGTGCGATCGTTACCTCTCACATGGTGGTGGTGGCCGAAACCGGCCTAGGTCTCTGTTCAGCGTAGGTACTCCCCCATCAGGCTATGTGCCCTGCCCAGTGCTAATTGGATTATCCTATTCTCTTACATAAGTAGGTATTATTTGATACTTGTCTCGGTTGCTTATGTCATACATAGTTATGCATAGACTTTCTTGAGTAACACGGTTGTTAGCAACCGAGCATTTATCCCCTGTCCTTGCGAAATAGCATTAGCATTGAACGCCCATTAATCTTACTTGCCTCACCCGTAATGTCAACAATACACATGCAAATGCAGGCAAACCGTTTTCAATGAGAAACAACACATTTTATTGGAACGATCACTTGCGACCACTCACACACTCTTTATATTTTCTTAGCCATGTACACTTCACGCGTCCGTGTGACAAAACAATCTAATTGAGTTCATACATTCATATAAAGTACTTTGTTTATAACCTGTTTTGATGCAGTTATTATGTCCCTCACAGTAGTTTGCTCCAATTACGTGAAATAATTTTATAGGAATTTGTAATTTAAACTAGCGACTGCCCGCGACTTTGTTCGCGTAGTAAGCTCGGCCTTCGACCTCGCCAAAACCTCCCAACTTTTCTTGATTTAATAATCACACATTAAAAAAGAATTGTGATATCGTTCCATCCGTTCACGCGTGATGCGATGACCAAGGGAAATAGATATTCATTTTTGTATACCAATGGGTTTAAGTATATATTAATTAAAAATATTCAAATGATCAACGGGATAATTACCATGTATATTTTCTCTGAGTTTCCGACATTTCGGCACTGTTGCAAGCGCCATGATCACGTATATATTAATTTATAGCCACAGAAATAACTTATAATTTGATTTTTCCATATGATGGAAAATATAATGATAATAAAAAAAGTTCTAAATCCTGCCCCAGGATATAATCTATCCTTACCAAATTTAATTGAAATCGGTAAAGTCGTTACGAAGTATGGCGTAGCTAAGTTCAATAGGGTTTATTTATATATGTAAGTACGAGATGTAGATTTGTAAACATATTTGCAGACCTAGAATAATATGCATAATAATAATAATAATAATTTTAAGAAAAGGAAATAAATAATGTGAATAATAATAAACCCGCAGGGGTGGCCTTGTGGCGAGTCGTCAGTGAGTGGCGACACCGTGGACCCTGATTCTACCTGGGGCTAAATGAGACCCCTGACCCCCGGCTTGCCTTAATTGGCCGTCCGGGGGTGGAGACGCAAGAGCAAGTAACAAAAAGCTCCAAGGGTGGAAGTGTTAAAGGGCATAACGCCGGTAGTAGCGCTCTAGTGAAACCGCAGCACACCTCTCGACACTCTTTAGCCATCCACACCAACGTTGCCGCTTTTGTCACCACTCATGGTAGCCTTTATGGGGGGCCCGTTTAGTGGATGGCAAGTCACCACCTGCCTAAATATTTTAACATGAGACTAAAATTGTCAGGTGCCGTAATCTCTTCCATAGCCCACTATCTTCCATATCACTAATAAGTTCATCTCAATAGCCTGGCCATTTAACCCATATTTGTAATAGTTATAAGTACCATGTTACCCTTCATCCAACATTTTTCTGTTTTTTATACTCTTTTGTATTTTTATACCAAACAGGCCTCTAAGTGTTGGCTACAGCCCCACTTATGCCTTTGTCAAGGACCGGATGAAATCCGAGATTTTGTTTAGAATAAAAGAAATAATAATATATATATATATACATAATAATATGTAACAGTTGCTTTACATTATGATCTTATTCATTATCTGTGATATTGCAATAAAAGAAGTTAATAATTATTGAGGATTATACTCCAACTAACAATAATTATCTCGGACTTGTCCTGCGTCATTCTTTACCACTGATTGCCGACTCGACGACTCCAGCCCCATCAACTTACACTACTGGTAATGTCCTCATGGAATAATCTAAAACATTTGTATAGGTATTTTCCTGTTTTGTTCTGTCATGGCCTATAATATCAGCATCTCATTCAGTGTACAATTTATAGATATGCCCCATTGACATTGCCCTAGTGTACCATTTAACTATCTAGTCTAGTATCGATGCGGACCAATTGATTTCAAGTCGTGTGACTAATAATATACCCGCTTGTCTTGATTGTCTATTGATCCCTTGATCAATAGACGTCCGCATTCTTGTTATATATTTAAACAAAGTATTCACAATAACATTGTTGTGAAAATAATATTAGTTTGTAATCGAAAATTACCTATAAATATAATATTCAAAATGTTACACAAGTCACATGATTTAATGTATGCAAACGCAACACATATATGTATTGCGTTGATTTAATTATAACTGAATTTAAGAAGTTCTGTAAACAAAAAGGTTTTAACACATTCGAATCATACATTCAAATCATTTTTAAATCATAAAACAAAACATTTCGTACACCTATTTACATAAAAAAATATATGTGTTTTAAAATATGTGTGCGACAGCTTTAGATAATGACCGTCTTGCACGACTTTACCCAAATACTATCAGCGACTAGCATTAAACGTATTAAAAACTTCATTTTTTCCTATCAGTTTCCGAAAAAAAGACTAAAGTGATACTCCTGTTTTAATTTTGTTTAGCGCTAGGCATAGTTGTCAAATGGCACAGTAAGATGGCGTACAAATGACTCTAAATAATTCTAATTTTCCATGTAATTTAATTTTGTTGGTAGGTACTAAATGTGAACTAAGAGCAATGCAAATGTACAACCGAGAACTGCTAATACATATTCGGAGACACTTTGCAAGCTGCGTTAGTGACAATTGTACAGTGAATCAGATCTTGACCATTTAAAGTTGCACTGCATCGCACCCGTTATCCCGAGACATGGATGTTCAGTTCTCTTCGCCCAATAATTTCCTTTGCTACAATGCCTTTCATCTTACAGTAGTGTTTCCAAATTACTGCTTCGAATAAGAACATTTGCAGCGGGTAACTTGATGAATTGTACCTACCACCTAGTTAAAAAAAATAGATAAGTCAAAAGCCGCCTTGGATGATGATTATGAACCTTAACTCAATCTCAAAAGTGGTTTACACTTACTAACCTCGTCATCGATGCAAAACTTGATATGCACTCTTTTTTATTATATATGTGCTCCAAGTGCAGGGCAAGTACATACGTATATCTCAGCTACAATCAAATATTGATCGAAATCTTGAAAAATGGCTTTATATCAGTGTTGACAGCTTCAGTAAACAGAAATGTTAGTAAAACGCTGACGCGAACTGACAAAAAAAATATTTGTTTACTTACAAGTTGTTGACTTAAAAATCTTAATTTGTTAAACTACTAAATAAATTGTTTGTAAATAGAACCGACTGAAAATCAAAAAGTGTGAAATAACTTGTTGAAGTTGGTACCATGCGCACAGTATTGTGACAATAGGTACTTTTGAACTATCATTACTGAACTATTTCACTTTTTCAACACTTGCGTTGAAGTCAGTTCTATTTTTTGGTAAAAATATAAAAAAAAAAATCTTCCGTTTTAGTGACCCTTGCTAATCACAGGATCGATTGTCATTCACTGTCAATGATGTTACACCAAATAATCAAAACAGAAGAAATATTTTTCATTTATTGGAGTTAAACTCTAAAACTGTTTGACCGAATTTGGTGTAATTTAAATGTCCCAATTAAATCTCTGGGATCGGAAGTATACTTTACCTAACAAAAAAGAATGTCAAAAAATCAAAATCGGTTCATAAAAAGTTACATAAAGCCGCCATTTCAATCTACATTTGATTGCGTCTGAGATACATAATAGCCCTGCTGGTTGTCACTCCACCTGGCCGTTGAACGGCTTGTCTCTTCCTACTGATCTCGGCCTCCTCCTGCCACACGAGAGCTTGTCTCCTCTTACTGATCTTGGCCGGCCCATTGCTAATATCATTATCATCATCATATCATCTCATTTGCAAGACATTCACTGCTGAACATATGCCCCTTTCATAACTTTTTCATGACTTTGACTTTAATTTCCAAATGGTTCGGTTGGAAATATTTTACCTCCTTTTCTACCGACTTTCAAAAAGGAGGAGGTACTCAATTCGACTGTTTTTTTTTAAATATATTTGTTAGCACATAACTTTCGATATGAACCGTTTCTCAAAATTATTTTTTTGTTAGACAGCTGCTGCTTCCCGTGTTGTCCCATTTATAATATTTTATCAAATTCCAGTAGTTTATGAGTTACACTCCAATAACTGAATAGAATCGGTACCTATCAGTCGGTATTAAATTTTTCAAATTGTACTTGATATACAATCTGAAATTATGAATTATTTAAAAAAAACAACCACAATATACACTGTACTGAATTATGGTATCCTTACAATACACACCACTAGATATATCTACGCTTGAAATTATAATATCATAAAGACATTTTTTCTCTATTTTAGAGAACAGCTCAATTTTTTTTCCGCCGTTTTTTTAAATTTAAATGGGACCATCTTCGAGCTATAAACCTATACAACGTAAAAAGAATATCAAAATTGGATAACCCAGTTCAAATAAGTGTCGATTGAAGAACCTTGTACTCCTTTTTTTTTTAAGTCGACAAGTTCTCACAGCGTTTCTACACGAGAGCATTAAAAGCGTAATATGTTCATTACCATTCAATTAAAAATCCTGTAGAGTGTATTATGCCAAGGGCACAACGCTGCCCAGCGGAACGAACTAGTACAAATAGTTCTGCTGGGGTACTAGGAGTACATACCAGTATCGCTCAGGGATTGTTTCCTGAGTTATACTGGTATGTACTCAAGGGTACTAGCGTTCCTACTCGAATAAATCAGTATCTTTATTGAGAACGTGACATGTATATCCTACGATACTCGTGACCATAGTACCTACTTCTAGGCATACAACACAGCGCGCCGCGAAGACGTCATCTGATGGCATTTTGATCTTTGATTAATTACTTTTATGAATGTCGTTAGTGGAGTCAAGGATTTATATCACATAATGCTTCGCGCATAGGCTGTCAGTTTGAATTGTATGTTTGATTAAAATAGTTTTTATGTTTCGTATACGACACGTGATGAGTATTTATATGCTTTCAAACCTTTGAAGGCTAAGATCAGATACCATTCACTCATAAAGGTACACATTTTTGTATGATCTCGTCATTATATCCATTACTGCGTACAAAGTTGTTTTGAATAGGTACTATCATGTACACTGCATATTTTACCATAACTTAAGGTCTCTTTCTAGTTTTGTTATTAGAATACAATTTACATTATAAACAATATTAATTTTTTGCGCGAATGTACACGTGCAGTTTATTTTCAATTGTTCTCTGTGAATATTATCATTTTGAGGTGCGCATATATATTTATTGGAGCCATCACAATGATGTGGAATAGTACTTAAATATTTATGTTGTCTAGTTTCTTATGCATCCGAGTATTAGCTGACCCGGCAGAGTTTGACCTGTGCCAAAGAACATTCATAATTCCCTAATTTTCCAATTTTCCGAAAACAATATTATTTTTTTCTTTCCTGAATTCATTGTTTTATCCGTTCTCAAGGTACAAATAATGTGTTAATATAATAATACGCATTTTCTCGTCACGAAATACTTGATTTTGCTGCGTTCCACATATCTGTTCTTATGCTATGGTTTACCACAAAGTGGTTTCTCACCGAAAATTCATGGAATAGTACACAGCTCATGTAAGATTGAAACCAGGGGGTACCCCTATGAGTAATCATCAAGTTCTTGGAAATGTTATTGTAAGCGTGCTTTCACGGTGCGGATAGACGTCTTTTTTTAAGCAATTCAACAACCACTTTCGACCGCATCGTCATTGAACAAGTGTGATATTGATTAAACACTAACCTACCCATTTTTTAATTAAATCCCTTTTCAGTGAAAACTCAACATGCTTCTGTTTTAGATTTTTTAGCATTCCTATCTGCTTATTAGTAGAGCGTCTAGAGTTCCAGTCGAAAAATGCTTTTACCATAAAATCATTTTTTTCCTGTTCCCATCAAATTTATCCACCCAGCCATTCTTTTATAGACATGGTATATGGGACCATGTACCACAACCCTCGATATCGTTATTATTTTATGAATAGTTGGATATCCGCCATATTATGTATGCATTAACATTTATGACGGATCCCTTAGCTCATTTTGTTGCGACTATGCCTTCTAAGCGTTGGGTCACAGATTCTATCCCAGACCACCCCCCAATCCCCCACGATACAGGGGATTCTAGTGCGGAAGTGCGAGTTGTAAACGTTATTTTATGGAAACCTAGCTGCGCCCCGCGGTTACACTCGCGTGGTGTTGGATAATGATGATCATGATGGAGAACAAGTATCCTATATGTTATACCAGGACCTCATCTATCTACATACCAAATTCATATCTCCAAACAATTCCAGAAATAACATAACTAAATTATTCTGGAGAAATAAGTATTCCCCTTTGTGTAAAAAATTAACAATGATGATCGGTACCCCACGGTCTCACCCGCGTGGTGATGGATGATGATCGAAATCAAACGTATCCTAATGTTATTCCAGCGCCTCATGTACATAACAAATATTCATTAAAATCCATTCAGTAGTTTTTGCGTGAAAGAGTAACAAACATCCATACATACAAACTTTCGGGTTTAATATTAGTAGGATTATTCTGTTTATATAAATTTGAACCGACTATCTAAGACTATCCGAACCTTATAAAATAAGAAAAACAGACAGACAGTCGTAGACGGATGGCGTAGGGTAAGTAAATATGATGATAAGTAATTATGGACGCTAAAACTTAGAACTCGATACATACTTATTTCTTTGAGTCTTTTAAGTCTTTTAAGTCGCTGACACGAGCGGTCGTTTGTACAGCGACTGCTCCAATGCTGACCCAGATTTTTAACGTGTTTTTAAAATAGCGCGTCGACATGGAAGCGAAGCGTTCTGACCGCGTTGTCATCCATGAGCTACTCGCGTTTGTGCAGCAGAAGCTGGACGTGATTGATGAGCTCAGTCTTGAGCAGATCTGCACGTCCAGCTACTCAGAAGATGACATCGTCGCAGCCAAGAAGACGCTTGCTGACACCGCCGTGACCACCATCCGTCTCATCACAAGACAAAGGGACGGGCGTGGCAAGAAGGACCTGCAGGACATCTTTCGGGTGCTTAAGGAGACTGAGCCTGATGACATCCCGACATTCGAGGCGCGCGATCTGCATCGCTTGCCTTGCGTCACCTTTGATCACGTTGACGTAAGCAAGCTATTAAAGGATATGACGCTTCTCAGGATCGATGTCACGGAAATACGCTCCAAATTGAGCATCTCGGAGCAAACCGTTGAAAAACTCAAGGTAGAGTTAGCTGAATTGCGCAATAAAATCGCTGCGCCGACAATTTCGCCGCTGTCTGCACAAAACATCAATATGCGTCGACCCGGCGAAAATCATAATTGCAAAATCAGCGTGTTAGCGACAACGACATCTGACCCTGATACATCGCCGCGGGTTGATGACCGAGGTATTTCTGTGGTCGAAGCCAGCCCTAACAACTCCGGGACATCAGTGCTTCATCCAGCTGAGGCATCTTTACCCTTCCGCCGGCGCCAGAAAACTTTCGCGCAAGTAGCGCGACAGTCACATGCACCGTTCACTGAACGGAATCCCATGTGTGAACATACAACCGCATTAAACACAAAAACGGTGGAGAAGGAAGGCTTCATCCTTGTCGAGAAGAAGAAACGGCGAGCTCGACCAGCCCGAAACCTTCGCGGCACCGCTCCTGCTGCAGCCACGACCATCCGTGCTGTTGAGCCTGTGTCAGCTGTATACCTCTCCCGATTTCACAAAGACACGTCGGGAGATGAGATTCTGCATTACATCAGAAAAAAATGGAATGACCGTAATATCCAGACTCAGGCCTTACCCGAAGTTACATTAATGCGCCTGGATTCGAAAAGAGAAACGAACTTCAAGTCGTACGTGCTCCGGTTTCCAGCGAAGTTTAAAGAAACGTTCCTGGCACCGGACTACTGGCCTGAAGGGATCGTTTTTCGACGGTACATCCCTGTACCGTCGAAAATAAATCCTGAACTAACTGTACGCTAGTTAAGAAACCAAATAATATGTGTATATATGTTAGTCTATAAGATATATGTTTTGTATATGGGCCGCTGGTATTTTTATGTTGTGTAATTCTACTATTGCCTGAAATAAAGATTATTATTATTATTATTATTCACATTATTTATTTTCTTTTCTTAAAATTAAATTTTTTACAATATTTCTATATACAATAAAAATAATAAATAAAAAACATTGTAAAAAACCTAATCCTAGATTGCCATCGGCAGCGGGGCATGACCCAAACTACCAGTGGTTAGGGCTGCAGACTGAGGAACCTCCTGACAATACGTGCCGTGTCAAGAAGTACTGCCTTCTGTATCTGTCCCTTGATCCAACCGTCTAGCGAAAGCCTCTTAAGATGTCGGTCGAGGCTTTTTGCTATAAGGCCGTTTGCTGAAACTACTATCGGAACAATTATTGTCGAATCAACATCCCACATGGCGGTCACCTCATGAGCTAAGTCAAGGTACTTGCTAAGCTTGTCCTTCTCAGCCTTCACGAGGTTCTCATCATGAGGAATGGTGACGTCAACAAGCATTACCCGGCGCTGAGATCGATCGATCACCACGATGTCAGGCTTATTGGCAACAATAGTCCTGTCCGTGATTATAGATCGATCCCAATAGAGCGTAGCACGACCGTTTTCAAGAACAGGCGTAGGTGCGTACTTATAGTACGGCACCTCAGACTCAATAAGGTCATATTGAAGGGCAAGTTGCTGGTGAATAATCCTGGCTACTTGGTTATGTCTGTGCAAGTACTCTCCATTAGCAAGATGAGAACAACCGGAAATAATATGTCTGAGTGACTCTCCGGGACGGCGGCATGCTCGACAAATGTCGACCGTACCGTCTTTCAGAATATATTTCCGGTAGTTATTCGTCTTGATAACTTCGTCAGCAATAGCACAAACAAAACCCTCAGTTTCACCAAAGAGATCACCGAAACGCAGCCAGTTCACTGAGGCGAGCGGGTCCACGTCAGGCCTTGTTAGGGCCTTGTAGAACCGTCCGTGTAGCTCTTTGCCCTTCCATACGTCTCTACGGTCTTCGATGCTTAGCACCACTGGTTTACGCCAGTTCTCGTTTGCCAAGGAGAGAGGTGTGAGGCTCCTATCAACTGCTATGACATCGCGATGTATCCCACACTCGGTGTTACGGAAATACTCCCGGAGACTGGACACCTCACAGTTGTGGAGGTTCTTGGCATTTAGGAAGCCACGACCCCCCCACTTCCGTGGGATGTATAGCCTCATAACAGACGAGCGTGGATGTAGCATGCGATGTGTTGTAAGCAATTGACGGACCCGCCTATCCAGGGCGTCAAGTTCAGTCTGAGTCCATCTTAGTATGCCAAAGGAGTATATGAGTAGGGGCATCACCCAACTATTGAAGGCGCGCGTCTTGTTGCCGCCCGACAAAAGACTGTTAAGAACTTTTGTTAAGCGGTAGAAGAAACGCTCCTTCACTGTCTGCTTAATGTCCCTATCCATGATACCCAATGACTGTGACATACCAAGATACTTATAGGTTTCAACTTCAGAAAGACATGTGAGAGTAATTGTCTCGGAAAGTTGTAAATTTGAAGAATTCACAACCTTTCCCCGTTGTACATGCATGACCGCACACTTATCTACACCAAACTCCATCCTGATAGAATCACTGAAAGATTCAGTAATTTTCAAAAGATCCATCAAGTCTTGGCGATTCGTTGCAAACAGCTTGAGATCATCCATATACAATAGATGAGAAATTATCTCACCCTCTCTTTGAAGTCGGTAGCCTAGTTTTGAATCCATCAACAAAGTGCTGAGAGGATTCAACGCTAGACAAAACCACAAAGGACTGAGACTGTCACCCTGGAATATACCTCGTTCGATCCTTATGAAGTCCTGTGACCCAGAGACGCTCTCACGATCTCCTGGTTGACGAAGAACTGTGGTCCAATGTCTCACGCATGTGCTTAAGAATGATCTCAGAGTTATATTGATTTTATATAACTCTAATATCCTCTCTAGCCACGAATGAGGCACTGAATCATAAGCCTTCTTATAGTCAATCCAGGCAGTGGATAGAACCCCCCTGTTTCGTCGGACTTGTTGACAAATGGTCATGTCTGTGAGGAGGAGCTCTTTAGTACCACGGGACCCAACCCGACATCCATTCTGAGCAGGAGCCAAAATGTTATTCACAACAATGTGCGAATAAATTTTTGTTCGCAGAATAGATGTAAGGAGCTTGTATAGCGTAGGCAAGCACGTGATGGGTCTGTAATTCTTCGCTTCCGTGGTACTACCGGACTTATAGAGCAGGAAGGTGACACCAGTTGTCAAGAAATTGGGAAGGGAACCACGTTCAATGGCTTCTTGGAATTGTATTGCCAAGCACTCGTGTGAGCATCGAATCCATTTTAGCCAAAAATTGTGCAATCCGTCTGGTCCAGGGCTTTTCCAGTTCGGGGTCTTACGAATAGCACAACTAACGTCTATGGGGCTGATGTTCACAGCCTCCATGGGTTCGATGGATTCACATGAGCTCTCGACAATATTCATCCAATCGCCCTCCGTGTGTTCAATGGGCAGCGACCAGATGCCACGCCAAAAGTTTGTCATGGTGTCGGCATCCGGTAGCCGTCCATCATTCACTCGTTGGTCAGTTCCTTCCCATTTTCTATATACCTTTCTTTGATCACTTTGGAAAAGGCGATTTTGTTGGTATCTATTCACACGTTCTCTGTAACGGCGAATGCGGTTTGCCCACGCATAGATTTTCTGTTTCAAAAAGTCTATACGCTCCGTGACACAAGTCATATACTCCTGGGGTCTGATGCCAGTCCCAGCAAAAGCTTGGTTCACGAAGCGTATGACTCGAGGGCGTTTGTTGCCCCTGTTGAAGCAGATTAGCTTTGCAATGAGAGTCCTGTACGTACTGATACGTCTCTCGATCCGCGTTTGCCACTCGGGTACACCCGAAGCATTTCGCGGTGCTCGGTCAGTGTCCGGGAACTTAACACGAGCAACGCGACATACCGCGATTGCCCCACAATAGAGGATCGAGTGAGTATCAGTTAAATCTTTGCTATCCCGTATATACGGTACTAGCAAAGCGTTCAAGGCTCCCATTAGCGCTAGGTTATGTCTATTCGTGGGTAGACGAGGCAGGCGTGGCCTAGAGTCAAGTGTGAATCTATATGTAAAAATCGCGTCATCCAAAGCCCTCCTCAGTTGCTCATTCACCTGGGTACTTACGCTCATATTCAGGCAATCTTCTTCGTCGACTGCAGTATCCGTCCGTATACTCGTCAATACCGGAACCGATATCGACACCGTGTCAGACGGGTCCCGTGTCGAGGATGAACACGCCTGAATAGGTAGCACCTCCAGGCGTAGCCGATCAAGTGCAGGCTGGTCCAACAGTTTGCACCGGTGAATAGCTCGCACCTGATCCGATAGTCGTTGTGCAGATACGGTCAAAGTTGGTTCAAGGGTCAGAAACAGAGACAGCATTCGATCACGATACGCAGTCAGGTTGCTTCCTCCATTTGTAGCCCCATAGTAGGCGCGCATGCAGTTCTCATTTATTGACGGAGTCCATCGCATGCGGCGCACTACACCACCGGTAGCGGGGGCCGGGCGCAGAACAGGTTGTCCCGCAGGCCCCAAGCGTGCCGGCAGCGGTGGTCGCCCTCGTCGCGCAGTTGGTGGTGGCGGCGATGGTGACTGAGGCCCGCTCTCGTCGCTCGATGCACTCGTGTCACGGGGGGTTCCATACTCCTCATCTGACGACGAGCACGATGTTGACGGGGCAGGCGGTGATGGTGGTCGTGCGCAATTCGTTCCCGCTTTACTTCTTGTGATCATAGAATTAGTTATCTTAGTTCTTAGTTCATAGAATTAGTTATTGTAAATTGTTGTAAATATTGAATGTGATCTTGAGCTAATTTTGACATTGTCATTTGGTTGGAAAAAAATGCATTGTGTTGTTCATGGATTTTTGTCTATATCTGATGAATTTTTTATGCTTATTGTAACGGAGGCGGTCTTTTTGTAAAATCCAGAGATAAAACTGTACAAAATAGTAAAATTGAGAAAAAAAAACTGTATTTATAAAATATAGAAAATCACAAGACGTCTATGTTGTCAGCGGTTGTTTTTTTTTTTTTTTTTTTTTTTTTTTTTATTATTATTATTATTACTTCTATCCGCACTCAGACCTAGTTCAATTTTTTCTTCTAACCATCAAACCGTCAAGGATTCAGTCTAGAAGCATCACCACAATGACGTTAATTGAAGTTGAAAATTTCGCCCTTTTAATTTCGAATGTTTGCGCGGCATACTGTTCGAATCAACTCCTGAAAATGGCCAAGGAACTAAATTATTAGTTAGTTAACATGTAAGTAGATATCAAGAAGTATACAATGTGGAACAATACGATACTATGACAATCATACAATTATTACATTGATTATGTTAATAGTTTTTTTATTTGATTATATGAAATAGTGCGCCGTAATACCCACGACCAATCAGCTTATTAGTTTCCAATTTTCTTACTTAAGGCGCGCTCGTATCCTGATAATAGTAAAAAGCAGAATTTTTAAACACCTAGTGTAACGAAACAGATCAATAATATATGATGAAAAAAATACAAAGGTTAGAAAAGGAATAAGAAAAGAGTAATAACCGAATATAATTCATAAATATCAGTCTCTTTCAGCAGAAAAAAATCCTGAATAGGTCCACAAAAATAAACTTTCACGTCCAAACTCTCAGAATTTTCAGCGATAACACTATATTTTTTTTAGGTAATACATAGCCAACATATAGTACTAAAGTAATAACCAGCAGTTATTTCAATTGTGTTGTATATATTGAAAGTATAAAGAAAACGTACAAAATTAACGCATTTTCGCATTACATCGTTCAATCTAACAAGCGATGTTCAACCTTACGTAAAACATCTAAAATTATTTTAAATTTGGGGTTGGACCGCGTCTTAAAGTTTGCTATAATATGGCATCGTTATTCGTTATATATAGATCGTTAGCCTTTACGCTCACGTAAGAATATTGCTTCTTGAATTTTACCAGTAGCGCTATTTATTAAAATTTAAGAGCAAATCTAGCCAATAGTAGCTGTAATCAAATCTGTGCAGACAATATTATGAATAATTCTCATAGCTTCATTTAGGATAATCCGATTACTATGAGAAATAACTTTCACAGGAATCCTTAAAATGCAGTTCTGTAAGAAAAGCCTATAAGGTATATATATATACTTCCTGTTCGTTCAACATAATCCTGTAGCTCGCAGTTCTGAGTTAAAACATCCGTAATGTTGAACCACAATCTAAGTTATCATTAAAACTATAAATTTCATATAAATAGTTTCAATATTTTGATGTAATGCGTGTTCAAAGAGATAGACAGACAGACAACAAAACAGTTGATCCCTTTATCGGCAACGAAGAATAATTCTATAATCAATTTCTAAAAATATTGTATACCACCAGCGCCCTGCGGTTAACCCGCGTTGTAATAGATGATGATGATGCATCAAATATGACGTTTGTTACTCAGGCATAATGTCTACTGGTGAAAGATTTTTTAAATCATTCAGTAGTTTTTATCCGTCACAAACAAATAAACCAAATGTTTCCTCTTTATTAAGAGCCATTTCACAAAATCACTCTACTAAAGTTTAGGTAAATGCCAGCGCATCGCTTACACAGGCGAAAGAAATGACGACGGAATAGCGTGACTGTGAGTAACATATTTTGATACTTGCACTCATTTTAAAAACTGTGGCTTTGGAATGAGTAAACAATCAATTTCTTGTCGATTCAATTTATAATCATTTAGACTTTTGTTAAATATTTTGTCGTGTCTAACAAAGCAGAGTTAATATCATATTTTAACTGAGATCAGATTAATTGAAGAATGTACTTTCTTTTGATATAATATCAGTTTGGAATTACACTTTATTTAACGCAATAAATCGTGTTAAACTGCTGATATAATTCGTGGAAATTGGCGAAAGATCTTTATTTTTTTTTCTATAATGATGATCAATTATCGATATTCTAGTACACTGTGTGTCAACAAGATTATATTCCTGATGAATAGATTTTTTTGTTTAGTTAATTTGATGAGTTTTTATACAAGAGATAGAACTCTGAAGTTTGCTATATTCCATTTAATTCGTAAAACGAGGTGCGGGAGATTGGTCACTACAAAATAATTAAAGTTATGCTTGTAAATGTGGTACATTAACTGAAAAGAGGACAGATTATTCTATTTATTTCAATTATTCAACTATTTGTGAATCTTTCCTATGATAGTAAATTAAGCGCTTAAAATCTACGATTACGCGCATTAAAATGTGAAATGCCTCTTAAGTTAGAGTAGATAAGAATTAATACCAAGGTTTAAACAATGTGGCCTGGTTTGTACCGGCGTTACTATTACATATTTTAACATGCATAACTGGTAATAGTAAGACATATTATGGTATTGCGGCTTTTTGCAGATATATATGTCCTCTATAACTGTATTATATACATATATTATTATTGTATTATATACTATATATATACAATAAGAATATTAATAATATATAATATATATAAATGATTTTGGTATTTTATTCACACCGTGGGTTACATTATCGATGTTTTCATACGGATCCTTAACTTTTCTTAAATATTATTTAGCCATCATTGATAATGTAGGATTCTGACGATGATGATGATATGCTGATTTTTTTTCTTGTTGGTCTAGTAGTTTCGGAGCCTATTCAATTCAAACAAACAAACATACAAATCTTTCCTCTTTACAATGTTTATTTTATATACGGTTTAGCTGTTTTGTTACATTTTTATCATAGTGTAGAATATTCTGATCCAGTATAGGGTAACTAATCACTGGAGATTAAATACTATTTGTAGATAGTTTTCTAATGTCGTATCTAGCAACAACTTACAACTTCGAGTTAGGATTGATTAGATTATTGCTTAAAAAAATGAAGTAAATGCTGTATGGTCACAATTAAATGACGTTTCTCACGATTATGGAAATACAGACATCTCCTTGGTTGCAAGTATTTAACCTATAATACTACAATTGTTTCATATCTAATTTTTTTTTGTAAACTGTAACTTTCTACCTATGTAAGTTTAATACACATTGATTGGCACACAATTCAGACATTTTAATCTTGTTTTTTTAAAAACTCATAAATTTGATAATTAGACTCAAATTCCCAGGCCGTTCTATACACCACGCACAGTATTATATATATATTATAGTTTTTGAAAACAGAACAAGTATTTATGTCAGGAAAAATGGGATTTTAGTCACTTCTAAAAGCTCCTTTTTAGAGTATTGCGTCTTATAATAAAATTTAAGTTTTGTAAGATTGCCAATAAAAATACCTATAATTTTAGCAATTTCCACTATTATTATCTCTGCATGTTTTCTCTTTTCTCGCCTAAACTACAGAACTGGTTTAATATAAAATATGTCCTGATATGTAAGTCCGGAAAGACATAAAACATAAGACCCTTTTCACCACTCAGCGCATAATTCCCGATGCGAGCGCATAAAATATCGGGTGGGGTCAACTATTTAGCGCTCCTCGTAGCTTACATCTGTTTCTGTTAATGTTCCAGGAGCAACTACATATTGGGTAGTGGATTTGAGATAAGGGTTAAAAGGGCTTGACACTGCTGCCAGTATGCAGTTGCATTTTTTGTGTGTTATTTTTGTTTGAGCTTGAGCGATAAACTGATAAAAAAGGTCGGAATACTTATGTAATCAAATCATATACTGTAACTGTAAAACGTGACTTGAATAAAACTTTAAAACTGTTTAAAGTTGTTAAGTATACTCTAACACCAGAGGTCAACAACACTACGACATCATCAGACATACATACTAGAAGTTAGAAGAGAAACAAGATTATTCATAGACGTTTTTTTAAGAACTATAATTTGAAGCAACCTTGGAATTTTACTCTAACATTTTAAATCGGCATATATCGATAGATTGTATTTCAAATATTAAGGGTATGTCTATTTCCGAAATACACTGCAGCGCGGCGTGTTAAGTTCTTATTTACATTAAAAATTATCACGGTCTCCGTTACACTGGTCTGTGAAAAATCAAGAATTCAACCTTCTACAGAACGAATCGATTATTTATATTTCACCCAGTATAAGTAATAGTAATAAAAAGAGCCTGTACCACTATATTGCGATATCTTTGTTTTTTTTTCTTTTTTCACGATATATTATTAAAGATATATGTCGTGATAGATGCACTAAAGCAGACGAAAATTAAGCTTTATTATCCAAGACTACGTACTGGCAACATATCCATATTTAATCCACAATAATTATTTCACTAACTAAACATAGAAGTTCTATTAGTGGTAAAGGAAACCTGAATATTGAACATAAATTTCTATTTCAGATTCGTAAAATGTTCGCTGCAAATAGTTTACGATCAAACAACATCGGCGAGGCATGTATGCGGTGACTGGAGCCACGAAACTTACCGCGATATTACTTAATTCATGACATGGAAACCAAATAAGTTATCATGTGACTCTATGTGATATAACTGTGAAACGTATTTAGTGCCTTATTTATATTCGACACATCACTAGCAACTTAGTTTTTACTGAAGGCACATGCTGCTCAATGGATACTGAAATAAAAAACACCTCGAATTCAAAAGCCAAAAAGAACGGACGTAAAAATGAAAAGAAGAAAAAAATGGAGAGCGACACGGACGAGACGATAGACGAGGTGTGTCGCCAAATGAGCAAGCTGGTGGAGGAGGAAGCTGGTAGTGGGTCGGGTAGTTCCACTGACAGTGAGGACTTGGTAAATGCTATTAACTACAACACCATCACATCATTAGCCGCGCTTAAAGATATCATACAAGGCGACGGCAACGACACGCCAGAGACTGACAGCTTTTTTCAGCATTATTTTATGAATCACTGCAATAACCTATCCAGTCGCAATTCCGCCTCGAACATACCGTTCTTATTCCCAGAACGTAGGCGACTGTCCCAATGTATGGAAGAAGATGAAGATGATGAAAGAAAAGAAGGTGATCCGCCACCTTCAGCGGTATCGTCGGAACTAGGGTCTGAAGTAGCTTCTCTGGGTAGTCTAGTGGCGCTTGGCAGAGAACGCTGTTCAAGTGACGCGGCTGACGAGCAATATTATGATGTAGGTGCCGAGCTATCCGTTCAAGATCAGGAGCAGGTCAAGGATAATGACTCGCAGAAACGTACGGTAATGGGAGCCAAACATAAGTTTCTCGTGACTACTACCGAACGGCCGGCACAGACGCCTACGCCACCACCGGTGTCACCGCGACCACCGGTGCAACCGCCACCACCGGTGCCACCGTCACCACCGGTGCCACCGTTTACGATGCAAGTCGAGCGAGCTCTGCGCTCGCAGTTCCATAATGCTCATACAGTGCACTTTGGTACTAAAGGCGCTGAGGAACAACGTCCCAGTGTACGCTCTATTTTCACTGGAAATAATCTCCACAGAGACAAAAACTATTTTGACAGTAGTCTAATAGAAATCAGATCTACAGTTGATGGAGTACCGACAAGCTCTGAAGATATTTGGGTCAAGAGAACCGAAACCGAACCCAAGAAAGAAGTAAGTTTGTATTAAAAAAAAGAAAATATTAATTCTAGTCTATTTATGAGCTACCTAGCTTATAATGTTTTATTTGATTTCAGGTCAGTCAGTCAGTCAAGCATAAGAAAGAGGAGGTATCTAATGCCAAAGAACCGGAGGTTTCTATTGAAAAAGAAACGAAAACAGACACCGTAAGATTGCGATCTGGAACCTGGGGTGCCCAGACAGCGGGCAGAGAGAAAGACTCCACGAAAAAGTCTCAAACGGGGAAGGGAAAAGAGGTGCGGCGTAGCAGCGACGAGAGACGAAATAAACGAGGTAAGAATACATAAAGTAATCTTTGCCTGAATTGCGGCGGGTGGGCGATACGACCAGGCCTTGACGTCCGTCAATGGTAGCCTGATATCTAGTGGCATAGGTCCAGCACGCAATTCTCATGACATCATCGCCGTTCGCGTGCTAATGTTGATTGTTTGTAAGTAAATGACATTATTTCCATTTATAGTTCATCCGTTCCCAATACATGATCCTTCACGCTGAAAACTTGGTTGTTGTGCTAAGTGGCTTGTCAAATAAACCAAAAGCAACTGTTGTCGTTGGCACCTATTAAATATAGATTTATTATCGTCGGTTGCTTGTTGTTGATCCTCTCAAATCTCAATGTTTGCCAGAAAGTGCGCCTATGAACCGAGATCTTGGGCTGGCATTCGGCCAAGCGTCTAGTACTTAAGGGACGCTGATATTCTACGATATTTTTTCTGGATTTGAGAACACTTTTTGCACTTAATATGTTATTACCTGCTAGCGCCACGAACCGAACCATTTTATATTTATCATCATCATTATCAGCCGGAAAATGTCCACTGCTGAGCATACGCATCCCACATAGAACGTCACTTGGAACGACTGCTCGCTTCCTGCATCCAGCGATTCCTCGAGGTTTTAACGAGGTCATTGGTCCACCTATATTTATATACCTGTATTATTTATTTTCATATACGTATAATATTACTTTGACAGGCCGGTTGGTAGATCCCTGCCTTCTAAGCCGCTGATCCCGGGGCAGATCCCTGGACAGGTCAAACTTTTGTGTGTATGAACATCTCTGTTAGGCCTGTGTCAGGGTGTGTATATGAGTATATATATCAGTCATCAGGTTACCATAGTAAAAGCTCTGTCTAGTTTGGAACCTGAAAACTATGTGTTGTAAAAAACTCGCAAAATGTTTATACACGGCGCCTGTACTACACAATGGCGTCGTTTGTGCGCAGGTTAAGAATAAACAGTTGTTTACTCGTTGAGAATAATTCTAATTCAGCACAAGCTAGTGCCCACATCACATGCATATGACAATAACTACCCATTGAAAAAAACTAGAAAGTACTCGTACACATAAAGTAAAAATATTTTTTATCAATATCGGCACACAATAAAATCAATATACGAGTACTTACTATTATATAATTATAGCCTGTGCTCATATCTATTTTTTTACTTTCCTGGTTTATTACGTCGATCGTCTTTATAGCGATCTTTACAACCCTTGGCTGCATTGGGTTTTGTCGTACAACTCACGTTTCTATTGAATCAAAGATATTGTCAACAAATCTAAGGAAAAACAAATGCTATTATACTGCTAGAGGCAGGCAGCCACTGATATGAGGTGAATGAAAGATCCCACCATCGCAACGTGGTACGAGTATTTCACTGTATACATTTGCGTTGTTTTTCGTTGTCATCTCTTGGCGTTGAAACTGTTTTACGGAATAAGATGACGTTTCAGCAGGTTGTGTACTCAGTATAGAGTACTAGTAGACTGGATTTTTTTAAACTAGAATCAGATTACGATTCGTTGTAAACTCATAGTAAGTCATAGAATGTAATTAATGTGCTGCCATTTGCAACCATTTATAACCTTAACTGTAACTACTATTATTATATATAGGGTATTTGCTAGGTACCAAAACCCGTCTATAGTGCATATCTTTGTTGGATAAGGTACATAATGTTGTTATGTTCAAGTATTCGTCCCATAATATTATGAAGAACAATCATAGACGCGGTAAACAGGGAATAGAACCAGCTGCCACTTGTCGCGATAACATTCAAATACTTGGAAGTGGCCCGTTGGTTGTATTCTGTGTGTAGTAGTTAATCTGCGACACACGTATTATCCGGACAACCTTGGTTTAATTGTATTTCAAGTCTCGCTGTACACATATGGGATCAATAAAAATAGATAATAATTAATATAACACGATATTATACGTCATCGTTTTTATGACGTGAAGAGTTATTGTATTGAATGAGTCGGAATCTACAAGGTTTATTCGTTGCAGGTATGCGATTGCTATAATCGAACTTTAGATCGAAAGGGCTTTGTTGCTTAACTTCTTCGAAGGTTCAATGCTGTGAAATGAGCGGCTGGTAATGGTAATAATTACTTGTGTCACAAGTAATTATTCCTAAACACTAATATAGTAAGTGCTATACTAAGCAGTATATATCATATCGACGACAGTTAACCAGTTTTTAGAAGTAGCTGCTACTATACTAGTATCTGTGCTTGGCAGTTGGCAATGTAAGAGCCCTTTTTCACGAGACGTGTTTCTTCGGATGTTCTAGAAATCAGGTCTGCGTCCGGGCGCTAGTCGTTTAAAAGAGCTATTTCCGCGATGCCGGAGTTAGTGCCGATTTGCGTGTCGGCGCTTGCGCCAATGACTTGAGTCGCTAGCGAGGCCGCAGGTTGAGCTGTGGAGAGTTACCAGCGAGGCCAAAGGTCGAGCTCTCAATGAGGAGAGATTTTCCACGAACTTGTCTCTCAAGGTAACCGCCTATGTTAAAACGCTTGACTTGGTCATCTAGCCGCTTTATGCAGGCCGATGCTAATATCAAAGGTAGTCCCATTAAAATAACGTTAATATTCGCACGTGCTAAATTGTGGTAGTTGCGCCCTGCATCTGGATCGAAAATGAAAAACTAAGCACAATATTTATAAATAAAGAAGTAAAAACAGTAATATAAGGTCTAGTTTCGAAGTACAATGCTAAAGTTAAATGTTTACGGACTACTACTTGTCTGCTTTATGCTCGTATAGATGAGTTTGACTAAACAGCAAAATACCATTTAAAATCATGTTACTAGTCCATGTCGATGCCGCTTCGTAACTATATTATATTTTTTATAAAAGATAAAACAAAGAGCAGCGGGAGAAATACTTACTAAGTAGTGTTCTATTTTGCAGAATTGTTGATCGATGAAAAGGTCTTAATTAATTGTATCATTTTGATGGTCATTGTTTTAATTTACCATAATTCAACATCGTTTCCATTCTCCTTGTAGAAATGAGATCTAATTGGAGGTTGGACTTTTCCAACAAAAAGACGTGTAGGTAAACTTCGCTTTATATATATATGTATAAATAGGTACTTACTTCATTTAATTTCGTTAAATGTATAAACCGTTGTTTTGATGCAATAATAAACTTTGATAGACGAGTAAGGTGTTAGGGACATTTACTGTAAAGCTTACGAAGGCCAGTATTTTTGACACACATATAATTAATTTATTTCGTAGTAGACAGCGCACGTCGTCAATGTTTGCAGTTTTGCATGTCTCGAAATGTAATAGACATACGATTGCTTACCATAAGACAATATCAAATATGATACACGCTGTAAGTATGTGCTGAATGGCCCGCGGCCCGCAGCGGTACACGTTTTCAGCGGAAATCGCCGGAGATCTGTCTCTCTTTCTCTCTCTCTCTCTCTCGAGGAGGCCGCTGAGCAGGTCAACGAAAATGGTGTCCGAGCTACCCGCTCCGGTGCAGACGAACGGGGGAACGGACGAGATGGCTTCTCTATCCCCTGTAATGGGGTCAATGCCGGAGAGTCGGGGAACTATTCAACGGCTTGCATGGCTATACACGTCTAGGGGATGGCCTTAGTGACCAAGGTCATCCCTTCACAAGCGCTGAGACCCGCTTCATATCAATTCTGGCCTAAATACTGCTGGGGCGAGATGGTGAATGCTAGCGCGACCCCATTTAGCCCCATCCTGGCGGACGACTGTTCACGGGAGAGTTTTAATACGTTTGAGCCCAACACACCTCTGCTGCCGAAGGGAAGTGCACAGCATTTCCCTCCCTAAAAAAAAGATCAGATACCATTATATACACATATGTTAGCACGCAAAGCAAGACCGATATTTACTTTGATAAGTATTTACCTACTGTAATTTACACAAAAGTAATTAGTCTGCAGTGTCTAATGATTGCAAACGAAGTAGGTATGTATCGGTCGGATATTGCGTGATGAATAATGCATTGCTTTTGTACATGCGTGTACTGTACACTGATGCCCATGCTTCACTCAGGCTTGTCCACCGATTAGGCAACAGTTAATATGGTTGATGGAATAATTGTAATTATTATGCCAGGATAATTTATCAAGTGACTTAATTTTCAAGGAGCGATACTATGCGTCGTATTCCGTCCTTTCTTTTTGAGCCCGCTTCGTTTTGCTTTGGCTCGAGGTCCGGCAGGTCGTTTGCACTCTTGATTGAGATTCCAAAATTGCGACACAACCAAACGATAGATACATGGAATGTTCGTGGTTTACTTTACACGGGAAAAAAGATAATTGTCGAAAATTATCTCCAGGTGCGGCCTTAACATATATGGCTTCAGTGAAACACACTGTAGAAGTAGTAGACACTTATTGACTGAAACGAACGCTGTTTACATCACTGGTAACTACAGTTTCAGTGTAAATGGATGGAGTAGCATTAATAATCCAAAAACCACTTCGGAATTTCGTTACGAGGCGGTCAGCGATAATTATCATTAAACTCAAAGGATAGACAGTTAATCAGAATATTATTTAGGTCTACGTCCCTATTTTTATTTATATTTAATTAAAGACTTAGGCAGTTTGTCGCAGATAATAGCATTGTTATAACAACGTACGTAGACTTTACGCCTGGACATCACCTGATGGCAATGGCAAGTACCGTTACCAGATAGATTAAATTTCTGATTGGTTCGGGTTGTATGTTTATACATAATGCTCATACTCTACCCGGTGCTGACTGTGGTTTAGATCATCAACTACTGTAACAAAATTAAAGTCAAAACGAAGGTCAGCCAAAAACCTCCAAATACAAACCTAAAGTGAAGAACAGTAAGAAATTTATAGACTATAGAGCAAAATTGGACTAATTGGACAGTGAGAGCTACATAAAGGAGACACCAGAACTTCTATGAAATGGAGCAAAATCTATGATTGTTATTGCAGTTGCTAAATACAACCCCACAGGAGACCCACGGAAGCGCCAGTGTTGGATAAATGACATAACCTTTGCTCTGTTCGAGGAAAGACACAAATTTAAAGCTTTCGGTGCAAAGGTTTGACAAATCAATGAATGGTCCGCCCAGATACAAGCAAGATGTAAGCGAGATCATAACGAATACTTTATAAAATCTGTGAGGAGACGGACAAGAGCTATGTTTCGGAAAATTCGTCTTGTCACTAAAACTCACTCCTCCAAAACTTGGACGATTGAGGACAATAATGACAAATTCACTACTGAACTGAACGGAAATAGGACGGCTGGTGGTCGGTACAAGAGCTCGCAGTCATGTTCCATAAGTGAGTGTACCAGGATGACGGTCATCAGAGAGAGAGAGAGAGAGAGATGACGAGGCGTAGTGAGGCGAATAACATCTGCCCCAACACCCTACATGACGGCCACGACCGCTCTGCCAAGAGCGAATCGGCTGGGAAGGAAGATAATAAACTCGAATTTATAGTATCATATATTGGCTGGCAAGTTGGCGCAGTTGGTAGCAACCCTTGCTTCTCAGCCACTGATCCTGGGTTCGATTCTCGGACAGGTGAAACATTTGTGTGCATGAACATGTCTGGTTGACCTGTGTCTAGGTGTGTATGTGTATATGTTTAAATCAGTCATATTACAGGCTTATCATAGTACAGGCTTTGCCTAGTTTGGAACCTAAAGACCTTGTGTAGATGTTATCCCATTTTACTGATATAATATTATATACATACAGGTGTTCTCGTCTTGGCTTGCGTAAGCATAACTCCTTACTTAATTATGTTACAGCAGAGAGTCAAGTTCAAATCGAATCAGTAATTTTAGCATTACCTCAAACCAACAAACAAACTCACATTCTTTTAATCTATTGCTGTAAATGTAGATATTTACATAGTTAAACGCATCACTATTCTGAAGGTGAGACTGTGTACAACTGGATTACATATTTTATCTTCGTTATGATGGTTTCACATGGCGCGGGCGTGAATACCTACTAGAACTGTCTTACGCATATTTTTTTAGTATTATGGTTTCTTTAATATTTTTTGCAACGCCCTATTATTTTTCATATTACTGATTTGCTACTATATCCAGAAATGAATCGTTTTGTATCATATACGAGTAACTGGCAAAAAGTAACGAGCCCGTGCGATTCTCTAAGAGCAAACATCGTTGCATCTTTGACAACATCCGTGAAACGAATGACGAGACGGCAAGAAACGTTAGAAAAACAACCTTATGTACCAAGGGCGATATCTCATAAAGTATTTGACAGCGGTGAGCTCGTCGACGAGCACATCGACGAATCATTAGAGAATCGCACGGATGTAAGCAAAACGATCCGTTTAAATCCAGCGGGCCTATCACGAATAACTGCATAAGTGTAACGTAATATGTCGTTCACATGAAACAGAACAGACTGTCATTTATCTAGGGCAACTGTAAGACAGTTAACTCATAGTTTGTAAGCCGAAGCGGGACGCGTTGAGGTGTACGATACGGATACGTTTTCGCAGATTGTTCGTGCTACGGCCTCAGATATAGGAATGGTCGTGTCAGCATTTCAAAAGTAATTTATTCAATTAAATAATCATTTATTTCATTATTTTATCAGTTTTGTACCTGCATGAAGTACCTGCACAGTCTCTATGCTCATTTAATCTAAACACTCAGATTTTGTATAAAATATTAAACTAAATAATTAGGTTTATCCCAATAGATCGTTTAATTATATTATTATCCTTACAATGAAAATATGTGCTTTTAGCTTAATTTTAATACGATGCTTTAAACATTTTCATTAAACGTGTTATAGGATAAACCTAATTCATAATATTATTACATAATAAAAACACCGTCTAAATCACCAGCGTGCGGAAGGGTTCCTATGTATATTATTAATACTTACATATTATATACCTAACTTTTTTATACCAAGTTTGCGTTTGACTTTTACCTCATCTGAAGACAACACTATCAAATGTACTAATGAAGGAAATAACTTCCCTTGTATAGTGAAACTAAGACGGGTAAGATGTTTTTTTTTTGATATGATTATCATTAGCATCACTAACGTCCAAATAATTGATCATTGGACTGGAGTAATTATACATGTTAATGGCCAGTATCTTCGCGAAAAGAGTTCTAATTCGATGACGATAAAAAGATTTCAACTCATACCTTATTTTCCAATGTTTCTAAAATCAAATTAGTCATGTTCCGTTCCCAGATCCATGAATTTTAGTAACACACTACAATAATTTCTGCGCAGCGCGCAAAATGTTGAGAGCCGATAATTTTGGCACAGAATAGAAAGGAGTTGCCGAGTTGTTTTGGCAACAAATCGATGTTTGCGCGGCAAGTGTGTTGATTACCTACATTGTTTTTGTCGGTTTGATAATATGAAAAGCAAACGAATGTTAAATATAAATAAATATTCAGACTATATTTTAACGCAAGCAAATGATAACTGATCGAGATTACGTTCTATATATACGATATATTTCTGTACGCATAGTACTCGAAAGTCTGTTTAAAGGTTAGATTTGAGTGAAATTCTATACTACTCGGACTTGTTGTTGAAGTGAAGTTGAAGTTGAATGAAGGAGAATGATATTTTTCATTCTAAATGAATAATCTTAATAATCAATAATTCTAATTAATTTTAATTGCAACCGCTTATAAACAGGCGAACGACATGCTCGTCTTGTCATTTTTATAAATAATAATAATTCCAAATAAAAAAAACATATATCGCTATGACATTTTATGAACAGTTGTTCATTTGTTTTTCTGTCGCTCGATTTTTCTTTTGATATCGCTGTTAGTGTGACGCATGGATAAATCATAAACGCTCGTTATTTTCTTGTACGAGGTCCGTCGTCGCACCAACGCACCGCAGATGGCACGCAAAACAACGCAGGCAGCCCAACCGTGTCCCAAACGGAAACTGAGTTAAAAGTAGCTAAAACTTATGCTTATATTTGTGTATGATGAGTGCAAGGTGGACATGTGCCGGCGTTGTTCATTACAGCCTCTTGAGATGTGGCACAACAATAATTGCAGAGCTTTGTTCCGTAGTGAACAGTTTCATCAATAGTACATTGTACATCGAGGGGAGAAAACAATCTATTTCTGCCGTATGATGCGTAGTGCTTAGTGCTTTACAAACCTACACCGGCGAGGAAAATAAAATAATTACTTTTAGGTAATAGTAAATAATTGTCTGATGCTTTTTGTAAGTAATCAAAGATACCTTGATTTCTTGAGCTGTTTTATTTTTATTTTAGAGGAGCCATCATTATTTAATCGTCACTTTCACAATCAGATGACATTTAATAATCGTTATGGACACACATCAACCTAGATATAGGCACATCAGCCTGTGGCTGCTCGCCTATTTATGATAATAATAATAATATATTATTTTGTTAAATTTTAAATGTATTAATAAATTAACAAACAAAAGTTACCAAAACAAAACAAATTGCCGCGCTTGTTTGTTTTCGTAGTGCAGAAAAAGGTGGCTAGGCTCGTTTCATTGAAAAAAGAGTATAAAAAATAACTCTTTTTGTCTAATTATTTGATGTAAAACCTATTTGAGATTTGACGATTGTTTTTTTATGTTCGCTGCTAAAACACAAGAACACTAGCAATGCCTTGCTAGTGTTCTTTTGCGATAGCGATTGAACCAAATTGATTTCATACATTTCTGCCCTGTTACGGAGAGCAAAAATGAAATTCCATATAACTTTTCCCGCCGCACATTTACAAGGAAGAAATTACAAACTTTGTAACCCGATTATGAACGAGCATATGAGACGCTTTCTGAGTAGGTAGTTGTGGTATAAAATAAATTTCTACTCAAATAGTCAGAGTCAAGTCACAGTCAGTAATTAAGCCTGTCATTAAGTCACTGTATAGTGTCGAAGTTATGTTCTAGTAAAGCGTTGGATGCATTACTAAAACTTTCTAAGATGATTGACGCGGAAAACAAAAGAACAACGTTTCATGATCGTGTACACTTAGCCTACACTTATGCACCATTACGAACATTTAACTGCCCACCGCACTATTACACGCGAAAACACAAAGAAACAATTATCTAGTAAAAGTAAAGAAAACGATAGTCATTGTTGAGGGTTTTTCTCGCCCACTACAGACTACGAGGAATTGCAAATTATGATGGAATGAGCTGTGATCGTATCCAATGAATAATACGATTCTTTTTTATCTATTACTAGCTGTTTACCGCGGTTTCACTCGCATGTTGATGGATGATGATGATCCCTATATTCATCAGGGATAAGGTAGGATTCTAATGGGAAGGGTTTTTTAAATCTGTCTAGTACTTTGGGTGCCTATTCAATTTGAACAAACAATCTTTTCCTTTTATAATTTATCTTATCATACATAGGATACTTTTCATCATCATCATCATCCATCACCATGCGGGTGAAACCGCGAGACGCATGTTGTATTAGTATAGATTACTACCTATAGATTAATAATTTTATTCAGCCGGTATATGTACACAATCAGAGGCATTCGTTCTTATTTACAATATGTACTTACTACAAATTATATATCCTGTTCCGTATATATATTATTCTAAGTACGTTATTGACATTACTACTCGTAGCAACGTAGCAGTCGGCTACATATTCTAAATTATGTGGACCTAGCACGAATAACTGCATAAAGGGCCATTTAGATGGACAGAGTTTCTCGCCTCGAAGATACGATTATCAAATTGAACATAAAAAGTGGCTTCGTGTAAACATTCACGATTCTCGCCAATCCACTTGGGCGACAATTGTCTCGCAATAAAATATATCTGTCTCCGTGTAAACAGAACTACAAAGCGAGAATTGCATTTCCAGTTTTTGTGCCAGTCGTTACCATGAATGCAGGCCGCAAAGGTGTTTTATTTATTTTATTTTAATTTATTTCTAAGAAGAGGAAATATAAATAAAACACATACATTATTAATATATTAATTAATTAAACTAACACAAAGTACTTCATATATTTTAAATCCAATTCTCTCCCAAATTCATTAAGAACTGCTTTTCTAGCATCACGAATTTATAATGCATATTCTCCGTAATCCACAAACACTCGTAATTCCCAGCTGTACCAAATTTTAATGGTTTTTGGATTATTTTGAGAACAATTCCGTAGTAATTTCTAAACTCGAAAGGCAAATCTCGCACTCTAAAACGGTTTGTACGATACTCGTATGAACATGAAAAAATGTCAAACGAGATCGTGTTTACACAAGTTGAGAACACATAAGCAAGAATTTTCTTACTATATATTTCGCCGTGTAAACAGTCGCAGGAAATTATCGCATAGGGATAATTGCTTGCGAATCTCGTATGACATAATCCTAGGCGAGAATTTAGTTCTTGCCTGTAAGTAAAAGGTATGATACGATTATCTTACGGCGATTATTTCTTGGAATAGTAGCGTACGATTTCTCGCCTAGAAACGTACGAGAAACTCGCTCCATCTAAATGGCCCTTTAGTGTAACGTAACGTGTCGTTCATGTCATGTGAAACAGTACAAACTGTTATTTATGTAGGGCAACTATGACACAGACCAGTCTTGGAATAGTAGCGTACGATTTCTCGCCTAGAAACGTACGAGAAACTCACTCCATCTAAATGGCCCTTTAGTGTAACGTAACGTGTCGTTCATGTCATGTGAAACAGTACAAACTGTTATTTATTTAGGGCAACTATGACACAGACCAGTCTTGGAATAGTAGCGTACGATTTCTCGCCTAGAAACGTACGAGAAACTCGCTCCATCTAAATGGCCCTTTAGTGTAACGTAACGTGTCGTTCATGTCATGTGAAACAGTACAAACTGTTATTTATTTAGGGCAACTATGACACAGACCAGTCTTGGAATAGTAGCGTACGATTTCTCGCCTAGAAACGTACGAGAAACTCGCTCCATCTAAATGGCCCTTTAGTGTAACGTAACGTGTCGTTCATGTCATGTGAAACAGTACAAACTGTTATTTATTTAGGGCAACTATGACACAGACAAGTCATAGTTTGTACGCCGACGCGTAACATGTTGACACTTACGAAACAAATTTCATTATATTTAATTGTTTTATTATATGTTACATATATACGTTAACATAGGTATTAGTCTTATTGAATATTAAACAACAACATTGTTGGTTTTAGTGCAGTAGAACTCTTTGTGAATGATTTCGTCCGTGGAAGTATTACCACCATACCTACCTATTTCTACCGCGAAGCAGTTGTTGCATGTGTTCTGTTTTGAATGGTGTGGTTGCCGGCGAAATTACAGACATAGTAGACCTAAAAACTTTATGTCTCAGGGTTACGGGCGCAGGGCAATTCGTCACTTGTGACGAAATGCAACTGTTCTAGGCAGTGGTTACCGGTTCAAACCAGGGCTTCGTGATTGTACCGTCTATTAATAATAAAACAATAATTAGAAACTTGCTCCATCTAAATGGCCCTTTACTGTAACGTAACGTGTCGTTCATGTCATGTGAAACAGTACAAACTGTTATTTATTTAGGGCAACTATGACACAGACAAGTCATAGTTTGTACGCCGACGCGTAACATGTTGACACTTACGAAACAAATTTCATTATATTTAATTGTTTTATTATATGTTACATATATACGTTAACATAGGTATTAGTCTTATTGAATATTAAACAACAACATTGTTGGTTTTAGTGCAGTAGAACTCTTTGTGAATGATTTCGTCCGTGGAAGTATTACCACCATACCTACCTATTTCTACCGCGAAGCAGTTGTTGCATGTGTTCTGTTTTGAATGGTGTGGTTGCCGGCGAAATTACAGACATAGTAGACCTAAAAACTATGTCTCAGGGTTACGGGCGCAGGGCAATTCGTCACTTGTGACGAAATGCAACTGTTCTAGGCAGTGGTTACCGGTTCAAACCAGGGCTTCGTGATTGTACCGTCTATTAATAATAAAACAATAATTATGTTATTATAAATATATATACAGGGTTATTGGTAAGTCGACCTATTCCCGTTAAGGGCGTGTAGTTTACATCGTTTCTGACTGATTTGACTATGCAACATCCTGTCCTAGATCTAACCGTTTTCGAGATATTTAAATCTTGGACGGCAGAAGAGTCGTCGAACAATCTGACATCAGTAGGGATAATTTATCTCAGTTGGTTGAAATCTTGACAAATTGCGGCTCTATGTCAATTTTGACAACTCCAATAAGCATTAATGTTAGTAAGTTGATGACTGAAGCTGACAAAAGTGACATGGAGCCGACATTTTTCATGATTTCTATCAACATCTGTTAGCAACTGAGATACATAATATCCCTACTGATGTCCGACTGCTCGACGACGACTCCTCTACAGGTCGCATTTCTCAACCGATTCACGTGAAATTTTGGTAGCAGGTTCGATAAAAGAACATGAAATGTTATGGGTTAATGATTACGTAGTGTTGTGAACGAGTAGCACTTCAGCATATGTGTCAAAAAGATTGAGTGATACAGGTACGCATGCGGTATGCAAAACGGTATGCCTTCGGTACTTCGCCATATTTGAAACTATTGCGAATATTTAGTGCCAACTACAACATAAGTATACGTACTTCCTACTATCGCGACTGCGTCTGCATTCTTTGAAGTGTTTGTTAAAGCGCTGAGTGATAATAACACTGTAATATCGGCGTGCATATCGAGACAGTATTACACTGTCGCTCGGGGATATCACGAAAATCATTTTCTGTCTTATGTGAAAAGAAATGTTTCACATTTTAGTATTTTTTATATTTGCCGCCATAACCTGTCCAACAGTATATAAAATATATAGTATAATAATATTAAAATGTTTCACAAAATGCATTATTTGATATCGCAGCACAATATTCGAAATATAATGAAATATTTTCACTTCGAAAAGAAATAATATGGTACATAAATAATTATAATAATTATATTATTATAATTTATTTATTTTTCTATAATTTGATGAAATTATCTCTAGTTTTTATGTAAACAGATTTTTATAACGGCCCCACTTCCTTGCCCCCTGTGTACCTTAAAAATAAAATAGTCGTTTTTTTAACGTAACTTATTTAGTTAGATCTATATATAGAGTGTATACATTTTGTAATATTTTATTGTCACATTCTTTTCATAAACACTTTTCGAAAATATATTTCTGGGACTGCGATCTACTGATAAATCCCCATACTGACTACATGCACTAGATTACCCAATTATTTAAATTACACCTCTCAAGATTGTAATCACATATCGTATTTTCAGTAAAGTACATGCTGTCTTTCTTTAAGACATCGCATCGTTTGTCAACTTCTCGAATACATCCGGATTAGGGCTTGCAAATATTCGAAAATGTTGATATTCGAATATTCGATTTTTTTTCGGGTACTATTCAAATTATTCGAATAACAGAAAAAAAATCTATGTTTTTCTTAGAATCACCTCTGCTTTTATTCTTTTAAGTGTTATTTGCATAAACAAATTAAAATATCAATATGAAATAAAATTAATAAAAGGTTGTGTCGCCGTAACGAGGCATTTGGCATTGGCGATTTACAGTCATAATCAACCAAAGATTCTTTTAATAAAAAAAGGTCTTCAAAATCTAGGTGAGTAGGTATTTTAACAATATGTATAATAAAATTTTACACAATAACAAGTAAATAAACACTATAAGTAACGGTCACACGGTAGTAAGTAGATACTAGACTAAGTATGTAGGTACACAAACTACTTAAGAGGTTTTATAAATCACGAAATCATAATAAAATTAGCAATTAGAGTAACATATATTAAACACAATCACAAATTCTTAGTAAAAAGCAGTCTTTGAAATCTCGGTGAGTTGGTATTTTAACAATACCTACCTATCTTTAATAATAAATTTCACAAGAAGTAAATAAACACGGTAAGTAACGGTAACACGGCAGTAAGTAGATACTAGACTAAGTAAGTAGGTACACTAGGTACACAAACATTCTTAACAGGTCTTACTCGTATAAATCAAACAATCATAATTATATTAGTAATTGGTTCTATAACTTTGTCTCGTTTCTGTGAGATCTTATAAATCTCTCGAGCTTCTAGAGTTAGTTACATACACCAAGTACTGCCTAAATCTAACTTGATTTTAATCGAATATTCGAATATTGCGAATTTCAGTATTCGAATATTCGAACTAATATCATATTCGAATGCAAGCCCTAATCCGGATACTCTGAATGAGTAGTTGGATACACGATCAATCAACTGGGTCATGTAAATTACATAATTGTACTTTCAATGTCGCGCCTTGATCAGACTAGACATGGCACATTTGCCGAAGAATGTTTTGTATATTACCTTCTAGATGCACCCTGCGCGATCACATGCTTTTGCCTACATAGCTAATATAGACTATCTAGCATTAGCTATATATGTAGGCAAACTACTTACTTACTGGAGGTGAAGATTTCTACCAAGAAAACTTCACCTCCAGTTTCTGAAACGTTTGTCAAAGTTTGATCAGTTAACAGAGAGGATACTGACCGCTGATTGGTCACATATCGCGTCATAGAACACTATTGACCAATGTTTTAGAGCGATCGTTTAGTATTTACTTAGTTGGTCAACTTAACAAGGATTCGACAAACGTCTAGAAACTGGGGATCAGTGTCATTCACCTAGAAGATGAACTGTGTCCTTTAAAATGGCCACAGACGTTCGCCCCTTATTGTATACCAAAACACGGTGATGTGTGGGTGTTTACATTGAAACCTTCGGGGATTTTAGCGGTAATGGAATGATATCAAATATAAATGACCTAAGTAATCAAGTCGAGATACGCCTTTACACAGTGATGACGTTATCTGCTCATAGCCACATGAATATATGTAGCTTCATAGAGCGAGCCCCACAAGGCTACGAGGCGCAATTTTAAGATGCCCAATCCATAACAACTGTCTCTCGTACCTACGTATCTCATGTCTCTTTCCTAAATGCTCCAGGGGCCGTACTCCCACCTCTTAAAGTAATCATATTTTAACCTTACCATTAAATTTGGTACCACCACGTCAATATAAAATGATAATGGATTACGATAGACGTTTTGATGACGTAGTATCAAATAGTTCACTCAATTCGCGTACTTTAACGTGACTTTTGACACTAAGTTTCATTGTTACAATGTCAAAGTTTTGAAATACCGTACTCTCATCTCTTAAAGTAGTCATATTGCATACCACTTATATTGCTTACTATTAAATTTGGTTGACCGTTTTGTGTCGGTGGGAGTAAGATGGTAAGTATGATTATTCTTAGCTTGTTTCAAAACGCTCCTGAATTATGATGGTTTCGTAAAAGGTGGGAGTAGGCCCCCAGCATCTATATGATACGAGTACGATAACCGTACGAAAATACCGTCAATCTGACATTATATCGAGATTCGTATGACCCGAACGACCTAAATGACCCGAAGATAAAAAAATCACAGCGCATCCACATTGAACTGTGTTTTCAAAGTCAAATCAATATAGATCAAAGTGATGCCCTGCTTTCCTTGAATACCATATTTTTATGTTATAACTACGGAGTATAAATAGATATTGCAACATAATGAGATCATCGTGTTCATTTTTGTACCGGTCTTCCGGCGTTCGATTCTAGTTTGCAAATTTTAAATAAGAGAGTATTCAGTTTTGATAGTGTATTCTTTCTTAGTGAGGTGACGGGCAAGCCGTTCGTCTCGTGTTTAGCGTTACACCTGCCTATGACAGATGCAGAGCGACCCAAATATACAAGAATAAATTATGCGCGACACTACTATACGATCATCACACCGATGTCAAACTGTTCTGCCGTGCGATTCTCTAAGAGCAAACATCGTTGCATCTTTGACAACATTCTTGAAACAAATGAAGAGATGACAATAAACGTTGGAAAAACAACCTTGTGTACAAGCGTGATATCTCATAAAGTATTTGACGCACGGCTGTTCTGTACTATACTTACCACAGTGTCCTTTGATGTTAACACAGACAGAGACCATAGCACAATCAATTTGCTAATAAGTACTCGTATCGCAAACGTCAATGCGTCACGTTTCAGTATACAAACTGTGAATTAACTGTGTCATAGTTGCCTTAGATAAACGACAGTTCGTGCTGTTTCACATAAACGATACGTTAATACATTTACGCAGTGATTCGTGCTAGGCCCACAGTAGTGATTTCGAACTAGCTTAGGGGTAGGCACTGCGGTGTTACTTACCTACTAAGATGCGACACTTGCAGAAAAACCCGGCCACCGAGTGAAAAGCTTGTTTTGCTTAAAGCAATGAAAGACAGAAGTGTATTGAAATTGTTTATTTTTATAGTAAGCTAAAATATTATGTTATTGTATACAACTGCTTCTTTGTTTTACTAACGTATATTATAAACAAATGGCGTATATTTCCGTTACATATGTACTCAGCTGTGTTAAAAATGTTAGTAGATATGTAATATAAAATTTACTATATATACTTCATATAATAATTACACATCCTAGATAAATCATTAATGAAGTTAGTGAAGTCTCGCTAAATATTCAACAAAATGATACCAAGTGCTTACTTTCTTAAAACGTATATTTATCATAATAAAACTTTGAATGGGTAGCATTCGGCAAGCTTCGTCAAGTCTTCACGTCGCGTCGTCCATACCACAGTGCCTATAGACGAAAGTATTTAATCAGTGTGTCCTACCCGTCATGACGTATGGAGCAGAAACTTGGACACTCACTGTAGGACTATTCCACAAATTTAAGGTCGCTCAGCGAGCTATGGAGACAGCTATGCTCGGGGTTTCTCTGAAGGATAAGATTCTTAATAAAGTTATCCGATAGAGAACCAAAGTAGTCGACATAGCTCAAAGAATAAGCAAGCTGAAGTGGCATTGGGCTGGCCACATTTCACGAAGGACCGATAACCTGGAATAGACGAGTTCTTGAGTGGAGACCACGTTTAGGCAAACGGAGTGTAGGACGCCCTGCGGCCAGGTGGAGAGAGGACCTGCGGAAGGCGGCTGGCAGTAACTGGATGCAGAGAGCGTATTGACGTAAAATTAGTTCCAATCACCCATAGACGACCTAAACGAAAATTATGTTTTATTAAATATCCCGAATTTTCCAAAAGGAACAGCTTATTTGAGTGTAATCCTACGAAGAAATAATATCAGGAGGAGTAACTGCCTTAAAAAAATTACCCAATAAAAGTCGTGCTAAATCAATAACATCGTTCACGCCGCTATGACTCAGCTGTTATAGTAGACATTGCAGCACGCGCGTGGACCAATCCTTGCTTTCCTTATGCAATTTAAACCAATCACCGGACATGTCTATTTGTAACCTCGGAAGTAATTCGTATTTGGAATCATACGTCGTTTTGGTTTGAAGGGCCACACTTTCTGACATTATTTCTTCGTAGATGTGATCATTATAACATTCTCGGCAAAAATATCATGGGAATGGAACACACCCTAAGACTATTTAATGCCAATTAAATGTCATTGCACCAACCTCTAAACTAGAACTTAGAAACGATTTTCTAAGATTCTTATGATATATATTCATGATTCCAGAACAACGCCTGGATGCAGCTGTTACGCGGAGTTCACAGTCGGTCAGCGAACGAAAACGTCGAGGCTCTAACGATGACGGTCAAGCACATACTATGTACCAGCAGACAATACATGGTAAGTCAATAATTTCATATTTTGTAACTGACAGCAATTCAACTGAATAAATTTTCAGTCAGTGCATTCCGCTCAAATTATCAGTCGAAGGGCGAAGAACATGCTTGGCACCTCAATCACGACATTTCAAGAGTATGCTCGGTTCTGTAAAATCTCCGTCCGCAGAAGTTCAGCAGGGCTTTTATTTATCTCAGTTGCTAACAAATGTTGATTGAAATCTAGAAAAATGGCGGCTCTACGTCAGTTTTGACAACTTCAGTAAGCAAAAATGTTAGTAAATTTATGAATTGAGCTGACAAAAGTGACGTAGAGTCGCCATTTTTTTTCGATGTCAATCAAAATTTGTCAGCAACTGAGATACATAATAGCCCTACAGAATACGTCTGTAACTAAGCCACAGACTGAATAATAATACTTAACTGAGCTTCATGCTGGAATTCAGGCCTTCAGAGCACGAGTCTTGAAGTCGTTCATAATTGACATTCCATAATACTATTTTGTGCGTGTGTGTGTGCGTGCGTGCGTGTGTGCGTGCGTGTGTGTGTGCGTGTGCGTGTACATGTCCAACTGATATAATATCCATCTAGACTAGAATTATTGTGAATAGTACAAAAGAATTAAATAAGCAACCGTATTGTCATTGTCATAGATTCTAATAGGGTTCTTAAAAACGTTAATAAGTGTTGAAAGTCGCTGCGAGGAAAGTGTCAAAATACCAATTTTGTATGTATGCCTGGTGACGCTATGTTTAACCGCATACAAACATACACAGACATAGTAGTTCATTGGCCTTATGATTTCACTTGCTATCAATCCTTCAAGCCTAACTACCATACTGCTTGTACTATATTGCTCTGGTTGGATATCATTGCGGTGGTATCCGATTGCGACTCCAACAGAAGAGTGTGGCGGAGTGTGGGATTATGCTTCACGGTTGAAAATTCAACTGTGAAGTAGTATGTGCACACATTACTGTGTTTCGTTGACGGGCAATGTTTCCAGCGAAATTACAGGCCAAAAGATTTCACGTCTTATGAGAGTGACGAGCGCACTGCAATTCCACGTTTTTGAACGACAGGTTTTGAGCTCTTATAGTTTAAAATATCGGGACGGCACTGAACTGTTGTGGGTAAGCGCGACGCTTAACGTCAGAACATCAGGCTTAAAAATTATGTCATCTGATTTGCATTTCGCATTCGTTAAAGGATACTTTGTTATGCTTACTGGCGGTAGTGACTAAGCCGCCTAAATTTTGAAGATTCCCTGTACACCGTTTATACGTTGTGAAATAGTTACTAACAGCCAAATTATCGATATGAACTGGAATATGGTTTGCAATCCCTCAAGTTTTTACGTTAATCTTGGATATATATTTTACATTCCCAAATTCAGCGTAAACCGTCCAGCCATTTCAGCGCTGAAGGATTTCAAACACACACACTCACGCACACATCCTTACACACATTTTAAATCTATAAATATAAAAATAAACCTGGTCACTGGTATATTTCTCCTGGTCACGCTATAACTTGAAAACGGCTTTGCCGATTTATTTCGCCTTTTTTAAATGTGTATAAAATAAAATACTTAGAATATTATTAAGATGCGAGGTTATGGAGAGGCCGAAGGGCGATCCTACTTCGCGAACAAATTTGCGGGCAGTTGATAATATAAAATAAACGTCGATTTATAAATAGAAAAGAAGAAAGGATTTTTTATTAGTCAATGCCACAATGATAATTTTTATTGTTCGATAGCGTAGTAGATAACGACTCAATAGAATTTTACATCTTTTTCAAGTATTTCTTCTAACATTCCTATCATGAAATGTTATGCTCACGAAAGATCCAGTGTATCCAATTGTCTGAAGGCCCACAAATCATTTGCCAAAAGTATAGTAATCGTACCGTTTACAAAAAACACTACATAATTATCTGATAAGTACGAGCGAAAAAGATGGGGCAGCTCTCTTTTCAATTTTTGGCTTGTTACAGTTTTTCGCAAAGCTCGATAACCCAATACTAATGTTTCGTAATATATGAAACAAAATCTAGATACCCGACAGCCAATTTATAACTTTTACGTCTACCTCCACTTGTGGGTTGTATTGATCTAAGTCGTAAGGAATGTCGAGATAAAAATACGTAATGTACACGACGACCCCTGTAAAGATGTTTAAAAATGTATTAATATATTCTCTTTATTCTTCATGTTTACAAAATGTTTATGTATGTGTGTGTGTATATTCGTGTGTGATATATATATGACGTAGTGAAGTGATAACACTCACACATCCTAATCAAAGTTTAGGAACGAAGTAAGTAAATAATGTATGTCAAACATTGTGTAGGTAGCTTTACAGATACCGGCAGATTGGTAATTCGGCTGTTCCATTATCTTCACAAAAGATATCACAAATACCGATTATAACGGAAATAGCTTTTATGTCTATTATACGATATAGTTTTTATCATGTTCTGTGATGAGATCAAAATATGACAGCCGAACTGTGTATTTCATATACCTTTTGCAGAAACCATTCAGGACTGTAAGAGCGAGATCGCATCTACTGATTTGTTTTCTAATGCGCCTGCTGATCTACATTCGAAATAATTTTCCCTTTGCCTAAGATAAAGTTGGATTACCTGCACTTGTTTTGTTCGCGATTTCCCTTACTAGATCACATAATCTAGATTAGTAATAGAGCCAGGACTTGGCGTAGTACCTATTGATAGAAGCTATTTCAAATATGACTGCATAGTAAAACTACTAGTAGATTGAGTATTGGGTACGGTGCTTACCGTAAGAGACAGGTGTTTATTTAAATTATATTTTGATACTTTTACTAATATTTTCCTTCATAACTCGGTATGGGTTGTTGATATCAGGCCTTTAATTTTTAAGCTCATATGGGGTCATATGTTTGTAACTTTTCAGCGCTGAAATGGCTGGACAGTTTACGATGAATTTTGGAGTGGGGTGTGGGAAAGGTCTTGGTTATTTCATTTCATAACAGAGAGTATTTAATTATTACATGTTTTTAAAATTGATTCGTACTCTGCGCTTCTAATCTGCGCTCCGCGGTTTCACCCGTGTGTGGGGATGTTTATTTAGTCATTATGTTCTTAAATTTTCTGCGCAACTTTCTTGTGTAATATATTTTTCCGTAAGAACCATTTACGAAGTAGTAGAAAGCCTAAACAAAGGGTGAAAGTCGTTCTCAAGTTATGGCGTTATCATATGTATTCATAATCATATGTATAGATTTGTGTTAAAAGAAACGTGTAATTACGTTTAATATCAGGTGGGTAAATTGCTCGTTGCGTCACCAATAAACTTTTTTTATATTGAAATCTTCGGTACATTGCGAGGCCTCAGTTCGGAAAGAAATAGTACCTACCTAGTATAAACGAATCTAAACATGTCAATTACAATTAAACATTTTTTTTTTGGTATATGTAGGATGACATTAAAACAGAAGGCAATCGTTGTTGTGCTTTACGCAAGCTTTTCTAAAATATTTTTTTTACAAACCATGCGTTCAATTGTATAATTACATTTCTTATACAATGTTTTATTTAAAAGCATTACAAAAACCGTAGATCGGTTTGTATGAATGCTCATAGCATCATTAATAAAGAATATTATTGAAGATAACAACAAATGAATCTTAACCTAAACAAAAACCAATTATATGACAAATACTATTCCTATTTGTTAGTTCATACTATTAATCTATTATTTGTTAAAGGTAAGACAGGTAGGTAGCTAAAATGGTTGATAAAAGTAACATAACAAATAACAATGCGATTACACACACTGCTGCGTTGGCAATTGCTTGAGGGCAGTGAAATAACACGGCACTGTAAACCAATGACTCAATGTGCTCGGTACCAGCATAGTAGGTGCTCCCGAATCGTACAAATAAACAAATACCACAGAGGGCGCTAAAAGACATAGAAATAGTGACATTTCATAATAAATCTAAAAAAAAATAGTTTTTGTATATTATCCAACACAGTACAACAACAGTTTAATTTTCTGTTCCAATATATAAATATAATATTTATACATATATATAATAATGCGAAAATAAATTAAAATCGTAAACCGAGGCGATGACGTCATAAATACGGCTGTATGAGAGTGTGATCTTCGGATAAGCTCATGTTCGTCTAATATCAATTAACTCGACATTTCTATTCATTAGTTTTATACACTTGATGCTGTTGCATCACAAAGTCATATGAATGGCGCCATTCGGCGCTTACGCGATTTCAGATTAAACAAATACAAGTAGAAATGTATTATGAAAACTACAATGCACGGATGTCGGACTTGTTTTCGAATAGTCAACATCGAGTCACAGTCACATCGAAGTCCCGTTTTCAACTCACAGTCACTGTACTGCCTAAATCACGTTACCTACAGTATAACGGTATAGAAGAATTATTAGAAGTTTCTAGGGCGATTGTTTTTTGTATACCTTTATCTTTTTAGGGTTCCGTACCCAAAGGGTACGAGACCCTATTACTAAGATTCCGTTGTCGGTTCGTCCGTCTGTCTGTCTGCCTGTCTGTATGTCCGTCCGTCTGTCTGTCATCAGGCTGTAACTCATGAACCGTGAGTGGTTAGACAGTTGAAAATGTCACAGATAATGTATTTCTGTTGCCGCAACACAACAAATACTAAAAGACAAAATAAAATAAATATTTAAGGGAGCTCCCAAACAACAAACGTGATTTTCTTGCTTGTTATAGCTCGAAATTGATAACGGCAACAGGTAGATGCTTGAAATATATGCAGAATATTTAACTTTAAAAATAAATAAATAAATAAATAAATAAAATAAAACAAATAATTAAGGAGGGCTCCCATACAGCAAACTTAATTTTTTGGCTCTTACGGAACCCTTCGTGCGCGAGTCCGACTCGCACTTGACTGGTTTTTCGCTCTCTTTTTGTATGCTTGCACCATCGAGTACACTTATTAGAGATTAATTACTATTTATTATACGTTAAAATTTAAGGAAAACAAACCTTGAACTACGAAATCAACTACCACCACTATCAACGTTATTTCCGCTTATCAATTTACAAGTAACTACAATAGAAAGCTTCAGTTCAAGCTACAATAGAAAGAAAAGTACACCGCGGCAATTGATATTAAAAAATCTGTTTTATAAAGTTTCGATGTCAAATACTTATTTATATAAAGCAGCTGTCCTTGAAAATATTCCCATACAGTAACCTGTAGCATTGAACGCCATTCATTTAGGGTATGAACAGATACGTTGGAACCCATGCCTTTTGTTTGTGTGTAGCTATTAAACATGTATACCATATGCGTGCGAATAAATATTACTGTGGTACAATATAAAACAAAATCTGTTAAAGAGAGAGTAACGTAGCTACGTAACCACTTGCAATTATAATAAGTTTAAAGAAACTTGTGCGAGGTGACGAAGAAATATTTGAAAAACGTCTCTTGCAAGATATATATGTTGCATGTACGTATACAGGTCTACTATTAATTATTCAGTGATTTTTCAGCCACCAGGTACTGCATTATTAATATTTTTGCAACTCGGCTCTTTGTGTTGCGATTACTCACAACAAAACTGAGACAAAGTATTGAAATCTACAATTATTGTAAATTTATTTGGTAATAGTTACTAAAGCGCCACAGTCTTAGAATTGTCCGTTAGCGCGTCCCCTTACGAGAATGGCTGCCCCTATGGTAAATCTCCAGTCTGTAGCGATTAACTGACCGATGTCAGTTTTAAAGCTAACGCTATGTCGATACGTTCTTGTTTTTATTGTCCTGAGACAACAGGCGAAATAGCTGTTTAGTGTGCCCTGCGTACTGCGGAAACACTCTTTTGATAATGCAACTAGTTTTGACCTATTTGTGGTAAGCTTTACTTAACATTTCGTGTTTGGTTCATATATAAGAAAGTTTAAAGAATAATAAAAAAAATATTAACCTAGCGAGCGAAACCGCTGGCGGGTCAACTAGTCTTTTCATCATGCAAGGGATATCGAGGAAAATGGTTGCAAAGTTATGTAGGTTATGCAGATTTTTTTTAATTTTAGCTTTATTTATGTAAGGTACAAAGTTGTGTTAATAACAATGACGTAGATTTACTAGAAATACAAGTAACTCTTAGACAAGCATGATCTACGTATGTTTCTTTCTAGATAAAACTTGTAGATTTAACGAAGCAAGGGCCATGAATGTAGAACTCTATGAAACAAGGATTTAAACCGATACAATTTAGCCGAATGTCGCTCCTATTAAATCAATTACTAAGTGTATATTTTTTCCTTACATTCCAGGAACCACCGGGGTGAGCCGACGTCCAGCCTTGTTTGACTTGTTCAAGTCTAAGCCCAAACCAGCCGGTGATGCTAAAAGCAAACAGCCCTCAATCATCGCACATTTCAAGGCCGCTGTTCAGGTTTGTTATTTTATCTATTTTTATTTCTGTAATATTTGCAACTGATTTTATGATTATATTGCGTACATGCATGCGAGCTGAGCAGCGCTGTGGGCCTCGCACGAACATTTGTGCAAGTGTAACGTGTCGTATCTAAGACGTATACAAACTAGCATTTACCTAGTACAACTGTGGCACAGATAACTCATAGTTTGTACTGTATACGTCAACGATACGATTACATTGCACACGCAAATTTTCGTGCTAGGTACACTGATTGCGTACGTAGCTGAGTTTTTTTTCAAAATAAGTACGATGCAACCCAGAGTTGCAAACTTAAGCAGACCTGCGAACGACACGTCTCATGAAGTGTAAATTATCCCTGCAAGTAATTTAAACTTTTGTACAGATACAATTAGAGCACATGTAGATAAAATGCTCATATATAATGCTGCTGTTGTAACTATGGGCTTGTATTGGACAGCAATCTTACTTGATGGTCAGCGATGATACAGTTAAACATTATAAAAGTAACTTGATTGAAACTTTCGTAAGTATTACACATTTTAATATATTGATGTCGATAGTCGAATATCTCGACCGGTTTCGTGACCGTCCGGGCCACTTCTTCATGGAGTACTTGCGCACCCGGCTGCGTTAGCGCTTATACACGGCGTGTGTGCCTAACCTACCGCGTAAATTAAACCGTCAAAATAATATTAAAATTATAAAAGTAGATATAGTATCGTGGCTGGTTTTCCAAGATAGCGGCGGGTAACCGTCGTTAGCTGCTCAGCGACAGATTTTAGATCTTAGAGATGGTAGTTAGGACGATCGGCAATAGAAAATGTAGGATTCGAACCAGTGACCTTGTGATCAACAAGCAACCTACGCGTAACCTACGATCATAGTTTCCATACTCCTTTCTATTTCAATAACTGGAAAAGTAACAACATGCGCTCGCGATACTTCGATATAGTATTGAGTGACAAGCAAATCGTTAACTTGATGGTAAACGAACCGGCTGCCCGTGACAGTTGCTGTAACAACCTTATCTAATTTATTGTTATATGCTTTATTTTTAATTTAAGTGTATGGTATATGACATGACGCAAGGGTATGGTTGCTACAAACTCGTCTATAACAATTTTTAAAGTGCTATTCTAAAAAGGAACTTGAGACTTTATACTTACTAACCCGTGTGTTCACCAATTTTTTTCCACATCCGCGAATGATATGGATGTATCAGAAAACTTGTCTTCATATATCTATTTGGCAGTTGTGTATTCCGAAGGAAATCTCGTAATGCAAAAGTGTAAATAGAAAAACAGTGCTGCTATGAGTTACGAATATAATAATAATAAATATTCCACAACTATCACACAACGCCATCTAGTCCCAAGCTAAGCAGAGCTTGTGTTATGGGTACTAGACAACTGATAAACATACTTATATATTTCTAAATACATACATATTATAGATAAATTACACCCAGACACAGAACAAATGATCGTGCTCATTACACAAACATTTGTCCTGGGTGGGAATCGAACCCACGACCTCCGGCATAGCAGTCAGGTTCACTAACCACTAGACCAACAGGCCTGTACATAATATAATAATAACCTGGCCTATCAAACTAAGCGAACGAAATTCACCAATGTGATGTCATGCCCGCCATGTCACCCTGAAAATATGTATGATAATAACAATTTATTTAATTTTTAAGCGATTAAAACTTTAAAATATATATATGATACATGAAAGAAGTGTCTATCTACTATATGATCTAGTCAAAAACACATCATACATAAATAGTAAAAGTTAATTTATGATTATTGTAACCTTATAGGTTTTTACTTTTACGTACGTAATGAAGTAAATAAATTGTAAAACAATGTTGCTACAAAATATCTTTAATTTGCACGGGTTTTTATACGCTGTAGACCATGAAATATAGTTAGAAAGTTTATGTATATATATATATAGTTTATAGTGCCTGGGTATGTATTGATGTCTATCCTACAGGTTCATTCTTTAAGGATTAAAATAATCCTAATTGTATTACACCTTTCATCCGGGATTCGAACCCTGGGCAGGTCAAACATTTACATGAACATGTCTGTTTGACCTGTGTCTGGGTGTGTACACATGTCATGTACACCTGATGACTGATACACATGTATGTGTGTGTATCAGTCATCAGGATACCATAGTACATGGCTCTGCCTAGTTTAGGACCTGAAGACCTTATGTGTTGTGGATTGTCCCATGTTATTATCATTATAGCTATTATTAAATATAAGTACGGGCGAATGGGAATACTATGCGATGCGAAGGGTATTACTTTATTTTTATTTGCGTTGTAGGAATTAATTTTTATTTTTTGGTTTGGTTCATTTCTGACTATGTCCTTCATATTTTCATACAGAGTGATTCTCGAAACCGTAGAATGATCGGGCATTACTAAATCATATTGCTTGCAACGTCCTTTTTAGTAATGAAGAACGTAAATTCAACCGAGTTACTCACGGCGTCGAGAATTTTTCCTGTTACTTTGATTAGAGCTGACGCTTGCTTGCTATATGGTATGCCACTCATATTTATGTAGTATTAAGAAAGCAATATGAATTCGTTTTAATAAAAAGATTTCTTTTTGTCTTTTCAGAGTGTGACCAAGTCTACGCCGAACAAAGACACAGTTCGTCCTGAAACCGCTAAGACGGAAACTATGGGTACTACGCCTTCTTCATCCCCCGTGGTTAAGGCAAAGGATGGATCCGCACACCCGCATCCCGGTAGTAATGCTAAAGTGAGTACCTCTCAAGTACACAAATAGGTACGAAATATTTATACGCATGCTGTGTTCGCATCAAATAGGGCGTTTAGCTCTTCATCTATACTAATACTATACCGACGAATGATTTGTATTTATGTATGTAAAGAATAAACATAAAAAAAACTACTGGACCGATTTGAAAAACTATTTTGCCATTAAAGAGCTATATTCTCACTGAGTAACATAGTCTATATAATACGAGTATTTCCAAAAAAGTTAGGTATCCTTAGCAAAACTTCTATTATGTAATCCAAGGTGTGAAAAAAATACGAAACAGCAACCTTATATCGCGTACGCTGCGGAAACTATTGACAATAGAGCAAAGTGATGTTCTGCTGTTTTATAGAAAACGTCAATATCTACAATAAACCCCGCAATATAATATCTATTACAGTATTCTGTCACAATAACTACTTTTTCGTTTTAAAATATGCAATAGTAACGCCGGTACAAACTAGGTCACATTATTCGTACCTTGTTACGAATAATGTGGCCTAGTTGAAAAAATAAATCATAGTTTGTTCGTAACGAAACTCAAAAACTACCGGACCGATTTCAAATTTTTTTTATCGTTATGAAGCTAACAATCCCTGCGTAACATTTTCTCGCGGATGAAACCGCTGAGCGCATCAAGTAATTAGTATGATAATTATTGTTATTTGCAGTACTACCATACAGTGACCGCAACACCATCAAGACGGCCGAGCGCTATGGCCAAAGTAATGGACATTTTCCGTGGACGTGCCTCCGTGCCCGGCCATACAGTCCATCCGGACGCGTCAGAACGACGGAAAGCCGTAAGTAAAGACACAGTTTTAATATTCTAATTGTCAACTACTACCAATTGCCTTGATTTCCGAGTGGAGTCAACACTGGTTTTGGCGTTAAAACTATTTTCCATTTCGATTTAATATCGCACTTTTAACAAGTGAGATCTGAGAGTCATTCGGAATGGATTGAACGTGAGCTCACGTTGCATAGAATACATGCACACACAGACTAATAGATACTAGCGCATCAGGCACACATCAACAAACTGTAATTTTTGATGGACTGCGCATGGTGATTACATTTCGTAGCGTTGTCCTTGAGATCTCAAAATAGCGTCCTTGTTGACGTAATCCATGACGTCACATGGGTCTACGTTGTCGCGCTTTCGTTAATTTGGAATGACGACCACAGCGCCAAAACAGATTTTGATTTCAATCGAAAGTCAGGGTTGGTCTAATCGGCACTGCAGCAATGGTTCAATGCTCGCCATCTATCACGCTTGGTGGCGCTGCGATCAACGGAAACCTGTCAAGTCAAAAGTGTTTTGTGGATGTTTTGTGTATTTAATTATCTAATTAATTAATTATCAAATGTATTAATAAATGCTTTATATATGTATCAACAATTAAATTAAATTTTGATAATATTAGACAGGTTTTCACTGACTGCAGCGCCCTACTGGTGGCTCTTTTTAGGACCAATCAGATTAGCCCCCACTGTAGTGCACCGACAGGGACTGAAAATTTCAAAAACTAAGTCTTGAGGTGTCGAGCGCCGAGAAATGCCGCGCATAGTTTGACTATTTGATAATAGATCTTATGTCGTACCAAATACTATCTAATAGAGCTCAATTTCGTATAAAAGATCATAAACAGGGTAATACTGTGACTAACTTACTAGTAAAAGTTATTTTTTTTAATATTTTGTTTTAGTTTTTATTATAAAAATGAGGTTGTGATATTTTTGATTTTATAAAGTGCACGACATTTATTAGTCGGTATTAAGTTTGTTAAGACATTTATACATACAGCATTTATTAGGATACCCTAATAGGCCAACAAATTGACAGGAACAGCTGCCTCCTAATAATAATTAGAAAATTACTTTATTTTTTTATGCGCATACGTCTTTTTTGTACCTGATTAATTTCAGAAGGAGTGCCTAGTATCTATATTAAAAAACAGTAAAAAATCTGACCTGCCAGTGACTTCCTCCGCTTTCCAAAAATCTTTCTTTAGTGGATTCTTACAACATAAAAGGCATCTACTGGCATAATTTAAGTGGCTTAGGTTCTGCGTTGATGATTATTAAAGCTTAAGTGCTAGTGTTTGAGCCTTAACTCAAAATACTGGTATATAGCTTGTATTTTACTTAGTTACACTAAAATAGATAAGTATTTAAAAATTATTGCCTAAATAATAAAGCCTGTGTCACGCCTCCCGTGACACAGGCCTACTGCGGGGGTAGAGTATGAGAGTTATTTTGCTTTGCCAGCATGTGATTACTATCTTTCTAGGTTACTTTACCAGTTCAGAGCGGTAATGAGTGTTATGTATAATTTGCCCCCCCCTCACAAGTGGCGCGATCTACTAATTCTTACATTATTTCAACAACCTTCATTCACCCAGAGTGGCTGTCACTATTACTAGGTATATGATGCAGAACCATTTCATTGTTTAAAAAAGTACACAAAGAGATTAGGAATTTTGCATGATTACAAAATACTACTTACGAAACTAAAATCTGCTCAAGTTTGTCCATAATAATAACATGTTTTACGTTTGTTATTAACCAGCTGGCCTGTCCGTGGATTCGCACGCGAGGATCTAAGGTACATCTAAAATAAAAGTAGTCTAAATAGCTCCTTATTGTATTAGCTATCTGACAGTGAAGGTGCTGTCGAAAACGGTCCAGCGGTTTCGGAGACTGACCGGAACAGATAGACAAAAACATTCAAATTGATTTTTATCATAAGTACAGTATATAATTTCATATACATTAAGTTGTTATTTTTCTATTACAAACAGACGCTTCACTTTAATTTATGTAGATTAAAATATATTCATAGGATGCAGAAGGCCTATAGTAGACTTCGTGGGCAGATACTGGCAATAGAAATGACGAACACCAGGTTATTAGTTCACAACCACTACTATTGAAATCCGTTATTGAATTCGGAATTAAATTATAATTCACGATTTTTTAATAATGGACAATGGGTAAATAACGACACACAGGATAATTCCTAAACTTCTAGGCGACCCGTGGTGACTCGATGAATTTCCAAGTAAACCTGAATCGCATTGAACCCAACACCGCGCCATCTTGGATCCGTCAAGCAAGGACATCTTTCTTGTACGTCACTTGCGCTGCTTACCGAGTGGAGTCAACACCGATTTTGGCGATATTATAACTGTTCTTCATTCCGATTTAATATCGCGCTATTGACAGGTGAGATCTGTCAGCCATTCGGAATGGGTTGAAATCTTTTGTCATGACATGACTGACTGTGCAGTGATTCGGTATACGCTCCTCACAAGATATTTAACGGGACGGTATGGAAACAAAATATGCATGAAAATATGTTTAAAACTGGCCACAAAAAAGAATAGTTTTGCCGAAACGATAAAAGATAACAAACGCACACATGCTAGTGCATCACGCACACTTCGACGAACTGACATTTTTGACAGAACTGCTCACAGTTTCAGTTCGTAGCGTGGTCGTTGAATTCGCATAATGGCGTCCTTGGTGACGTAATCAATGACGTCACAGGGGTCTACTTTGACGCGCTTCCGTTGATTTGGAACGACGATCACAGCACCAAAACAGATTTTGATTTCAATCTGAAGGCAGGATTGGTGTGAAGTTATCAACCCAGCAACCTTGTATATGACTATGATCAGACGTAAACTAAATACGTAAACTTCTTAAGTGAAATAGAAGGAACTGCGTTTGGAGGTAAGCCAACGGTGTATATTCGTACTTCCATGGCCATGATATATAAGATGATACTACACAAACAGACATATCTACTAGAAAAAAAGCTTCTTAGTATAATAGGTTTCTTTGAAGCGAAAGAAACCAAAAGCAACACGGAATTTATGAACAAGTGGAATGGTTACAAAAATACATGTCATATCATGTATTTCGAGCTAGTTCCACTACTCGATGATAGTTGTCGCCTAATGATGTGGTCAAAGGCTTGTACTTATAGAGGTATTTTCCATATTTATTAAAACTTGCCTGGATTGCAACTAAATTACAAATAATATCCATCTAGGTGTCCATCAAGTTATGTTAAGACTCCACCTGATATAAGCTACATAGAAAAATTCGAGATACAAACTAAAACTATCGATTTCAAGAAAACTTTGTGGAAAGCCTTTAGTGGTGCCTTAAGAATTTCGTCATAAATCTATTTTAACAGAGTCGTGAGTTTCGTATATAATATTCCTGGTGCTCCTCTCTGAGCCCTTACAGGAGGGACATAGAGGAATACATGGATACTCCTTAAACCCTTGCCCGTGCGTTGCATCCCTGCTACAATCTGACGGCATCCACAGTTTCTCCTTCACAATAGATGTAAGCCGAATGAGCATGGAAAGCTTCGATATAATGCAGCCTCTCGCTATTAGCCATGCAGTATTTGGGACAGTGCGTGAACATTTGTTGTACCTAGTGCTCGCTAACAGGATAGATAAAAGCCTCCACAATGGTGTAATTCTTCATAGAGGTTTCCTCGCCTGTATACGAGTAGTGAAATCACCAGCACCCCTTGGTGTCATTCATCATTATGTAATCATAAGGATACGTGGACTGAAGTGTCTGCGAGTAATTAATACCTACTTTCTTTATCTGACGAAAATTTCTTCAAATAAATTGATTGCCTAAATCACTAAATTATAAAGCGTTGAGAAATTCAGATCATTATTCTATTGAAATTCAGCCACCTTTACAAAAACATATGAGACACACATCCAGAATCATTTAACACTTTCATTTAATTACATTTCTAGAAATATAATTATTCTATTCAATTTTGGGTTATTTAGGTTAGTTCGAGCACCAAGTTACGTGACGACTAAACTGTCTAAATTATGCCCACAATTGAAGAGAAATATCTAATTTTAGTGCTGTCATTCCAAAGTGTTATACTAATTTGTATTTTAGCCTAAACAAAATAAGTACTGCCATAATTTAGATATTTTTAGTTAAGAAATGCTTATAGAATCGACACCAATAGTATTTTGTATATTTGACTGTAAAGGTGTATCAGAGTCGACACTCAAACCAGGGCGACCTTGAGGTTATGCCTAACTATGAACTCGTGTCCACAACTTTCTCAGATATTAGTATTGATATGGAACTCCACACCTTTCTGGATCGCTGGTCTTTAATTATGAAATAGAAACAAGACAAGTTGGGTTATGGATTCCTGTGGGCTTCACACAACCCTAGTACGTACTACCTAATCTTTCTTAACTTTGTTTCTTACTGCCAGTGAGCCTAGCAACAAAATTTGCATATCTAACGTAATCGTATTTTTGACGCATACAAGACAAACTATCATTGATGTAGTATAACTCTGACATACATAACTCATAGTTTGTACTCATATGTAGTACGTATATATAGGTATACAATACGACTACCTTACACTTACGCGAATATCGACTTCATAGATAGGGGTTTTCTCACTTCCTTGTGTTGTTGGTCTGACACTCAACTTTTGTGCAATTCTTATGCTAGTTGTAAGTACGTAGCCATGTTTGGTGACATTGAGTGACATTGTGCGCTTGTTTATTCGCACCTCTTTTATTTCAAGCGATTCCTTTTAGCTAAAGCATTATCGTGCGAAATGAGCGGTACGACAAATTTGTTCCCCGAATTGGACGTGTATCGTCTACACATACGGTCCCACGTATCGAGTTACACTAAGCGAAATCACGCCACTTGATAAGTTCGTCGCGACAACGTGACAAGTAGGTATGCATCGGCGATTCATTCATAATTTATTACTATCCCAATAGTTTATATTGCTAATTATGTGTAAATAGACTTTATACCTATATATTTAAGTAAAATTATCTAATCCCTTTATTCTCAATTATTCATTCATTTTCATAACAAACAATTCCAAAATTAATTGTTTTTTGACAATGTACTGTTTGATGCAAAAAACTTAATATTACGAGTAGTTCTTTACATATGAAATTTGCGTTTTGTCGAACTGACCACTTTGGTCTCAAATATCTGGCGTTGAGCTAGGAACTAAAAAATATATTTTTATCCTATTCAGGCTGGTGTATTTGTGTTTCGAAAATAGTGATTCATTTGTGTTCATGTCATTAATTTTTCTTTGTTATCGGTCTATTCACAACTTGGAATTTTTAAAACATCTCGTTTTTACGAATACGATTTCTACCGTGGCACCAACGCTGTAGAAACAGGTCGAAGGATTAATTATGTGTATGGGGAACCTACTGTGTAAACTCGATACGTTTTTGGTTCGAAAGTTTTTGTTCTGAAAGGTTGAGCTACTGGACGACAGGGTGTCTAATCATCCACAAGGTTAAAAAAGCACACCATCAAAGGAAGCAGATCCATCGCAACTACGTCAGAGCTAGCGGCAGCCTTTGGTGTGAGTGCATGACAAAACAATTTTAATTTAAATGAAACAAATTTAAAAAAGCTCGAGAAATGGGCACCGCATCATTTGAGTGAAGCACACCAATAAACACGCATTAAGAGCTGCGCTACATTGCTCAACCGTCACAATAACGAAGGATTTTTGTATCCTATTGTTACTTGTGATGAAAAATGGATCCTGTACAATAATCGGAAGTGCTCATCACTGTGGTTGCACCCGGGAGGACCGGCTAAATCATGTCATTTTTGCGTAATAAACAAATACTTGCAACGAAAAAAAGAACAATTCCAAAGGGGCGCCCAAACTGCCTTCAAAGTTTGGTTAAGATTCTCACTCCTACAATTTTGTCAGCAATTTAATCAATGACATACCTTCAAAATGGCGAAGGCATACTTATATATATAAAGTAGCAAAAATAATAATAATAAACGCCAATTTCATATATGTAAGGACCTAATAAATGACTTCAGTGATGAGGTGTTTAAAAACATGCACGTATATTATGGTATAATAGAGCTAAGCAGTTTAATTCATTTAGATGGTCACTTAGACATGATAATTATAATTTATAACGGTAACATTATTGAGTCTCATAAGTAAGCTCAAAGTCGTACAACGAGCTGAGGAAAGGGCTATGCTCGGGGTTTCTCTACGTTACGTTATCGAATCAGAAATAAGGAGATCCGTAGAAAAACGAAATTCACTAACGTAGCCGTAGACGTAACAAATATTAGCCAGTTCAAAGTGGCAGTGGGCAGGACCCATAGCGCGCAGAACAGATGGCATATGAGGCCGGAAGTTTCTGGAGTTGGAATCCACAGACCGGCAAGCGCAGCGTAGGTCGTCCACTGACAAGATGGATAGACGACCTGATAAAGGTTGCAGGACGAGGTTGGATGCAGGCCGCTTCCAACTGGTCCCTTTGGTCCAGTGGACTTCCTACGGCTAGCTGAGACAATGATGATGATGACATACTTATACCCCCGTATTATAGTTGCCCGTGTCGCGGTAGGCATATACACCTCAGTATCCTCAGTACAATGCTCGAAGTCCTCCATCGTGTTTCCCAATGGGTAGGCCTTAAGATGAACATGGGCAAGACGAAAATTATGTCTAATGCCCATGTTGTGCCTACCCCAATATCAGTTGGGAACTCAGTTCTCGAAGTTGTTGACAAATACATCTACCTGGGACAGACAGTCAAACTAGGCAGATCCAAATTCGCGAAAGAAGTGAATCGTCGAATCCAACTCGGCTGGGCAGCGTTCCGGAAACATCGCGAAGTCTTCTCGTCTAAAACACCTCAGTGCCTCAAGAGAAGAGTCTTCGATCAATGTGTGTTACCAGTGATGGCTTATGACACTGAAACGTGGTTTCTTACTATGGGCCTGATAAGCTCAAAGTCGCACAACGGGTTATGGAGAGGGCTATGCTCGGGGTTCCTCTACGTGATCGAATCAGAAATGAGGAGATCCGTAGAAGAACGAAAGTCACCGATTGATAACCAACCACTTTTACGCGTCAACGGCACCAGAGACCTTGGTGTTCATATGGATAGTCAGGTCTCTTATGTCAACCATATCGACATCATCGCTAAGAAAGCATCATCATTAGGTTTTATATTGCGTAATGCGGGTACTTTTAAAACAATGAAGAATTTGAAAGTCCTATACTGTGCTTATGTCCGTAGTCACCTAGAATATGCAAGTGAAGTTTGGAATACTTGTAATGCAATCCACAAAAACAGTTTAGAACGTATACAGAAAAATCACTAGATACTAGGGTTCAAAATTACTCGTTCTAAATATGAGGGCCGATGTGCTCGTTTGCATCTATTACCATACTGTAACTCGTCGTAACATTTCCGACATGCGGCTGCTCATGAAGATGGACAATCAAAAATAGATTGTACAAATTTAGTCGGTAAAATAAGTTTATATGTTCCACCCAGACACGCCAGACCACAAGCAAGACAGTGAAGCAAGTAGGTACTAGGTACAGCTGAAACTCATTTTTAATAAGATCATCAATAGCCTTTAATGACGTTGAGCACGACCATCCCATCGAACTTTATTCTAGCAGATTATGTAACATTAACCAGGCATATGTTACTGATATTCAATAAATTATTTAAATACACTTTTGTAATCGAGTGGCTATGCACGCTTATTACCTACGTGCATAATTATTTGTTAATTTAACATATACGTATGTTTTTAGTATTTCTTATCTGTGGAGGCTTGTTTTTGGCTTATCTTAAGCAACTTCTTAACCTTATACTGTAATTACAGATGTAAGCCCCCCAAGTAAAATAAAATAAAATATTAAATAAATAAATTTTATCAAAATGTGCCCCCTACAGGGGCTTACGGACTAAATTTAGTAATATTTAAAGAAATTCTCAAACTCTCAACTGTGACATCATTTGCCAGACTGAGACATGGCTTCGAATCCGAAGAACTATTGGATGACTCATGTATTGTATATAGACGGCATCGAATTTATCAGCTTACTTCGCAATGGCGAATATCTACTGCTGGTAACTCAACAGGTGCTCTTCCGCTGAAGACCTATGGTTAACTATAACCTTACTGGTAGACATAGTCAAAAAAGTTGCATATTTGTAGTTACCTACTGAAATTCTTTAACATTTGTGCAACAGTATTTATTAGTAGACTTTTTATTAAGTACTAGCGACTGCCCGCGACTTCTTTCGCGTAGTAGGCTCGACCTTCGGCCTCGCCATCGCCATACCTCATCTTTTCTTTATTTTTTAATGTAAAATGACGTTCTGTGAGTATTAGAAAAATTTAAAAAAAAGATGAATGAAATCGGTAAAGCCGTTCTCAAGTTGTAGCGTGACCAGGAAAAATATGGGTTCATTTTTATATACGGGTATATATACTAACGACTGCCCACGACTTCGTTCGCCTAGTATGCTCGGCTTTTGGCCTCGCCATAACGAACACAACAAAAAAAGAATAAGCGTAATTGGTAAAGCCGTGCTCAAGTTGTAGCGTGACCAGGAGAAATAGGGTGGTAGGTAGGTGGTGCCTAAACTTTTAAAAGTAACTGCTATTTTTTACGTACTTAGGGTTTTCATTGAAAACACATAGACAATTTAAATGTCAATCGTGACTGGAGCTAAACATGAGTTGGTAATCACTCCAACACAAAAATAGTCCGCCTGAGTGGGCAGGTGTGTGGAGAAAAATGGTGTGGACCTCTGTTATTCAATCGTAAAGCAGTAGTGTTTTTTATTGTATCGAAGAGCAATGTTTCCAGCGAAATTAATGTGCAAGAGATTTTGCACCTTATGTCTCGGGGTGACGAGTGTTATGCAGTACCACGCAGGGTTGTTAACTCTTGCAGTTTAAAGTTTTAATTGGAACTGAACTGTTAGGTACGGGCGTGACGCTTGACATAAGGCAAACGACTCAACCCCTTCGCACACGGCGTCGTATCGTAAGAGTATACGTAAGACGTAAGAAGCGGGCAGGACATGAGCAATACGAGCACGTACATGTTCAAGCAAGTCCGCAAACGAAGCAGTGCTGCAGCGAATCGTAATACGAGATATTTATTGTCATTATGATAGACGTAGCGTACCTACAGGCGTAAAAAACCTAGCGTAACTAATTTACTGTTCATTAATTTCTTATAAAATTTAATTGAATTTATATTTTGTAACTTCTTGCGATATATAATTTCGTAACTGAATTCCTGAATCTGGTTGATGCGTTTCCTTGTCAATATAATCATTCATTAACGAAATATTAATTCAGTAGGAAATCGGGAATATTTGAGGCGGAGCGAGCAATGAAACACGGAGTCAGCACCACAACTGGTATATATATTAGAAAGGCAAGGTACCCTACGAACAATACATGATAGTTATTACAATGTACCCTAACAGTAAAACAATCATACACCACAAATTCAAGGAAAGACGTGATGGATAAAGCTTGGATATAAATATCATCAAAAATAAACTGGACAGGTATACCTAAGTAATGTAATAACATATTATTTTTATTTAAAAATAAATACGATTACGATAGTTCTACTCGACGATTCGTTTGTAGAACACTGCAGCAAGCAATCTGCGAAAACGTATTCGTATCGTAAACGTCAACGCGTCACGCTTCGGCGTACTTACTATGAGTTGTCATAGTGGCAATATGGATGCCATGGATCAATTGCAGTATGTATGGTTTCACCTAACCGGCACGTTACGTTACACTTACGCAGTTATTCGTGCTAGGCCCACGGGTCTCGTACGCGCTGCGTCGTAACGATACGCTTACAATTCGTGTGCGAAGAACCTTACGCGTCTCGTCACCGATCCCATCACTAATGTAAGTCGGGTGACTAAAGAGTCAGCTGATCCCGCTTCAAACTTATCCCGCGGTATGAGTTGACTAATTAATTATTTTTTATTATTTTACTTAGTCAATTGATCCCACTTAAAAAAGGTATAATCTAATGTATTTTTGTACACTCGTGAACAAAAATCTTTGAGAGGAAAAAAACACTCCAGGGTTTGATACTCTGATATATTAAAATAAATCACAGTCGTTTGATTAATAATAACAAAAAACCAAATTAAAACTAAAATATTAAAATCACTCGCGATTGATAATAACGTACACAATACAGTAGTAGTAAAATTAAACAAACAAAAATCACAGTTATATAACGGTTGTTTTTATTCAAAATCAATAAATAAAACTAAAGTATTCCAAGATATGGTTTTATAATGCAATTATATGGGCCAAATAACAAGTAAGCCGTTATTTCATCGATTGTGTTGTTACTAGCGCTATAGTAGAGTATAGCAACTTCAAGTAAATCCTACTAATATTATATTCATCGGATAGGTCCGACTATAGTTTCGACCACATTCGGTGGCCTTTTTCAAGGAGTGTTCGGGACGCCCGCGTCGATGACGTACCGCTTAGCACTGACCTATAGTCGGACCTATCCGATAAATATTACGTGAGTAATCCCGTATTTTTAATTAATAATGATTGAAAACCACGTTAGTTTTTATAACAAAATATTATATTCGTATAAGTTTGTATGTATATATTGATGTATGGATGTTTGTTATTCTTTCGCGCAAAAACTACTAATGGATTTTAATGAAATTTGGTATGTGGATAGATGAGGCGCTGGAATAACATATACGATACTTTTTCATCTATCACCACGCGGGTGAAACCGCAAGGCACAACAGTATTACATATTATGCTCTGACTGGATACGTACTCGCGTCTTCTGACAATCCTCGTCAAATTTTAATAAATAAGAATAAATAAAGAAAACAAAAACTTAGACAAACTTTTTATTAGTAATTAAAAATTAAATAAAATAATAATAATAATAACATTCTAATCTATAAGCCCCATGGTGGGGGGAAAAGTGGCCAAAACGCTGGCGGCATTGCCACGCTGGATGGCAATGCTAAGTTTTTGCCCAAAATAGGCGCCAGCATTTCGGTCACCCGACGCCTCAAACAAACGTTTCGCCAGATCCCTAAACAAGTTGAGAGCGGACGAAAAACTTAAAGATAGTTTTCTTAGGTCTGTAATAAGAGAAGATAGAATAAGACATAATAAGATCAGGCTGATACTTAAGACCCAGACAATTTTTATTTAAATTAAAATTTCTCTATTGCGCAAGTCAAGCCGTACAAAAAAGTAGAAGTTTAAACAGTGGCGACAAAGCTTTTCTTATATACTTACCAGTAGGTATTACACTTTTTTCATGTTAATTTGCACTAAAAGTTAATGATGGAGTGCAGCTGGAAGTATACTCGTACTTGCTTCTAACATATTAACGGAAAAATACGCATAGAAAGTTAATTAGCAGACAAATATATCTTATGTATAACATAACGTATGACAATTAGATTTCCTTGCAAAACTCTCTTGATAGTTTTCGTGCATAAAACCATTTTATCCACTAATTAAATATCCCGTCTTATATATAGCCTTCAGCTTGGACTGATGACTGATATCCGTCTAGCACAAATTATTAGTTTCGTACAAGTGAAATTATATTAAAATAATGTTAAAATGCTAAAGTACTAAAATTACTCAGTATTCTCCAATCATACTAGTTACATAATATTGTAATATATAAAGATTATTCTTATTAAGAGATTTGTGTAAGTTTTTTCTACTCGACAGTAACTGCTTCAATATAACTATATAAGATATAACTATATAAGATATAATAATTAATAATTGCCATTAACTTCATGCAAATATTATGCATATATGTATAACAAAACGTAATCAAGTACCTATGTAACTATACTAACTACAAACTACAAGACTTGGATCACTGTCAATATGTCTATGATAGTGGACTAACTGCAATTGCTTGTTGAATTGAGGCTAAATTAATACGGAAAATATTACGCGATTACGTACAGTGTGCACGCCTCTTGAAATAGTATGGAGGAGTCAATTGCCCAGACACGATCGCCACAGTACATCCATTAGGTATAGGCAAGAGGCCCAGTGTGTCAACTGGCTTGTGCAACTAATGTGCGGAACACAAACATACCTTACCTCATAAGCATCAATTCAGTGCCGCAACGCCAATACGACCTTCAATGGTGACATTATCAATACAAAATAATTACGTACATTCAATTAATTCAAATGCTAATAATACTTATTATTGCTATATCAGATACTTGAGTGTGTTACTTCATTAATGAACGCGCAGCGTACCGTAATCGAATCAGACACAGCATTGTATCATTCAGTTGTGATAACCTGCGCCCGCGCACAGCCCGTGTCGACTTCCCAGTTCCGCAACGGAGTCAACCTGCGATCGGATATCGACTACGTTATACTCCATTGCATAACAATATCGTCTCGTGACGAGCGCGTTATCTCAGTGCCTTCAGACATGCCTCCGCGGTTGGCAGCCTCAGCGGGAATGTCTCAAACGTGTGAACCTCTCAATCTCTAAACGATGTTCGTGTTGTGTGTGAGCTCCCCTTGAATGAAACGCTCGGGATGTCTAACTACTTTCGATGGAAGAAGGGGAAGCGTGACGAGGATGTGTTCTATTCAGAAAAACCACGAAGCAGATCCCTCGACCCTCGCTCCCTCGAGCTCAGCGGTATCAGGCAGGTCGCCCAGCATTACCATCATCAACAACAACAGGTAAAGTCACCATCATTTTGAATTAGGCTGATTAACAATGATTATTTTATTTAGCAATGGAACAATCGCTTATATATAATTTTAGTTTTGCGATGTTGTAAAGACTGCGGATATACACTACTGTGAAAGAAAATCAAAACATTATTTTATCATGTCATCTCTCATTAATTGAAAAGATTATCGTCTATCGGAGACTATAACTATCGTCTGCTGTGACATTTTTGTGATAAAGTTTATTCAGTATATAATTTTACTTGTGTGATGACATTGTGCGCGCGCTAGTTTTCAGTAATGCGCGCTCGCGTAGTATCCGAGGCCACAGCGTAATCAGCACTAAAACAATAAATGTAGCGTACTGTCCATTTGTCAACATTAGAATGTGGGTCTCTGCTAGGCTGTGCCCTGAGCCTCTGCTATCGCGCCGTAACCATTGATAAATCGAGATAAATCACATCCTTCATTTGAGATATATTAAGTGAATAAGTGTTTCATTGTTTCTTCATGGAGCGCTCTTAATTTTTAATGTTTGCGTCACAGGCTAAATCTGTTCTCGAGCAGATAGTAGGGAATTTCAATTATTCTAATAGCTTGGACTTGGTTTACAGCGTAACTTGATCTCTTGGCCTTGGTATAAGTAATCACACTAATATTTGTAATGCGAAAGTTGGTGTGTGTATGTAATGCGTGTTCTGTCTTCAGGCCTCAGCGGCGTATCCGTTCAGCATTTTGGAATAGACAATAGATGTATATTGTCTTATATAGCTTATCTACTCGTATATCTATACTAATATTATAAAGAGGAAAGATTTGTATGTAAGTATGTTTGTAACGAATTGGCTCAAAAAGTACTGGCCGATTTCAAAAATTCTTTCACCATTGGATAGCTACATTCACCCTGAATAACATAGGCTATATAAGATTCATCATCAGCATCCATCACCGCGCGGGTGAAACCGCGTAGAGCAGCTAGTACCTCAATAACCTAATAGGATTAACATGTCATCATCATCATCATCATCATCTCAGCCGTAGGACGTCCACTGCTGAACATAGGCCTCCCCCATGATTTTCCAAAAGGACCGGTTGGAAGCGGCCTGCATCCAACGTCGTCGTGCGACCTTCCTCAGGTCATCTGTCCACCGTGTCGGTGGACGACCTACGCTGCGCTTGCCGGTCCGTGGTCTCCACTCCAGAACCTTCCGGCCCCATCGGCCATCTGTTCTGCGTGCTATGTGCCCTGCCCACTGCCACTTCAACTGGCTAATCTTCTGAGCTATGTCGGTGACTTTCGTTCTTCTACGGATCTCCTCATTTCTGATTCGATCACGTAGAGAAACCCCGAGCATAGCCCTCTCCATGGCTCGTTGTGCGACTTTGAGCTTTATTGATTAACATGTAAACTACTTTAAATCTTGAGAATTTTCTTCTGGGTGAATCATTTTGTGAGCGGGCGGAACTGTGGGAGTCACGGAGTAAAACAATAATTAGACAGATACATTCGACACTCGGAGTAGGATCTTTGTATTTAGGTCAGTACCAGTCCTGTAAATCCAGAGTTCGAATCCTACCCGCACACGTTGATTTAACTTTCTTTTTACATTAGGTTTATTTTATGAAACATTCGAATTAACTTCTAATAGCTTGGGTAGGAGTATTTAGGTGTAGCATATGTACATAAATTTCAAGCTCTGTGTTTTTGTTGACCTTTGTTTAGAGAGCAAGGTAATTTATTGAAATAAACTGCAATGATAATTTCTACAAATTACCTCGAGCGTATAACTTATGATTTAGCAGAAGTTCTATTAAGTAGATACCTTCTAAACTGCGTATTATCAAAGTACTCGTAATTATAATCTGAACTGCTTGATAATAACTCTACGAGTGTGACCTCATACGGCAATGTTGTACGTTACCTAGCAATCAGTGATTATAAAAGATTTGGTTTTTACTTCATAACAGTTTAAAAAATAATAATTCAGGTGAACAAATAAACGGTACTATTATGCATCTATTAATATGTACAAGGCAATTGCTGCAGCAAAGTGTTGATTTTAGTTTTTTATGTAAACATGTGCCTTTTTTATATATAAATTATCTATCCTGCTTCATTAATAATCAGTGTTTCTACATTATTTGCTATCTACATCTAGTAGTAATTTATTCGTGAAGACCTGTAATTGGCTCTCTGTTCTTATTCTGCTGTATTTTCTTTGATGTAAAATTTGTTTTTCCCTTAAATAAATTAAAGAAATAATGATTAAGACATAAGAGTTTTTGATACCAAGGATTCAAAATTTCGCTACACTAACGTTATAGAAAGCTTATTGAAATCAATACAATTTTACTATAATAATAATAATAATAATAACTGATAATAATGATAATAATAACTGACCCCCGGCTTGCCTTAATTGGCCGTCTGGGGGTGGAGACGCAAGAGCAAGTAACAAAAAGCTCCAAGGGTGGAAGTGTTAAAGGGCATAACGCCGGTAGTAGCGCTTCAGTGAAACCGCAGCACACCTCTCGACACCCTTTAGCCAGCCACACCAACGTTGCCCTTTCTGTCACCATTCATGGTGGCCTTTATGGGGGGCCCGTTTAGTGGGTGGCAAGTCACCACCTGCCCAAAATATTTAAAATGAGACTGAATTTGGCAGGTGCCGTAGTCTCTTCCATAGCCCACTATCTTTTTATCACTAATAAAATCATTTCAATAGCCTTGTCATTTTACCCATTTTTATAATAGATATACCATGTCACCATCCATCCATAAGTTTCTGTGTTTTTATACTACTTTGTATTTTTATACCAAACAGGCCTCTAAGTGTTGGCTACAGCCCCACTTATGCCTTTGTAAAGGACCGGATGAAATCCGTGATTTATTTTGAATAAAAGGAATAATAATAATAATTTTTTATTTTCCAAAAACATACCAATAACCTATAATGAAGACTTATACAATGCTTTGTTTGTTGTCTTAAGTAAAATACAAGTTTGGTATACATTAATAAGACCGCAGAACCTACACTAAGAATAAACTTGTGTTGTAGGTTTCTGCTTGCTCTTCGAATTCACAGTTTTAACAGGTAAATTAAACATAGCCAGAAAGATGATTAACATTAGATAGGTAAGGTAAGTACAATTTTTAAGTACATTAAATTTCACATTATTAGCTTGTAATGTATGCGTGTGTGTGTGTGTGTGTGTGTGTGTGTATGGAGGTGTGTGTATGTATGTATGTATGTGTATGTGTGTGTGTGTAAGGAAGGGTGCGTGAATGTGTGTATGAGATGAAGGTAGAAGTATTTAAGTTTTTATCTTTATAAAGTCTTCCGCATTACCAGGGCTAAGATTTTTTAACCAATAAAATGTGCGTTGTCCTCAAAATCTGGTTCGGTGGACTATCATTCCTATAACATATCGTAATGCATCACGTTACGTGTTTGAATAGTCACAGCTGATGAAACCCCTAAATAGCAGAGGCACTACTTAAATTTATTGAAAATATTTTAAAAGTATAATAAATAAATAAAGTATATAAAAATATAAAGTACCTAGTCGAACTTATTAAAATATATGATTTACTTTTACGGCTAGGATCAACTTTGAGGTATTGTTATAACTACAAAATTGGCGTGGTGATTTGTACCAGAATTGGCTTTAGAACGTCACGTGTCACAGCCAGACCCCACCTTCTAGATGACCCTAAGTGACACCAGAGGCCTATCCCGTTCTCAAAATTAGGATCTCCAATTAAAAATCACGTGATTTATATTTATGGACGCAAGGAAATAAGCATGCCGCTCCTAAATTATTTTTTTATTGTCACTCAAACATACCTATCAGAAAAGGCAAATTCAGACAGGGAATAAGACTTCTCTCCCTCTTTCTCTGCTTGATTTAAAAAGCGATGTAAGTGTTTCTAATTTCAGTAACATATTAGAAAACGGGTTTTTTTTCAGAGCCGTGATTATCAGTAAAAAATATCGAGGTTAGTATTTATGGCTTTAAATCATATTGAGTCACGTCACGAGTGAGGAGTCCTCAATTGTAAATCAGCGTGACCTATCGCCCTGCAGTTTTACACAGGAGACATGTTAGGTAGCTATTCAGGTAACTTTCTGCATATAATATTTGTATAGCCGTAGCAATTGTTATGTAGTAGTGAACTCCTTACAGTTTCGCCGTTTCCTTGGGTGTGCCTGATCCTCATCTACGTTTTAGACTCCTTTTGATAATATAAAAAAAAATATTCGGCATACAAGTTTACGTTTCCACTTTGAAGCTATACATCTCTCTAACTATACATTTCAAGGGTTGCAAACAATCATCATTAATGTCTCATCCCGTCGGTCCAACATGTGTATATTTCTCTCTAAAATTGAAAAGTTTAATAATGATTGTTTGACTATGATAATACATACAATATGAAGTAAATAATAGTAAAAAATGCTCCTATACATTGTACTTTATCGAACTCATGGTTCTCTCATGAATTATTTTGACTCTCCTCTACGAATCTCCAAGCTTCCTACCTTCGCTATCTCGCTGAGCTTACTTGAATTTGTTTAGTGCATCTACTATGTTATATCTATATTTTCTGTGGTACTACTACCACCTAGAGTGTTCAAGTTCTGGTTCCGTAGGTAGGACGGGCAAGGAAGACTGATGATTCTTTGGGTTTCGTCTGTAAGCTATCAATACGACTAACTCGACTATTCTTATTATCACTTACTGAATTCTGTATATTATTTTTTAATTATACCTAGATTTTCCAGTTCTTGCTGTTTAGCCCTGTGAGATAGGCGGGATATTTTACAAATATATTTTGTGCGGAATGCTCAAAAGTATTACTGGGCATAGTTAGTTTTTTTGCTTATGGCTAAATCGTTCTGTCCCCTAACTTCGAGCGGCTTTACCAAGACCATTGATGTTTCTGGCAGCTTGAAAATAGTATTTTACACTAAAGTGTCTATTTTTGTCTATGAAAAGCGTTGAAACCATAGAAAGTCATTATTTTCTAGTAAATAATGCTGAAAAGGCAATACGAATTTAAGTTTTTACATTGTCCCACCCCTCCTTCTCAAGTTCGCAAAGCTATAATTCACTCCATTCTCAATATTTTGTCGTTAATTTTAATATCATTCAAAAGATTTTATACTTGGCATACAATTTTAACCTTCGAAAACCTCCGAAAGTAAAAAATCGATTTACAATAAAATGTGCGTTGTCCTCAAAATCTGGTTCGGTGGACTGTCCATTATACGTCACGGTCTAATTTTTCTCTGTACCCCGTAAAAAATAAGAAACCGATACCAGATTTTAATAAATAGCAACTTTATTTTGTCTATGGAAGTCGCCATCTTGTGAAAGAAGTGTTAGTTGCTCCGTAAAACGCAATGCAGCAAGACAGTTTTTGAAAGGTCAAAAAATTGTGTCCACTACATTTGCTGCGAATCAAAGTCAAGTTTTGTATTATTTAATTCTCAATCGTTTTGCACCATGCGTAATTTACTATATTATTGGTAAACTTACATAATCCTAATCTATTAGTCTTAGATATAACTTAAATCTACGATAAAATACCGGCCGACATAAATACGTCACGTCCATTACACGACGTTGTGTATAAGAGGACACAATAAGTGACGTAATGGAACCGTAAGGATTAGTTCATATTGCGATAACTGACTTTAAATAAAGAGATATAACTTATATTTTATATATAATATACTAGCTGCGCTCCTCGGTTTTTTTACCCGCGTGGTGATGGATGATGAATAAAATATTGCGTATGTTACTCCGGCATAATAGCTTTCTACTGGTTAATTTAATCTGGTTATGTAGTATCTACGTTTATCCTTTATAAACAAACTATCAAATCTTTCCTCTTTATTATTAGAGTAGATAAGGATTAATACCAAGGTACGAATGTGGTCTAATGTGTACCGGCTAATATTGTATATTTTAACACCGAAAAGTAATTATTTTGACATAAGTGTAATAGTTAGACAGATGATATTGCATATTTTTTTGTAGTTTTGTAGACATTGATATACTCTATAAAACTATAGTACATCACTTTGCCCTATTGTCAATAGTTTCCTCATTGTACGCAAAATCCTTAGATCGCATAAGGTTTTTTCGGTAGATTTAATATTATAAAATGTAATTTCCTGATACACCGGTAACTAAGTTATTGATTTGGAATTCAATTTACTGGTCTCAGAAGTAAGAAAATATTTCTTTTATGCAAAAAAAATGTTTAATTAAATAATATTAGTACAGCTACTTCACCATTTCTTCTAGTCATTTTAGACATGCCTTTACACGCCAATTACATCACTTTCGATGTTTTATTACGGAACTGTCCCATTATTTTAGTGAAGGATTTTAAATTTATTTTCATTAAAATTGAAATAATAAATAACAAGTAGAAGTCTAAAACATAGCTATAGTGCTGTAATATGTATAGCTATAGTGCTATAATTATATAATATATATATGTATTAACTGAAATTAATTAATAGGAGAAAAAATCTATTACTTATATTGATTCTAGGAAACATTAAGATGACAAAAGACACGAAAGTGACGTAATACACTGAATTAGGGTAAATTACAATTAAATAAAAAGGGTTTGATATACATTATTTTGTGTAATAATGATAGAATAATACTCCTTTAAGGTATTCATACATAATATATAAAGTTAAACGAACATAGTTATAGATTTACAGTTCTTTGATTTTATTTACGTAACGGACCATTTTTTATGTAGTGTTTCACTTAATTTCGATTTTGTCAAAAACCTCTTATTTGAAAACGACTTGGCGAAAACCCTTAACATTATATTTAACAATGTTTATTTTTTCAATTACCCACAAATTCAAATCAAAATATGTTTAAATTATTTTATGATGTCCATTAACTAAGCAAAAAAAATTTACTTTGCCCTACTCCATGCGTGGCATAAATGACAATATTCACTTTGTCACTCGACAACTCTACGTAAAAACCTTGCTAAACATAATAATTATGCATTGTATTTTACAGCTTACAGTATTTAGTCTTGGTATACCTGGGGGTAACGTTTTCGTTATTCTAACTTCATCGTAGCGTAAAATAACCGAGTTTAGTACAATATAATTTATCTACCACAACTGTGTCGCAGGTAACTCATAGTACGGCCAAGAGCGGCGTGTTTTTATATTGGTAATGCTTACGATACTTTTTCTCAAATAATTTATACTAGGACCTCAGGTAGTTACTAGGTATTAAATGACGTCTTGTGAATTTCTGTACTTACCACGTCTCACTGATTACGTTCATCCGACGTTATCATGATTAATAGTGAATTTATCTAGTAGTCGTTCGCTCTAAAATCTAAGTGTAGCAATGTCATATGTTTTTAATGATAACACACATTGTCATGTTTGTCGGCATATGGTCGGCAGCAGCACGCCTGTTTAGCTTCGCCTGAACATTCCTAACACGTTTGATTGTTTGAGTAGAAAAAATTGTAGATGTGTCACAAGGTGGTACCTAATAATGTATTGAGGGCGAGAGCGATTGTTTGAATCCAGAGCAAAATATTCTAGAGTAGATTCCTGAGTGTAGCGAGGGTACGTCACTCGAGGTTAAATAATATTGCTACCGTGTGGCGCACTCGGCTTTTCATCCCTAAGATGTCTGCTTCTTTTTTATTTTTCATGCAATATAATTTTCATAGGCTTTTAGATATCTTTGTCTCGATTTATTTGGTAGTAAATTGCTTATGACATTTTCTGCGTTTAATTTTTAAGTTTCACAGCTAGAACTCATATCTTTTGTTCTATTTATGTAAATCAAATTGAAAATATTTTGTTAAAACTTATTCAAAAAAAAAAAAATTGTTCTCGCGTATTATTATATTTTTAATTTGGTTAACCATAATACCGCATTCTATTACTGGCCAATATCTGCGAATTGCGTTTAAACTTTTTAATTTAACAGTGCTCCAAATAAAAAATAAAAAACACTTCGCCACTGTGATCAAGTGGTATCGGAATGACCCATTATGCTCTCACTTATCGAGGAACCTTTCCACTCTTTTCGAATATATGGATGAAAAAATTATTTCCCTCTAATTCAATTTATTTTCTATTTTCTACCATTCGCCATAAATGACGAATAGTATCTGTAATTTCAGGTTTTGTTTGGATGTTACATTTTAAGAATAATTTTATGATCGATAAGTTGTTCCGTGCATTTTGTAGCTTATAGAAATACCCCAAATACTTAGATCCGACTATTGACTGTAAATATTTATACTACGCGCGCTTATTTAATGTCTTGTATATGTGATTAATTATTAAATGCATTGGAATACGCTCATGTTCTTAATGATGCAGGTCATTGCTAGTTTAATACTTAAATATTCAATTCTGTGTGTTGATGGAGATGTCAGTCATTACAAAGATGACCTAGGCGAGCCACGATGTGATCGTTGTACGTTACTTATTGTTATTCATTCACGTTCGTGATACAACTGTACTTGTTTTTCTTGACATAGGTATTAATGTAGGTGATCTCATGGCGATGTTATCTACTTAAGACGTCTGTTAAATACGAGCAAAGGCCAATTTGTTTGTGTGCGTAATGCAGCAGACGGTGCGCGGGGGCTTACCTTTCTAACATGCTGGATCTCATAACTGGATCTAGCGTCGAAGCAATTATAGCTCTGGTAAAGCATCCCTTGCATTTGAGGCCATGCTACGGCCCTGCCGCGCGATTCTCTAAGAGCAAACATCGTTCCATCTTTGACAACATCCGTGAAACAAATTACGAGATTACAAGAAACGTTGGAAAAAGAACCTTATGCACAAGGGCGATATCTCATAAAGTATTTGACATCGGTGAGCTCGTCGAGTTGACGAGCACATCGACGAATCATTAGAGAATCGCATGGCAGTTTACGAAAGTCCATCTGAGCCAAATTTCAGCAGCGTGCTGTTAACTTGATAGATACTATATGTACACCATTTTACACCACAGTGGACACTGATAGAAAACTACTAAAATACGAGTAGCATTGTTTTGTAACGTAAATTAACTGTATTTTATGACGTCATGAATTTTTTTCTGTTTCTTGATGTACACCATTTTAAACCACAGTGGAAACTAATAGAAAACTACTAAAATAGCATTGTTTTGTAAGATAAATTAACTGTATTTTATTCCGTCATGATGAGTTTTCAGTTTCTAGAAAAGCTTAAGTCACATTCATATTTTACTTTTACCTGTCTAGCATACCAAATTTCGTTCGAATCCTGGTCTGGTCTGGCGTAATTAAGTGACAAACCTCCATCCATCAAAACATTCGTATTAATGCGTAAGTTTATATACTATAGTATGATGGGACGCCGTATAAGTCGCCGGTTTTTTAGTAGGTACGTGCTCTAACTTTGATTTTGTTTTGACTACATAGCGTAGATATGGTTTCCGTACATAAGGTGACCATTTGTCTTCTGGTAGCAAATCTATGCCTTAGAATGTAATAGATACTACACGAAAATAATCTATTTGTATATCCATGATGAATATACCATATTATGAAACTTTTTCTTATAATCCGCCCATTTCGTTTCCACTGCTGGTACTCGAGCCTTCCACCCAGAGAGGAGTTGGGGTATATAGGTTGAGATAATCCACCACGCGGGCCCAGTGCGGATTTGTGGATAGGTTAGTAACCAACCCATGTCGAAGTTTTTGAGACCGCCCGAAGGCCTTCGACATAGCCTTACTACTGTTGTCCTAAGACAAACAACCGGGACCGACGGCTTAACGTGCCCTCCGAAGCACGGAAGCCCTCAGTTAAACAGTGCCACTAGCGGTCACCTATCCAATTCCTGACCGCAGCAAGCGTTGCTTAACTTGTTGATCGGTTGAGATCCGCTGCGAACGCTTCGAATGAATGAAAACTGAAACTTTACATGTCATTAAATCTGTAAATTAGAACTATGACTATAACTAGTAATATGGTATAACTAGACATGAAGAAAAAATATGGGTGTACATTAAGCGTAGACCATTCAGACTAAGATTGAATAGGGTTAAGTGTAGTAAAGTCACGTAATTTTAATGAAGCCTCCTTAGGATTAGGTATTGTTCAAAAGCGATATAGGACGGAGAAAAGAATATTTTTTTCGCTATTCTTTATTGCATTACATGAAAGCTTTGCACGGAGTCAACTTTTCTGTGGATTTTCAAAGTCTTTGAATTGTAACATTAAAAAACTTACTTGTCTTACAATTTAGAACTTATGTTAAGTGATTAAATGAATATGACTTAATTATATAAATAAGTATATATGTACGCTTTGTACGAATAATAATTGATAATCTATAGCTTTCAACATACTTACAAAGGTTTACAAGTTTTCCGTTTTCAGCCAATTAATTGCTGGTACACGGTACGGCATATACGAGGAGTATAGGCCATAATCTACTATCTACGGTTTGCGGGATGATCAGAGAAGTCCTAACAGGTTAAGTTATAAAAAAACTTTGAAGCGCTGAGTTGGAATGGGAATTCCACTAGCGGGCACCTATACGGTACGCTACGGTAACGACCGCAGGATTTTTTTAAATAATCGACCAATCACGAATGTCTACGTTAGCTGCGCTATGAGTACTTATTTTGTTCGTTATGACATCCTATTAGTGTATTCCTATTAATTACTAAATACGAACCCATATCGCTTGTATTGTTTGTCCTTTTTATTATATTATTTTAATATACTTATGTTATTTTAATTCGAACGTGGACTATGTCATACACACACTATCTACGTAAGAGCATAAGTCAAGAGTAAAGACAATATCTCAATATTACCACCTGCCCCTTAGAGAGAACCTTTTAGGCCTTGTAGACAAACACCTTTTTTCTTCGCCGATTACATGTCCAATACCTAAATACCGAGTTGTTTCTGACACAGATAATATCATATATAGTATTGTCCAAGTGTGCTGGTGTTTAAGAATGATTCTTGTCACAACTAGTGTTTCTAGCTTCTCTGTCGCAATTAAACTGATTGAGTGAATGACACTTGAAAACTTACATCTAATGCACGTAGAACCAGTGGCACACATAACTCATACAAATCACACACAGATCATAACTTTAAGAAATCGTTTTGCTTTTCGTTGGCCGAACAGTATTCTCATCATTGCGAGACCCAGGGTTCAACATCAGGGTTTTTGAGTAGCATTTGCCCAATTATTTCATTTACTACAGTGCTCTTTAAATGTGTAAATGTTTTCATAGTAGTTTACATACTACCGGTTTGAGGTAGTAAATCTGGTCACTGCGTTGGCACTAATGATCTTATATTATATAAAGGTAGATATGGCCCTCGCGTATAAGTACGGCACGAATGGTATATGCTAGCCGTCATAGAATGAGGTCTAAGAACCTCAGCAATATACACCCTATTTGTATAATTACAAAAAAAAAATGGGCGGTACAAAAGATATGTAGTCAAAATTTTTTATTACTTCACAGTGAAATAATTATTAATTGTTAAAGTTTTCGAAAATTCCATCTAAAAGTATGGACACCATCTTAACTATAACTTAACTTAACCATCATACTACATGCCTATGTACAACTTATTAATGAAAACACATGATTCGCGTCAGTGAAAAAATATCTCTCTTACTCTTTCTTACACCCCCCACCCGAGCGTTCGGTGTGAAAGAGATGGTCGCCTTTCGGCTTTCGTTCGTTCGTTTTCGGAAGAAACAAAGGCCGCGCGGTGGCAGGGCGGAGGGTGCGGGGTTGGTCCGGTGGCCAGGTCTTGCGAAATTGCCCGAGCGCACAGAATGAATAACGAGCTAGGACGCGAGTTTGCCGAATGTTATGATTATGAATGATACATTTCTATGTAGGGGTGTTAAGTTTCATGCATAAACCGCGCGCATGTAGTATATCTTAATGAATAGTGGAAATGCCTAGAATAAAATTTGTAGGTGTGAATCAATCTAGACGTTTGACCAAATATTGATGTTTATGTCGTTTTTTTTTTTTTTTTTAAAGTAGTTTTAAATATTCTTCCCATGTATGTATTAAGTACCAGCAGCATATAGTGCTGTTTTTTTGGTAATTATACAAATTACGTGTATATTCTTGTATGCGCGAAAGCTTGGATCATTGACTTCGCGTCAGTTCAAAAATAACGAATTACCTCTTTTCATATAATATAGTTCTATGTAAATTTGACCAAAACAACTCTGTGAAAAAGTAACATCATTTATTACCAGCCGGTACTAACCTAGCAAAAAGCAAAATAGTATCTATGATAATAAGTGGCAATTACAAAAACCTATATTACAAATCTTATCCGTCCAAGTGGAATAAAGTGCTCGCGATCCCTCGGGAAATATCGTTGCTTCGGGATAAAAGCGATAATCTTGGGTACCCACATTACATACGCTATCTCCACTTCGACTTTCCATTTTATCCAAATACTTTGAACCCTATCAGGGGTTCCCGTGAAATCCATATAACCATGAGATTATTCCTTGAAGATATCGTAACACGCCGCGTTACTTGTTGAATGGTACATAGCGAACACAGACGCAGCGCGAAGAAGTATATAACAAGTGCACACACATATAAGCACACACACTTATGCACTTACTCAGTCATACATTTTCGCATGTACTCGTATAATATTAATCATGGTTATTATATAATTCTCAATAGTCCCATCCCAACCCTTTTTCTACCACTAAAGATTTGGAGTAATCCGTAAGTACCGCTAACTCACAATCACATTTCCAAAAGAAGCCAAGACTGTCTCTTGCCCAAGAGCACTTTCTAGTACTCGATAGCTTTTAGTGCCTAGCCTTAAAGCTTTAGTGGCCTAGATTATATCTCTCTATACACATAGTCCCTTACTAGGATTCCTTGTGTCGCGTTGGGCATGGATACAATGACATCACACCATCCAAGCCACGACAATTATCCCGTCCAGGGATCGAACCTGGGACCCGAGCTTCGAAGGAAGGGTCAACTAGTTTACTTACTTAGTTTACTAACGGAGCCTTCAGTTTTTTTTACGTAAACATGTTCCCGATAAGCACTGTTATACAAAGTATATTTTGCTGAATATCCGCAATTTAATATTTAATAATATGATATTAAATAAATTAACACGTTTTCTAGCCAACACACGTTTAGTTAGATATGCATCTGAGACTTTTTTAGAAATAAGTACAATCAATTGTACATGAAATTGAATTGACGCCCGTTTCACACGACTTTCTTGCATTAGCTTCTACGTTCATTTATTATATTTAAACTTTAATTTACTTACACAATATAAGTAATTTAGAATATAATTAAACATTAAATATAATCCGTAGAAGTATAAAATAATGGTAATGTGTGTTGTAACTTGATCTTTAGGCTCGTAAAAATATGCAACATACATGGTTAGCCCGTTCGTGCTATCGATTAACAGTATAGTCTACATATTCCTGGTACTTAAACGGTACATCGTGTAGCCAGGCGATATTGTCTATACACGTAGCGTATTTGCGTGCGAATTTGTACGAAACACCCGATGGAATATCTCCTAGGTCAGGGATGGCGAACCAATGGCTAATATTTCGGAAACGGTTTGGATTACCAAGAAATATACCAGAACCAAAATTGTAGGAAATAGGGTTTACACAACTTTGGTGGTAACAATTTGCCATGAAAAAATTAACATAAACACGATAATGCAATGATAAGATTTTACTCTCGCCTCTTTTGTGGTATAAATCGAAAAAATATCGTTACGACGAAAATTATTATTAGAAGAAATCGTTATTCTAAACAACTCTGTTTTAAACAATTTTTCATGTTATATTGAAATCGATTAAACGAGTTGTCAAACAAAAATTCGCCCCCTCTTTTGGGCATAAATCGGAGAAATCAATCTTAAAAAATGAATTTAATTCTAAACCGCTTTTGTATAAAATATTTTACTTGTTAAATTAAAAATAAACGAGTTATTCAATAAACAAAAAAATACCTTTAAAATCAAGAGATGGCGGATGACGCAACGGATCGATTACCTTCCCCAACGAATTCCGAAGGAAAATTGCATATTATTATTCCGGGGCAGATCCTAATTCGACTTGGCTATTATAGAAACAAAAGAAATCGCATTATATTTAAAAAATATATGTTACACTCTCATGATATACATGAGAGTGGTACTTATAGATAGATAGGTAACACTTTATTGAGACACTTTCATCGCTTATTTTAGAAAGTACAATCAAAACTAGGTGCATCAATAGTCTGAAGAAGACAAGACCCCACGGTCTTATCTTCTACAGACCAGATTCGCAGAGGAGTATCAAATATCATATGGACGGTAACATTAAATATCTATACATACACGTACTGTAATAAATACTTTGTACGTATAAGTAAACGTGTACGAAAGTATGTGCGGGATAGGGCAACCTATTATCATTTTGTATTATAAATAAAAAATTTACCCAAAACATACTACGATTCCAAGAAAAGAAACGCAGTTGATCAAACAGTAGAAAGGTAAAAACAAATACATGTACGAGTATATGAGAATCAAATTACCTAATATAAATAATGCAAAAGTCTGCGGCGGCGATCCTCCTGGGCATGCTGAGAATCAAGTTATCCAGCATTTCTTGGTATTTTGGTATTTCTTAGTAACCTGTCTCTATCTTGAATAGCGGCTTCCCTGAGCTCTGGCACTGTCTGGGGACGTGGCTGACGGTTCCAAACAGCCCACTTAAGAGCATTCCAAGCTTTGCTCTATTGGGTTTAAGTCAGGCGAGCCGGCAGGCCAGTCATACCTTGTGATGTCGTATTCTCGGAGAGCAGCATTGACTCGTTGAGCTCGATGGGCGGGCGCATTATCATCGACCAGTACAAATTGGTGCCATGATTTACTCAGACTGGACTGAAAATTCTAACAATAGCAATTAAAAGACGAAGAAATCATAATATAATCTACCTTAACAAAAAAGATTTGAATTTTTTAAGTGATCGCAAACTTTTTTGATGTGTGTATGTTCGGTTGTATGTTTTTTTTGGTGTATGTTCACGATTTCTCCCCCTACTTCCGCGGTTGTCCCATTTAAATAGCATCAGGTTCGGTCAAGCAGTTTTTGCGTTACACTCCAATAATTGAAAAGTGTTACGCCTATAATGATGATAACGTCATTGACGGCGAATGACAATTGATCCAGTAAGTAAGTAGCAAGGGTCACTAAAATTGGGATGTTTTTTATAAATACATTGAATTAACTTTGACAAGTTATTTCACATACTTTTTCGGGTTGAAGTTGATTTCTTTATTTGATAAAGTTGCATACTTTTAAGACTAGAGATTGATGACTGAAATACAGAATGTTCTTACAGCGGGAACCTAGAAACTAGTCGCTATTTTGGTTCCTCTTCCGCTACTAGGAACAATTGTAAGGCCTTGTGTTGTATTATAATATGATATGTTATATTATAAGTAAAGTTTCAATGTCGAGTTGTAACCTCACACACACATGCTTTCATATTAATAATGTAAGCATGATTTGTAATGTTATCGACGCATCTCTAGACTATAATATTCCTCAGGTAGTCTAGTAGTCTTTATATATCAAGGTTGTCTGGGATTTGTCATGCAAAATGCAAGTGGAATTCGACCCACTGTTTGTTTTATCAATAGTCTATATCACATTACCATTCCCGCTTACAGCCTGTGTCTGCCATTATTTGAATTGAATACTCGCACCATAATCAGTAACAATATTAGAAATACTGAGTGTGTTTTTGGTATTTGATTTGTTTGTCTCGAACGTTTGCGTAAGTGTAATGTAATCGTATCGTTGACGTATACAGAGGCCGTAGCACAAACAATTTGCAAAAAAGTATTCGTATCGTAAGCATCAATGCATTATATTTCGGCGCACTAACTATGTTTTTCCATAAAAAAGTTTGATGATTTGAAAACTTTGTAAATATAAATAATTAAACTAAATATGAAATAGAAAAAGATAAACATGTCTTTGATTTTTTATAATCATAGACATATTATGTTCCCGAGAGTTACCGTAAGGAAAGGTACTGTAAACGTCGACGATACGATTACGTTACACTTACGTAAATTTCGTTCTATGCTGGACCGATTTTGATGGAACTTGGCACAGTAATAGTATGTAGCCTGGAAAAAGTAATATACTTTTAACATAGGAATTGTGCCATTGTAAAGGGAAGAGCCGTAGATAGCAGCTAGCATATAATTTATGTGAAAATGCGACTATGATTGGTCCTTATTTTACACAGCATTGGAGTTATTGGCATATAAGAAAAGGTGACTTACATTGGATACTTTTAATTTCCACTGATCATAAGCTGTTTCTAAAAAGCTCATCTATATTCTATAATATATAAGGAATTTGTTTATTAGTGCACAATATTGAACGGGGTGGTTTGGAATCGGTAACTGGTCATTATTTTTTATTATTCTGAACCTATATTCGCCACTGAACGCATGACTCGACACAGCGCTACATCACATTTACATCAGGTATGCATCATATCATGAAGCATAATGGTGAAGACCGATTGACAAGTCGGCGCTATTTTATTGCGAGTTCCACCATCATTGTTCGGAGTTCTGCACACTAGACACCTGCCGACTGACCAAATCAAAACAAGCTATAGTGAATTACACCATGAAGTGACCACTAAACCTTTACCATAACCTTTCTATTTCTATGGGTCAGCTTTAGGGCATTGTAGGCTGTAGCGTTTGACCTGAAGTCAACCTTTGCGTTGTTCGCTTGCGATTATCGTAAAGAATTCACTTTTCATCCACGTCACAATTTGGTTTGACACGGTAAGACAAGCGCGCTCCTCAATACACATCAGCCAAATCACGAGGACGTACTCATTTATCAAGTTTTTTTATTATTAACGTTTGTTCAAATGGGTCCATATTGTGGGTATGGTAACATCAAACCATTGAAACCATGCCTCTAGTTTCTTGGTAAGTACTTAGATACGGATCGGCTTCCACCATCTCCTTTAATTCCTCGTTGTTTACCTTCGTTGCTGGTCTTCTTTCATTATTCATCTTCGTACATTTTTCAAGCCGAAGTTTCCACTACAACAGCGAATAAACCAAAAATGCACGGTGCGTTCGTTAGCCGTATCCTCTCCAAACACAGCATTGACATTTCGAGCAGTTTCTGCTGCGTTAGTCCCAAGTCGGAACTCGTACTCTAGCCCAGTCGTATCAGAATTTGACTCGGATTTAATTCTAAACAACTTTGTATATATCAATTATTCATGTAAAATTTAAAATAAGCGTGTTGTTATTTAAACAAATTCATCCCCTCTTTTGGGTATAAATGGGAAAATATCGATCTTAGGATAAAATTGACGAGGTCCTTCATTTTTAATTGATAATAAACCAGTTATTAAATAAACAAAAATTGACCCTTAAAATCAAGATGGCGGATTACGCAACGGGTTGATTACCACGCAAAACAACATTTAGACTGCCAGTGACATTCCTCAACGAATTCGGAAGGAAAATGGCTACTTATGTTTTTTTACCGGGTTTGCACCTTTTTAAGCTAATTCGACTGGCTATTCGAAAATTACTCTGATTTTAGCTGTTTCCATCCTCACGTCAAAAACTAAATGTTAAGACAGTTTAAAGTGAAACAATCAAATGCATCTTTTTTCTAAATTTAGAATGTTACAGTTTTCGTGTGAAAAAAGTTTACTCTGAAATCTGACACTATGAAGGCTTAATTTTAATTCTAAGTGGCTAGTGCGATAAATCTGCAATTTAATATTTTAACACCTATTATAATGAAGGGGGAGGCATATGTTCAGCAGTTTACGTCTGACGGCTGAGATGATTATATATTCGAAAATTCTAAAGTGACTCACTCAAGATCATACGTACCAAATCGGAAAATAAATAAAGTTTTTCGGGCTAATCGGATGACGGTCGACTTTTAAAAGCAATTTCAGAGAATTTCGAGATTTGGAGGGCCACTCCACTATCGACCATTATACTGGCAGACTTTAGTGAACTAGGCCTTTATTTATGTAAATAGAACAAATCTAATACATCTTTCTATTATTCTTATATATTATTCACTGGTATATCATTCCATCTAATATTCTTTTTTGAGATAATTCGACTGGGCTATTCGAAAATTACTCTGATTTTAGCTGTTTCCATCCTAATGTCAAAAACTAAATGTAAAAACAGTTGTCAGTGAAACAATCAAATGCATCCTTTTTCTAATATTAGAATGTTATAGTTTTCGTGTGAAAAAGGTTTCGAAAAATCTAAAATGACTCACTCAAGAGCCTGTACCAATTCGGAAAATAAATAAAGATTTTCGGGCTAATCGGATGACGGTCGACTTTTAAAAGCAGTTACAGAGAAATTCGAGATTTGGAGGGTTAGCCACTCCACTATTGACCATTATACTGGCAGAGTTTAGTGAACCAGGCCTTTATTAATATAAATAGAAAAAAATGAATATTATATTTCATGGTAACCAGATGGGCATGTACTTCGTATTTATAAATTGTCTTTATTGTATGACTGGTTAAGTACACTTGATAAATCACTTTTTACCACTTGAGTATAGGCTTATTAATACGAGTAGCTTTAATTAGCCTACCTAAATTAAAGAATATATATTACTAGCTAATCGACATAATATAAAATTTATTTACATACTAGCCGACCCGCCAGCGGCTTCGCTCGCTTGGTCTTGGTGTAGTGGAAGTGCCATTTTGGAACCTCGATGTCATGGAGTCACTGTCCAAACTAGCTAATCGACATAATATAAAATTTATTTACATACTAGCCGACCCGCCAGCGGCTTCGCTCGCTTGGTCTTGGTGTAGTGGAAGTGCCATTTTGGAACCTCGATGTCATGGAGTCACTGTCCAACGGTGGGTTCGATCCCCGGATCGAACCCGTGGACAGTTATCTATTGGGTTCTTCTGAGAAATAGAAATGATCTCAATAACAGTCCGAAGACTGGAACAGTAGATGGAAATAGGCTCGCCCCCTGTTACATGATCACATGACCAAAAACATATATGGCGTTGAAAACACCGCTACTTATCCCTTCGAGGATTATGTAGGCAAAAGTATCGATTCACTCAAGATGACTGATGTTACCGCCCCGCGTTTTCACCTCCGTGGTGATGGAAGGTGATGACAAGGAAATGTATCCTATTAAAATACCGCTGCTTCCCTTTCGAGGATATATAGGCGAAATTATTGGTTATGTTGTGTTTAAAATGACATGCAAATATTGCGGGCGATATACTCAAGACCGTTGTTTGATGTTTCACCTCCGTGGTGATGGCGGAATCGCTCGACTACAATAGGCTGAACAACAAAGATAGATGGTGACATGCGGACTCTATCGCCGAGCACGTTGTCAAAATCATTGCGTGCTTTTGGCTATCAGAAACTGACACATCTTTGACAGAAATATATTGACAGGAAATAAGCCATCATTACGATCTAGATGTAGGCGGAGATCTTGTTATTTTGTCTATGCTGAAACTAAAACAAAAGGAAAATAACGCGCAGCCAACCAAATTGAAAATCAGTACTAATTATCTAGTAGTATTGGCTCTTCCATTTTAGGACCATTCAATTAGGCGGGTTCGCGATATTATTATTTTTGTTGAGTTTCGGAACACCACATTAGATCCTCCAACGCAGTGTGCGTTGGTTTTGTTAGATGTGATTGAATTTGAACTTTGTATAGCGGTAATAAAGTGCTAATTGACTCTTTGGCGTTAAGAACACACCTACATTTCTTAGACAACAGTGAGTACTTGTAATTTAATATGAACTTTATTGAACAGCATTGAAGCTCATATTGACTACATTTTTAGTAAGAAAACGTTTGTATGGAAAAAAAGGGCTGTTTTTAGGGTTTTCCCGGCAATTATTCGAATTTTTCTCACCTTTTAAACCTTCCCTAGACCTCCAAGAACATTTCAAGACCAAGATAAGATGAATCCGTTCAGCCGTTCTCAAGTTTTAGCGAGACTAACGAACAGCAATTGATTTATATATATATAGATTAAGATATTTTAGCAGTCAACACAATATTTATTCCTATTTGAACTTTTTCATCTGTTTTTGCATTAATAAACTCGCTCTCAACAACTAGATTGAGACTTCAACTAAACAATGGCACATGATTGTTCGCACGTTTAACTGTTAGGCGTTGGCTGCAACTGTATAATCACATACCTACCATTCGTGAATGAAATAGTCAATGATATGTCATTTCCACGCAAAATTACTGTCTGGCGTCCTTCGTATAATTGTGTCAGGTAATAACTCACCTGCACTGCGAGCGTGGAAAGTCCATAGTATAAGATAGGGATAAAACTTTACAGCAATAAACTTAATTATATCGAATCTTCAGTGCGAGCATGGATCTCACAATAAACTTGTCACGTCGATAAACTGATATTTAACGCTATAATCTTTGCTATAATCTTGGTCTTTAATAGCCGTAATAGCAATATACGGTCTATATATTGCGGGTTGTCTTTTACTAATAATTACTGCTAAATTTTATTCCATGTTATCCTATAGATAATCGACGCTCAACTTAGTATTATTTCTGGTATTGTCTCAGATAAAGACCAAGAAAGAAAATCTACTTACTCAAAAGGCTGTTTTATCTTTACTTATAATAAAGGAGTAGGGGCCAAAGAGTCTGCACTTAGAAGAAACATAAAACCTGTGGGTCAGAATACGTAAAATTACCTACTGAACCAGGCTACGATGTTTTGGAAAAAAATCTGTGTCTATGTTCACGCATAACTTAAAAACTGCCGCACAGATTTCGATGAAATTTGGTATATGCTCCGTGGGTATATGGGTAGAATAGAGCCCGAAGCTCCCATTTATGAACTTTTTATCTTGATCCGTCACTTAAATCCAAGATGGCAGCTTGATGCTACAAGATGTCATATAAAAATTGGATCTCGATCGACTGGCAAAAATTGGATCTCGACCGACTGGCCGGCAACTGTTGTAAAAACTACCCAACAATTGAATAGAATAATAAAATGTTTCTGAAATTGTAATTATAAGTGTTATACGAATGTAGACTTTAGTATAAACAGAATAAGAACTAACATAGTTTAGAGAATTTTAGTTTAGTGTATGCACAAGTAAGTTAATACGACTATCTACAGCTTTGCTATGAAATTAACAATGTGCTCAAATAGCACACGTAAGTTATTGCTATGTTAAATATCGCAGGTGTACGATTAATATATTGTAGTATATTGAGAACTAGAGGGTATTTTTTATCAGCTTGATGATTGTAATTGAATTCACTTTGTAGTAACCATTTTACTCCCAAAGTTTATTAGATTAAATTAAAAAATAATAATTAAACAACACAACACTTACATTTTTACAAAATCAAATTTTATTCCTCTACAAATTTCTCGTTAATCTATACTTTATTTATACTATACTCGTATAATATTATAAAGAGGAAAGATTTGTATGTACGAGTATGTTTGTAACGCTAAAAAAAAAATGGACCGATTTCAAAAATTCTTTCACTATTGGAAAGCTACATTCACCCTGAATAACATAAGATTCATCATCATTATCATCATCCATCACAGCGCGGGTGAAACCGCGGAGAGCAGCTTATGTTAAATAATATAAAATAATAATTCTTTCAAGAATGAACTTTAGAAACGGGGTATTTACCATGTGTTGTATTTATTTTGTGCTCATTTATCAAGAGCTCAAAATAAATGCAATTTAAAAAATGGTTACATAATAAATAATATTTAAACTGACATGGTCACTAATGCAAGAATTGACTTAATATTTAACCTTATTTATTATGATTATGAAAAACATTGCTTAAATTTAATTAAATAACGTCACTTTGTACGGCGCAGAACATTTTTCCTTTGCGCAGTACTAAATAACGTCATTTAAAGTTAAACAGCGTTTATAAGTAAGGCCGTATATTTTTCAAGCTTATTGTAAAAAGTGTTTACTGTGTTCATTATTGTAAAAGGTCGGTACTCTATCAATTCCGCGTATTTTTTATTAATTACTCTTATATCTGTTTGTTACAGAGGGCGATAGCTCAGCAACAACATCATGCTGGTAAGTCAATGTACTAACACATGTATTTATTATCATATTTTCTGAACATTACAACGGATATGCAATATATCAGAACACGTTGTAAGTACAATATATTTCACGTGTAATTGTAATTTGTCGTTTTCACACAAAACAGTACATACACAAAATGGTTGCAAAATTTCAAAAAACGTCTCTTTACTTAAACAACGTTACAGATTACGATTGTAGTGAACACAATACTTATTGTAACGTGCTTTTTACTTTGTGATTGCCAACTTCATAGAACATGATTCATGTATGTTGAGCACGAGGTACAATTTTAGTCACGGTGTAACTGAAAGTGTTAACTGTGAAGTGCTTACCGTAAGCACATACTGCGCATCGCGTTACTTTATGTATATATTCTAGCGACTGTCCACGACTTCGCTCGCGTAGTAGGCTGGGCCTTCCGTCTCGTCATAACCACATCTTTTCTTGGGTTTTCGTTCATAAGAACCTTCTCCTGCCAATAAAGACAGAACAAAAAATAATTAGCAAAATTGTTCCATTCGTTCTCAAGTTATAGCGTGACCAGGAGAAATAGGGGTTCATTTTATAGACTAGCGACTGCCTTCGTTCTCGCCCTAATCTCCCATTTTTCTTGGTTTTTCTTTCATAAGAACCTCCTGACAATAATTAACACAACAAAAAAAGACTTAGCAAGGTTGTTCCATCTGTTCTCAAGTTATAGCGTAACTAGGAGAAATAGGAGTTCAATTTGATATATAGACTAGTGCCTGCCCGCGACTTCGATCGCCTAGTAGACTCGGCCTTCGTCCTCGCCCTAGCCTCCCATTTTTTCTTGGTTTTTCTTTCATAATAACCTTCTCCTGACAATAATTAACATAACAAAAAAGACTTAGCATGGTTGTTCCATCTGTTCTCAAGTTATAGCGTGACCAGAAGAAATAAGGGTTCAATTTTATATAATAGACTAGTGAATGCCCGCGACTTCGATCGCGTAGTAGGCTCGGCCTTCGTCCTCGCCCTAGCCTCCCATCTTTTCTTGGTTTTTCTTTTATAATAACCATCTCCTGACAATAATTAACACAACAAAAATAGACTTTGCTTCTTTTGCTTTGCTCTTGTTGAACAAAAAAGAATTAGCGAAATTGTTCCATTCGTTCTCAAGTTATAGCGTGGAGAGACGAGGAGAAATCGGGGTTCATTTTTAAATAATATAGATTATAAATGTGAATGTTTGTGAGTGTGAGTGAATAATTACGAGTGAGCATTTGTTACTTCTTCACGCTGAAATGACTTTAGAGGAAATTTTGAACAAATACCACTTCGTATATCTTTTAACGTTTCTTCGGGTAGTCCTTGGGAGGATGGACCACGATAATCTTTTCTATGGGGACGGTGTCGGGGCTATAGCTATTATACTTATACTTATACTTCATCATCATCATCATCATCATCATCAGCCTGTAGCAGTCCACTGCTGGACATAGGCCTCTCCAATTGCACGCCACTTAGGTCTTATAATATATATACTTACTTATACTTACTTACGTGTAATATATATACGAGTAGGAGACAAGTATTTTGCAAAAGAGTGTTTATTGTTTGTGTAACCGAAATACCGGACCCATTTACAATGCTTACGTTGTATTTGATGTCTGACTGACATTTTGATTTAAATTATATAATTATCAAAAACATCCTTAGGTACATCAAAGTTTAAGAGTTTTCTTTTGGATCGAAGCCAAATATATTTGTTTTAATTTTACCACGGATGTATACTTTAGTAAACGAAAAATTAAGTTGTTTATATAAGATGTGTTTGTTTGTTATGTCAATCTTTGGATCTTTATTAATCTTTATCTATATGAGTCTTTCGTTGTGCTTCGATCTTTAATTGGATAGTGTTATAACGTTCGTTTCGAAGTGTTGTAATAATATAAAAGATAAGTTAGATTAAATCAAAACACTCGTGCGATAACTGCGTGAATTTGATTTTATACTTTACTAGCTGTTCTCCGCGGTTTCACCAGCGCAGTGATGGTTAAGGATGATAATGATTATTCAAATAGTTACTCAGCATAGCCTATGTTACTCAGGGTGAATGTAGCTTTCGAATGATGAAAGAATTTTTGAAATCATAGGCACTGTAGTTTTCGAGTTTTACCATTACAAACACACACACACACACACATAAATACAATCTTTTCCTCTTTATAGTTTATAAGTGTAGATTTATTATACATTTATCTTTATTGCAAAATTAAGTACACCATAGTTACATATGGTGTTAGTACTCTGCCTTTTGTTTTAGTTAACATAACTGTGGTACAAAAGGCAGTGTCTTACCTGGAAACCACGGTTTTGCAATAATAAGTTGTAATTACATAGCTTTGTAAATTTAAATTACAGACACGTTATAACTTTTTACTGTAGCGTTTGTATGTAGGTCTCTCTCTCTCTCTCTCTCTCTCTCTCTCTCTCTCTCTCTCTCTCTCTCTCTCTCTCTCTCTGTGTGTGTGTGTGTGTGTGTGTGTGTGTGTGTGTGTGTACATGTGTGGGTGGTGTGTATGTATGTTCGCCTATAAAAACGGTAAAGGTATATTTATTGTTGTTGAAGGTGTACATTTTCTAATTCAATTCCATCATAATCGAGAGATTTAAGCCATTTTTAGTACTATCTTCAGTTTGTGTAAGGTAAATGTTTTTATTTTAACCGATAAACCTAATTTATTATAAAGAACCGGTGCTAAATGATTGTAGTGCCTCCACGCAACTAGGCTCATTGTACTTGTGGCACAGGACAGTTATCAAACCTCTTCTTACAGGTAGGTAAATTTGGGACTGTATGCCTGTGATATCTAAGTACACACTTAACAACGAATAGCTTTCGAACACTAAGGACATCACATTTATGATACAGTAGAGTAGTTGGAAATCTAAACGGGAGACTCAACATGACTTTTAATAGCGCTCTTTGTGCTCTTTCTACCTTTTTTAATTGATGTTTTTAAGGCACCTCCCCAAGAGGATATACAGTAGCTAATTGCGCACTCGGCCAAAGCTTTATAAGTTTGTACGAGCAGTCTTTCATCTGCAACCAATTTGAGGTTCTTAAAAACATATATCAGTTACCTAATGCGTTTACTAACAGCATCAACATGGGCACCCCAACTCAGGTTATCGTCAATGATGATTCCTAGATATTTCATGGATTCTGAACGGACTAACACTCCACATTCGCAACAAAACGGAGCATATTCACGGTTACGCGGAAATGTATGGGCTTTAATTTGCAAATTGCTTGGCGGTCTTCCTGCGTTGGTTTTGCTAAAAGACAAATATTTAGTTTTACTCGCGTTTAATGTCAGAAGATTATCTTCTAGCCAGGAAATAGTTAAAGAAAGACCCATTTCAGCTTTTTGATACACTTCTTGCCAGGAAACATCATGAAATATAAGGACGGTGTCGTCTGCAAACATGAGTATATCTTCATTAGTAATAGGGATGTTACATAGCTCGTTTATGTAGGTTAAAAATAGAGAAGGACCAAGAGTTGATCCTTGTGGCACTCCGTAACTGCAGACAGCACTGTCACTCACGTAGCTATCAACCTTAACTTGCTGGTTACGCTGTGTCAGGTAATCTATTATGGAACACGATTTTCAATATAAAAAAACATTGAGTCTAGACGCTAGTTTTATACATTTCTTGTACAGAATTAAAACGTTAGGAGACGTATAATGAAAAATTAGAACGGAACCGGCAAACCTATTATATAATATGTAAATAGATACGCAGTTGAAAGAATACTAGTTTTGTTTCATCTCGGTGAATGTATTCTGACCAAATTCTACTACAGTCACTAGTACTACTACGGTAGTCAAACCAGACCTAGAGAATCCCAAACTGCCGTTAAAAATAAGATGCATAAACGAAAGGTTCGTACCAAAAGGGAACTCGTGGTCTCTACCCTATTGAAAAATATCGTAGTTAAAATTTACCTATTTGGACACATCTTGTTGCGTGGCTTATATATTAGCTAATTCCCTCTGGCGATACCTTGAAGCAAATCTCGCTCGAGAAAACGATTCCTGTCCCCGACATCATGATCCCGTGACTTTTCTACTCGACAGAATTAACTAAAAATTATACCCGAATCCACGAGCAGATAAAAAAGGGTGATGTGTCCCTTATATTAAAGCTGAATCGAACATCGATATTACATATATTACATGATGCGAGCCATCCTCTCCGAGAGTTCATTTCATCGGCGAATGCAGTAAGGTTACGTGTTTCAGAGGGCTTAAACATGCCCTCTGAAACACGTAAACGCTCAGTTTAAAATATCACTAGTTAGATAGGCGAATGTCTATCAATGTGACCACGTCAAGGTTTGCTTTACCTAGTGGATGGGTAACGAAACATGTTAAACTATACTAAATTATATTATATATATAATTATATTAAATTATAATTGTAAGTCATTTATTAACATTTAGCTAACAACTCGAATTTGAAATGGAGATGGATAAGACGAAAATTAGTTATATGATACCACTTACTCGTAGAATGAATGTTATTGAATAAATAAAATTAAATACGAAAAATAATTACAAAGGTGCGTGATGTAATGTGATGTTAAATATCATAACTTTCATCATACAGAATAATCAGCGCCTTAATATTCAAATAAAAAAGTAATATATAATGTTTTGCGGATGTCTGTCATGGATACGCTTTAGTTACGACTTAAAAAGTTTTGTTACTAGTTCCTTTTTATTTAATTATTGAAAATATTATTTTTTGACAGGGACTACTTAGGGGAATTGAATTTTGTATGGCAAATGCTATGTTTTTGAGTCTATCGGGTGTGGAAAATTGAATTTATATAGTTAATTTAAAATAAAAATGAAGTTACTTAGTAATTTTTGATAAGACTTGAATTTTGAAGAGAATTTTTGTCTTCGTGGGTAGAGGTGTTGAAAAGGTTATTCAAAATGAAGCTCCTAAGTGGGTAAAATTGGAGAAAACAATTGTACAAAAGTAATTTGATTACGAATTTATAGGTGTGCAAACTTGTATTGGATAATTCACTTAAAATTTAATATGGTGATTCTTACGTAATATTTTTGATAGGGGTGACTTAGAGACGTGAAATGGAGGATGAAACTTTGCATAGAGAATTCTTTGTTTTTTAACTTAGAGTTGTGAAATATTGTATTTAGATACTTCATGTTATTGACGCCAAAATATTAAATGAGTTTCCGTTTGGATTTAAAAGGTTGCAGTTTTCAATTATGGATTGTGTCGCGATGAAAATATTGTAAAAATACTGTAAAGTGCAGTATCTTCCTGAACTTTCAAATATTATAGCTCATCAAGAACATAGATCTATATTGTTGCAATCATTCATATCTAGAAAAAAAAAACTCTACGCGGACGGAGTCGTGAGTGGGTAGTAGTAGGAAATATACATGACGACATAAACTTAAGCATTTGATCAAATACAACTGCGTTTATTTGAAACTTAACTGGGACAGATACCGCAATTGCCTCAATTGGAAAGTGCATGTCTTATGAATGAGCGCAAAATTTTCCACTCTGCATCAGTCTCACTGCCATCGTCTTTAATTAGACTCTAATTGCACAACTGCATCGTCTACCCAAATCATTTCTTTTTGAATCGCATGCGCCGAATAATATCACTTGGAATAGTGCCATTGAAAATAGCAAAAAAATTCAAATCTACAAATTCAGGATAAATCATCTGACACAACAGTGACATCTCCCAGGAGGCTTTCCACCTAGCAATTTGGGATTTATACGTACGCGTTCTTCGCATCTTGATTATTACGACATCAATACCGTTGCTGTTGTACAAATAAGCATGCTGTAGGTGACACACTATTTTTGGAAGCATAAATGTCAAAATCGATAATTGAAACCCGGACACTTTGCAAACATAGCAGTAAACCCTATTAACTCGGTAATTAAAATTTAATTTCGAACAATTTTGGTAGTAACAATTTTCCATGTAAAATTGGAAATAAACGTGAAAATGCAATGATAAGATTTTACCTCCACCTCTTTTCGGGTATAAATCTAAAAATATTGATCTAACAAAAACAAATTTAAGAACCAGAATTGTAGAAAACTATTTTTTTTTGAAATATAGTTTACCTCATTTTTTCACGTATCTAAAGTTAAAATAAACAAGTTATAAATAAAATAAAAATACGCTCCCTCTTCTGAGTATAAATAGAAAAATATGAATCATAGAAAAAAATAAAAACTGTATCAAAACTGTAGGATTTTTTGGTAAAACCTTTTTTGGTGTGAAATTGAACATAAACGAGTTATTAAATAACCAAAATTTTACCCTTAAAATCAAGATGGCGGATGACGCAACGTATCGATTATGACAAAAAAATAAAACTTAGAGTGCCAGTGACCTTTGCCAACGAGTTCTGAAGGAGAATTGCCACTTGTATTTTGTTTCGGGTTTGCCCCTTTTTGAACTAATTCGACTGACCTATGCATTTTTCAGTTATTTATAACCTGTATAACTAAAAATATTGTACCACTGGCTCTTACATTTTTTGAAGGACATCAACTTTCAGTTAGAAAATCACGGTTGTAGCACGGTTTGACGTTGTATCTGTTCCGGTACACAGCGACCCGTCCAAAACGTACCACTTCTTCCAAGTATTAATTTGAAACGGATGTACGATAAAGACTCTTTCTTCAACGGGTTGTTCCTGAGAGATCGCAACAACCTAATTAAACGTAGATGAAGTCGCGGACTGAAACTATTATAATAATAAAGATCCCGCAAGGCCATAATATTCATTAGTTAATTTCTCGTTGCCCTGAGATAGAAAGCCTCACTCTCATGATCGTATAAAAGGGATATAATACTTCTTTTGATGGCTCGGTTAAATCAGTATTATATTAGTATGGAGAATTATTAAAGGTACCTCTCAAAGTAATTGATTATTCTGATTGTTAGCTTATTTCATAATGTAGTGGGTATTAAGAACTTATCAAAGGAAAGGAAAATGTCACAGAAAATCAGCATAATAGGAAGTATTCTCCGTTATGAAGTAGAACATTTAAGTCTCATGAATTAATAAATATTCAATTTGGTATATGTACAAGCCAGTGTAGATCTAAACAGTGAATAGGTAATGGCAACTGTATTTTTAATCATGCGTTTCATGCATGGCATCTCATATAAAACCCAATCGCAGACGAAAACGAAACTACCCTAAATCGATCGGTATAGGCATTTATACACACATCAACATGGTCTAGGGATATTTCTATTAAACCTAAATAACTACACATTAAAATAAACCTTGTTTAATAGCCTATCTAATCTGAAAATAAACTTTTAGATAAAGTTAAATTTAAAAAAAAACTTAGAAGAAGAGGAAAAACTCAGACAAAATTTCAATCTTAACTTTATTTTTGAAACATCAAAACTTAAACAAAACAACTATTTTTTTGTATAAAAATTGTTGGAAACTTAATATTAATAATCCGTGGATCCACCTAAGATTCTCCTGACACATCTGCAGCGGTTTTGCATACTCAAAACAAGGGTGTCAATATCCTGTTATGGAATACTGTCCCAAGTCCTGCTAAGATGCAAGAAAAGCTGGTTTTCATGCACACTATCTTCAGGGAAATTCCTCAGAGCTCTTCTCTGAAGCATATCCCAGGCCATGCTCAGTAGGATTTAAGTCAGGGGATTGTGCAGGCCAGTGTAAAGCTTGGATATCATGCTGTTGTAACCAACTTGTAACGAAACGCGCCGTATGTAGACGGGCATTGTCGTGCTTTAGCTGGAAATTTTGTCCCATTTGCTGTTTGTGGGGCAAGATTACAGGCTCTAGCACCTCATCTCGGTAATTTAATGCAGTCATATTGCCCTGTATCCAAACGAGGTCCGTTCTACCGCCGAGACGAATTCCTGCTCAAACCACAATCGTGCCACATTGATTTGCATGAACTTGTTGTGGGTGCTGCAGTCGATTCCAACGTCCAGGTTCTCTCCAAACGCGTACTCTTCTTGAATCAGGATGAAATCCAAACCTGGATTCATCAGTGAAAAGCATAAGTGACCATTGAGAATGGTTCCAGTTTTCGTGTGCAATAGCCCATTGTAATCTTCTTCCTCAATTGCCTCTCCTTAGCGCCGGTACCCGAAGTGGCCTACGAGCACGTAGGTTGACTTCATGCAGTCGTCTTCTCAAAGTTTGACCGCTTACCAGCAAACCATACTCTCTCTGTAGCCTTTGAACCAATTGCATCGCCGTTACATTTGGTTGACTTCGTGCAGCATTTACTATGAATCGGTCCTGTACACGTGTTGTAATGCGTTGAGGTCCTCTGTGCCGTTCCACCACTTCCCCCGTGACACGATAACGTGACCAAAGCCTTGGATATAACGCTCTGACTGGTCCTCATGGCTTCAGAAACCGCAATTTGGGTAGCGCCAGCTTGAATCATGCCCACTGCTCTTAACATTTCGTTCCTGGTCAAGTATCTACGTGGCATGATTAAATAAACACCGGAGATGCGTTTGACAAAGGTTTATAGTTGTTTTGTTTAGGTTTTGATGTTTCAAAAATAAAGTTAAGATTGAAATTTTGTCTGAGTTTTTCCTCTTCTTCTAAGTTTTTTTTTTTAAATTTAACTTTATTTGAAAGTTTATTATCAGATTAGATAGGCTATTAAACAAGGTTTATTTTTAATGTGTAGGTGTAACAAAAAGTTAATAGAATTTTAGTTATGTAGGTTTAATTGAAATATCCCTAGACCATGTTGATGTGTGTTTAAGTATATAGGCATCTAAATTAATCTATGGTCAATGCCGACTTGGTTAAATTCTTTGGATAAAACTATTATATGAAAGAACGTAGGCGTTTTGTTTTATTTTTCCCGCTTAAATTAACTCAGACTTTAAACTCTGGCACCATTGCCGTTCTTTATTACCGTTCATCATTGCGTTCAGTTTCGTGCCTGATGGAAAGCAACAAACCTGTCCCTAGCAAATGCAGTAGCAATATGACCTGAGTTTCATTTGGGTTTGTTCTACGGTCGTCGCCAATTAGTCATCCGTTTTTTTAGCATTCATCGCTCAGCAATTCCACTTGCCTTAGCGCCCATCAAATCGTATCCGTATACGAGTATATATTCAAAGGTTTTGTCCTCAATTCCCTTTAGATTATAGCTTTCGCGTGCACCATGTAACTCAAATCACAAATTGCGAAAATACTGGGATGCGTGCAACGAGAAACTCATGCTACGAAGTTATCAAAGTTATCGAGTGTCCAAATATTATCTTTTATGGATAAATCATATCACTATGTCAAACATTGTATAGGTACTTCTTTTCAGATTTTTTCAGTTGGACCTATGTCTGCAATAATTTATATTACTTTATAAAGTGATGATGGTGAGTGAACTTTTTAAATTTCTGGTTTATTTTATAGGTTTCTGTTGGGTTCTGTTACTTAGTTTACGAAGACCCTTTACAGGGTTTATTTTGATACCCTTCTTATCTTATGTTCGTTTTTGGTATATAGTGTTGATTCTAGAAAGTCAAAGTTAATATACATTATTACCTAATTCAATTTCGGCCACAATGACGGCATTCATCATTGAACGTTAATTAATATGTATATTATTGTCAATTTAGTTTTTATTGTAAAGAGCAACCTTTTTCCGCATTCTAATATACCTAAATAAATTCTAAACGAAGCAGCAAAATACTGCTGGTGCAACTTAGTGAAAATTTAAATTTACTTTTTAATTTAATTTTTTACCTGGGAATAAACACAAATCATAAGGCCTGCTAATGGATCTCCTTATGATCGTGATCGCCATTAGAGATTCTGTCTTTCCCAATGGCTATTAGTTTGTTGTACGATGCGGCCTGCCTAGTCTACGTGCACATTCTTAGTGCTATGTTGGTGATATTACTTCTTTGGCGTATTCCCTAAATTCCGATTTCATAGCGCAAATAAACTCCATGCAAGCCCTCTCTGTGGGCTATAAGTACGGTCATCCGCTCACAGCTCTATCGTAATTCCTTCATCACCTTCTTGTGCTTGTGTCTGTGTACTTGATGTCTGGATGTCTTCGGTAGTGTCCTGTTAGTTGTGTCCTTTGGACGACATTAACCTACAAAATATTAAAAAGGAGGTGGGACGGATTGATATCCCGGTTCAGACAAGCCCAAACGCTGGAGGAGTAGGACAAGGGTTTGAGGAGTTCCCTGAAAGTTATCTAGTGGTTTATGCTGTAAGGAAGGTGTAGTATCGAAGTTGAACCGCGGATCCTCACGACAGCTGCGGAATCTTTACATCGGGCCGTAACCAAGCTTGAAGATAGTCTCTAATTCTCGTTGACTTTGATAGCCGTTGTTGGTTTTATCTCCATCATCCCCCTAGTATAAGTTATTTCCATTTTATATTATCACAGTACTAGATCAGCTAAGCATATCACTACTCTGATAGCACGCGGAAATTTAGTATTATAAAATGACATCTTAAGCGGCCCATTGTCAGATTAGATATAAGATACTATTATTTCGTTAGAACGAAAATAAAACACATGCAATCGATGTTATTGGCCAAAGCGGCGTGTTGCCGGAATCGGAATTGGAGGTTGCAAGGTCTCCGAACCTGTTACGATGGCGGCTATTAAATCATCGTCACTGGGTAAGTCGGCATGCAAGGTCGGTGCGGCGTCATGGCTGGTCGCCGGTACAATGGTTACAATACTTATGACGTTACATTGCGGGCTCTAGGGGACTACGGCGTAACAGACCAACAGACTGCGAGGCGAGGGAACCGCGGCCGGGTGCTCCATAGCTCGAAGCGATGCCGGCTTCGCGCCATCTCGCACGCGCCCTCTCGTTCCCGCTCTCCATCCTTGCTTATTGCCACCAACATAACCAACTCTACAGCTCTACTCTAACTTATTAGTTCACCCACGACGGCCGCCGGAGAGTGACGTGTTGCGCGCTTCGTTCTCTCGTATACAAACAACGATACGATGTAATTATAATGTGACTGCCGGAAACTCATTGTGTTTTGTGTTAAAAATATATGAAAAGTGGTTAGTGATATTAGTTATAAATTGTTAAACCTCTTGATCAAATCTTGGCGAAGCCGGTGAATTGCGCGTGTTTACGTTTTAGATCCTATCGCCACATGGCCTTATGTAAAGTCAGCATGTGTATGGCCGAAATCTCCTGACGCATTACGACTTACTATACTGTATACATGTTTACTAAAATCAATAGTTAGTATTTCAACGAATGTAGCACAATATGCAATGCAATTAGATTTTTTAAGCGTTGATGAAATTAATTTAATAATAAATAATACGTGTTATATACCAAATGGAACGTTTTTATTACAATATACACCAAATGGAAGAATAAACACAATGTACTGGTAAGCATATGCAAATCATTGAAAGTAATCTATTTATATGATTTGCATTTAAATACATATAGTATACTTTGATCGATTTAACATGATAAATTCACGGACATCTACTTTGGTTATTTGACTACAAAAATAAATTCAAATACGCCAAGTAGAAAACCAAAGCTATTTTAAACGTGCATTTTACTTCAAGTAATTATTTTCATACACGATTGTATCCAAAATGCGGGTTTACTGCCCTTTATATAAATAAAATTGAGTAAATTACATCCACTTACGTAACGAAAACTAGTACTAAGTACTATTATTTATTCTACGTTGAAACGCCAGGTCATAAAAAAGTATAAATTGTAATTTTTTACCAAAATAAATCGGGCTCGTTTTAGAAAGATAATGTTTACGAAACTGAAAAGTCATTTATTATTATTCTATCTAGTACTTTAAGATTTTTTCAGCGTACATAGGTATCTCGAAATTCTTGTTATATTATTAAAAATATATGTACAAAATCTATTGCGAAATATATTTCTCATATCTCCACTCGACTCACTTCTATCTTAAAGAGTTAATCTCAAAACATTTTTACGCAACTCTGTATATCACCATAAAAATGACAACTTGAATAAAAACGTCAGAGTATCTTGTAACAGATACCTATTTACCATTCTATTGTAAGAGATTACCAGACTATTTACTTTTACTATTATAACTACGCCCATATTGACTTAAACTTAAACTAACATCCATGCCCATATTGCTGAAATATAAACGAGGGGACTAAGCATTACTAAATTGCATCTTAAAAATTGTCGATTCTTGACGTCTTGTACTTCTGTAGATTTGCCATGCTTCAAGTTATTTATGTAAATATTTGTAGTTGCATCAACTTCACTCCATTCCACCCCGGACCTAGAGGAGGAGGGACAAATCTCAAACGCTGCAGAGAGGGGCACCGGGCACAACTATCAAGTTTCTGCCCCGGGTCGAAAAATTCGTAGATCCGAGGCTGCTCCATTTCATGCAAACAGAATCGATCACACACATAAATAAGTCTTTCATTAAGTTACTGCCCTGTCTAAGTAAATTATTGTACTGCGGTGAATGCATTACTAAAACTTTTTAAGGGGCGATTGACGAAGAAAACACAAATCAGCGTTTCATTAATTTGTTCACATTGCCTACATTCGTGCACCATTGCGAACACTTAACTGTAAGAACAAAAACAAACATAAATCTATGAAAAAATAAACAATATTTACGATAGCCGGTTGTTGGACTTTTTCCCCGCCGTCCGATAATAGTTTTCAACCTAATATTTTGCTAACTGGCTTTTTGAATGCTTGAAGTACACTCCTATTATATTACCTACAGTTTTAGAATTATACGGATTCTTAATCTTTAAATATATATATATAATTAACGTATATTATTCCACACGTGACTACGAAATTACTAGTGAACGAATAGAAATTATATATTTTCTAAATTCGTTAAGACTTGATATTTTTTTTATATAATATTTAATAAACTAATAATTATGTTAATTCTGAATTGCTATATGCATGTTAACTACAAAAAAATATAATATAATATAATATAATAATAAATTTTAGGCTGTCTCCTCGCGTGTTACTGTGTAAAAAGACTAAAAAGAAAATTATTAAGACAATGCGTACAATCACCACTAAACCACCAGACCCAGACCCAGAAAAAAATTAAGTAGAAATCTTTATTCCAAATTCGTTAGAGGGGATGGCAGCCTAATTTTTAATTATTTTCTATTTCACACGAAAATTTAACGAAAAAAAAGGTTGTTTTGATTTTAATTTCTTACAAGTTTGTCGTCTATTGGCATTATGATGTTCATATTTTTAAATATTTATTATATATATATATATATATATATATATATATATATATATATATAATATATATACACCAAATTAAACCTTTTATTCAGAACACGCATTGTTTTGTTACCTTTAACGTTTATGTACTTTACCATCATCCATGGATCCATCCTTCCATCTTCAAGAAACGAAATCTGGACTCATCCGAAAACGTAGCCTTGGATCAATATTCTGTCCATCGGACGTGCTCTCGAGGCTTCCGTAACTTGATGTTTCCCGAGAGCTTTGGAGCCATGTACTTGTCTCTGAGGCTTCATAACAGCTTACATAAGTCTTTGCAATATTGTGCCACAGTCCACATTGCTGTATCGAATATCTCGAAGTCTATTTTTTACCTGAACAGCCATAAGAAGTTATAGCTTTTTTAGCATATTGCTCACGATAAATTGAAATTCATCTCGAGTAGTACCTTGGCCACCTGTTTCCTCGCTTCCTGTTGAGGGCATTTTGAAATTCCTGGAGTACTGTTCAAACCATACGCAACCTTACTCTTACGGATCTAGCAGTCAAATTATTTTGTGGTATCTTATTGATTTGTGTATTCTTCAGGTGATATTGACATGAAGATAGTCTAGTGTGACCTATGAGTAGTGGTTTTTTTTGGAGGAGATAATGCGAGAAGTATTTGCCGAAAAAGTCATAAGATTAATAATCACTTAGTGTTTTTGTAAACTGTATCACCGGGCTTTAATGTTTACAACTCACATTAATTTCATACATTCTGCTAGGTTATGTTTATACATTTCAATGGCAGTAAATATAAACTCGCGCACGAGATTTTCGTTGGGCAGTTGCCCTTTATCATCCAGAATACCTAATCCTAAAGTTTTTGAAACTGTCGAACATGTATGTGCTCGTCATTTCTACCTATTTGTTTTTAGGTTTCGTTCGCCCCTATCCTATCTATTAAAAACTAAATCATTGTTGTTTTCGCGTAAACACAATAGCACAGAATAAATTATTACAAAATATAGTAGCTAACGCAAACAGCTAAGCTATTTGTAAGCAGATTATATACCACTGCTGTAGTAGCCAGGGTATCAATGTGGATTTTTGCTGAAGTAATCTACACCTGGTTATTTTGTGAGAAATGACAAGATACATTAATTAAAAGCAAATATGTAACAACACGAGTTTCGCGAGCATTATTGTTTTGGACGGGCGAAGAAAATAACTACCTTATTATCAGGTACATACAGTATTGTAAACGTTTCCACAGTATTATTTATTAATTGATCTTGTTAATAAAACTGTGTCGCTAGATTACCGGTCACTCGGTAACAATATACTTAATCAAATGATTTTCCTTATTTTGAACTAGTCGGCGATCACTCGCATCCGTATACGAGTATATCCAACTGTGTTTTCGTGTTTTAAAGTGTTATGCGTTGGTGTAGGAATATATTCGCAATATAAGTTCAGTAGGCCTAGCACGAATAACTGCGTAAGTGTAACGTAACGTGTCGTTCACGTACAAACTGTCTATCTAGGGCAACTATGACCACAGACAACTCATAGTTAGTACGCCGAAGCGTGACGCGCTGACGCTTACGTTGTGCAGTGCTATCATTTATTATATCGCGTCAGTTATAAATGTTACTTTATTATTTTCTGTCGGAACTCAATAATATTATGTTGTTTTCGCATAAGATTTTATTGCAGGTTGTGCACTTGATATGTACCAACCTGTTAACTTTTCCTTGTGTCGACTAACGTTATCCTATTTTGTTACCTTTAGGAATTATTAATAAAATACAATATATATAATGAAAAAAAAAACTAATAATATATGTAACATAATTCGACAAAGCTTCCAATGGCACTAGAAGTACTGGATAAGTACTTGGTTATATCAAAAATACTCTATGTATGACATGTACTTTTATATAATCTTTTTAGAAATAAATGAATATCAACTTGAATATAATATGTATTTATTACATGGTTAAAGTATTAATGAAAAAAAAATTAAATCCCTCTTTAATCCTTTGAGTACCATTGACGTAAATGTACGTTCGTTTTATTCATAAATATTTTGTTTTAATCATCACGGTATATGAAGGGTTAATAATAAAATAAATAAAATTAATATATATCTTTTACAATATACCCTACTCGGCTAAAACCTCGTAAAAATATAAGTGAAATACATAATTTAAATGCCTATAATTGTATTATAATAAACATATTGTATGATATTATTAGATGCGTCGTTTTACAATTCCAAAATTTGAATATTTAATTCATTGAATCGAATGTAAAGATACATTCAGTTGTAAAATAAAAATAGTTATGCATAATATCTTGTTGTAAAAGTTTGATATAAGTTACGCTTGCTTAGCATTAGTTGCGCGTGTTAAAGTTTTCGTTAATGGATATGTATATTATGTATGTACTTTTTTTACAATATATATTTACATATATTTTATAAAATTTAAGAACTCATCTCTATATTATTCTAAATTTGAGTAGATTTGTTGTATTGATAAGTTTAGGTACATATACGCCTTTTGTGTCTAAAATTTGCTTCGTATAAAAGGTAAAGTTTTTAGCGGAACAATACGCTTGATGTTTCCTTTTTTGTTGCATGTGTAAGTAAGCACCGCTACCGACTTAGGTTGGGATCGTCATGCAATTACGCATGCGTCTTGAGACGAGTGTTTGCGTCCGGGCCGGCCCCCAAGGCCATGCGCCGTGCCCCGGTCTACCACACAATCGTATTCCCCCTAACAAACTGAGGCATAGTAAAGTAACCTTGAAATCAAACCAGTTTTATTTCAAAACATGACAGGGAATTACTCGTAAAATATAAAAAAATGTGTACATTTTCATACTCGTATTTTAGATAATAGAGTCAGACATTTTATATGTAAGTACGTGGCATTGACCCATCCATATAGGAAACTAAAGTAAATACTTCCGTATACGCTAATTAAAAGGTCGCTGCCTACTCAATGTTTGTCGTCTAAACATGTAAGGCTTTATGTTATCATTAATCGCTGAGCCGAGATTCGATCAATGAGGTCTACTTAATGAGGACCAAAATGTAGAAAAGATATGTGTCCCAATTTCATCGAAGACTAAATACGTAAGGCAAAATGCATGGGCTTACACATTTCTTCCATAAACACCACTCGCGGGAATCTACGCCGCCCTTGGATAGGGACGATGGTTCCGAGAGCTGGCACTCTTCGTTAAGCTCCACCGATTCACGTGGAGCTGTTACTAATGAGGGTGCGTCAAGAGCGATCCCGATAAATACAAGAGGCTCATATGCTCAGCGAAGTCTACGAGGTCCTTCGGGAAGTCCGTTTGAATTTGCATCTAGTCCTCGCGACCGCTATCCTAACTTTGCTAGTTACTTCCGTGAAGTAATGGAGACGAAGTCTTCTCCCTCGCAACATAACTATCACTCCCATCACGCTGAGTACCGCAGAAGGAACGATGGGGAACGCTACCAGATTGGCATGAACACATATCAAACGCCGCGGAACGACTACCGTCATGTCGGATCTCCCCTTTACAATGATGCTATGGACGATATCCAGGAAAATGAGTATAGCAAAGCTGAGCTCTACGGGGAGATATCCAATACAAAAATAAGCCATAATCCGTTTAAAAATCGTTTTGATAACAAAAGTTTTGCTCAAAAGTTGACTGAGTGTGCTGAAAGTGTCAAAGAACAGCAGCCGTGTGATCGACGAGGGTCAGGATCGAGTAGCAGCGGCCAGCGGCACAAGCATCCTATTCAAGAACTGATTCGGACATTCAGTAAGAAAGTGAACCATTGGAGGCACGACTCTGCCAATGAAGGTCGGCGCGGGTCGTGTGCGATTCCTGTAACTAACACTGAAATAAAGTCATCCGATTCTGAAGAGTTTCGTTCACGATCGAAATCTCTTGACTGTGACCACATCAACAAGATATCTCGACGATCAGTGCTCGATGACTGTGGTGCCACCTACCAAATTTTTGACGAAATCCTGAGAGAAGGTAAATTATTTTTAATTTTACCGTTAGAACTCTTACTAGTGAAACTCACGTGCATTTGCACCTGAGTAAAAAAATCCCTTGTTGCTAGTTGAAACTTGGAACTGAGGGACAAAAGACTCCATTCTCAAGAAACATTAAAGTTAAGTGTCCTTTCATCCTCTCGTATGGGATTCGTGGCGAAGACACTAAAACGTGAGTAAAATAAATAATGGAGAATGGCTACTTTATGTCCTATGTTATGCCTGAGGTCGTATCTCGTATGCTTGTTATATTTGTATGTTGCCAAACCATTATATTAACAAAACTTTTAATACCCGATAGACTAGAGTTAGAATACTATCTTACTTGATGGTTTGTGATGATGTAGTTGAAGATGGTATCCCAATAGATCTAGAAAGGCGACCGGTACTCAAGATCACCTCAAGCTAGCGGACAAACCGTTACGTGCTCAGCGACACGTTAGCAATCTTGAGTGGAAGCTAGCCACCAGAAAGCGTCCTTCCACTCTGATGATTTTACCATGACCAGTAGTCAGAGTCAGGTCACGAAGTATCTTCGAATCAGAAATATTCCTCTTACATGAAATTTATCTTTAGATATAATATAAATAATCCACCACTTTGATGTATGAATACGGTAATTATACACGTGCAAAGGATGAACGCGCTGTTTTTCTACTCTTTAGAGCAGAAGAGTTGACGGGCCGATACGACGTGATGTTTATTTTGAAATCGGGCCACGATTGCGTGTTGCCTGTGAATGACCTTCCCTTGCCACCGCCCCTTTTCCCACCCATTCACAATAAACCAAACAGTGAGTAGTGAAGTTTAATGGTTATTTTTCATTATAACATGGACTAAACGTCGGCGTGTTAAGTTAATCTGTATTATGTATGATTGCGTAACTAAACTTATTACTACTATAATATTGACGAATTCGAACAATCATGAGTGATGGTTCGTCCTCAGCTTTGAGCATTATTAAAGTAAGCTTACTCATACATTCGCTTTTTTCGCTGTGGCTCTGTGTGTGTTTGACTTCTTCTTCTTGGTCGTATCCTCATGACTGAGGGACGTGATTTTGGTGTAGCCTGTGTCACCATTTTTCTCCAGCTCTCTGTATTTTGCGCCATTTGAATATGCAGTCTATATTATTAGAATCATTTGAATGGTTCCCACATTTTATGCACGTTCATTTAAGTTTACGTGATGATGCAGGCAGGTGTGTCATATACATAGAAACTATTGCACTTTATTTTTTATGCATTTGCATTAAAAACATAATTTCTGTATCTATAATAATATCGTGTGCAAGCACATTTATCTTTATTAAGCAAGTAAGTAGGGTATGCCAATTAAAAAAAACGGACAAGTGCGAGTTGGATTCGCGCACCGAGAATTCTGTATATGAAGAAAGCATCTCACATTATTGCTCTAACTACAGATAAACTATGCTAAAGGACAAATTTAACTTTGCCGTTCTATCAACACGATTATTGCACCAACCGCAAATAATAAGTTTAAAATACTCGTAGTAAATTCGCCTTTTTGTTGTATTAAACTAGGTACAGATCGCGCGGCGAGAGTTTGGCTTTGACCTTCGGGTGGAGGGGATTACTGCGCATGGGTACTGTCGCGCCATGTGACAGAGAGAGACAAAAGTCCCTCGTCTTCGATGTGACAGAGAGAGACAAGAGTCCTTCGTCCCTCTAGCCACCCTGTGATACCTAATTTTTGACTTCTGCGCAATAACGGTCAAAGCCAAACTCTCGCCGCGCGATCTGTACCTACACATTTACGGTTTTCAGTTTTTTTCTTTGTATGTGATAAGACAATGCTTGCCAAATTCTGAGTCGACGGGAATTACGGGTTTGATTCCCTTGTAAATTGCAAAATATGCTAAAAGTGCGACATAAACAGTCATATCTTTTGACCGCGTAGACTTACAAGTTAGATCTGTTCGCAGATGAAATAAACCGTCGACTCGAGCACTTGATATCAATTTCAACTTGATACCTGTACGCGTTTTCGAGAAAAAGGGCCTTGACAGACGGACTACAGATACGCTCCTATGAGGGTTCCTTTTCCTTTTGAGGCACGGTACCCTAAAAATGGTATTTGTTTCACAGGCTGTTGTGTTGGAAGTTGGTAAACACAGCTTACTTGCATATATATATGACAATGACTTATAATCTGCAGTGCATTAACATAACATGTTACTGATAACCTTTCAGTGTCTATTAGATACCGTTATCGCGGCTGTGTGGTCTGGAGTATGTCTAATGATTGGCATTTTAGTTAATTTATTATTGATCCAAATCCCTATGGAAACGAAGCAATGTATTAGTTTTGTTCTATTAAATTGTATTTTATAATTATTAAATTATCATAGTAGGCATGTAATTTCTGAGCCTTTTATTACATTTAGTCTTTATTTTCATTTATGTAAACGTTTTAAATAATATGTAAATAAAGTCATGACATCCCGTTTTCATTTGAATTGTTTTTATCTTATCAATCTTTCAGTTTATAGCCTATTTTTGAGGGGTTTTCTAGAAATAATGAATTTAAAACTTCATCAACATGTACGATTTTAATCAACAGTCTTTTTCTGTGTCATTAATATGATTGTATATAAGTATTTATTTACATATTTTTTTAAACAGATTACATACATATTTCATTATTCTATGACTACGGGCAAGTACCTACTCTATATGACTTGATTCATATGTTTGATATAGTTTAGTTTTCGTTCAGTTTTTCGGGATATGGTTTAGTTTTCTAATATTATACGTAGTTCTCAAAGGATATCTGCGAATAAAGCATTTGAAATTAACAGCAGTTTTAAAGATCGATGGCGATTATTCCGAGTCACTATTCTGCAAAGTAGATCAAATCACTGCAGCAGAGCTGGGAAGTCAGACAGAAAAAACGTGCTTGCCACGCTTCGATGCTACCGCGCTATAGTTGCGCCCGGTGCATAAAAATGACCTCAGCACTGTGCTAACGTCGATTGTCGATAGGATAAAATTATCGATAAAAGACAGCCCGCGATATTGCTATCGCGGCTAGATCCATACGAAAGACAAGGTACGATAGCTGATAAAAATCAGTATATCGACGTTACAAGTTTCTCGTGAGATCCATGCTCGCACTGCGGGATTTGTAGTACGATAAAGACTTCAATGATATTTTTATCTTCTATCAAGTAACAAGTCAGTCAAGTCAATCGCTAATAGCAACTACCCAATCTGCCCATGACAGTTGCAGTGTCACCCAGAGCTTTGTATCTGGCAATATATCTGGCACTACCAGTGTAATAAAGGTGGTCTCTTGCACATCAAGCATACATCATTATCATGGAGTCGGTGCATTGTTTTATAGTCTGGCCTCCTGCCTACTTTGAAATTACCTATATAGGTATGTATTATTTTACCGGCTTTGATAAAAACAGAGGCCATAAATACCTACACTACACATGTAAAGTATATGTTAGCTTTACCTACATCAGACTTTCTGCCTCATTATAGGTACAACGTGGCCTAAATATAAATATAGTCTAACATAGATTGTAAACCAAAAGGTTAAAAGGTGTAAAAGGTCAAATCACATTTCATTTTTATCACATTCGGTCCGATCCTTTTCTGATCTTGTTTTGTTTCTTCCAATACCGAGTCATTATTTAGCCTTTATGCCAATTTGTTACGTAATGTAATTGTGTCTACCGCATAACAATAACCACATATGGGTAGTTCATATTATGTTCTAACATGTATTCGTACTGGAATATATATAATATGTTTAGTATAGTGTATGTAGTAGTTAGCACCAACAATGTATCATAATATTAAAGTATGTATGATGTAACATCTTTTACGTTATATGATTGTTGATGATAAAAATACAACCTAATATGCATATTTCTGAAAAGCGCATGCCGCATTCATAGTGAAAAAGACATAGTAAATTATTATTTAAAATGCGCATAATGTATTCTTCCAACCTAAGCATAAGCCATCTGGCACTGTGCCTGTGAAAGCAGTTTACAAATGCACGTTAACAGTAAGTAAATATATCTATATGAATCTTTAATAAGAGCAGTGGAACTCTTTGTGAATGAGCTCGTCCTGGGAAGTATTGCCACCTGACCCGAGTAATGCTCGCAATACTGCATTTTGGCTTGAAGCTATGGTTGCCGGCGTAATTACAGGCATATGAGATTTAACAAGTGTACTCAGGGTTTTTGAGCCCCACATACCGCTTCCGTCACTCGCAAACACACGCAGTCTTTATAATATTTATATAGTAATTTCTACACTGAGATCTAGGTCCGTGCCTGTGTTTAAATTTATTATTATACCAATTATTAGATACCCTTATCGTTATAAGATATATATATATATATATATTGCTCATAAATTATGTATGCATAATACGTTCGACACATTCTGAATATAAGTTTTACAAGGTTTAGATGAACCTTATCATAATAAGAGGGATAGCCTAATGATTGAAAAATACTTAAGAGCCATTTCACAAAATCACTCTACTGAAGTTTAGGTAAATGCCAGCGCATCGCTTACACAGGCGAAAGAAGTGACGACGGAATAGCATGACTGTGAGTAACATATTTTGATACTTGCACTCATTTTAAAAACTGTGGCTTTGGAATGAGTAAACAATCAATTTCTTGTCGATTCAATTTATAATCATTTAGACTTATGTTAAATATTTTTTCGTGTCTAACAAAGCAGAGTTAATATCATATTTTAACTGAGATCAGATTATTTGAAGAATGTACTTTCTTTTGATATAATATCAGTTTGGAATTACACTTTATTTAACGCAATAAATCGTGTTAAACTGCTGACATAATTCGTGGAAATTGGCGAAAGATCTTTATTTTTTTTCTATAATGATGATCAATTATCGATATTCTAGTACACTGTGTGCCAACAAGATTATATTCCTGATGAATAGATTTTTTGTTTAGTTAATTTGATGAGTTTTTATACAAGAGATAGAACTCTGAAGTTTGCTATATTCCATTTAATTCGTAAAACGAGGTGCGGGAGATTGGTCACTACAAAATAATTAAAGTTATGCTTGTAAATGTGGTACATTAACTGAAAAGAGGACAGATTATTCTATTTATTTCAATTATTCAACTATTTGTGAATCTTTCCTATGATAGTAAATTAAGCGCTTAAAATCTACGATTACGCGCATTAAAATGTGAAATGCCTCTTAATCTGTAACAGCATACCTGTTGTAACATATGAAGGGAAATGATGTTGTGTGTATCTTATTATAATGGCATATATTATTACTATAAAATTTCATACTTATCACGGATTTCATCCGGTCATTTACATAGGCGTAAGTGGGGCTATATCAAACACTTTGGTATAAAATATACAAAAGTGTATAAAAACAGAATTTTTTGGATGACGGTGACATGGATTACTCGTATCTATTACAAAAATGGGATAAATGGCAAGGCTATTGATACGAACTTATACATGTAAGGAAGATAGATGGCTATGGACGAGACTACGGCACCTGCCAATTTCTTATTATTATCGTTATATAGCTTCAGTACAAAACATTCCGGACATAAAAAAATATCAAATTAGGCCGTTTCAATAATGCATTTAGAGTGTAGTTTAGAGTGTAATAGAAAGGGCTCCCCGCAACGTTCGTTCAAAGAAAACAGCTGCACACCAGTAGGTAGTAAATTATGATTTTAGTTGGGGTATCGCAAACTATTGTTGATTTCACGTTGAATGATTTACTTTAAAAACACTATTGCTAAACTAAGAGGCCCAAAGTTCGACATTATAAGAGACATTTAAAGACAAAGAGTATACTTGAACGTCTACGTTATCCTACTAATATTATAAACGCTAAAGTTTGTATGTATAGATGTAAGGATGTTTGTCACTCTTTCACGAAAAACTACGGAATGGATTTTAATTAAATTTGGTATGTAGATAGATGAGGTGCTGGAATAACATATAGGATACTTTTTTCATCATCATCATCCATCACTGGATGTAACCGCGGGGTGCATCTAGTGTAATTTAAAATACTATGTAATAATAATCGCGTTATATTTGATATGACTGATATATTCTCCTTTCCTCTTTTTCCATACTTGTAAGAGTACGAGTACTTTTCTGTTTATTGCACACACCAATTGTGCAGTAAGTTTTCCTTCTGCTATTTATAAATATGTCCGACTTAATATTTACATAAGCGTAAAACATATTGTGTTGTTATTTATAAATGGTATAGCTACTATATATAAGTTAGTACCGTATTTTTCATATAGCCTTTTGTTTCAGCGCCAAGAGGGCGCCCATAATTTTTTCTAGTCCTCCGAAATATACTTTAAATTTTAAATTCACATCTAATTAATATTTCAGTGGAATATACGAGGGCGGGTCAATAAGTCCGTGACTTTATGAATTTCTGACCTTTTTACTGAAAAAGCAACACTACTCCTGTCAACAGGCATCTGTCAGTTGACTCCTGTCAAAATTTGAACTTGCTGCGTCAGTTAGTTTGTGTTTGACAGCTATCTTTATCAGACTACCCAGTAATTTGAGGAAAAAATGGAAAAAAGTGAATTTCGTGTGCTTATTAAGCATTATTTTTTGCAAAAAAAAACCATTACCGAGACCAAGGCTAAGCTTGATAAATACTATGAGGACTCTGCACCATCGATTTCAATGGTAAAAAAGTGGTTTACTGAATTTCGTTGTGGCCGTACAAGCAATGAAGATGCAGAACGTCCTGGACGCCCCGTTGAGGTCTCTTCACCCGAAACAATCGAAAAAATTCACGATATGGTGTTGGCCGACCGAAGATTGAAAGTGCAAGAGATTGTGGAAGCCGTAGGGATCTCGCATGGCTCAGTGGTTTCAATTTTGAATGATCACTTGGGCATGAGAAAGCTTTCCGCAAGATGGGTGCCGCGTTTGCTCACAGTCGACCACAAACGCAATCGTGTAACAACTTCACAGGAAGGTTTGGCGTTGTTTAATCGCAATATGGAGGAGTTTTTGCGCCGTTTTGTAACCGTGGACGAAACATGGATCCATCACAACACACCAGAGACCAAACAACAGTCAAAACAGTGGGTTTCTAAGGGTGAATCGGCGCCAAAGAAGGCCAAGGTGGGTTTGCCAGCCAATAAAGTTATGGCGACTGTTTTTTGGGATGCACGCGGGATAATCCACATTGACTACCTTCAAAAGGGAAGAACAATCAATGGGGAATATTATGCCAACTTATTGGACCGATTCAATGACGATTGGAAAAAAAAACCGACCTCATTTGGCCAAGTTCTTTTCCACCGAGACAATGCAAGGGTGCACACATGTGCAGTTGCCATGGCAAAAATCCATGAATTGGGCTATGAATTGCTCCCTCATCCGCCCTATTCTCCAGATTTGGCTCCGAGTGACTACTTCTTGTTCCCAAACCTGAAGAAATGGCTTCGTGGAAAAAGATTTGACTCCAATGATGAAGTCATCTCGCAAACAAAGGCCTATTTTGAGGACCTCGACAAATCATATTTTTTGGAAGGGATAAAAAAATTGGAGAAGCGTTGGACAAAGTGTATAGAGCTCAAGGGAGACTACGTTGAAAAATAAAATGATTTATTTATCAAAAAATCTGTGTTTTATTCCAAAAGTCACGGACTTATTGACCCGCCCTCGTAGTATGTGTATAGTATATGTTAATTCATGTTATATTTCAATAAAACTTTTTCCTATGTTCAAAATAATAATTATTGACAATAGTACAGAGAGTTCTATTTGAGAGTTGTCAGAGATACGAGTAACTACCATGTTCGGATACCGTCTATACTTTTCACATTGTCATAGAATTAGCGTGAACCTAGACTAGGTGACCGGTGAACCGGTTTCTTACTTGTTTAATGTGCTTTGACCCTTGAACACCCCTAGTGAATTCTAGTTCTATTGTCAGAAGATTCTTTGTTAGTTGAAGTTACAAGAAGCCGGTCTGTAGATCGTGAGTCTGTAACATTCTTTCATTGATAAAGAACCTTGAGCGACCCCTGTGAGTGAATGATTGATCCATTGTCACAAGAACGTTTCTCTGCTGGTAGAAGGTGCTGGTAGGTAAGAAATAAGGGTGTTGAACCCGTCCTATGTATACTGTTATTTCGGTTTCTTTCCGAAATACGCATAAAAGTTAATAAAAAAATACTACTCTTGAATAGTTTGACCGACTAAAAGCAACTTTATACCGGTGGAGTGCATCTGATCTGATAAAATTAGTTGCATACAAGATTTATAAAAATGTGTTTACACTGGGTGTATGGTATGGGTAGGTAACAAGCCTTAGCACTTTTTTTTACGTATACATGGTGTACGCTCGACACGCGGCGGTATTATAATTTGTAGTTACGTAATTACAAATTAATATCGAGATAGCAATATCGTCTTTAGCTCTATTACTTTGCAGAATAATTTAATTTGTCTAGAAAGACAAATTAAATTATTCTGTTCTCTATAGATTTGTTATATTGACGATTGTCAAAATAAGAGGAAAAGAACATACGTTTCTGTATTCTTTATTGCGTTGCCACAGAATAAGTAGTTGCATAAAACACATGAATTTTCAACGGCTTCAAGGAACCGTTGAGAAAGTATAGTGATAATAATGTTAACTCGATACATCTACGGATTACAGATAAACGATGTGATGCGAAAAGGTTTCTTTTGCCTCTTGGAATATGGAATCTTAAAACATTAATTGCTTACCTACCTGCATTGGTAGTGGATAATATTGCATTGTTGGTTTCACGGTCAGTGTTTCCCGAACGGCGGTTCTAGTTCTGAGAAGGACCGCTTTGATCCTGAGAAGAATTGTTCAGGCCTAAAGAGCAATTTTTTTTCGAATAAGGACGGAACATAGTGGGATCAATGTGGTGCAAGTATTGGTCAGTGTCAATGATGAAAGTGCTCGCTGTATATTGTACGCAATATTTATAAAAAAGTAAAGTAGCTAATGTCTTAAACACGGCTCAATCAAAATTATTCTACTCAAAACACTCGTGACAATGCCCTTTAGGAGTCTTACTGCTAAGAGTAAATTCTTCCAGACCATTTAAATACCTTTGTTCATTACTAGCTATGAATGTGTAAATATATTTTATAAACTTTTTAGTTTGATTATAATATAATATATATTCTGAAAAAAAATGAGAATATACAAATAACTTTCTGTTAATATATACATATTATATGCGAAGTATAGATAATACGATTCTACCGACCCATTTGCATATTGCATCTATTGTATTTTCTTATTTTGCAAGCCAGTCTTTTGCAACAATCAATTCCGAATGTAAGTATATGTGAATATAGATGAAGTGAGTACCACCAAGCAATTATTTGTAAAACTCCGCGTTGGGAAAAAAAACTTAATCGCAAATCTCTGAATTTCACTTCGGCGTTCAAACATTTTATAGGTAATTTGAAATTTGAGTTTTGGTAAGCTAAATTGCTAAATTGAATAAGCCACGCTAAGCCGAAGCTAAATTGTAGATGGTTCAGATTTTACAGTTAAATAAAATTGCGGAGATGCTCTTAAAACAGTAATACGAGTAGATACGATTTTTGGTTACAAGTTGGGTAGATAGATAGACAGATAGATAGATAACACTTTATTGAGACACCACATTTATACGTAATATTAGAATATAAAATAAATAACAATGCTAAAAACTAGGTGCAACGTTGGGCGGTCTTATCGCTTAGAGCAATCTCTTCCAGACAACCCATTCGCAAAGGAATAACAAATAACAAATGGACGGTAACAATACAAAACAGTAGGTGTGTAATGTGTATAAATAATAGTAGGTAGTATGTACTAAGATTGCGAAGATTGGGTTCCCCGATTATAATTCTAGACTGCATACGATGAAACACGTTAATACGTGAAAACGCGCTTTATAATTTTTGTATCACCTATACCCCTGTACACCTATATATTAAATTATAATCTGTGCTATAAGGATGTGCAATTAAAAGTTTGCCAACAGAGGATCAAAAAGTCTTACTCTCTATGCGACTGCATAAAAAATCTTTTAATTGCTTACTTTTAATTGACCAATCATGGGGTTGTTGTACCTGCATATAGCTATGCAATAGCGCAAGACCATGAGCATGAAAAGTAGTTTAGAGAGCACCTTATCTTATGGCTAGTGTCTTAAGAAATAGTAGCTGTAAGGAACTAGAGGGAAAAAGACTGGATCAGGTTGACTGGTGTACTTTAAAAGAGTAGTGTCCAGTAGTACATTGGGATAGTCTGATTTGTCAGCACACGACACACATTCATTTCCACGTAGACGCACATTTACAGTTGGATTCATACATGCGCATACACTTGCATCGACACCCATACACGCACAAATACACACTTTAGCAAATTTTATTATCCCACTAATATTATAAATGTGAAAGTTTGGATGTGTGGATGGATATAATGATGTTTGTTCCTCAAAAATGGCAGAACGGCTGAACGGACCTGGATGAAATTTGGCACAGAGATAGATTATAGTCTAGAATAACACATAGGCTACTTTTCATCATCATCATCCATCACCACTCGGGTGAAATAGCGTAATATGCTTGAGCACAGATACGTCAAGATCGTAATTATGACAGTTCTGTCAAAGTTTGTGTCAGTTTCCGATAGCTTAGTCAAAAGTCAAGTCAAATTGACAGCTAATACTCTACTAATACCCTAAAACATTTTAGACATACTCGGCGACTGTCAAGGGTGAGCAAATGTAGCACAACAAATACCGTCAATTTTATATTTGTATGTACGTAAGTCCTGTATTTTATTATTAGTGTTCACTGATTGATATACTAAGTATTTAAAATTACTCGTATAGCAATTGAGTTTGACCATGTACATATTTTATGATGTTTTGGTGTGGAGGTATATTAAGAAGATAATAAGCTACTCGAAATACTAATCCTGCGCAGATGTAGTCGCGGGCACCAGCTAGTATTATTTATAATGCTTAAATTTGTTTTAGTACCTAGCCATACGATTTTCTTTATCGATGAGTTCTCTAAACAATTGTATTAAAATGCACAGTTCTGGAGTAAGCAATATTACAAACACATTTAATATATGGTTCGAAAATTAATGGCCGGTAATTTGATAACAGGCACCTGATTTCACTGATAAGTGCCGTTATCAGTAAACGCTTGATACATTTTATCGATCATCACATAAGTTGATATAACTTAGTTAAATTCTAGTATTATTGGCCACGCTTTTGATATAACTATGGTGACAGTGATGGTTCTTCTTATAGTCTATATTGTGCGAAGTGGAAAGAAAACTATTACGTATTAGCTGGTGCCCGCGACTACGTCTGCGCAGGATTAATATTTCGAGTAGCTTATTATCTTCTCCAATGCCATATCATATCTTTATACCAAAATGTCATAAAATATGTACATGGTCAAACGCAATTTTAACGCAATTGCTTTAATAGTATTATATGAGTAAATTTAAATACTTAGTATATCAATCAGTAAACATTTAATAAATACATGACTTACGTACATACAAATATAAAATTAATCGTCATGGAAAAAAAAAACTGTCATTACATTTTATCACCCTTAACGTTATATCTGTTACATTTCATCGCCCTTGACGGTCGCCGAGCACGTTTAGTGTATCGAGCTGTTAAATTGACTTAGCTTTTGACTAAGCTATCAGAAACTGACACAAACTTTGACAGAACTCTACTACGATCTTGACGTAGGCGGAGATTGTATTATTTTGTCTATGCTGTACCCTGTGTTGTATGTATGCTCTGTGTGTGTGTGCGTGTGTGTGTGTATTACTCTTTTTCACCCGCGTACATGATGGATGATGATGATGTTTATAAAATGTATCCTTTGTGTTAATCCAGCGCCTCATCTACGTCCATAGCAATTTGATCAAAATTGCCCCCGCCGTTTGAGCGTGAAAGAGTAACAAAGATCCACACATCCATACATCCATACTCACAAACTTTTGCGTTTATAATATTAGTAGGAAGTAGGATTGTTGAACGCGTAATCCTTTTTGTTTGAGTTCCCGTTATTTCGTCACTGTTGCAAGCGCCATGTTCACAAGTAAACTGAAGTGTATGCTAGTTATTTAATCGTGCTTATGGCGCTTTCAACAGTGCCGGAATATACAGAACTCAAACAAAAAAGACTACACGGTAAATTTCCCGTTTTTAATATTAACTCGCGTAAAAGTGATTGTGATAGTTTAAAAACTTATACGTGCAATACGTGCACGTCTGCCCTTGACACTATTATTTGCACAGTGCTGCAAGATCAAAAACTTTATATTCATTTGCTACAGCTGCTCTTTCTGCAATTACTTGGACTGCGTTCCAGCAAGCCACAGGACAAACCAAAATTTGACAGAACTGCCGGTGGCCTAAATTTGCAACTATCAAGATATGATCACGCCCGTTTCGTGACAGCCTGTCAGAACAAATTTAGTCCCGATTGAACAAACAATTTCTATCTTTTAAGGGAGCCTAATCTTAGTGGCCTATTAAGTGTTTTGTTGCATTTTTACGACGAATTGACAATCAAACAAACTCGAATTACCGAATTACATTTCCTTGAGCTGTGGACAGTAATTAAAATCTTCAAATTAGATTGAAACCAACTGTAGAAATAAATTTACATCTGGTCGAAACAAAATACAAGCGAAGCTAAGGCTCCAGATACACGAGCATTTTGAAGCAGTCAGCGTGGACTCCTTCACTGCATGGTGAACTACATTCTTCTGCATTTATTACTGGAGGCATACACATGTTTTGTGTATTTACTTATTATGTTAAAGTTTTAGTGTTAGTACTGTTTGTAGTTCCAAATAATATTATAATCCTACTAATATTATAAACGCGAAAGTTTGTGAGTATGGATGTATGGATGTGTGGATCTTTGTTACTCTTTCACGGTCAAACGGTAATTTTGATGAAATTTGGTATGGAGGTAAATGAGGGGCTGGATTAACACATAGGATACTTTTCATCGTCATCATCATCATCATCATCTATCACCACGCGGTTGATAACGCTAAAAAAATATCCTTGGGTACTACAGCTTAGACAAAATAATAAGACCTCCGCCTACGTCAAGACCGTAATGATGACAGTTCTGTCGAAGTGTCTGTCAGTTTCTTAGTCAAAAGCACGATATCTTTGACAGCTAGATACACCAGACGTGCTCGACGACCATCAAGGGTGATGAAATGTAGTGACAGTTTTTTCCATAGTGTTTAATTTAATATTTGTATGTACGTAGGTACTGTATTTTATGATAAGTGTTTACTGATTGATTTACTAAGTATTGAAATTTACTCATATAACCATGTAATTACTTGATGACGTTTTGGTATAAAGATAGATATGGCTTTGGAGAAGATAATAAGCTACTCGAAGTACTAATCCTGAGACGACGGCGCGGGCACCAGCAAGTAAATAAATAAATAAATAAATAGACACATACAGGTAATCGCGCATTCCACGAATAAAAAGCGTGGGCGGAGGTAACTGCAACTGTGTAACGCGAGAGCAGTCGACAGCTCGAGCAGTCAGTATGCCTGGCGACTGAAGACAGCCAACGGCCCGAAGCATTTGCAACTGCTCGAGCGGTTTCGTGTATGTGTCTATGTAGAAGACTAGTTCACTGTGCAGTCGCAGCTTGAAGCATGATGACTGCTTCAAGCTGCTCGTGTATCTGGGGCCATAATTAATTTCAGTCAATCTCGTTTTTGACAGAATGCTAATAGGGCGTTCCAGCAACGCTCGGATCAAATCTTGGCCATTATTTGGTCTAAGGCTTGCTGTTACGCGGCTTTGGAGGTAGAAGAGACACTGAGACGGTATGCCACGTGGTGCACTATACTAGACAACTGCATTAATACTCGTAATGAGATGGTTTTTGAATAAGAAAAGAAGTTTGACAAAATGTTAATGGGACTTTTACAAAGGGAAGATCTTGGTGAACGTATCCTGACCAAATTGAGGACATTATGGAATTATGTCAAGTTTACCTAAACCGACGGCTAGTCTAAAGAGGGTGATAAAAGTTAGTTAACTAGCGTTGCTAGTGGAAATCCGCTTTCTATAATAATACTGATGAAATACCTACTCTTAATGTCAACTTGTTAAAAATTACTTATATTCTATGGCAACATAACTCGACTAAAAATCAATTATACATCAGTGTGGAATGATATGTAAACGAATGAGTATTCGAAATAATGGTTAAACCAACAGTGGGTGGCGAGGTGGAATAAACTAGATGACGTAAACAAAACCATAAAACATAAGTGAACACACAATTTTGTTCAGTTTTTCATTAATGTAATTTTGGATTAAATTTAGAACACTACGGAAGAACGACCTTAAGGCTGAAGTAACGACAGTTTTAAGACATACTTTCCTCACATAGACAAGTCTGTCTTAAAACTAAAACCAATTGTTTTGGCTATGACATGTCGCACATTTAAAACGAAACTATTTTGAATACTACGACGCGCACCGTCTGCGTCAGTTCTTTTTCAGTATCAAATTGGACTTCATCGATACTGTTGTTTTGCAATTACGAGTATACTAACATGAATTTGTCTTTTAAGCCGACATTTCTACCCATTTCACAATAACGACTAGTAGCATTTTAACCTCATCCCATTTGATTTTTTTTAAATTTATATCAGAATATTCCTTACACGTTTTATTGAAAAGTAAGGGCCTCTTTTCAACCTCGTCAATTAGTTTTTCTTCGAGTTCTTCGTCTGTAAACATGATGCGACGTGTGTACTCTCTGAACTCACGGACAGGACTAAAAGAGAGGGGGGTACGTTACTAGACTGGTTTGTCTTTGATGTGCGTGCCCGCATACATACAAAAGGGAAGCCGACAATCGTTAGTCTGACTTGTCGCCGTGCAGTTCTTGTAGGTACTCGTATTAGACAATTTTGTCTATGAGACGTTTTTTTTTTTTTCAAAGTTTGCGCGTCTTCATAACTTTTGTAAAACAATATTTTGTCTTAAAACTATCGTGACTCAAGTCTGCGCTCAGCCTAAACTGAATTAATTTATAAATATTTTAGTTACGTGTTATAATTTATTGATTCAGGCGTTACTTTGCGGAAATCCATTATAAAAAAAACGATATTAAAAAATATTTAGTGACACATCCGCTGAAAAGAAAACAATGATTTTGGCCTATTTGGGGGCGTGCACCACCCTCCCTCCGACAGTGAAAACGTTCACTGTCGGTCTGGCGCTCGACGAGTCAACATCTCCTGAGGATGCCTCGTGTAGAGGCGAAACACGTGTCGAATCGGTTTTGGTTTATTTGGGGTTTCTTGTGTTTTTTATTTTGTATTCTTCCTATTAGCATTTTATGCGGGAGGGAGGGTGGTGCACGCCCCCAAATAGGCCAAAACCATTGTTTTCTTTTCAGCGGAAGTGTCACTAAATATTTTTTAATATCGTTTTTTTTTACGTGTTATAGCAAAATTCCTGCTTGTACCCCAACCTAAACAAAAGCAAGCCGGATTTTTCCGCTTAAATGGTAACTGTAATCGTAGAGTGAACCGGATTGTATTATGCGAACTTAATGAATGTGAGCGTTAAATGAATTCCCACCCCGCTCATACTTAACTTCACCGGTCCTTATCTGTATAAGGATGGAGAAAATTGTATTATTCAGTTACAATGACGAGTAGAGCTTTTGGCTTGTATTCGAATAACTTCATAGATTATATTGAATAATATATTTAGTTTAAATTTTAAACGGTCAGTGCATAAGCATAATAAAGCACATTATGTTCCTACTGTTGGAACTCGGGTCTTCTTCTTAGGAAGGTGTACTCGTACGGGTCAAAATCTTCAACGTTAGCCCAATGCAGCTCATAGGCCTGCCCAAGTGAGAATGTTCATCAAGGATGGCTTAACCTTGTTGTGATTAGTTGAGGACGATAAGGTAAGCTCTAATGCGAGCGCTTCGGCTAAGTATCTTGGATGAATGGTTGTATATGTAACTAGCTGCTCTCCGCGGTTTCACCCGCACCGTGATGGATGATGATGATGATGATGATGATGATAAATCATATATAGCCTATGTTACTCAGGGTGAATGTAGCTTTCCAATGGTGAAAGAATTTTTGAAATCGGTCCAGTACTTTTTGAGCCAATTTGTTACAAACATACATACAAATCTTTCCTCTTTATAATATTAGTTTAGATTATGCATTAACAAATTCTTTTCATACTGTGATTCTCGTGAGTTTGACACATTAAACTATTATTGCTATAGTCTAATATTGTTTTTACCGGTTAACAATAATAGTTTAATATTCACTTTACAGACCCGTTAAAGTACGACTATGCAGTAGCGAAATTTGTTGTTGAATGGAATTTTTTTTCAAAATGTTGACTTTTTCTAACATAGCATTGTATAAAATAGAATCAACATGCATTGAATACTTGTATTTTGTTTGCCAGTTACAGTCCCAACTACAGAACAGCAAGGTTGTCTAGTTGTTTACTAGTCAACAGCTGTCGACTTATAGTTTGAAGCACTGCACTAGATACGGAATGACCTACTGGCTCAAGTTACAATTGCCACTTTTACTTTTTCACTGAATTTTCTGCTTTTCTGGCAGCAAAATTGATCATTTTTAGTGTTCCGTACCTTGAAAGGAAATATGAACCGTAATAGGATTACTTCGTTGTCAGTCTGTCTGTCTTACTCGTATCAGGAACGCGTAGAGGTTTCAAGTATAAATTTTTGCATTGCAATTTTTACATTTGCATTCGTTTCATTTTAAACCCGTTTTAATATAACTTTATATATATATATATATATTCGTATTAATCCTTTAACATTGATGTAAATGTACGTACGTTTCATTCATATGTCTCTTGTTTTTATTATCACGGTATATGAAGGGTTATAAACCTCATCTTGGAATTGGCTAGCGATTATATTAAATTTAAAAACCAAAGAAAATACTGTATTGACAGAGGAAAGTAAAGGGGTAAAAACCAAGAAGAAAAGAATTATGGAGGGCTCCTAGTGGAAGAACTAGTAGATTCTAGTGGTTGAGCTGATGAAAGACACAGCTCACCTTATTCTTTTGATTGGCTTATCATTAAAACAACATTTCCTTGAACTGTGCTATCCAGATAACGTAAAATCAGGTCGACTTTTTTCTGAATTATAAATCACATACAAACTGCAAACTCGTGATTGAGTACGTATAGAGTTTTGTGATAGTGAAAGGTCGTCAGTCTTATATATTCCTCAGATTGTGAAGAAACATACTATTTGAACCTTTTGATACTAAAGAAGATTACCTTTGTTGTATTGTAAGGGCCGCTTATTCCGGTGTTAACTTGAATGTTTTGCTTTCCTTAATCACGTTAATGGGCGTTTGTGCATCCGCTGGAGTGAACTGAGACTTTGCCAGGTCGTACTTGTGTTATAGACTCGATAGTTTTTTGAAAAACCTACGTAACCTACTATTTAAAATTAATATATGGCATTGTTATAGATTCGATAGTTTTTTTAATCTAGATATCTACTAAAATTAAATATTAACTATTAATTATTTAAAATTAATTTCTAGAGTTCCTTTTTATTTTCTTATTCAGTGTTGGCAATATTATTGATATTAGTGTAATGTTAGATATAAACGAGTGTACATTTACATTGTACTGTCTCGTGTGAAAAAATAACCAATTTGTAATTCGACGCGACCATAAGATATGACGTTTATGTCGCATATTATGCGATATCACAAGGGAATCAAAACCTGAACGGTACTTCCCGTTGAACTAGATCGTGAACTTTGGCAAGAAGCAATGTCTTGACATGTAAGGGGAAAATATGAGATTCGTAAATATGTAGTTTAATAACAATAAAGGCCAATTTACTGATACTATTTGCAGTTGTGGCAATAACCGTGTAAATATCGAACGACAAAATTATGTTTCTCATTCACCTAGTGTCTATAAGTCGCCTCCGTCCACTTGGATCCACAGCTCGGCTCCACATGTGAATCAGCGTATACCTTTATCTCTACTTATATCCACCATAGAGAGGATCCAAAAAATATATGATACTTTGATCCACAAACGAGGGGATCCGAATCAGAGCAATAATGTTAGATGCTTTCTTAATGTACGGAATCTTAGGTACGAGAGTCCAACTCGCACTTGGTTGTTTTTATTATTTGAAGTGATGCTTAGTTATTCTTGCATTTTGGGGATGTTTTCAAATAATATGTATCTCTGTATACGTGCGTTTGAGCATAAAGTATGAAAAGTCCTTCTCGCAATCAAAGCTCATAATATAGGCGCCACACCTGTTACGACCTCAGCACATCATAAGTGGTGTGACCTCAGTCTTGTTTTATACAGAATAAACTATATGAGGAATCTACCGTTTCATCTCCTATGTAACTTATTAAGTTTAAATAAAATTAATATAGTCTCAACACTGGCTAACATGTTTTGAATGTATTTTGTACCTATTTGCTTATGAGTGCCGCGACATATGTTAGGTTATTTATTAACAAACGTTATAGCTATGTTTTACTGGTGTAATTGATAGGCATCTAAAAGAGTCACCATAAATTTTTTTTTGGTTTGAGGCACTTAATTAAAGATTTTGTAACTGATCTCTGGTTGGTAGTCGCTAAGGGACCGCAGATAATATTTGTATATAATAATGTGAAAACTTACACCATTTAAGAACATTTGTTTCTTAATCCATCAAATAACAAGAAAAAAATAAAAGGGTAATAATCCGGCTAAATTAAAGCGCATAAAATCTATTAGTTTGATTTTGTAGGCATGTTATATGCTACCCAGCAGGGTTAGCACGGGTAGTTGACTATTTTTCTCCGTGGAGAGGAGATAAATTCTATCCACCATGTAATTTTTATCCTGGCTAAATCAACGCGCATAAAATCTATCAGTTTGATTTTGTAGGCATGTTATATGCTACCCAGCAGGGTTAGCACGGGTAGTTGACTATTTTTCTCCGTGGAGAGGAGATAAATTCTTTCGAAAGCAAAATTAACAAGTCATATAACAGCAAAGTAAACCTTAATTTGAGCGTTTGATTTTGATTTAAATTACATACTTTTAGCATACGGAGGGTTGTTGAGTTGAGTTGACAAAATGAGTGGCACATAATTAAATATTGTTAAATGGAATAATGTTCTTGAATTTTATTGTCAAATATTCATCTAACAAAGCAGCAATGTTATTAACTATCTAAAGAAATCATGAGTTGCCTTACACGTAAATCACTACAAATAAAAGACTAAAGTACTATAAATAAAAGATTTTATAGGTTTTGGATAACACTGGTCTAGTGGATTTTATTACGACATTAGTATAAGGCATAATAATTGATAATTATAATAATAACTGCCAGAGCGGGCACAAAAAATCGTCATCGCTTTATGGTTGATATTCCGAAAACCCGTACGAAGCGCTTTGATTCCAAATTTATTATGTGAACTGCTAGTCTGTGGAATTCGCTGCCGGAATGGGTGTTCCCCGAAGGTTACAATCTGGGTGTCTTCAAATCACGAGTGAATCGGTTCCTTCTAAGCAAGCGTGCGTAGACCGCATCATCGCTTAACATCAGGCGTGATAGTAGTCAAACGCAAGCCTAATTACTTATTAAAAAAAAAAAAGCATTATTTATTATGACATCCTTAACCTCCTCACATAACAACATTATTAGTTGTTGACAAGAAATAAGTGTCTGAATTCGTTATCTGGGTACTCGAAAGGGTTAGTGCTGTCTAGGATATACCTCCGGAGTAATTTTGTTTCCATCGTTTAACTTCCGGCACCAAAATATAATTGTAATATTTTGCGATATTTTTTTTATTTATGTTAAATTTTATCCCACACTTTAAAGAAAATGATAACCTTCTGTGTTATGTCAATCAGAAATAATTTTATCCACGTTTCTACGAGACTAATTCTCTTTAGAGGAGTAGCGGGACATGATGTCTAAGAGAAAGTTCAAAAGGAAACATTTTAGCTTTTCCCCGGTTGCCGTGCTCTGTAAGGTGAAAAAGACAATTATTTCCACTGGCAGGTGAAAAGGCTATCGGCCTTACTTATAAACGCTGCTTAAATTTAAATATCGTCATTTAGTACGGCGCAGAACAGTTTTTCTTTGCGCAGTACTATCTAAGGCGTTAAGTGCCACCTAAGCGACCTGACACGTATTTTGGCAAGTGATCTAACATGTAATTTGCCACTAGCATCAACATTCAAAGTAATTGTGGAGTAGCGCCTATTCGCGTGGCGTAGCGTGACACAACCTGACGTGCCACTCTGCGTGCTACTAGTAACGCTATAAAGTGACGCGTGACACGAAACAAGATGTACTTGTTAGTAAAATGGAGGAAGATCTACATACGAGTATATTATATCTATTATAAAATTGATTCCTTTATTCCTGGTTCCTTTAATCTGGCCTACTGTTCAAGTAAATAAGGTCTTAATTTTTCGAGTATCATTAAATTAGTTTCGTTTTTTATTCTATAAAATGTCTTTAATCTATGAGGATATGTATTAAAAAATACTTTTTACTTTTAAATTTTACTCTCGCATAACCACATATAAGCCACCAGAAACGTCGGTTTTTTATTTTACAAGTACAATTTGAAAAATACCGACTTTCATTCTATTCAGTTATTGGAGTGTATCTCAAAAACTACTGAACAGAATTTGATGAAATTTGGTACCACACGGGAAGCGCCAGCTCTCAAACAAAAAGAAAGAATTTTGAGAATCGGTTCACCCAGTCGAAAGTTATGAGGTAACAAACATAAATAAAAACATACAGTCGAATTGAGTACTTCCTCCTTTTTTTGGAAGTCGGTAGAAAATGTGTTAATTAAAAAGAGCATTATTATCTTCATCAGACGACGACATAGTTGTACTCTAATATGTCTCTGGCATGTCACTGTGGTGGGTTCCTTTGAATGTCATGCCAGAGGATAATCACGTTGCTGTCGCATTGCTTAGGTGAGCACAGCGGCAGCGCCGGCAGCGTATATAATTAAGCTCAATTTCTCTCCGCCGCGTGTTAGGTGCGTTCAGTGACACTCGCGCATCAATACAAATCTAATGACGTTTTATTTATCAGTTGAGCCAATGAGTAGTAACGAGTGTACATTTAAACGGACATGTAATAGATACATACAGGATATATACATAAGCACATTACGCTCCTTTTGGGCTTCGAAGCAGTCGGGTGAAAACAGCGTACTCATGTTTACCTTTTTTCAACCATATTTTTTTAGATATCGGATGATAATCAACTGAGACATAAGTACTGACCGTTACATGTGGCGGTATCCACTAAAATAGGATAAAATACGATAGGAGACGTACAGTGGTAAACAACTAATAGAACCTCTTTGTACGACTAAACTAGGCAGTAACTATTTAGGCAGTAAATCGTCGCACTCCATTGGCAGGTCGTCACTATTATTTCATAAGCAGTACTTTGTATAATAGATTAAATAAAACTATTGATATTTACCCCCTTCCTTCTCATCAATGTAAAATAAAAGTTATGGAAAGGCTACAATCATTAACCAGTGACCCAAAATAAAAACACACACACACACACACACACACACACACACACACACACACACACACACACGCACACACACACAAAGAAAGACTCGTACTCATTCGGTAATATCTTGTAAAAACAATTGTTTGTAATATTTTTATTTAAAAATATGTTACATGAATTTTAGGAACTAACTGTACTGTAGAAATTAAGGAGGAGGGCGTTGGTATCCGCAACACAGTTTTTCTCCGAAACTCTCGCGGGTATCATCGTTTTTCTTAACAATTTATGCCATTGTTTAAGTTCCATGAATAAAATATTATTATAAACTTACCATCCCATACTAATATTATATCGACGTCAAAGTTTGGACATTTAGATGTGATTTTTCACAATTCGCGACTCAATCATGCAAAAACGGTTGAAAGGATTTGTATGTAATTTGGAGTAGAGATGGTTTGTACCTGGAATTAATAAACAGGTAAATCACTTTAATCCAGATTCAACGGGAGCTTCATGGGGGATAGCGATAAATTTATTCCTCGGCGACGGAGTAGCGCGCGTAAACTAGTATTTTATAAGGACGAAATATCGACCGAATCCAATAGAATATATTGTATTTATAGAGTTTGATATTTTTGGATACCGGACCGTGGCAAATTAAATGTTGTAGCGTTCAACTGTGACGTCACCGTAAGCCTCTGTGTAATTAACCGGATTGATAAAACTTAGTTTAATTATAAAATTATGTGATTTTTGCATTTTGTTATTAGTCGTATCTGAAAATTCAATAAAATAAATATATAAAGTGTTAATTATGAACGATTCTCTCGACACACGGCACCATGGTGAAATATGTAGGTATACCTACATATATGTAACAGAATATAATCAATTGTGTTTTATCCGGTTATGTGATAGCGCAGACAAATACTTCTAACGATGAAACCCTGTCCTCAATCGTCCAATATGAACTCCAAGAAATATAATTCTGTAAAAGGATACCAAGCCTCGTGATTGTGTAACTAGCAATATAAATACAGAAAAGTGTATAGTATATACATATACAGCTCTGGATATTGAGATTTTCTTGATACGTTTTCTTTATATGTAGTGATTATATAGTCTACTTCCTACTCCTACTAATATTATAAACGCGAAAGTTTGTGTGTATGGATGTGTGGATCTTTGTTACTTATTAACGCACAAACGGCTGGAGCAATTTTGATGAAACTTGGTATGGATGTAGTAATAGTAGATGAGGCACTGGTTTAACATATAGGATACTTTTCATCATCATCATCATCCGTCATCAAGCGGGTGAAAAAGCGTAATATATTTATACTTGTGCACAGCATAGACAACATAATAAGATCTCTGCCTACGTCAAGATCGTAATGACCACAGTTCTGTCAAAGTTTGTGTCAGTTTCTGATAGCTTAGTCAAAAGCCAAGTCAATTTGACAGCTCGATACACTAGACGTGTTCGGCGACCGTCAAGGGTGATGAAATGTAACACAAATACCGCCAAGCGCGATGAAATGTAATGACGTCGTGTTGCCGTCGCAAAGTACAACGCCGCACTGAGTATATTACTGAGCGAGCAATGACAGCAAGCGCCCCCGCCTCTCCGTCTCACCGCTCACATACGGTGCGGCCAACTATTTCCACGTGCACTATAATCCTGCGCAGACGTAGTCGCGCGCACAAGCTAGTGTGTATTGTATTGATTATTGATCATTATATGTTATGTCAGTATCTACCGCATGAATAAAGTTATCTGTATCCCTCGGGAATAACGTCCAATAGCACAGTTAGAACGGGCTAATAGGTAGTCTTTGTGTTTATTTTGGGTAAATAAAATACTCATTTGAATTTCAGATTTCATCTAAATCTATTAAGCCATTTCAACGGGATAAAGTATAACTCAAAAACACTCACAAACTTCATATACAGGGCGTCCCACGGCTATGCCACATGGAGGGAAAGTACCTTGAGGATTGTAGATAGGATATTTAGCTGAAAGTAAACTTTAAAACTTAGTAATACTGCATTCAAAGATTTTCTAAGTTACTTGCTTCGTCTAGTAATCGAACCGACATAAATGTGAAAAAAAAAACATTGAACTTTTATGACAATCGAAAGAATTGACAACAAATCTGTTCTTCTTAAGTAACATAGTATCTGAAAAGAAAGGAATAACGTAAAATTTTTGACTAGAAATTATTAAAATTAACTATTAAACACTTAAAAATTTAAGAGACGAGGTAAAATGTCTCCCCGCGGCGGAGAAACAAAACTTAATTTTCTAACAAGATAGTGCTCCGGCTCATATCATGATAGTCAGAGATTGATGAGATACTTGAATTGGTACAAATGGACCGATGAAGCCGGCAAGCTCCCCAGATCTAACTAGATTACTTCTTATGGGGATACGCGAAGAATTTGCTACACAAAAAACAATAAGTACGACAACGTGGGAGAGTTACAAACAGAATTGATTCATACCGTATCGAGTATTCACCATAATATATGATAAGAAAATCAACAGGCAGCGAACTTAATAAAAGATTGACGATAAGAAGGATCACATTTTGAGCATTTTTTAATTAATTTACGTAAAATACTCATTAACTTCGGCAATTTAAACATTTTTTTTACTGAGTAGTTTTACTTTAAATATTCCTTTTTTGAGATACTATGTTACTTAAAAGGATTGTAATTTTTTGTCAATCCTTTCGATTGGCATCACAAAAACACAGGCTGTTTTATTTTCGTATTTGAGTAGTTTCGATTACCAGACGAAGCAAGTTATTTTTATAAAATGTTTGAATGCAGTATTACTAAATATTAATAATAAAATAAAGTTTCCTTTCAGCTAAATATCCTATCTACAATATTTATCAAGGTACTTTCCCTCCATGTGACATAGCCGTGGGACGCTCTGTATTAGTATGATTGTGGTAGCAATTCGCTTGTGCAGAACACATAAAATAACTAGTGAACCCGCGAGAAACATTTTCCAGTTATAATCCATATTTCCCTTTATAAGTGATGTTAGCGCCGTTCAGTAGCAATTTAAACGTTTAAGGTGAATGATATGTGCATAGATAGGTACTCACTCGGAAGTCTTTAAACCAATGCAGAACGGGCTATTGTTATTATTTCAATATAGATCCAATGTCACTTAATGTATATTTTAGTACAGGTTATGTATTATAGCAGGTCTCTACATGACGAAAAACGAGTACCTCACAGAAGCATATTCGGGGATAGAAAGTAGCCTATGTGTTTTTTTCTACCGACTTCCAAAAAAGGAGGAGGTACTCAATTTGACTGTATTTTTTATTGTTACCTCATAACTTTCGACTGGGTGAACCGATTCTCAAAATTCTTTTTTGTTTGAAAGCTAGTGCTTCCCGTGTTTTCAAATGTGGTCCAGTAGTTTTTGAGTTACACTCCAATAACTGAATAGAATGGAAGTCGGTATTAAATTTTTCAAATTGTACTTGTTCACAGCTTCCTAATTGATCTATTTTGAAAAATACACATTTGCTTAGTTCTGTAGTTTTGGCCACCCATCCATATGTCAATACATTAAAAAAAACCTACAAATAATTTAGAATACTAGTCTACATATTAATGATACACGATAATTACTATCATTATTGTTTCTTCATACAGTACAATACCGTGAAATAATTCGAGGATTGGACTTTGATACTTATTATAATCAAGGTCAATGGTTACCTAGCGGAGTAAACAGCAGATATTTATTTAATCAATTCATTGTGTGTAGTTGAAAACTTCACTTTTTTTTATCAAAATATTAATTATGTTTCTTTTTATGTTGCTGTTTATCAAAAATCCAATTAGTTTCAATGTCAAGGCTTTATTCGTCAATATAATATGACTGCATAAGTAGGGACTGCAATCATGCAGAGTTCCTAATTCCCCAGATTCTTTCGAGATTGGAGGAATTCCCGCTGGATGGCATATATTTTTTAATGAATAAAAACAAAACTTTTTAGCGGAAATCCTTTGCTACCAATCTACAGCTCGATAGTTCTGATGCGATGTTTGCTGATGAGAATGAGGGTTACTGCCAATCAGACGGTCCTCAGTCTGTAAGCTACCTCAGGATTGAGCTGGTGGTATAGTAAGGCACTCTAGTATCAAAAGTTAGAGTAGAGTAGAATGTAGAAAGCAGTGTGTTCTGCCAGTTCACCTTGAGATCCAGTTGTTATTGTAACATCTCCGGGTGCATTATCATTGGCTATTATGTGAGATAGTGTGTGTAAACTTTATCTTTTCAGTTACTTAATCATCTATACATATATTACATATAATATGTCAATTTTACATGTATACAATTGTCAAATGTATATACATGGAAGATATATGACAAAAATATTATTGGGACATAAACGAAAATAGAATAAAAAAAAAATATTGTTAGATTTTATACTGTTTCTCTGTTTGTGCGTTTGTGCACACTAATCTCAGAAACGGTTTATCCGATATAGATATTGTTTTCACTAATATATTATGGTAAGTATGTTTCGTGTCTTAGTCTTAATAAAAAAAGTTATTTAAATTTAATCAAAATAACTCTCGTCACTACACCAAGACCAAGCGAGCGAGTCAACTAGTTAAAAATAAAATACATAACCTTACAATAGTTTTAAAACGTAATGAGACTTGAGAGACATGCACACCATTGATGAACAATATATTTATCACACGAAAACCAATAAAATGATAATTAAACTTAAGATAAAATTAAAGTAAAAACAAAGTGACGATCAGAGATTAGAGTTAAATAAATTAAAATTTATTGACTTACTCGACGGTAAGACGAAAGCACACATTTTTATTGAAGTAACGAGATGCATGTCTAATAATGACTAAATAGCAAGTATAGCCTGTGGGATCACTGGCGATAATGGCGGGCGATATGACTATAATTGTATTAGATATTTACTATCTAGTCACACTGAAAAGAATAGATGCCTCAGCCATCAAGAAAGTGGGTTCCAACCCGACGCGCCCCGCGTAGTAGTTTGACCTCAATGAGAACCCACGTACCCGTGCAAATATGTTATGAAATGGATGGGTGTCATCTATTATGACTCATTCGTACCAGTTGCAATTGGTAGTATGATTGACCTCTATAAATACTACACTATTACTACAGTGTTCTAGTATATAGAGGTCAGCGGGTAATATGCATACATTAAAAAGAAGCGTCTCTTTAATAATGTTAGTACCTACAGTAGCCTATCGTAGCCTACTATCAGTTTTGAGAAATGTAGGTTTAAAGGTAAAAACATTAGAGACATTGCCTAAAACTTTTCGGTGTCCTATAATAATAATAAGTTACCAATAAGTTGCATATACCATTCAAATTATCTACTGAATGTGTAGCAAAAAATGTATTAAATGTTGTGTGCGAGGCGAGACGCTATCGCGAGCGTTCTACACTCTCCTTGAAAAAGACCACCGGATGTGGTTGAAACTATAGTCGGAAAGATCTGACTTCTTTACGTGAGTAAATCCCGTTTTACATATTAAAAATGTAAAATGTTTTGTTGATGAATTTTGTTTTCAGTTTAAAATTTCATTTTAAAGCAAATTATAATAAAATAAAATTATAAATACTAATAGAATTTTACCTCCCGAAAACCTCAATTTCTATATATACTATATCTAACTAACAATGTGTGTTTGAATTTCTCTTGTATGTTATTGAAACATCACGTAGGCGTAGATCCTGATCTAATCCCTGCTGGAATTTATTTATTGTTTTTCAATTAATATTCAGATTGAAAATGCAGATTAAACCAGATTTTTTTTCACGTTCAGTTTGTGGAAATTTGTTTAAATACGAATCATAACCGCCGTTGCTAAAAAATATCTAGTTATATATTATTATTATATCAAATGTGTAAAAGTGGGTGGCATGCGCCAAAAACGGCTCTAAAATGCATTTCATTTAGGACATCTTTATAATTTACTTAGCTCTTATATACATTAGTCTCCATCGGTCATTAATCAATATGTAATGTTTAGTATATAAATATGTAAAAAAATACGAATACTATTTATTTTAACTTAAAACATAAATGACTAGGTACTTAGATATATGAATACCTCTGAGAAAATTCCTTATTATTGGAGACACTGAAGTCACTCAACACCTAGAACCCCTACAAATACGTAGAACTATAGCTTATCTAAGCGTTTTTTACCGGTTGTTTCATGGCGAATGTTCTGAAGAGCTTTATAATATTATTCATTCCGATCCCGAACTACTCGTTCTGGCCTAGCACTGCATCCATATACTGTTGAAAACTTCTTCGAGAACCAAAAAGTTAGCAGTTAGCAGTTTCTACCTCTGTCGTATAAGTAAATTGTGGAATGCTTTGGTCGGCGTACGTATTTCCTTGCAGCTATGACCCGGGGTCTTTCGAGCGGGGCGTTAAAAAGCATCTGTCAGATCATCATATTAGTGCAGCTTACGGCTGCACTAATGGTCATTACTTCTTGATTCCGTCTTCGCTTTCCATCAGGCGAGAGGGAGTCACTTTGATGATACATTATAAAAAAAATGCAGCACACCTGAATTTGAATCACCATAATCTAAGAGTATATCAAGTCTTTGGTAAATATGAAGTCATTAATGAGTAAATTATACTTGTCCTCAGGATTACACCTTCGGAAAGCAGCGTTTCAAGATGCGGAGAAGCGTAGGTCTTCTCTAGGCCACGTGACTTTACGACATCGAGCTTCGGATGCCTCCATCGATCCACATCACGCCGCTATACTCTTCAGAGACTCACGAGGGGTAAGGATTTAACAAAATATCTTAGTACTATTAAAGAATATTGTGTGCCTGATTACGTCTCGCTTGATTGGCAGCAATTCCCATTACCTAGACTCATAAAAAGGCTACGTTACTAAGCCAAAAAATGTTTATCAACTGTCACAATTTTGGAGTTCTTTTGGATCTGTTCTTTTGCAAAAACGGTAGGCTTTTTCAAACGTTTAATTATATTATTTAATATTGAAATATGTACTCTTTAATTTTTTTTGTGTGCTTAACATCAATTGTGAGAACTAATAAACCGTTTATTCAAACGAATTCATAGCGATCCAACAAGAAAGGTATATTTTTATTGTGCTTTAAGTGAATTAGCTTTTAATACCTAATTCGTTCATTAGAATCCTCGACCGCATTATTGTTGTCTAGCCATGCAAGTATATCCATTATTTAAAACAAATTCAGTATTATTCATATATTTATACCTCATACAATATCACCACACCGACATTTTCCCGTGAAATACCTACTAGAATACATTATATGTTTTCTGACTAGCTGCGCTCCGCGGTTTTGCCAACGCGGTGATGGATGATGATGACGATTATCAAATATAGGTTATGTCACTTAGGCATAATGCAGCTTTCTACTGGTATGAAAGATCTTTTTTGAAGCGCTTAAGTTGTTTTTAAGTTTATACGTTACATACCCAAATGCAAAAATATTTCTCTAATATTTGTATAGATTGCCTTTTACGACTATGACACCAAACATTCTCGAGTATTCCAGGACCGATTTTTATCACACAAACTTATTTATAAAATAGTAACAAATTTTATTTTTAGACCTTTGCCAGTGTTTGATTATTATCTCACTTAATGGTTGGTGATGATGCGTTCGAAGGTAGTCACACTAGGTCTAGAATAGCGACTGGCTGACTGTGCTCTATGGCTCTAATGGATATCTATCCTTTAGAGCCACACAGAGAACACTGTTAAGCCAATCGTCCCCCGCCAACTAAACTAAGTTAGTTTAGCTTAGCTCCATAGTTGAGCCAGTTTTTCATATCTGTGCATCCGCCGCAAACTACGTCAATATACGCCAACAAAAATTGTTTATACTCTCAACTATGTGAGCTAAGCTAAACTATGGTTAGGTGCTTGGCGACAGATTATCAAACTTGAAGATGGCAGCCAGGCGGACACTAGAAGTGCCCTATCACCATGCTGTGGGTTTCATCACCATGTTACCTTCACCGAAAGTTCAAGCCCGTGATAAAGATCGATCTCGTGGCCGTCTATTCGAAGACCGACCCTACGGACTAAAATCTCCTCCCTCTTTCCTACACACTACATACACTAATAGTCCAGTAATTATCTACATCGAATATAGTAAACGGGCATGTATCTATATTTTTTTTATATGTTGTTGGGTCCCCTGAGAGTAGTTTTATCCGAAAATTGCCTTGTGCTACTCCCATGGTGCTGCGAAAAACTGCGAAATTCTGGCTCTTGTTTCAGTTTTTTTGATAAAATTACCTTAAAGAAGCGATTTCCAGGTATATTTGTTACGTACTTTTGTGAAGCAAACTAAATTTACTACAATTTAAGCTCAACTTGAGCTCTAGGTCTATTACTTGCAGAGATACAGCTAGTCAAAGATGGGCAATTTTCCTGAAGAGCGGGCTCTGCGCGTATTGTGACGGGCATGAGATCTTGATTGCTGGTGGTGCATCCCCAGCCACACGGGGTTTTTTGTCAACCCCAAACCATTTTTGTACCACCTGATGGTAGGTCCTCCACAAATGATATTTTGCAGCATGAGTTGGAAGGGATGCGGGCAAGGTTAACTTTGGCCAATGCTGCTGATTACAAATGCTGAGTATCGCAGTGTGTACAGCGTTCCTTCCTCTCCTCCGTAAAGGTTCACCAAATTCTTTTCGCCAGCATTTGATACTTCTTCCTAGTTGGAGTTTGGATCAAGGAAAATGCTGGCGAGGTCTATCCCATTTTCTTTAGGACGTTTCACTACTTCATGCCTTGCCAGAAAAGGGCTGAGGTGTCACACCCACTGATGGCATGCAGAAACAAAGCCATCCCTCGTGGTATATGCATTTCTCCACATGTAAAAGAATTGGCTGGATATTGGGTGCACTCTGATCCACCACTGCCACCTTTCTGGAAGTACACGTTCGTTTGTACAGAGTTCAAGCCATTAAGGAGGACCAGCAGGTCAACGTCTTCTCCAATGATAAAAACTTGATCAAACGATCAGCTTTTGGAGAGGTCTCACAATATCAGTCTTCACAATATCAGCATCGGCGTCTTCTTGAGATTTTATATATCTGACTCGACACCCTGCTTCTCAAATACAGTACGCATCATAGTGATAAGTCGGCGTTTGTTCGATTCATTAGAGAGCAGTTTTGTTTGAGGTACTATGATTGTAGTCTATTCATCAAACAAAATGTTACTGCAGGATAGAGACGCAGAGCGTCGCAGGCGTTCAGCTGATTTAGTACTCCTCATAGCTGCATCTTGTGAGTATCCATCAAAAACCACAGCTATTGGTTAAAAAATAGCTGACGTATCCTGCCACAATGGCTCTGATTGATTTATTTCGATGCCAGATCACTTCGTGCAGGAAGTAGCCACCATCGACCGAACATCGTTTTCTCCACATGTAAAAGAATTGGCTGGATATTTGGTGCACTCTGATCCACCACTGCCACCTTTCTGGAAGTACACGTTCGTTTGTACAGAGTTCAAGCCATTAAGGAGGACCAGCAGGTCAACGTCTTCTCCAATGATAAAAACTTGATCAAACGATCAGCTTTTGGAGAGGGCAGTCTTCACAATATCAGCATCGGCGTCTTCTTGAGATTGATATATCTGACTCGATACCCTGCCTCTCAAATACAGTACGCATCATAGTGATAAGTCGGCGTTTGTTCGATTCATTTGAGAGCAGTTTTGTTTGAGGTACTATGATTGTAGTCTATTCATCAAACAAAATGTTACTGCAGGGTAGAGACGCAGAGTGTCGCAGGCGTTCAGCTGATTTAGTACTCCTCATAGCTGCATCTTGTGAGTATCCATCAAAAACCACAGCAATATAAAAAATAGCTGACGTATCCTGCCACAATGGCTCTGATTGATTTATTTCGATGCCAGATCACTTCGTGCAGGAAGTAGCCACCATCGACCGAACATCGTCGACCATTGTGAAACCTCTGTTTCCTCGGATGATACTTTCAGTGAGCGGTGTAAATGCTGAGTAGAAGGAAGATTTGCCCTTGTGCCCTTGAGCATTCCTTCTTCAGTGAACAAAGACACGGGATACGGGGCTAGCTCATACGCTAAGTGCTGCTTCAATTATTATTGTTTATGTGATTGTTTCGTGATGCAGACCTTCTGGAATATGGTAAACAGATCAACAACAACTCTCTTCTTACATTCTTTCAATAGCTGTATCTCAATGAAATGTAAACCAATGAACCCAGAGTGCTCGAATTGGGTTCAAATTGTAGCAACTTTAGTTTCCTTAACAAAAGTGTAGATGAAAGATACCTGGAAAACGCTTGCCAAAAGAAGTTCTTTCAAAAAAACTGAAAGAGAGCCAGTATATCGCAGTTTTTCGAGCACAATAGGAGTAGCACAAGGTTTTCAGGGTTGCAATTTTCAGTATAAACCACTCTTAGGGGACCTAACAAATATAAAATATCGTAGATACGTACGCGTATGCGATGTTTGCCTTATGTTTTTTTATATATTTAATGTCAGTCTGAACCACAAGTATCTAAACTTATAAATTAAGTGTTAGTCCAATCATAACATACATACTTTTTTGATTTTATTTTTCGATATTTCTTTTACATTAATTTACAACCTAACACGCTATTATTAGACTTAAGTATAACATTTTAACTTCCTGCCATCGAGACCAATCGCGGGAGAGCCGTCACGACCTCTTCGTTCCTGTCCTTCATTGCCATTTTTATGTTGTACGTAATCATCGGTTCAAAAACAACAACTATCAAACTTAGTATAATTACAACTCACACATTCATTTACTGTGTTATAGTTTGCCAATAACATTGGTACACATACAATCTGCCTTCATTTAACTGAACCATAGAGAAAATATTAAATTAAACTGAATAAAAAGTACTATTCTATACATGGTAAAATTTGTAAATTGGGTATGGGTTAATAAGTTAACAGGGCAGTTTTAGGACACGCGCGCCATTTCGAACTGGTGCTCAATCGATATTTCTAATGTGACGGGGGTGAAGTGAGGGTTGTTCGTTTGCGCCGCATGATATTTCCTTCCCCTTTTTAGTATAATGAGTCGTGTTATACGCGGATAACCCCAAATTACTTTCGTAGTCCAATTTTATCAAAGGGGAACCGCTCGTTTACAGTGTCAAGGTCAATTACTTAACATTAGAAACGGGATATTTACTATTTTCTAATGCTTGCTCTGGATTTATGAAAGGCAAAAATTTACATTTATAACAATTTTTCTCACGTTTCATTATAAAGCAGAGACCGAATCTGCGTAATTTTTTCAGGGGTAAACGTTTCGTTTCAACAATGATTCATCGAAACAATTTGTAAACAGATATACGATGCTAAATAAAATGTGATGACCAGTATTTATAAATGTTTATTTATGTTGTAGGCTAATAGTTGTTTATTAGTAGTTTGACTAAATTTTCATTTTGTTGTAATGCGGAACTTTTAATAGCTGTAGAGTTGCGCGCGCGAGTATGGACGGTTATTTTATTAATTAATATAATAACCGTCCTTAAATAAATTTTATTAATATATTTTTTATTGTTATTTTATTTCAATGATGCTTCCATCGATAATTGCATCGGTCCGAATACATCTTCTTGGTTAGCGAATATATGCCCCGCTGCGTTGGAAGCGTCATGATACAAATTAGTGATGATAAAGTGATACAAATGAGTGATACGGACGAAACGATCTAAACTCTTTCTTTCACGTTGTCGCGCACAACTGCCACTCCCCTGAATTCCCCTATCGCTAAAGTAGCAACTATATTCTTTTTTTGTGAAAATTTAACTTGCAATCATTGCAATGGTGTCGAAATATCGGGGTCTCTTATCGCAAATATAACGTTTATCTTCACTACATGTAAGTTCAAAATCATTATTTTTGGAACACTGCTTAGTGGGTGCGAATACCACCTGTTAGTGATTACTCGTAGCTTGATGTATTTTTACTAATTAATAACCGCCCTTCCCCCTAATATGTAATTGGAGCTGACTTCACTCCACAGGAGTTTACAGTCCTGTACAGACCTGGGTTATATTCGCTACCGCGAGCGATAAATAAATCCGTCAGGTTATGTGTTAATTTCACTGTTCACACCAAAGCGGATATCGCTACCGCGCGCGATAGAGATATCCGTTGGCAACGGTTAGCGGGACGAGGGCAGGGTGCATGTCGCTTTTGCTACTCGCTCCCGCGTCGCCCGGCAGAACTAGTTTCGCCAAACAAGAGAAAATACCGCCTCACTAGGCGGTACAAGTTTCGCTGCAGTTATAGAACTTCATACTATTTACCCATCGAGTTCCGCGTGGTATTTTTCTCTACCCACAGCGGTAGCGAATAACGCTCAGGTCTGATTAGGCCTTTATATGGTTGCCACTCTTGATTTACAGATAAATATAACATTATGTTTTGCAAGTAAAGAGGTTAAATATCTTAGAATTGATTTAAATTGTTCGTGTGAAATTTTTGTGCCTTTTTCTTTCGTATCTTGATTTGAATGTTTAATTTAGTCACTGTGTATCTGTCATAAGTGTGCAATCATTGCAGCATTTAACTATACTATGTATTTATATTTGTATGTTTTGGAAAGCTGCATTCACCCTGAGTAACATAGGCTATATAATATTCATCATCATCATCCATCACCGCGCGGGTGAAACCGCGGAGAGCAGTTAGTTTTAAATAACTTAATTTGATGTTTGCATAGCTGTTGGTTTGTATAAACACTGTTTAAAGATATATATTGAAATGAATTATACGGGCCTAAAATAGTATTGGACCAGTACTAACGGTAGGTATCTTATAAAAATGTTGAAGTACTTCTTGTCTATTCATCCAAAGTAAGAAAGCACAACATTAACAAATCAGAGAAAAAAGAAGCCAGAAAACATATCAGAGAGTACATAAAGCAATTACCTATATGATATTCAGTCATATATTTTTTTTATATTAAGATAACAGTTTTTAGTACATAAAATACCTGCCAGCATATTGATAAGGTAATTCTATGTACTGACACTGAGCGAGGCGAATAATTATTGTATGATAGCTCACACCCGCTTGCATGCGGCTTGCCTCGCGTGGCCTGCGGGTTGCGGTCACAGAACTATGTCGGATAATCATGTTGTAATCCTTCCTATACAGTGATAATTAAAACTAAAGATTCATGAATGAAACTGACGTATGTTTATGTCTCTGGGACGCAAAGGGTTAATACATGGACGGTTTTAAAGGACCTGTGTGTGTACACGAGTCAGTTACCACTCTAAAATTAGTAAATTAGATCTTAGAAGTACATTAATTTAAGAATGCATTTAATTGCTGACTTGAATTACTGTGTAATGTAGGTATATATGCAATCAATGATTCTTACTCACCGGCTAAGCCGTAAGATTCCGATTATAAAAAGGTCAGTCCAAAACGTCGTTAAAAAACCAAATCATGTCTGCCTCTTTTTAACCGACTTTTAAAAAAGGAGGAGGTTTCTCAATTTGACTATATATATATATATCGTTTGATAGAGTATATTTCCGTGGTAGTCCCATATAAATTTCATCAAATTCGGTCAAGCAGTTTTTGAGTTACACTCCAAAATCTGAAAAATGTTGATTTATCTTGTTGAGATCATCATTGACGGTGTATCCCGTAAGTAGCAAGGTCACTAAAAAGAGTGAAACAAAAATATCAAAAAATAGAACCGACTTCTACACTTAAAAGTGTGACATAACTTTTCGAGTCGGTACCATACACGCAATATTGTGATAATAGCTACTTTCGAATGGTATGGACTTCAACAAGTTATTTACACTTTTTAGTGTAGAAGTCGGTTATATTTTTTTATTTAAAAATATTTCTTGTCTTAGATCCAATTATATTCTCCATATAAATCAGTAAGCAGATTTTGGTTTCCAAGTCTCGACTTGAAGTCTCGAATCTCAAGTCACCTAAATTAAAAATGTAATACAACACCATGGACGCTATGTGTAAAAGTAAAGGTGGTAGCCCTACAGAAGCACGTCCATGAAAACTGCATGACTTGGGCTCACGGCAAGTTGTGTATTTGGTATTAATTACCGTGACTAATTTGATTCTGGACTTATAGCGAAAAGTAAGTAGGTAGTTGAAAACGTGTTAACGGAATACTGATAAGCACCGAATCAACTTAACACATTGTGTTCCTTAACAAACGTTTGATACGGACACGGTGTTTGTTCTTTCTTTAGTTTTGTATTGATCAGAACAGTAAAAGTACTTTATTTTAAGCGAAGATACCTTAGGTTTATCAGGCTTGGTCGCCGATCTAACAGTCATGTGTTTCAATCAAACCGCGTACTTAATTTCCCATTGAAGTTAACATTGTGAGGAAATCCACGGCAATGTGGTAAGGCACGTCTGGCTAGCTAAATAATAATACCTAATAATAATTGTAACAAGAACGGTATTTCTGTGAGCATGACAATAATAATAATAATAACATCCACGCAAAGGTCTTCAGGTCCCAAACTAGGCAGAGCCTGTACTATGGTAACCTGATGACTGATATACATACTTATATACATATATACACCCAGACACAGATCAAACAGACATGTTCACGCACACAAATGTTTGACTTGTCCGGAGATCGAACCTGGGACCAGCGTCTCAGAGGGCAGGGGTGCTACCAACTGCGCCAACCGGCCTGTCAATAAAATTAGTTAAAAAAATATAAAATGCTATATAATATGACTACGCTACATGGGTAAACAATCTCAAATAAAATAAAATAATGTCAAAGTACATGTGTCTAAGTACTCTCGAGCTTGAGATGAAGAAGGGCACTCAACATCATCATCATCATCATCTCAGCCGTAGGACGTTCACTGCTGAACATTGGCCTCCCCACGAATTTCCAAAAGGACCTGTTGGAAGCGGCCTGCCTCCAACGTCGTCCTGCTACCTTTATCAGGTCGTCAGTCCACCTTGTCGGTGGATGACCTACGCTGCGCTTGCCGGTCCGTGGTCTCCACTCGGTACCTTTCGGCCCCATCGGCCATCTGTTATGCGTGCTATGTGGCCTGCCCACTGCCACTTCAACTGGCTTATCTTCTCGGCTACGTCGGTGACTTTAGTTCATCTCTTCATTTCTGATTCGATCACGTAGAGAAACCCCGAGTATAGCCCTCTTCATTGCCCGTTGTGCGACTTTGAGCTTGCTTATGAGGCCCATGCTTATGAGAAGGGCACTGTATAGTGATGAGAGAGAGATCAGTCATACCATATATTCAGTATATGTTTGGGTGATGAACGCCGTGCAGTGATACACAGAACTGAAGTACCATCGGACAAACGGTGTTTGATTTTTCTGACCTTCTATGCCAAATCAGAACAAGACTTCATTTGCGCGAAAGAAGGTTATCGCACGATCCCTTCATTTCATGTTTAATCGGAATAAAAAGTTTGTAACTGTTTAAGTTACGCAACGTTGCGGCAATCACTACCTGGATGGGTGCCAGCTAGTGGCATTTAAAACTGACTCCTTCCATGCCACTTAGTTCGCGAATATATCTATGTTCCTGGCTTTGGAATGCACGTTAAACTATATTTCCCATATGCTATGTCAGCCTTTGGGTGGTCTTAATACTCTATAAAATGTGATGACTTTTGAAATATTTGGGAATTTTATTCATTTTAAATAAATACTAAATTAAAATGTTTCGTTAAATATAGGAAGCGTAACAACATTTTTATTCCTTTTTAAAATAAACATGTTTCACTAGATAGAATAAAGATGTTCGGTATTGTAACTGTAGTGGGGACACACATCAAAATAAGTTTGTGATCGTAAGCTGATATATTTTTTTAATTGAACTTAGTCAACATTTTATTATAATAAAGGTTTATAGTCAATATAATATAACTCCTCCCCTGGCTCGAACTGATCCTCCTGGGCATGCTGAGAATCAAGTTATCCAACATTCTTGAGGTCACCTGTCCCTTTCTTGAATAGCGGCTGCCCTGAACTCTGGCACTGTCTGGGGACGTGGCTGACGGTTCCAAACAGCTCGCTTAAGAGCATCCCATGCGTGCTCCATTGAGTTTAAGTCAGACGAGCCGGCCAGTCTAGTCGGGTAGTCTCGGTAATCCTTTTATGTGACTTAGCAGGCATAAGATGCAGTCGAGTGCAGCGTTTGCAAAAACTAGAGTATTATCGGTGCTGAGTAAAAAACTTTGAATATTTCTAATATTGCAGAATATTGGTTTGAGTTATTGGCCGCACGGAGAGTATTAAAAAGTGGTCGCCAACCGGACCTGATTTCCATTCTATTCGTCTCATCTCTTCTCGATCTCCGAGAATACGTCATCACAACCTTGTGATGTCATGAGCAGCATTGCGTCGTTGAGCTTGATGGGCGGGCGCATTATCATCGACCAGTACAAATTGGTGCCCATGGTTTATTTGGAACAGATAACTAATAATATAATCTCAGTTTATCTATGAAAATCTAATGTATGTAAAGAAAAACATTAGCAGTTTTGATAAAAGGAGTGATGCTCATTCCATCAACACGCGAAATAAGCACAAGCTATCCGTGCATGTAACGCGTCTCCACAGAATAAGTCATTCTTTTATGGGACAATGTATACGATTCTATAATAAAGTTCCCAATGTTATCCGAGATTTGCCTATTAATAAGTTTAAAATTACTATTAAAACTAAACTCTGTCAAAAAGGTTACTACAAAATTTCGGATTACTTGGAGGATAAAACAGCTTGGGACTGATCATTCCAGGATCTATCTACTCGTGTACTAAGATGTCAAAGTGTAGCGTGTCTTGCCCTACTGATACCATTATTATGTTCTCTTTTGTAAGGCAACACACTGGAGCTAATATTTGTAGTACCTAAGTAAAAACATTGTAAAAACATCTATATAAAAAGAATGGCCCCGAGTTTCTTGCCGCTTCTTCTCGGTTGGCTCTATGTATTTTGGAACGCGGCGGTAGGCTTTAAAGTACATTATAATGAAAAATTGACGTTCATAAGTGCGTCTTTGATGCCTAAATTGAATAAATGATTTTGACTTTGACTTTGAATAAATAATGGGTCTGACAATTCCATCAATAGCAACTAAAAAGACGACGATTCATCATAATATAATCTACCGTAACAAAAAGATTTCGATTTTTCAAAGAGATCGCATTTTTTTTATGTGTGTATCTAGATAAGAAATAACAAACAAAGGCATTCTGTTTTCAATCTCTTTGCAGTAATTGCTGTCATATCATTGGGTAGGGCTAGTGCTTGCATAATATTTCTTTGTATATCAATTTCTATTTATAAAGAAACACGAAAGGACAATTGAACTGGATAAAGGGGCATGCTCGTACACGTTGAGTGATAAACGACACCAATTGAACTTTCGTAGCCGGGAAAAAATATATATTGAGGTCAACGTAAGTACGATTTGCGTCTTCTCGTTGGGGAGTATCAATCCCTAATTTGAGGCGAGATCACCAGAAAGCGCTTTGACAAGTAGGAACAACTATAGATGCAAAATGTAATGTACTATAGTTTATTTTAAGACAACACTAATTTGTGCCTCCAGATCTTATGATCAATTTCTACTTAAATTCATAAGATTAGTCATTATACCATTATAATCTAGCTAGACGATACCGTGACTGCAAAAATAACATAATTTTGAGTTTTCTTTGTATTATTCGTTTTGGTTTTATCTTACCATTATTGTTTTGTTGCAGCTCCCTGTTGCTGATCCCTTCTTGGAAAAAGTCAGCCTCTCAGATTTGGGTAAGTCCTATAACATATCCTCAATAATATAATGTTGTATCATATAAGCTCGTATTCGATGTCATCTCATTTAATTAGATATCAAGTGGTCTGTTATCTAGCTGTGTTAATTTAAATTAAAAGTATAAGACTGTTATTTCATGCATTTCTTCTTGGTAAGTTGCAGATGACATATATTTTTGAATGTTTGCATTACAATTCTTTACACTATGCACTATATGATGATCCAATACTAAAAGCCTACTTGACCGTCTGAAAATAAATAATTTGTTTATCTTTTATTGGCTAGATACTCGTTGATGCCAAATAACACATACGTTAGCAACCTCGGCAAGTCAAGACACGGATTTATTACCACGTTTCTATTTGAAAGCAGTAAGTACGGAAGATTTTCGGTCCCCAATATCTATGTTTTAACAACAAAGAGCTAATTTACTTCTAACTCTAAACTTCATGTTTCAATATCGTATGAATATGAAAGTTAGGTTATTACTACACTCGAGAGCAAAAAAATCGACTCAGGACGTAAGCTCACGGTTAAAAATCTCTAGCAAAAAATCTGAAGCTTTCATTCTATTTTTGATTTGTACACCTCAAAGCTGTTAGTTTTAGCTTTAAAATGAGTGGTCTAAATTGTTATTAAAAAAATATTTTGCTCACAAAAAATATTTTATGAGAAGGAGGAAATAATGAAAAAAGTGATAATTAACAGCAAAGAAAATACAAGATTAATTTCGTCAAAATATGAATTTAATCGAAATTAACTTATCAATATTTAGTGTTCCCCCCCTGGCCCTAATAACAGCTTCCAATCGCTTCTTCATGGATCGAATAAGTTTCTTTACTCGATCTTGTTCGATGCTATCCCATTCTTCGATGAGCGCAGCTTTGAGGTCCGATTTCGTGACTGGTGCAGGATTTCTAGCCCGAACTTTTCTTTTAAGTTCATCCCACAAATGCTCGATAGGATTTAAGTCCGGGGTACGCGCCGGCCAGTCCATAGCGGTAATTTCGACCTCCTGTAAATACTGCCGGACGGAACCTGCAGATGTGGACGGGCATTGTCGTGCATGAAGATGAAGTTTTCGCCGATAAAACCGGCGTAGGGCACGACGTGATCCCCTAAAATCTCTTCGATGTATCGGTTCGCCGTCAATCCTCCCACTCAACCGCCAGTTTCAATAAAAACCAACTCGGTTTTTGCCTCCATTGAAATGCCCGCCCACACCATCCAAGAACGTTTTTTTGGAGGAGTCCAAAAGCCACATTTTCTTTGATGCAGCACTGCGCGAACCTTTCTCCAGGTCTTCTGTAGACTCGTCCTCTTCTATCGCTAGTATCGCTACCATGCAAGCACACTCTGCTTTCATCTGAGAAGAGAACGGAGCTCCATTGTTCGTCGCTCCAATCAATGTGTTCTCTGACAAATCGTAGGCGGGCTGCTCGGTGGCCTGGGGTTAATTTAGGATCAGTAGCTGGCCTTTTTGGTTCAAGGTTAGCTTCTTTAAGTCGTCTTCTGACTGTCCAGCCACCCAAAGACACTCCTCGCGTTTATCTGAGCTCTTGTTGGACTTGAACGCCAGTGAGGGCCCGATTTCTCAGCGATGTGGTGACAATGAATCGGTCATCTCTCTCCGATGTGCACCTTTTTCTTCCGGAACCACATCTTCGATTAAAGTTATATAAGTAGTATATTCCTCGGCTCCCAGTATAAGGTCCCTGCGCCTCGAGAGCTACACGGGAGCGAAAATCCCCAAATCCTGTCCAAACACCCTCTTCCTGGTCCACACTCAGGAGGAAAAGGAGACCCTGACCAGCCAGGGCTATGGAAAGGGCGAAGGATCACGCACCCTTACCATTCTGACGTAAGGACTGACGTACGAGTCAGTCGCGGTGATTAAAACTAAAGGCTTTTCCCCTCTTTTCCCCTTTTGTTCTCCTAACTCTGGTTAACTAAGCCACTTGTTGTAATATATGTAGTTTTTAGAATTGTATGTAAGCTAGCGTTAAGAAATTATAACTGACAAAGAGATGGTGCGGGCATTCAGAGCAGACATGCTCACGGAAATGTGTTGGCAAGCGGTGGCGTGTGTGGCGGGTCGCCATCTTCCCTCAGATATGGTTGAGGAAGGCGATGGCTGGCTCATGCGTAAACTCGTGAACGGGTGCTGTTTGCGGTTGCACCAACTCAGAATAAAATGTATCAATAACTTTAAGTTTATTATGTTATATGTATGACTTAATTAAAAAAAAAAAAACAATATTTACGATATTTTATATTTTTGCATTCTTTTTTTTAAGTTTGTATACACTAGGATTACCTGTGTTACGGGAGGTCACTAACATGCTGTCCAGTCACATTAACTCATCACAAATATCCAGGCTCCAAGTAAAAGTATTAGCTCCCATAAATATTTGCCCCGGCTAGGGATCGAACCCGGGACCCCTCGCTTTGAAGGCAGGTCACTACCACCTATGATGTCCGAGAAATTTAACCTTACCGATCGTAGTACACATATCAACATGGTCTAGGGATATTTCAACCTAAATAACTAAAATTATATTAACGTTTTGTTAAGACACCTACACATTAACATAAACCCTGTTTATTAGCCTATCTAATCAGATAATAAAGTTTTAGAAAAAAAAAAAAAACTTAAAAAAGAAAAAACTCAGACAAAACATTTTTTTTATAAAAAAATTTTGAAACTATAAATTATTGATCCGTGGATCCACCTAAGACTCTCCTGACATATCTGCAGCGGTTCTACATACTCAAAACAAGGGTGTCAATATCCTGTTGTGGAATACTGTCCCAAGTCCTGCTAAGATGCAAGAAAAGCTGGTTTTCATGCACAATATCTTCAGGGAAATTCCTAAGAACTCTTCTCTGAAGCATATCCCAGGCATGCTCAATAGGATTTAAGTCAGTGGATTGTGCAGGCCAGTGTAAAGCTTGGATATCATGCTGTTGTAACTAACTTGTAACGATACGCGCCGTATGTGGACGGGCATTGTCGTGCATTAGCTGGAAATTTTGTCCCATTTGCTGTCTGTGGGGCAAGATTACAGGCTCTAGCAACTCATCTCGGTATTTTAGAGCAGTCATATTGCCTTGTATCCAAACGAGGTCCGTTCTACCGCCGAGACAAATTCCTGGCCAAACCATAATCGTGCCACCTTGATATGCATGAACTTGTTGTGGGTGCTGCAGTCGATTCCAACGTCCAGGTTCTCTCCAAACGCGTACTCTTCGCGAATCAGGATGAAATCCAAACCTGGATTCATCAGTGAAAAGCACAAGTGACCATTGAGAATGGTTCCAGTTCTCGTGTGCAATAGCCCATTGTAATCTTCTTCCTCGATTGCCTCTCCTTAGCGTTGGTACGCGAAGTGGTCTACGAGCATGTAGGTTAACTTCATGCAGTCGTCTTCTCATAGTTTGACCGCTTACCAGCAAACCATACTCTCTCTGTAGCCTTTGAACCAATTGCATCGCCGTTACATTTGGTTGACTTCGTGCAGCATTTACTATGAATCGGTCCTGTACACGTGTTGTAATGCGTTGAGGTCCTCTGCGCTGTTCCACCACTTCCCCCGTGACACGATAACGTGACCAAAGCCTGGATATAACGCTCTGACTGGTCCTCATGGCATCAGAAACCGCAATTTGGGTAGCGCCAGCTTGAATCATGCCCACTGCTCTTAACATTTCGTTCCTGGTCAAGTGTCTACGTGGCATGATTAAATGAACACCGGAGATGCGTTTGACAAAGATTTATAGAAATTTATGGAGTTTTAATTAAGTAAAAAGTTAAACCTTTTATACACAAATTTGAATTATAAAAACCAACTTAATAATGTTTTTATGATCTGTCATTAATCATTTTTTTGTAAGGCCAGTACTTTTTAAGTTATTTAAAATAGTTTTATATATCCCTAGACCATGTTGATGTGTGTACATCAATAAGATAAACTTTCACGCGATATCTCAACAATATTAGTTCTATAAACAATACAAAATATAAACAATAGTTTACTTCCTGTAAATTTTCACCTTCACCTACATGAAGGTGACATGTAAAGTACTTGACGTCTTGACGTGCTTAAATTAGTTTTTATTCATTATTTCACGTGACGGTGTGAAAGTCATGTACCAGATGGTAAGCATTGCGGCTGCTCTTGATAGGAGCAGTACCACCAAAAGCTTAACTAGGCCTAAAGTTTACACTTGAACTCTTCCCTCTTCGATATTGGCTATTGCTTTTGAGTCTCAATCGCCCAGTCATTTAAACTAATGCCTGGACTTATACTACTATAATTTAATTATGCCTGGAAACTGTTGCTTCGCAGCAGACTATCTAGCACTGACCTACAAGTCTTTAATTGGAATTTCCTGGTGTCTTATAATTCGCACTCCGAAGGCGCAGGGGAAATTATATAACTACGAGTACGTGTTCCCTCACGGATATGGATTAAATTAACATTGATTGTAGCTTCAATAGAAGCCATTCATGTATAGGAACGCAAGTGGTATACTGCGTGTCAATGCACTGCACTCGACGTCCTGAGACGAGTGGTTTTTGAGCCTGGATGCTCTGTAGTCTTGGGTTATTATAATGTGGTTTAGATGCAAGTCATGTGCTCATTTACTCGTAACTTTTTCTTGACGATAATCCAGTGTAATGGTTTTTTACTTTTATCTCACTTGATGGCCAGTGATGATGCAGTCGCAGTTGGATTGCAATAGACCTAGAATAGAGACTGGATCTCACGGATGCCGCCGGAACCTACTGTTTAACAGGAGTGTGCACAGATAAGATGGGGTCAAAGTGAACTGCAAACTACTCGGTAGTTATAAATTTGCAATTTATATGTTCCTCAATACACACTTACTAAATGTGTTATTAAATACTAGCTTAGCTCAAACAACTATTGACGTCATTTTGCCATTCAATGTTATTGTATAGCCTATATTTGTTGTGTAGACCGGTTTTTCATGGTTTGTGTATTTTGCTCTTTAGCGATTTACTGTATCGTTTGTCTTGGCAATCTTCGATTTAAGAGCCTTTTGTTTACTGTCACACCTGAATCACTAGCTGCAATTACAAGTAAATGATGAAAATCTAATTCTCGCTTGTTTCTTAGTAACGTAATCCTTTTTTTGTACCCTCGTTAACAAAGATAGGATTATGTTTATGTCAAAACGATTCTACGTCATCATCACCATCTCAGCCATAGGACATCCACTGCTGAACATATGCCTCGCCCACAAATTTTCAAAGGAGTCAGTTGGAAGCGGCCTGCATCCAACATCGTTCTGTGACCTTTCGCAGGTTGTATATACACCTTGTCGGTGGGTGACCTATGCTGGTACGTGATCTCCATTCAAAACCTTCCGGCCCTATCGACCATTTGTTCTGCGTGCTATGTAACCTGCCAAATGCTACTTCAACTGACTTGTTTTCTGGGGTGATTGATGATGACTTTAGTTCTTCCACGGATCTCCTCATTTCTGATTCGATCACGTAGATAAACCTTTCTCAAAGTTTGTCCTAAGTAGATGTATTCGTCAACAATTTCAAGAACAGAGTTCACAACTGATTCTGGGGTAGGTACCCGTTGGGGAACTCGATTGAGGCTTACGAGCATCGTGCTTAGGTCTTCCATTGATTCTGCTATGACTACAATATCGTCGGCAAGTCGAAGGTGAGTGATGTACTGACCTTTAATGTTGATGCAGAGTCCTGCCCATTCTAGGAGCATGAACGCGTCTTCAAATGCAGCGGTGAACAGTTTCGGAGAAATAACGTCTCCTTGTCTCATGCCCCTTTGCAATGGTATTGCCTTCAAACTCTGCTCCTGTACTCGGACTGATATGTTGGATTTGTACATGCACTTCAAAACTTCAATATACCAATAGCCAATACGGCACCGCTGAAGAGACTTGCACTGCCCAGATTTCGATCAAATCAAAGGCCTTCTCATAGTCTACAAAATAGTAGCGTGTAGATGTGGTCTATGGCACAATGCCTTTTTATTGCCTTTATTACGAAGGCTGGAAGCCATCAAATCTGGAATAGAGACGGTTCGTGATGCCTCTCGAAACCACCTTATAAACTATGGCTCAAATGCGAGATAGGTCTGTAATTCTTCGGCAAAGGTGTAGTCATCTTTTTTGTTAAATTAAACCACCACATTTTTGTTCCATTCTTCTGGCGGTGATCATTCGATTTAGACAGCGTTAAAGAACTTCTGAATGACTTTTAGTACTATACCATCATCACCCGGTGCCTTGTGTTTTAAGCTGTTTTAAGGCCATCCTTATGTCATACAGGCTGATGTCTGGGATTTTTTCAGTATAATGCCAAGTCAGCTTGACACTTGGTCTTGACTTGATCTTTGGCCGAGCTACTAACAAGTTTTTACAGGATTATACAATACATATATACAATTGCCCTGACTGGCTGATTCATTAACGCAGAGCCTAAACAGCTGGGGCTACAAATTCGAAACTGTTGATTTTATGCAGTAAGCATAAAAAGCTTTAACAAGGCAAGGTTTTTCAAGATTTCACGCTTTAGGAGACAATAGCCACCCTAGACAGGAATAGGTGGTGATGGAGGCCCTGCTGAAATGGGATATTGATCTTTCTTCCTTTGTTTTAGTGTGTGTTTCCTTAAGTCTTTTTACAAGTACTTACAGAAAAAAATGTATGTCCATGTCTCACAATAAGAACAAAAACAAATTTTAATGGGTAGGTATTGGCATTCCGAGCAGTCAAGCTCACGATAAGGCGTTGGGAAGCGGCGGCTTCGTGCGGGTTGCCGTCTTCTCTCAAACATGGTTGAAGAAGGTGATGGCTGGATGAGTTCCTCAATAAAAAAGTCGCACAAAAGTTTAAAAATAGCTCTGACCGCGGAGTCTGAGGAGAAAATTTATTATAGTGAAAAAAGGTTGACTTCTATTTATTTCTGCGGCTTCATATCCTATGCTTACAGCATACGCCAAGCGACTGAACCCACTGGCAAATCATTTAGTAAATAAAGCAGTAGAGGACAAATCGTTTTGTAGGTATATTAGAAAACCTAGTAGGTATTAGAAATAAGCCACTGATCATGATTCAATTATTTTTTAAATTTCTATGTCTGTTTGTGTGTGACATCTTACAACTCGAGAACCACTTGCTTGATTTGGATTGGAACGCGCTTTAAAGTTAGTTTGTTTATTTTTTGGCCACGGTATACTAATAGTGTTTCATTATAATCTGTCAGGGAGTTGAGTTACGAATGAAACGTGTTCAAATGGTATGCAAGATGCTATGATACAATGTTTGGATTCTTTAACCCTAGTTTACAGGCGTTCTCATACCTCGCGAGTGTTTCATTTCATTTGTAACTAGCCGAGTTGATATTTGATATGAATTATGTGAGCGCTCGTTTCACTTATTAAAACGGTTGCATTGTTGTTTGTGCTTTGGCATGTTCTCTATTCGGACTTTGAATCTGATGAATGCTGACTTGATTGTGTTTGTTTATTTGTATGTGTTACTCACTGAACATTCAATGCTACGGTTACAAAATCCATTGTTCTCAGTTACTTTATTCATTTGATTTCTGTTGTGTTCAATTTACATAATAACTCTCTATCAAAATCTTTGTATCATATTGTTGCCAAGTCTAACTTGACTACGACGACGTTACGCGCAGTATAAGTTTTGACTATTGGCGCTACCAAGGTTTACACTTCTATACATCTAACTAAAACATAGGGCAAATCTTCAATGGGTGCTTGAACACATAAACGAGCATTTCGCAAAATCGATATGGCAGTTATAATATTAGTAAGAAATATAAGTAATTATTTTCTTGATGTATCAACACTCATTGCAAGAGATGTATCTATAGACATGTGCACTATGATAAATATTATACCAAGTTTTAGTTTAGTTTTAGGGCCGTGGCTGGTATTGTAAACAACACGAGCTATTGTATACACTACTTTTCAATTTTTTCAATTTTAAAAGATCTTTATTAACATAAGGATAAAATAAACAGTACTTACTAAAATGCTAGTGTTAGTAAGCTCCTTAGCAGTACATTAATATTGATTATAAAATACGTTTTTCGAGTACCTAGACTCATATAAAACTTTTGGCATGATCCGTACAAAAAACATAATTTGAAAGCGGTAGTAAGATTACCAATACCATAGGGAACGTTTCACGTTTATAAATATAAGGTATGTAAGCGTTTTAGATTTGCATTACATTTGTTAAATTGTTTTTATAAGAGTATGAAGGCCAAAAGGCGGTAGATAAATAAATCTTTCGACGCTCTAAGCAACGGCGGCGGTCCGCAAAAAGCAACAGGAACGTAAACAATGTTATCTGATCTATCATTCAGCAAGCGCATGCGACGCGCTGCAGCGCGAGTCGCGCACGCCACTCCTACCGTCCTACCCGATACCAGCTGGTAAAACGGGCCGGCACCGGCCAGCGGTCCGCATGCGCTTGTACAATGACTAAACCTATTCATCGTATTTTAGAAATAGGTGATGCGGTAGTTTGTATCGATTGTATTTGTCGATAAATGTTAAACTTTTATTACGTGTTTTGCATAAGTTTTGAATTAATGAGTTTTTATTTAGAGGGTTTTTATGCATATAGAATTTTTCTGATAGCTTATAAATATACACGTCAATTTTGGGCAATCCTATTTCTAGGTGCAATTTATGTAGATTTGTGCGGAAATGGGTATTGAAGGCATACTTGAGTGCCTTATTCTGTATAACCTGTATTTTTTTAATGTTTGTTTGGCAGGTGCTACTCCACACTGGACAAGCATACGTAATACAAGGTCGGACAAGCGTGCGATATATTCGCAGCTTTGTGAGGCTACTGAGACACGAGCGTCTATTCAGGATTGGATTTAGTGCATTTAGCGCCTTGGTTCCTTTGATACAGAGCTTTAAAGTATTTTTTGTCCAATTGAGCTTAGTGTCGAGTGTTGTTCCCAAGTATTTTACAGAGAGACTCCAAGGAATACTAACATTGCATACTCTTAAGGTTCGTGAAGGTGGCGTACGTTTTCTACTAAACATGATGGCCTCAGTTTTGGAGGCATTAATTTTTAATTTCCATTTCTGGAAGTAGTCCAGCAAACGGTCAAGGGATAACTGCAAGCGGCCAATGATCAAGTCAACGTCGGAAGAAGATGAAAAAGACGCTGTATCGTCAGCGAAACAGGCTATATTGGTCCGGGGCTGGACCGGTATATCGTTAAGATATAACAAAAATAAATATGGTCCCAAAATTGAACCTTGAGGGACACCAGCAGGCACCAATTTAGGGTTAGAAGAAGTCTTATCGACGCTAAATGTTACCATTACAAAGTTACGGTTTATATTTAACTTTTGAAATGAATGAAATTGTGTAGGTGCTAATTCTGAATTATGTTTTGCAGTATGATTTGTCTTGGTGTTGAATGCTAGCGCCACGCTTCTCCTTAACAGATAAGATGAAACTATTTTAATACGTCCATATATATCTAAAAATTAACCTTTAGAAGTTATAGCGTGACCAGGATATCTCCTGGTCACGCTATAACTTGTGAACGGATGTAACGATCTCGCTTATATTTTTTTGTTGTGTTAAATATTGTCAGGAGAAGATTCTTATGAAAGAAAAACCAAGAAAAGATGGGAGGTTAAGAAGAGGCCGAAGGCCGAGTCTACTAGGCTAACGAAATCGCGGGCAGTCGCTAGTATCTGTATATGTCTATCTCGCTGATCTTTTAAAGATATTTTTATATACATGCAATGTGGTATTATTTGAATGACAAACTTTTTGATGAGACGGTTTTAAAGCCATTTTGGTAGACCTTTTGATATTTGTGGTCCAGCTAATAATAACTTAATTCCTATCACTGGATAAATAAACAATGTATGGAATATGCATCGAAAAAAATAAACTCCCCAATTACCACCATAATAGGCTCCTCTTCGCCAGCAGCAGGGTAGAAACATAAGTAGTTTCCCAATATTAATATTATTTAGGATTGATATTAAATACCTGACTATAATTACTGTCTTGCCATTCATGCGCAGATTTAAACCTTTACCTGAAAAAGTTGTCCTATTTAACGCCCTAATCCTCACGCTGGGTCAGACTCTCTGCTACTTTATCGAAGCGCAATTATTTATAGATAGTTGCGCGTTCTATGTATTCTCGCGCGTTTAGTTTATTAGTGTTATATGTTGCGCCCCGCAGACCACGCCTCAATTTTCCGCCTCAAGGATTTTGCTTCTGAGCGGAAAATTACTCCTACGGGAAAATTTTCCGCTCAAAAGGTTACCTATCTAATTTGGCTTGAAAACTATTTAACCTTTTTTTAAATTTTTGTTTTATGCTACCGGCGGCTGACCGCTTCGTCATCTGTTGTTAAGTGATGTTGCGGTCTACGATGTATCACGCTTGCCTAGATGATACCTATTCACTTGCGGTTTGTAGATGCCTAGATTGTAGCTATGGCTAAACACAGACTCAGGCAACGAATTTTACTACTTAGCTGTACGCATTATAAATGTGGAAGCAGAACGATTCGTGCGCAATGATGGAATTGCAACCTTGTAGCGCTTGATGTCGCATCGCTGCACTGGAAAAATCCATCAATATCCATCTTTTTAAACACACATGCTTTCGAAATTATAATATTAGTGTGATATTATTTAATGTTAGTTTCCCTTAGTTTAGAGTTGTGCGTGTATGTATAGTACCTATTAGTGTACGCCTGAATTTGGAACTCTGAACTAGAATATAAACAAGCCAAATCTATTAGTCAACATTGATCGTATGTTGACGATTATAATTCGATAATGGATTAAACAGACATAAATTTTTATCTTCGTTACGTTTCGATCGTCAGTGTTGGTTACAAAATTATAATTACGATTGTTGTGATAGCCAGTGATAAAAACGTTTTTATCGCTCTACCAGCAGTTATTTTACTCTCGCTGTGGTTTCTTTACGTGTTCTATTAATTTAGTTCTTTTTTGATATCTTTAAAAACATCACAAAACTTTGTGGTTATGTCGTAGCATATTTTTTTATTAATTATTCAGTATTTGCCTCATGTTTCCCTTTTGGATTGGACATCATCTAAGAGAAAAAAATGATTGTGCAGTTAAAGGTGGTTCAAAGAAAATACTTCAGTTACATAATAAGTAGGTATTTAGTTTCAGTGTCTTTTAATTTTAGTCGTATAATTTCGAATTCGGTTACTCTATCAAAAGTTACCTATGTAACGTACGTTTACTGACATTAGGTAAATTTCGGTAAGTATGTTTTAAACAATGGTGTAATGGTAATATAATAAGTGGTAATATATAAATAAATGACATTAGACACTATACATTATACCTATTAGCATAGTAATTTACTTTACTTATACCTTAGTTAGTGGAAATAGACATATCGGTTCACAGTTTTAAGGTGCAAGTTGGTAGCCGGCTACATGAAGCCGCAGCAAACGACGTGTCGCAGCGACACTACTGGTGTCTATGTATATCTATGAAATACCATTCGTAGTTAGCGACACTTGGCTGGCGTCGCGTCGTCGAGCGGCAGACGACACTGTCGCCCGACCGCAGATGAGTAGTGCCGCTCGCGGGTACCAATCTACCTAGTAAAACGACTGAAAAGCTTTTAAACTAAACCTTTCATATCGCTTTTCAAATGGTTGTTGCCATCTGCTGTTGCCGTCTGCAGTCGGGTTCGAAATCATGACTGCAGCGACATGACGCGACGACGTGTCGCGGCGACATGAAACGACGACACGTCGTCTGCTGCTGCTACGTGTAGCCGGCTACCAATTTGCGCCTTAACTTTGCTCTTTCCCGCCGCTCGGCCGCGCACATCCCTGCTGATGTTTAAATGGATGTGGTATACTTCTAGTGATAAGTAAATGTCCTTGAAACAAATTTCATAAACGACTCCATGGAAGACTTGTCTCTTCGTGGTAGACTACGGGTTTTCTGCGATATGAACGCTAGGAAAGCTTCTGGTGCAAATCCTTCTGCACTTCCTTTAGTGTATTAGCTACGGGCTAATTATGCTTTTGACCATTGAATCACTTCTAAATCTCTCAACGCTGGACCTCAATAATTTTTACCAGGGGTTTTACTTTTACCTGTGTTGACTCTATTGTTTAGTCTACCTACAGCCATTCACATTTTCGAATCAATATAATCCTTAGACGATAACAAACTGAAATTGAAATGACATTGGATAATTAAAACGCCGTTTTTATTTGTATGGTTTATTTGGACTGTCCCATGTACAGTGACTTCTATGTTGCAACGTTGATATTATCTTTTAAATTATCTATGTAAAACTATCAAGTCTGATAACTGGAAAACTTTTTCCGCTGTCATAATAACTATAAGTTTATCTTCACAGCATTCATGGAGCTCAGGGTGTAGACATATAGATGTCAGAAGTCGCAGTAGAGTATTTATAACAATTTAATATTTGTCACACTTGGTGCATACAGTTTATGGTAAACAAAAGTAAAATATACCTTGTATTAATATATACCTTATTGTCTTATATTTAAAGCTGACAGAGACAAAACAGAAACGTATTTGGCATATATAGTGAAACGTCGCGACATTCAAGTGAACCTTAATTATTTGACCAAAGCAGCTGAAGGATTAATCGCCAATAGACGAAAATAGTACAGATCAACGGACGACAGTCTTCCGTAACAGCACGCGTTCTTATCTAAACATAGACCGGTTAGGAAACTTGGCCACGTTCAACCATTGCTCGCACTCAAAAGCGGCTAAATACCTTTACTTATATATTCTTTTAGTCAATGAAGAATCAGCCTGTTATAGAGTAACATACTCGTATAATACTTACACGTAGTCTGTTGCATGACAACAAAAGGTCATGAAGATCATGCTTAAACGAGTATCTATAGCATCATCTTTTCGAATGCGTCGGCAGAGGTGTGTATAAATACCCACACATTCTCAGCTATCTTTTGGTATGCAATAGAGGTTAAACGGGCGAACATGTGCCATGCCATCCTTTAGTTGGATATTATGACGTTCATGTGGTATGAAAAGCTCAATTTTTGAACAATAAACTGTACGGCATTGTGAAGTTGAATGCATCCTGTTATAATTAAATGGTTCCAATTCGAAGCCCTTATCGTATCTGATTCTTCAATTTTAAAACTTTATGTCGTATAAAGAAGTGAAAGAGATTGCGTTGGAGAGAGAAAGATGGAGAAAACAGTTTCAGCTACACCGACAAGAGCAAGACTTTTAAACCAGAAAAAGAGAACAGAAAGTGTATCATAAAAAAACATTTACGATGCCATAAGGCGTGTTTGTGTATTGTGTCTTAACCGGGTCTTTCATTGTTCTGGGTGAACAAAACTGACAGTTTCTTGTACCTAGCCATTTGGCGGTCACGCAGTTTTGCACGTTGGCAGTGCGTTCTTGTTTCGAAGTGAGTTTTGGTTATAGAATAGTGAAAATGGAACGAGACAGGAGTGCGTATCGTTTGCTGATCTCCTCGCACTGGTGCGGGGGCGTGGGCTGGTACAGGCAGACAGCCAAGCGGCGGCAACGGCGCCGGCTGCGGTGTCAAGTTCGGGCGGGTGCGGTACCGGTGTAGACGCGTATAATTAGCAGTTAGCCGTGGTCGGCGCGGCGGGCCGCACCGAGTGGCGGCGGGCGATGCGCCGCCCGGGCCCCGCGCATGCTGCGCCTACACTACTTTTCCGACAGCCCCGCGCTAGCCGTCGCAGACGACGAAGAGACCGTCTACTCCATCGATCTCATCAAGGAGTTCGAGGCGGTCGACCGCGCATGGAAGGCGTTCCTCGCTGACTGGCTGCTGAAAGGTCCGCTTGTTTATGTCACCCACGCTAAATGCGCCGACGTTGTTTTTGTTTTGTTTTCTTTTATCCATTGTAATGCCGCCACGCGATAAGTTAATAAACCGCTTCTCTGTAATTAATGGTGCGTTTTCCGCGATAGTCTAGGCGACCGCGCAAAATTAGCATTTATCGGTCGTGGCCGCAGGCAACGGAAATGACTTTACGGTTGATGATGTTATGATGTTAATGATGTTAATGAGTTACGGCACTGCTGTGGTCAAGTTCCCCGTGAATGTAAATTTCAGTGACGGATTTCTAATGAAATGCTGCTTTTAACTATATACTTCAGAGCTTACGTTTTTTGTCTGTCCATTTTGTCACTTAAATAATTGAATGTATTTCATTTAGGAATTATAATCGTATTGAAGTCCAGTTTTCAATTTTCTAATCTTGACTTGGCAATATAGAAGTTCGTATGTGCGTCAAATTGTAAACAGCTGGCGCACTTCAAACTATCTCAGTCCGCCAGATGCGCACAATTATCTTTTCCCTTGGATGTATTTCCATCAAGAAGTTCCCAATCCCAACCAACCTGTGCGTGCATATAAAACAATAACATTAATCGAGTGCTAACCTCTGTTCCGCCGTCATGCGAGGTTCGGTGTGACGTCATGACCTTAGCGCCACTTGCGCAACCGGAATCTATCGAACGTAAATAAACAAATAGGCATAGGTGTGTCTATAAATAATAGCCGTAAGAACCCCTGTCGTTGATAACGATAGAACAGAGAAATAACTTCGAAACAGAGAAAATACTTTTTTGTAACATACCAACTAAAGTAGGTTATTAATAACTAGGTTCTTTTTCATTATACGCCTGCTATACTGAAGTAGCCAATTCAACCATCTGCCAACTATTATATTATAACAAATAAAAAAAATACGTAATTTGACGTGTGATCTAAACCAAATAGCTTGCTGCATCATAAATAAGTACATTATTGAACATTAAATAATAGTACATTATATTACTCTAGTGAAGAAAGTAAAAAAGTAAAAATAAAAAACTGTACAATGGCACTTCCTTTTAACGTTCTTTATATCCGTGGTATCCGTTTTGCCTGCGACGTAGTTCCTGGAATTATTGATTTTTAGAGTCAGCGTAGGTTATACAATACTCCTCGCGTTTTATCCACTTTGGATTATTATGTTATTGAAACTTGAAACTGCTTTTAACCGCCTGAGATGTTAGATCTGGCTTTCTGGTTTTTTAATTAAATTTTGAAATTCTGGCTTCATAAAATATTATATTCTTAACCGTTGATTTTGCCATGTAAATCACAGCCTTTACTTACCTATACTAATTTCTCTCATGAATTTTGGCCAATTTTTTTGATAGATTGTTGTTGATACAAGGTTAAGCAAACCTGGCTGCGGTCATGGTTTGGATGGGTGACCGCTAGTCCGGACTGTGCGGGATCGGCTCCAACAAGCAAAATAATCCTGGCATGTGATTTTATAGTCCTGTTTGGACTTATATGGCTACTATAATGGTTTTAGAATATGCCACCGCACTTATATCAGCATATATTAATCTTGTTTTTACTCAAGTACGCTTACTCTTACAATTTGGACTTATATCGGTATATAGGATCACAATTCATGGCCACTACTGGACTTAACCTCCTATAAGAGCATGTATTAAGATTAATTACTCTCAAGAGGAACTACTCCGACAACCCAGACTTATATGCGCATATAGGATATCGCTTTAAGCGCATTTTAATCTCCAGGCTCCTATATGAGCATATTCGAGGAAAATGTGCACTGAGGAACAATCACTCTTTTTAGTCTTACTTATAGTCTCATATAAGCATTTTTTCTGTGACCAATATAAGTCAATTTAATTTAGACTACTAAAGAGCACTTAGGCAACATGGCGAATTTGTTTTGGTTTTGACACTTACCATTGTAGAACTAAATTAACTTTTATCAAATCTATAGCATACTTGGATAATGTCACCCAAAAATGGCGACGTTTCCTAACATTTTGTTGATAAATAAATGAATACACAAAGTGTTAATAAGCCATTTTAAAATGGCGCTTTAAAATTTCAATCGAAACCAAGATAAGGTTCACAGAAAATTCACCTTCCCCAGCAAACAGTCATCACAAATACTATGAACAATAGGATATATTTTTCTACTATGGTTGACAATATTTTCTAGTTATCATATTAATAAATACCACTTACCTTTGCACAAACTATTTAATATTTTTCTACACTGCACAAAACCACACATCGAGTTAATCTCACTTTTTACTATAGTGCATTTATATTGGCATTCCCAGGTAATAGTACACTTGCGTAATCCCAATATACGAGCCATATAATCAAAAGTGGGATGGCTGGGGCCTGATATAATCGCGCTGTAAGCAAAGATAGACTTATAAAATGGGCCCTTTTCCGGGTTTATATGCAGATATAAGTCTCATATAATCCTCAAGAAATCATGGTTCTAGGATAGTTAAAGAACCACTTTTTGGCGCGTGAAAACGGAAGTAAGACAAGCGCGCTTGTCTTACTTCCGTTTTCACCAATATCGTAGTACAACACTTAGTAGTACAAACAATCAGATACCATGGCTTTGGTGTTACCTAAAACGTTGGTGAAAACGGGCATTAGAGCAACAGTCGCAAAGCTTTGCCGGATGCCTTCGGATGGACCTCCGCCCTAGGACTGGCTAGCCCATCCAGGAACCACACTGGATTCATATCTGAGTAAAGATCCGAGTCCCAGAAGAAGTAGAACATGGGCTGATTTTAACCGTTATGTATGTTTACGAAGCGCTCTCGCGAAATAAATTTACTGTACATAATGTTTGTAATTTTTTTATTAAGGCTTTCATCAAATCATCATCTTATTCTTGCCAATAATATTTTCATATCCTAGAGCAACTGCGCTTACGCGCTTCTGCAAAGTATTGACTGCACGCGGAGTAAACTCATTTCGTCGAACATTTTCTCATGACTTTGCGATTCGAGCACGCTTTAAAGTGCTTTTTGATATTCTTGTATCTTAGAAAATATTATCTATTTTAAAAGAGTAAGTACATATTCTTTCCATAACAAACTCCATACAAACGCAGTTCGAAATTATTGATATGAATAATGTATGATATTAAGTTTCACAGATTGACCTGTATACTAATGCCTAGAATGTTTACCTACTAACAGGTCTTGTTAAATTATATGGTCATCGCAATGTAGGTCAATAAAAGCTCCATTAGTTTGTACCCTGAAAATTATAAGCTTTGCAAAATAGTTATTTTTCTATATTGTCAAAGCTATATACACACGTTTTACACTATACAGTAGACAGTAAACCTCGCGAGCACTGTTTTATCAGCATCTTATCTGCAGGTCATCGAGTTTCAGAAAAAATAGACAAATATTTATTTCGTCAAGACCTTGACAGATTTTGCTAAAATTGTACTTATACTCGTATGTTGTTGGTACCAACTGTTATTGCCGAATATTACCAAAATCGTCTAGTTTTTAAATTTAACCACCTATTACCTCGCCAACCACTATGGGTCACACCAATTATGGGTCATATTCGAAATTGCTCTTTTAAAGTCAGGTACCTAATGTCTATACCAAAGTTTTATTAAAATCGGTGGGTAAATAGCGCCGCAGCAAACTTCCCCTTGTTAGGAAAAGTACCACTCAAAATCGCTGTTAAAAAATATATTGAATAGTCGAACATGCATACTAAGTTTCGGCAAGACTCGTGGAAAATGCGAGCTGTACCGGAGGACCAACATAACGCCTAACAAACATACGGACAGATGAAAGTCAAAAGGCCAGTTAAAGCAGAGACGCTTTGCTCGCTCGGTCAATTATGCTACCTACTCGTACCTACGTACTCTTTCACTTTGCTTTCTTTTGTCGTATCATAAAACATCGTTAGTCGGGTTTCATCAAATTTATCGACTTAAGTCCCATTACTGGTAGGGGAGTTCACCCGGAATTCAATTTGGCACCCCGGCTTATAGCCTTTCGTAGAAATAAATACATTTGCCCATTTACCCAAAGATAAGGATTTCTTTTCCATATATATTTCTATTATAAAATTTCGCGGAGAGCTTTGTACGACGTATCGTAATAGGTTTTTTAATAATGATATGGTTGGCTATTGGACTGATCGGCTTTGCAAACAAGGGTTGTCAGGTCCACGAAATTGCTGCCCCATGTCAATTTATTTATTTTATTATTGAGAACTCAAGTATACCAAGTACAGCTTAATTACCATTAAAGTTACAGTTAAAAGTGTAGTTGTCCAAAAAATATGAAATAAATGACTTTAAATACTAATTAAGTTACTAAACGCAGTTTTTGTGGTAGTTTTACTGTCGGGTAATAGATACTGGTGTGTATAGATGTGTATGTAGGTATATAATAAAAATAGTACCTAATCTGGCACTAAAGTGTTCAGTTGGTAGCACTGTTAATAAAGCGAACACAAAGGATCAGCGTAATACAAGCTGTAGATTAAACTGTGTTGTCAGGTGACACGGCTGACTGGAGCTTTTGATGCTGATATGCCGAATTATTATGACTACGTACTACCGTGAATTTGACATCAAACGAGATCATTTTAGCACTCTAAAGAAACGATTTTGTTGTATACTGTATTTCTCATATTACTACTTTAATATTCTTATTCATTGCTATAATTAATACAATATTTTGTATTTTTATTTTTATCGCAAGTTCATTTTCAAAGATACAAATAAATTTTGTTAACACCGCCCGAGCGATAAGAGGACAATAGACCTAGTCCCACGTAATACGAGACCAAGAAACATGATTTTTACGTGAGAACTTTTGCCTAATTTTTTTATTGCCTAAAGTATGCAGACAGGCAGGCGGCCCACCTGATGGAATGTGTCGCCTATAGACGTTTGCAACATCAAGGGCGTCGGCAACGCGCTGCCAACCTCTAAAAGGAATAGAAGTAGTGAAGTTGGAAGGGAGGAGAGCAGCGTATACTAACCACCATAAATAACTACCTAAGTAATTGAAAATTTGTGAAATACTTTGACGTATAAATAACTATGTGTAGCCTCAAGGGTATATTATATTGGTACCATTCTTCCTTGTAAAACGACGATGACAACACCATTGCGTTGTGATAGTTCTTATTGTTTAAAGCGAGCTAAATTAAGCTAAAAGAATTACGTGTACAAATACTTCTAAATTGTATCGTTACAAAAAAGGTCTTTGAATGAAGTAGAAAACAAATTATTGTATCACAGTATTATTATAGTGACTACAATACTAGACCACTATCCACTCCGCGTAGACCGCGCTCCAGTACCCACACTCCACTCTGCTGCGCGGTAGTCTATGTGGAAGTTTAGTATTGGTTACATTGCTCGATCACATCTTTACGTAGGTATGCCTTAACACTGTCTCAGAAAGTAACGTCTCGCATTCAAATCAATTTCGTATCGGTGGAGTAACCGCTATGTGACAGTACGCTCGTTTATTGTTCGCCCTATTCTTATTCCTTATTTTTAATATATGATAAGTCCTTTTCTTTTTCTTTTTTTTATTTACGTGTGGGTCATGTACTTATACATCCCCGCCTACCCGGGGAAATTCGACGGGGGGTCCTTTACGTACCGACTGCACCCATAGCAACAAGCAGACCATACCGACTAAACCACCACACGATGTTTCTCCGGGCGCCTTCATAATGTGACAAAGGGCACGCTTTTGCAATCGTCCGAGGTCCCGGAGACTTTGGCCCTCCCATGAAGACCACATCCCAGTGGGATGGAGTAGGACTCCTGAGGGGCGCACGGAAACACCGCGCGCGCCACTTCGAGGTATTTTCGCGGCAACGGACGCCTCCGTGTCCATCTCCGTGACCTTTGTTATGGGGGATGGAGAATGGCTTGATTTGCCCTCCTTCTACGCCCAGCTCTCCGGGCGAGGTTCGGAAGAGTAGAGGTATCTCCCTCTCCGCAGCCTCCTTCTGCGACACGACTCGTTCGCAGAAGTCTAGCCCCGCGTTCCACGACCTTTCACTTTCCACTATGGCCTTGACCAATGACAGAAGCGAGATGTCGTCCCTCACTACTGCGACGAGTTCACGACGCTCGCTCTTCTAAGCTGGACACTCGAGCGTATGCTGCGTCGTATCTTCATCACAGCTTCAATCATGACACTCCGTTGTCGGTTCTCTTCCAGCGATGCGACACAGGTACTTTCGTGGCTCGTAAGGACTTGCACCAACCGGAAAGTAAGCGACCCGTGTTCCCTGTCCAACCAGTCGTTGTCGGACAGCCTCAACAGTCCAGTGGCCAGCCCTAGGTTCGGTCAGCCGCTCCCTCCAACTCCCAATAAGGCCTCGGTCTCGAATTTTGCGGGCAGCGGGGCGGCGGCGGCAGCGGCGCGGGAGAGGGGCGGGCAACGCATACCTGTTCTCGAAACCAGCGGGCAGATCGCGCGGCACTGTAGCGGTGTAGTGTTGTGTTCGTGGTTGTGTTGTCGACATTCGCAAACGAAATGTCTGAAAATCGGCGACAACATCTTTTTGATTCAAATGTATTCCTAACGCTCGATTTATTGTGGGCAAAAGAAGAAGTGGATCCCTACTATAGGGCAAGGAAAATAAATGGCGAGTTTTATCGAAATTATGAAGAACAGAGACAAAATCCCGATAAATTCTACGACTACACCAGAATGAGTGTAGAAACTTTTGACTATATTCTAGAAACTATCAAGAGTGATTTAGAGTCTGGAATTAATCCAAAAAGTTTTAGAGGTATATCTCCAGCAGAAAAATTATACATAACGCTTGGGTAAGTAAAACAACGAAATTGTAATTTGTAATTGTATTTATTGATAGTTTCAAAAAGAAAGTGTTGTACCTACTAATTTAGTAAATAGTTTGGCATCGGTATTAAGTTCCCAGATACAATAATTTTAATTAAATACCTACTACACACTAATCAGCCTTAATTATTTATCTTTGACGAAAAATATAATATAAAAACGTTTCGTATGAAATAAGTAACATAACAGTTTGTCATTTATTTTTAAAATCACAGTTTTCGTTTGTACGACGATTAATTATTTCTACAATCACAGTTTTCTCACTCATTTACAGTATTTTTATTACAAGGTCGATATACTTAGTGGTCAGTATAATAATTCCACGCTTATTCTAATCTTAAAACTAAATCTTCTCTCTAAAATTAAAGTTCTCATTTGTACGACGATTAGTTAACTATTTAAATCACAGTTTTGTTATTTATTGACAGTATTTTCATTATAAGATTGATATACCTCTATTGTTGAGTACTATACCCATACATATATGAATTATTAGAAGGGTATATGCGTGCTTTCATTTACACTTAACTCATCTAGAAGAGCTTGATTAATTTTTTGTCTTACTCTAAACTTTTGAACAGGCGTGAATTTTTCCATTTGTGGAAGCAAACTCATAAAAAAGTAGTAGTCATCAGACTTATTCTCATTTCTAGAAGCCTCGTTTCTACTTTGATTTGATAAATCATTTTCCAGCAGTCTTATCCTTTTCCTTTCCAATTCTAAAAATTCAGTTCTTATGTCATTCGCTGTTCTCCTTTTTCTTGATCGTTGTGACGCAGAAGCTTCTCTTGGAGGCGTAGAAATTTCTTGCGATGATGTAGAAGCTTCTTGAGAAGAAACAGGAGCCTGTCGTGAGGATGTAGAAGGTTGTTGTGGATAAATAGAAGATTCTTCATTATGACCGGTTGTATCTTCTTGAGAGTTTTCTCCAGATATGTCTTCTATCTCAAAAGAATCATTACTTGTCTGATTACTTACTTCAGTACTGCTTAAATTACCCTCAGTAACATTTGGTACAACTTCATCTTGCAAAAACCTCAATTGAGAAAAATATTGCCAATTTGAGGGTTGATTAACATTTCCGGCATCTCCTGATCTAGGGGCAGGATTTTTTTTTAATTCCTTTCTATAGTGATCTTTTAAATTTTTCCATTTCTTCTTTAAATCGGTCACTGAAACAAAGAACGAACAGACTATTTATTACATACATAACTTTAACATATACATGCTTTAATTTTCAGGTTTTTGGCGAGTGGGCAGCCTTTCAAAAGACTGTCGTTGTCATTCAGAATGGGAAAAACAACGGTAGCCAACATAGTTTATGGCACTTGTAAAGCTATATGGAAAAATTTGGTATATTTACATATGCCAAAACCGACAGAAGAATTATTGAAAAATATAACGGAAAAATACTATGAAAAATGGCAATTTCCTAATTGCGTTGGTGCTATTGATGGCAAGCACTGTCGAATAAAAAATCCTAAGTTCGCTGGATCATCGCATTATAATTATAAACATTTCTTTTCGATGCACTTGCAAGCGGTCGCGGATGCTGACAAAAGATTCATTTGTATAGAAGTTGGAGGAAGAGGGAAACAAAGCGATGCAGGGACATTCCATTACTCTAATTTGAACCGTTTACTTCAAAGTAATAACTACAATATACCAGGTCCACAATATCTACCCTCATCAGATATCGTTCTACCAATGGTTTTTATTGGAGATGAAGGATATCCACTCAAAACATATTTGATGCGACCTTATCCACAAAGCGTACTTAATGCACAAAATGAGTTATTTAATAAGCGATTATCGCGGGCTCGAAAGACTATTGAGTGTGCTTTCGGAATTTTAAGATCCAAGTGGCATATTTTCAGATCGCCCATAGAGACAAACAAATGTCATGCAAGATTACTCATCAAAACTTGCTGTTTGTTGCATAACATTATCCGAGATAAGGACGGTGATAATGACATTGCCTATGTTACTGTCAATACGAATCAACAAACATTACAAACACGATTACAAACCAACGCCCGGGCGTCTTATCAAGCACAATATATACGTGAAAAATTCAAAGAATATTTTGTAAATAATCCCATTAGCTACTAATTAATTTGTAAACCATAATAAGCATTGTATATAACATAATAAATAATTTTTATATTCACCTACCTTCAATATTCAGTTCGTTTTTTATTTCTTCCCATAATTGATTAATTATTCTTCTATTTTTATGGTTCACATCTTTGCTGTTCCATATGGGTCTCCTCTCAAAGATTGCCGAAATAATTTGCTCTTGCACGTCCGAGGACATTTTGATACGTCACAAAAAAAAAGTACAACTCTATACTACAATGCAGACGCGCAACGCGGGACGGTCACCGCTCGACTGGAGTGCACCGCTCGTTGCCCGCCCCCGCGCCGCTCCCGCGCCGCTGTTTTCGAGACCCGGTCCATTTGACGATACGCAAAGATCCTGCCGCTCCCGCGCCGCCGCCGCCGCCGCCCCGCTGCCCGCAAAATTCGAGACCGAGGCCTAAGGGACTGTCGAGCGCGGTTCTTCCACGCTTGCACTTGGCGGTGGAATCTCCCCTCGGAAATGGTGCTGAGAGCGCAACTCGTACATACACGCGTAGACCTCGGCCTCCAAATCCCAGGGAGGAGACCACGCCAATACGCACGCCGCCTCGTAGGAGATGGTGCTATACCCACGTATGACCCCGATGGCCATCACCCTCTGAGATCTCTTCAGTAGGGCGACGGTTGTCTCCGTCAGGGCTTCCACCCAGGGGGCGATAAGTCCTGCATTAACGTCTCACTTGGTGTGTATTGTGCATTTCCCCCGCTAGTACTTACCCATACTTACCAAACTCCTTAATGTAACGGAATATGGCCCCGGGTCGTTGGCACAACTGCTCCAATGATATTGGTGGTGTGTAGGGTGATAATGATCTAAAACATAGTGATCTTCAATTCAATTCAATTTATTTTCAACAACACGTGCTTCACGGGCCGTTGCAATATGTGTATTGTTTACTTGCTTAGCTAGCAAAGTTAACTACCCTAGCCCACAAAGTTCGTGGATCGGTAGTAAATAATGCGATGACTTTTAGAATATTCGACCAATCCCATGTAACCCGTGGACTCGCCATTCGCTATATTTGGCCAATAATACCATTGATTTCGCAGAAATCAACCTACTTTTCTAGGAACTGCAACGTGTGTGCATGGTAAATTAAAACCTAATTTAATCCTTTTTATACCGTGATAATTAAAACAAAAGATCTATGAATGAAACTGACGTATATTTACGTCTCTGGGACGCAAAGGGTTAAAGTTTATTTAATTAACTTATAGGAAAAAGTAAAACCGGCTCTTGGTAGCTTTTTCTACTAGGCTCGCGGTGCTCGCTCTCTAGAATACGGTTGATGAGGAAGAAAGGAAGTCCTTAATCTCCCGCGTCCTAAACAGAAGGAACTTAGGGCTGATTAAGCAAAGTGTATTCAGCCATAAGTACCTAGTTTGTGAGTTCTTTAGAGTTTCTGTGCAAAGAACATTGAAAAAGTGGAAAAAGTTAGCAAATTCGTGATAATCTAAAAGCCTGTTTTTGTCGTATCAGCTGCTTCAAATAAATTTGCATGACAATATGATAATACCCTCAAAAGTGTTTTTTCCTCGATTGGATACGATTGATTTGAACCTTTTTTATTGTAAATCCTATAAATGTATTCTGTGAAAACACATTAATCATATTTATAAAATTTTATACGAGTAAGATTGATGGTAAATAAGACGCTTGGTGTCTTTTTCCTGAATATCTAATCTCAAAATCTAATGAATGGCAAAAAGATATTGAAGAAATGGTCTCGTATTAGATATCCAATAAATCAAAGAATCGCAGTACGCTGATATATTCTTTTGAATTTTAGAGTCTCATTATATTTATCTAAAATTCCATTTACGAGTAAATTCCGTCTACAATGTGGCGGGGTGAAAATCTTTTAAAAGCTTTTATAGTCCTTTGACTATACTTCATATATATTGAGATGGATTTAATCGAATTTACAGCTCAGAATATCCATTTATTACGCGTTAAAACTCCAATATCGAATCTTATTTTGGTAGGGTTTACTCTGAGATGGCTTCCGAGCCGTGTTATTTATATAGGTCGAGATTCTTGGGGTTGAAAATACCGACATGTATGTCTAGGTAAAGGTAAACATGTAATTAGGAAAAAGTTTATGTTAATAACCAACTTCTTTTTTAGGTTAACTCTCTTTCAAATACAGTATTAACAGTTTAAAAGAAATTTACCCGTACTAGATTTTTGCCCACTGGCGCCTCTCTTCTCCTTTGCAAAAGAACGAAATGTACCTACTTATGTAATAAATTCTCCGTACATAATTATAGTAATATTTAAAAAGAAAACCGCATCAATGCCACTACATCACAACCGCATCAACATCACCCCTAAGTCATGAAGGTTTTTAAATTTTAGATTTTTTTATGGTATTGTAGAGTGTTTTATATTAAACTATTGTTATTAACCGGCAGGGCTATTATGTATCTCAGTTGCTAACAAATGATGATTAAAATCGAAAAAAAATGGCAGCTCTATGTGGCTGACTTTTGTCAGCTCCATCCATCAACTTACTAACATTTTTGCTTACTGGAGTTGTGAAAACTGACATAATGCCGCCATTTTATTTTCGATACTTAAAAATTTTTTAGCAACTGAGATACATAATAGCCCTGCGACAAACACTCACGTTAGGGGTCGAATACGTCAGACCCGGGTTTCGAGCATGTTTTATATTTTATAAAAGTGTTGTTGTTTTCAAGTACTGCCCAGTGCTTGTCTCTAGCGGTGCCGTATTGACTATCGTTACCTATATCGAAGTGTTGAAGTGCCTATACAATAACGCCAACGTGTCAGTCCGAAGTAGATTTCATTCATAGCTATTTATTAATTGTTTAATTTTATTCCCATATTAATAATTTTTATTTAATTTGACAGCATATTATCTAGTTGCCGCCTACGTTTCTTTAAAAGTGCATTTTTTCGAGTACAAAAGCCTATGTGTTATCTTGGGTACATCCAAGGAATCTCCATTCCAAATTTCGCTATATCGTTTTAGCGTGATGAATTAACATACACACATTCACTTGTTCATATACTTCCCTATTATAATACCTGTTATAGCTGATACATACTTCAATATATATCTGTGCCAATTGTGATTATTTCAATTAGTAATTATTTACGATATGATGCCTTATTTGATTTACCAGAATTTCCATGTTCAAGATTAATGTAAACATTCATCTCCGTCTATCTCTCTTTAACTAATCACACCCTATTGACTTACAATCCAGCTACAATCTACAACAATTTCCGTATAAAACGTGGTACTTCAAATAGTCCTATTCCGTAAGCAAATATTAGTTGAAATTAATTTTGAAGCCGCACAGTTGATCATTATAAAGATGTGGTAGTTAGCATTTACATATGTAATCTAAAGAGTCAGATACACATGCTACACAAAAACCATGCTCGTTTTGCGCAAATGTTACTATAACGTAACTTGCTAGTATACTAAATAAAGTTCCCGCTTAGTATTGTGAATGCTAATTTTAAATATGCAAACAGCCGATTGAGTTTCTTATTGCATTACTAGCACGAAAAATCATGCTCGTTTTGCGCAAATGTTACTATACCGTAACTTTCATTCATACTTCATTAAGCTCCTGCTAGTATTGTGGTATATAGTATGCTAATTTTTAATACGCAAGCATTCGAGTTTCTAGAATAATCCTGTAGCGCGCGTGTGAGGTAGTCTGCTCATTAACCCATCTGAATGTGTATTGGCTCATTAGCTTGCTAGTATTGAGAAGTCGATTAGAGCACGTGGCGATTTGCGTAGTAAAAACAGAGATAAATGGTTAAACCGGCAAACACTCGCGTTTATCATCTAGTCGTTATATTCCGACCGGTGTACGGGCAGTACTGATGCCCATCCTCATGGAGAGCGTGGTCTAGCAGCGAAGGCCGCTAGTCGCGCACTCACGCGGTCGGAATATAACGACTAGATGATAAACGTGAGTGTTTGCCGGTTTAACCATTTAACTATGAGTTCTCACGGAAGTTTTTATGACAAAAAACAGAGATGTTTGGTAACGCAATCCTGTTGCATTATTAGCCCACATTCGTCCACTACTGGACTCTCTTAAAGTACGCCACAGAGCTCGGTCTTCAGCTCTCTGCATCCAGTTACTGCCAGACGCCTTCCGCAAGGCGTCCTACACTACGTTTGCCTCAACTGGTGTGTAGTCTCCACTCGAGAACTAAACAAAAACAAATGTTTACTCGCCTCGGAGTGGTTCCCGTAACCAAAGGGCTTTATTGCATGGCTAATTGATTCGATTTAATTTGCTAACGAGATGATTGACCTGCAAGGTTTCTTTTCGCGTCTGAACGCCAATAAACATGATTAGGTAATTTGGTAACTGGCCGTGCCTCCTGAATATTTATCAGCTATTTTTATAACGTAATTATACATAATATCTCTATATAATAGCTACTAGGTAGGTACATTTTAATTGTATGCTCATTTTAATAGATCTTGTTTATCCTATTAGAATTCTTATAAACTTACCTTATAAAAATATAGTATAGGTAGACTTACGGGCATGATTGTGTTTTAAGTTATAGTAAGAACTGCTTAGTAACAAAATGAATAATAAGTCCCTTTATTTTTTTAAATGAATTTTTATTATGTCAGTGATGATGTGAACACAGAAAGCTAGAAATTGGTATAGGTAGCTAGAACAAAATATTATATAATGGAAATTGCAATTAAGAAGCCAAGACAAATTGCCTAATTAAATTCTTCTGGAATTGGTAACTAGCCAGGCGGACATTGTAAAGGATATCGCCATTCTGTGGTTTTCCTCAAAACCATCAAGTAAGCTGAAGCTTTATATTATCTAACCCTCTCTTCCCAAGATTTATCATTCTCATTGTGTAAGTCTAGTGTTCTCCTTCCTACCTTTGACGGCATCCTCGTTATCCATAAATTATTAGACGAGTTAATTGTTGGTCTATGATGTTAAATATCGTGTCCTAAGCTCGAGTAACGCCTATACAAAAACATTGGCCTTGCAAAATATTCAAAATGAATTGTGTCAGCATTGTTAGAAAGATTTCGATTGACAAGTGTTAGTGTTGCTTTCTTCGTCTACACTAATATTATAAAGAGGAAATATTTGTATTTTTGTATGTAAGGAATAAACTTTAAAACTACTGGACAGCTTTAAAACTACTACAAAAAAGTTGATAAATTAAGGTATGAAAGTTAAAGGTATGAAAAACATACCAAAAATATCCTTACATCGTGTACGCTGCGGAAACTATTTACAATAGGAGGAAAGTAATGTACTGCAGTTTTATAGAAACTATAAATATCTTAATTAAAGGCCGCGATACCATATGTCTTAGGTACTATCACAGTTATGTCACAATAACTATTTTTTTCATTTTGAAATATTCCATAGTAAAGCCGATAAGTTCTTACACCGTGTACTCTGCGGAAACTATTGACAATAGAGCAAAGTGCTGTACTATATTTTTATCAGGGACATCAATGTCTACAAACAAGTATGCGATACCATATGTCGAACTATAACAGTAATGTCAATGAGTAAAATAAGCTGTATTTGATTCATCGTCATCATCATTCATCACTGCCCGGGTGAAACCGCGGATTGCAGCAAGTTTATTATAATTCTACAGAAATGCCCTTAAAATAAGTCTGGGGAAAAATAAGATGTGTTTGAAGCTAACTTAGTTCATATATATTGGTTTAGTTTATATATAAACCGCGGCTACACGAAAGGTATAAACCCTCATACGAATAGTTTTATATAACTCATATGGTAATAAAGTGGCCGAACGAAAAGATTCCGTATCCGACCCCAAAATAATTAAAAGAATGCCACTTCAGCGGCCTACCTATGTAGGCTAAATTAATTATATATAATTTACAGTCTAAACCAGTGCTATTCGATTGACAAAATACCTTAGTGCATGTCCTACCTGGCCCATAAAGTTGCCGAGTGTTTAGAATGGCTCGCTCTAACCAGGGCCCCATTGATACGATATTGTTTTGCCACTACTCAAATAACTCAACTGTTTTATCTTATTTTTCCAGAGGAGGATGAGTCCCAGATTTTCGTCAAATTCTTCAAGTTCCACAAGTGCTACGACCTGATACCCACGTCGGCGAAGCTGGTGGTCTTCGACACGCAGCTCCTCGTCAAGAAGGCATTCTTCGCTCTCGTTTATAATGGTTAGTTCATATATATTTATAATTCAATATATATACTTAGTACTACATATTGTTAAAACTATAAGTAAGTATTTTATGGTGTTTGTACTTATTTCCTAGGGCTTATTTCCATATTTGGGATAAAAGATCTTGTGTTACTTCTCCTATTATTGATCTGACTACTACTGATTCTGACATACTTGAATATTCGATGACCAATAAAATGTGCAACGGTCTGGTCACTACCAAGCTAAACCAGGCCTGTGCGTTGGAATATGGCCCTGACAGAGATAAGGTCCCATATCTCAGCAATGCGGACGTAAGGGGCTGATTAGGCATCTTATATATCATACCTTAACTCTAGGTAGGGTTGCCATATTATCATCATAATTATACATTTACAATAGTACAAAATTCATATTATATTTTATTTGTGTTAGGTTTGATTTATGGTAGGAGGAACAATGCAGCAAAAACATGAGTATTTTTATAAACAAAATTGCCATTACTATTATTGTGAGATTTCAGCGACCTTTATTTAAACACTTTAAGTCAACATTTACTTACTCTATCATGCTCCTATTTAGTATTTACTTTTCCTAATTAGTAGACGCAATAATAGTAAAACACTAATATACGACCGTGGCAACCCTAATTCCAGGATTTGTATATAATTATATATATATATTGTATATATATACTGGACTTTATTAATACAATACTTATCATTTATAATATATATATATATATATATATATATAAATAAATAAAATGTTAGTAGGTAACAAGTTGACATTTATAATCTACATTAATGAGTGAAGGCATCGTCTTGTAAATGCGAGCATTAAAGGGCGTCTTAATTAACAATAATAATTGAAGATAACAATAATGGTTCATTCATACTGACTGTTTACCTTACTAGTGACGAATCGATAAAGGGACTCTGTTGTTGTTATGAACGACGAGCGATACGGGTAAGGGCCTCTCATAATGGTAAGCGCTACGCAAGCACATAACAGACCGACAGATAGATACTGGCATCCAAAGATTCCAGCTAAAACTTCCGTGTGCACCATATCGTTCTTCATCTGGTTAATTAATATGGGAAAACTTTTTATTAGACATACGGGGTTACTCACGTAATATGTATCGGTACCTCTACCATGAGTTTACAACATCACCACCACCAATCAACACCAATCGATGCTATATATCGAACCCGGGACCAGCGGCTCAGAAGGTACGGTTGCTAACTACGTCAACCGGCCAGTCAGTTAAAACTGATTACAATTAAAGCGTATGACTTCGTCAACGAAAGCATCTCAGTGCAGAAGTGTCCTTGATAGCAAACAATAAACTTGCAAGCTCATAGTTGACTGCGCCCCACTTGTTAAACTTCTTTATTTATGTCTGTAGCGAAAGTACCATGTGTTCATTGCTGTCGATTTTCATTACATTATTGTGTTGATTCGGCTTTTAATAACATAAATAAAATGTGGTCGAAACTGTAGTCGGACCTATCCGATAAATATTACGTGAGTGATCCCGTATTTTTAATTAATAACATAAATTAAAATTGAGAAGGTAAAACAGTTAGCGGCTTAAAAACATATAAATTGTAACCTTTCAAAATGCACTGTCTACATTAGATACGAGTTATTTAAACAATAGTGTAGATTCACGCCAATGTATTATTCAATTAGCAAGAATATAATCGAAGTACCTAATTTGATAAATTGTGTATGTTAAGACCAAAACACACGTTCATATGTCACTATCTATGAAAAACATGTATTTTTACTGTGTCAATTTATGCATTGCGACTGTATGTACACATATGCCTGTTAAAATATACCTACTGCGATTGGTTTTATATCAAACATTGACGTTTGATTGCGAATTTTTTGCCATTGATGCCCAGCTACCTATTTAATAATGCGACAAGGCGAATTACCATTAGATGGAGAGAGTTTCTTGCCTCGAACATACGATTATCGAATAGAACATAAAAAGTTGCTTCGTCTAAACATTCACAATTATCGCCCTTCCTCTTGGGCGATAATTGCCTCGCATAGAATATAATCTGTCTCCGTGTAAACAGAACTACTTACAAAGCTAGAATTGCCTTGCAAGAATTTGTGCCAGTCGCTACCATGAGTGCAGTGCGCGGGGTTTAATTATATCTGCTCTTCTAGGACAAGAGTTAATAAAAGTAACACTAGTAGTTCTGCGAACAGTAGACCTCATGAGCGCATAGTTTTACCAGCGTCAATTTGTCGCAGTACTTCACAACCTAGAACCTATCTCGGAAACCACTTGACCTTTTATCTATATTATGCTCATATTCTATAAACTATAGTACCTACCTAATGTGAGTACCAAATTTTATCAAAATCAGTCTGTAAACAGCGCTACAACAAACTCCTCCGCCTTTTAGGAAAGGTCTCCACTCAAAATCACTGACTACTAAAAATGTATACATAATAGTAGAACATTAATACCCAGTTTAGTGAATATTGTTGGAAAACTGCGACCTGTACAGAAAGCTAAAGAAACATCCTAACAAATATACTGACAGATGAGTCAATTTGGCCAGTTAAAGCAGAGACGCTTCGCTCGCTTCACTTGCTTGGTCATTAAAATACTTTACATAGTTATTATTACTGTAATATTCTTTAGGTTATATTCCTCAACTCCCAATTAAGCTTTTCTACCATCACAACGACGATTTTATAATGCATATTCTCCGTATTCCACAAACACTCGCTTTACCTACTATACCCGCAGTACCATTTTGAGAATAATTCCTTAGTAATTTCTAAACTCGAAATGCAAATCTCGCACTCAAAACGGTTCAAACCGATTTGTACGATACTCGTATGAACATGAAAATATGTCAAACGAGATCGTTTTTAGACAAGTCGAGAACTCGTAAGCAAGAATATCATTACTTTAGATTTCGCCGTGTAAACAGTCGCAGAAAATTATCGCCTAGAGATAATTGCTTGCGAATCTCGTATGACAGAATCCTAGGCGAGAATTTAGTTCTTGCCTGCGTATGTAAACAATATGATGCGATAATCTTATGACAATTATTGCTTGGTATTCCAAGCAATAATACGTACGTTTCTCGAAACGTACGAGAAACTCGCTCCATCTAAATGGCTCTTAATAATCATTGCATTAGTGCATAATATGACAGTTTCTATAATCATTACTGCAAGTAATTAATTGGCTGGTTGGCGCAGTTGGTAGCAACCCTGCCTTCAAAGCCGCTAGTACCGGGTTCGATCCCCGGACAGGTTAAACATTTGTGTACATGAATAGTTTGTTTGACCTGCATATGTGTATAGGTATGTATAACAGTCATCAGGTTACCATAGTACAAGCTCTGCCTAGTTTGGGAGCTGAAGACCGCGTGTTTATTTTGTCCCATATTAAAAAGAAAAATAGATTCGGTAACAAAATCTCATAGTTCGCAATTCATTTCAGGCTAATTGCACGAACCGTATTTGAAAACAATGTATCACTGTTCGGTAGCAAAGTAAAAACGTGTTGAATAGTAGTATTTCTTTTGCTTGACAAGAAAATATTTTACGTTTTTATTTTAAACGGAATATAGACTCGTATCTATAAGTCAGATATTTCATCAATTATAGTTTCCATGAAATCAGATTGTCATTTTCAATAAGTTTGCCAGGCACTCGGTCGAGGCGTCTCGCTATGATCTGCAGACGATTGCTAATATGAACATAAAAAGGGATCTGTAAGTAATGTAATCCCGTAGAAATATTCCTACAGGACTACGTTTCAAAAATACCACTTGATGTAATAAAAAAACTGAAATTGAACCGATCGACTTATACGCGTGGGTCTATCTCGTTTATTCCATCTAAAATGTCCTTGTGACCTTACCTCGTTCGTTTCATATATCGACATATTTTGTCACTACTTGCAAGTCCACCTGAGTGGTTTCGTGCTGGCTGCTATTCGCTCATATTGCCACTTTAACAAGCAATTTGTACTAAAAGTTGATTAGTATTCATATTGTTGATAGCGTTGTCTTACTGATGTATTCTGGTTTATGTTGACACAGCTGTGGTTTGAATGCACGCAACTGAGGAACCCTTCGAAACAATACGGCCGTTGAAATGGACAAGAAGGTGTATATCGTTCCACAAATAAGTATATATTATGTTAAATAGAACGCAGCACCATTTGACCGTAGTTTGTGCTAATAATTGCACATTTGCCTTGTCTTTAGTATCGACTGTCTGTCACCCAATGAATATGACGTAATATTACAAATGGCTATATTTGATTCATTTTGAACCTGTAGCCTAATAATAAAGTTAACGTTCGGTTAAAACTTGCAGCTTCTATATATTTGTGTTCTGTGATATAAGATAATTAACGGACCGTATATAGTGAGTAATTCAAACTTTGGTAGGCGCGAGTTAAGTAAAAGGAATCGCATCGTTACGGAATACGATTGAATTTAGTTTTTATTAACTAGTACTATATATGGCTGCAACTGCCCGCGACCTCGATCGCGCAGTAGGCTCGGCCTTCGACCTCGTTATAACCTCCCAACTTTTCTTGGGTTTTCATTCATAAGAACCTTCTTCTGACAATAATAACACAACAAAAAAGTTAGCGAGATTTTTCCATCCGTTCTCAAGTTATATATAGCGTGACCAGGAGAAATAGGAGTTCATATGTATATAGATTCATTTATATATATGTATATATAGCACTATGGAATTATTGTTACTTCATGTACGTACTATGAAGTGCGGAACGTTATAAGTTGTTAATGTTGAAGAGACGATTCCTTTTTTCAAATGTACCTAGTATATCCTAAAATTTCGTAAGACATTCGAATTTGGCAAAAACTCGTAACACTCACAAGCGTGCCACATAATATACAGATGATATGTACGAAGAAGAGCGTTGCCTTATTCGATCGCTAACTTTGAATAAGAATACTTTGTCACAACCAACTCTTTGTAGACCTACGGAGTATCTTTCTCGGAATTATTTCAACTGGTTCTATTCAAGACCATTTGCCCTGCTGAACACCATTCGACAGTTGTGACTGCTGATCAGCAATGTTAAACAACTGACGTTATACCGAGTGAAGTTCAAGATCGAAAGGTTAAATGAAACCAAGCAATTCCCAAGATGAATGACTGCTCGTTCGATATCGAGACGCCAAAGAGAATTGGCATCGATAATTAGTACGGTGAATGATGTTATACAATCTGTTATAGGCTTCACTGTCTCGGGCGTATTGTTTCTCGGGGAGCTGCGCTTCATGGTTGTTCCTTGAGTTTATAAAATACATTTGTTCTAGCAAATGATAGTTGTATGTGTTATGATCAACTTTGAGTTTAAACATACAGGGTGTTTGGTAGAGGGACCGACAAACCAAATGAGCGTGTTCGGGGACTTGGAGAACCACTTGGAGAATACAAGTTGGCCAAAAAAAATCGCCGACACCCCAATTATTTTTAACTTTTTTGTGAATTTTCTCGTTTTCTCCAATATTGTACCACCATAACATTTGTAAAGTATGTTTTAGACCGGATTGTTTTTAGTTTTTACAAATTTTACAAATGTTATGGTGATAAATAGGTACAATTTCGGAGAAAAAGGGAAAAATCACAAATAAACATATCGGGTCGGGGTCGGGGATTTTTTTTGGCCAACTTGTATTCTCCAAGTGGTCCTCCGAACACGCTCATTTGGTTTGTCGGTCCCTCTACCAAACACCCTATATACGGCCTTACTTATAAACGCAGTTTAAATTTAAAAAACGTCATTAAGTACGGTTGATTCCATCTTTTGCTTTCCATCAGGCGAGAGGGATTATAAAAAAAGCTGAACTTGTAAGATGATTACCAATTTCCTCCAACAACTAGGCTATTTTTATTTCCCATAAAATGTTCATGAGAGATGCCGTGGGTTTATGTTATGAGAGCCCCGGAGCGAAGCTAAACATAACTTATTTTATTAATAGAGATAACCTTTAGAGTAATTCGGTTAATTAAAATAATTATGGCGAAATCATACGGCATACCGTTCCTGGCACTAAAGGTAAACTATTTAAAATTTCCTATCGAATAGTATATGTTACTGGAAAAGCCCATCAAAGGTGGTCAATGTTCTAAATGAAGAAAGAACTTTTACATCTAGAAATCTTATTTTATTACAAAAAATCTTAGATTTACCATACTCGCAGCAGGTTTTTGTCTTGGCGTTCTAAATCTTGCTGCGGTCACGACATAGGGGAAGCCAGCCCCGAGGAAGGCATTGGTTTTGTTTTGGTTGAAATCAATGTCGCCAACTTACCAATTCGCCTCATGGAAAGCGAAGATGGAATCAAGAATTAATGACCATTAGCGCACCCGTAAGCTGCACTGATCGCCACCCCTATCCACCCAACTTAATCTATTGACTAGTTTTGGTTTGAAATAGTAACACTATCAACATCCACATACAAACATCCAGACATACTTTTACATAATTTATGTTTCTTTGTGTGATAAAGGGCTCATTGTGAAGATTAATTATTGTTACGACTCCTTTATTACGTCTGTTAAAGAGAGTGCCCATAAAAATGACAGTACTCGTACTATCATTGTTTGTGACTGTAGTTAACGTTGTTTTTAATTACCTTTTATAACCATTATGTTAATAAGTTAAAGTGCCTATTTACACTTTACGTTTATCCCCCTTTGCAATTGTTTCCTCTGAGAAACGTGTGCTTATTTTCTTCCCTTGACTCCTGTAGATCTTCTCCGAATTGTGGAAAAAATACATTATAGAAGACTGGCTCCTAGCATACATTAGTACAAGTATCCTTTGCCCTAACTGGAACGAACTAAGTACTATTATAATCATAGAATAGGAACCTTGTAGGTTATTTGTAAGAATCTTCATTATCCGAAACACACCCCGGATAACCTACAGTTGGAAATCGGTTAGGTCCATTTATTCAAGCACATACTGCCTTCGTTGATAGTACCATCGTCCAGCTCTTAGCCACCTTTACGTTGCGGTCGGTATAAAATGTCTCTGTAATATGTCGCAATCATACGCAAAACACATGCAAATATTGTTAAGTTTTGAGCATGATGCATACCCTATAAGCGATAGTCCTCGTTGGTAGTAAATCCGACTACATTCGGGTCAGACATTAAAGTTTTTGCCGAAAGACGATGGCACGACGTTGACGCGACGTGTTCTTGGCACGCTTCCTTACTATGGAAAGCATAATGTGTCGTTAGACAGAACACGCCACGCCACGTCGCGTCAACGTGAAACGTCAATACCTTAAAATCTTTGGAAGCCTTCTTGGTCCCGGACGTTTGTATCCTTTGTCGGTCTTGTACAACCATTCATTGTTAGCATATGGTGTTTTTGAATCCTGGACAACGTACCGACATCTAGTACTACGAGTAAATACCAAGTTAGCATTTGTAAGTAGGTTTTCTGTTTGTTTTACAGTGTTTCATGTCCTATTATCGATTGTCCACAGGTGTCCGCGCCGCACCGCTATGGAACTCGGAGCGACAAGAATTCGTCGGGATGTTGACCATCACCGACTTCATCAAGATCTTGCAAATGTACTACACTAGCCCAAATGTGGCCATGGACCAGTTGGAAGAGCACAGGCTCGAGACTTGGCGCCGTAAGTACCGAATAAACTATTGCGGTCTTACTTATGAACGCTGCTTAAATTTAAACAACGTCACATAGTACGGCGCAGAACATTTTTCCTTTACGCAGTACTAAATAACCACACTTAAAGTTAAGCAGCAAGTTTATAAGTAAGGCCCTTGGTGTTTTATATTCATCTGTTTTTTATTTGTTGTCTAGCGTTTGACCACTAAAACCTCGATAGGTAGGATGGTTTTTGGTATTATTCAGCTAGCGATGGTAGCAAACTTGGCCCAAAACTGGCAACTGGCTGGATAGTTCTATTTGACCACAACATTTAGATGCTATGCGAATGTTGAACGCCAGACGAATAAATGCAAATTACCTCCAACCATAATGTGTATTTCCTCACTACCCACACTTTCCTCCAAAATTTGCCGAAATCAAATCAATCAAATAATTTATTTGCTAGAACACATGTACAAAGTCGAGATCTTATAAAATATAGGTCACAATGTATTCTGCAAATTTTCTATATCTAATACTCTAAAAAAGTCGAACACAATAATCCCGAAATTCATGTACATTATAAAAACAATTCGAAAGGTAAGGTGGGTAGGCTTCATTACTGCGATCACCAGACTATCTCTTGCTGAAGATCTCCTAGAGCTAGCACGTGTTTGATACAACCCGGGAGCCATTTGACACTACATGGATGAGAATCAATCGCTCTTAACAGTTTACTGTTTAACCCAAACATAGTAACTTCTTTGCTTATTACTGCAATTGCACCCAATAAAATATATTTTAAATATATTATTAAACACAGAAGAAGTCTTTCAGGTAGGACAACTCGATGTAAAGTCGAGCTTACCTCAGTTGCTTCCTTGCGTGGTATTGATGTTGTGGTGATTTTTATTAATACATTCATCATAATCAGCCCATTATATTCCCACTGCTAGGACTCGAGTCTTCCTCTCAGAGAGAAGAGTTGAGCCATAATCCACCACGCGGGCCCAGTGCGGTTTGGTGAATTGGCTAGTGGTCAACACATTTCGAAATTTTCAGGCCACCGAAGGCTTTTGACATAGCCTAACGACTGTTGTCCTAACACAAAAAACCGGCTTAACGTGCCCTCTGAAGCACAAAAGCACTCGGTTGAATAATGGCACAAGCGGGGTGACCGCTTTCAACTCCTGACTGCAACAAGCGTTGCTTAACTTGTTGATCGGTTATGATCGCCAAGTCAAGATCCGCTGCGAGCGCTTCACTTTAATACATTGAGTAAATTTTGTGTATAGTCTCTTCCTGCGTGAATGAATTGTGAAAAGTCTGATTTCCAATTAGCGACGCCGTAGTACGTCTTTATTTCCCAGTCTTCCCTATTAGCCTTGAACACCCAATTAATATCACGCCTCACACAATTGTCCTGTCGACATTATTTATAAAGTTTATAAAACGTTTGATTGTTTTCAAATTGCAGAAGTACTGTCTGTGATGCCCCTTGTGTCCATCGGGCCCGATTCGTCTCTCTACGAAGCAATCCGCATTCTGATCACCAATCGCATCCATCGGCTGCCGGTCATTGACCCTGATACCGGCAATGTGCTCTACATTCTGACACACAAGAGGATCCTGCGGTTTCTGTTCTTATACGTAAGTAATGGTTCTGTAATCCAAAACGGTCCCGTCTAAACTTTGCATTTGAAGCAGCGGCGGACGCCAATAAAACTAGTAGATGAGGTAGATGCAACGCCCCGCGGTTTCACCCGCGTGGTGATGGATGGTGATGAAATAAAAATAGTTTTTTTTATATAAGTACCGTACATACTTACATATTTACCTTATTTAACTTTAAAAAGTCACTTCATAATTGTAACTACAAAATTTTCTAGATTCTTGAAGTTGTACTATACCTTTTACTATGTTTAATTACCTGCAAAGCTGTGTACAATATTTAGTTTAACAAATTTAACATGTTTGTTTGAAATCCAAGTTTATATAAGTTTCTTTAATTTGTTAAATATTTTTGTACCAAATTTATAAAAATTAAAAATAAAATAAAATATGCATTTAGTGAAAAGTTTTTAATTTAAAATTACAAACAGACATTTCAATTTTATTTATCTGTATATATTAATTAAAGAAGACCCGCTGCGTAAATATGTCGAATAGACCGTTTTTGCAGAATATTTTATCAGTAGCTGAACCCCACAGCAATAATTCCTTGACATATATCTGTGCAAATAACAATTGTTCGACGAAATTTAGAAAATGACTGTGTAGCCTTAACTGTCTGGGAGACTTAGTTCGGCTATCAAATAAATAAAATATTAGTTTTTTTTATGGCTCGGATAGTGAATATTAGAATAACTTGTAATAGGTTAATTTAATTTGATAGCCGAACAATTCTTACAACGATTATGAGTCGTCATCGTGATATCGTACAATTATTCCTTAAGTCTAATTATACCTTATAATCAGAGTGATTTCAATTTAGTGAACTAATCTTGAAAACGTTTGTCTTGAAGACCCAATGAACTGCCACATCTCAATAAAAACGGACACTAAAGTTACACAAAATGTCACCTATCTTAATCTTCTTAGACCTTTACGTTCTCGTTAATATCGTTTCAGATTAATGATTTGCCAAAGCCATCGTACCTACAACACAAGTTACGCGACCTTCGCATCGGCACGCTCAATGACATCGAAGTGGCGACCGAAGATACGTCGATCATCGAAGCTCTAAGGAAGTTCGTCAACCGGCGGGTTTCGGCGCTGCCGCTCATCGATGCCGATGGCCGCTTGAAGGACATATATGCAAAGTTCGACGTCATTGTAAGTACATAGTCAAATATCGAATATATCAGCATAGCTCAGTTACAATCAGCAGGGCTATTATTTATCTCAGTTGCTAACAAAAACTGATATAACGGAAAAAATGGCGGCTCTATGTCACTTTTGTCAGCTCCAGTCTTCTTCCAGACATCAACTTGGTAACATTTTTGCTTACTGGAGTTGTCAAAACTGTCATAGAGCCGCCATTTTTCAAGATTTCAATCAACATTTGTTAGCAACTGAGATACTTAATAGCCTTACAGTAGGGCTATTATGTACATTATAAAAGAATGGCTGTTTTATGTCTTTTTTGTCAGCTCCAGTCATCAACTTCCTAACAGTGATGTCTTAACTGACATAATGCTGCTATTTTTCAAGATTTCAATCAAAATTTGATTGTAACTGAGATATTTAATTGCCCTGCATATCAGCCGTGCGAGGATGGATCTCACGATAAACTTGTTGAGTCGATAAACTGACTATTATCAGCTATCTTACTCGTACCTTGTCTCCAGTATGGATCTAGCTGCGATATATATATCGCGGGCTGCCTTTTACCTATAATTTTATCCTATCGAAAATCTATACTCGTACCACAGAGTCTGTTCCTATAATTACCCCCTCATAACTTTGGCCTACAGTACATGTCTGCCAAAGGTATCTGTACTGCCTTTAATCTTAGTTCAGACTACTCAAAAGTTATTAAAAAATTTCCATCATTGTGTACTTACAATGACGCACTCGATAAACTTTTCGCTGAGTGCAGGGACCGAGTAGATGTAAACACTCTGGTTTAACAGGAAATTGTAAAATATATAGATTTGATTGCTTGTTTGGGTAGTTATTGGACTTATTTGTTTCGTATGCGAGATTCGACGGATATTGTTTAAATGACATAAAAGTTAGTAAGACATAAATTTTGTTTATAAAAAAATCATAAAATTAAATACACTTAAACGTTTATATTTTTAATGGCAAATAATATTTAGCAAATGCAGCCAATTACAAAATATATAATAGGTAAAACATATCTTGAATTCTTGAAAGTAAGAAAATGACTTTTTACCGGTAAGTAAATGATCTGTGTTAAAAATGTGACTAGATATTATTAATATATTCTTGAAATTTCATGGGATCTCATAATTAAGTCAAATAATAACCCAGCAATCGAATTTTCCACCAAAGGGAGAGCATTCAGCTTATACGAGGTAGGTAGTAGGTTTTGGCTTCGCCATCGGGATGCAAATTGTAGGAGAGTGTGGATGACTTACTTGGTGGAAGGACTCATCTTCAAGAGGCCGATAGTTGCAGTGCCGTCTAGAGCTCTTCAGCTGTATTTTTGAGTCGGAAGATTACGTTTGAAAGTTTCGATATAGGGCTCTGCGGCATGTGCCACCGCAGTTCCAAATATTCTTCCTCCAAGCAGTACTTTGTATAAACACTTTTGTTAGTTGAAGGTTTGAAAGTCCACGGTCTTTTTACGTAGCATGTGAAACTTACCGACATGAATCGAAAAAATCTAACTTTCAACATACAATTTCCGAATATAAATTTCAAATCTCTGAGTGGCAAAGCAACAAAGGTCATGATGAACAATTTGCGAAAAAGTATTCGTATCGCAAATGTCAATGCTTCACGCTTTGACGTACAAACTGTGAGTTGTCTGCGTCACAGTTGCTCTATATCAATGACAGTTGGTACTGTCATTGATATAGAGTAGTAGTAGAATAGTAGCTGTCTTGCTCCAAGGTAACCCCAGGCTCGTGGTACATCCTGGCACATAGCTATCAAAAGGTATTACGTATCTCAGTTGTAATCAAATGTGAATGAAACCTTGAAAAATGGCGGCTCTATGTCAGTTTTGATAACTCCAATAAGCAGAAATTTTAGTAAGTTGCTTACAAAACTAATATGAAAAAGTTTTTTTTTTAGATTTTAATCCTTCATATACCGTGATAATTAAAACAAAAGATTTATGAATGAAACGGACGTAAATGTACGTCTCTGGTACGCAAAGGGTTAAGCAACAAACATTATATAGAAGGTAAAGATGCTTAGAATACTCCACTTCAGGCAAGCTGTCACTCTGCCACCCATAAAATGTAATATTTGTAATACCTAAGTAAAAACATTGTAAACATCTATATAAAAAGAATGGCCCCGAGTTTCTTGCCTCTTCTCGGTAGGCTCTATATATTTTCGAACGCGGCGGTAGTCCTTAAAGTACATTATAATGAAAAATTGACGTTCATAAGTGCGTTTTTGATGCCTAAATTGAATAAATGATTTTGACTTTGACTTTGACAACATTTTATTGCAATGGATATACGTAATAGCCTTGTAGGGCTTTTTCCTGTTAGGCGATATACCCTCTCACAGAAAACGTACATAAATACCACAAGCTGGTTATTAAATTTCGTCACCAATGCTCTATATGTAGTAATAGTACCAGTAGTCCCGGAGTGATGTGAAGTACCTTGACAAACGAGATGATTGTCTACATTGCCGAAATTACGACTGAATTGAATACGGTTATATAATTATTAATTAACTAGCTGCGCTCCACGGTTCCACGCGCGTGGTGGTGGATGATGATGATAATGAAGAAAAATATATAGCCTATGTTCATCAGGGATAATGTAGGATTCTAAAGGTGAAAGAATTTTCGAATCGGCCCAGTAGTTTCGGTAGTTATTAAATTCAAACAAAAAAACTTATATTTCTTATATAGATATAGATGGAAATGAAAAATTATTAGTTGCAACCCATCGCGGTTTCGTTAATGTAGTTTACAGGCCACGGTGCCGCAGAGCATTAGTGGTAAAATGAAAATGCGATTGAGTTTTAGAACTTAATCGCATTTTAAACTTATTAATTTAAAATGATTAATTAATACTAATTAGTTAGTAATTCATTAATGATAAAAGCTGATGAACAGATAGACAGAGTGACAGAAACTTTCATTCCTCAAAACAGTTCATTCCTATTGTGTTGCTTATATTTTGAACCTCCCTAATGCGGTTATGAGAAAATAATTCCAATATGCAGACTTTGCAGTTTTACTGTACTATAAGTAGATAGATCACAATGCGGCCTTATAGACTAATTAATTAGCAACTTGAATTTTGACAGCATAGTAAATATATATATTTTTACATATTGTCTCTTTCTAATATCACTTTACTGCAACTGGGTAGTTTTTATAATAAAATCCGGTAGAAATTTAGTAGCAGTATGTAGCTTTATATAGTGGCTAATTAACTAATTTCTTTGATGACATACCTCGTCGGTTTTATAACTTTCTATAATAAAAATCATGCGGGCCAGTCTTTGGGGACTACCGATAGAAGTAAAAACTAAGTAACATGAAGCGTTCGGTGACTATGACGCGCTTTCCATAATTTTTGTTCCAATCACCGCGCTCATCAAGCTCAACGCGCCTAATAAATTTTATATCAAAACAAATATTTTGTATCAAGTAAATCTTATATTTTTCATTCTCTTCTAGAACTTAGCTGCCGAAAAGACATATAACAACCTCGACGTATCACTGAAGGTAGCTAACGAGCACCGCAACGAGTGGTTCGAAGGTGTGCAGAAGTGTACACTTGATGAAAAGCTTTTTGACGTTATGGAGAGGATCGTCAGAGCTGAGGTGAGGCTTTCTTTTTATTATCTTTACTATCTCATTATCATCGGCCTGAAGCAGGCCACGCTCATCTACCATTAGGTAACTAGACACAGTAATTTTAGTTAGATAATTTTTCTTCCTATCAACGTGAGGTGAACTATTATATATATTATTATTATATTACTAATAGGCGTAGGAATCCTTAACAAAAGTTGATAAGGACCACAGATCTTTTCGAACTAAATATTGCTGCCCGTTTTCGATCTGTTTTCTTTTTTGAGTAACTGATCTACATTAGCTTGTGTGGGAACTTAGTTTTTTACCGCTGAACTTAAGCGGGAAGTTAAGTTTTTGTATAAGTATTTTAAAAGGGGTTACAAACACCCAATGTTTTGTAATTGCGGTCCTATATAAGAGTATTTCCCACTTTAATTCGCTACAAAGAAGTACTTCTGGATTTTATTGTCGGCCCACCGCATTGTCTAGTCCATACTACAATAGTTTCACGAACTGTACGTCCATCGTGAAATGACCGCTAATGTTTCGAGGGCCTTGACTGTTGATCGCGGCCCTTGTGAGCCGTGGCGGCGGACAGGAAACCAATCTGACTCTTTTACTAGTTGTCGCAACGTCGTAGAAGAACTAATTAGGTCATATCTCTAACTCTAACTCTTTTGCTAGTGGTGACAACGTCGAGAAGAACTGATTCGCCTATATTAACTGTCAGGAAACTCTTATACTATAGACCGTCAGCGCGACCGCCCTACGGGGTGACAGACGGTGGCGGTGAAGAAGTAGCACGTCATTCTAGCACACGACTACACGCGGAGAGAAGTGTCCCTTCCCCCACTACCGGCTGACATCTTTAGTACATAGATACCGCCCGTCTGACTCCTTACGACGGTCGCACGCGACATAGCCAGAATATAGTGGTGGCAATGTCGCAGGAGAATCAACTCATATAAGCTGAGTTCAATCACAATAACCTTTTTTGAAGTCTAAAAACATAACATTACTGAGCGTGGTCAAATAAATTTGTTCATGTTTGCCTCGCACAATAAAACTAATTTTGAAATATGCTTAAATACCATAACGGCTGAGCTTATTTAAAATTACTTGAGATTATTAATGTTGATCGATCGTCAAAACTCTGTCAGCCCTCGACAGAAATGTATTATTAGTAGAAATATTAAAGAAAAAATCTCAATTCACTTGCTAGTGGTAATATTAGGAATACGACTGAATACAAAGAAACTATGTTAGTTAAAATCTGTGTTGAAAAAGAACCATGATGATTTTGGTGCTCTTTCTACTATTCTACTATTTTAGTTTCAGTATTTCATTTGTTTAATCTTCGTATATTATTTACAGGTGCATCGTCTAGTAGTCGTTGACGAAGAAGACAAAGTGATTGGTATTATATCGCTCTCGGACTTGCTGATGTATCTCGTGTTACGGCCGACGGGCGAATGCGGGGGCGCAAGCCTTCGCAATGAACACTCTTCCATCGAAGAGACCGACGAGCCTGTCAGTGGAGATTCCACTGAAATAGGCGAAGCTTCGTTTGACTCGGCAATAGATGTGCCGTCTACTTCTACCCTGGCCAACGTTCTATCGACAATAACACTCGATGGCTTGCCCACGTCGGCATTCGAATCGGCGTCTACGCTAGCTGATGCTATGTCCAAGTTGACAGTGACAGAGTCCTGCGTTGATCTCCCTTCGCCAGAAATTATCAATGACACAGAAGAAATAAAAGACGCTTAATAAGTATGCGTGAGTGTGTTTGATTATGCCGCGATAGTGATTGCCAAATACGCGGTGTTAAACAAAAATAAACTGTTGCGATTCCAATTTTTGATACATATTTATGCTTATAATTCCATTTTTTTTGACGTATTTTTTGTGATCTATTACCAATTGTGGTGTTTTACGCAGGACTGACGCAAGTGTTAGTCTACAATGTATCCTTCCTTCTTCATTAACTTCATTCTTAGCTATGTCATTAGAATTATTGAAGTTGTTTCGACAATAGATCATAAGCAATAACATATTCTGAAATAATTGACTATATTCACTTACCATTATTTATTTATTTCTCTTTTTCTAACCAACTGATCCATGAATATCTATTGAATTACAGTCGGAATTTATATTAAATAAAATAATATAATTATTGTGTGACTGGTTTATTTAAACCATCTTCAATTAGATATCGATCGATGTTATTAATAATGCGCTACACGATACGATCATTGTTAAAGTTACGTTTTTTTATATAAGTTTATATTTCGTTCGATTGATTTCTAAATATGCTCACTTATAAAGCACAGAGCGTAGTATATCTTATAAGTAGATATTACATTTTTAAGTAGTTTGGTGTTTGTTGGTATGCGTGATCTTTTGTTAATTATGTAATAATTGTTTATTGTTCTGACGGAGCGTGGACGTTGTAATTATTACGCAGGCAGCTGGTCTTTGTATTTTTATATAAAAATATAGCTAAGAGCTGTCTTCCAAAAACTCGCTTGCAAATGTTAAACAACCGCCAATCGGAGTTAATAAGACCTATTGTATTATTATACGATTTAGCGGGTCCTACGTTATAAATAGACTCCCACAAAGGAACAAGGTCGCAATTGCGTTGTCTGTTGACACTCTGTTGTCCCTGTTGTGGTTAGACCACATGTATGATACTTCTTTTCGCACAAAAATTTATGTGAGTAGGCATGTTTTACGATGACTATACTGATTTCAATTATCCTTTCTCATTGAATAGTTTATACCGTCTATTGAATACGTTATGTCGTCTAGGTTTTGTTAACTTTGATAAGATTTTTAGCTATGCCCTATAATCGTAAAAAATCATACGTTTATGAAATTATTGAAATAACACGCGTTGATAACTAGCACGTTTTATAGATACGTTTCTTTCTGTCCATGACACCTTTAAAAAACGGTTCACAAAGCTTTATGAAAGTGCTTTCTTTTCTCATTGTATAGCTTGTTTATGCATAACAGCAAACACTGCTGCACGGTCTCTACTTGGGTGTCTGCTAGTAGTTCTTTCAAATGAGGGTATATTTCGTGCTTTTGAGATCCGATTAAGGAATCTGGTTGTTGCTATTTTAGGTTAGCAGGCGTTCAGCCATGTTTAGATACTTGCAAGTGAGCTGAACACTTTTACGTTAATATCCACTAGTCTATCGGCTTGTCCTCACTGAGCCCTCGTGGTAGATTTAAGGTGGCTCAGTGGCAACCCAATGGGCTGTTGTAATGCTTATAATGCTAAGTTATATACTTACAATTTACTTGTCAGTGCTGGTTGAAATTACAACGAAATTTTTGTATTATCTGTTTTGTATTAACGTCGCTACTCACATAACAGTGTCTGTCATATACAATATCTAAACACACTAAAACGAAGCGCCAGCTGTCTGTACAATTCTTGTGGTCAATTACAAAGTAGTTCATACTTGTATCACATAATCACATAATTTATTATTAAGTATGAATTACATCGGTCTATACGATTTACGAGTATATATATTTTATATAAGTACATACATATACGCCTATAATTATATACGATGTATTGACAAGTTTTTGTAGTGTTATACATTGCGTAGTGTTACCGTGAGTCGAGGTGTAATCATCTCATACCTTTGTAAGAGCGTATAAAATTCAATAGTCAGTTAATATAACTACCTTTAGAACAGGTTGTATGTTATACGAGACTGCTCATTGATAATAGAGTACAGGTCCAAGCAGAAGTCCCGTGGTACACCCAGGTGGAAGGACTGTACCCTAACGAAGATTATTAACAGCATATTTAGATGTCTGCCATAAAAGCAGTTCACGCTTTCCGTAAGTATTATTATAAAATGCGTTATTAATTTATGAGTAGTGTAACTTGTAACAATAATTTACTGTTAGTGTGTCAGTAAAAATGATAAAATCTTTTGTAGAACTGTACTGTAGATAGTCTTTACACTCCACTCTTTTGGAAATGTTTATCATTATATTATATTATATCGTGTCGGAAACTTAAATACTAATGTATAAATGTAACCAAAAATCTAATGAAAAGGTCTGAACTATCCATTTTATTAGTGTTCAGTAGAGAATGCACTTAAAGAACATAAAACCGGAAATAAACATTGATGCCGTAAATTACTGCGTTTTTTTACTTGTATTAATTTAATAGGCCTGTTATACTTATAGAATATTATAGAAAGGAATATATTGAGTCGATTGTTGTAAAGCGCTACATCAGTCCGTAATAGTGCACTGCACCAAAGCTGCTTTCTCACTAAGTACTGGTAATTGCAGTACATACTAAGAAACTCATTTGTTACGGCCTCAGTCGCAGCAAAAAAGACTTATTGGAAAAGTATTCTTATCATAAGAGTCAATGCGTCACGCTTCGGTGTGGAAATTATGAGTTATCTGTGTCACAGTTGCTCTAGATCAGTGGATCTTAACCCGTGGTCTGCGGACCACTGGCGGTCCCTGGAAGCACTTAAAAGGGCCCGCGAAGCCATCCAAATTAAATAATACATTCGAAACAAAATTTCATAAATCATGAAGATTCTTGGATCCAAAAGGTAATTTTCTTTCACAACAATTCGAGATTAACTGAGAACTGAACCAATAATTCAGGAGTTAGTAAAGAGTATGTGTCATAAAATCTTATTAAAATAATAAATATCCCTGTAATATTAAATTTCCGTGAAATATTTAAATACTGTTGGCATCGAACCGTTTTATTCGTGTTTTATTAACTAATAAAACAACCATTTATTCTTTTACATTTAACGTATGTTACCTCCAAAACGTTGCTGGTTCACGGCAAGACAGCCATTTTGAGAAATGGTCCCTCATCACTAAACGGTTAAGAACCACTGCCCTAGATAAATGACAGTTTCACGTTAACGACACGTTACGTTACACTTGCGCAGTTGATTCATCGCCTGCATCGATTGAGCGATACTGTGAATCGCAAGATGTGCAAGTTATTCGCCTGATGGTAAAGGCACACCTGCCACAGCCCAAGTCAGTTGCTACCAAGTTTAAACCTTTATTTCCTCAATAAACCTCAGTTTAAATATCACAGCACGTAAGTTGAACCAAAATGGTGGTCTTCTGAGCAGGTACAGTTATGGACAAATGTAATAGACGAATTACTCTGCGGGAAATGAATAGCAAGTTAAAACCAAACATCAAATTTTATCTCGGATTTCCTTTTTTAATCATTGTATTTCTCGAACAAAGTGTTGTGGGAAGTAACCGTTAGGTATTATTATATATAAGAATTATAGGAATACTAATCTTAATCACTATTTCATGGGCGTAACACCTTCTACATAATTTTTAAGTGATATTCTAGAACTTGGACAAAGAGTTGCGATTTCATCCTCTGTGTCAGTGGAAGAATCCAATTCTTCTGAATTGGAAGAAGCAGTGATTCTCACTGCTATAAGAATCTCCGACTGAGTTATAAAAATGATTTCAGTTTGATAACTATCGTGAGTATCACACATTATACTAATATAAAGATACCGAGTGAGTGAAGCCGGTATTTTATATTAGTATAAAAATTATTTCGTCATATTATCGATGACGTGTCTTTTGACGTAAACTTCTTCGATTGTATTGACGGTATAGGGTACGTTCCGGCAAGTGCCGTCAACGCTCACAACTGTCGCGCCCCGGTTTGCCTTTCGCTTTGGTTGACAGTGTCAGCTCGCAATGATCACGTAGACACACCTTTGAACCGCGAGCGTTGTGGTCGCGGCGTGAGCGTTTTCAGTGACGTCATCGATGACGTATCGAACGCTGCGAGTGATTTCGGCGCTTTCCGGAACTTAGCCATAGTATAACTAGTATAATCATTTATGTTGTTTTCGCTTAAAATATAATTATATATCTCAAATTCCACTCTCCTGTCTCCTTAAAGTTGGTTGTGGTCTTGCCATTTTCGTGAAATTAATTTGAATGATTACACATTTGAGAGATTTATTAATCGAAGAACTGATACCTGTTTGCGCGATTGTACTCCAGGGTAACGCGGAGTGAGCGAGGGTCGAAGTGTGATTGTTTGTCGCCGCGTTACTATGGTTACGCACGGCCCTTGCCCCGCACTTCGATTGAGACCCGAAAGTGTCCTGCGCATAGTTCAACTTACGTGCCGCGATCTGTACCAGATTCTTAATTCCCCAGATTCGCATTAACCAGATTTTGTAGAGTTAATGTATATAATATATTTCTTTCAAAGATGTAAGCACCTACGTGGTTATTTTTGACGATTTCTGGTGATTCCGTCTCAATTTCTGTTTAATAGGATGTCTATTATTCACAGCTATTTTAGGAAAGAGGTAATAAGAAAAGGACCCAATTCCAGTAATATTAAGTACTTTTATTCGCCGGCACAATTACGGTTAAGTATCAACTATCAACCAACACTCCATACATAAGTGGCCCCAAATATTTTGAGCCTTTCTTATACTGTTATACATTTCCATCAAAACCTGCCTAGCTATTAACCAAATTCTTTATAAGTATATTTAATCGCAATTGTACTTAGCGGGTCATTCCCTTTATATACGCAGGAGACCTTCCAAACATTCAATGATATTAAAAGTTTATTTATTTTATAGATTTGCACTGAATTTATGTGGCGACTTTGTTTCCACCTCACCTATTGATTTTTCGAATGTTATTTATGAATGTAGTTCATTTGATATTATATTTGAATATTCTTGTAAGACCATTCGCCAAAACGATTTCAGTACAAATCAGAAACATCTTATCAATATCGGTTAAATATATCACTTAACAACAATACTATGTACTAAATTTTTTATAATACATGCAAATCATATATGTTATCTGAATATGTAACTAAAAGTAGAAAGGTAGTTTCGACTCTCCATGACACAATGTTTTGTTAATCTACCTAGTCTTATTAATGTTCCATGCCATTTATTTCGTTCCATAACATAATACATAATAAAGTATAATTTCACAATAGATAATTATAGTATAGCAATTAAAATTATATCACACAGTTTGAGTTAACTTAGTATTTTAAAAAGATTTTTTTTTATATTTTTGTAAAAAAATATAAATATGACAGTGCTACTTGTTCATCAAGCAAATTAACCATCGCTAAGATAAAATTAAAAGCTAACGTTGATGGATTGCCTATTATTCATTATAATTATATAACATAGACACAAAAACTAAAAACCAAGATACAACGACGACATACATTTAAAGACTATTGATTAATATGATTTGATTATAGCCAAGTACATAAAGTTACTTTAAAGGACTAAGGGCGCCAAGTGACTATCTTGTTGCTTTTTTTCCTAAATGGGTTTTCCCGTGTGAATTCTAAATAACGGCGTGTAACAAATTTGACCACAAACACCTTACATTGTTCAATACTGTGCACACACTATGGTAAAACCGACAGAAGACGAGTAAGGGTATATTTTATTAGTTTTTATGCAAAGTTACTTCTTGGCAGCCCTTAGAACTTTACGATCTACTGTTTACGACACCTATTAAACACGTTAATATATTGGCGTGTTTTATCATTCTATCATCCGTATATTGTATCCTTTTATTTTGACAAAACGAGAAGAATCATAACTGAAAGATAAACTGCTTATTAATAATAGTTTTCATCGTGCATCAACTATAGCATTAACTATTTAAAAGACAAAATTAATTAAGGATAAAACTAAAATCTGATTTCTGATCAAAATTTAGAGTTAAAAACTGCATTTAAGATACATTATAGCAAATCACGATTTTAACAATTTTAGATACAAATTCTCACTTTCTTCAAATCTATCCAACAATACTTATGTTAAGTTTTTAATCCATAATCAACAACATTTTTAAGATAAGGCCTACATTCATCCTTATGTATTTTAAATTTGAGTACCCACAAATTATTCCGTCCCGACCTTAAGGCGAAACGTTCATTATGTTATATCAAAGATGATTATAAGTACTTCTGTAGTATACTCATCCTTGGTTATATTTAACTTTCGATCTCTACTGCATAGTTCGACAAATTGGAACGAAAAGGCATCAGATATGTATTTAATTAATATTTCAAAGACTTTTCATATATGTATAGATACTAATATGAAAGTATTGTTTATACTATTCTTATGAATCAGTTCTTTATTGATAACTAAAATGGTTTACGACGAGCTTACACCAAGCTAACTAGGATGACAGAATGATTATATACCTACGAGTATAATGACAAATGCATGCATGTCTTATTTACCTATAAAAAGTATTGTTCTATGTATTGGCTCATACTTTCACTGACTGGATATTTTTCGTCCAAAACTAAGATAGTAAAATATAGGTGGACGTAATTTTATAATGAGAGATGTCATACAAAATTCAAACTTCAAAGTTCAAAAGTAAGCGCTTGGCTACCTATGACATAGCTGAGGCTCATGTCTCAGGAAAGTACGCCCCAACAAATATGAAAGGAAACATCCAATACATATCTCCACTAACACTAATTTACAATAACAAAATTAAGTTTTGAAATAGTTGATATAATATAGTAGAATTTATAACAAGTTTATATATAAGAATAAATAAAACAAAGTAATATGAACAGAGAATTATAAAAATATACATAATTTGTAGATATATAATAGATAATCATAAAAAATATCACAATGGTGATTGTAATATGGTAAACTTGAAAACTTAACATTACTTATATAGCAAACGTTAGGAAGAGCTTCACTTAGTGATATTTGTTGTTACGGGATCAAATTATGGTGACTATAAAGCCAGTTACTGACAGCTAAAATTATAAAACATAGCATTATACATTATAATACTATCTGTTAGGCTTAAATAACTGGGTAATTGTAAACAGGATAACTACATTAAAACAAATTACGTTCATAATATATATTGTTACGATATATTACGTGATGATGTGTCAGTGACGGGCTTTAGGGCAACTTGCACATTGCACTAATATCATTTCACGCTCAAAATGTTCACCCATAATCCTGAGCATAAGAGTGAAATGCAACGACGTTTTAATGGTATTCGCACATACGTTGTCGGCCTTAAGTACTTACAATAAGCGTACAACGAATGCACTGAAAAAGTTATTCTGTCTCTATCCAGAGAGTAAACTTGCAAGGAGCCTTTTCATCTCAAAGTATCAATACAGGCAACTAAAACCGAATTATTAATTTTACTTGCCCGTATTGACCTTTCGTTTAAGATTTACGTAAATATAAGGTACCTATAAGCCTAAAGGAGTATAGTAACAAATAATAATTTAACTATTTAAGTACATAAATGCAACCAAATCACAACGAGCGCATACACACTAACGACTGGTATTTTCAACATCATTAAATTCTTAGACGATAAAACAATATAAATAAAATATTTGCGCAATTTTCACTCAGTATTGTACCAGTAATTACGTAAATAGACGAAATACATTACATATACATTTTTGATAAAACATTAATAATCCAAGCGTGTAAAAAATATATTTTATACGGCACGAAAAAGTTTGAGATCTAACCGAAATTAGCAAGGCTTTTGAGATAAGCCGCATATTATCTGGGCGCAACCTATCGTGCATCGGCTTCATGTACAAAGCTACACACAACTGCAATTTGAAAAACTTAATACCGACTTCCATTCTATTACTTTGGTAAAAATGAGTTATTGGAGTGTAACTCAAAACCGAATTTTATGAAATTTAAATAGGACCACACGGGAAGCACCAGCTTTCAAACCAAAAAAAGAGTTTTCAGAATCGGTCCACCCAATCGAAAGTAATGAGGTAACAAATATTAAAAAAAAACAGTCGAATTGAGCACCTCCCTTTTTGGAAGTCAGTAGAAAATTAGCCAGTGCCAGTGAAATCTGCTGCGTGTCGCCGGATATTACCTGCCCCCTAGGAATTTTCATAGCTTGGTAGCAAATAAATACTTTTTACAATCGACAGGGTATGTACATGATATTTAAATCACATTGCGCCATGATATTCAATATAAGTACGAGGTACGAGTATAAAGTTGTCGTGCCGTTTAAAGTTTGCAACATTCCTTTTTGAATGCAAATGCAAGCTTTGTTGAATGCAAACATTTCAGAGGTTAATATATAGCATCAAAGCGAATGATTTATGGTAGGGACATTCTGTAGAAAGGAATGCAAATCAATGATAATAAGTTATTTTATTTATTCATGGTCAGTCATGAGTGATAGTATATGAATATGTCGAAAGATTGATATGTCCTCATTGTATTTTTTTAGATATAGCAAATTAAATTAGTGTCATTACTAATAGATAAATCACAGGTATTTTAAACAAGTGTATATAAATATAACAATATAAATATTATGGCTAAATTAAGTGCTACAGTTACATAGATTTCTTCAAAATTAGGGCCTACCACAGTCGAATAATATGAATAAGGTAACAGAAATGCAATCTTCATCAAAGCAAACTTATCTGGGTGAAAGACTAAATCTAAAAAGTCATCAGTCAAACAGAATCTCTTTGAAATAAATACAAAATATTTGCCAAAAAATGAAATGAAGGATTTGAATGATATAAATCGCAAATATCAGTAGCTAATAAAATAAATACCAATTTTTATAAATAATTTGAATCGTTTTGGAATGAACAAAGATGAGCTTTGGTGACTTTAGTCCTCCCAAGCGTCGTAATCTGCGTCAGGGTGGGCCCAAGCAGGGCGGCTTGACGTGTGGGATGAGGTGCTGTTTGTGCGGACATTGTATCTGAAAAAAAAAAACATAACCGTATGCAGTTATTGTATTACATTAAATCCGGATATATGGCAGGTCAGCTGCCAGCAACTTCACTCCCGTTCACTCTGTCAGCTCAGAGCTTGAATTCTTTCAATTTTTTTACCTTAAGTCTAGCAAGCACGTATTTTGTAAAATGGTACATAAATGCATAACAAATTATGTTCACTGTTCAATAAAAACAGTATCAGTCAGTGTATTAAAATTGCTATTTTATGATGTGTATTTCATGGCAAATACAATTGTGAATAAATAGCAAAACTCTTTTAAAGGCGAAATCAAGTGGTATTTTTGAAATTTTTAATGTAAGTACTTTAGTATGTTAAAATATGTTTAAAGTCAATATTATTTTTAAACGTCATATTATATATACTATGCTTATATAAACTGCTTTAAAAACCCTCATTTTTATCGTCGTCATAAACTGACAGCGCCTGCGAATGAAATTTCCAAAAAGGTACTGCCGATATTCATGTTTGTAAGCCCAGCTGTTATGCTCTGTGTTGATAAAATGCAGTCAAACCGTAAGTCAGATCCTGACTGACTGATTGACTGACCGCACGGTTCTGTTCTGACTAACGGAATTGGACAGTATCAAATTAATTTGTTTGATTCGAAGTAGTGATTAATTTAAACAATATATTTCCTACTTCCATAGTTTGTACTCGTAGTAATACAAATTATGAAAGTGTACATATAGAAAGAAGTTGGCATTAAATAATTTACTTAGGTTATACAATAATTAATTATTTGTAAACTAAATACCTCTGTAACTCTAAATACCTTGATATTAATTATTAGTAAATTTCAGTTTGACAAAGGACAAATAAATTAATAGCTTATTACGTATAAAGATCGGAGACCAGATGTTTTATAACCTTATCTACTTTAAGGCGCGGTCGTACCCTGATAATAGTAAAAAGCAGAATCTTTAAACATCGAGTGTAACGAAACAGATAGATAATAATCTATGAAAAAAATACTTAGGTTAGAAAAAGAACAGGCAAAGAGTAATAACCAAACAGAATTTATAAATATTACTCGCTCTCTGCAGTAAAAAAACCTAAATAGGTCCATAAAAATAAACTTTCACGTCCAAACTCTCAGAATTTTCAGCGATAACACTATATTATTTTTTAGGTAATACATAGCCAATATATAGTACTAAAGTAGTAACCAGCAGTTTTTTCAATTGTGTTAGTATATATCGAAAAATATTAAGAAAACGTACAATATTAACGCATTTTCGCATTACATCGTTCAATCTAACAAGCGATTTTCAACCTTACGTAAAGCATCGTTAATTATTTTAAAATTGGGGTTGGACCGCGTCTTAATGTGCAATATTAAATAAATGTAATCTAAGTACAAAGTTACTGATATAATTAATATTATATATTAATGACAATTAATTTTTATATTGATTAATTGATTGATACACCATCATCCAACAAAATACATCAATGAATAGATGTAACATCCCTGCAATGCGAGTATGGATCCACGATAAATTTATCAAGGCGATAAAATGATCATCTAGTATCTAGGTATCTATCGTAGCCACAGATCTAGGTCGTAGCTTGAAATCTCTAGCATGAATCTAGCCACGACAGCTCTATCGCGGCCTGTCTTGCCGACAATTACTGTCAAATTGTATCCTATCGACAATCCATACTTACATGGCAGTTCGGAAAAAACCCGGCCAAATGCGAGTCGGACACGCGAACGAAGAGTTCCGTACCATTAAAGTGAATATGTAACTAAATATTCTGTGAACATTTCAAGCGTCTACCTGTTGCCGTTATCAATATCGAGCAAACATGGGTTGTTTATATTTGTATTTTTTTTATATTTGTTGTTTACCCTTAAATATGTATTTTATTCTGTTTTTTGGTATTTGTTGTTATGGCGGCAACAGATATACATCATCTGTGAAAATTTCAACTGTCTATCACGGTTCGTGAGATGCAGCCTGGTGACCGAAGGACGGACAGTCAGACAGACGGACAGCGCAGCGGTGTCTTAGTAATAGGGTCCCGTTTTAACCTTTGAGTACAGAACCCTAAAAAGGCAGGTGACAGTTCGGGAGAACTCACCTGGTTTCCACTTGCTTGTATGTATGTTTGCCAGCTTGGGGATGAGAGCTGCCGGACGCAGTGGGTTCGAGATCGACGGTGTGCCAAGCAGAAAATGGATCTGTTATGCTATAAGAAAAGGTTCTGGTGAGATTTATACGCTATATACGTATTGCTGAACTACAGAGTTAATGAACCATAATCAGCTGACTAAGGCACGCTATAGGTTGTGTAGTTTGGAATCAGTTGAGTATCACAAAAGTAGTAATTTTACTACTTTTGTGACACACAACTGAATCAAAACTATATATCTATATATTATATAAAGAAATATTATATAAAGGAATATAAATATAGAATAAAAACGCTTTGGTCAATAAGAGTAAATACTCTCATGAATTTTTTCAAATTCTATACATTAAATTACAAAGCGTACCGAACACAAGGGTCATCAATTTTAATATTGGCCTTCCATGGGACTTTATATAAGTAAATAATATACCTAAGTAAATAATATTGAACTCAATTGAATATTAACAAGACTAAGTATATTTATTAAAGTATAAACCTTATATTAGCAAAATTAAAGAGCCTTAATTATAGAATGACTCAATATAACTCAATAATTTCTTAGTGTGGATACATAAATTGGCAAGGGAATGTAAATTAGTTAATTTAATAATTCCTTTAAATGCACTCAACGAATTATTACAGAGATTTAATGTCCATATAAAATGATAATAGTGTTAATTTAAACCTCTGATGATATAAATATTTTTGTGACTAACTTCGTTTGCGCACATTTTTTTTATTCTTGCGCAAACAGCTACAATTAATTTCTTCATCAAGAAACTCGCCAAGTGCGAGTCGGACTCGCGCATGAAGGGTTTTGTACCATTCCATAAATCTCCCATACAACAGACATGATTTTTTGCCGTTTTTATAGATAATGGTACGGAACCCTTCGTGCGCGAGTCCAATTGCACTTTGCCGGTTTTTATGTTTTTATAGTTATAGCGGCAACAAAATTACATCATCCGTGAAAATATTAACTATCTAATTATCACGGTTCCAGAGATACAGCCTGGTGGCAGACGGACAGACAGACGGACAGCGGAGTCTTAGTAATAGGGTTTTTAGCCGTTTTACCCTTTGGGTACGGAACCCTAAAAAAATACTTGCACTGACCAATCAACGGTCATTCCAGTATTGTTTTATTGGGTTGCTTATCACACTAGATTCACAACTATCCTCACACAGAAACAAAATACAGAAACCACTTCCTTACTTATCTCCGAATTCAGTAACGTTGGTACCACCAGCATACTGGCTTCCATTTCCGTAGAGACCACTGGTGCCATCTCCTTCGAAGATGTTCCTGTCTCCGGTTGTGCGTGATTTGTATTGAGCAAGAGGAAGGATAATGGCGCGTTCCAGGGGGTTAGGAGGAGGCGTGGCAGCACGGTGAGCAGTCGGGTTCGTCTCCAGGAGCGATCGCTTGATGCCGTACTTGAAATACATCACCATTCCTAAAGAAAAAAAATATTCTCTATTACTTTCTTTGTTGAGCAAAAAATATATAATTATAGAAACTGTGTATGATATTTTGTTGTGAACTAGCTGCACCTCACGGTTTAGCCGCGTGGTGATGGATGATGATGATGACATAAAATTAACCTAAGTTATTCCTTATAACATCAGCTATTTGCCAGTGAAAATCTCGTTAAAATCGGTCTAGCCGTTTCAAAGATAAGCCGGAACAAACAGACAGACAAGAAATTTATAAAACGAAGTTTTTATTTTTACATTCATATTATGCATGGCTGTTTATTTGGAATTACAGACACATACATTTTATTTATCTGTATGTACAGATTTTCATACAACAAAGATTGAGGTGTAGATGCGCCTAATAGGTTAGTAAAAAAACAACGTCCGAATTTTGACCCTTATAAATAAGATTAAATATTATAATCGATGCCGTAATAAGTAATTAGCAAGGGTCACCATAGGGTTTTTTTTCACACTTAAAAGTGTGAAATCGTCGAAATCGGTACCATGCACACAATATTCTGATATACAAGTGTTGAAGTCGATTTCCTATTATGGTGAAAAAAAAAATCCCCGTACTAGTGACCCTTGCTAATTAGTAATTACGGCATCGATTGTCATTCACCGTCAATGATGATGTAATCATCAAATCATTAAAAAAATTCAGTTATTGGAGTATAACTCAAAAACTGCTGGACCGAATTCGATAAAATTCGATCGATAAAATGGGACCGCACGGAAAGGAGCTGCTTTCAAATAAAAAAAGAATCATCAAAATCGGTAAACCCAGTTAAAAGATCTGAGGTACTCGTATCAAATATAAAAAAATACACTCGAATTGAGAACCTTCTCCTTTTTTGAAGTCGGTTAAAAACAAATAGTTACTTTCTTTACCCGTTGACTGGCGATTGGCCATATTTGGCCAATAATAGAATAGGTTTCACAGAAATTAACCTACTTTTTATTAATTTTTTTATTTTATTTATTAATTGTTAGGAAGACTATCGACTATATATAACAATAACTTGTACATTTTCGTAGGTAACATAAAGTCATTTAAAAGTCTCCACTGTTAGCAATATTGTAGAATTAAAGGTTAATACAATTGCAAATTAATAATTATAGCCTTATTTGTTATTTCTTACATCTATACACATTAAAAAAATTCTCACCAAGTTGTTTTCTTAACGTAGGTATGCTGTTGTAGAATAAATCAAGGTCAACGTTATTTTCGTTACAAAGTGAATTAAAAGAACTACATGCTCGGCTGATAAAGCTGTTCTGCCTATAGTTAGTAGATGCTAGAGGTAGACTAAACAGTTGTTTATTTCGTAAAGACTTGATAGGTGCATAGAAGGTAATTTTGTTAAGTAGATCAGAACAGTCGATGGCTGAGGTGACTATTTTTAAAAATAATAATATCAGATGCTTCACGTCGGATTTGCAATGGCAGAAAATGATGCTTAGGAAAATGCTTTTCCAGGAAATGCAACGTGTGTGGTTAATAGACATAACTCTAAATGTTTTCTACATAAATAGATGCAATTTAAATAGAACCAACTTGGAGTTATTTATAACCTATCCAAAAAACACATCAAAATCGAACAATCCAGCAAAACTTATAATATTAAATATGATATAATGAACACGTCGACTTAAGTTCAGGAAAATGCGAAGGTTAGCAAGATCAATGTTGTCCGAACAATAATTTAACAGCTTGGTTTCCATCGAGCATAAACACTCAGATGTCGACAAGAGTACATGCTACTACGCTAGTCGAATAAAAGCGGTCTACAGGAGTAGATGTTATAACGACAACTCACCGAGAGACATCCAGACGGTGAATCGCACAAGAGTCAATATGGAGAGGTTTAGAATCAAGTAGATGTTGACCATGATGGCTATTGTCGGCACGAAGGGCAAGCAGGGTGTGGCGTACAGCAATCCGTGTCTGTAAATGAATGTTAAACAATTTAAGAGACCATGATGTGGGCAAGTCAGCTCGCGGTTAATAAATATTACGACGTCACTTGTCAGTTGTAGCAGCACTCAGAAGACAATTCGTTAAAATTAATAACCTAATCCACAGCTTTTTGATAAACAAAGTTATGAACTTACTCATATTACTTAAAGCCAAAATTCGGCCATTATAGATATGCTTGAATATAATAGAATATTATTTATATGCTTCAAATATACACGTAAGTGTTAACACAATAAAACATATATGAGCTTACGTTTCGCGAACATAATAGCATGCCAAATATGAACTACTTACATAAAAATGAGTATACTTTTTAGCAATTGTTAGGTGAACCTAGCAAAACAAAAAAAAATGAAAATAAAAAGAAAAACAATGACATTTTTTTTTGTATTTTTTTAGATAAATAAATTAATTTTAGATTAATATTTTTTTTAGCAAAATAAAAAGAATGAGAATTTCCAAAAATATTGTATTATGTAGTTCGATTATGGTAATTATTAAGGCACATAGTCATTACATCGCTAAACATGCCATTGTCTCGAACAGTCCGTACCTTTTGTGTAAAATAGTTATCCATTAATATAATATATTATCTATTAATATAATATTAATATAATCTATTAATATAATAGTTATCTATTAGTATCATCTCGTTTATAAATTATTCCAATTGGTATTATTAGAAGACCCTCTACAACTAGGTGCAGATTTGTTGACTAGCCGATTTTTAACAATTGTCCGAAAGAGTCCGGATTCTGTTGTAAGAGTCCGGAGTATTTATTGTGGGTCCAATCAACGATGCGACGAATTCAACGACACTGGTACAATGGGCCACGAACTTAGATATTCTACACATGGTGGTCAATGTGGAATTGTGGATTATAGCTAGAACTCTATACACATTGCTCGTCAAATTATTTAATTTTATTATTTTTAGGGAAACTTACAGCTAGGTATAAACATAATACTTTAATATGTGCTTATAGCCAGTTACAAATTTCCACTTTTAGGTATTTACATTATATTTACCCATAAATAGTTCGTAAACATTAAAATATATAACTATGTGCCAAAAAATCATTACTTAATAACAGCTTGAACTGCGCGATAGTTGCGTCATAGACATCAATATCGTGTCGCGAAGCTACTTACTGCGTTGTAACTGCGGCTTGCTCTTAACAGATACGTATTAGGTTTATACGAGTATAATAGTTGGTTGTAACCACAACAATATATTCCACAACATAGCCCTTTACCAAAGGTCTTAGCTTAATGCTGCCAGCTGTTTATTGAACGGATAGAACAATCTCGTTTAAGTAGCGAGACGACTTCTCAAGCATACTCATACTTTATTTTGCTTTTAAATGTATATTATAACAATATAGATTTAGCATTACAAAAATGTTTCGTCCTATTTTGTCTGTGCCTCGCCTCAATAGTACAATCACACCTATCTTTAGTTCTGCAGATAAAACGAACAATTGGTCCTATTGTTATCGTGTCGTAGTGACGCCTCAAGGGTTTGATGGCCTGGTTCATATCCTACCGCCATAGAAGAATTACCGATAGAAACCGAGTTCGCGCACAAAATGTAAGCCGTTCAAATGAAGCCATAAATGGCTTCATACGACACCCGCGCGTTCAGAGCTCTCATTCCGGAGACAGAGAATACAGCTCGGTAAAAAATGTCGATTTGTGCGTCTAATTGTGCCACGGCACATCAGAAAAGCAGCAAAAGAGTTCTGGTGTGACATTTCACAGCTATGCCATTGATTTTATTTAATGCTTGAATCCTCTAAAATACAAAAAATAATGAGTACAAATTATGAAATTACCCACTCTTAGTTCAGACGGAATGTTGCCAGTTGTGTATTAAATTATTCCAGTTTTAATCAGCTCCTTTATAAAACTTTGCATATGTATGACATAGCGTTAAATTTTCCTTGGGTATGATATTGTTTATTTTACTATACGACTGTATAAAAAAGGAATTTATGTTTTAAGCTAACATTTTTATCCATAAAAGTTCATAGCTCTAAGCACAACTGGTTAGCCTAGGTTGCAAAATAGGTTAGGATTAGGTTATAAATATAATAAATCAGGTCAGCCTCGGTGGCCCAAAAACGTGATATTAGGACCATCGAAACTGTTCGTCAGCTGCCGACACGCTATAAAAAGAGGTTATACGAGTATAACTAGTCCAATCCAATATCCAATGAGGATTATTAATAACCACTACATTTGACACTCCCTGCTTGTTTATCCTGCAGGTACCCTGAGGGTATCCGCACATGCGGTACAGCATGTACAGCAACTTTTTAGGGTTCCGTATCCAAAGAGTAAAACAGGACACTATTACTTAGATTCCGCTGTCTGTGTTTCTTTCTTTCTGTACCGTGATAGTTAGACAATTTCTGGTACCGCTATAACAACAAATACTACAAAAAACAGAATAAAACAAATATTTAATGGGACTCCCATACAACAAACCTGATTTTTTCCTCCTACTTGTATCTTGATCCTTCTACTTGTGACAGTTTGATTAATTTGCCCAACACAATTTCATTAATTGGCGCTAAAATTGCTCTTTCGCATAACTAATCTCTGTCGTTCAAATTAGTTAATAACCCTGAATAAACTTGGCTTTTTTAAGTAGCTGCCTACTTTTTGTGAGTAAGTAGGAATGTAAAAATTTAAATTCATACATTTCTTTGCTTATGCCATAAGCCTATTTATTTAATCTTATTCCTACTAATATAAAACATCGATGAATAAATACTCACGACGTATGATGTTGTCGTCTGACGTGACAGTCAGCCGTGCGATTGAGCAAACATCGTTGCATCTTTGACAACATCCGTGAAACAAATGACGATTTGCAAGAAACGTAGAAAAAATAACCTTGTATACAAGGGCGATATCTCCTAAAGTATTTGACACCGGTGAGGTCGTCGACGAGCGCAGCGACGAATCTCTCCAGTATACAAATGTTCTCTATGGACGAATCATTAGAGAATCGCACGGCAGATTCTAAAACTACTACTTATTCTGTGACCTGTGTGTCAAAGCTTGCGTTCAAATAATCCAAGTTACTCGTTCGCTATTTTTACAAAATTTCGTTTAAATAAAGTATTTTGTTCAGAATAAAATAGCCTATGTCCATCCTCATGATACACTCTATTACCACGCAAAATTTTATGCTGATCGGTTGAGCCGTTTAGCCGTGATTAAGTAGCAAACTGACAGAGTTTGCTACTTAATCACTCGCATTTATAATATTAATGTGGAAGTGTGGATATCCGTCATCAGGTTACCATAGTACATGCTCTGATTAGTTTCGGATCTGAAGAACTTGGGTGGTTATTGTTCCATATTATTGTTATTATTTTTTCTATACCTAATGAGTCTGATTTTTATGGTTTTTGAACAATGGGAGCGGATAGCGGATATATCCTCACAAATAATACAACACCATAAAGTTACAATATACCTACAGAGGTTGAAATAAACGTTTATTTCAACGTTTTTTTATTGATTTATTTTATAAACGGTAATATATACAGACATATTTTGTATGGTTATAGACAAAATACTAAAGAAACGAGATTAATAGCAAAAAGCGGCCAAAAGCTAGTCGCGCTCGCGGTAGGGGTCCCCTACAGGGGTATTCAAAAAAAATATAAAGTATAGTGGTACGAAATCCTCGCTTCACAAGTCTGAATCGCAATAAGCCGGTTACGAAGTATTCTGCCGATTGTATAAGTACTCAGCTACCGCGGCTTTAGAAAATAGGCTAAAACTGATGTTTTGTCAATGGAATGCAAATTGTAGTAACTAGGTGGAGGACATCATGTGCCAGAGTCTTCAGCTCCATAGCAGTAGTACGCAAGCTCACTATATTAAGGATTTATAGACAAAAATCAATGCGCGTTCCAGTAGTATCACGAATCATTGTTTAATAAAGAAATGGGAGACCCTGTAACTGTTATGGACATATCGGTTAAAATCAATGAAACTCTTGTTCGAGTCACAACATAGTTTTTACGTTTTATTTTTTACCGAGGACAAGTCCTGCTCGATACAAAACATTATATCAAAATGCAAAAAATGAGGGGCGAAGCGGTTGCATCAGTGGGGTAGAGATTCGATCAATGACCGCCATCCCGAAGTATAATTACGTACATAGTGTACTCGGCCGAAGCTGTGTTACCGTTCATGAACACAGCTTCGGCCGAAGACACCGAGCCCCGATGGGCAATCGGCTACCTGTGCAACTCTGGCCCCCGAGAATACACGAACGTCGCGCCTACATAATGCTAACGACGCAGAAAACTTTGATTGCGCGATTCAGAACACTGATCCTTGTATTCCCTTAAAAATTCGAAAATACACTTTTTGAAATCTGAAACAATACCAATCAAAATTGTTTATAACATATTTTATTTTTAGAAGTATATGTTTTATTAAATTAATTGTTTTATAATATTTTAATAGTCTTGTGCAAAAGTGGCGACATCTTTTGAGTAAAGCTAACCTACTTCTCTCTAATTAGATACCGCGTGGGTGCCTTGAACCCGATGGCGGTGTAATAAAGGTAAGGTAAAATAATTCGTTTTTCAAACCAATCGATAACTCTGCGGATGTTGAAAAAAGAAGGTATTTTACTAAACCGATTTAAAAAAAATGTACATATAGGACGTACGAGTGTAACTATCAATACATAAATATATTATAATTTGGCTCCAGTCCAGTCTTGAATATAGTCCGTTTTTATAATGATCCTATTAATATTATAAACGTGAAAGTTTGTATGTATGGATGTATGGATGTTTGTTACTCTTTCACGCACAAACGGGGGGGCTAATGTTGATGAAATTTGGTATGGGGGTAGATGAGGCGCTGGATTAACACATAGGATACTTTTCATCATCATCATCATCATCATCATCCATCACCACGCGGGTGAAACCGCGGGGCGCAGCTAGTTATATATAAAGTTTAGTTTTTTTATTATTTATTTACGTTTTTCTATTAGTAAATCCACGTACTATACGTATACTCATCTACGAGCTTGTAGAATGTTTAAGATGAGGATACAATTTTATTTAGCAAAAGAAGATGTGCCAAAACTGTAGCAGGCTTAAGTCCGTGATCCCTGCCTTGCGTTCCAGAAAACGGGCATAGCTGTATTATTTAACAATTAATTATATTCACTTATTGCACAAATAATTAACTTAAATAATGATGTAGCCAGGCGTTACAATAAGAATTAGTAATCGTTGTTTTATCTGTTAGGTACATTGCAACCGTCTTCAATTTTGAACTTTAAATATTTGATTATAAAAATAATAATAGATAAATAAATTGAAAAATATATTATTAATGAGTTTAAATTCAAAACGCATAACATGTTTACGGTCAATGGGGATTGAACTCGTGTCTATATAAACATCAGATGCAGAAATTGCAGCGTAATTCTTCAAATTTCTAAATGGAGCAATTTAGTATATTTATATTCATCCATTCATATACCTTAAACTATATATTTGTCAAAATGGTGTAAGGTGCTATCTAGTTAACTGTTTACTTAATGCTCGTTAGTATGGAATGCAACAGTATTTTAAGTATTTTAAATATGGTTAAGATTCACATAGTTACAAAATATTACACATGCAAGCGTTTAAAATTCTCACATGTAAAATTTACAATAAAAAAGTATAAACATGGATGTTTATATTTTTTTTATTGTAAATTTTAAACACAAACAAATGTTTTGTTAAATAGTTTGTATTGTAATTCTGTATATACTAATTAAATTAAATTAATAAAATTAAATAACGACTTCCATTCTATTCAGTTATATGAGTTTAACTCAAAAAATACTGGATGAAATTTAAACCACACGGGTAGCACCAGCTTTCAAACAAAAAAAGACTTTTGAGAATCGGTTTACCCTATCGAAAGTTATGAGGTAACAAACAATAAAAAACAGTCGATTTGAGTACCTCCTCCTTTTTAGAAGTCGGTATAAAATAAACAAATCATGTCATTCCAAATTAGTTTATGCGTAATTATGGTTCTATTTCGTTTGTGTGTCTATTTTGTTTTGTGTTTCGATGAGGATTGAATTAGAATTGAAACAAATTGAGGAGAAGAATTGTTTTCAATATTACGAGTATTTTCTCAATATTGTAAAAGTATAAAAATATACAAACCGTGTAATACATGGATACTAAAACTGTGTGTTCAAGATATACAAAGTAGGCAAGATTTCTTTTCACACTTTATTTCACCCCCTACCAGTACCCTACTCTAGGATTCCCTGTGGATGAACCATAAACCCGCGCTTCAAACGCCATCAGTATGGTAACGAAGTAATGTACCTTAAGTTTTTGATTCCATAGACTATTAGATACATTTTTTGACAGTCACATACATAAACCTAAAGGACGTACAGACGAAATTGTATTCTCCGTTACCTGTCTAAAAAGTAAACAGGTAGCCGTACACTGATAAAATGCTTTCTTTCCCGTGCTTATTATTGTGTGTTTCTAGCAGCACGGTTGCGTCTGGGGTCTGGATTTACAGTTGTTTCTACTGCTTTCGACACGATGCGATGGTAAGTTTTTGTTAGTTATGGTTTTATTGAATTTACATCCATCGCCATGCTGTATACGGATTTACTTGATATTTTTCATTGTGACTTACATACTGTGACTTTATATTCTTTTTACTTTGTTATTAGTATAACAGACAAGTCATATATCAGACAAGTCTCGATAGTTCGAGACTTGTCTGATATATGCGTTAGCATCACGTCTACTTATGATTCGACAATTGGGACGTCACCTAAAAGTTTACGGTGAAGTTTTACGTGTCACCGCATTGTACTCGTCACTTTTTTGTCTGATTTGCTTAGTATTTTAACATGCTGCTCCCTTCAAAACACTAACAGACTGTTTCTTATTCTGTTCCCCAGCTCAGCCGTGCGATTCTCTAACGATTCGTCGTTGCGCTCGACGACGAGCTCGCCGTCAAATACCTAAGAAATATCGTCCTTGTTCACAAGGTTGATTATCGAACGTTTTTTGTTATCTCGTCATTTGTTTCACGGCTATTGTGAGAGATGCAACGATGTTTGCTCTTAGAGATTCGCACTGCAGTATAATGCACTGTCAGACCGCTATCGCTTTGCGGGAGGTAGTTCTGGCACAACGGTTGTACGACACCTTCCCCTAGTACCTACTCAGAAATCTTAGTATACAATTTGTAAAAAAATAATCTTTAAAAATATAATAAGATCCAAAACATACGTTTAGGATCAAATTATGTCAACCCAGTTTTTATGCATATTTGATGCTCATCTTCAGGAGGAGTGCGCAGCGGCATCTGCGAGCTCCAGATTAACAAACGTCGTTGAATTAATAGTTAAAGACCTTTAACTTAAATTATAGTTTAGAAACACAAATCAATACAAAATAATAAGACCTAAAAAACTTACTCCAAGTAGTTTTCGTGGGCACTTACCGGTTTTGTGGACGGCGTGAGATCAGAATAAGGATGAGGAAGATGGTCAAAAGAAGCAGCACCATGATAACGGCGGTTGCGGTCGACGATCCAGGGCTTCCGTATGCGCCGATCACGTCAAAAATTATGATGAACACGTACATGACGCCGACTGCCTTGATCACGTACAATCCTGAACAAAAATACTTTTTATATCACAGTTTCCGAGAGAAAAACAAATTTTACTATGATTAGTCACATGCGTTATAACAGGTCTACAACTATAGGTACTAACGCGAATGCAGCAGAGTGTGCAAGTACTCCATGAAGAAGTGCCCCGGATGAGCACGAAACCGGTCGAGATACTAGACTATACCTACCGCGTTAGTTAAACCGTCCAAATAACAGTATTACGCGACCAATAATGCACGCCCCGTATTGCACAGTCCACCATTTCAAAGCCATGTGTACATGGAATACAGGCTGTACATTCCTGGCTGTGCATTGTCACCCCGTACCTTTTATGGTCAGGCCGGATTGTACGACCCGTATTGCACAGCCAAATATTCCGAGGCCATGAACACGGCATACGGGCTGTACAATACGGGTTGTGCAATACTTGGCTGTACATTCCAGTGGTCGTACATTACTGCCTCCCATTTGACTGAGTTCATGTCATCTTTGTTTACGTGAACGCATTCAAAAGTCAGCTGCAAAAAGCCGGTGAAATCGGTTTGGCTTTCACCAGGTTAAACTTGAAAGGTGACATTTATTTTGAAAAAAGAATGCCAAAACGTACAAACAGAATTCGTTTGGATGCGTAAAGGAGTTTAGAGCTCAAATTGATCGTGTTTACATCAACGGTGAAATCCAGCCTAAAAGGTATACAACTGACAAAATCGAATTTAGGATCACGTTCTAAACGACCCGCGAGTCATTCAGTTGCATGTACATATCCAAACTATTATTTATTCTGTGACATAATACCAAATTGTCACGGTCATGATTAACCGTCAAAATTAGTTATTAGTAACCGTAAAAAAATATAGTTCAATCGGGGCTGTCATAGGACTACAATTAACTACAATGTAGGATTTACATTTGGCTGTATCGAATCAAAACGATTAGAATCAACAAGCAATATTCAATGAACTCGATTGTAACGTTTGCAGGTCTGTAAGACTAGTCTATACTACTATTTAATCTCTTAGCCCACAATTCTTGGAATCTTTTGTTTCAAGACAAAAGCGTTCATAAAAACATTGATTAAATGATTTGAAAGTTCAATATTTGTAGTTCAATGGCGGATTGAACACTTAGGTAGGTACTCGTTATAAATATCAAGGCAATAGCGATTGCTTTGCCACGCAATTTCACCCGCGTGGTGATGGATGATGACGATGAAAACTATCATATGTGCTTTATTGGGTTATGATTATAACCTTGTCAAATTGGGTTTCGATCCGTTCAGCCGTTTAGGCATGTTAAGGTAACAAACAGACAGAGAGGCAGAGTTTTATATAATTTTTAATCTATAAAAATGTACCTAAGCTACTCCTTCTGCCCGTAGTCTTTCACAAAAAATCAGTCCAGCCATTTCAGAGAACAGCCGGAACAAACAGACAGATATTAGCTATACATTTAAGCATATACGGTACATTATATACGTACCGTATATGCTTTTACATGCATTTAGTAAAAAGTTGTTAATTTATTAATCGCGTTTACTGATTCAAGTAGGAAATATTTCAACTCCTCGAAATTAAGCAAATATCTTTACCCCGAACTATTCGTTTTTGCTTATGTTCGTTGGTACTTACGGGGTACGAGCAAACACACGTACCGGTTCCATCGGTCGGTGGTCCGGCATCGACCCAGGGAAAGAGACCCGGGCAGAGGTAAGACATCGCATGAAGTCGCCGAGACAAGCTGTCGAAAAACCGCCCGAAACGAGAAGAGTTGCAAGAACCTCCGGGTACAGCACCTATTAAAAAAAATCACATAAATGGTACAATACGAACCTTCACATATTCGAACCATTGCAAATTGCCTTCGGATAGGACAGATGGCTCTGATTCAAAAACCATCCAACTGACTAATTTGTGTATCTATCCATCGATACAAAAATAAAACTAGCCACTGTGCGTTGCTGTTGCGTTATAGACCTCAATAGAGAGTGCTGTGGGTCAAGTACGAAAATTTGTATAAGTGTAACCTAATAGTATCGTTGACGCATATAATACAAACTATGAGTTATCTGTGCCACTGTCGTACTAGATAAATGATAGTTTGTACTGTGTACGTCAACGATACTATTACGTTACACTTACGCAAAACAGATGTTGTATTTCCTCTCCTATACATTTTCGTTCTCATTATTCAAAATTATATTTGAAACTTAAATTTAAATGAAATTATAATAATATAATAGTATAGAATATATAGAATAGTAATAAATTAAACACGTCTAATTTCATTTCAACAGAATTTACTAAATAAATAAAGAAATATAATTTTATAAATAAATATAATATTATTATCTCATCAATTGAGATAGAACAAATTAACTCACCAGGCAAAGCGTTCGCTGTAGAACCTGCCTTGTCGTTCTAGGCCAATAAAATAGAATTTAACTTCGCACTAAATTTCCTAACAACGTTTTTATATAGTTTAAGGTCATTTACTGAGCATAAAATTACAAAATGCTGTCAGATCCAGGTGGAACTTCAAGTGCCATCTTGAAAAATGTTTTGCCTTTTCTCGGAAACTATGCACTTTAGGCCAAAAGTTCAAGACTATTATTGTAAAAAAAACATTTTCGCATCTTTTGTTACCTCACAACTTTTTTGTAAAACTTATTGTTTACGATTTATTGCCAATTTAATGAACCGGTTTTTATTTTTCCGCCAAAACCTTTTTATTTTAAGATGGCGCTTGAAGCTCTATCTGGATTTGTCAGCATTTTATGATTGTATGCTCAATAAATCTTATAAAATAAAATTGGGTCGGAAATTTAGTGCAAGGGTGACCAAAAAAGGCTACTTTTACTGGCCTATTCTCAAATATCAAAAAGGTGAGGAAAACATTGGCGCGGTCACGTTTTGGATGGATGACCACTAGTGGAAGTTCTAACTGAGCACGTTAAGCTGTCGTTGCGTCGGTTCTGGTATTTTACCTTAGGGCAACAATAATAAAACTATTAGTCCGATGCCCTAGGAAATTATTTGTATGTACACCCTGACAATAATTCCTCTGTCGCTGAAATCTAGCAGTATGATACAGTAATATTCATAGAAATTACGATTAAAATATTATCCAAAAAAATATCTTGAAGGTATGATGTGCACTTAAACATGAAAATCGCTTCTAGCTCTCGATGGAAAATTCTTCCGTCCGAAATTCCTTTGCTTTAGGTTAGTTTATATGAGTATGTATATGTATGCAACGGAATCCAGGAATATTTTCATGTCAAAGAGGCAGAAATTTAAAACAACCTATTTTGCATCATAACTTGTTCAGGAAAATTCCTCTGTCAAATTTTATCTTTTTATTTCTTTAAATTAAACATAATTTACAAGTATATCAAAAAAAAAACTACATTCCTATCACGTCACTATGATTTTGAATAAGAAAAGAAAAACATAATTTTAGTTTCTTTTGTGGATAATACGTTAATGCTAATAGTATATAAACATTACTTTACTATTATCATACTGCAAAGTTTCAGCGACAGAGGAGTTATTGCAATGTCAAACCCCTCATTGATTGGACTAATGTAAAAGGTCCTCGGATGACTGACTAATTCACTAGTCGAGTCTACCAAAAAATCCACTAAGCTGTATGGGGCCCGTGTGGTCGAATATGACCTCCTCCTTGCTAAGAGAATAAGGCCCGATTCCCAGCAGTGTACACGGAAGTGTGTTATGTTTATGGTCAGATTAATACCTAATATTAAGTTATTAGGCTGAGAAAGTATATTACTTTGTAGCCACTTCTTTCTTTTTACAGAAATGTATTATCAAATCGAGACATACAATGCGGTCTTGTCTACGTCTTTATTTGCCGTATGTCTAATCTTACCTTTCTTTTGTACAAAAGAGTGAGGATAAGATTGAGTGAGGAAGAGTAGGATTATGACGTCATAATCCTACTCGTAAGAAAAATCTAAAATTCTCAAAGATGAAATTTATTGCGGAGTATCTAAACCATATTGCACCTTTAGAGTGTGGTATTTGGCCGAAATCATTATCATATTAATACAAAGCTTTTACTTAAATGGTAGTTTGAAAATATCAGAATATTTGTTCTATTTATTTTATTATAATAACTTATTGCCAGAATTCGCTTACTTTAAAAGTTCGCAGTCGAAATGTAAAATTAAAGGAGATTACTTTGCAAATATTTATATTGTTGAAATTGTATTCTGTCGTGTTTTTATTTTAACTCATTAAAGAAAAGAACAAGGTACCTGAATATGTAGGTATGTGTCACAGGCAAATTGTATAACTCGTCTGTCGTAAGGCCTGATATACAAAAACATTACGAAAGGACTTACGGTACGCCTTTTTTAATGGAATGGCTTCTAAGAATATAATACGCAAGTGCGTTGATTTGATCGAAGCGAAAGTGCGCCATATGTGCTGCATTTGTTATATAATGTCTTGTGGATTGACGTGTCTTCACGTAAAGAAATATATCTTATTTTATAGTTGCACACGAAACGTGTTATTAATGGCATTATTACTCTGAACTATGTGAATTAAACTGCAAATACGACAGTCCGTTTTAGTAAGTAAAATAAATACAGCACAAGACAGCTCCTAGCTAAATGTCACGATCGCACGATTCCAAGTCGTGATACAGAAAATTAATATTTATCCAGAACTTATTCTCTATTAACTATCTGTTATTTCCCTTAATCTATTAAGATGTTATCTAGTCTAGATCGTGAACCTCTAGGTAAAGCCGGATTATATTGCAAATAATATCGTAGATTTTTAGTATTTTCCCACTGTCATCGATTATATGGTCTTTTCCTATGAAATTGAAGATTTGCATGAAAATTTCAATACCCAAATTTTGGTATTTTTAATATCTTAGCTAATCAAAGTTCCTATTTAAATTATCTATTCAATGTTGCCGTTTTGCGAAAATTGATAATTTGGGCCAGTATATTTATTTATTGTTTTTGGGGGGAAGGTCTGGTGAGTACGATGGGTGATGGAGATCTTCTAGCTGTAACTCTTGTAGCTTTGCGATGGTCTGTCATGAACATGTTATCATCATCAACATCATGAGCTCGCGTGTCGTCGTGGAGAAAGAAAGGGGAAGAGCGATTAACAAGTTTTGGTTGTTGAATTGCGAGCTTTTCATTCTTCGCAAAAGACATACGAGTATGTTGTCACTGTTGTGCCATTCTGTAAAAAGCTGTGTTAAAAAGTCCGTTACAAGTCCATCAGACAGTCACCATCATATTCCTAAGAGTAGTTTTTTTTCTACCGACTTCCAAAAAAAGGAGGAGGTTCTCAATTTGACTGTATTTTTTTATGTTTGTTACCTCATAACTTTTGACTGAAGAAACCGATTCTCGAAATTCTTTTTAGTTTGAAAGCTGGTGCTTCCCGTGTGGTTTCAATAAAATTTCATCAAATTCGAACTAGTAGTTTTTGAGATACGCTCCAATAACTGAATAGAATGAAAAAAGAAAGAAATTAAATACCGACTTCCAGTCGGTATTTAATTTTTCAAGTTGTACTTGTAATTGCTCTGATTAGGTGCCCAGGCCCACCCAATGAGACGAACGCTTTCGGTTGTAGTACAGGATCTACTTTTCATCGAAGGTAACAATTCGATTTAGAGTTTTCTCGTTTCTATGCCGATTCAGTAGTGCTATGCGTGCTTCCACGCGTAAGTCTTGCTGTTGGTCGCTTAGCTCGTGTGGTGACTTATCTAGGTTTATTATCTTTCCGATTTGACGCAATTGCTTCAATGTTGTTTTGATACTGACTGCAAAGCCTGAAGCAAGCTCAACCGTAAATTGAGTTGGATCCGCTTCCATTATCACCTTCAATTCGTCGTCTTCAATTCATGGTTACTGACCTACCACAAGGCTCGTTCATCAACTTAAAATTTCCAGGTTTTTAAACGATTGAACCAATAAAAGACCATGTTTATCGCCCGTACCCGTCGTTAAAGTTTTGTGTTGTTTGCGCGGCGGTGTTTCCACGTAGGTCTCATACTCGAAAATTGTACGAGTTTTCTGTTTATCCGTGGCTCAAACACTATCTAAAAACAAATGACTGAGTTTAAAAATTTAAATAACACGGCTTTCAAATAAAACTTAATTGAATTTCGAACTGCGCGCCGATTCACACATAATTAAATCAGAATATGCTGGTTATAGTATCTCCAACTATCTACATAGGTAATTAAAGACCTTTAATAAAGTAAAAAAAGATTACTAGACAAGTTACTTTGCTGGCCATCATAATAGTTCTATTGTTATTTTTGTAGACAATAGTTACATGGCACACACCAACAACAAACAGCATATTTCATAGAATACTTAATTCCCGCGAACAGAACCTACCTACTTTGGATTGTGATGAGATTTTCACGAAGCGCGTACTTATAAATATATTTGGATTACGGTTTAAAAAAAAACTATTTTCACTCGTGACCTTTATTTTGGTTAAAGATACACTAGTATAGTACACGAGGTTAATAGAAGATCCTTAGGCAACCGCTCAAGTCAAAATATGGAAACAGACTGATGAAAACCATCATTCGAAATTAGCTCATGGAAATGCTGAATAGGCCAGATGGGCCGCCAGGCAAGCACTAAGACTAGCAAGGTTAGGGTATAACAGTACGAAGGGATATCCTTAGATACAATTATAAATATATACATAATCACCTCATTATGTTCCCACTGCTGGAACTCGAGCCTCCCTCAGAGAGAGGAGTTAGTGCTATAATCCACCACGCAGGCACGGTGCTGCATGGTGGATTAGCTAGTGGCCAATCCATGTCGAAGTTTTCAGGCCACCCGAAGCCCTTCGACATAGCATAACGACAGTTGTCCTAAGACAAACAACCGGGACCAATGGCGTGCCCTCCGAAGCATGAAGCGCTCAGTTGAATAATGCCACTAGCGGTCACCCATAAACTCCTCCTGACCGCAGCAGGTGTTGCTTAACTTGTTGATCGGTTAAGATCGCCAAGTCAAGCTCCGCTGCGAGCGCTTCTAGATATTTATTACAAAGATACTCGTTTATATTTTAAGGAAACATGTTTATGTTCTGGACGATAAATACAGTTCTATTCTACAGTTGTTTATTTATATTCAGTTGTGTGTAAATTAAGTACGATTAAGTGCGGTTTCATGCGATTCAATACAATAAATATTTACTTATCTTACCATAGAACTTGTTTTCGTTATTAGAGTTAACGAGGAAGGTATCATCACGGCCATCGTCTTCATCTTCATCTCCCATCATCGAGTCATCGGAGTCTGGGGAGCTGCTGTTGTAAATAAATAAAGGTTAGTATTCTAAATGTTACTCCTACCAGGTTGGTAGGTACGCACCTTTTTGTTAAGACTACATACTCGTACATGGCCACGATCTCGATAAGAGTGACAATTTGTACAAATAAAGACACACTAATGACAATGTTTGGGACTGTTGATAATAAGTTTATTACTACGAGTGTTAAACCGAGAAGGGATTATCGTTTGTATGATGGTAAATGTCACACCACGATTAGCGAAATACTTATTGTCATTTTTACACATCTGTCTGGAAAGTTTCTCTGAAAGGGTTTTCAGGAATGAAGAAGCTTTTATAAATGCAGTTTACTATATATAAGTGGTACCTACTCCGATTATCAGATTTGTGAAGTCGCTGTTAAGAAATTATATTCCTATATAAGCGCGACACTTACTATGGCAACACTGAGTAAATAATAGTCCGAATTAGCGGACCGAATCTGTGTTGCTTTTGAATATATTTTGTTTTACCGTTGTAAGTGCGGGGTGTTAGCGGAGAGGTGCGCGGTGCTAACTAAACGGTCACCAATGTGAAGTAAAGTGTGCAGATGGGCTATTTTTGCGTACTCATCTTACTGAATATGTTGACAGAACCGGATTAAAACGAATGACCTGAAATATCTGTTAATTTAAGTTTAATGGCCTATTACCATTAAATTAATGGAATAGTTTATCTTTGTTATGACATATCACGACCAGTAAGCTTTGGAAAGTAGTATATTGATCTGGTCTTCAAATTTGATGATCCTGACACAAGACCACTTCTCTCCTGCGTTAATAATGTACGAATACGACCGATGCCTCATTTAACTATAACTAAACCATTTGAGTTCAGAACTGATTGAGTTATTTCTAGTTAGCATCTTCTTCAGTTAATTTCTTCTAGTTAGTATAAAACAAATGAACTAAGAAACAAGATAAAGACAAATTAACAACGCGATAGGAATATATTTTTTAAAGTAGTCTCTCGGAATGAAGGCATCTAACAAGATGTCTATTTGGAAGTCTCAGTGTACCTACATTATACAGGATGTTTGGTAGAGGGACCGACATACCAAATGAGAATTGATGAGAGATGAGAGATTTCGGAGAAAAAGGGAAAATTAACAAAAAAAGTAAAACAAATTGGGGGGTCTGGGATTTTTATTGGCCAACTTGTATTCTCCAAGTGGGCCCCCGAACACGCTCATTTGGTATGTCGGTCCCTCTACCAAACACCCTATATACTTGTGAGCTTATGGGAGATTCTTTCACGGAAGACGATATAAAACGCTTGGTTGCATAAAATATTTTGTAAGTAAACAACTAATTGAACTTAAACAAAATATATTAATTTATTTGATTACATAAAGGAAGTTCCAGATCTAACCCTCCCTAGGCCAATAAAGTGGCGCACGTGAGATATATATAAGCTTGGTAGTACATACTTACATATATTTCGGTAAATAGCGCGAGCCAAAGCTTGTTATACGAGTATTAGTGCTATGTGCCAAAACATTAATTAACCATTCCATCGTGTAAGGGACCGAAATAGAATTTCTGGAATTGATGGACAAGCAGTTAATAGATAATTTTATGATTTTGATTGGTAGCACAACCCACATTCGCAAACCTTTGCTTCACGGTTGCAGAGTTGACTTGAGAGGGACGCTTGAGAAGGAGGCAATGAATAGAAATTGATTCTTCTCAGTTTTAATTATATAATACTAGTGACTGCCCGCGGCTTCGTTCGCGTAGTAAGGTCGGCGTTTGGCTCTCCCGTCTTTTCTTAGTTTTCTTTAATAAGAACCTTCTCCTGACAATAATTAACACAACAAAAAAAAGAACTAGTGAGATTGTTCCATCCGTAGGGCTATTTTGTATCTCAGTTGCTAACAAATGTTGATTAAAATCGAAAAAATGGCCACTCTATGTCAGTTTTGTCATCTCCAGTCATCAACTTACTAACATTTTTGCTTACTAGAGTTGTCCAAACTGACATAGAGCAACCATTTTTAAAGATTTCAATCATCATTTGTTAGCAACCGAGATACATTATAGCCCTGTCGTTTTCAAGTTATAGCGTGACCAGGAAAATTAAAGGTTCATTTTTATATATTCAGATATATATAGATTTAAACATTCACACCCATATCCACTCGCTAGGATTACCTTTGCCATGAGAACAAACATTAATAATTCACAAGCATCCAATACCTATTCTATGCTATGGCTAGACAAACTAGAGATTTGTCAATAGCGCTAATAATAATAATAATAATAATAATAATCAACCCGCAGGGGCGGCCTTGTGGCGAGCCGTCGGTGAGTGGCGACACCGTGGACCCTGATTCTCCCTGGGGCTAAATGAGACCCCTGACCCCCGGCTTGCCTTAATTGGCCGTCCGGGGGTGGAGAAGCAAGAGCAAGTAACAAAAAGCTCCAAGGGTGGAAGTGTTAAAGGGCATAACGCCGGTAGTAGCGCTCTAGTGAAACCGCAGCACACCTCTCGACACCCTTTAGCCATCCACACCAACGTTGCCCCTTTTGTTACCACTCGTGGTGGCCTTTATGGGGGGCCCGTTTAGTGGATGGCAAGTCACCACCTGCCTAAATATTTTAACATGAGACTAAAATTGGCAGGTGCCGTAGTCTCTTCCATAGCCCACTATCTTCCTTATCACTAATAAGTTCATCTCAATAGCCTGGCCATTTTACCCATTTTTGTAATAGTTATAAGTACCATGTTACCCTTCATCCAACATTCTTTCTGTTTTTGATACTCTGCATTTTTATACCAAACAGGCCTCTAAGTGTTGGCTACATCCCCACTTATGCCTTTGTAAAGGACCGGATGAAATCCGTGAAACTTTTTGAACAAATAATAATAATAATCATTTATTTATCAGACACGAGATCCATGGTAAAAGAAAAAAAAATATAAATTACAATAAATAATAAAAAATTAAAATTAAATTAAATTAAATAAAACTATTTAGGTGGCTATAGCCAACCATCGTCTATACGTGGCAGTCAGCAGCAGCCTATCTGCCAGACCCTTAACAATTGTGTTTTTACACCTAGCAACTCTGAACATGAGAAAATACAAAAAAAAATAAAAAAAGCTAAACCTAACCAATCGTAGGTAGGCGATCTACATGCAAAAATTGGCTACCTAGTATTTGAATCAATGATATAAATTGTATAAATTGGTGTTTTTATCGGAATACCTCTTATTTTGCGATTTTACTAAAGGCACATGCGTCACCATAAGTTCGGGATTTAGCGGTACATAAAACCTTGTTTGTAAATGTATGTATCTAGGCTGAGTAGGCTTTGTTTCTTTACAATTTTAATAGGTCGTTTATTATTAAGAAAGTTGTTTTACGTTACGTTTACATTATACTACGAGTAGTTAAAGGAAAACATATTCTTCAAAGCTCACAAATCACATGGTCAACTTTACAAAACATATGAGTAAGTAAGTATATTTAAAATATTTACCCGGGTAAATATTATAACAAATACTGAATAACCAAAGACATTCACCACCAACATATTTTGTCAACTTGCATCAACAGTTTAACTAGGTTGCTATTACAACTAATAATTGTTAGCTGTATATGATAACGATGTACAAATTAAAAACAAGACGACCCACGAAAAAGCTTCGCTCATTGTCACGTTACGAGCTTGACCGACAGCGCTCTCGCGTGGAACAAGCGGTAGAGAAACACGATTGGCATACGCGTTCGACTTGTCTTATGACGATATCACGTAAAATTATCGTCCGTAAACCGACTTTACAGAATAATCATTTATTAAATATTCAAAAAACGGTCTTTGTAAGCTTTCTATCAACTTTAATTTGGGTTAACATTATAGGGAATGACAAAGTAATAATTTATGCTCAATGCCTGATAATTTTGCATCTTTCCACTCAAGTTGAAGAGCCGTCATTGTCAGTATTAGCTCTTCACATATCGAGAGCCTTGAGTTCGGTGTCAAGTAGTAAGCTGATCTTATCTCACGGGTGATTGTGGCTTATTCGGTTCATTCACGTTGTACGACGTGAAACAGACACGATTTAGACTTTAAACTTATTTTAGGATCAGTTGCACAGAATCTGTAGGAGTCTATCCTTAAGCGAGTTCAAACATTTTAGCGGCGTCATTACAAAAACGCACACATTAAGAACGCACTATTAGCACGGTTAAGTGTTAAGAGTTCTTATTCCATAGACATAAAAACCCTACATTGGCTATCATTGATTTGGTTGATATGTGTTACTTCTAGTTTTGATGTGTAATATAACTGTTAAGTATTCTTAATATGCACGAGTATAGGCAAAATTATGTTATCATGTTTATGTGTTTTTCTAGTAAATTACTTTAGAAAGTTTTAGTAATGTATCCACCCTTTCACTAGAACGCGACTTAGACTGAAGTGAAAAAATAAATTAATAAATAAATTAACCTTCATATTCTATTTGTTACTCGAAATATACTTGGCTCGACTTTGCTTCAAATATGTGATTTGGTATTTTAAGTAACTGAAAGTTCGCGCACTCAAAAAATACCCTCATACGAGCGAATTAAACCTCTGTCAACTCAAGGTACGACACGATCTACCTTGTCTACTAAAATACTTCGAAGCTGATTTAAGACATTTGTGCTAAGATGTCTATTGAAATTAGGCTCGAAGAGATTAAAAATTAAATTTACGATAACAGTGTACGTCCATCCATCGCGGATATATAATTTGCAAGGAACCACTTAGAAGTTTATGACAATGTAGAATACTGAAAAAATTCAATAAAGACACGGTTGTCCAAATTTTGCTTCCATTGTTATTATTCAATACAACCGATAACCGTGGGTTGCCACTGATTTCAAGCACCTGCTGATTAATTTGTAATAATATGTTCCATAAGTGTATTTAACTAGGTACGTAATTAGCTACCTTATTGACTACCTTACTAACCTGGCGTACGAACTAAAATGGTATGGAAAATTTGCCTATACCTAAGATCCTTGATGACATGGTACCACGGAACAATACATACTCTCTCACGAGACGCGCGGTGTATAAAACTATGCACCAAAGCAATACATATCATGAAAATGCAGAGTGAAAATACGAAATACCCTTAGGTCACAAAAAGTATGAGCACATTAATTAATACAGTAATCGTAAGAGGTTTCTTTGGCATTAGTTTTTTTCTTTCCGAAGAAGACATAGATTCTATAATCTATAACTATATGTTTGATAACATTGTCCTCGAATAGATGATGTGTTACTTCGGCCAAACATCAAATTTATCTCAATATATCTCGTACTTCGGAGTACCTCGAAAAGTTGAACTAAAAATACCTTAGTGGAGGTAGTTTTCAAGGGAGCCTCAAAATGATCTGGTCTCGAGTCGAGTAGCTATTGAGTGAAGGATACTTGGAGTAAAGTCGTAAAAATTTTACGATATGGAAATAAGTTCCAGACTTGACTGTGGTTTGACTGTTGGTACTCGAACAAAAATCTCACTTGATGCAACTATAATATGTATTTACATAATTACCTTGAGGAATGGAAAATGTTTAATCGTAAAATTCCACTTAAAAGAAGAAGAAAAAACTGCTTGACATTACACTTAACATACCTGCGCGTAACACGACGGATAGTCACTCGATGAGTGGGAGAATCCTGTAACAAAAATACGTTCAATTAGTTTCAAGTTTCTCACTGGGGTGAAGTGGGGTGTATATGAATGTAAATTGTTAACCTGGCGGACGACCAAATATCTGGCACTTACTGATTTTGTGTACTTTATCGTGCTGTGTACCTTAGATTAGTATCCCTCAACTCTACCCGAGGGTGCCTTAGAAGGCGGCTAAGGGATAACAATCAGAAGATGAGCAGCAGCATCTTCCCAGTAAAACACCCCAAAACTGCACTCGCCAACCCGCCTGCCAAGCGTGACGAGTATTGGCAAATCCCCCCTATGATTTTGACAAAGAATCCATGTTCCCAGTCCCCAGCAGCCCCGTTTTTTCTTGACTACGGTAGCGGCCACGGTAACGGTGGGGCAACCGGTGCTAAGAAGAAGAAGGAACTATTTATGATGAAGTCTTTTTTTCAGCAGCCACCTCACCTGAACTGCCTGAAGTGCTCAAGTGTTTGAACAATAACGCCAACATATCATTCCGAGTGCAGGAGCAGATTTCGAAGGCAATTCCATTGCAAAGAGGCGTGAGACAGAAAGATGTTACGAATATATCTCTGAAACTGTTCACCGCTACATTGAAAGACGCCTTCAAGCTCTTGGAATGGCAAGGACTTGGCATCAATATTAACGGCGAGTACATCACTCACCATCGATTTGCCGACGATATTGTATTTATGGCAGAATCCATGGAAGACCTCTATACAATGCTCGAAGATCTCCATCGAGTTTCCCAACGGGTAGGTCTTAAGATGAACATGAACAAGACGAAAATTATGTCTAATGTCCATGTTGTGCCTACCCCAATATCAGTTGGGAACTCAATTCTCGAAGTTGTTGATGAATACATACCTAGGACAGACAGTCAAACTAGGCAGGTCCAACTTTGAGAAAGAGGTCAATCGTCGAATCCAACTCGGCTGGGCAGTGTTCAGAAACTTCGGGAAGTCTTCTCGTCAAAAATACCTCAGTGTCTCAAGACAAGAGTATTCGATTCGATCAATGTGTGTTATCAGTGATGACTTATGGCACTGATACGTGGTCTCTTACTATGGGCCTCATAAGTAAGCTCAAAGTCGCACACCGAGCTATGGAGAGGGCTATGCTCGGGGTTTCTCTACGTGATCGAATCAGAAATGACGAGATCCGTAGAAGAACGAAAGTCACCGACATAGCTCAGAAGATTAGCCAGTTGAAGTGGCAGTGGGCAGGGCACATAGCACGCAGAACAGATGGCCGATGGGGCCGAAAGGTTCTGGAGTGGAGACCACGGACCGGCAAGCGCAGCGTAGGTCCTCCACCGACACGGTGGTCAGACGACCTGATAAAGGTCGCAGGACGACGTTGGATGCAGGCCGCTTCCAACCGGTCCTTTTAGAAAATTGTGGGGAGGCATATGTTCAGCAGTAGACGTCCTACGGCTTAGATGATGACCAATTTAGTAAAAAAAATATGCTTAGCCTCAACGTGTTACACAAACTTTCGTTTCTTGGGCAACTTTCTCTGCAGAAGACATACTACTAAACATAGTTTAATGACGGTCCTTATATCGATGTAATATATATTTTAATTATACGGCTTTACTTATAAACGCTGTTTAAATTAAAATAATATCATTTAGTACGGCGCAGAACATTTTTCTAGTGCGCACCATTAAATAACGTCATTTAAAGTAAAGCAGCGTTTATAAGTAAGGCCCAAGTTTGACACTACATAGTAACCTTTCTTACGCTGTCTATTTTATCACGAAGAATAAAGTTTTTATATGACATGATGTTTTAAAACTTAAGGCCCCATCAAAAATTAAGAAGAAATGATGAACGACATCGCTCGTGTGGTGCAGTCAGCATTTTTTGAATTTACAGGGAATATTACTAGGGACCACCGAGCACTAACCTAACTCTTTGGCGTCTTCTGCATACAAACAATTATAATTTACCCTCTTGATCTTGGTGCCAATATTTTTATGCGACATGTATCAATGCGAAGCTTTTTTTTCGATATGAAGACTTATTCTTTCCTGACTAATCTTCATCATATACTATCATATAAAATGTATATGTTAGTATAAGATGAAGATTAGGCTATTATCTGATCTTCATCATCATTTCAATCATAGAGGAAATTATATTTAGGCCGACAATCTTCAAAAAGCTTCAGGTTTAATTTATCATGCATTCATTGAAATGCATGTTATCCTAATGTATGTTAGTGAATTTCAGGTGTTTATTAAAATCAAAGATGACGAGATCGCCAGTTTTGGGATCAAGCTCAGAGCATTAGACAATCAGGTCGCAGATACATAGTAATTACAGGACCGATATAATGAGGAGTCGAGAGCTCCCTGACCCCTATTATGCAGGGGCTAAGGTCAGGCTCACGCTTGGCATAACATTAGCGTCGCGTTGCGCCTAACCCGGCCGATGTAGCTAAAAACAGTAATAGAGCTTAGTGAATTTATTTAAGCTTAGAAAAAAGATAGAACATTTATAAAGCAGTATTATTACCAGTCTAGTCGTCTTACTGTTTGTCTTAGGACAACAGTCGTTAGGCTATGTCGAAGGCCTTCGGGCGCCTGAAAACTTCGACATGGGTTTGGCCTCTAACTTATCCAACAAGCCGCACTGGGCCCGCGTGGTGATTATGGCCACACTCCTTTCTCTGAGAAGAAGGCTCGAGTTCCAGCAGTGGGAACAAAATGGACTGATTATGATTATGATGATTATTATCAGAACTCTACGTCATGAGATCGAAACTAATATTATGCAACCCCAGAGACGAAGAATTTAGTGTAGAACTTTTGAAAAAAGCTTTTTAAGTATGTCATTAAGTAAGTATTCTTATCATATAAGTATGTCTATACGCATTTCGTCATAAGTGACGAACTGCACTGCGCTCATACCTAGATATTAAGTTGTGAACCATTCCCCTCTGCACTAATAAACTGCACTACTAGTAATGCAGAAGAGCATTTACAATTCCCCCTTCGTAGAAATAGGTAGGGTGGTTTTCTTTTAGGGATATTTTTTACAAACTACTTCTACTGTGAAATGTATGTGATGTAATATACTAATACAATAATGGAGTGTAGTATACAAATAAAGGTAATGATTTCCATAAGCCATGAGAAGAGAAAATGAACTTTTAAAAAAAGGAAGCTATTACGAAAACACAAGATCGTGAGGTCACCAGCTTATCTAATACAAACTTGATCATCTTAATGATGAAATTTATACTGAAGAGCCGAGGGCGATTACGACTGAAATAGAGTAAAGCCCACCGTTGGCAGAACGTTGGTGATATTTTACCTTAATCTTTCCAATTCGCAATACATTATACATAATTATTATTTTTATTACAGTACTATAAGTCCGCAATCTTAGTCTTATATTAACAATTAAAGAGATAAACTAAGTATTTTCTTAGAATTAAGAAAGCGAGTTTTACACGGTTCAGATTCTATACTGAGAGATTTTGTACGGTTTATTAATATATCGCATCGTTGGGGCCCAAACTGTGAAACTGGGTCAGGGAGCCTATTCCGGCTTCAGCCTAGCGCCTCCTTGGGGCAAATAACGTAATATATTATATTGGCTCTTTTCAATCGAAAGTCTTCCACAAATTGAACTTCAAGTCGTACATGATTTGTGGAACGAATTATCAGGGACCTCTATGGAGCGACTTAGGTAATAGACCTCTATTTATAAGCTATATTCAATTGTGTTGTCAATAAAAGTACAGACAGATACAACTGTTTACGTAGTTTTTAGATAGGAACTATATTGCTTTGATAATATTTACTCTACATAAATGTTTACTGATATATATTGGACCATGGAAATCGTTAGTACATTTATTCTACTATATTATTATCTGGGTTGTAAGACTGAATAGTATTGATAATATGGCCAATATCTATCTTTTATATCGACTTCCAAAGAAGAGGAGGTACTCAATTCGACTGGATTTTTTTTATGTTTGTTACCTCATAAATTTGGACTAAATTTGAACCGATTCTTAAAGTTCTTTTTTTGTTTGAAAACTGGTGCTTCACGTGTAGTCCCATTTATATTTACAATTTCATCAAATGGGGTTCAGTCGATTTTGAGTTAGACTCCAATAACTGAATAGAATGGAAGTCAGTATAAAATTTTTCAAATAGTACTTGTTATAATTATTTTCTAAATATTTAAAAAGAAATAATAATAAGGATTGAAAAAAACCACAAATCATCAAATCTTCAAAGTTTATAACTTTGAAAATACGAGAAACCAATTTAATAAATATCTAATAAGTATTTTTTTATACAACGATCTACTTTACCTATTCCATTAATATTAGTAACATATTTTTTTTACAGTTTATGTTATTTCTTGTTCATGTGTGTATCTTTTTATGTTTTTTGCTACAACGAAATTATTTTCTATTGTCTATTGTCTACTTTCTGAAATCCAAAATACAATTTACAAGCCTACACGGAACACGGCACGGAGAGTGTTTCTCATAAAAAAATTTCATATAGCTATCCTGGTTACACAACTTTTCTGAAGTTTATTTTATTTTTATATTTTTTTCTTTTTTTAACGTTACCGTGTAAGATATATAGTTTTTTAGACATAGTTTTTCGATTCCACATATACTTTTAATTACTAATCACACTAGCCGTAATTTATAGATTTTTAACGCCAAGCAGTGACTAGACGAACAAGTCGATCGCCTGAAGTTAAGCGTCACGCTTGCCTTGCCAGGGCTCCGCCCAGAATGTTCAGTTGCACACTTGACTAATCCATTAATATTATATACTTTAGGACATAGAATAATATTTTAAATAAATGAGTTCTTTCAATACATTTCTTTATAATCAACCAATCATATCTTCTATATCTATATAGATTCTATATATATCTATATATGTTCTATATATATCAAAATCGGAAGAGTTTGAATTTCTTAACAATGAAAAAAAATGCTAAAACCGAGTCAGGGGGATGTAAGGAGTGAAATCGAAATAATTTAGATATATTTCAAATTTTTGTTTCTCTGTTTGTCTGTCTGTTTGTATGGGCTAATCTCGAAAACGACTGAACCGATTTATATTAAATTTTGTATGGTGTTAGCTTATCCCTGGTCAATATTTACAGTTTAGCTCCCAGAGTTTCCCTTAGACAGAAGTTTAAAGACATTAACATTCTAACTGTTGTCACTCAGTTTATCTATGAAAATCTAATGTATGTAAAGAAAAACATTAGCAGTTTTGATAAAAGGAGTGATGCTCATTCCATCAAAACGCGAAATAAGCACAAGCTATCCGTACATGTAACGCGTCTCCACAGAATAAGTCATTCTTTTATGAGACAATGTATACGATTCTATAATAAAGTTCCCAATGTTATCCGAGATTTGCCTATTAATAAGTTTAAAATTACTATTAAAACTAAACTCTGTCAAAAAGGTTATTACAAAATTTCGGATTACTTGGAGGATAAAACAGCTTGGGACTGATCACTCCAGGATCTATCTACTCGTGTACTAAGATGTCAAAGTGTAGCGTGTCTTGCCCTACTGATACCATTATTATGTTCTCTTTTGTAAGGCAACACACTGGAGCTAATATTTGTAGTACCTAAGTAAAAATATTGTAAAAACATCTATATAAAAAGAATGGCCCCGAGTTTCTTGCCGCTTCTTCTCGGTAGGCTCTATATATTTTGGAACGCGGCGGTAGTCTTTAAAGTACATTATAATGAAAAATTGACGTTCATAAGTGCGTCTTTGATGCCTAAATTGAATAAATGATTTTGACTTTGACTTTGACTTTGACTATATAGGATACTTTTGATCCCTGTAATTTAATGAGTTCCCGTGAGATAGGTTAAAAACTGTGATTAGTCGCGCCCCGCAAGGCCACGCATGCGAAGCCATGACAATTTGAATTCGGGGGCGGGAAGCGCACTCGACGTGACATAAACAGCGCTGGCGGAGGTAACTGCGCGAGAGCAGTCGACAGCTCTAGCAGTTGGAGTATGCCTGGCGACTGCGTGACCGCCAACCGCCCAAAACATTAGCAACTGCTCGAGCAGTTTCGTATATGTGTGTACGTAGAAGACTGTAGTTCACTGTACAGTCGCAGCATGAAGCAGTCCATGCTGACTGCTTCGAGCTGCTTGTGTATCTGGGGCCATAGGGTTTTACTAACTAGTCTACAATTATGAAGAAAAAATATTTTATTTGTGTTGCCGTGGTTAGTATTCCATGCAACAGGTGACAGACACGCGATGCTTTGAAATGCCGAATACAATACGCAATCAAAAAGCGGATGAAAAAAAAGATGTTACTAAAAATGGAACCGACTTCAATACCAAAAAGAGTGAAATATCTTGTTGTAGTCTGTACCATGATAGTTCAAAAGTATGAATCTTTTATCACAATATAATGAGTGTTGTACAATCTTCGACAAGTGATTTCACACTTTTTGGTACTGAAGTCGATTCAATTTTTAGGTAAAAAACTTTTTCACAATTTTTTGTGATCCTTGCTACTTACGTAATCGATTGTCATTGATGATAGCATTAAAATAGGCGTAAAAATTTTTAGTTTTTGGAGTGTAACTCAAGTATTTTGGCAAGAATTTTCTAAACTGGTCCCTTTAATTTTCTTCTTCCATTTCATTTAGAAATTAAATCGGAACACGGGTTTTGTCGTATCACATACGGTTGGAAAATGTATAACGTTAGCTTAAATTTTAATCAGACTATATAAATTAATTTATCTATGTCATTCCAAGTCGTACAGTACATACACTAACTTGGCCTTAATTAGAATTAATTAAGCGATATATTATACAGTTCCAGCAATAAACTACCATGTCGGTATTCATGAATCATTTGCTGCTAAGAATAGAACTTCTAACTTGAATTGATAATGAAAATTACCATGCATTGAAAGAGTAATGTAATGTTAATTAAATATAATAAATTTAATAAATCGCGTACAATCCAATTTCTGATCCAGAGGTTGTGCGTCAGTTAGTTAAGTGGAGTCCAAGAATAAATAAGCTAGGCAGGTACTTGCTAAAAGAGAAAACTCTTTTCTACCTCTTAACATTGTCCGATTTCAGTGTTTTTTTTTTTCATGGAATAATGACATTGTTTACTATGCCCCTACGTTTTGATTTTTTCAGTGTTTTTAAGTTCTAAAAAAGAAAATTTATAGTACTTTGATAGAAAAGAGTTTTCTCCTTTAGCATGGAAAGTACTAGCTATGCAATCCTCTTAAGTGTTTTATTACCAACGCCTAAAAGCAAGGTTCAAGGATATCCATATCGAGCAATCTCGAATCCAGAGGTAAAAATGTTAAAGCTTGGCCAAGTAACCTGAGCCATTCTATAGTAACTAGTTTTGGGAGTTAATTAGTAAGGTAGAAGTGGGTTGAGATGAGCTTGGAAGGGAGATTTTATAGAGATATAGGAGAGAATTCATACCCAGGAATGAGACCAGAGGGCCTACTCCCACCTTTTACGAAACTATCAAAAATACAGGAGCGTTTTTTAATAAGCTTAGAATAATCATACCTACTATCGTACTCCCACCGAGACAAAACAGTCAACCAAATTTAATGGTAAGGTTGCAATATGACTACCTTATGAGATGGGCGCACGGATCTTCAAAAATGTTACATTGGAACAATGAAACTTAAGTGTCAAAATTGCGTGAAATATTTGATACTACGTCATCAATACGTCTATCGTAATCCATTATTATTTTAAGCTTGCTATATTGACGTGGTGGTACTAAATTTAATGGTAAGGTTGAAACATGACTGCTTTAAGAGGTGGGAGTAAGGCCCCTGAACTACTTTTCGTGCCGATTCTATTAGCCAGTAGTTTGTACATCACGTGGACAAAGCTGCTACAAAAAGATGGTATTAGCTAATAGCTTATTTTTCATAATTTTAATGTGTATTGTGCAACAGACCGTCTTGGCGGGTAACGTCGCAATGTCCGATATTTTATCGTGATGGAATAGGGTGCAAGCATACTTGTGTTATGGTTTTTGTTTACTGAACAACTACAATAACTGGGCACATAAGATTTACAAACCAAAACTAAGGGTGACAAGCGCATACACTACACTTTTCATGCGCAAGTCCCTATTATATACACGTTGCTCTGCGCGGTACCAGACTAGTGACATACGACCAGAAAAATCCTATACACCAATGTATAGGATTTTTCTGGGAATCAGTGCCAGATACTTAGTCTCGAGGCGGCAGTGTGTAAGAATCGTAAATTTGGTATGTGTTCAGGTTTTAGTCCTGTAGCAGGTGAAATGACTAACTGAACTCATATGGTTCGGGACAAACAATGCCAACTAGTGACGTGAAGAATTTTGTAGCTTTAAGCATTTCATCCTCATTCCATTCAGCCGTAGGAAGTCCACTGCTGAAAATTTTTCGGCGGTTTGTCCAACTTTTTGTGGGCGACTTATTATTTAATTATTATTTATTAATAATGTTATTAATTGTTATGTTAATAATTGTAAATTATATTAATACTTATATATTATATTAATAATTACTTTAAATTAATTAATTATTCACTTTTTAATTAACTGCAGTGCGCTTGCCAGTCGGTGGTCTCCACTCTAGTCCCATTTGTTCTGCGTTCTATGTGCCCTGCCCACTGCTAATTCAACTGCCTTATCTTCTGGACTATAGTCCAGAAGACGTAGAAGGATGAAAGTCACTGATATATCAGTGACTTTCATCCTTCTACGGATCTTCTTATTTCTGATTCGATCACGTAGCGTAGAGAAAATCTGAGCTCGTTGTAGCTCGCTGTACGACTTCGAATTTACATAATATGTAACTTCCTTGAAAAATGTGTTTGTTTATTTCTTTTCTTAATATAAGTAACAATAATGATAAACACGTTTTGTTATAATTATTAGAGAACATGTATTTACTTAACTATCAAGTAGAAAGTTTGGAATTAGTCTAGTAATGTGCCGAATAATATTATACACACGATATAAACAGACCCTATAAAGATCTGCTCTAAACAATACAAACTCGTAGATAAATAACATTTTCTTTACCGAAACGATACTCGAGCAAACGGTATATTTATTTAACCCAGTTGTCTCGAAATACTGGGAGGATGGGACCACTGCAAGCCACTTCATATCAACGGTTACAACGCTGTCGTTGATCGTAGTGCTATTTTGTTTTTCTACTTTTACTTATATTATCAGGCTTACACTGGGATAGGTAAGTGCCGCTTTTCCATACTCGCTTCTCTTTTACTAGTATGTTACCTGTGCTGACTAGCGCCTATACTAATATAGGAAACAGCGCCATTACTTTGAAACTTAAATTTATGGTGTGTGGTGTGTTTGTATGTATGTGTGTGCGAGTGTTTGTTAGTTTTTTCCAATACGGCATAATTAATAAGTAAGTCTCTATTAATAATAAATGTACTTTATAATATTAATTTCACTTTTTCACATTTTTTTATAATAAGCCCCGTGCTCGTTGTGTTAACAAACGTGATATTCCTATTATCACCCCGTCTTATCACCGGTCTACGTCTTTAAACTAAAATATACAGAATCAGAATAATTGCGCATTAATTTTTTTAAATTATAAAAGTATAAACCGGTTATCCGTTCCGGGCAAACTATAACATAAATTAAAATATTCGTTCAGAAATTGAAGAATGTTAGATTTTAAGTTAACAAATTCAACGCTATAGTACAAAAATACTCCAAAAGTATGAGGTTGATAATTATTGTTTCTATGCCTCAACCAATCTTAACAGACCACTACTTTATTCACATGTAAGAAAATCAACTATATAGCTATCTAAAAAAGAACCACGTTGAACGCAAAGATAATCATCTGATTATTGTGTTTGACCCTGAGGAAGCTCTCGATCGAATGACACTGGCAACCTATTACGTTTTCACTATACTAACGCATGGGCCTGATACCGTAGAGTAGAAAGTGCTGAATATTGGGAATAGTGAATATTAGGAATTCGCCTTCAAGGCGAAGAAGAAGTGTTTCTTGTTGTTGTGCCCATAAAAGACACAAAAAGGGAGAATTCGCAAAATTGTTTGTAACTGCCAGTAAACGCGTTATTTTACATTAATTAAGTCAACCTAGGGCAAATACATAAATACGAGTATGCAGACTTTAATTAAAATCCTTAATTAAAGTCTGTAACTGCCAGTAAACGCGTTATTTTACTTTAATTAAGTCAACCTAGGGCAAATACATAAATACGAGTATGCAGACTTTAATTAAAATCCTTAATTTCGTAGTAGATCCTAATGCTTTTCAGCTAAAGTATAAATTTACTCGCGAATGGATGAATCAAGAAATCTAGGACATTTGTGAAAAAAAGCTTCTCAATCTGTTTCACATATATAATCACGATATTAAAAACTAGTACTTACTAAAAGTTTCCCTTAAAACATCAGTCTCAAGGAAGCGACTTGATAGTGTTAACTACGTATTAAATTTAAAAAAACAATTCAGTATCTCAGCCTACATATGAACTACATAATGAGACATAATCTGCACTTAAAATCTTTGTTTAAGGCCCATTACTGGACCAGTGAGTGCTCGCTACTTATTATTGTTTGTGTGCTTCATGCGTGTGATAAACATGTACCGCCTTATTTATAAACGCAAAATTCAACTTATTTGGTACGACGCAGAACAACTTTGGCGTACGCATTACTAAATTACGTCATTTATAGGTATGCAGCGTTTATTATATTAAATTAAATTTATTAAATATATATATATAAATTTAAGCAATGTTTATAAGTAAGGCCCAATGTGACTTAAACTATACAATTATAACAAGTACAATTTGATAAATTTCATACCGATTTCCATTCTAATCAGTTATTGGAGTGTAACTCAAAAACTAGTGGACCGAGTTTGATGAAAATGGGGGAACATCGGAAAGCATCAGTTTTCAAACAAAAAAATAATTTTAGAGAATCGGTTCACCCAGTCGAAAGTTATGAGATAACAAACATAAAAAAATATAGTTGAATTGAGTACCTCCTCTTATTTTTGGAAGTCGGTAGAAAAATATATCAACTAAAGTCACGTAGTTTTTTTTCATCCATTCTCTATCCATTTTCTAGATTTCAGGCATATCCAATACCCATCCTCAGAGACAGTTTACATAGCAAGATTAGATTGCGGCAGCCATAGACCTGGTCGGCGCAATCTTACAGAGTAAACTTCGTTGGAAGAGTTCATTTAGTTAGTGCAGTCGGTTCAGATGTAAAATACATCAGGGGCTCTGTAAATAGATTTACAGAGCCCCTGACGCTCGCTGCATCTCATTGTCGATTTTTACCTTGTTTACCTAGCATTTACCGGCGGTACGTAGAGACTACGCCTCAGCTCTGCATTGTATACAATGTAATTTTCCGGTTTCAACAGAAGAAGGCACTCCGATGCGACGAACATGATGTTGTTTTTACAGACTTAATGGTTTTACAATCAGCCGTGCGATTCTCTAACAGCAAACACCGTAGCATCTTTGACAACATCCGTGAAACAAATAACGAGGTGACAATAAATGTTGGTTAATCAACTTTGTGTATAAGGGCGATATCTCATAAAGTATTTGACATCGGTGAGCTCGTCGACGAATCATTAGAGAATCGGATGGCTGTTTTTTCATGATAAACGTTGTACCTAGGGGCTAAATGACGAATTTATTGGAAATTTGGATTCCAAAATAAAATTACGATAAAATAACACTCGAAAAATATAGTTAAGGCGCGGTCCAACCCCAATTTTAAAATAATTTACGATGCTTTACGTAAGGTTGAAAATAGCTTGTTAGATTGGACGATGTCATGCGAAAATGCGTTAATTTTGTACGGGTTCTTTATATTTTTCGATTTATACTAACACAATTGAAAAAAAACTGCTGGTTATTACTTTAGTACTATACGTTGGCTATGTATTACCTAAAAAAAATATAGTGTTATCGCTGAAAATTCTGAGAGTTTGGACGTGAAAGTTTATTTTTGTGGACCTATTCAGGATTTTTTTCAGCTGAAAGAGAGTTATATTTATGAATTCTATTCGGTAATTACTCTTTTTCTACTCATTTTCTAACCTTTATATTTTTTTTATAATGTACTATCGATCTGTTTCGTTACACTAGGTGTTTAAAAATTCTGCTTTTTCTTTAATCAGGGTACGAGGGCGCCTTAATCCTAATACTTATTCTTATGTAAGTATCGCTGCGGCGGGTAATATTAGTTGTATATTTTTATAAACACGGTTTTTAGCTAATTATCTCTTATTTAAGAACGATATAGACTACGGCACCCTATTCTACGGTGTTCACCTGTCTGCAGTCTAATTTTAAGTGGATGTAATTTATCGGTTAACTGCCATTTTCACCGAATATATTTTACTAGTATCCGTTAGCGACTTCGTTCGTGTTGAATAAGGTTATCGCGATCCCTCAGAAACTACCAGTTAATCGGGATTAAAAGTAGTATATGCGTTAACCCCGGGTACAAACAATCTCCTCTTAAAATTTAACTTAAATGCATTCAGCCATTATTGCGAGCTTGGGTAACGAGCATTTATATAAACACTTACACATTTATAATATTAGTGTCTACGAAAAAATCTATTATTTCTTCGTAGATCGTTACATACAAGAGTCAAGTTTGGTATTATTATAAAACCAACTTTCTATACTAAAGGTTCTAGTCACTGAAGAATGGAGTCTTGTATTTCCGAAAAAAATATATTTTTGGAAACTTATCACCTCACATATCAAACATATCATATATACATATATAGCCAGAGATAACGATTTATACGCGTACATGTCATCGGACTTGTTCGTCACTTCTTCCAAACCCAACTAAAAATATTCTATGATACTAAACATATACGAAATAGTATTAAGCGCTTATAAATTGCACATCACTACCAGAGCTGATTCAAAGAGTTTAATTTCGCTGCGAAATGGAATGTAATAGCGTCTTTTAGAATACAGGAAATGTAAATAAGTTCAGTTCCTGTAGTATGATTTTCTTAATAATGTCGTGGCTTTTGAATGGGAGAGTTTTCCAAGTTTAAGTAGTTTTCCTTGCTCTTTTATTGAAGCAAATAAACGTCGCAAAATAAAAATATACTCGCACAAGAGTAAACTCCGGTGGCTCGGGAATGAGATTTGCTGTCTTCATTATTTGCTGTCCCGTACGAAAAGTTTGTAAATGTAACCTTTGCGTACAGTTTAGTTTTGAGTGATATTTCAAGTTTGTCGTTATCACTGCTGCTTGAATTTGTTTTTAAGTATGATTTAATATATTGCAAACTTTAAACCACTGCAAATGAAACAGAAAAAGAATCTAACTTGTAACTCTTAATTTAGTCTCTATTTAGTACTCTATTTTAACATGTTGTAGTTCAATACCAAACGTAGAAGTACATGAAGGAAAGTACTGCATAGTTTTTTATATATGCCATAAAATAAAAAATGGGTCTGTCGTGCACCTGATTTTAAGCAACAAGAGTGTTAGTAAGCCCTGACTAGTACTACCTATAGTAGTGCTACTTGTTACTAGTTACAAACTGTAGTTTTGCATAGCCCTGCACTGTGCTCGTCTCTCCGAAACATTGGTTATAGAGTCTCTTTCACCCAGTAATTTCACTTGCTACAGGGCTCTTCACACCCTAACTCAGTATAGCTTGTGCACTATTGTTTCACTATATAATATTTGGTACTTGGGCACCTTGTAAGTCGGATTTTGCTTAACTCTTACCGTATCCCGACGGTAGACTGTAAATGGAGTATGACTGTTTTTAATTCTGTTCCTTTGTAAATGTTCTATCTAAAATCAATAAAGAATGATAAGATAGTTTTTGATTATTTATAGTTTTATAAAACCCAAGAAGGTAGTAAGCAACGTCGATCGTGTCCGTGTGCTCCTTTTACTAAACAAATTTATTTACATCAAAGTTTTAAGCAGCTTAAAATAGCTTCGAGTTGCGGGACTTGATGATTGCGTTGAAGTTAAGTTTAATAAATAATAAAGCAAGTTAACTAAGGCTTAAATTTGTTATTAGCCCAGTGAAAACATTAATTACTTTACTAAAATAACTTTATTATTTAGAATCCATTGCAAAGTTTTGGCCAATTACGTATGAACTTTTTATCTATAATAAGGGTACTAAAGTATAATTTGCCAAAGTAAGTAAAGATGGTACCTAGAAAAACGACGGTGTTGGCATTATGAACGTGTATTTTTTATTAAACGACACTTGGCTATTATTAATTTCTAAATGAGTTTAATGTATGCAATCACCATTTCGTAATGAAAAATTTTTAAACTTCATTTTTTGTAGGATAAAATATATTTATTTGACCAACGTTTAACCTAGTTATCTTATACATTTCAGCCATCTAATCGGAAAATCATTAAAAACTTTGCGTTGGAACTCTGGGAATTTGAACTCCATAAACTGTGTGAAGGCATTTTGTACTGCCCCCTGGGAAGAACATTCTTTCCGTGCAAAAAATGTTCCAAATCGCGAAATAAATGGCAGCCGGTGAAACAAGATCTGGAGAGTATGGACGATGACGGATGGTTTTAACTGCAGGTCTTGTAGTATTAAAACGTATTATCGAGCAGGTGAGGTCTTGCGTTATCATGAAGCAATAATGGTGAAGACCGAATGACAAGTCGGGGCTGTTTTATTGCAAGTTTCGCTACCATTGTTCGGAGTTCTGCACAGCTGAACAATTCAGACATCTTTATTGCCTGACCGGATCTAAGGAAAGTATAGTGATTAACAAACACTATGAAGTAACCACCAAACCGTTATTTTCATCATTCTATCGGCAAGCTTAGTATTATTATCTAAAACATTAGATTGTATTAAACAGCGTAAAGTCACCATTAAATAAAGTAGATATAAATATATCAAATTTGTTTTTCATTGCTTATCAATATATATATCTAAGGCATTATCAATTAGATTAATACGTAATTATGTTTACTTGTATGTACATACATTTATACATTTATTGTATGTAGATACATTTGCAAGCTTTAAAAATAACTGAAGATTATTTTTGTTTTTGAAGTAGGATGGAGCCTAAACAATTCAATATGCTGAACAATTTTATGTGCTGCCCAGCCATATATACTTTGTACTTTATGCAAAATATTATTAAGTGATAGCAGTAAGAAGTAAAGGAATGTTGACTTACAAAAGCAGTATCAGCGCAGTTTCCTGGTTGTGGTTCCGGGGTTCGGAGGCTGTGTGGTAATAACTCAATGAGGTTTGTAGACTGGGGCTGGTAGCGGAGAATCAACACGCAGGTTGATACCAGCGTGTAAGCCAGCAGGGTTCCTATGGACAACAATTGAAGTTATTGAAACGTCTTAAGAACATAAAAACTAAACAGTATTTGCATATAAATGAAATAGAATAGAAATAGAAAAGTGAAAATAATTGCCTTAAATCTTATCAGATTAAGTCGCAGTAGATAAAGTAATTTACTTTGTGTAATCACTACCCTAGGTGTCAGTAAATTCGTTTAATGAAGTTGGTGTTTCTCATTTTGTGTCAGATGTTGACGTAGTTCAGAATAAAGTAAAGCAAGGCTGAGACAAGTAAAATTTTGTTAATGAGAAGTCATTGTATACATGATTACAGACAATCTAAGTTCATCGAGTCACTCATCGACCATCATCAAAGATTCATCAAGTGCGATCGTGAGTTAGCTTGTGTTCTAAATAACATAATCACAAAACCATAATAATCAATTCCAAATTAGTTATTAAAAAGTTCTGATCATAGGCCTGGCCTACATATAACATCAACTTTAACTTACGATCTCTTTTACAGATGTTTCGGAGAGCCACATTGTAAATTAGGTATTGATCTTCTAATACATTTAAAATGAACAAAGGTAGAAACCATGTTAGTTCATACATACGAGTAGTAGTAGTAGAATGAATATAAATAAACTTAATTTAGTACGTAGTACTTTTTCTTAGAGGTATAAGTTGTCTAGCCCTGCAGTAGCATTTACCAAAATTGACAGTTCCTCTATGGTTCTATCTTTTAATAAAACTATCCGGATAAACTATTAAAACACTATCTATGAAAGATATAAAAGCTAAACCAGGTAAGTAACAAAAGTCGCCTTCATGTTATTAAACTTACATTCAGTCGTAATTACGACAAAATTATAAAACGGGACCCCGCCCTGCACTGATTCATACAATTATTGATCAGAATATCAGACAACAGTCTCTCGTTAATCCAGGTTTATTATTTAAACATAGCTCCTCCCTCCTCTCGTCAATATAACTGTTCCATAACTGCTTATTGAATTCGGAATACGCGATTAATAAAGTGCAGAATGTGAAACCCAGAAGGCTAAAAGGGTTTCACGAATACCTTTTGAGTTTCGAAAACTTTTCGCTTAGTAAAACATGGAACGCAGTTATTTCTCAGTTGTCATCAGCAAAATTTATGGTTAGTTATGGAGCTTTTTACCTTTGGTTTTACAGTCAAGCAACACATGGAAGTTTTGACAAATCTCAACTTAAACAATTCTGCGGGGTACAATTCATTTAAGGCCTATTCAGGCCTGAGCGTTATTCGCTACCGCTGTGGGTAGCAAAAAATACCACGCGGTACTCGATGGCTAAATAGTATGAAGTTCCATAACTGCAGCGAAACTTGTACCGCCTAGTGAGGTGGTATTTTCTCTTGTTTGGCAAAACTAGTTCCGCCGCCCTGCTAACCGTTGCCAACGAATATCTCTACCGCGCGCGATAGAGACATATCCGCGTTGGTGTGAACAGTGAAATTAACGCATACCCTTTTGGATTTCTCTATCGCTCGCGGTAGCGAATAACGCCCAGGTTTTAATAGGCCTTTATAAAGGATTTCTCAAGCATTTGATATTATACCTCTTTTGTACCTATGTAATTGGTTTTTGATATAGTTTTGTTAAAGTGACAACTGCTTTAATTGTACATATTTTCTACCTAACAATCCTATGTAGATCAAAATGAGACTGTTTAAATTCCTCCCAATTAGATGTCGTGTCGTCTACGGATAAAAAGATGCCGAATGAGCAGCATGTCATTGACGTCATTAGGCTGTACCTGCATATTAGGAACACAACACGGTCATTTAACATCTTCACGACTTAATTAACTTAAATATGGCTAGTACACTACCAACGAATGAAGATTGAAGGCAAACATTCGGCCTAAATAAAGCACAGCTGCCACATTATACAATATGCTCTTGTATTAGGCTGAACCCTACATACACCATAAGGCGATGATGATTTTCTACCATGTAAAGAATATGTACCTACAAATAAAGCCACTAACACAAATATATGTTATGCTGCAGGAATTCACGCCCATCCTACAGATACATTTTAAGAAAACGAAATTTTTGTCATTGTAGCTGTGAACGGTTGTGTAGTATGTCAGGCTTTCGTTGATATACATATCTTGTACAGAGATTCAATAACAGTTTCCGTTTGTTAAGCACTTCCAGTAAAACTAGGATAATACATACTCTTATATCCACAATAAAAGATAGGTAGTAAAATGAAATACACAAGAATGACTGTAGCAGTAAAATTACCGCAAACATTTTAGTGCATACATTAAACTATACATTAATACACTGATATCAGTGATGTGCTGCTTTGAGAACATGTTATTATTGATAATGCGATCTACAGTTTTCACTTGAGAGCCACATGAAAGAGGAACATCATTATACATGAGATAAGGGAGAGAGCAACAGAACTCGGTGGAGAGAAACAGTAAACAAACTGCAACAGAGAAGTCACGACACGACCCTCAGTAATGAGGGAATGAAAGGAAGAAGAAGAGAGAGAGAGCTTAGATCGGGCCTGGATATACGAGTAAAGGCGTAAATTAATTTACCATTTTTCATCGAAACTCTGGGTCACACCAACTATCATAGGCAGGTGTGGTGAGTGTGTAACTTTATGGTGCTTAACAGACGCACGACTTGGTCGTCTCGTCACTTGATACTATTATTATTTATTTAAATAATGTTCCTTCCCGAAATTTAACCTGACTACGTGCTTGGATACTATTCACATATCGTAAATAACTTAGCGTAATACCTTTAGGAGGTGTTTATTGGATCAATTATTTCCTATCAAGATCGATTGATTCACTTCCATTAGTTTATCTTCTGCCACCAAGCGTCGGTGTTTTGCTTTGGTTAAATTACTACACACATTGCTACGAGCTATGTATTCGTAGATATTTGCTACGCCGTAGAGTGCTACGACTTAACCACGTTATATCATAAAATAAATTGCCAAATCATTTAAATTCCCCGCATGGTTTTTGAGAACATGACGCAGGCAATAAAGAATCTGGAAACTACTCCTGACCTGATCATCATCAGAGCTTTAAAAAATATACTATGAAATATGGGAGCTGCGTAGTGATCGCTGCGAATTTTACTTTTTCAATCTCAAATGATTAACAATATTAAACAACCTTTGGTACAATCAAAACTTATAATATGGATGACTGATTACCTTTCGTGCTTCGGAGATGAAGGTTTGCCATCAGTTCCGATGTTTATCTTCGGGTATCAATCGACTTCATAACTAGGTTCCGCGTAATATATAATAGTCAAAACTACTCTATCTGAGAGATAAGACTCGAGTCCCAGCAGTGGGAACATAATTATAGTAGTTATGTATGTATATATATATATATATATATATATATATATATATATATATATACTCGTATTATACACGTCATATGCATGATTGGTACACGCTTTATATTAATTAAGTGGTGTAACACTCAGTTATATCAATTAAATTGATTAGATAAATTCTTAGCTTGAAGTCCTTGAGAAGCTCTGTATAATAGGCGGTTACTTTATTTTTCAAAATCGTAATCATTTATTTCACATTATTCATGTGTACTATATACCTTAAATAATTTGGTATTTAAATAACAACATTAAAACCCTGGTGGGCACTCTAGAGTTTATTGGACTCTGGGTAGGACTAAAGTTTAATAACTATTATCTTAATTCAAATATTTTATGTACTGATTCTTATCAGAAAAGAAGTCTTGTAACGAGTTGTAGCATTTTAAATAAGATATCCTTTAAACGACCTCGGGTCGGAGGAGATCGCAGTCAGGATCAGCACTATGGACGAACCCGCAGGTAACAACACCGTGACAATAACGACTCATAGATAACACCACTACGATAACGAACGACTATCGATATCAGTGGAATCTTTTTCAATACCTTTTTAAATGTTTCGGGATATGGTTATTTATTTTTATAGTCATGGTATCGGTGCCTGAATTGCACACTTTTAAGTTTGAATTTGGAAGGGCTTGACTTTCTTTGTGCCTTATATCATAAAATCCGGTGTAGCAATCTATAACTTTATCAATGAAATGGATATTTTAGGACGAACTTGCAAATTAACCTAACCTGTGGTGGAACCTAAAGTTAAATTATGATATTACAACAAAGTTTGTCTTGCAACTTTCAGTTGAGTCTATGTTTGCGATAATTCTTATAAATTTTTGTAGTGTAAATAAGTTTCTGACATCGGTGGTATTTACCCACAAAATGATTCCGTACTATAACCAAGCGTGACCACACGCAAAATACGCACATTATGCATCTCGACGCGTTGAGATGTTATAATTAAAACAAAAGATTTATAATTGAAACTCACGTAAATTTACGTCTCTGGTAGGCAAAGGGTTAATGCATAGGAAAAACTACTAAGTTTTACGCGTTTAACTATAACAGTTTGAGTTTAACCTCAGAGTTCCTATAACTGCAGCATTACTATATGTTCTTATAAGGATGAAAGTAAAACAGATCTTGTGGATCGAAACTATTGAAACTTGTATAACAACTGGGTCGCAAAGACAAGAGTTCAAAAACAATCTAATTTGGAGGACCAGTCGTTTCAGAGCTAAGACAGAACGATAACAACATCACAGGCAGGGATGTAAGTCGACAGAAGGTGATAAAGACATAATTATATGCCAAGTTTATAATTCTGTATGGGACGGTTTTAAAAGTTGCACCTTCGGTTTAACTAACACTTTACACAGGTGAGCTTGAGAGCATGTAGCAAAATTTACCCTAATGAAATAAAACATTGATATTTGAGTGAAGCCTATGTTAATAACAGAAAATGTAGGATTCTGATGGTGAAAGATTTTTCTAATCTGCCCAGTTGTTTTGGAACCTATTCATTACAAACAAACAAACAAATCTTTCCTCTTTATAATAATAGTGTAGAAGTGTAGATGTAGATACGTATACAGGTAAACACTATTCACATGACTTATGTCGAAGTTAGCAACGAGTTGAGCTAAAGGAGTTGGAAAACATAAGCAGTCCAAACTCTATTTCGAAAGCTTCGAAAGTTAAAATGTTTCGCAAATTTTTGCACCATGAACTCTGTTTGTACGGCTTTGGAAATTTTCTACAAAACGGGTTCGAAGAAAATCATTTTCAAAGTCAAACTTATAGTGAGTTTGATATCGTGGCAGTTAAATTAGTAAATGGACTTGAACTTGAAAGCTTGTATAGTGTTGTGAAAAAAATACCTATTTAAATAACAATTAAATGCTGCATGTTCATTGGTC